>BSBN01001344.1:10000000-12439098 GCA_027924645.1 Cunninghamia lanceolata | reverse complement strand
CCAAGCAACCCTAAACCTCTATCTCTCTATCTCTATCATCCCTCTAAATCTCAATCTCTCTTCCTATGTCTCTAGCCATGTCCCTCACTCTCTATCTCCCTATCTCTTCCCTCTTTCTCCTCTATATCTCCCAATCAATCATCTCTCTCCAAACCCTAAACCCTATACCCTCTAAACCCTTAACCCGAAAACCATAAACCCTAGACCCTAAATAATGCCCCTAAACCTTAACCCTAAACTCGAGCATCCCTAAACCCCTAAACCTCTATTTCCCTATCTCTATCATCCCTCTACCTCTCTCTACCCCTAAACCCTAAATAATGCCTCTAAATCCTAACCCCTAAACCCTAAACCTATATCTCCCTATCTCTCCCTAATCTCCCTATCTCTGTCATCCCTCTACCTCTCAATCTCTCTCCCTATGTCTCTAGCCATGTTCCTCTCTCTCTCTCTCTCTCTCTCTCTCTCTCTCTCTCTCTCTCTCTCTCTCTCTCTCTCTCTCTCTCTCTCTCTCTCTCTCTCTCTCTCTCTCTCTCTCCCAAACCTTAAACCTTAACACATAACCCCTAAACTATAAACCCTAAATAATGCCCCTAAACCCTAACGTTTTAACCCTAAACCCTAAACCCAAGAAACCATAAACCTCTATCTCCATATCTCTCCCCTATCTTCCTATCTCTATCGTTCCTCTACCTCTCAACCTCTCTTCGTATGTCTCTGGACATGTCCCCTCACTCTCTATCTCCCTATCTCTTCCCTCTATCTCCTCTATCTCTCCCAATCTTTATTGGTCCCCTCTCTCTATCTCTTTCTAAACCCTAAATCCTAACCCATAACCCCTAAACTTGAGCAACCCTAAACCCTAAATAATTCCCCTAAACCCTAAACTTGAGCAACCCTAAATAATGCCCCTAAACTCTCTCTCTCTCTCTCTCTCTCCAGAAATGACATGGGTGATTCAAACTCCAATGCAATAGAGAGAGAGGGAGGGAGGGAGGGAGGAAGAGATGTTTTAGTTCACCATAACGAGAGCATGTTATAACATGCTCATGTTATGTGAATGTACATATTCACATAATGCGAGCGCATTATAATGCACTCGTGTTATTCTTAGGCTGGATAATTATCGAGCCTAAGGCTTGGATTTTCCTTGGGCTTCCAACCCAAAGGCTTGGACTATGTTTAGGTTGTCCAAGGATGAGTTTTTCCAAACTCTATCGAAATTCAGATAATCTGGAGTGTGCTCCCCATCAGGATTGTACTTTTTTCAATGAAAAGTCAAAATAATTACCACCATAATCTTAATCTCTTTGTTAGCTATCTAACCATATAATTTTTTTCACATTTTTAGTACGTTAAGGGTTTCATCTTTAATTTCTTTTGTTAGTGTATCTACTTTTGTCAAAAACCAATGTCTAGTATTTTTTAATTTTTTTTAACCATTCATAGAAATTTCAAATAAGTTACATTTTTAGAAATGTTGTCCTCAAATTAGCTGAGCTCATTTTGTAGGATGACCCCTATGAAACTTGTTTGTTTCGTAACCTACACTCTAAGTTCACAAATCAAGACGAGTCGTCTTGTTCTCCTACATAGTCCACTCATTCCTATTTATCCGTTCAAGTCATTTCTCGTTTGGATTTTTTCAAAGCTCGTATAAGTTGATCGAAAAGGTTTTCTCAATTTTAAAGAGTTAGAGTATTTTTATGTATATGTAGGAGCGGCGAATTTTGCCACCCCTTGCATGTTTGTAGTTTTGGCATTGAATGCAGTGGCGGCAAAATTTGCCGCCAATGCATTCTTTGTTTTCTCCAAGTCAATGTGTTAGAGTAGCAGTTTTTGCCGCTGTGACATGTCTTATAAGTATGACATGCAGTGGCGGTGAAATATACCACTAATGCATGTTTGGTCTTTTGCTTATGTATTGTCATCAAATTTTGCCGAGACAAAGCATGAATTAAATGCCATGATAGTTTAACTCGTGTGGCATTTAATTTGATTTTTGAGTTTTGTTTTAAGTTTAAATGTGTTTTAAATAATTTATTTTTCATTCTTCTTTCTCTTGTCTGTGTTCTTTATCTTCTACTCATCAAGCCGATATTGTGACTCTGTTCGAGCAGATTGTGGAGACTTTTGGTGCTTAGGGTTTCAATTTTTTAGTCAGAGGTAAGTTTTCTTTCTTTCCATTCATGTTTTCTTTTTCTTTTAAGGTTTGTGTTTGATTAAAGTGTTTAAAAATCATTCTTTTATCTACTATTTTTGAAACCCTTGTCTATGCATTGTAAGATTTGTGTCATGTTAGGTTGGCATTTTGTAGTTTGTCTTTCATCTTAGTTTTTGTGTGATAGATGACTATATCGGCGGCTTAGATCTTCACCAATATAGTCTAACCTTTGCAGACCCTTTCATCGTGTAAGGATGACAAATTTTCACCATCCCTACACGATGAATTTTATTTAACGATCGAACTTCCCCCCAAGCATGCTTGAGCAGTAGAAATTACCACTTAAGCATGGAAAAAGCCAACCTAAGCTGTGTCAATTTAGCAATTTTCGCTATTGATGAGAATTGTTTTGTTAAAGTTTGTATCACATGTTAAGTCAGCAAAAATCGTCGCTTACACAGTTTGTGTCTTTCATGCTAAGGTGTAAGGGAAGCAAATTTTGCTGCTCTCAGATAGAAAAGAAAGTCCTTACAACATGCTAAGTTAGTAAAATTCACTGCTTAGACATGTGATTGCTTAATTCTACTTGCGAAAGTAGTAAAATTAACCACTCATACATCTTACCTTTGCAAATGCTTTGACCTACCTTCAAGGGTAGAAACTTTTGCCGCCTTGACATTTGTAACTCCCTTTGACATGCAGAGGCAGCAAATTTCATCGCCCATGCATTCACTCCCTCAAAAAAATTTTAACTCTGGAAAACTTATCCAAATTTCTATCCTGAGCCAACTTTCCTCCATTTTTTTGACCCGCTTGCACTCTAGCCCTTTCAAGCTCAGTCCTGTGATCATGATCATCAACATGCAGTTTCCCAAAATTGCTAGTATTTCCACTAACTGCATGATCATGATTTATTGTTGCAGTTTTGTTGATGATGATGTTACAATCAAACATGAAATAAAAGTTACACAACAATCTTTATTTATCTTGAAAGATACGATGAATTCAAAGAATTCATGATCCCAAGTCTCTGTTGATTAGTTCATAATCTACTGACGTTACTCAGTGGTTGATGTGTGTTGTTGTTAATCATTCAGGGGACTTACGTTCTCCAGTAATTTCTGCAAAGTTCATAAGTATTCCTCCAAATATCCTATCCTTTATATCTACTCTGTATAAATCTCCAACAATTCTACCTCTACACTATGAATTTACTCAAATAATGTGCCTATAGGTTGATATTTGCATTATTTCTACCATTATTTGCAAGTCTTTACATGATATTTTCAACACTACATGCATCTAGCTCAAATATGCTAATGATATTCAGTTACCTACGGGATGTCACCATATTTCTTAGTTTTGCTTATTATTTATAATGATTCGCAGTTATGGAATTGATTCAAATGAAATGAAAATGAGAAAAAGGGTTAAAGAATGAGATTCCCAAAATTACTCGACTGAGATCATTGATCCACATACATGTTCTGATACAGCAATGAAGAGAAGAAAACCAGAATCATACTTCACCAGGACATTCCACAAATCCCCATGATCCAGTGCAAATCTTCAAAGGAAAAGTTGACAACAACATGCAATTAATGAAAGTGCTTCTATTGAACACGACATTCACCATTACATATCCAGAAATCAACTTGAAGATTATGTAAAGTTTACAATCTGGATGTAATCTGAAGCTTCATCTCCATTCAGTATGCTTTAGAACAAGTACATTTACAATGATTTGAAGAAAGAACCTTGACATTTCAACAATTCAGTCCTCATTAGTCTCAGTAATTCGATCTCCTACATGAAATTGGCTTGGTCAGATTTAAAATGATTGACCTCCTTTTATTATGACAAGCCTTGGCCCCCCTTTATAGGAAAGAGGCTAGAAAATGGTTACAATGATTCAAGTGATTAGGATCCTCTTAGAACAATCAACGGTCCAGATGAATAGCATGTGCCTGCCAGCTGGCAATCGCATAGCTGGCATAGAATATTCCAGCATCTTTGGACTTGATTCGCTCTCTAACTAGCAAACAATGCACCTCATAATATCTCCCTCAAATAAGGCTCATGTTGCCTCTGTGTATGCAACTCTGCAATGTTCAGAAACTTCGATCTACAACATACAACCGGAACTCCAAATAGTTCCAACATCCTGCAACAAACCAACAAGAATTAAGCATCATCATTTTTTAATAAACAAGCAGGAAAATTAAACATTACATTATAAATCTGTCCCTGAATGTGCAAGCATGAATATCGGGCTATAAATATTAAGTAACAGTGAACATCCGCATATCCAAATGCATATATGATCCTAAGAATGGTCGAGTCAACCATCATTGACCAAAAACATGCTATCAAGCCCTAAAACGGATTCAAAATCCTCTCACTTTGCTTTCCCGCCTTTTTGCATGCTTATTCCTTGTATATCGAGTTGTATATTATGAACATACAAGCATCCTGAACATACAAGAACCTTTCTATATTTAACTTTCTCTTTGCTTCCGAGAATGCATCTCTAACTTGTATATCGGCTGCATCGGAATAACTCACCCAATTTGCAAGACAATTAATCTAATCTCCAATCACTTATATCTTCCTGATGCATATGACACTTGTATCAAACCATTAGGTACAAGCATAGATACATACAAAGGCTTTTGTATATACATTCAGAATCCAACCCTTTATAAATCACAACTAATCCACTTTAGACTCCACAACATGTATATACCGATATGCATCTTTTCAATATGCACTAAGCATGATGCATTAATTATATCAGATTTAAACTCCCCTGAGTTCCATGTTGCATGTTCACCGCAATGCATGTATACTGCAATCAAAACATACATTGATTTAATCTTAATTCACAATCATTTCGGTTCTGGCTATTGTATATAGCTTTGTATATATTGCAATATATGTACTGCAATGTACATATACATTGCAAAACATACAAGGACTTAACCTTGTTTAATAATAATTTCGGTTCCACAGCATGCATAAATCATTGTATATCTGCTTTGTATGTAGGATACATACAAACATAAGATGCATCTAGTGGATTTAACTGAGCTTTCATTATAACTTTGAACCTTGTCAGGTCTAGGTATGCACATTAGTTAATATGAGGGATATTAACTAATATGACTCTATTCATAGATCAGGATATGATGATGATGTCATCATCATGGACGAGCTTCGTTAAAATGTGAAAGGATGACGTCATGGTCATATTGAAGGAAATCGAGGTGTTTAAGAAATATGACCCTGATATTGGAGAATATCACCCTCCGAATAAGATGACTTCACGGTCATGTCAAGCTTTTGTATATCGGATCAGAAAGACGTTACCGTCATGTTAGGAAAGATCAGTCATATTAGAAAAGATGACAGATGTTAGAGAATAGATGACCTTCAGATGTCAAGCTGATTGATGATGGTCACCGTTATATCAGGTCCTTCATGGAATGGGGATAAGTTCACGTCATCATCATGTTTAGCGAAGATGAGTCATATTAACTAATGTGACCCCCATTGGCACGAGTACCTTGACAGGCTGATGATCCCCGAGTAGAAATTTGACGTGCACATACAAATATGCAAATAGTGGATTTTCTAAGTAGGGTGATATTTGTAAATATCAGTCATATTAAGAAATATGACCCTGATTTAGAATGTCAGGTTTGACCAGACTTTCGACTGCACCTAACTTCCTTATTTGGCTGAATTTCAGGGGTGATGCAAAAGGCAACCTTCCTAGAATTTTACACTCTTTCACATGGCAAGCTTCTTGAGGAAAGATTTAGACTTTGAGATTTGGGTTCAGACTTCAAGATCACAAATACACTTGACATTAGGCATATGCATACTAACTGACGCTATTTTTACCATTACCGCCCAGAGCACAAAAGCAAGGGAACAAGCCAGCAAAGTTGGGTCCCTGTTTTGCTAAGGCAAAATGGGCATGTTGTGTAACCACACAACAACTTGCCACCAAAGAAAACAACACAATTCAAATAATTCAAGAGATGAGGATAAGTTAAAACATAATGTTCCAACTCCTATTAAGCATGAGCATCCTAATCATTTCTAAATGGTATCATGTTCATCAATATAACAATGAATTGATAAGGGATCAAGTGTGTGCATGTGATTGATACACTCATCTTGAAAGTGAGTTGAATAAACTAGTGACTAGTGTTAAGCTACATAGTTTGTTTCATCCCTCATAGCCAACCTGGATAGAGCCTTGCTGCCAGCAGGCATCCATAGCCCTAGAAAGGTTATCATTGCAATTCCCCTAAGTAGAGCCCCACTGCCAGTCAGGCATCTATAGCCCCGGTAGAGTTACTTAGTTGGCCTAATTTTCTCTTTAAATATTCAATATATTTCTCTCCTTTTTTTTTTTAGATTTGCATTTATACAATGTCATCATGTTAGCACATTTTGCAAGGTGTGGTCACTTGCTGCTTTAGGTTGGGGAATTGCAATGGTAGCAAGGGCAACCTTTAGATTTTTCACTTAACACTTACACTGATATGTTCAACAAACCCAACGCTGTTAGGTGTGTCATTGTGAGGATCTTTTTGACTCAGAAAAAAGTAATACTAATGAATATGATACCACAAACCTGATCAAGAGTACCTATACTAACATGAGTTACAACCTATGTAAAAACTTATATCCAACTCCTAGATTCTAACAATTTCATTGGTGTTCTTAAGTAACAAGGTGCACCATTTTTGCCTGACCAAAAAAAAGGACTCAACAACAAAAAACAAAAGCAAACACACAAAGAAAACTATACAAACAGCTAACTACCAAAGGGAAACAATAGAAAACAAAACAAGAAAGCAAAGAAAAAAAACAAAACAACTACTCTACCACAAACTATACATAAGACGCTACAAGGCAAATAAAACCCATGATAAGACCCAAAAACACCTGTATTTGCATACCTCCTTGGATTATGTAGGAGCATCAGGGCATTAGTTATGGTTCTAATCCTAGCAAATTCATTCTTGTATTCTAAAAAATATTCTTGTATTCTAAATTCACTGTATTTCACAGAATAATCTCTGATTATCAGTAACTGAGGAAGCTCATCATGTTCATGACATATCCATATGCATGTCTTATCTCTTGAATTTCCATAATCAAAATAATAATCAACATCATTTCTTGTAGAAAGGAAAGATACAACCTGATGCATCTCTGGTTCTGCAGTTGGACATGTTGGTCTCCTATTTAACTTTGCACTTTCATTGCTTAGCTCAATGTTTGGTCTCACTTCGAATTGAAGGATGTATGACTCTTGATAGATTATTTCTTCATCTTTATCCAGCTTTGTTCCTTCATTCTGGATGTTTAGTTTATCTTCAAGTTTAGTAAATGTCTCAATGTTCTCTTCAATGCTCTGCATATCAGCATCTAAATGAGTATCTTTATCATCATAACCTAATATACAGAAATTTATCATTTCTAAATCATTTGACTAGTAAAGGTGAATTAACATTTGATTGATAGGAATACTCCCTTGTTTCATTTCCAAAATGACATTGGATTGGCATCTGATCATGCACAACAACTGCAAAGCTTTCTGCATCTTCAACTTTTATGAATTGTTCATCAAATAGTTCACATTTTCCATCCACTAGAGTATCAGATTCCATTGACCTACAACAATCTTGCATTTGATCATTCAACTCAAAGATGTCAGCTATGAAATTAGGATTTACTTTCTTTTCTATGACTCTATTAGTTGCTATAATAAGGACTTCATCAACAACAGTGCATTTAAATTGTTCCACCACCTGTTTACACTTCTTTATCAACTGATCTCTATCAAAATTGCTAAACTCAGATCTAGAAACATTATCCTAACAAGCGTTTAATAATTCAATATATTTGTCTAGTGTATTAAGATCAATTTCATATTTATCTTCCCCCTCATCAAATCTTTCTTGTTGATTGTCTGATGACATGAAACAAGAAGCACCTTCTTCTCTAGGATTTTCAAAAGATTCATACCTGCACTCTGCCTCACCCTTATTATAAAGTAGAGACCTCCAATTCTTACCATAAAATGACTCAGGGAAAGATGTTTCCTCTTCTTTACCTTCTGGAACTGATTTAACTATTGCATTTTCTAAACAACTCTTGATTACAGGTGTTGTCTCTTCTTGTTGTTCCAAAATTTGAGTCTTCTCCAACATGACCAAGCAAGCGTCACAATCTCTTTCTGAATGCTCTTCGTCATGTAATCTGCACCAACTTTCAATCAGGACATCATCAGTGGATAAACCTAATATTTGACTACACTGTATATTTCTAGATAAATATAATTCAAAATCTTTAAAGCAATCTACTTCAGTGTCTGGACAACTAATAATTTCTATAGTGTTGTATCTGCTTGTTGCTCCAACATTTCTTCATTTTCCTACTAGACTTCAACCCTAAACACATCTATAAAAAATATTAGTCCTTTCAAATATAAATTCCAACCTTGTAAGAAAAGTTTAGACAGTTAATTTCACTGTGTTCCACAGACTTGTGTATCCTGCAACAACTGGATAAACCAAAGTTAGACAAACTTTGAGGATAAATTTGTTTATTCAAAGTTTCCTGAAATAAAGGAATGTTAACTTGAAAATCATCATCATGTGCATCCATTGAAATGAGACTATTTTCTATTTTTAGGATTTTGAAATTTTAATGAGATCTATCATATCTCAGAATAAAACTTGAAAGCTTAGAAAATGTTACATAAATATTTCATCATTTGAGCTGAATGTCTGCAAATATTCATTCAAATCTTCTCAGACAAGAGATATTTGTGAACATTCAATTTAGATGATGAAATGTTTATACAACATTTGCATAAATCCACAGATTCTTTGTTCATCCCCTCCTTCTAGCGCCAATTTATGTTGATTGCGTTAGAAGCAAGGGGTGTCCAGATCAACTGCAAGATTTGTGTAGGTTGCTATACAAAGGGTAGGGGGATATTAACTTCAATTGAAAAGAATTTCTTTGCTGAAAAATAGCTCAGGCCCTCCTTCTAGCGCCAATTTATGTTGATGGGTTAGAAGCGAGGGGGTGTCTTGCATAAAATGAATGATGACTGGAGCAATGTGTTCTTTCCCATTCGGCCCTCCTTCTAGTGCCAATTTATGTTGATGATGATGTTACTCACAATCAAACATGAAATAAAAGTTACACAACAACCTTTATTTATCTTGAAAGAATACGATGAATTCAAAGAATTCATGATCCCAAGTTCTTCGTTGATTAGTTCATAATCTACTGACGTTACTCAGTGGTTGATGTGTGTTGCTATTAATCATTAGGGACCTTATGTTCTCCAGTAATTTCTACAAAGTTCATCAGTATTCCTCCAAATATCCCTATCCTTTATATCTGCTCTGCATAAATCTCCAACAATTCTACCTCTACACTATGAATTTACTCAAATAATGTGCCTATAGGTTGATATTTGCATGATTTCTACCATTATTTTGCAAGTCTTTGCATGATATTTTCAACACTACATGCATCTAGCTCAAATATGCTAATGATATTCAGTTACCTACGGGATGTCCACATATTTCTCAGTTTTGCTTATTATTTATCATGACTCATAGTTATGGAAGCGATTTCAATGAAATGAAAATGAGAAAAAGGGTTAAAGAACAAGATTCCCAAAATTACTTGATTGAGATCACTGATCCACATACATGTTCTAATATAGCAATGAAGAGAAGAAAACTAGAATCATACTTCACCAGGACATTCCACAAATCCGCATGATCCAGTGCAAATCTTCAAAGGAAAAGTTGACAACAACATGCAATAAAATGAAAGCGCTTCTATTGAACACAACATTCACCATTACATATCCAGAAATCAACTTGAAGATTACATAAAGTTTACAATCTGGATGTAATCTGAAGCTTCATCTCCATTTAGTATGCTTTAGAACAAGTACATTTACAATGATCTGAAGAAAGAACCTTGACATTTCAACAATTCAATCCTCAGTTAGTCTCAGTAATCTAATCTCCTACATTGAAATTGGCTCAGTTAGATTTAAAATGATTGACCTCCTTCTTTTCTTATGACAAGCCCATAGCCCCCTTTTATAGGACAGAGGCCAAAAAATGGTTACAATGATCCAAGGATTAGGATCCTCTTAGAACAATCAATGGTCCAGATGAATAGCATGTGCCTGCCAGCTGGTAATCGCATAGCTGGCATAGAATATTCCAGCATCTTTGGACTTGATTCGCTCTCTAACTAAAAAAATGCACCTCATAATATCTCCCTCAGCTAAGGCTCATGTTGCCCTCTGTGTATACAACTCTGTAATGTTCAGTAACTTCAATCTGCAACATACAGCTGAACTCCAAATAGTTCCAACATCCTACAACAAACCAACAAGAATTAAGCATCATCATTTTTTAATAAACAAGCAAGAAAATTAAACATTACATTATAAATCTATCCCTGAATGTGCAAGATGAATATCAGGCTATGAATATTAAGTAACAGTGAACATCCGCATATCCAAATGCATATATGATGCTAAGAATGGTCGAGTCAACCATTGTTGACCAAAAAACATGCTATTAGGCCCTAAAACAACTTCAAAATCCTCTCGCTTTGCTTTCCTGCCTTTTCGCATGCTTAATTCCTTGTATATCAGGTTGTATATTATGAACATACAAGCATCCCAAACATACAAGAACCTTTCTGTATTCAACCTTTCTCTTTGCGTCCAAGAATGCATCTCTAACTTGTATATCAGCTGCATTGGAATAACTCACCAGTCGACAAGACAATCAATCTAATCTCTGATCATTTATATCTTCCCGACTCATATGACACTTTGTATCGAACCATTAGGGTATAAGCATAGATACATAGAAAGACTTTTGTATGTACATTCAGAATCCAACCCTTTATAAACCACAACTAATCCACTTTGGACTCCGCAACATGTATATACTGATATGCATCTTTTCGATATGCATTAAGTATGATGTATTGATTATATCATATTTAAACTCCCTTGAGTTCCATGTTGCATGTTCACCGCAATGCATGTATACTGCAATCAAAACATACATTGATTTAATCTTAATTCACAATCATTTTAGTTCGGCTATTGTATATAGCTTTGTATATACTGCAATGTATGTACCGCAATGTACACATACATTGCAAAACATACAAGGACTTAACCTTGTTTAATAATAATTTTGGTTCCACAGCATGCATAAATCGTTGTATATCACTTTGTATGTAGGATACATACAAACATAAGATGCATCCGGTGGATTTAACTGAGCTTTCATTATAACTTTGATCCTTGTCGGGGTCTGGGTATGCACATTACTTAATATGAGGGATATTAACTAATATGAATCTCTTCATAGATCGGGGATATGATGATGATGTCATCATCATGGACGAGCTTCGTTAAATGTGAAAGGATGACATCATGGTCATACTGAAGGAAATCGGGGTGTTTAAGAAATATGACCCTGATATTGGAGAATATTACCCTCCGAATAAGATGACATCACGGTCATGTCGAGCTTTTGTAGATCAGATCAGAAAGATGTTACCCGTCATGTTAGGAAAGATCAGTCATATTAGAAAAGATGACGGATGTTAGAGAATAGATGACCTTCAGATGTCAAGCTGATTGATGATGTCACTATTATATCAGGTTCTTCGTGGAATGGGATAAGTTCACATCATCATCATGTTTAGCAGAAGATGAGTCGTATTAACTAATGTGACCCCCATTGGCGTGAGTACCTTGACGGGCTGATGATCCTTGGGTAGAAATTTAACATGCGCTTACAAATATGCAGATAGTGGATTTTCTAAGTAGGGTTATATTTGTAAATATCAGTCATATTAAGAAATATGACTCTGATTTAGAATGTCAGGTTTGACCAGACTTTGACCGCACCTAACTTCTTTATTTGGCCAAATTTCAGGGTGATGCAAAAGGCAAACCTTCCTAGAATTTTACACTCTTTCATATGACAAGCTTCCTGAGGAAAGATTCAGATTTTGAAATTTGGGTTCAGACTTCAAGATCACAAATACACCTGACATTAGGCATATACATTACTAACTGACATTGTTTTTGCCATTACCACCCAGAACACAAAAACCCAAGGGAACAAGCCAACAAAGTTGGGTCCCTATTTTGCTAAGATAAAATGGGGCATGTTGTGTAACCACACAACAATTTTCTCTTGCAAGCTGCCAAGGTCTTCATCTGAAGGAGTCATTTTTTCCAAATGACCGAGCTGTCTCCAAAGAAAGTAAAAGCAATGAAGTACAAATATCAAGGTGTTTTCTTGATCACTTCGGTCACTTCTAATATTGATGATATTCGGGACATAGAGATAGGTCATGTGAATATGACTGAGTTTCTAGAGAGGACTAAGTTAGATAACCCCAACCCTCTTATGCAGAAGATTGTTAAGAGCAACATTCACCTAGTGTCTTCATTTCCAGTGGCAACACACAATATAGAATTTGTTCTTCAATGTGCTCATTTCTATAAGAAAGATACTAGGGCAGTGGTAGAGCAGGGGGTAATGTAATCATGAGGCTAGATCTAGAGTTTGTTGATAAAGTTTTCATGTGTTCCACTTATGTTGATGTTGTAAAGCTTCATTTTACTATTGCTCAACAAGAATATGATAAGAACACTGAGAAGGGTAAGAAGGTAATTAATACCAAGTGGCTTAAGACTCCAAGATCAAACTTGTGTAGATGCCCAACGAGCTTTCCCCGAACTGATTTTGTTGAGGAAGTAGGTGACCTAATAACTCTTCTCAGTAGGGTAAGGGGACTAGCTTCTTCTTCACTTTTTCATGAATGGATGTATCCTTTCATCAAAATTATACTTCAGGGCAAATAGGCTATCTTCTGGGGCAAAAAAATCAGCAATGCTCTGAATGAGTAACTAACTAAGGTACATACTACCCTTAAATTCTATATGACTTCCTATCTTGTGTACATAGCAACCTCAATGAGGATTTTCCCATGCTTGACATCTAAAGGGGATAGGAGGGTTGTTCTTGTTTACCAATATTATCCTCAGCTTACATTGAAGGGTTCAATCAACTATTTTAGAAGAGTAAATGATGTCTTCTTTGCCATGTACTTGTGTCTTTTTGATCCTCGGCTGGAGCAAAGAAGAGTCTCAAATGAAGCATGGTCAGTAGTAAATGGTTTTGGTTGTTTGTTCCTTCAGTTTCCAACTTTCACATACTTAAGGGTGGGCTTTTTCCAAGGCTATTTGTATATGTCACCAAGATTTCCTTCTAATAAAATGGTTCTGATGGAGCTATGTCAACAAATGATTGTTGTCCACAACAAGCAAATCAAGTTAAAGAAACCTGGTTTTAGATTTCCTGTTGAGATAAGGAGATATTTAGTTTCAACTTTAGTAAAAGCCAAGGCTATGGAGACTAAAATGCAATTAGTAACTATGAAGCAATTCAAGAGGAGACCAAAATTTGATTATAGAGGAGTGAAAGATAAAATCAAAAGAAAGACTCAATTTCATGAGCCTATGGTTGAAGATATATGGGTTAATCTGAGGATAGAATAGGAAATCAGAAAGCTAGACTATAGCAGGTTATCTCTGGACCAAATTGAATATTTGGGTCTAGCTGATATTCCAGAGGACATGGTTGATGATGAAGAGGTTCTCAATTCAGGCTATGTAACTCAAAATGTTTCTAATTCTCCCTTGCCTGCTATACAATGGTCTCAAAAGGAATTGACTTCCTTAAGGAAAAGGTTTTAGCCTGTGTTAGCTAACACAAACATGTGGCTCCAAAACAAAGGAGTACCATTGAAGGAATTTATCACCAGTTTAGAGGAAGAAGTTTTTGATCAAACAGGAAAGAAAGTTGAGATGAGAACCAAGAATAAGAATGATTCTCCTAGTACATCTAAGGCTTCTAATCCTAAGATCAAATTTGTGACAAGAGGAAGCAAAGCTAGAGAAGCAGAGCAAGGATCTATTGTTAAAGAGATGGAAGCTAATACAGAACAAGATGTTGAAGAACCAGTTTCTGAAGGCATGAATGTTGAGGACATGGATGTTGAGGATAAGTCCACATCAAACAATGAGGGAGAGCAGGAGAAGGAAGAAGAAGATGAACAGGAAAATGTATAGGATACAACTATGTCTCCACATGGAGATGTGCTATAGGATACCGATGTCTCTTCTCCTCATCTAAATGTGTTTATTTCAGTTTATGTGCCTAATCCTCCTATAACCCCAATGTCACCAATTCACATTCAATCATTTGAGTCTCCATCATCTTCCAAAACAATATTTGATGACTCTAATGTGAATTTTGATAATGTTCTTCATTCTTCTAGATCTATTCCTAGTTTGTCATCCCCTTCTTACGACATTGATGGTTCTACAATGTTTGAACAATTTGTTTTGTGTTCTAAGAAAGCTATTAATGTGGATGTACAAGGTCCTGTGTTCACCAATACTCCTCCCATTATTTCTACCACAGGTGTAAGTATAGTTCTTTCCACTCCATCAATGGTTCCTGATTAGAATATAAGTACATCAATCCTTCCCCCATGGCTTTCAGCTTATACCCCTAAGAGAAAGAAAAAGGAGATATCACTAGATGCTATTGATTTAGGGAAACTACTGACTCCCAAGCCAAAGGCACAAAAGAAGAAGCCTAAGACTATGTCAGGGCTTATTGATGATAAGAGTATCAGATATGCAGAGATTGCCAAGCCTCCTCTTGAGGCCACTAAAGATACTTTTGATGTAAGTGACTATGTCATATCGAGGGTGGAATTGGTGAAATTAACACATGAAGGAATTAAAGTTGATTTCCAGGTCACTGCCACATCTCTTCTTGAGAAATATGACAAGGAGAAGAAACAGAAGGAATACTACAAATCAAAAGCTAAGTAGTTAGCCATGGTGTTATAGAAAATCACGATGACATCAAAAATTATAGAACCTATTGTAGTAATAGTGGAAAATCCCTTTGTCAAGAAAGCTGGAAAGACTCAAGCAAAAGGGAAGGTTGTAGAGGAATGTTTAGAAAAATTGTCAACACAGGGTGTTTTACTTTTGAAGGCAATAGCAGAAAGAAAATCAAAATGGCGAAGGTAAGAGCACAATTAGATGAATCGATTGATTCTTTTTTTGCGAATATTGAATAGCGAGATTCTAGTTTGGAAAAATGGGAAAGCATGAAAATGAAGACTCTTGTTTCACTTGGCCTTCTTGCAAATCGAGAGGCATATGTTTCAACAAAAGAAGGCCTAGCCCACCATAGCAAAATTTTGAATGATTTTATCAAAGAACAAGGAGATGCCCGACTTTAGGTGATGACAGTGATCTAAGTCTCTTACACAAGTTGGAGCAGCTCCCGTGTAAATTGATTGATGATAATCATGAGTTCCTTCCAGTTGATGAAATGATACAGGAGTTCAATAAGATGATGCAGGTTGAGTTTGAGGAAAAAGCTTTGTCAATTGATTCATTGGATAACTTGATGGATTATCAATTAACCTTAGACAATTTGAAGGTTAAGTTGAAAGATCATGAGAAAGTCACCCCTACCATCAGAGATGCCATCACTAAGGTTAGAGTAATCTCCAACAACATTGTGCCACCAGATAGTATTGAAATGCAAGCAGTGATCACTATGTATGAAGCGATAGCAAAGAAGGATGCCAATGGGAGTTGACATATTTGATTTTTACCTTAGTATATTTGTGTAGTTTCAGATGTACTTTTCATTTAGTTTTGGATATTTTTACATGTACTTTTCTCAGATGTAATTACATGTAAAAAATTAGGAAGTCCCAAGTCAATAAGGACTCCTATTTTTGAATAAGTCAAAGTAGTTAGGTTTTTCCTAATTTTTCTCCAGGCCTCTCCCTATAAATAAAGAGGGCCTCTTTTGTAATTATCTATCTTTTATCTATTGCAAAGAAACTCTGCCAGATTGGAAAACATATCAAGACTTTGAGCTTTTCATTTTTATCAAATTTTCAAGAAAATATTAATATAAGAAAGCAGTTTGAGTATCAAACTTTGAGTTGAATCATATTTTTTTATGATATCAGTGTTCTTGTGTCATTGGTGTTATATTATATTGAATCATTTCTAGAATCGTGGAGTTTATTGAAAATTGAGAGTAGTGTTCTTGTGCTGGTTAAATAGACTTTGTGCTATTTTCTCATTGCGAGAGTTTGTGTTTACATTTGTGAGAATATAATTGTTTAAAGACTTTGTGTTGTAAACTGTTGTGTTAAATCTAGTTATATCATATTGGGTGAGAGTGGAAACTTTGAGCCACACTTGAATTCAATCAAGTTAATTTGTGGGAAATAGGTCAAGCAGTAGAAGACTTTGTGTTTCTATGGTTTGTCTCACTTCATAAGTTCTTGAATATCATTTCTATTGAAGTTATCATTTTGAAGAGAAAAACATCTATTCTAAAAAAAGAGAATAGGATGCAGCGAAAACACCCCAAGCATAGTTCTAGTGTATATAAGTGTTAAAAGTTGTTTATTAGAAATAATTCATCATCTAGAGTCCCCTTGTTGAGAGGAGAGACTCTGTCTCATCATAGCTATTGCGATATAACCATTTTGTCATTAGTTAGCTAAACGACAAAATATTCACCCAACAGTTTTTTGGCCACTCTACTGGGGAAGAATGCACAACTTGGAGCCTCATGCTTTGAGTTGAAGCATTTCATCATCTCCCATTGTTTTAATTTGTTTTCTAAATCTTTGTTGAGTACATTGCATTCTGGCAGACTCAAGGTATACCAGAAGTAAAAGAAATCAAGGTATTATTGATCTTGTGTTTGAGTTAATACAACAAAATAACTTTGGTCTTTTGCCTCCACAACCTCAGCTTCAACGAACAAGGAATTTTCTTTCTACCAACATCAGGTCTCCCATACCAGGTGAAGCTTCCAACTCCAATACTAGGAGAGTTTTATCTATTCAAATTCCTCAAAGGTTTGTCATCCCACCTTTCAATCAGCACATAATGGTAGCCCAAGGCGTATGGGGTAATACTTTTGGACCTTTAAATTTGACACCACCACTGCATGAACTACCTCGTAGTTCAAGGAAGAATTTCCCTAAATTCTATGGTGATGGGAAAGTCCATCCTGATGAACACATTACAGCTTTTTGTATAGCATGTGGTGTGCTAGGGGTGGAACACAAAGATGTGGCTATGATACTTTTTATAGAAACAGTGCAAGGTATTGCTGTGGATTGGTTCTACCAACTTCAAGCCCAAACCATAACCAACTAGAATACTCTCATAACCAAGTTTGAAGCTAGGTTTAAACCTGTGGAAGATGCACATGTTTTTTTAGCTCAGCTAACATAGATGAAGAAAGAAGCACATGAACCCATGTGAGATTTCATCGCCAACTTTAATAAATTGACAAATAGCATTCCGACAATTGCTCAACCAATGGTGGAGAATCTTAAATTTTTCTTCATCAATACTCAGCTTCCTAAGGTAAGCTTTTTGTTAAGGCGGGCTAGTCCCACTAATCTTCTCATAGCTCAAAGATTGGCTACAGAGGTTGAAGATGATCTTATCCTTAGGGGTAAGATAAGAAGATATTCAAACAAAAATAGAGGTCAGCCCTCTACTAATAATACTTCCACAAGCACCACAGATCCTATGGTGCAGAAGTTATCAAATGATTTTCTAGCTTTGAAAAAGCAAATGTTCCAAGGTATGTCTACTCCTTCTTATACGGACATACCAAGAAGGACATTCCCTAACAATTCATATCAAGGCAATGCCGCAAGAAATCAAGGGCAACAAAATCGTCTTCTGCCAACACAGGGGAAGCTTGCCATTGAAGCAGCACCGGTCAACTCAGTAGTTGGCTATTATGAAGCAGAACATGATAATTCTTTCCAACCTATTTTGGATCAGGAGAATAATGCTAATTTTTTTATATAAGGAGAAGAAGAATTAGCTCGCGACTCTACTATTGGTTTTCTGAATTACCAAGATGAAACACAAAGAGAAGGAGAAGTATATGATGGAGTGTATGTTGTTTTTACCAGGTCCCAAAATCAATCAAATTAGCAAGCTGATAAAGGAAAGTCAAGAGAGGAACCTCAACCTATGATCTCAATTGCCAAGCGAGGAACTCCATTTCCTTTTCAATCAAAGGACTCGGTTGTCAATAAACAAGTTCATCTAACAATCCTATTTCTTCTACTTCTGTTCCTCATACTAGTACTACCCCAACTAAACCCCAGAATGATGGATTTCTTGCCTCCGTATCTAATTCATTTCAGATCTTTTACATAATAGATCATGCTAGGAAAACCAAAATCTAGATGTCTGAGGTAGAATATTTATAAGTTAACCTTGACCAATTTGATAGGTTAGCTAAGTATGTTAAAAACAAGACTATCCCTACAGGGAAAGATTCTCCTAAAATTGCCCATGACTCCTCAAAGAATAGGTCCACCCAAAATAACCTAGTCACTACTCCCCTTGTTGCTCTAGGGAAGATAGAACCTTTCTACGTTTCTCTATTGGTTAATGGCCACAAGTTAAGCAATTGTATAATAGACTCCGGGGCTTCTGACAATGTCATGCCTACCAAGGTGGCAGATGCTCTCAGTGTCACTTTCACCAAAACCTTTGAGAGATGTTTTTCAATGGAGAATAAGAAAGTGCCTTTGTTAGGCCAAATCAAGGATGCCCAATTTGCATTTGCAGCCTTTCCAGATAAGAGGATCAAGACGACTGTCCTAGTTGCAGATGTTCCAGCTTCTTATGGAATTTTGCTTGGACATAATTTTTGTAAAGATGTGGGTGGAGAAATAAACATGGATTTACCGAGGCAAGGATACCTATAAAGGTGTCATGTAAAAACTGCTTCTTGAGAAGGAGACAAAATATATTGTTATCCAAACTGAAAATCCAAAAGCCTAAATTTTGTTTGAGTCTTTAGGAATGGGTAATTATTTCTTGTCCACTGAAAATACTTCTAGTTCATCAAATGAGAGTTCAGATAATTTAGATGGAGAATCAGAAGATGATTCAGATGAAAGTTCAAACAAGAGCATAATGATGTCAGATTCTTCCCTTTCTAATGATGAAGAATCTACTGGTCATAGAAACATCAAAGTGGCAAATTCAAATGATGTTTGGATTTTAGAATTTGATGGCAGTTGTTCTTCAACCAGATCTGGAGCCAGAGTAGTTCTAATATCTTCACAAGGTGATATCTTTCCTTTCTCCTATAAGCTATAGTTCAACAATACTAATAACACCGCTGAATACGAGTCATTGTTGCTCGGAATGGAGGCTGCTCGTGTTAAAGGTATTAAAAATCTTCATGCCCAAGGTGATGTTGAGCTTGTGGTTTGTCAAGTGAGAAATCTTTATCAAACCAAGAATGAAAGGATGATACATTACCGCAATCATGTCTGGGATTGCATTGAAGGTTTTGATGCTTTCAACATCTCTGCAGTACTGAGAGAGTTTAATCATCGTGTTGATTCATTAGTTGTCTCGGCCACCCTTATGGTCCCTCACAAGGATTTTAAAGGTGATAAATACATAATTGAGTTAGTTTTCTGACCAAGTGTGCCAGACAATGTTGACCATTGGTAGGTCTTCAATGGTGATAATCAGATCATAGCTTTCGTGAAGAAGATAGATAGCTTTGATGAGCTCTATTTTGAAGGTAGTGATTCTCCACCTCAAGAATACATTTCTGAAATAGATTCACAGACTAGTGAGGAGATTCTTCAGCTAAAAGGGAATAAGATTCTAAAAGGTTTGGTTTCTCTGGAAAAGTTATTTGACAAGCATGATAGATATATCAAACAACAACAACTTGATTCAAGTTCATCTATGAAATTTGAGCAAGTAAATTTGAGTTCTGAGGTAGATCCCAAAATGGTTAATATCAAGAAATGTTACACTACTGATGAGAAATTTAAGTTTATTACACTTCTTCACCATTACATTGATGTTCTAGCATATTCATATGATGATCTAAAGTCTTGCAGACCCAAGGAGAACCAACACGAGATTCCTCTCAAGGTAGGATCATTGCCTCACAAGCAAAAGCAGAGGAAGTATAATCCCAAGATATCAGGTACTATTCTTTCTAAAATCCAAAAAATATTAAATGTTAGAATAATCTTTCCTATCCATCATTCCACTTGGATTGTGAATATTGTTCCTGTGAGAAAGAAGAATAGAGAAATCCGTATTTGTGTTTATTTCAGATATTTGAACCAATCTTCTTTAAAAGATAACTACCCTCTACCTATTATGGACCAAGTGATACAAATTGTAACTGGTTTTGAGATGTTGTCTATGTTAGATAGTTTTTTAGGCTACAATCAAGTAGAAGTCAATGAAGCAGACCAATACAAGACTGCTTCCAGAATACCATGGGGCACATTTGCATACTGCAGGATGTCGTTTGGTTTGATTAATGATGGTGCAACTTTCCAAAGAGGAATGGACCTTGCCTTCAAAGATGAGATGGGGAAATTCATTGTGGTGTATCTTGATGACTTAACCATTTTCTCTAAATGTCAAGATCACGCCTACTATTTGTGATAGGTTCTAGAATGGTGTCATCAAAATGATATTTCTCTTAATCCTAAGAAAGTAGTTTTTGGGGTGACAGAGGGTAAGCTTCTTGGTCCCATTGTTTCCAAAGAAGGTACTAAAATTGACTCAGAAAGAGTCAAATCTATCCAAAGTCTTACTTTACTTGCTAGTAAGACAGCAATTCACTCTTTCTTTGGAAGGTGAATTTTCTGTGGAGGTTCATTCTGGAATTTGCAGAGAAAACTCGTCATATTGTCAATATGATGAAAGGTAAGACCACTTTCCATTGGAGTATGGAAGGAAAAGCAACATTTGAGGATATTAAAAGGGCCATAGCTCATGCTCCAGTTCTAGTTTGTCTTGACTACACTAAAGATTTCATAATGTATAGTTATGCTTCTGAGCATACACTTTCAATGATTCTGGTTCAGCAGAATGAAGAGGGTGTGGAATCTTTGATTTCATTTATGAGTTTCCCACTAAAGGTTCATGAACTTAAGTGCTCAAATATGGAGAAGCATGCTTATGTCATAGTCAAGGCGGTGAAGCATTTTCGGTTTTACATTATGAATTCACATACTGTTGTTTTGGTGCCAGACACAACAGTGAAGTCTAGCCTGACACAACAAGAATTTGGGACTAAAAGGGGCAATTGGATTGCCAAAATTCAAGAGTTTGATCTTGATATCAAACCCACCAAGCTTGTGTGTGGGAGAGGTTTGTGTCAGTTGATTGTTGACAATGTCCCAAAAGAAACAAGTGATGAAGAAGTAGAGGTTGAGGATGTTCCAACTATTCTCTTTGTTACTACAACAGATGAGTGGTATTCCAATATCACTCATTTTATTACCTATGGTGAGTGTCCTCATTTATCTTATAAAGAGAAGCAGATTACCAAGTTAAAGGCTACAAACTATGTCTTGTGGGATAACGGTTTGTATAAAAGAAACCTTGATGGAGTTTTTCTCCGTTGTGTGGATAAAGCACAACAAAGCAAACTTTTAGAGTCTTTTCACAATTTGGCATGTGGAGAACATTTTTTTGCACCTGTAACAACTCATAAAATTTTGTGGGCTAGGTACTATTGGCCTACATTATTTTAAGATGCGTATAACTAGGTACGTAGATGTGAACTCTGTCAGCAGTTTGTTGGGAAGCCTAAGTTAGTTGCACTACCACTAAAGCTAGTTGTGATTGAAGAACCTTTTCAACAATGGGGCATTGACTTCATTGGTGCCATGAACCCACCTTCGAGTGCGAGACACAATTTTGTTCTCACTACAACAAATTAATTCACCAAGTGGGTGGAGGCTATTCTAGTCAAGCATGCTACTTCTGAGGTAGTATGTAATTTTCTCAAGAAGAATATTATTTCCCGGTTTGGAGTTCCAAATAAAATCGTAGCAGATAATGCTATGTGTTTTTCTTCAAATGAGATCACTAGTTTTTTCTTTGAATATGGAATCATCCTTTCTCATTCATCAGACTGTTATCCGCAAGGGAATGGTCAGGCAGATTCTAGCAACAAGAATCTAGTTACAATTATCAGGAAACTGGTGGAGGATAATCATAGAACGTGGCATAAAGCTTTGTTTGATGCTTTATGGGCAGACAGAATTACCCTAAGAGGGCAATAGGTATGTCACCATTCTAGCTTCTATATGGTCTGAATGCATAAATACCTATTACTTTGGAACTGTCAGCTTTGAAGTTGGCAATAGCAGTGGAGGATAAAACTTTTGAAAGTTCTATTGACAAAAGAATAATGTACCTCACTGAACTTGAAGAGCAGCGGGTTATGGTAGTAGATCGTATTCTTGAGCATCAAAGTCAGGTCAAGAAAATTTTTGACAAGAAGGCAAAGGCTAGAAATTTTCAAATTGGGGATCAGGTCTTGTTATGGGACAAGAGGAGGGAGCCAAAAGGAATGCATGGGAAGTTTGATTCCCTATAGAGAGGCCCATTTGTCATTCACCAATTTTGTGGTGAGAATAGTTTCTTGCTAGAGTATCAAGATGGAACACCGTTCTTGCTACCCCATAGTGGACAACATCTGAAACATTTCAATCCTTGAAGTATCAGATAAGTTCATTTGTACATTTGTATAGTTTTTGATTTTTTTTTCATTTTTCTTTAGTCTTTTTATGTCTTTTTGTTTTGGTAGCTTGACTCTATGGCCCAATGGCATGGATGAAGGCACTTAGAGACTGGACTCTTCTACCTTTGATCATTTCAAATAATGATTGAAGGAAGTTTCCTAGTTAGAGCTAGCTGTTGTCCTCAAAATCAGCTGAGCTCGTTTTGTAGGATGATCCCTACGAAACTTGTCTGTTTTGTAACCTACACTCTAAATTCACAAATTGAGACGAGTCGTCTTGTTCTCATGCGTAGTCCACTCATTCCCATTTATCCATTTGAGTCATTTCTCATTTGGATTTATTAAAGCTCGTATAAGCTGATCGAAAAGGTTTTCTCAATTTTAAAGAGTTAGAGTATTTTTGTGTATATGCAGGAGCGGCGAATTTCGCCACCCTTGCATGTTTGTAGTTTTGGCATTGAATGCAGTGGCAGCAAAATTTTCTACCAATGCTTTGTTTGTTTTCTCCAAGTCAATGTGTTAGAGCAGTAGTTTTCTACCATGACATGTATTATAAGTATGACATGCAATGGCGGTGAAATATACCACCAATGCATGTTTGGTCTTTTGCTTATGTATTATCGGTGAATTTTGCCAACGAAGCATGAATTAAATGCCATAGTAGTTTAACTCGTGTGGCATTTAATTCAGTTTTTCAATTTTGTTTTAAGTTTAAATGTGTTCTAAATCATTTATTTGTCATTCTTCTTTCTCTCTTGCCTGTGTTCTTTATCTTTCGCTCATCAAGCAGATATTGCGACTCTGTTCAAGTAGATTGTGGAGACTTTTGGTGCTTGGGGTTTCAAATTTTTAGTCAGAGGTAAGCTGCCTTTCTTTCCGTCCATGTTTTCTTTTCCTTTTAAGGTTTGCATGTGAATTAAAGTGTTTAAAAATTGTTCTTTTATCTACTATTTTTGAAACCCTTGTCTATGCATTGTAAGATCTGCGCCATGTTAGGTCAGAATTTTGTAGTTTGTTGAATTTAGGTTTGTTTTTGTTGAATGTTTTCTGTGTTGTCTTTGATCTTAGTTTTTGTGTGATAGATGACTGTATCAGTGGCTTAGATCTTCGCCAATACAGTCTAACCTTTGCAAACCCTTTCATCGTGTAAGGATGACAAATTTTGCCATCCCTACATGATGAATTTTGTTCAATGATCAAACTTCCCCCCAAGCATGCTCGAGCGGTAGAAATTACCACTTAAGCATGGAAAAAGCCAGCCTAAGCTGTGTCAAGTCGGCAATTTTTGCCGCTCATGAGAATTGTTTTGTTAAAGTTTGTATCACATGTTAAGTCAGCAAAAATCGCCCCTTACACAGTTTGTGTCTTTCATGCTAAGGTGTAAGGGTAGAAAATTTTACCACTCTCACATAGAAAAGAAAGTCCTTACAACATGTTGAGTCGGTAAAATTCACCGCTCAGACATGTGATTGCTTAATTCTACTTGTGTAAGCAGTAAAATTAACTGCTCATACATCTTACCTTTGCAAATGCTTCAACCTACCTGTAAGGGCAGCAAATTTTGCCACCCTGATATTTGTAATTCCCTTTGACATGTAGAGGTGGCAAATTTCACCGCCCATGCATTCACTCCCTCAAATTTTTCTAACTCTGGAAAACTTTTCCAAATTGCTATCCTGAGCTACTTTCCTCTATTTTTTTGACCCACTTGCACTCTAGCCCTTTCAAGATCACTCCTGTGATCATGATTGTCAACATGCAATTTCCCAAAATTGCCAGTATTTCCCCTAACTTCGTGATCATGATTTATTGTTGCAGTTTCTCTTGCAAGCTGCTGAGGTCTTCATCTGAAGGAGTCATTTTTTCCAAATGACTGAGCTGTCTCCGAAGAAAGTAAAAGAAATGAAGTACAAATATCAAGGTGTTTTCCTGATCACTTTGGTCACTTTGAATATTGATGATATTTAGGACACAGAGATCAGTCATGTGGATATGATTGAGTTTGTAGAGAGGACTAAGTCAGATAACCCCAGCCCTCTTATGCAGAAGATTGTCAAGAGCAACATTCACCTGGTGTCTTCATTTCAAGTGGCAACACATAATACAGAGTTTGTTCTTCAATGTGCTCATTTCTATAACAAAGATACTAGGGCATTGGTAGATGCAGGGGGTAATGTAATCATGAGGTTGGATCCAGAGTTTGTTGATAAAGTTTTCATGTGTCCCACTTCTGTTGATGTTGTAAAGCTTGATTTTACTATTGCTCAACAAGAATATGATAAGAACACTGAGAAGGGTAAGAAGGTAATTAATACCAAGTGGCTTAAGACTCCAAGATCAAACTTGTCCTGATGGCCAAGGAGATTTCCTTGAAGTGATTTTGTTGAGAATGTGGGTGACCTAATAACTCTTCTTAGTAGGGTAAGGAGAGTAGCTTCTTCACTTTTTCATGAATGGATGTATCCTTTCATCAAAATTATACTTCAGGACAAACAAGGTATCTTTTAGGGTGAATAAATCAGCAATACTCTCCATGAGCAACTGATTAAGGTACATACTACCTTTAAATTGTATATGACTTCCTATCTTGTGTACATAGAAGCCTCAATGAGGATTTTCCTAGGCTTGACATCTGAAAGGGATAGGAGGGTTGTTCCTATTTACCAATATTATCCTCAACTTACATTGAAGGGTTCAATCCACCATTTCAGAAGTGTAAATGATGCATTCTTTGCCGTGTACTTGTGTCTTTTTGACCCTCAACTACAACAAAGAAGAGTCTTAGATGAATCATGGTCAGTAGTAAATGGTTTTGGTTGTTTGTTCCTTCAGTTTCCAACTTTCACATACTTAAGGGTTGGCTTTTTCCAAGGCCATCCATATATGTTGCCAAGATTTCCTTTTGACAAAAAGGTTCTGATGGAGCTATGTCAAAAAATTATTGGTGTCCACAACAAGAAAATGGAGTTAAGGAAACTTGGTTTTAGATTTCCTGTTGAGATTGGGAGATATTCAGTTTCAACTATAGCAAAAGCTAGGGCTATGGAGACTGAAATGCAATTAGTAACTATGAAGCAATTCAAGAGGAGACCAAAATTTGATTATAGAGGAGTGAAAGATAAAATCAACAGAAAGACTCAATTTCATGAGCCTATGGTTGAAGATATCTGGGTTGATCTAAGGATAGAAGAGGAAATCAGAAAGGTAGACTACATCAGGTTATCTCTAGACCAAATTGAATATTTGGGTCTAGCTGATATTCCAGAGGACATGGTTGATGATGAATAGGTTCTCAATTCAAGCTATGTCAATCAGAATGTTGCTAATTCTCCCTTGCCTTCTATACAATGGTCTCAGAAGGAATTGACTTCTTTAAGGAAAAGGTTTGAGCCTATGTTAGCTAATACAAACATGTGGCTCCAAAACAAAGGAGTACCATTGAAGGACTTTATCACCAGTTTAGAGGAAGAAGTTTTTGAGCAAACAGGAAAGAAAGTTGAAATGAGATCCAAGAATAAGAATGATGCTCCTAGCACATTTAAGGCTTCTAAGCCTAAGATCAAATTTGTGACAAGAGGAAGCAAAGCTAGAGAAGCAAAGCAAGGATCTGTTGTTAAAGAGATGGAAGCTGATGCAGAACAAGATGTTGAAGATCCAGTTTCTGAAGGCATGAATGTTGAGGACGTGGATGTTGAGGGTAATTCCACATCAGACAATGAGGGAGAGTAGGAGAAGGAAGAAGAAGATGAACAGGAAAATGTATAGGAACAACTATGTCTCCACATGGAGATGTGCCACAGGATACCGATGTCTCTTCTCTTCATCTAAATGTGTCTATTTCAATTTATGTGCCTAATCCTCCTATAACCCCAATGCCACCAATTCACATTCAATCATCTGAGTCTCCATCATCTTCCAAAATAATTTTTGATGATTCTAATGTGAATTTTGATAATGTTCTTCATTCTTCTGGATCTATTCCTAGTTTGTCATCCCCTTCTTATGACATTGATGGTTCTGTAATGTTTGAACAATTTGTTTTGGGTTTTGAGCAAGCTATTAATGTAGATGTACCAGGTCCTATGTTCACCAATACTCCTTCAATTTTTGCTACCACAGGTGTAAGTACAGCTCTTTCCAATCCACCAGTGGTTCCTAATCAAAATATAAGTACATCAATACTTCCCCCATGGCTTTCATCGTATACCCCTAAGAGAAAGAGACAAGAGATATCACCAAATGATATTGATTTGGGGAAATTGCTGACTCCCAAACCAAAGGCATAAAAGAAAAATCCTAAGACTATGTTAAGGCTTACTGATGATAAGGGTATCAGATATGCAGAGATTGCCAAGCCTCCTCCTGAGGCTACTAAAGATACTTTTGATGTAAGTGACTATGTCATATCTAGGGTGGAATTGGGGAAATTAACACATGAAGTAATTAAAGCTAATTTCTAGGTCACTGCCATATCTCTTCTTGAGAAATATGATGAGGAGAAGAAACAGAAGGAATACTACAAATCAAAAGATGGGCAGTTAGCCATGGTGTAATAGAAAATCATGATGACATAAAAAATTATAGAACCTATGGTAGTAACAATGGAAAATCCCTTGGTCAAGAAAGCTAAAAAGACTCAAGCAAAAGTGAAGGTTGTAGAGGAATGTTTAGAAAAATTGTCAACATAGGGTGTTTCACTTTTGAAGGCAGCAGCAGAAAGAAAAGCAAAAATGGCCAAGGTAAGAGCAGAATTAGATGAATTGATTGATTCTTTTTTTGCAGATATTGAATATCTGGATTGCAGTTTGGAAAAATGGGAAAGCATGAAAATGAAGACTCTTGTTTCACTTGGCCTTGTTGCAAATCAAGAGGCATATGTTTCAACAAAAGAGGGCCTAGCCCACCGTAGCAAAATTTTGAATGAATTAATCAAAGAACTAGGAGATGCCCGAGGGCTAGGTGATGATAGTGATCTAAGTCTCTTGCACAAGTTGGAGCAGCTCCCATTTAAATTGATTGATGATAATAATGAGTTCCTTCTAGTTGATGAAAGGATACAAGAGTTCAATAAGATGATGCAGGTTGAGTTTTGAAAGGAAGCTAGGTGTGCAGAAATCACTTCCCACACTAATCTAATGAGGGGAGAGCTATGTAAATTCAATTTAATCCTTACAATTACAGTGACATGAAACATATAATAGAGATATTGTAGCAATACACGTAGAACTAGAAAGAAGATAGAAGAAGAGATACAAGATATATCGTGGGGAAAACCCTTATCGGGTGAAAAACCCCACACTCAGAAACCTGTACAATGTATTATCAAAATTGAATATTGTTTACAATAGACTTGCAATGCAAGCTTCAATAGTCTTCAACACTCATGTCTGGACTCAATCTGGCAGCATAACAGTACCTATCAATCACATACTACATCTTCTCCTCCAAGCACCTGTTTATATAGAATATACAAGGCAAAATTAGCTCTATCTTGGAATGGGCATCCAACTTGGCCTCATGGCCCAAAACCCACGCCTATGGACACTTGGTCAACATTGTAGAATTTTTCTGACATTTGTCCACAACTTCCATCCCAAAGAGGTCGCCTATTTCCAAAATGGGCTATGACAGATGCTCTTACGACTCTTACAACTGTCATAGAATCTATCATAGTAGTTACAACTTGTACAGTTGTAAGAGAATCTATCATACACAGGCTATAAATACCATATTCTTACAACATGTCATAGTTCACCTTGGGGCACCTAAATATGCCTTTTTCAAAGATGCTTCTTGACACATGTCTTCACCTGTCTTACAAGCTTCTAATTCTGACTCTTTCATGTCATAACTTCATCATAGGAATCTGTAATAACCGTTTCAGTCAACATTCCCTTACACAACATTTAAAATGCTGACACATGGAAAAATACTCCTACCACAAAGTGGGATGCCTATCTCCTCATGTGAGAACAAAATTACAAGTTGTCATCTTCCATATAGGATGACACATCACCGTGCCACATCCCACAAAATGACAATATGAAATTTACAATTAATTTACAACATAGGCAATGAATAAATAAATACAATCATAAATAATGCAAGGAATTATGAATGTTAAGACATCTTAATTCCCAACATTCTCCCACTTATCGAACACCTTGTAAGAGCCAATAGAATAACATGATTTAACTGCTATAGGCTGAGAGGCCCATAGACTCCGAACACCATCTAAATTTCTCTGTGCTAACTGGTTTCACCAATGCATCTGTAACATTCTTTAAAGTATCTACCTTCTCCAAATTTACCTTCCCATCCTCTACCATGTCTTGTACGAAGTGAAACTAAACATCAATATGCTTTTTTCTAGCATGGAAAGTTGGATTCTTCACAAGGCAAATCACACTCTAACTATCACAACTGATTGTAATCTGACCTGTATCAACACTAATATCTGAACACAATCTCTTCAGCCAAATGGCTTCCTTACACACATGAGTTTCTGCCATATACTCAGCTTCTATTGTGGAACAAAGCAACCACAGGTTGTCACTTACTCATCCAACTAATAGCACCACCAAATAGTGTAAACACAAGCACTGGTGGATCTCCTGCTGTAAATGTCACCTACCCAATCTGAATCCACAAATCCATGAATATCAACAGAATGAGGAGGTCCTATAACATTACCATGATAGCATATGGAATACTCAGAAATACCCCTCAAATATCTAAATAGTTGCTTAACTGCATCCTAATGTACCCATCTAGGATTAGTCATAAATTGACTAAGGACTCCCCTGCTTGGGCAATGTCTAGTCTTGTGTAGACCATAACATACATCAAACTGCCAATAGCACTAGCATAAAGTACTCTGCTCATGTCCTCCACCTCACTAGAAGATTTTGGACAATCCTCAATAGACAACTTTGTCCCCAAAGAAACAAGAACACGCAATGGTCTATAATCTGCCATGCTAAACCTATCCAACACGGTCTTCACATACTTACTCTAGCTTAACCAAAGTTTTTTGTTGGCTCTGTCTCTTCTGATTTCCATTCCAAGAATGTACTTGGCTGCCCCTAAATCGTTCATTTCAAATAATCCTGACAACTGAGATTTAAAAGCAGAAATCATTTTCTTTCCCTTCCCAATGAGCAACATATCATCAACATACAGTGCAACAATGACAATACGATCACCATCAAACTTAAAATACACACAATGATCTGATTTCGATCTCACAAATCTAATTGACAATACAAAGGCATCAAACTTCAAGTACCATCTCCTAGGAGACTGCTTCAAACCATACAAAGACTTCTTTAACTTGCAAACCAAATTTTCTTTACCTTTCACCATGTAATGCTCTGGCTGTGACATGTAGATTTCTTCCTCCAAATCACCATGGAGGAAAGTTGTCTTCACATCCATCTATTCTACCTCTAAGTCATAAGCTATTGCAAGAGATAATAGGAATCAAATGGATGTCAACTTTGCAATGGGAGAGAAGATCTCACCATAATCTATACCCTCCACTTGTGAATACCCCTTCACAACCAATTTGGCCTTATACTTCCCAACACTGCCATCTACACCAAATTTCTTCTTAAACACCCATTTGCATCCAACGGGTTTCCATCCAGGAGGCAAAGGCACCACCTCCCAAGTTTGATTCTTTTCCAAAGAAGTCATCTCATCCTCCATGGCCTCCTTCCAGGAACCTGCATCTTTCATATCCATAGCCTCTAATATAGTTCTAGGTTCATAACTATTAGTAAGCAAAGCAAAAACACAACTAGAATCAAGCAATGTATAACCAAACCTTTTAGGTTGCTTCCTTATTTGTGTAGACCTCCTCAAGAGCTAAGGTTGAGTTTCAACTTCTTCATTTGAGCTACAAGAGCTCTCCTCATCATCAGGTCCAACATTGTCTTTCTATTCAGTCTTCTTAAGGGTAGTAGGAAACTGAACAACATCCTCTTTCTTTTCTTTTTCTTGTGGCTATAAAATAGTCAAAGAAGGTGTTAGCTCTTTGAAGATGACACTTCTACTATACAACACTTTTTCAATGACAAGGTCCCAAAGTTTGTATCCTTTCACACTGACACCATAGCCAATGAAGATACACTTAACAGCCTTGTTCTTCAATTTTGACTGCTTCTCCCTAGGCACATGTGCATATGCCTCACAACTAAAAACACGAAGATGCCTTATTGAAGGTTTTCTACCAGACAACACCTCCATGGGTGTCTTACCAACAAGATCTGATGTAGGAGATCTATTTACAAGATAGCAAGTAGTGGCAATAGCTTCAACCCAAAACTTTTGTTCTAGGCCAGCTCCACTAAGCATACTCCTAGCCTTCTCCATCAGTGTCCTATTCATCCTCTCTGCAACTCCATTTTGCTACGGGGTGTATGGAGTTGTCTTATGTCTTTCAATCCCAAGTTCTTTGCAATATTTATCAAATTTTGTAGAACAGAACTCACCACCATTGTCAGTTCTCAAACATTTAATCTTTTTACTAGTCTGATTTTCAGCAAAGGCCTTAAACTCCTTAACTTACTATAGACTTCAGATTTGCTTCTGAGAAAATAAATCCTTGTCCTTCTACTGTAGTCATCTATGAAAGATACAAAATATATAGATTTTGATAATGAACATTAACATGACCAAATACATCAAAATGAACAAGGTCCAACACACTGGAAGACTTATGAGAACTCAAGTAAAATTAAACACAGTTTTATTTTCCATATATGCAATGTTCGCAAAAGTTGAACTCAAGATTTAATCATCTAACCCCTCAATGAGGTTCTTATTTTTTAGGATACGCAAACCCTTCTCACCAATGTGGCCAAATCTCTTATGCCATAACATTGTCTTTTCAGCAGAAAGCTTAACTTCCAAGGCATGAATACAACCATCAAGTCTAGATACAACATATTTCTTCACTGCTCGTTCAGATGGTGGTGATGAATTGACTGCTTCCTTCTTTCTCGAGTCAAAAGAACTATTGCATTGTGAAATGCATGCCTCTAGCTAAAATAGAGTACCTCTCCTAGTACCCTTAGCAAGCACAATAGCTCCTCTAGTCATCTTGCATCCTTCTTTCGAAAAGACAACTTGCACACCTGCATCATTGAACATACTTACAGAAAGTAGGTTCCGTGCTAAGCCTGGGATGTGCATAACCCCAGAGATCCCCTTCACTCATCCATCAGGGAATCGGATAGAGACTCTTCCATGACCAACAATCTTTAGATGAGAGTTGTCACCTAGGTACACCTTTCCACCATCAAACTCCTCATACTTAGTGAACCAATCTCGATGTGAGGTCATGTGGAATGATGCACTAGAGTCAATTAGCCACACATCATTAGATGCATGGGATGCCAGGGCTACAATGAAGGCATCACCATCATCTTGTGACTTGTCAGAATCTGAATCTAGGTTCTTCTTCTTTTTCTTTTCCTCTTTGCATTCCTTTCGAAAATGCCTAGATTTACCACAGTTCCAATAGAGAGCCTTGGACTTTCTAGGAGATTTGGATCTCCCATGGGATTTGGATCTACCCTTCTCAGCTTTCTTGTCCTTCTTTTTCCCTTTCTCCTTGGGTCTTCCATGAACTGCAAGAGCCTCTTTGGCTGCCTTAAAAGACTTTCTCTGCATCTCTTTAGACAACAGTGAAGAAACCACTTCATCCATTTTAAATGTGGATGTGGTGCTTCCAATAGCCATGACAAGATGATCCCATGAGCCTGACAAAGAACAAAGCAAGGTCATACAACGATCCTCCTCCTCCATCTTCACACCAACGGATGTCAATTGTACAACTAGCATGTTGAAAGCATTCATATGTTCTGTAACAGATGCTCCATCCTCCATTCGAAGAGAATACAACTTCTTTCTCAAAAAAAGTTTGTTGACCAGGGATTTAACTTGATACACATCTCCCAAATTCTTCCAAAGAAAGTTTACAGTAGCCTCCTCATGGACATTTAATAGGACAGAATTAGCAAGACTAAGTCTTATGAGACCCATAGCCTTCTGATCCTTGAGATCCCAATCATCTTGTGACATTACAGCTAGTTTTGTTCCACTGATAGTTTCCCATAGGTCTCAATTAATAAGCATGTCTTCCATCTTGAGCTTCCACAGCTTGAAATTAGTGCCATTGAATTTCTCCACCTCTATCCTTTCGGATGTGCTTGCCATCTCCTTGCTACAATAAGATTCAGAATACTCTGCACAGACTCCCACTCAACTTAAGATCAACTCAAAAAACCCCTACCCAACAACTAGGACCAAAGGTGATCAAGCTCTGATACCAACTGAAAGGAAGCTAGGTGTGTGGAAATCGCTTCCTACACTAATCTAATGAGGGGAGAGCTATGTAAATTAAATTTAATCCTTACAATTACAGCAACATGAAATATATAACAGAGATATTGCAGTAATACACATAGAACCAGAAAGAAGACAGAAGAAGAGAGACAAGATATATCATGGGGAAAACCCTTATCGAGTGAAAAACCCAACACTCAAAAACCTACACAATGTATTATCAAAACTGAATATTGTTTACAATACACTTGCAATGCAAGCTTCAATAGTCTTCGACACTCATGTCTGGAGTCAATCGGGCAGCATAATAATACATGTCAATCACATACTACATCTCCTCCTCCAAGCACTTGTTTATATAGAATATACAAGACAAAATTGGCTCTATCTTGGAATAGGCATCCAACTTGGCCTTATGGCCCAAAACCCACACCTATGGACACTTGGTCAACATTGTAGAATGTTCCTAACACTTGTCCACATCTCCCATCCCAAAGAGGTCACCTATTTCCAAAATGGGCTATGACAGATGCTCTTACAACTCTTACAACCATGATAGAATCTATCATAGTAGTTACAACTTACAGCTGTAAGAGAATCTATCATACACAGGCTATAAATAGCATATTCTCTTACAACATGTCATAGTCCACCTTGGGGCACCCAAATATACCTTTTTCAAAGATGCTTCTCGACACATGTCTTCACATGTCTTACAAGCTTCTATTTCCGACTCTTACATGTCATAACTTCGTCATAGGAATATATCATAACCGGTTTGGTCAACATTCCCTTACATAACATCCAAGATGCCGACACATGGCAAAATACTCCTACCACAAAGTGGGATGCCTATCTCCTCATGTGAGGACAAAATTACAAGTTGTCATCTTCCATGTAGGATGACACATCATCGTGCCACATCCCAGAAAATGACAATATGGAATTTACAATTAATTTACAACATAGGTAATGAATAAATAAATACAATCATAAATAATGCAAGGAATTACCAAGGTTGAAACACCTTAATTCCCAATAAGTTTGAGGAAAAATCTTTCTCAAGCGATTCATTGGATAACTTGATGGATTATCAATTAACCTTAGACAATTTGAAGGTTAAGTTGAAAGATCATGAGAAAGTCACCCCTACCATCAGAGATGCCATCACTAAGGCCAGAGTAATCTCCAACAACAATGCGGCACCAGATAGTATTGAAATGCAAGTAGTGATCACCATGTATGAAGCGACATCAAAGAAGGATGCCAGTGGAAGTTGACATATTTGATTTTTACCTTAGTATATTTGTGTAGTTTCATATGTACTTTTCATTTAGTTTTGGACATTTTTACTTGTACTTTTCTCAGATGTAATTACATGTAAAAACTTCGGATGTCCCAAGTCAATAAGGACTCCTATTTTTGAATAAGTTAAAGTAGTTAGGTTTTTCCTAAATTTTCTCCAAGCTTCTCCCTATAAATAAAGAGGGCCTCTTTTGTAATTATCTATCTTTTATCTATTGCAAAGAAACTCTGTTGGATTGGAAAACATATCAAGACTTTGAGCTTTTCATGTTTATCAAATTTTCAAGAAAATATTATTATAAGCAAGCAGTTTGAGTATCAAACTTTGAGTTGAATCATATTGTTTTATGATATCAGTGTTCTTGTGTCATTGGTGTTATATTATATTGAATCATTTATAGAATCTTGGAGCTTATTGAAAATTGAGAGAAGTGTTCTTGTGTTGGTTAAATAGACTATGTTCTATTTTCTCATTGCGGGAGTTTATGTTTACATTTGTGAGAATAGAATTGTTTAAAGACTTTGTGTTGTAAACTATTGTGTTCAATCTAATTATATCATATTGGGTGAGAGTGGAGACTTTGAGCTACGCTTGAATTCAATCAAGTTTATTTGTGGGAAATAGGCCAAGCAGTAGAAGACTTTGTGTTTCTATGGTTTGTCTCAGTTCAGAAATTCTTGAATATCATTTATGTTGAAGTTATCATTTTGAAGAGAAAAACATCTATTCTGAAAAAAGAGAATAGGATGCAATGAAAACACCCCAAGCATAGTTCTAGTTTATATAAGTGTTAAAAGTTGTTTATTAGAAATAATTCATCATCTGAAGGGAACCTCCCCTTGCTGAGAGGAGAGACTCTGCCTCATCATAGCTGTGGCGATATAACCATTTTGTCGTTAGTTAGCTAAATGACAAAATATTCACCCAACAAGAAACTAGACTCCATTCTACACGTATTAAAAAAAATTGATTTTTGATTAATTTTTAAAAAATTTAGGGGGGAGCAAGCTATTTTTTAGGATATGTCCACTTTGAAAATTAGTAAAAAATCAATTATTCATGAAAAATATATCAGAAAAATTGGGGATAAACTTCATGGTGTTAGCTAATTTCTCACTGAAATAATTTTTGAAATACTAGAAAAAAATTAACATTTTAGGGGGAGCACACCAAACGCTATGTTAAGTTTTTTTGAGAAAAATAGGACTAATTTATATGCCCCCCCTTTTTGAACCCCTTAATCTCAACTATTTTTGAAAAAATTAGTAGTTTAGAAACTAGATTCGGAGCACTACGACTCTTGTTTTTGTTGTATCTTCAAATTTTGAGTGTAACTATCTTCAATTTCTCATCGAACATCAATCTTTCCTGATTTAAAAAAAAAAGTGGCATCTTAAGACCCCCTTTTGGTCCCTCATCTTTGTGCACTTACTCACCTATCTTAGTCCTATAGTCAAGGACAATCCCATCACACCACTAGATCTACCCCTTCCAAGGGACAAGAATTTCAACCATATAATGGAAAGACAATGATACGTATCACACAAACACAATCATTTGGTCATGTTGTAATCCTCTCTCCAAACTATGTAGAACCCAAATGGTCTTTGGATGAGCTCCATTTGGTCATACAATAACCATTTGTAAGATTCAACATGTAAATCACACGCATGGGAAAAGGGATAAAATGGAAACATGTAAGTTTAGTAAGGAGTGGTCTATTCTAAAACCTAAATGACTTATTAAACCTAAACTTAAATGACTTATTAAACCTAAACCTAAAACCTAGAAGTCACTTTATTATGTTTAAATCTTTTAATTTAAACATATCCATCTATATATAATATTTGTAAAGAGTTATGGTCACATTACAATCCCTCCATGAACTAGGGGTTGATAGAACTTCTAGGGTTTCTTTTATTTATGCTTAATAATAAACCTTTAGGAATGATATTTCAAAATCATTTGAAATTGTCTATATATACCTTGAACTAATTATGTACACAATAGGCATATTCTTCTAGTCTTCATCACTTTCAATGTTCCTAATGAGTCTCATAGTCCTAATTTAACCATTTGTAAAACTCTTTTCATGAACCTAAAAGCCTACAAATTAGACACAATAGGACCCTAAGATATTTTTGTAGACCTAACCTAAATGACTTATATTAAACCTAAACCTAAAACCTAGAAGTCACTTTATTATGTTTAAATATTTAATTTAAACATATCCATCCATCTATGACAACTTGAATCTTAACAAAGGGGTAAGGGGGACAACAACAATGGAAAAAATAAACTAATATTGAGTACATAGGACATGGGTTCAAAGATTGAATAAAATAAAAGGCTTAGGAAGGATAAACATGGATTAGGAACAAAATAGGAAATGGTAACATGGCTATGGAATGACATTTAGGCTATACAATAAACTTTTAGTAATGATATATTTCAAAATCATTTGAAATTGTCTATATAGACCTTGAACTAGTTATACACTATAGGCCTAGATTCTTCTAGTCTTCATGGCTTTCAATGTTCCTAATGAGTCTCATAGTCCTAATTTAACCAAATGTTTGTAAAACTATTTTCATGAAGCTAAAAAGCTGCAAATTAGACATGACAAGACCCTAATATCTTTTTGTAGACCTAACCTAAATGACTTATTAAACCTAAACCTAAAACCTAGAAGTCACTTTATTATGTTTAAATATTTAATTTAAACATATCCATCTATCTATGACAACTTGAGACTTAACAAAGGGGACAACAACAATGGAAAAAATAAAATAATGTTGAGTACATAGGACATGGGTTCAAAGATTGAATAAAATAAAACACTTAGGAAGGATAAACATGGATTAGGAACAAAATAGGAAATGGTAACATGGCTATGGAATGAAATTTAGGCTATGCTTTTTTGCAAAAATGGTCAAAATGACATGTAAAGCACACACATGGGAAAAGGGATAAAATGGAAACAAAAGTTTAGTAAGGGTACATGTAAATTACAAATTATATTATACTTACATACATGATCAATTTAGTGATACATTGATTGATAGAGCTAAAAAATGGTTTAATTAATGTCATGATTTAAGAACATAAATTTTGATTTACATTTTCTAACTTTTAAATTTTTCTTGGAAAAGCTCACTTGGTTGAATGCATGTATATGTTAAATTATGCAAAATTAAATGTTTTAATGTGAATTGTTTAAACCATGCAAATTTATATATTTCCAAGTTTTCAAGTTATACATGTATTTAAACATATGTTGTACATGCAATTTAATATATATATTTTCAATTCCTAATTCAATTTTAATTATTTTTTGTAATTACAACTCTACTTCTAGACCCTATTTGTACACATGGTCAATACCACCTAGGAACCCCCACCCCAATCCCCCACCACCACCATCAAGTGAAAAACCACCACCACCACCCAATGAGGCTCAGTTGCAAGCAACGATTGATGAAAATATACAAACATTGCAAGAAAAAATCAATTTCCTGCAAAACGATATCCAAACCCCACCACACATTTCAAGGTTTGCATCTATGATGCAAACTATTATTGATTTGGTGAGAGCTATTCACATCGATCTAAATACATTTCGCTCATGGCGAGAAGAGAGGAGGCAGTTTTACGATGATGGTCTCTCATATAAAGAGATCAATGATCTACATATTACCAAAAATACAATTGCCCCATATTTCATTGATCCCTCCATAGGCCAACAAATACCAGCAAATAAAAAGAGAATTTCAATAAGATGGTGCACACATCAGTAGATAGCTAATAATTTTGGGGAGTGGTGGTGGATGGTCTTTAACCATCCGCCTCATGCTAATTATGAGGTTCCCTTTTATTTTTTGAAAAAAATATGGGTGGAGTTTGAGATGGGCTTAAAGCCCAATTATTTTGATATGAGATCATTTCAGGGCATGGGTCGTGGAATGGCATAGCATAGACTAGGGGCATGTGTTGATCCTAATCAATGTTTTCCCCCTACGCCTATTGTCCCTTCTCCTCCCTTTGTTCATGTGCCCTTTCACCAGCGGACGATTATCTTGGCACTCAGAGCGTTATCATCGCTCTCAAGAAACTTAACTGACCAAGTTACTCGCTTGGCAGATGAAGTCAATCTTCGAGAGCCTGCAGATCTTAGAGGAGCATCTGGTGTTGGTCCTAGCACATCACATCCATTGACACCATTGCAGTCCACACCGCAATATTGTCAGAATTGTAATCATCGATGTTTTGGTCCTACATATGCTTTGGAGGAGTCCTTTTTGGCTACATTATTCGCTCTTATGGACTCAGTATGTATGCCACATTTAATAAAATTAAATTTAATATAAATTAATATAGATCCAATTATCAACTATTAATCTTTTTAATAAATTTTAAATATTGTAATTTTAAATATATTAAACATGTTGATTGGTATAGATGACTCCATCAGTTACTGTTGCTTCATCGTGGTTGGACCATTTAGTGTCAACCGCTATGGAGATGGGTAGACATTATATGGTCGAGGTATAAAAATTAGGACCTCTAGAGATTATTTAATTAGATATATATTTTAATAATTATAGAATAATATGAAAATGTGATGAACCCTTTTTTTAATTTAAAGCAGATGAGAGGTCCTGGCACTTTTGTGTCAAACCAAGCAAGTCATCCAGGACCAGTGGCACCATCATCTATGCAGGAGCCTGCTTTATATTCTATGGTTTGTAGTTTAAAATTGTACATTTTAGTTTAAATTTAAATTTCTAGTATAATTTCATGATTTTAAATTCTTCTTTCAAGTTGAATTTATATATACATGTACACATATATATGTAGGATGAGACAAGTATAGGTGCAGGTTTAATTAATCCTACCATTGATGAGCTTGCACAGATGCATGAGTCATCTATCATATTTCAGGTCCTATAGTTAAATCCTATGTCATTTCAAAGTCTTTTATGTCATTCAACCTTGCATTTTGTATCTATAGTCTAGCCTAATTCATGTTTTATTGAACTATAGGAATTGGCGACATAGACATTTAGTTTGCCAGAATTGGTACCATCTGTTGCACACGAGCATGACAGGAGAGATGATGAGACTATTGTGGTATGCTTAGAAATTTTCAATTTTAGATTTAAAAAATTAATTTGATGGTTTGGCATTAAATATTTGATTTAAATAATTTGGATGCAGTTTTGACATTAAAATTGATTTTCAAAGCTTCGTTTTTCTTATACACAACATGAGCCACCCTTTGAGTCACGTGGGACCAAAAGGAAGCATCAAATGGATGATGATCAAACTTAGGGCACACATGTGTATTATATTGTTTATTTCATGTGGATTTTATGACTATTTCAGTATTGACTGGACATATACTGTGACTATTTCACTATGTTTACATGGACTGTTATTATGTCAGTATTTATATCTAATAGATTATTTTACTATTTATTGAATGTCCACTATATGCATCTATATTCAAACTTTTTTTTCATATCTCATAGTTAACACTTCAAATTATCATGTGTTAATTGTAAAATTGTAAACTACTAATTCTAATTAGTTAAGAGGAAAATTTCACATGGATGGGTCTTTGTGTTTGAGAGATTTATGTTTGGTCCAAAATATAATTTAAATTCATTTATTTCAAATATTAATTTGAAAAATAATTCACATCTAGGAGTCATGTCTAGACAAATTGGTCCAACAAGTTATAAATTGGAATGAAATTATCTCCAGTTGAAAAGAGGTTGAATAAGTCAATATTGTTAGAGATTTAGATGATATTTGGATCGCTAATTATTTTTCCTTTAACTAATGTTTCCATTTAAATAATTGAGTTAAATCTTTAGGGAAATTTTATTGATTAGATATATGTCAAGTCTAACCATGTTTAATCAGTTGATTTAATTTATTAAACATTTATTAGATACAGACTAGGTTGGATATTTATATAGATTAGATATCATACAAGTGCATGTAAATACTAATAAATTATTGGTATATCTCTATGCTTTAACTAGGTTTAATCTTTGCTTTCTTAATATGTTCTTGACATGTCAAGTTAGGAGTACTTTTCATTATTTATATTTGGACATTGTAGGGGCTTTATAGAAAAATAAGAAATACCTACCCTTTAAATTTATAAAATAAAATGAAAATTAAATTTGTTAAGCTAGAATGAATATAAATAATTGGAAAGTCTATGAAGGCAATTGATCACGGGCACTAAATCTTAAAAATATTTATTTTTTGAAAGATAAGTTATTCTACTAATTTCTATGATTCTTTTTGGATTTACATGAGTCAAATGTTGGGACTTGTTAAATAATTGAGTTAAATCTTTAGGAAAACTTTATTTGATTAGATTTGTCAAGAGTAACCATGTTTAATCAATTTATTTAATCTATTAAACATTTCATAGATCAATAGTTACCCTTTAAATTTACAAAAGAAATTTAGAAAATTAGAGAAATTTAGGTCTACCCTAAATTATATCAAAAGAAAAAAAGAGAAATACCTAACCTAAATACCAAAATAAAAATAGACAAATACCTACTCTAAATTGCTATATATATTTGATAAAGAATACTTGGTTCTATCTACTAAAACTTTTGAGATTTGCTTTTAATTTTGAAAAAGACTAAAAATTATAACTTCTAAAAAATATAACAGAATTAGCATTTTGTATGTAATTTCATCAAGAGCACCAAATAATAACAACTTAATCAAAGTATTAATTAGTTTTTCATAACTTCTCTGTACAAGAAAAAGAGCTTCCCTTAGCTTCAAGAAATATAAATATTTTGTACTGACAAGGCCAACCATGTGAAGGTGGAAGCTCATGCGGCCTCACCTAAGACCTAAGACATAAGTATTCTAATAGACGTAGGACACCCAAGACACCTATTGTATAGTATGTATCTAGATTTTTATAGGCATAGTAGACCTAAGACACCTGGTCTTTATACCTTATCGTAGTCTAGACCTAAGTCACCTAGACACCTATTATAGTTCTACCTAAGACACCTCTAGACACCTATTATGGTAGACCTAGTTGACATATAGTATCTACCTAAGACTACCTAGATTAAATTATACCTTATTCTCGTCTCTAGACCTAGTTGATAAAGTATCTACCTATGACACCTAGATTAAATTATACCTTTTTCTAGTCTCTAGACCTAGTTGACATATAGTTTACCTAAGACACAGGTAGAGACACCTATTGTAGTTAGAACCCAACACACCTAGAGACACCTAGTTTTTATACATTATTCTCTAAGTCTAGATCTAAGATGTATATGTACTTGGCACCTATTATATACCTAATGTTACACCTATTGTGTATATATCAAATTCTAAGTCGCCTAAGGTAAAGACTACATGTACTTGATACCTAGAAGTTGAAGACTCTAGATATCTCATGTGTAGAGATCATACCTGTACAATAAGAAACAATAGCTTGAAATCCTTTCAGCACTACATTTTATTGCAAAAACAAAGCTAGAGGTCAGGCCATGATGAAATGTAAATAAAAATTTAGAACCTAGAGATCATTTTATTAAAAGATAAAATTTGTTAAGAAGGTCCATTGAAATTATAATGAAAGGAAAGAACTATTGAAGCACAAATTAAAATAATTAATAGTATAGGTCTAGTGAATACCTAAAATAAAGTGTAAGTGAAATTTAAATAATAATTAACACCTTCTATGTTTCCAACCTCTGCTATGACTACAAAAACATGTCCTACACCATGTAATGAAATGTAAAAAAGTTAGAATGTTTCATGATCTAGGAGAATCATGAATATTAATATGAAGGCTTAAGGGGAGTTAAGAGGATGGATTAAGGGGAGATGCAATCAATTAGGGCAGATGCACACTAGTAAATCCATTACCTATAAATATACTTAATCCAAAACTCACATTCTAAGAACTAACTAATTAAACTAAATTGTACTTACCAAACTTATGAAACTAGCTAGGGGACGGCTTAAGGGGAGTTAAGAGGATGGATTAAGGGGAGATGGAATCAACTCTAGTATTTTGATAAGATTGTGCACTAACTTATATCATTTAACTATATTGAAGTTATTATTAAACTAAATCCTAAGTTTACCTAACTTATGGAACATAGCTAGGGGATGGCTTAAGGGGAGTTAAAGGGATTTCTTAAGGGGAGATGGAATCAACTCTAGTATTTTGGTAAGGGTGTGCTAACTTATATCAATTAACTATATTGAAGTTATTAAACTTAATCCTAAGTTTACCTAACTTATGGAACATAGCTAGGGGATGGCTTAAGGGGAGTTAAGAGGATGTCCTAAGGGGAGATGGAATCAACTCTAGTATTTTGGTAAGGGCGTACTAACCTATATCAATTAACTATATTGAATTTATTAAACTAAATCTGATGTTTACCTAACTTATGGAACATAGCTAGGGGATGGCTTAAGGGGAGTTAAAGGGATTTCTTAAGGGGATATGGAATCAACTCTACTATTTTGGTAAGGGTGTGCTAACTTATATCAATTAACTCTATTGAAGTTATTAAACTTAATCCTAAGTTTACCTAACTTATGGAACATAGCTAGGGGATGGCTTAAGGGGAGTTAAGAGGATGTCCTAAGGGGAGATGGAATCAACTCTAGTACTTTGGTAAGGGTGTGCTAACCTATATCAATTAACTATATTGAAGTTATTAAACTAAATCTGACGTTTACCTAACTTATGGAACATAGCTAGGGGATGGTTTAAGGGGAGTTAAGAGGATGTTTAAGGGGAGAGGCAATCAATCAACTATCAATCATATTAAAATCCTAAACTCACATCCTAGACCAAATTCTAAAGCTATTAAACTAAATCATAATTACTTAATTTATGACACTTAGCTAGGGGATGGCATAAGGGGAGTTAAGAGGATGGCTTAAGAGGACATGAAATTACTTAATAATTTGGTTAGAGCATGAAAGTAAATGAATTAGTGCTATCAATTAAATATGTATACAACTATACATTATTCAAAAAAACAAAGATTAAAAGTTTAAAATTTTCTACATACTTGTTAACCATTTTAAAAATTTACTCCATTGTACCATCTGCATCCTCTCTTTTTTGTAATGCATCTATGATTGCCTCATGCTCTTCCATAGAAAGTGTCCATAAATCTTTTGTGATAGGTATCCCTTTATATCTCACTAATTGTATATTTGTTGTCACAATCATATGCAAGTAGTGAAAAATTTTCTTATGTATTTCATAATCTTCAAATGTAGGTATACCATCCCTCATTATCAGATATTTATGTATCCAAGTACCAACAAAAACCACATAAACTATTGGATACTCAAAGTTATCATCATCTACTCTAAGTTGTAACAACTTATGTTTTGCCTCAACACACCAATCCAACCAATACTCTATGTCCTCTTCATTACCCTTGGGTGCAACAACAGTATACACATGTCCTGCAAAAATCTTTCAAATTTAATAAGTCACAAAAATATACATGCATGTATACAATTAAATATAGATTACAAAAAATGTATTGAAACTAAATATTGAATTAATATACCTTATTGTACAAGGTTTGAAATATGATCATAGTCATATGATGCTTGCAAATGATTATCCTCCTCAAATGTTATCTCATTTTGATCATGTGTTTGTAGAGGTGTTAAGGATCTTTGTTTCCATTCTTCAACCCAATCTGTATTTTCACATGCTTCCCACTCACCTACAATACAAAGCTAACAAAAACATGCGAGCTCCCTAGTCCATATAGTCCATGTGATTGTATTTGAACTCTTAAATGAATTTTATTTTCTTGATCCACTAATTGTATCACAATCATATCGGGGAGGAATGTTTTCTTCTTCAATGAACCAAAAACAACCATTAAACTTTAGAGTTTTCACTTGATCCTATAGTCAATTTTGCATTACACCAATCCACAATTGCATGTACATCTTGAAACTTTGTTGCATCATAAAATCTTAGTTTCTCCCTAGCAAAGCCCTTTTCACACATGCTCCAGCTCCATCATGTTCTCCTTTACCATGTCCAACTTCAAAGAAACTCCACACATTAGATATTGTTGTCTTTATGGGCCCTACTTAACCAATAAAACATTCGAGCATTTTTTAATTGTCCTGTACAATTGTCTGACCATATGAGATGTGTGTCATTTGGATTTGTCTTTCTTTTAAGTTATCATTAAATACTTTGAAAAAATACTGCACAAACTCTAATGAATGTAATTGATTATCACTTGCATAGAAATGGTAATCTCTCAAAAAATTTCTGTCATCTTTTATACTATCAACTGCATGTTTGTATACAATATGAACAAAGATGGCCACCTATATTGAGTTATAATATTGTGAATGAATCTCCTCTTTTGGAGCAAGGGTATAGTTTTCTACAAAGTCAACCACTAAAAGTATAGTTCCAATTGGAAATGTGTTCTTACATCTGTAGAATTGTTCATCAAGTCGTTGAACATATTGAGAGTGTTTCACATATTTATACACACTCTTATTCTTGAACTCTGTGATGAATGCATGTACACTACTTTGTTCTATGACTAGCTCACAACACTTTCTAGTTTTTCCATCCTTTAATGCATATTTTGATGGTGATAGTTTGTCATTGATGTCAAAAGGTATTGAGAAAGTTGAGTTGTGCAAAGTATCATCAGGCTACAGGTCATTTGTGGATCACTTGTACTATTGACAAAAGTTGTTCATGATCATGCATTTCACAGTTGTTCACATAGTGTTGAAGGATGTTGTCAGTAGGATTGACTTGATAAATGGATGATAATATTTCAAGTGTTTGATAACATTCATGTATCAATCATGCTCACTATATTGGTGTTTCAAGTGCTTACAGGATCACATGAATACACAAGTGCTTACAGGATCACATGAATACACTTGATGTTTGGTGTTGGTTTATGGTTGATCACAGGACTTGTTTGATTAGGTTTGGCCTTCAATGATGTCTTCATATGTTCTTTGGTAAGTGATGTCACAAGGTGATTTGTTTGGGGTTGTCAAGTGTTGACAAATATTCATCATCCAAAGGTTTTTGAATAATGATGGTTCTTGTTCTTATCATGATCATGATTTAAAGGAATAGGCTTATCAAAGATTTCGCATGAAGATGTTTGGTTGATGATGTTTCAGTTGATGACCTTTCTAAGGATGCTTCAAGATGTTTGCATATTCAGGAGATCATGATCATATGTGATTATGTGATCAAGAAGTGCTAATGTGGTCAAAGGTTTTTGAATAAGATTTAAAATCATTTATATTTTAACATAAATCTTAACACTATGGCACTTTTGTTATATTCCATCGGTGACTTGTAATGGAGGGTTTACAACTTAAAAAGACATCACTTGAAGGGTCTTTAAGACCATAGGCCAACTGGCCCCATTCCACATTTTACCGATGGAGCAAGTCTTTAAGACCATAGGGCAAATGGGCGGGCTTTCAAAGATTTTGATTTTAAAATTTTAACACAGCCAAAAAGTCAAGGTGGCACGAGCTCTCCAAATAAAGTATGTTTTATTTTTAAAACTTTATTATCTTTTAAGGAAAAATCTTGAGCGGGAAAAGTTATTTAAAATAAGAGCATGTTTTTTGTTTAAATCATTGGAGTTAATGAAGCCCGAAAAATAAAACATGAAAATCTCCATTTATTCATAAAAGGCTATGTGGATGGAGTTTGAATTTATTTGGAAGTCATAAAAAGTTTTTTAAAAAAGACTATTTCTAGTCTTTTTCAAAAGGAGATAAAAGTCATATATGAAATTTCAAATAGGCCTTCCTCTCACGTGAAAAAAAATTGGAAATATTAGAATTGAAAAGGGGCTAATTTTAGTTTGCAAAAAGACCAATTTTTAAGGGATTTGAAAGCCATGTTTTTAGGGGAGTTATTTCTAATTTAAACTTCCCACTTGAGAATTGAAGAAAAAGAAAGTTTTTTTATTTATTTTAGAAATGTAACATTTTTTTTGAATGGAGATATTTGTAAGAAAGAAAAAATTTTCAGAGAAGAAGTTGGAATTTTTTGAGAAGATTAAGAGATTTTTGGATTTTTCTTTAAGGGCAGATGGAATTTATAAAGAAGAGATATTATTTCTCTTAGGAGAAGATTGATTATATTTTTGAAGAATATTTTTGTGAAGTGATTTAAGAAGATTTTATTTGCAGATGGTAGAGAATATCTTTTGAAATTATTTTATATGAATAATGATTGAAAAGATATTGAAGATTGAAAGAAGAATTTGAAGAATATTTGTTTTTTGTTTTGCAATCAAGGAAATGTGTTTTTGCAGAGAAGATCAAAAGTTTGGGAATGTGTTTTTGCAGAGAAGATCAAAATTTTGGGAATGTGTTTTTGCAGAGAAGATCAAAAGTTTGGAAATGTGTTTTTAGAGAAGATCAAGAGTTTTGAAAAGATGATGATTTCTTACAGGGCACTGATTTATATTATTGAAGATTTTCATTTGACCTTACTATTGTTTTTAGATGAATTGTTTATGCAGATGTCAAGGGTTAGAAGGTGAAAGTGAAACAAAAATAAAGAAGAAGCTATTTAGTTTGGAATATGAAAGGTCATATAAAAATGATTTTGCAGAACATTGAGAGGTATCTCATATTAATTAGCTTCACATTGACAGAGTGTGAAAGTGTGGAATTGAACAGAGAAATGAAGACATTTTCTAATAAATCCTTTTGAAGAGAAAAGAATAATGATAAGATGATACTGGGTTTGTAATGCAGACATAATCAGCTGAATTGTTATGCAGGTGTGAAGGAATTGAGAATTGAATGGAAACAGAGTATCCCTCTGATTTGGTTTATAACTTCTATTGGTGATTTGGTTTGCCAGTGAGGCATTGTATTAGACAGTGAGGCTTATAGGTCAGTGTGACCTTAATATTTGTCAGTGAGACAATTTGTATTGCCAGTGAGGCATGTTTTTCAGTTAAGCCAGTGAGGCAATTCTTGAGTGGTTTTTCTACCCCTGGAGGGTTTTCCACTCGTACAATCCTTGTGTCTTGATCTTCTCTCTGTGGATATATGTTTTATTCATGAGTTTTTGTTTTTCATTCTCAGTTATGTGCACATGTATGTGAGAAATCAATGATAGCTCTCTCTCCTTGTACTCTGCAAGTTAAAGTTTGTAAAAATATTAGAAATTTCACACAACACTGATTCACCCCCCTCTCAGTGTTGTCCTTGACTCCTACATATTGAACATTGGTGAACCTCTTCACATCCACTAATTGTTGTCCAAAATCATGTGAAGTAATTTCATGTGTGCATTCTGCTAATAATGAAAGGTTACCACATCTATTGCATTATCCAAAAACACATGGCTTTGAAAAAAAGAATTGCCCATCAGTTGTTTCACAAAGTAAACTTGTTATAAACTCTTTAATTATTGTAGGTGGAATATTAATACCACATTCCTACATAATTTGCTTAGTATGCAAAGTACAATGTATATATCAAAAAATATCATAATAATAATGAAATCAAGCACACAAGAGTTTTGCAACAACAAGAGATTCATTGCTTATTAATCATGGCATACCAAGGTTTACATTTCTCAAATGATCTTTGACTTATGTTAAAAAAAATTGTAACTAAATCATCTAGAAATTTCTATATAGTTCTATTTAAGTCATGTCTAAAAGATGTTTTGGATGAGGATCATGATTTTTTGACCCCACCCTTAATTTCAAAACATCTCTAGTATTTGATGAAACCATTGTATTATCATGCCAATATTTTTCAATCAAAGACCTAATTTCCTTATTTAATTTCATGTTAGACCTTGGGAGTCTACCACTAAAAGTCCCACATTGGTTTATTGGATCCTCATCAATACATACTCTATTGCACATATGATGCCTAAGTTTGTTGTCATTGATGTCAACACTATCACAAAGTTGAGGAGATTGTTAAGGATATCATTGAGGTTGTCATTGATGGCAATGTACTATCATGGAAGTGATGATGTTCATGATTGGATGTCTTGCCTTGATCAGTGCAGAATTGAGATGTGCCTTATTGAGATGGGAATCAGAAGCACTAAGAGGATTAGATGTGTTTTTGGTGCCCTGAAGCATGTTGAATGTTCCATCCTAATGTTCATAAGTTGTATGAATAAGTTATGGCCTCTAAAATTTGGTGACAGTTTCTATTTCAGGATGACTGCTCTTTGAAGACTATCTGGGAGATTGCTCTGCATTCTCATTATATTGATGTTGTGCTTCTATGGATTGGAACATAGCTTCATACAGTGTCATTATATGCATGTTCTAAGTTTCATGATGTTTTGATCACTCGAAGAATGCTTTTCTACTGACAGCTTGAAGATAGTGTTGGTTTTGTGAAGGTGTTCCCAGCAGGGTGATGGAATGCTCTACATTCATCTGCAATTATAGATTTGGCTATGTGGTTCTAGAATTATGTCAACAGGGTAGTGAAGGTGTTGTTTCCAAAGTTTTAGATCATATTTCCCTCCATTGTGAAAGTTATGTATGATGGAACACTGGTATGAGCTCTTGCATAATTGAGTATGAGCCCTTTTTGTTTTGTGGACATGTTCTTGGATGTGCATTGCATGCCTCTTTCCAGTTTCAAGCTCCTTGATGGTCTGCAGCTCAGTTTTTCAATTGATAGCATGTTGTAGTATGTTCCAAATGATAGATTGTTCTTAGTGTTAATGTTTGAAGCTATACGGCACAATTCTTTGATGTGCGGTGGCAAAGAAGTGTTTGAGGATGTTGTATGAGTCATGTGGGCTCATCTAGAAAAGTTACATGAAGATCATTCTTGTTTCTAGTACTGCACAAGGTTTTCAAGTTGATGTGGTCATTATTCTTCAAGTCTTCATGAAATTTCCTTAAAGTTGTCCTATTTTCAAATGAGCAGAGTGTGCGGATGTAATTCCTTGTTGATTGAAGTTGTGAAGGATGTTTTGGACCTAGTTAAGCAAGAGTTGGGGTCCGCAAGGCTTGGATATTTTGTTGGTGTAACATGTGTGTTCACTTAGGACTTATCTTCTACATGTTTCATATTATGTGATGTATGGTTGACTTGTAAATGTGTATTTCATGTTGTATCTAGCCAACAAGCTATGTAATAAATGTAATATCATGTATAAATAGTGAATCAAATTAAGTGAGGTAAAGTGTGATTGTAATTGGATTGAAAAGCTCACAAGTAGATAAAATGCATATTAAACGCATTATTGATGAGCTTGACTAAAGGAGAAAGAGTAGAAGTTGTTGATGTTGTCCTAATTCATATTAAAGATATATTTGTGATAGTGATCAAGTATAGAGTGTGTCTGACTGATCAGATTCTTAGAAGAAAGTGTGAAGAGACAAAAGTGCAATCATCAAAAGTGTGACCTTCAATGTCAGTTTTTAGATAGTAGAAAGACTTTCATTACTGTAATTCTTTGTAAATGTGTTCTAATTTCAAGGAGTAGAAGCATCCTTGGGAATGACCCTAAATCAAAGTTACTTAGGGAGTAGTAGCTTCCATGGGTTAAAGCCCCTAAACAAAGTTATTATTTGAGCTTCATATATTGTGAGTTAATCCTCACTGTGGGTTTTCCCTTCTAGGGTTTTTCATGTAAATCTGGTGTTGTGTGTTGATGTGCATTGTGTTATTCTTTCATGTTGATATTTTAATCTACTCTTAATAAGTTGAAGTTGATGAAATTGGAAATTGTTTGAATACTGATTCACCCCCCTCCCAGTATTCTTATGTGTCTGACAATTGGTATCAAAGCCAAGTTCGTCTAAGGGAAGCTTAACTGTTGAGGAAGATCTAGGATGGCACAAGGTGGATCCAACAAGATACCTAGGTTCAATGGAAAAAAATTATGCTTTTTGGAAGGTAAGGATGGAAGGCCCTACATCAATTCACTAGGATGTGGAGTTTGGGATTCTGTCAAGAAATATTACATTGTTCCTACTATTATTCCCATAGATGTAGATGAAATCAAGAAGTGTGATAACAATGCCAAGGTAAAGTTTTCTATCATGAGTTGATTAATTGATTCATAGATTTCAAAGGTGATGGGTTGTATCTCTGCTCAAGAAGTTTGGAATAAACTTGAAACTATTTATGAAGGAGATAAGAAAGTAAAGCAAGATAAGATGCAGATATTCAAAAATAGATTTGAAACCCTAAAGATGTTGAAGGATGAGAACATTGTTAGTTTCATGCTCTGGGTGAATGAAGTGGTCAATGGTATCATAGGATTTGGTGGAAGAGTAAAGAAGATGAGGTTGTGAAAAAGATTCTAAGATCTCTTCCCAAATCTTACAGTCCTAAGGTATCTGCTATTGAGGAGACTGCAGACTTGGATACATACACTTTAGACCAATTGTTTGGTACCCTTATTGCTTTTGAAATGAGAGATTTTGATAGTGATGTTCTTGTTATGTCAGAAAAAGTAACCTTGGGGGATTTTTCCTATTAAGGTTTAGCTCCCGGTCCTTTAGAATGCATTTATAGCATCTTGCATGATTTTGATGACTCCTGATGAGAAAACCATGAAGTTTCATGGCAAATGGGACTCATGGGGTGCACTTAACATAAATCCTGCCTAAAATAGGGAGGACTTGGGTGCCTGTGCCCTAGTACTACCCTATTTTAGGTCAGGACCAATTTCAAAGTGCCAATTTATGACTGTTATTTAGGTCCTATGCCAACACGGTAAGTTTGAATTATGAAATTCTTAGCGAGAATGTTTGTAGTTGCATATATAAGCATGATTAGGATTCATTTGTAAACTAGATGGAAATTAGACGGCAATTTTAATTCATGAGCTTATGTGAAAGTGATTCAAGGCATTCATTGTGTGCCAGAGTAGGCTTTTGTGTTGTTCTTGTGTTTGTATTTGCAGATTTGGGATCCATCTCCTCATGGCATGAAGAGCATCTTCCTTCCATGAGATCTTCACAACAAGGTGATATCAATTATGTTTTTCTATCATTTATCATTTTGATTTTGCCTCTATCCCACGGGGATATGCGCTCTTTATCTGACAATGGTGTTTAGAAGACTTGAATGTCTCTCCGGGGCTTGACTGAGGCAAGCCTCTAAACACCACAACCCCCAACCCATTTTTCTGTGATTGCAGGTTACAAGTTACGGAAGAAAAAGAAGTGGAGTTGTAGGAGAGTAGTGCAGACTATCAGAATTATAGATCAAAGAAGAAAATAGGGACTTGGATTCAGGTGCCTACTCATTAGTCCTCCAGATCCCGACTGGAAAATCTTCAGAACAACAAAGACAAGTTGCAGACAAGGTTCCCAGATCTTGACAAAAACTATGGCACTGGACTAGGGTGCCCGCTCATTAGTCCCTGACTTTTCTATTTTTCCAACTTTGAAATCTGGTACACATTTGATTGTCATTTGATATATCTATGTGCGATCATTTTCTAAAATTTGTCCGTTTGTTCACGAATTTATGAAATTAGGGTTTTGAGCATAATAGGGCTTAATTGAACAACAAAATCTACACAATTCTAGTTTTCCCCTATATTCCAAGTGAAAAGAGGTTTGTAGTAGAGTTCTCTACTTGGTTGAATGTCCTTGAATGTTTAGTGGTGAAAGGAGGATCAACACAAACCATTGAAAACAAACCCTCTTCATATTTCATCCTAAACATTTTGGTGAACTCATGTTTTTAGACTTTTTGGCACCTTGCTAAGTGTTGTGCTTCAGATTTACATTCATTTAATTTATTCATATCGTTGATCATCTTATTGCATTTGAAAAATTACAAAAAAATGAAAAAATTGGCATTTTTAGCTTGCATTTTCAAATAAATTGAATTAATTAGCATTTAAATTCAACAAATTTCTGTCATTATCATCAGATCTGATTTTAAATATAGAAATTTTTCATTCATCATTCATTTAGATTGCATTTTCATGTTTAAATTGATAAAAATCACTTGAAATTGTGCATTTTTTCATATAACCTAGTTTTGCATTTCCTAGGGTTTGTAGTTAAAATCTTGTTTCAAATTTTACTGCCCTTTTAAAAAACTCATTATGGGTTATTTATAACTATATTGTTTCATCATAGTGGTCTTCTTGCAAAATTTCATGTCTAGGGTTTGAAACGTTGCTTTTTCACTAGATTTTGGCTTATCGTCTCTCTAGATTTGCATCATAGGCATGTTGTAAAGGATTTTTCTGCACTAATTGGCTGTTATCAGGGTATTAGATTTTGCCTCCTAAAATTATTTACAACACCCTTTCTATTTGGTTTTTTGCATTAAAATTTGGTGAAAATTGCATATTTTGGCTATATTTTCCCTAGGGTTTGACTTAGATTTGCACTCCAAACGTGTTGTGATAGATTTTATAGCTTTAGGTGACTAATATTACTGTTATAATGTATTGCACCTCCTAAAAAATTTTACAACACCCCTTTTATTGGGTCTTTGCATTGAAAATTTGTGAAAAATTGCATATTTTAGTGTATTTTCACTAGATTTTGATTTGTCATCACTCTAGGTTTGCATAAAAAGTATGTTGTAAAGGATATTATTGTTTTATTGGACTGATATTAGACATATTATTTGCTTCCCTTCATCAATTTCCTCACAACACCTTTTCTTTCACTTATTTGCATTGAAAAAAGTTAAAAAAATCAAGCATTTTAGTTCATTATCATACATAGTTTTGCATTTTTCTTTTGCATAAATTTTGAAAAGATTTTAAAATATAATTTCACATTGATTTGAAAACATATACACATGGCTTCTAATTTCAACAATAACAATAGGTTCCCTCCTAGGCCTTACATGAAAAGAAAGGTCCCCGAACCTAAAATTGTGTTTACACCTCATGATAGAACAATTGGAGACATTGAAGGACCTCTTGATGGAGGTTGATTACCATTTATATCAAAATAGTAAAGGTGTTGTGATGTGTTGAGGTCCTGGATGTTGATGATAGTCATGTGCTTCAGGAGATGATGTTGATTATACAAGAGTTCACATGGTTCACATGCATGATGCATCATGTTTATGTTCAAGCAATAATGATGCAGGTATGATGCAATGCATATATGTTATGTTTCATATTTATGGTTACCAATTTTTCACCTACAACTCAAATTGGCAAAGTTGAAACATTTATTCCATTTTAAGATGAAAGGTTCTTAACATTTTATGCCATGTTGTTTTTTGCATAGTTTAAGGTGCTTGAAAAGAGAAGGTTCAGTTTTATCATGCTTTTGTTATGCTAGAAGAGAGAAAAATAGTGAACCATTTAATACTTTGTAGAAGATTTATCAGTGATAGGAGTTATTTCATTTCACATTACAATATTCAATCATTTTACAAATGAGATATACCAAACTGAATAAGCATTGCATTAAATGAAAGCAAGAGAGATCAAATGTCCCACACAAGCCATGGGAGTAGTTGAGCCAATACATCAGAAAGAATATACTATGCATCTGAAAAAGAAAATGAGTAATGAAGCAGATAAGATAAGGCATATCTATCATTGCCTGTTGAAGTCTTGAATTGACCCTCATTGCAGCTAACTTCTCTTTGCTCCCAACCTTTGAATGAACCTGCAATGATGGAGAGAGATATGTTAGAGCTCCAGATATGATTTATCCTATGTACTTCCTCAAACAAAGACATAATACATTCTTTATGATGTACTGAGTTAGATGATCAAATCATCTATATGCAAGAGAGCCTAAAGAAATGAAATATCATTGAGCTTCACTATTTTTAACTAACATGTTTGTTTCCTGTGCAAGTATAGAAGAAGTTATGTTGTTGGTTTGAAGACATTTCAGCATGTGGTGCAAAGTGGGCTCCCACAAGGGTAGAGCCCAGCATGCTACCTCTTAATCTCAAGGGGAATGGAATAGGAATACATATTCATATTGCTCAAATAGAATATATTTAGATGAAGGAGTGTCACATCAAGTGAGTGCATGAACTTCAAGTTCATTACCCATCCATGATCATCAGTTCAAATGATGAAATGACAACCATACATGAGCAATGAACTTGTCCAAGACAGATCAATAGTGTGTGGAACTGAGTAAGGCATTATCAACATTATGCTATTGTGTTATTTCATCCATTTTCTATCTCCTTATCATTTGTATCCATTCAAGATATTCAAGAATATTCTAGTCTCATTATGTAGCCTTACATATGAGGAATTAATACAAGTGAAGGCAATGACAAAATGCATCCTATAAATGTCCACATAGAAGGAACAACAAAGAGTACACTATTCATATGGAGCAGTCTTTTATTCATAATAACAAAACATAGTCTCAAAGGTTCCAGTTGACTGTGATAATCATAAAAGGATAGCAATATAGAAAGTACAGGTGTAGCTATCAAGAAAGCAGTTTAACAACAATGAAATAGCTATAGGAGATAGCACATGAAGATTTGCTCAAGAAACATATTACCTCAGCTAGTGAAATGAAAGAGTTATAATCATGGAATATGGTATGTATGTGGATACATTTGATGCAATATAGTGAACTAGATTGCAAGTAAATTTGCCATGTCATAGATTGAATGTGATCATACCAAGTATATACGGAATAGATAAGCAAAAGTACCATAGTTATAAAATGGAGGATACACAAGTGTATAACTGTATAAGCTTAAAATATCAAGATACACCTTATCATGGTAAAAGGAATGGAGTCTCAACATTCATGTTCATCTATAGGTGGTGCAAAAAGAAATAACATGTGTGTTATCATTACAGAGTTCAAATGGAGCAGAAAAGAAAAATGAGCCCATAATCTTTTTCTCATGTTGTTAGATCTCATCGAGTACTATTTTTGCAAAACCAGAAAGATAAATGAAATGTTGAGGAAAGTGATGTCTTATGGCTACAATGAAAGGAAACAATGGAGGTATTGATCATCATGCATTCTTATTCTTGTAGTAATCCTTATGCTGCGACACAGACAAAAGTTTGAGCACCAAGAGCTACAGCCTAAGACATTGTCCATACATAGATAATACTCAAATTGAGAGACTGTGGTCATGTTTCATAGGAATAGTATTATTTTTGTTGTGGATCAAGCTCGAACCATTTACTTAAAACAAAATGGATCAAGTTCTCTTCACACAGAAAAGACAAAATGCAAGTGAAAATTGTGTTATGAGTTCTCATAGCCACAGCCAGAGACTACATTTTTCTCAAACCCAACATGTCCATTTGTATAGAGAGATCACAAATACAGGAGAAGATAGAGGGTTTGAGCCCATGAGGGTTTGATAAACACTCAGAAATGTGAAATATACCAGATATAGGCGCGGCCCAGTATAATGTCAAAGAAATGTTTGTCTTTTTGTATTTTCAGAAATGAAGAACAATGTGATTTCATTATCTTTTACATATAGAAAATAAATGAAAAACCCATTTTTGTTCCATCAAAGTCATGGCCAGAGTGAGTCTTTTTCTCACAGCAAGTTAAACCCACTTGGGGTTTCAAGTAGAAGTCTCAGATACAAAGGAGAATAGAAAGTTTTTTGAGCTCATATAAACAAAAAATGCTTAGAGATACAAGTTTGGCTGTAGCCTCTAATGGATAGGAATATACAAGAAAGCTACAGGAAATGAAGAAGTATCTAAGATGAAGAACTTACCTTCCATTTTCTATAGGAGCATGCAAAGAGATTGCACAAAGAAGAGCTTCAGAAATAGTTTTCATGGTAGCCTCAGCCAAAAATGTGTCGATAGAAAGAAATAGAGATAAAAGAATGAATCAGAAAAACTTCATGCCCGTGGCCTAAGATCATAAACCAGTGTTGAAATGCAAAACATATTGCTTAATATTGACAAAGAACTGATTACCTTGTTATTTCCTGTCAGAACCTTCAAAAGAATGCATGGAAATCCTTTAGAATAGTAAAAAATTGAAGGTTTTCCCCTTCAAACCCTAACCTCCATGGCGGCACAAGTAGAGCCATCTTTCAAAAAATGCAAAGTGAAATAAGCCTGAAAAGTTAGGGCTTTGTTTGTTTTGTCTTATGGTTCCACTTTTGCTCTAGTTCGATTCTGATATTTTTATCAGATTGAATTATTTTACAAAGCCTTAACTAATACCCTCGAGGGTATCATATGTCTCCTTTGCATGTTTCATTGTTTAGGCTTTATACCTTAGGTCCCTTTGCCTAATATGCCTTAGAGGCTATTTAGTCACTTTTGAAGATAAACCAAAATTCCATATACCTTAGAGTTTTAGTTGTAAACCAAATGGAGGACAGACCCTAGGGGTCTCTTATTTTCTTTAAACCTTTCAACATGCCTTGGAATTTTTATGATTTTTATAGAAAATCAAATGCCCAAATGATGTATTATACTTGGCAAAATGAAATATATAAGCCTTGTATTATTTTTTGCAAAATCAAATCGAATCAAATTGAGGAGATAAAACTACAAAATCTATTATAAAGCATTATTTAAAGCAATATTTTATAAATTACTTTTAAATAATTACTATTTTAATGCAGTTAAGGTAGAGTATATCTTTTTTTTTAGATTTGCTTTCTTCAAGGTGAAATTGAGAAGATATGAGCAAAAAGGAGGCTTTTATTCATCAGGTAAAGCCTGATTTTGAGGATATTTTGGTGGTACCACTTGGGATAGCATTTTGGCATCTCTTCTCTTCATTTTGGAGGCATTTTGGCTACTTTTTGGTAGATTTTCAGTGGATCTCAAAAATGACTTGGAGGCTGGCTTTTGGAGAGATTTTTGCAGACTTAGTTTTTTCTCAGTTCTAATTATTGTTTCTTCTCTCTTGTTCACCTGCAGAGAGCTTGTAAACACTTTTTGTACTTAGATTCTCATTTTTATACTCCTTTTAGTTGAACGAAAATAGAAAAGAATTCCTATCTCAATTTTTTGTCTCATTTTGCATTGGTAGTTTGATGTTTCATTATGATACTTTCTTTTAGATCCTTTGTATGTCCTACTATTGCAGGTGTGAGTGCAAAAGTCCATATAATTTACAGGTTGCATGTTGTGTTTGATTTCAAACCTTCATGCAAATCATTTTTTTGTTGTAAGCACATACGAGATTGTGAAAGTCATTGTCCTGATAAATTGATTGTGAGTGGAAGCATCAAAATAAGTAAAGTTCTAGTAAGATATCACATGTTAGAGTTTAGAATTTCATTTTCAATCAACTTTCTATCCCTTTCCCTCAAAAAGTCATTTAGATTAGGTGAAGTTATAAAGAGAACCAGCTCACTCTGGAGGTTCACTCTAGGTTTTAGGCAACCCATAGGCCTAGGAGTGTTCCCATGTGTCAACAAGTAGCTAAGTTGATAGCTTAGCAATAAGTGCATACTTTGATTGACAACAATGATAAGATGCAAGGTGATAAGATGCAAGGCAGAGAAGACACAAAGATTTCATATCGTAGTGATTATGATCAGTAAGGTACATTTTGTGTCTTAAGTTACAATTAGTTGGTTCAGTAAGTTTGGTTTTGGCTAATATGAAGATATCAGTTGTAATGTGTTGTATATGCCAAGAAGTAACATGATACATTGTTTGTGCTCAAAGAAGTGATGTTAAGCAAGTTGTACTTGATCAGGTTGTTGTGATATTGTTACATGTTATGGTGTCAATAGGACATTAGCAGTTGATCACACTAATCACATTTGTATGTAGATTACATTGTATGTGGCATTTGATCAGGACTTTGGTGCTTTATCTCCTTGTATCTGGTTATCAAGTTAAGTCAAAGGCATCATGTTGAGCTTGATAGTAAGGAATCATGTTTATGGTTGATGCAAAGTTGGTTGATATAAGAGATGTTCACATGGAGTTGATGTTGATGTTCTTCATGATTCACTTAATGAGGTTCATGTGCTAGGAGGTGTTCATGCTATCTCCATCTCATTTAATTCTTGGTGCTTCATGTCACTATGATACAAAGAATGTTCATCTCTCACCTTATGTTGCATGACTTCATCATGGGACTACATCATGGTATTATATATTTCATATGGCATGCAGAGACAATGTGTGATTTGGTAAGATGTTTGTTGTCGTGGTGTTGATGGGATTACATTCATGGTGTTGTAGAGAATAAAGTTTTCATCTAAAAGTTCTAGCATGTCACCATCAAAAAGGTGATATAGTGACAAGAAGTTGTGCAATAGTGGTGTGTGCTGTGATATCTTTCATAGATGGTAGCTTTATGTTTGGTGTTCATGTCAAAGATTTTGGAGTTGCTACAGTAAGAATACCTTGTTAAGGATATCTCTTTGTGTGATGTCTTCATTGACTCTTTGTGTCCTCTATTTCACTTAAGTGCTCTTAAGTCAATTCAAAGAGTTCTATCTAAATGTTAATATCCTAAAGTATCTAGAATCTCTACAGGGTCATTGCACTCTTACTTTGATGAGTTGAACTTATGTGTGTTCATTTCAATTAGTGTCCATTGACACTTTGTCATCATTTCTATGTCTATGCTAAATGTTGTCTTATTATTGCATTGCCTGTAACTGGTCATGTAATCACAGTATCATCAATCTCTTTTATGATGAGATTAGGGGTTTAGATTATCATATTCTTCACTCAAGGTTTGCATATTCTAAACTTAATCCCTAAAACTCCTTAAGTTGTTTAAGTCTCATGTCACGTGTCATTGCCCGTCTTATACACTTGCACTTTATGTTATGTTTAAGTGTTAACTTGCAATACCAAGTCACCTTCACTAAAGGTGACTTGCTGAAGGGCACTTAAGTCATACATATAACCAACCCCATCTATCCCTCTCACCGAATGCTTCGGTCTTTCCTTTATAAGTGTGGATCCAAAAAGAATCGATAGTGGAGTTTAAAAAGTATAAAGGCCGATCAGTGGCTATAATTTAAATTTTGACCTCCTGTCTTGAGCATCCTCTTTGACAGGCTCGTGGATGTCATTCCTTTGAGACGTAGTGTTTTTATTTTTTAAAAGCTATTTTTAGTCATCTTTCTAAAAAGCATTACAAGGACTCTAATGGTCTAGGTTATGAAGAAGGAGAGTGTTCCAAAGCAAGAAATGCACCTAAAAAGAAGATTGACTTGAGTTATCATGCTGCTTCTCCAAAAGATCAAGGAGGAAGGACAATCAAGACTACAAGATTTCTATCTACTAGGCACTCAATGAGGTACAATTATTCTCAATTTCATGGTTATTGTTATTGCTGTCATGTTTATGGCCATAGAGCAAGAGATTGTACAAGAAATTATAGAATGTATGAGAGACATGATTTTGTCAAGAATGTAAATAGGAGTTCTTATAATATAACGAGAAGAAATTATCCTTTCTTTGGTCTAGACAACAACATTATATGTTATAGATGTAATAAGTCTAGACACAAAGAACAATGGTGTAGGAATAGTTTGATGAAACCATCTAGGTGCTATGTGATCAAACAAAAGCGAAAGAATATCTTAAACAAGAAGAAGAAAAGGCCTATACAAGTATGGAGAAGGAAACAAGATCTAGGAGATGAAAAACCAAAACTAGTGCATGTTACTCAAAATGTTTTACAAGTTGCTTAAGTAAGAGCTTGGAGACAGGGGAAGATGTTTAATGCCTTAATTTTGCCCCAAAGAGTTAGAAGAGTCCTTTCACAATCATTATGATCAAGTTCAGCATGGTCTACCTCATGTAAAACATCTCAAAGATATATAGTCATGTGTGGTGACTGAAAAGGAGCATGTCTTTAAAAGTTTGTTAGTAACAGTAGTTTATCTATTGCAAAATACAAAGACCATGATAAATATGTTATGATTACACATACTTCATTAGTTGCTTTGATGGTTTGGTTATGATGGTTGAACTCTATGCTTTTACTCCAACAAGTGGTATTAGAGCAACATTCCCTATAGAAGCCTAACAAGCTTGGGTAGGTCCTGATAGTGGAGTACCATGGGAAAGTACAAAAGAAATAGACAAAAGAGAAATCTCAAGTCACCTACTGGTCAAAAGGCACCATCTTTATCAAATTCAAATGTTGATATACAATCAGTTGATAGAAGTGTTTCACAAGCTGAGTTAGATATTAATTTAAAGGAAGAGTTTTCTAGAGTTCCTTTCTATCATGGTTCAAATTTCCCTATTTGGTGTATTAGAATGCAAGTCTATCTATCCTCTTTAGGGTATGGTGTGTGGATGTCTGTTGAAAATGGGTATTTTATTTCTTCTCAATCACCTAGTACTACAAGTAACAAAGAGGCTTATGAATGTAATCATACAACAAAGAAAGCTATTTTGTCAGGATTATCTAATGAAGTTGCTTGTAAAGTTATGCATTGTGAAACAACTCAAGATGTGTGGAAGGAGTTAATTAGAATCTATCAAGGTGATGCACTTGAAGGAGAGGACAACTTGGTGTCTGAGGATAGTGACAATGAAAGAAGATATTCACATGAAGGAGATGAGGTCCAATTTGATTTAGAAGAAGGAGGTCACATTATGAGTGATGATGAACAAGTTTATGAGATTGATATAGAAGAAGAACTCATGTGTGCTCTGGGTGAAATTAAGAAATACAAAAAGGAGAATCAGAGATTAGAGTTGCAGCTACAACAAGAAAAAGACTTCAAATACAAAGCACTTTGAAACCTTGAAAGAGTATCTTCTGATCTTGAAGAGACAAGAAATCAGATTGTGAATTTAAGGACACAAATTGATGAATCAAATAAATTGATTATCAGTCTAAAGATTGAGATTGAAAAATCCAAGAGAATAATAGATGTTACTAAGTCTGAATGTGAAATTAAATCAACTAAATGTCTAAAACTAGAGGCTGAAATTGTTACCTTGAGAAAAGATAATGAAAATCTCAAGAGCATGTCAAAGAGAAATTGGCATTTTGAAGAAAGCACCAATAAGTTGTATGAAATGTTGGAAAAACAAAAACAACATAGGGACACTACTGGACTCGGCTATGAAAAGGGACAGTCTTCTAAAGTTAGATAAAATTCAAGAAAGAAGATAGATTTCTACTATCATGCTGCTCCTGAAGGCAAAAAGAAGATACATGCTGAAATGAAAACTAAAAATGAGTTTATCAAAATGTACAATCAAAAGAGAAATCTAAAAAGGGTTTCTCTAGCAACACAAGCATATATGTATAGGCATAATTCTTCATTTTTTGGTTATTGTTATACCTATAATCATTTTGGACACAAAGTAGTTGACTATAGAAGGAATACTAATCTTGTATGTTTCAAGTGCAACTCCTAGTCACAAAGCATATAGTTGCAGAATGTATGGAAGAATAGCATCACTTGGTTTGAAAATTTTGAAAAGGAAAGAGGCTGAAAAAGTTTGGAAGAAGAAAGAACCTGTGAAAGTTTGGAGACTAAACAAAACCAAGAGAATATAGATCCTAAACTTGTGCATCTTGCACAAGTCACATCATCAGTTGCATAAGATATAGCATGAAGTAAGGGGGAGTTGTTCAATAATCTATCTGTCAGTGAAACAAGCAAATAGCCAGTGAGGCAATCTACTTGTCAGTGAGACATTCTTTTGTAGCTAGTGAGGCATTTACTGAGTGGTTTTTCTACCCCATGAGGGTTTTCCACTCCTGAAATTTATTGTGTCATGGTTCAGTTATTGTGTGATTCACTTATCATTCATGTCCAAGCATTCTATATTGATTACTATTTAGTATTTAGATCCTTACATTGATGAAGCATCCGAAACTGATTAAGTGTTGTCAGCATCATTATTTCTGTTTACAAATTTGTTGAAAGAAAGTAAATTAAATTTTTGACATCTACAACACTGATTCACCCCCACCCTCAGTGTTGTCTGTACTCCAACACCTCTTTATATCATTGTGAAAATAATGGGAAATCTTGTGGGTGGAACCCTTATTGATCCTAATTGCATGACTAATGTGGCAATGGAAGAGTTCCTCTATTCACATGGATTGATACAAGGCTTTGATGACCCTTCGGATATGATGATTAAGACACATAAGGGAGCTTTTATAAACACTTCTGGGAAGATATCTTTATTGGTTACTGTATTTGAGAAATATGTAGAACAATTGTTTCATGTTGTCCCCAATTCTAACCTTTTTTGCATAAAATTAGGACATCATGGTTAAAGGCTATGAAAGTTGTCCCTTCAATTTATAACTATGTAAAATTTCCTTTGAATGGACAAGTGCTTACTATCCTCGCAATAAGTATAAACCTTTGGTTTCAAAACAACACTTTACACTTGATTACTTTTGGGAAAGATCTGAAATGGAACCGGAGCCACAGACAGATTTTAACTTCTTGAGCTATAGAAACTACAAAACAGAACTATTACATCAAGTGGCTGGTCCTCCTATGCAAGAAACAACAAAAGACAAACAACCCGCATTTGAAGAGAATCCTAGACCGAAAGGAAATGGGTCCTATACTGAGGTTCCTCCCCCACCATCCTTACAAGGATCAGGAGGTAGTCGTCAACAACAAAACATTTCACCTAGACAAATGAGATTTGATCCTGGTGCTTCCTCCTCTAAAACACAAAAACCTATAGAAGCGCAAAACACTATCTTACAAGAGATAAGTGGTAAGACAAAAAGAAATAGACAAGCAAGAGAAAGGAGGAGGAGATGACAAGCTTATGCCCAACGAATTGCAACTGAACAAGAAAACATCTCACCTAACACTGAATCAAACAAATAAGATCTTAAGAATGGACAACTTGAAGAAAAGAATAAGCGTTGGGCTATGGTAGCTTATGTCCCACTTTCCTCTAACATTCGGGAGTGGGAAGATGACGATGATGATTTGATCATTAACAACCTTTAATTAGGTTGTCCTTACAGATAAGTATTTCTAACCCTTTACCTCTCATGTTGTGCTTCCCCCGTGATGTGTTATGTGTTGTTTAGGCCTCCTAGGATGACCCTTGATTCTCTTGTAAGGTCTAGGATATCAAGAGACTGCCTCTGTTGTGACCTTCTTCTATTTGTATCATCATTCTTCTATATTGCTTCTCCTCTATTTTCACTATTATGTGTTGTGTCTTATGGGCATAGCGTTGAGGTTGGTGACTTGGAGGCACCCTCCTATATGACTATCCCTAAGGTACTTGTTTCTCCTCTCTTGATTTATTGTTTCCCTTCCTCTAGCGGTTCTATCTAGCAGGCGGATGATGAAAAACATTTTATACTGATGTGGACCCAGTGTCCCTTTAGCAAGAAATCAAAAAATGGATCTAATCCATACATGACGATGGGGTTGTTATATATTATTTGATGCTTGGCTAGTAGAATCACTCCGTGTGATCTTGATGGTTTCTTACTGCACTTACAAAAACATAACAATACTACTGCTATGTGCACTTTGTCTATCTTGAATCTTGCATTCCTCAACTCTCTATGTGATTGATTGTATGCATTGTTGTTTATCATGATTATATGGATGCTAACACTTTTCTTGCAGGAATGTGTTTGTGGGAACATTTGGCAATCATAAAGTACATGTCACCTCTGGGGGGCATGGGCTTTGTGAGAGTCTGTGTTCCCTTGTGTGTTTTCTTCCTACCTTAACGTGCTTGATATCGGTACCTGATATCAACCACCTTAATGTGGGGGCATATATAAGGTTAGTTGCCTATTCTAGATGCTAGTAAAGTGTGTTTTTCTCAGGTGCAGTCTTAAAGACTGGTGGCAATGAGTCCCTTCTACACTATGAGACTTGTTTGAAATCTATTGCAATCATTTAAGCCCTCTACGGAGGCAAGATATCATGTATATCCTTTCTATCTTAAGCCCTCTGCGGAGGTGAGGATGTTGTATTTCTCATGGAGAGTGCACATCCTGTCATTTTCAAAAAGTCCTCTGCAGAGGCAAGGAGTGGTTCTGTGACTAACTTAACCCTTAAGTGTGTCTTTGGCAAATTTTGTGGTGAAGCCCAATCATCAGTCTATGCCTATAATGTTCCTGAGATGGTGATGAACCTAGAAATAGGAACACTCCATTGCTTGTATGTCATGTTTTCTCTATGTCTTCCAAGTGTGTGTGTATTACGTGTTTGTTCCTAAGCATAGTTTAAAGACCGGTGGCGATGAGTCCCTCCTATGCTTTGGGATTTGTATGGTGTTCTTGATTTGTATGGTGTGCTTGACTTGTATTGCATGTGTTGTTGCCCCATATGCAATTAAAGATCGGTGGTGATGAGTTCCTCCTACATTATGGGTGGTGTGTTTACTTTCCTTGTACTTGCATTTGTCTTTCATATATATGAAAATGAAAAAGAAAAAGGAAATCATCACTGCATTCATCGTATTCACTATGTTTTGTGTGTCTTGAATGTTGTCTTATCCATGTTTTACGTGACTGTAGCTATCTTCTCTATGTTTTGCGTGCCTGTTACTGTCTTCTCTGTGATTGGTGTGTCTTCTCCGTGCTTGGCGTGTTTTTTGTGCTTGTTGATCGTACTTTAATACATGTATTGGCCTTGTGTTCATACATACATTAAAGTGGGGGCTAAATGTTATGTAGAAAAAAGTAACCTTGGGGGATTTTTCCTAGTAAGGTTTAGCTCACAGGTCCTTTAGAATGCATTTAGAGCATCTTCCATGATTTTGATGACTCCTGATGAGAAAACACTAAAGTTTCATGGGAAATGGGACTCAAGGGGTGCACTTAACATAAATCCTACCTAAAATAGGGGGAGGACTTGGGCACGTGTGCCCTAGTCCTACCCTATTTTAGGTCAGGACCAATTTCAAAGTATTAGTTTATGACCGTTATTTAGGTCCTATGTCGACACGGTAAGTTTGAATTATGAAATTCTAAGCAGGAATGTTTGTAGTTGCATATATAAGCATGATTAGGATTTATTTGTAAACTAGATGGAAATTAGATGGCAATTTCGATTCATGAGCTTATGTGAAAGTGATTCAAGGAATTCATTGTGTGGCAAAGCAGACTTTTGTGGTGTTCTCGTGTTTGTATTTGCAAATTTGGTATCCATCTCCTCATGGCATGAAGAGCATCTTCCTTCCATGAGATATTCATAACAAGGTGATATCAATTGTGTTTTTCTATCATTTATCATTTGGATTTTGCCTCTATCCCATAGGGATAGCACTCTTTATCTAAAAACTATGTATGGAAGACTTGAATGACTCTCCAGGGCTTGACTAAGGCAAACCTCTAAACACCACAATCCCCAACCCATTTTTTTGTGATTGCAGGTTACAGGTTACGGAAGCAAAAGAAGTGGAGTTGTAGGAGAGTAGTGCAGACTATCAAAATTGGAAATTAGAGAAGAAAATAGGGACCTGGACTCAGGCTCCTGCTCATTAGTCCTCTAGATCCCGCAACTAGAAAATCTTCAGAACAGCAGGGACAGGTTGCAGACAAGGTTCCCAGATCTCGAGAAAAACTATGGCACTGGACTAGGGCGCCCACTCATTAGTCCCTGACTTTTCCATTTTCTAAACTTTAAAATCTAGTATGCATTTGATTGTCATTTGATATCTCTATGTGCGATCACTTTCTGTAATTTGTTTTTTTGTTCGCGAATTTATGAAATTAGGGTTTTGAGCATAATTGGGTTTAATTGAACAACAAAATATACACAACTCCAATCTTCCCGTATGTTCCAAGTGATAGGAGGTTTGTAGTAGAGTTCTCTACTTAGTTGAATGTCTTTGAATGTTGAGTGATGAAAGGAGGATCAACACAAACCATTGAAAACAAACCCTCTTCATATTTCATCCTAAATAGTTCCAAAGAAAGAAGTTGCTTTCAAAGCCAATAAAAAGGCAAAGGAAGAATCTGTTAATGAAGCTGAAAGCCCTAATGATGCTAAAGCAAATTTTGTAGGAACACTGAAGAAAGGCTTTGGCAAATATAAAGGTAATTTACCATTTAAATGTTTCAATTGTGGAAAGGTTGGTCACTTTGCTTCTAAATGTCCTCTTAAAGAAGCTAGGAGAAGCAACAAAAATAGTAAATTTAAAAGGAGTCTATTTTCCATAGAAGATAGTTGTTCTTCAAAAGATGAGGGTCATGATGATTCAAATGATGAAATACTCTGCTTGGCTCTGAGTGTTGGTGACAAAAAGAATGATGTTGAAAAATGTGGAAAAATTGATACCTTGCAAACAGTCCAAAGCAATGAAAGATTAATGGTTGTATGGACTGCCTTCCATGCAAAAGAAGAAACCAAAGCTTGGGTTATTGACAATGGTTGTTTAAATCATATGATTGGTGACAAAGAGAATTTTATCAGCCTTGAGAAGTGGATGGTGGAGCTATCAAGTTTGGAGGTGATGAGTCAGCTCAAATCTATGGAAAAGGTGTCATAACTATTGATGGAAAGAACAGGATTGATGATGTTCTCTATGTCAAAGGATTATAACACAATGTTCTCAGTGTCAATTAGATGTACAAGAAAGGTTACAATCTTACTTTTCATGCCAATGGTTGTGAAATCAGGGAGGCAAAGTCTAGAAAGCTAGTTGCAGAAGGTATCAGGACATGTGGTGATATTTATAACTTGAAAGAGGCAAATGGAAGAACATGTCTGTTGACTCAATCCAGTGAGTATTGGCTATGGCACAAAAGAATGGGACACATCAACTTTGAGAATATGGTAATAATCATCTCCACTCATGCAATGAGAGATATCCCTAACATAATCAAGCCTACAAACACTATTTGCAAGGAATATCAAATGGGAAAGCAGACAAAGACAAGTTTTAAAAGAGAGTACTCTTCTTCAAAGTCATTGGAGCTGATTCACACAGGCCTATGTGGACCTACAAGAGTAAAGTGTTAACAAGGTGAAAGGTATTTTATGTTGGTCATTGATGATTATTCTAGAATGACTTGGGTTTCTTTCTTAAGAGAAAAATCTTATTCCCTTGATAATTTTAAAGTTTTCAAATCTTTGGTTGAAAATGAAATGGATACTAAGATCAAATGTTTAAGGTTAGATAGAGGAGGTGAGTTTACTTCAAATGATTTTGAAAATTTTTGTGAAGATCATCGTATTAGGAGGCATTTATCTACTCCTAGAACCCCTCAACAAAATGGAGTAGTGGGAAAAAAAAAGGATTGTGCAAGAAATGTCTAGGGCAATGTTGAAAGATGTAGATCTGCCTGATATATACTGGAAGGAAGCAATTCACATTGATGTCTATCTAACTAACAGAGTGCAATTAAGGGTAAACAGCACAAAGACCCCTTATGAGTTGTGGTATAGAAGACCTCTCACTGTTAGATACTTCAAGATCTTTGGTAGCAAAGGCTATATCAAAAGAGATGAAGAAGACCTAGGAAAGTTTGATTCAAGATGTGATGAAGGAATCTTTCTTGGTTACTCAACCAGAAGCAAGGCTTATAGATGGTACAACAAAATGTTGGGAAAGATGATTGAAAGCACAAATGTCAAAATAGATGAAGACCTGTATCAATTCTCACAAGATTCAGAAGACATCAGATCTAATATTTTTCCTTGCATTGATGAAAAAGAAGAAGTGAAAGAAGTAAAGGAACAAGAACTAGAGTAGATGCCTAAGACCCCAGCAAAGTATGTTTAGAGGAATCACTCAGCAGAGAAGATCATTGGAGACAAGAATGAAGGTGTGCAGATAAGGAGAAGGTTTGCCAAGGCACATGAGCAAGAAAACTTATGTTTGTTATAAAAAAATAGAACCTAAGACCTTTGTTGAAGCAAGCAAGGATGATGGATGAATAAAAGCCATGGAAGAAGAGTTGGATCAGATTGAGAAGAATCAAACATGGAAATTAGTTCCCAGACTAGAAAAAAAAGAATATTATAGGAACAAAATGGGTGTTTTGGAACAAATTGAATGAAGAAGGTGAAGTTGTGAGGAATAAAGCAAGATTAGTATGCAAAGGATACACTCAAGTAGAAGGCATTGATTTTGAGGAGACTTATGCTTCGGTAGCAAGAATGGAGGCAATCAAAATGTTCCTTTCTCTTGTTGCTCATAAGAATTTTGAAGTATATCAGATGGATGTCAAGTCAACATGTCTGAATGATGACCTAGAAGAAGTATACATTGAACAACTAGATGGTTTCCAGATATTAGAAGATCTAGACATGGTATGAAGACTCAAAAAGGATTTGTATGGTCTCAAGAAAGCACCTAGGGCTTGGTATATAAGATTGGACAAGTACTTACTTCAGCAAGGTTTCAAGAAAGGTACCACAGGTAGTAATTTTTATATAAAGGAAGAGGGAGACATGATTTTAATAGTTGCAATATATGTTGATGACATTATCTTTGGTAGAGATGATGATATGTGTAAAAGGTTTACAGAGGAGATGCAAAAAGATGTTGAGATATCCATGATTGGTGAAATTTCTTTCTTCCTTAGACTTCAAATTTCCCAGCTAGATGGTGGTATCTTTATTTCTCAAGCTAAATATGTCAAAGAATTATTGAAGAAGTTTGGTATGAAGGATTCAAAACTAGTGAGTACTCCCATGGTCACTGGATGTCACTTAAACAAAGATTATGAGTCTCTGGAGGTGGATCAGACTGTCTATAGGTCTATGATTGGAGCATTGTTGTACTTGACTGCCTATAGACCTGATATTATGCATGCAGTATGTGTGGTTGCTAGATATCAATCCAATCCTAAGAAAACACATCAGAAGGCAGTGAAAAGGATATTTAGATACTTGAAAGGGACTCTAAACTATGGTCTATGGTATCCAAAAGGTAATGACTTTGATTTAAGTGCATACATTGATGTTGACTGGGCTAGTTGTGTTGATGATAGAAGTACAAGTGGTGGTGCTTTCTTTCTAGGAAGCAGATTGGTTTCATGGAAGAGCAAGAAGCAAGTTTCAGTGTCCTTATCAATTGTAGAGGTAGAGTATATTGTAGTAGCCTCTTGCTATACACAAGTGTTGTGGATGAAACAAACTCTGAAGGATATCAAGATATTGTATGATGAGCCTATTCCTATTTTGTGTGACAACACAAGTGCTATCAATATTTCCAAGAATCTAGTGATGCATTCTAGAACCAAGCATATAACAATTAGGGGTCACTTTTAGAGAGAGAAGGTTGCATATAAGGAAGTGAAGTTGGAATATGTTCCAACAAAGGATCAAATTACAAACATCTTTACAAAGGCTCTTGCAAAGGACAACTTTGAGGGGCTCCAACAAAGGTTAGGGGTAATTGCCCCTCCTTCTTGATAAGATGCATAATGGTGCATCTGTCCAGGGGGATTTAGTGTTATATCCTTGTTTCCTGGACTGATGATGGCTACCTCTCAGGGGGAGCAGGTAGTAGCTATTGATGATAGGGGGAGTTTATTTTTATAAGAAGAAGTGTGTAGATATGCAATTGTTGTTGAAGGGGGAGAATGAGCAAGCAGTATGAGAAGGATTTGGATGCTCTTTGTCCTTGATGTCAAAGGGGGAGATTGGGTAGGTATGTGTTGCCATCAATACCAAAGGGGGAGATTGTTCCACATATGATGCCTAAGGTTGTTTTCATTGATGTCAATGCTATCACAAGGTTGAGGAGATTGTTAAGGCTATCATTGAGGTTGTCATTGAAGTCAACACTATCATGGAAGTGTGATGATGTTCAAGATTGGATGTCTTGCCTTGATCAATGTAGAATTGAGATGTGCCTTATTGAGATGGGAATCAAAAGCACTAAAAGGATCAAATGTGTTGTTAGTGTCCTAAAGTATGTTGAATGTTCCATCCTAATGTTCCTCAGTTACAGTATGAAGAAGTTTTGGCCTCCGGAAGTTGGTGACTATTATTGTTTTAGGATGACTGCTCTTTGAAGACTGTCTGGGAGATTGCTTTGCATTCTCATTATATCAATGTTGTGCTTCTGTGGATTGAAACATAGCTTCATACAATGTCATTCTAAGTATGTTCCAAGTTTCATGATGTTTTGATCACTGGAAGAATGTTTTTCTACTGACAGCTTGAAGATAGTGTTGGTTCTATGAAGGTGTTCCCAACAAGGTGATGAAATGCTCTGCATTCCTCTGTAGTTATAGATTTGGCTATATAGTTTTGGAATTGTGTCAAGAGGGCAGTGAAGGTGTTGCTTCCAAAGTTTTAGATCATATTTCCCTCCACTGTGAAATTTATGCATGATAGAACACTGGTATGTGCTATGGCAGAATGGAGTAGTAATGAAGATCTATTGGAATGCTCTACATTTCTTCGGAAGTGAATGATTGCCTTTGCAATTTTTTGGACATGTTCTTGGATGTGCATTGCATGCCTCTTTCTAGTTTCAAGCTCCTTGATGGTCTACAACTCAGTTTTTCAATTGAGAGCATGTTGCAGTATGTTCCGGATGACATATTGTTCTCAGTGTTAATGTTTGAAGCTGTGTGACACAATTCTTTGATGTGCGGTGGAAAAGGAGTGTTTGGGGATGTTGTATGAGTCAAGTGGACTCATCTGGAAAAGTTTCACTAAGATCTTTCTTGTTTCCAATATTGCACAAGGTTTTCAATTTGATGTCGCTATCATTCTTCAAGTCTTCATGAATTTTCCTTAAAGCTGTCCTATTTTCAAATTTGCAGAGTGTGCGGATGTAATTTCTTGTTGATCGAAGCTATGAAGGATATTTTGGAGATGGTTAAGCAAGAGTTGGGGTCTACAAGGCTTGGATCTTTTGTTGGTGTAACATGTGTGTTCACTTAGAACTTATCTGCTACATGTTTCATATTATGTGATGTATGGCCAACTTGTAAATGTATTTTTCATGTTTTATCAAGATGACAAGCTAAGTAATTAATGTAATACCATGTATAAATAGTGAATCAAATTGAGTGAGGTAAAGTGTGATTGCAATTAGATTGAAAATCTCACAAGCAAATAAAAGGCAGATTGAATGCATTATTGATGAATGACTGAAGAAGAAAGAGCAGAAGTTGTTGATGTTGTCCTAGTTCATATTGAAGATATATTTGTGATAGTGATCAAGTATAGAGTGTGCCTGACTGATCAGATCTTCAGACGAAAATGTGAAGAGACATAAATGCAATCATCAAAAGTGTGATATTCAATGTTAGTTTTTAGATAGTAGAAATACTTTCATTATTGTAATTCTTGTAAATGTGTTCTAATTTCAGGGAGTAGAAGCTTCCTTGGGAGTGACCCTAAAACAAATTCATTAGGGAGTAGAATATTCCTTGGGAGTAACCCTAAATCAAATTTACTTAGGGAGTAGCATCTTCCTTGGGTTAAAGCCCGTAAAATAAAGTTATTATTTGAGCTTCATATATTGTGAGTTAATCCTCACCATGGTTTTTCCCTTCTAGGGTTTTCTACGTAAATCTGGTGTTCTGTGTTGATGTAGATTGTGTTATTCTTTCATGTTGATATTGTGATGATTAAGGTTTAATCTACTCTGGATAAGCTGAAGTTGATGAAATTGGAAATTGTTTGAATACTGATTCACCCCCCCTCAATATTCTTGTGTGTCTAACATACTCTTCTCTTGGCTTCTCTTCTTAAAATTACAACATGTGCATTTAAATATCCACTTGTCTTATTTATCATTCTTTTCCTCACAACTGATTTATTAACTAAAGCAATTGTTATTGCTCAACGTGGTGCATTCTTATCCTTAGATCGACTATTTTTTCCAATAGACTTACCAATAGCATTAGCAACATTAGACATAACTTTTTTCATTGATTCATCCACCTTTTTTGGTTTTACAAATATGCCTCATTACTTTTCTCATTTTGACATTCTCATCAATTGTAATACAAGTTGGCATTGAAATCCAAGAGTTTTTCTATAAAAAACTATTTGTACAATCTATTTGCATGGGTTCAAATTTGTCTCCAAGATATCTTACCATGAAGATCCTTCAAAACATTGCTTTCAATTGTAAAAAAAAATATTTTCATTTTCATTTTTTATTTTCTTGTTTGTAGTAGAAGCATTTATCTCAACAATGTTATATCCAACTTGCTTTAAATCATTAATCTCATTATCATTCAAGGGATTTGAAGACATACCTGGGTTCGTTATTATATTTACATTTTCCATGTTCTTGACCTCTTCCAAATTTGCATACTCTACATTCACTTCATCCATATTGGTCTCTTCAATGTTCTCATCTTCAATAGTCATCAAAATGGATGCTACATCAATCTTCATTTTTTTTAATCCTATCTCTTTGTCATTTTGCCTCTTTCTCTTGATGTGTTTCAATTTATTCAACCGCCATAACCTTCCTCTTTTTTTTCTTGGCATTTATTTGATCCCATGATTACCAAAATGTGTTGATAAAATTAACAAATAATATTGTATTATACTTAGAGTTGGATCCCTTCTTAAAAAAAAATATGAAATACAAGTAGATGTAGATCCTTTGTTCAATATGATATTTGCTTGATAGATGTTTGATCTCTCTAAGAAATTGAATCCTTGTAAAAATTGGATTTTCTACTTCATTCCATTTGAAAATGCTCCTTATGATTGAATCCTTGTAAAAATTGCATAAAATATGTCCTGTTGAGAGCTTGAATTGACACTGCATATAAAAAAGTCACAAAATTCATTGATTACAGCCGTGCTGGTAAAAAAGAATGTTGTAGAGTATCTGTTGTACTACAAATTTATGAAAAAAATAAATAATGACTAAATAAGAAACGGGTACCCATTATGAACAGGCACCCATTTACAAACAGGTGCCTATTTCTAATTAATTCAAACTGCAAACCCACCAATTTGTTTTGCTTTTAGGCTTGGTAAAGGCTTGGAAACCCAAGCCTAAGCCTTGGACCTATAACTAACCTACAACTAGGAGACCATGAAAACAATAAGAGAAAAAACTAATTTCACCACTATGGCTAACAACTTTTGTTTCTGAATATTTTATTGAAATTAAAACCCATTGTAGATCTGAAAGACTAGTTTTCAAATATGTAATATTTTCTACTATTGAACATAATTTCCTATTTATTAATTATTTTCTAAACAAACAGACTCATAAATTTGAAATAACATACGTTACTATTTTTTTAATAAATTTTGATTTTGAAAGTTTCTTGAAACAAAATTATCTGACCAATCTAGATATCATTCTCTACATGATGAAAAAAATAGTGAATTGATTATTTTAGCTTAAATTATGTTGGTCATACATGAGGGATTTTAAAAAACACTAATTAGGGTCATTAAAAATTAATAAAAAATATATATATTTATTAAAAATTACAAAAAAATATCCTGACCAAAATTCATCATGTGCATCTTTCCACAAAAGGAATTAGAAAAATACCTTCATTTAGGTCAAATTATGTTGGTCGTACACATGTATGCTTTGGCAAAAAAACAAGGGACTTTTAAAAAGCCACTTTTTGTACATCCAATAAAGAACCAACTTTCATCATCTGGGTATTAGAAAAAATTACATATTTGAAAACTAGAAAAAAAAATACTACATTTCTTATTTTTACATCATCTTAATATTTTATGTGCAAGTGCTTCAAATTTTCACTCCAAGTATGAAAAAAAAATAAAAAATAGGAAAAACACTTCCACTTTTTGGCCAAAAAGTGTACTCTTGTCTTCTTGCACTTACCCCCACATCATCACTAGTAAGAGGCACCAAAGCCTCTAAATCAAGAACAGACTCAACCACATCCATAGTAAGGTGTTCATGTAGAGAATTATTCCACCAAGAGGAAGAATGAGAAACCTTTGAGCATGGGAAAACTAACACTAGATGTCCCATAGAAAAGCACTGCATACATCAAAAGGGAATGGGTTCATAATCTAAAATCTGGCTCCAAGAATGATCAACAAATTGCAAAACAAACTCCACTGAAAGAGGCATAAACAAATATAACTCCACAAGAATATAAGCATTAAGTGGTGTGAGAGAACAAAGTAGTAGCTTGATCCTCCATAATAAAATGTCCCAAAGAGTTACCAATGCCATTATAGAAAGAATTGCACCAAAAATGTAAAGGAAGGTTTGGGAGGTGAATCCAAACTAGCAGCTAATTGAAGGACTTAGTAAGAGGGTTGAAAGAAGAAACCCAAGGCTTGAGGAGGAGGGCATGTTGGCCCTAAAACCAAGAGCAAGCATCAAACATAGAGTTCCTATCAGAGATCAATTTGAAGATCACCACAAAGAATCCCTTAGCACAAGGGTAAAATTTTATGTTTCCCTTCATCATAGGGTTCCATTGCTTAAAGATCCAAAGGTTTAAATCACTAAGTTGAGGCTAGAGTCTATCAAATCTATAGATTAGACCCTTGTAAGAGAAGTACTCCTCATTTTTTAATACTTCATCCCCCAGAACTACAACAGGGGGTGGAAGAGAAAGATGAATCATGGATCTCCCATTTGCAAGGGCTACAAGAACAACATTTACATTAGCAACATGCCTCAGAGGAGAAGGACAACTAGAGTGAACAATATTCATGTAAAATACTTTACCAAGAAAAGTAGATTTAGTGTCATAAATCATTAAACCATGAAGCAATAATATTATATTTACACTTTGATGTTATCTATGTTACAATGGTTTAGTTTTACAATATTTGTGAGTGTCATTTTTCCAATACATATCAAATCAATAGTTCCACTAAAATATATGACCGAGTTTCTTGCATGTTCTTATACAATTTTCTCCCATAGAAATATCTCACTCAGTTTCTTATGTGTCCTTACACATTTGAAAAGTTCCAATCAAATATCTCAAGTTTCATTTTTATCATAAAACTTATATGATGATCAATACAAGAACAAATTATTTTGTTCCATCGGTTTAAACTTCAAAGATGGACCATGACAAATATTAACAACTTAAACAACAAAAGAACTACTATGACAAGCCATTTTCTATTCTCCCTCCTTAAATTTATGTCAATAAAATGAGACGCACCACTGACATCAAATATTATTCACTTTATTTCTTTCATTATTGAATTTTCTAAATGTTGGGGTCACAGATTTGTCCAAAAATTCTAGCACCTAATTTCTTGATTAAAAAAGATTGACACTTTAAGGAAGGATGTTCATGAAAGGAGCTCACATTCCTAGATATCTAAGGTGCAGATTCACTCCAAGGAGTTTGGAGTGCATTCTAGAGAGCTTGAAGTGCATGTACACTAGCACACTACCCATACAAAAGAGCTCTCAGGGAATTTATTCGGAAGGGTTTTCCCAATGTATATTGATGTTTCTTCTCTTCTGTCTATTCTTCTTCTTTTTATTCTTATAAGTGTTAATTTATATGTTATTATAATGCTACTGAAATTTACTTAGATACAAAATCTACATTAGTTTCCATAAAGGGTTAATGTGAGAAATTAACTATGTCCTAAATTTGCTTTATGGACATAGTTGTATGTACTTGTATCAAGTAATTTCATTAAGAAAATCATATGGTAATGGAGGTGCATAGTGAGTATTTTTCCTTACATTTTGTATAAAATCTATTCATTGATTCCATATTTTACATGTGTTGTTACATGTAATGAATCCATGGTGATTTAGTTCTGGGTATTTCTTCTTTTATGATTTCTTAGCCTGGAAAGCTTGAGGGAATAGAAAGGAATCAACTAATTATTAATCCTTATATGAGTGCAAGTCTTGCAATTGATCTCATTTTTTAGGGTACAAAATGCATTTTGAAGGATAAGGAAGATGAAATATTTTGGAGTTAGTAATGTGGTTGCATGTAACATGATACTAACCTAGAGCTCCTATTTGATAGTATGGATCTACCCTTGGTGGTTGAGTATTTTCATCTTGTGGTCATATGTAATAGAGTATTCATGTTGGGTGTTTGTTCGTACCTCCCTGGTCACATGGAGAAACATGGGTTGTCTTGACTATGGTTTGATGTGCTTTTATTAGGTGCCATGATTTCATCCCTTAGCATTAGAAGGCACTAATTTATTAGCCCTAAATGCATGTAGGTTGTGGAGTAGGTCATTGGGTGGTCTAGAAGCTTTTGCAACAACCTAGTTCCTTTATATGCATGCACATGGTGGTGGTTGTAGAGTTGGCCTATTTTGGTGGCCTAGAGTTCTTAGACAACCTCTTCTTCCTATTTGGTTGGTTGTACTTACATGTTTTAGATTCATGTTGACTACATCTATGGGTTTTATAAATTTTCTATTCAAAATATCTAATTATGCTTATCTATGATATTCCATTATTTTGGTTTAACCATTTTGATGTTTCCAGACTTGTGGGTCTTCCAGATGATAAGTGGATTCCAATTTGTATGCATGTATTTGACAAGGATGGTTTTGCCTATTTAACCAAAGTTTGTGGTTTGTTATATCTACGAAGAGACTATTTTACTTGTGAAACCCATGGGGCAATTTCTGGATGTAAGATAGCTACAGGTTTGCACATGTATGCTTTGTGCATGGTTCAAGGAGGTTGCTTGTATCTTTCCTATTATGGAGATGTTTGTATGTGATTGGTCACTTAGCATTTCTATGGTGGCTCTTGTTGAGTTCTTGAGTTGATGTTGCATTTAGTTGTGGATTTGTGGCAAATTGGATAATCTTTGTTCTAGTGTTTGAGTTATGAAGAATCTAAATTATTATCTTTTTGTCTTTGATTTGCTTAATTACTGATGTGATGTTGAGTTTGTTGGTATTTGGGTCTATAGATATATGGTGTGCACTATATCCTAGACTTCTATGAGTTTTGTATTTTTTATTTCAATTGGAGCATTGGCCATGCTTTCTATCACCCTTGGTTTCCTCTTTTCTATGCTAGTTCAATGTTTGTTGTCTATACCTGCATGTTAAATAAAAGACTTAGATGTGGGTTATTTATACCCACGGATCTTTGATGTGATATATGGTATCTTATTATAGAAAGGTTTGTTATAGACTATTTGGATGCCATGGATTTGTAGATTTTAGTTTGGTGGTCCTTTGACCATCATGGTGCATTAGTATTGTATAGCAATGTGATAGTGAGATGAATGAGTGAAGAATTTTTTATTCATGTTGTAACGCTTGGAATAACCATGGCATTCCTATTAAAGTACTTTGAGTCACTAAAAATTATCTTCTTGTAACCTATAGCAATTATCTTCCTTCTGGAGATCATGATTTTACTTTTCCCTTTGGGAGCTCTTAACATTGTAGTTGTGTTCTTTGATTCTAAGGGGGCCATGAATGATCTTCAACTAGGAGATGTTCACCATGATGCCATGAATATCTCTAGATCACATGCAATGGGAGATTTGGCAATGATGTGATATTGTGCCATGGTGGACTCTAGATCTTTCCTTTTTGTAGTCTTGGCATGATATGGATTTTTTGGAGGAGATATGTTCATTGGAGACAAATGGTCTTTTGTGAAGAAGATATAAAACCTGATGTCATGTGGAGTTCTTGATTTTATAGTTGGAACTTTGGCAATTATTTGAGGTAGTCTTCTAGTATTGAGTACAATGGTCATTTTTCCCTGGGAGCTTCTAGAGATTGCAATAATGTAGTTGGAGCTTCATTGGTATGAGATGGTATTTTGGGTGCTCATGGATACTAGATAGATTTGGGTGAGGTTGGAGAGTCTCTTATTTATTGGGACTGTGTGTTGGAACAATGACTCTTTGATGAGGTTTTAATAGAAAGACTAAGGAACCTTCACCTAGAGTTGGACATGAGTTCAACATAGACTTGATGAGGAGATTATTAATGGAGAGATGCTATTTGGATTAATGCATCTCAGAGGAGAAATCTCATTCCCCGCGCTTGATCCATTCAATAGAGAATTATCTGAGAGGTATTGCCCACCTACTACTTAGATGTATTCTATTTAAATGTGTTTTGGTTTCTCAAGTGGAATGAGTCTTGAGCTATGGATGTTAGTTTTGGAGGACTTTTTTGTTGATTACATAGCATGATGTATTTTTCCTTTGACTTCTCATTTGCATAAGTTTGTTTAGGAAGACATTTTTTGAGTGTAGGGGATGGTTTTGGGTATATTCTTAGGTGATGGGAATGGTTATTGGTTTGATCTTCCTTCATTTGAGAAGCTTACATCCTTTTTAGTTTATTGATGTATTAATTTATGTTGTGTTTGACCTTGGGGTTGAATAGTTGGATGTTGATAAAGCTTTCTATTTCCAAGGGTTTTGGAAGTGATGATCTTACTTGTTGTAGCTTTAGCACTAGGTGATGTTGGCAGAAGGACATAATGTGATATGGTTTTCAATTTCTCTTTATGGTCTTATGTTTCTTACTAGAGGTTCATATTCATATGACATTGGAGTTGAGGTTTGTGCAAAGCTATTGTGATCACTATGCTTGTGGTCATTTATTATTGTTGTGCTTCATTTCTTTAGCAATCGTATTGTGCTCTTTAATCTTTATCTTTTGTGATGTGGAGAACTTGGGAGAACTAAAAGAGATAAAAGGTGAGAGAGTAACCAAAAACTATTTGAGGAAGTATGCTTCGTATTGCAACAGGTTGGTTGTTGTTTGTCGATTACTGTGTGTCTTCTTTGATATAGGTTTGATGACACGAACTACACCCTTCGTGGGAGTGCTTATTGGTAGACTTTGAGTTAATTTTTTTGACACTAGATGAGACATTTCTCATGAAGTGGGAGTCCTAGGAGTATATGTGTCATTGCTGGACAATTTTCATTGGATTGTAATATTGAGGGTCTTCAAGATTTTTACACAGTATTACCTTGGGAGGTAGTAACCTTGAACAGTATAGTGCATATATATGGATGGGATTTGTAGTGTGAGTTGGATATGTCATGAGAAAAAGGTCTATTAGTGGTTGGGTTTAGTTTGATGTGAATAATTGGCTATTATAATTGTTCTAGCTAGTTTGGAGTATGTGGTGCATACTATATCTCATTTTGGAGGAGAAATTGGATTTCTAGGTTGTGTTCTAGTAACGAGTTGAGGCTAGATACAATGATGTGTCTATGAAACATTTAGTGTGTCATCTTGGCTTGGGATTCTTATCTTTCATGCTGAGCATGATGGAGGATTAGATAGTTGTTAGGATGGTGGTCACTTGGAGTATGTTGTAGATGCTTATATAGAGCTCATGAGAACATTAGAGTTTAGTTGGGACAACATGGTGTTAACCTTGGTGGTTCGTGGATTTGTTAGAATTTTCCTTTTGCTCTTGCAAGGTGTTCAACAAGTGAGAGAATGCTAGGAAAATTTGTCTCAACCTTGCATTTCTAATGTTCACAAATTTATTATTTATTATTTTTCCTCACATGGGAAGTGAGGCATCCCACTTTGAGATGGCACTCATTTCCACATGTTGGCATCTTGTGAAGTGTGTCAGAAATTGTAAGAGCATGATTATAGGGAGTTACAAAGTGGACCAATAATTTTGACCTTCATTATGATGTATAAGAAGTATCTATGACATTATAAGAGATGGTCTTTGATTATGTGTAAGTAGATTATAGTTTTTGGACTTGGGGAGTTACTATTTTGTCCTCTAGTGGGTTGTTTTTTCCTCTAGTGAAGTTGGACACCCAAGTTCATGAGAAAGGTCTTGAAACTTCTAGAAAGATGCTTACAAGTGGACACATGTCATGAGGTCTCTTTCCTTGTTGATTGCTTAGCTCATGGTTTTAGCTAATGGTTTTGGGAAACCATTTATGGTTTCTTGGGAGCCTTTGCCTATATATTGGAGCTAATTGAGAGGAGAGGTGAGGAGTTTTTATTGCAAGGTTATGCTATCAAATTTCTTCTAGAGGGACAAGATGTAGATCTCCATGTTAAGACTCTGAGTTTGCAAGAGTATTGAAACTTGTTTATTGTTACATAGATTCTAGTACATTGGTTCGATACTTTAGAGTGTGAAGTTTTTTTATCTAAAAGGGCTTTCCCCACGCATATTAGTGTTTCTTCTATTTTGTCTTTTGTCTATTCTTCTTCTTTCTTATTCTTAGAAGTGTTAATTTACATGTTGTTTTGCTACAAAATTTACGTAGATCTAAAATTTGTGTTACTTTCCTCAAAGGGTTAATGTGAGAAATTAATTGTGTTCTAATTTTGCTTTTATAGTTGTATGTACTTGTATCAAACAATTTTGTTAATAAAATCATACAATAATGGAAGTGCATACTAGGCATTTTTCCTTATAATTCTATTCTATATATGCTTCCATTGATATTAAGGGTAGAGTGTCCCTTTGGATTTAGATGAATTTGAACCTCCCAACATTTGAATAAACTCTCATAGGGAATTCAACATGCTTGAACATCACAATAATTACAATAGAATTGTCTAACCAAGTTATCTAAACTTTATCATCATCGAATGTAAATAACAAACATTTTCTTCAAATTATTTTTAACTATACACTAAAAAAGAAAAAATGAATATGACATATAACTACTTCCCAAATTAAAAAGACAACATGTTTTATTATTACTTACATTATTTACATATATTGTATCAAACAATTCATTAAACAATATTTGTGTTTGCAATATAAAGTATTCTTAACATATCTATAAGCATACCTATCAAAATTTATGATACAATTGCTACTTATATGAGCCTACCCATTCACTTATGATAAAACAATAACTACTTATATGAGCATTCCCGTTAACTTATGATACAATTGCTTCTTATATGAGCATACACATTAACTTATTATAGTACAATAGTTACTTCTATGACCATGCCCATTAAAATTTAAGACACAATTGCTATTTATATGAACATGCTCATTAACTTATGATACAATTGCTACATATATGAATATACCCACTAATTTATAATACAATTGCTACTTATATGAACATACCTATAATAAAATTTGCTGCTTATATGAGCATACCCATCACAATTGCTCTATACAAAATGAACCCTAACAACTACACAATTGTTTTTGAGTTTTGAACAGTTAGTTTGCAGCTCCTATTGGTGCATTCCTTTTTATTGATGCAATCTGCTTGGATTCAATATTAAAAGAAAAAAAATATACACCTTTTCCCAATAAGAAAATTAGATGTCGGCGAAAGGTAAATAACATGAGGCCATATAGATAGTAGGTGAAGGCTCCCATTGTACAGACTATAAGTGCCAACCTCAAACACTGGGGGGCCACCATAACATATACACCAATGATGAACGAGAGTATGGTTGCACCAACTGCATGCTGAACGAACCCTAGCCCATCATAACCTATCCACTTCTTACCAATGGAGAAACACAAAATGCCTCTGTGATATACAATACGAAGGAGGAGGAGATCAACCACTTCCTCTTCCTCGATTTAAAGGTCAATGTAAACAATGTAAGCATGGAACTGCAGAAAGCTAGTGAATCGAAGATGGTAAACATTTGAAGTGCAATGGCATCCATCCGCACGGGAACGTCGTTGTCCCTTCATACTACTCCTAGAATTGTGAAGGCTGCCGCAAAGGTCACTGTGAAAACGAGAGTCACAATGATTGAGAGACTGTCTCTGCCTTCTTTTTTATCGTCATAGTACATCTTCGAGAACATTTCTGGTTCATCTTCCAGCAATGGTTTTGAGCTTTTCAACAAGAAATCTGTCCATGCCTTTTGATAGGTGCCTCTTCCTCTGAGTGGTAAGTTGTAGAGCCAATTCTGTGGGAACCTCGTCTTGATGTCGATCACATTCAAGGCGGTAAGACCCTTCATATCTACTGCATTTAGATTCCATGTGGATATTTTTGTCATTGGAGATAGCATCTGCAAATAAAGACACAGGAAATTGTCTTAATATTCAATTGAATTCTATTTTAATTTTTAATGCTCATTTTCAGAAGTACTTTGCCTTGGGCTTCTACTTAAAAGGTGCAATGAGTGCAATAGTCTCAATAGTCAAATGATTAGCAGTGAGTCTCAATGTTATGATTTGCACATGAAAACTAAAACAGAAAGAGAATATATATATTTCTATTAATTTATTTCTCTCTATTTAATTGTCAAACAAGCAATAGCAATTTTCCCTTGTATTCAATTCAAAAGTGGTAATTCAAATATAATAAATATGTCTTATTTTTATTGGTGAAAATTTACCTTTAAACTGTTAAGAAACTAGACCTCATTTATGAGCAAAAGTGGTAAAAACCATTATACCTTTGATTGGTTTGATGTTTAAGAATAGCCCCTCTCATCTATAACAAAAGTGGTAATAACCCTTGTGCCTCGCCAATACATATGAAAAATGTGATAAATAGCCTTGGTATTTCACCTGTATACAAAGTCGTATATAGTCTTTGTACCTCATCCATAAAAACTAAAAAACAAGAACATAGCTCTACCAATCCTCCTAAAGTAGTAAAATGAAACTTGATCATAAAATTATTTATTCTCAAGAAAATAGTTCTATTAATTTATTTCCCTCTACTTAATAGTCAAACAATCAATAGCAATTTCCAGTTGTATTCACATTTTAAAGTGGTAATTCAAATGCAACAAATATGTCCTATTTTTATTGGTGAAAATTTACGTTTAATCCCTTTGATATTTAAGAATAACCCACCTCATCTATGAGCAAAAGTGGGAAATAACCACCATACCTTTGGTTGATTTGATATTTAAGAATAGTCCACCTCATCTATAACAAAAGGGGTAAATAATCCTTGTGCCTCATGGTATGGAAAATATGATAAATAGTCTTCGTATTTCACCTATATACAAAGTGGTATATAGTCTTTGTACCTCATCCATAAAAAACTAAAAACAAGAACACAACTTTACCAATCCTCCTAAAGTAGTAAAATGAAACTTGATCATAAAATTATGTATTCTCAGGAAAATAGTTCTATTAATTTATTTCACTCTACTTACTTGTCAAACAATCAATAGAAATTTTTCATTATATTCACCTTTAAAACTGGTAATTCAAATGCAATAAATATGTCCTATTTTTTTGGCAAAAAAATTACCTTCAATCCCTTTGATATTTAAGAATAACCCACCTCATCTATAAGTAAAAGTGGTAAATAACCACCATACCTTTAACTTGTTTGATATTTAAAAATAGCCCACCTCATCTATAACAAAAGACATAAATAACCCTTGTACCTCACTACTGAAAATATGATAAATAGTATCCCTATTTCCCTTGTATAAAAAGTGGTATATACAAAATGGTAGATAGTCTTTGTACCTCATCCATAAAAACTAAAATGAAGAACACAACTATTGCCTTATCAAATACCTGAAAACCCTAAATAACCCTGCAATTTAAGAAATTTGAACGTTGAAGCAGATGGAAGTTAAAGAAAAGCCATACCCTAGAAGTCAATTGCTGCTTTGTGAAACGCCGTCTTGCCATCATTGTCAGCGTGGTTGATTAAAAACGAAGGATCCATGGACTTGAACAGCAGACTATTCGCCACTGAAACATTGCCATATTCCAAAATACAAAATGCAGAGCATTCTTCTTGTCCTTCCCAAGAACTTCTATACAGTCGGGAACATTTTCGATCAAGCAATTCACTATCTTTTCGCAACCCATAAGCGCTACAATGGAACTTCGCCTGAAATGTGCGCCTTTTCTGCCAGTTGAGGTCTCACTTTTCGCAGGCAGAACGCCACTTCTGTAACATAGAGAAAGACGTCAAAAATGAAACAAAAATGCCTAACATAATTTAGAAAGTAAAATTATTGCAGGGTGTCTCTGAAATTACCGTGGCAACCTAATACATGGATCTCCCTCTCCCTCCAACCATATCCAAAGAGTCTGCTTGACATACTGTATAGAATGCAGACTCGCATGCCACACCCTTCACTTTCTTCAATAAAATTTTGACAATCTCCTCATAATGGAGGGCCGTTTCATCGTCATCATTTTGAGAACTCCAGAGTTTCTTTGGATTGAAGCGACACGCTTCAAGATGAAAATCATGCGGATGTGCCCATTCACAATAATTACAGCGTATCTCCTCCATAATGTCGAATAGAAGAAGCTCAACAAGTAGTTCAGGTAGCTTATGATCCTTTCCACTAGCTGTATTTCCCAGAGTAACCATTTTGAGAAACAGAAGATTATTTTGGGTTAACTCTCTCCCTCTCTGACAGTTTCCCTCTACAGAGACTTGTATCCATTCGGAATTTCGTGGCCGCAAAACGCCAATAACTTATCCAGTGCACACCTTTTGTAATAAAGTTACTTTGTTGATTTAATATTAGCAATAGAATATTTAAATAGTTGGGAGTTTGTTTTCCATTAGTAGTTTAGGGTGTTTTGAGTAGTTGTATGGGAATGCAATGCTTATAAGCATTTGAATCATATATTGTCAAACTTTAAAGTATCAATATTATATTTACACTTTGATGTTATCTGTGTTACAATGCTTTAGTTTTGCAATATTTATGAGTGCCATTTTTTCAATATGGTTTCAAAGCACAGAAATTAAAAAATTGAAGTACCATATCTCAAGCCCAAAGGGCATATTTACAATTTGATGTTATTTGTGTTACAATGGTTTAGTTTTGTAATATTTGTGAGTGCCATCTTTAATATGCTATATGGTACCTTGTTGCAACAAGGTTTGTTGTAGACTATTTGGATGGCATGGATTTGTAGATTCTAGTTTGGTGGTCCTTTGACCATCATGGTGCATTGGTGTCGTATAGAAATGTGATAGTGAGATGAATAAATGGAGCATTTGTGATTCATTTTGTAGTGCTTTGGGATGTCTATGACATTCCTATAAAAGTACTTTGAGTCACTAGTAGTTATCTTCTTGGAACCTGTAGCAATTATCTTCCTTTTAGAGATTGTGATTTTACTTTGCATTTGGGAGCTCCTAATGTTGTAATTGATTTCTTTGATTATGTGTGGGCCACAAATGATCTTCAGCTAGGAGATGTTCATCATGATGCCATGACTAGATCTAGATCACTTGCACTAGGAGCTTTGGCAATGATGTGATATTGTGTCATGGTGGACTCTAAATCTTTCCTTTTTTGTAATATTAGGATGATATGGGTGCTCTTGGGAGCAAGTATGCCCATTGGAGACAAGTGATCTTATGTGAAGAGAATATAAATGATGATGTCATGTGGAGTTCTTGATTCTATAGTTGGAACTTTGGTATTGACTTGAGGTAGTCTTCTAGTATTGAGTACAATGGTCATTTTTCCTTGGGAACTTCTAGAGATTTTAGTAATGTAGTTGGAGCTTCTTTGGTATGAGATGGTTTGTTGGGTGCTCACAAGCACTGGATAGATTTGAGTAAGGTTGGAGATCTCTTGTTTAGTAGGATCATGTGTTGGAACAATGACTCTTTGATGAGGTTTTAGTAGAAAGATCAAGGAGCCTTTATCGAGAATTGGACGTGAATTCAACATGGACCAAATGAGGAGAAATTGTTCATGGAGAGAGTCTGTTTGGCTTGATGCATATTAGAGGAGAAACTCATTTCACGCTCTCAGTCCACTTGACAAAGAATGATGCAAGAGGTATTACCCACCTAGTACTTAGATGTATTTTATTTTCTATGTTTTGTTTTCTCATGTGGAATGAGTCTTGAGCAGTGAATGTTAGTACTAAAGGACTTGTTTTTTGAGTGCATAGCATGGTGTATTTTTCCTTTGACTTTTCATATGCACATAAGTTTGTTTAGGAAGAAATTTTTTGAGTGTAGGGGATGGTTTTGGGCATATTCCTTGGTGATGCGAATGGTTATTGTCTTGATCTTCCTTCATTTGAGAAGCTTACATCCTTGTTAGTTTATTAATATATTAATATATGTTGTGTTTGACCTTGGACTTGGGAAGGATTTTTTGTTTGTAGTTTTGAAAGTGAGGATCTTACTTGTCATAGCTTTAGCACTCGATGGTGTCGGCAAAAGGACATAGTATGTGATATGGTTTACAATTTCTCTCTATGGCCTTATGTTTCTTTGTAGAGGTTTGTATTCATATGACATTGTAGTTGAGGTTTATGTGGAGATATTGTGATCACTATGCTTGTGGTCATTTAATGTTGTTGTAATTCATTGTTTTTAAGTAATGAGAGAGAGATCAAAGGTGAGAGAGTAAGGATTGTTGTGGTCATTGTGCTCTTTAATCTCCATCTTTTGTAATGTGGAGAAGTTGGGAGAAATGAGAGAGATCAAAAGTGAGAGAGTGAAAAGAAAACTATATTTGAGGAAGTATGCCTCGTACTACAACAAGTTGGTTGTAGTATGCAAATCATTGTGTGGGTTCTTTGATATAAGTTTGATAACATGATCTACACCCTTTGTGTGAGTGCTTATTGGTAAAATTTGAGTTGCTTTGGTTGGCACCGAACTAGACATTGCTTGTGTAGTGAGAGTCCTAAGAGGTATATGTGTCCTTGGTGGACAATTTTTATTAGATTATAATATCAAGGTTCTTTAGTTTTTTTTCACATTGGTGTGTTTATTACCTTAAGAGGCATTAACCTTGAGTAGGAAAATGCATATATAGGGATGGGAGTTGCAATATGGGCTAGATATGTTGTGACCAAAAGGTCTATCAGTGGTTGGGGTTAGTTTGATGTGAACAATTAGCTATGACCATTGTTGTAGCTAGTTTGGAGTATGTCTAGTGCATACTCGATCTTGTTTTGGAGGAGACTGGATTTATGGGTTGTGTTCTAGTATGAGTTGAGGTTGGATACATTGATGTGTCTATGTGACATTTAGTGTGTCATCTTGGCTTGGGACTCTTAACTTTCATGCTTGGGCATGATGGAGGATGAGACAGTTGTTAGGATGGTGGTCACTTGGAAGATGTTGTAGATGCTTCTATGGAGCTTGTGAGCACAATGGAGTTTAGTTGGGACAACATGGTGTTAACCTTGGTGGTCCATGGATTTATTGGAATTTTCATTTTTCTCTTTCAAGGCATTCGACAAGTGGGAGAATGTTAGGAAAAGTTTTCTCAACCTTACATTCCTAATGTTCACATTTATTATTTATTTATTATTTGTCCTTACATGGGAAGTGGGGCATCCCACTTTGAGATGGCACTCCTTTCCACATGTCAACATCTTGTGAAGTGTGTAAGAAATTGTAAGATCATGATTATAGGGCATTACAAAGTTGACCAAGAATATTGACCTTCATTATCATGTGTAAGAAGCATCTATGACAATGTAAGAGGTTTAAGAAAGCATCTTTTATGATGTGTAAGGATTGAATTTTCCTTTTTGAACTTGGGGAGTTACCATTTCATCCTTTAATGGGTTGTTTTTGCCCTCTAGTGAAGCTAGACACCCAAGTTCATGAGAAAGGTCTTGAAACTTTTAAAAAGATGATTGTAACTCTTGGACAAATGTCATAAGGTCTCTTTCCTTGTTGATTACTTAACTCATGGATTTAGCTAATGGTTTTAGGAAACCATTTATGGTTTCTTGGGTGCCTTTGCCTATATACTGGAGCTAGTTGAGAGGAAAGGTAAGGAGTTTTTATTGTAGGGTTATGCTATCAAATTTCCTCGAGAGGAGCAAGGTGTAGATCTTCAGTGTTAAGACTCTAATCTTGCAAGTGTATTGTAACATGTTTATTGTTGTAGATTAATACATTGGTTTGATGCTTTAGAGTGTGGGTTTTTTATCTGGAAGGGTTGTCCCCATGTATATTGGTGTTTCTTTTGTTCTATCTATTCTTCTTCTTTCTTATTCTTAAAAGTGTTAATTTACATGCCATTTTGCTAAGAAAGTTACCTAGATCTAAAATTTGGATTACTTTCCTCAAAGGGTTAAGGTGAGAAATTAACTATCCTGATTCCACTTTATGGGCATAGCTGTCTATACTTGTATCAAACAATTTTGTTAAGAAAATCATACAGTAGTAGAGGTGCATACTAGGCTTTTTTTCCATATAATTATGCTTCCAATGATATTAAGGGCGAAGTGTCCCTTAGGATTTGGATGAATTTAAACCTCCCAATAGTTGAATGGACTCTCATATGGAATTCAACATGATTGAACATCACAATAATTACAATAGAATTGTCTAACCAAGTTGTCCAAAATTTTATCATCCTGGAATGTAAATGACAAAATTATTTTCTTCAAACTATTTGAAACTATATGATAAAAAAGAAAAAATAAAATATAAGTACTTCTCAAATAAAAAAGACTCCATGTATATATTAACTACATTATTTACATATACTATATCAAATAATTCATTAAATAATATTTTTATTTGTAATATAAAAATATTCATAATATCTCTACAAACATACCTATCAAAATTTATGATACAATTACTACTTTTTATATGATTAATACCCGTTTAAACTTATGATACAGTTGCTATATACAAAATTAATCCTAATAACTACACACGTATGTTTATGTTTTTGAGTTTTGAACAGTTATTTTGCAGCTCCTATTGCTGCATTCCTTTTTATTGATGTAATCCACTTGGATTCAATATTAAAAGAAAAAAATACACACCTTTTTCCCTATAAGGAAATTAGATGTCGACGGAAGGTAAACAACATGAGGCCATATAGATAGTAGGTGAAGGCTCCCATCATACAGACTGTAAGTGCCAACCACAAACACTGGGGGGCCACCATAACATATACACCCGTGATGAATGAGAGAATCGTTGCACCGACTGCATGCTGAACGAACCCTAGCCCATCATAACCTATCCACCTCTTACCAATGGAGAAACATAAAACGCCTCTGTGATATACAATACGAAGGAGGAGGAGATCAACCACTTCCCTCTTCCTGGATTTAAAGGTCAATGTAAACAATGCAAGCATGGAACTGCAGAAAGCTAGAGAATCGAAAATGGTAAACATTTGGAGTGCAATGGCATGCATCCTCACGGGAACGCCGTTGTCGCTTCGTACTCCTCCTGGAATTGTGAAGGCTGCCGCAAACGTCACTGTGAAAACGAGAGTCGCAATTATTGAGAGACTGTCTCCACCTTCTTTTTTATCGTCACAGTACATCTCCGGGAACATTTCTGGTTCGTCTTCCAGCAATGGCTTTGAGCTTTTCAACAAGAAGTCTGTCCATGCCTTTTGGTAGGCGCCTCTTCCTCTTAGTGGTAAGCTGTAGAGCCAATTCTGTGGGAAACTCGTCTTGATGTCGATCACATCCAAGGCGGTAAGACCCTTCATATCTACTGCATTTAGATTCCATGTGGATATTTTTGTCATTGGAGATAGCATCTGCAAATAAAGGCACAGGAAATTGTCTTAATATTCAATTGAATTCTATTTTAATTTTTAATGCTCGTTTTCAGAAGTACTTTGTCTTGGGCTTCTACTTAAAAACTGCACTAAGTTCAATAGTCTGAATGGTCAAATGATTAGCAGTGAGTATGTTATGATTGTGTACACAAAAGTATATATATACTCATGAAAACAGTTCTATTAATTTATTTCCCTCTATTTAATTGTCAAACAATCCATAGCAATTTTCCATTCTATTCAATTCAAAAGTGCTAATTCAAATACAATAAATGTCATATTTCTATTGGCCAAAATTTACCTTTAAATCCTTCAATGTTTAAGAAACTAGACCTCATCTATGAGAAAAATGGGTAAAATCCACTATATCTTTGATTGGTTTGATATTTAAGAATAGCCCCTCTCATCTATAACAAAAGTGGTAATAACCCTTGTACCTCACCAATACATATGAAAATTTGATAAATAACCTTCTTATTTCACCTGTATACAAAGTGGTATATAGTCTTTGTACCTCATCCATAAAAAATAAAAACAATATCATAGCTCTTCCAATCCTCCTAAAGTAGTAAAGGCAAATAGTTCTATTAATTTATTTCCCTCTACTTAATAGTCAAACAATCAATAGCAATTTCCAATTGTATTCACATTTAAAAGTGGTAATTCAAATGCAATAAATATGTCCTATTTTTATTGGTGAAAATTTACCTTTAATCCCTTTGATATTTAAAAATAAACCACCTCATCTATGAGCAAAAGTGGTAAATAACCACCATACCTTTGATTGATTTGATATTTAAGAATAGCCCACCTCATCTATAACAACAGTGGTAATAACCCATGTACCTCAACAGTACGTATGAAAAATGTAATAAATAGCCTTCACCTATATACAAAGTGGTATATAGTCTTTGTACCTCATCCATAAAAGCTAAAAACAAGAACACGGCTCTACCAATCCTCCTAAAGTAGTAAAATGAAACTTGATCATAAAATTATTTATTCTGAAGAAAATAGTTCTATTAATTTATTTTCCTCTATTTAATAGTCAAACAATCAATAGCAAATTTCAGTTGTATTCACATTTAAAAGTGGTAATTCAAATGGGATTAATATTGCCTGTTTTTATTGGCAAAAATTTACCTTTAATCTCTTTGATATCTAAGAATAACTCATCTCATCTACCAACAAAAGTGGTGAAAAACCATCATACCTTTGACTCCTTTGATATTTAAGAATAGCCCACCTCATCTATAACAAAAGAGGGTAAATAATTTGTGTACCTCACTGTATGGAAAATATGATAAATTGCCTTCATATTTCACCTGTATACAAAGTGATATGTACAAAAGGATATATAGTCTTTGTACCTTATCCATAAAAACTAAAATCAAGAACACAATTCTCTCATCCTATTACCTTATCAAATACCTGAAAACCCTAAATAACCCTGCAATTTAAGAAGCAGATGCAAGTGAAAGAAAACCCATACCTTAGAAGCCAACTCCCGGTCAATTGCTGCTTTGTGAAACGCCGTCTTGCCATCATTGTCAGCGTGGTTGATTAAAAACGAAGGATCCATGGACTTGAACAGCAGAGTATTCGCCACTGAAACGTTGCCATATTCCAAAGCAAAATGCAGAGCATTCTTGTTGTCCTTCCCAAGCACTTCTATACAGTCGGGAACATTCTCGATCAAGCAACTCACTATCTTTTCGCAACCCATAAGCGCTGCAATATGAATTGCAGCCATCTCATCCTGGTTCTTTTGCAGAGCCATATCTGGACTTATTCTCAATAGCTCCTCCACAAGCTTTAAATTACCTATTATTGCTGCTCCGTGCAATGGAACGTTGCCCAAAGAATCCGCCTTTCTGGCCAGTGCAGGTCTCATTCGCAGCAGGTAGAACGCCATATCTGAAACATACAGAAAAACCTATAACAAAAGTGCCCACAAAACATACAAACTAAAGTTTTGCCTATTGCAGGGTTTGTTCAGCATTACCAGAGCAGTCCATATTTATGGCTACGTGGAGACAAGTTCGGCCATCCAGCCTAGTATCAAAAATACGAACATCTTTCTCCAACAATCTCTCTACTACGTCTGAACAGCCTTCTTCACAGGCCGTATACAATGCAGACTCGCCAGATTTATTAACAATTAATGCAATGCCCTTCACTTTCTTCAATAGTAAGCTCACAATCTCCACATGATCACCTCTTGCGGCGTAATGGAGAGCCGTTTCCTCATCAGCATTTCGAGATCGGCAGAGATCCTCAGGATTCAAACGACCCGCTTCTAAATCAAAGCTCTCCAGATGTTGGCATTCAGAACAATTACAGCGTCCTGGGTTCGTAAAATTGAGCAGAAGCTCAACAATTTCCAAACATCCTGCTGCGGCCGCTTTATGAAGCGCCGTCTCTTGCTTTGCATTCCTCATAAAGATAATGCACGGTTTCAATGAAAGCAGCAGTTCAACTAACTTATAATCCTTTCGACCTGCTGCTATGTGCAGAGCTGTATTTCCCAAAGGAGTAACTGTTTTGAGAATCTGGGCATTATTTTTTATTAACTCTCTCACATTCTTAGGAATTCCCTCTATGACAGCTTTGCACAGACTTCTATCCATTTGGAATTTGCTGGCCTGACCAGTGCAGTATTTGAGGGCTGAGGTTGATCATATCACCAGGCTTTTGTAGTATGTCGTGGTCAGACACTCTTCATTACGCCTTCTTATCACATTCCACAGTGCTCCGACATCTCTCACATTAATCAGATTTTGATCGGATTCGTTGAGATAAAACTTCAGTGAACAAAATTTTTAAACGGGCAAGGTGTAGATTCAATCCAGAGAGCTTGGAGTACGTTTCATAGTAGTTGGACTGCATGTACGCCATCTCGTTTAATACTTCTGACAAGAGATTTGCAGAGCTTTAATCAGTTCTATATGGGATATTCACGTGCCCTGCAGCATAATTTTGTAATGAACGTGACAGAACATGTAAGAACTGATATGACCAACCGGCTACTTTGGTCCATGCATTGAGAACCCGTATCGCTCCACTGAGAGGACGACCGACCATTCATTTTGCACCATATATTTATAGATGTGACAATTAAAGCCTGCAAGGCCACGGAAAGTAATCACGTGACAAACATTAACTTTGTTTGTCTTATTTCTTTATCGAGATTTGACACATGTCAACCTCTGGATTCCCTTTGCTCCCTCCACTCACAAAATAATGATGTTCTTGCAAAACATATCGGATATGTGCTTGTTAGTGGGAGGTAGGTGGTTCCAAATTTAGCTAGTCAAATTTATTAACTAGCAATCCCACGAAATGTGCAATGGGTACGTGGATAGATATTTTTAGTTGATAAGTTTTTATATGTGAGCGTTATAGTGCTCACAATTGTCTCACGCCGTAAAAAAATTCATGCCGGAAAATTTTCTAATCTCGTTCCTATATGGGCGTATTTCTTGAACCTCCTATGGGTGCAAGTGCTAGCCAAGTAGTGTTGGTTTCTTCTCTTTCTAGATTAACCAAGTTCTTTCCTTGGTAGACACATTTTAGATATGCACAAAAGTGTTGAAAGCTAATCATTTTTACTATTCTTCTTGTTGGACCTAGTATAAGACCACTTATTATAGAATCACCAAGCTTATGTAGGCTTTCATGTGGTCCTACACCAAAAAAACCAAAGGATTACATAGGTTGACATGTGACATTTGTTGCCTTCCCCAAGATAAAGGTGACATACAAATGATCAATTTACACGAAAAGTTAGTGTGCTCTATGTCATGCACTACAATTTTGAAAAGAATCAATTGCTGCGAAAGTATACACTCCAAAATTTACATGAGGAAAATAATAGAATATACAAGATTTGGATTGGAGCACAATCAAGCACATAAATAGACAAGAGTACTATGGAGCGAAGGCTTCAAGAGCCTTGAGAAGTGCCTCCTCCCTTTTCAAGATGCAATGTGTATTCCATTTTCAAAAAAAATTGTATTTGTTAATTTAGCTTGAAAATTGATGGCCACATATATAAACCTTAAATAATTTAACAAAGAACCAAACTAAAAATATAGAAGGAAAAACACAAATTCGAAAACAATCGATTGCTAGTAAAGTGGGCACATGAAATTTTACATAAGTGTGCATTTTTTGGGTTGACAAAAACAATACAATACACACGACTTGTAGTGGGGCACTATCAAGTGCATAAATAGACAAGGATGCTATGGAACTGAGGCTTCAAGAGCCTTGAGACGTGCCTCCTCCCTTTTTCTAAGAGAAACATAGGCATTGTCTTGCATTCGAGCATAATGCTAGAAGGTGAAAGCGGGCGAGATGTGTATGTCTTGCAAACATCAAACACGAGAGACAGTAGTGAAGAGTAAACCTTGGCATTCTGTAGGACCAATGTCTATCATGACCTTGTCAAGTGTAAGCCATTGGGCTTTATGTATGGTCAAAGCCCATGCCATTCTAAGAAGGATCTGTCTCTGAGAACCATGTGTCACTAGAGCAACAGGAACAAGGCATGTGTCACATGAATCCCAAGGAGGTCTTGCATAGCTATCAAACCTAATCACAACAAAGCTTGGCAAGTCTGGAGGATTGGAACCATTTGGGTAGACAATAGCTACAACAATTCCCAACACCCCATTAACAAGTCCAACAGCGACCCACAAATTTGATGTGAGCATAACCTTTTGGCCAACACTCAAATGAATCGTGGAAGGCAATTTTTCATCATCGAGGGTTGTAATAGATCTGCCTCTTGCTTGTTCAGCATTGAATTGTGCAACGGGCAACCCCAATGACTATAACATATGCTTATTATGTTCAAGGAATTTGTTGCAAACAAATATATGGAGGAGTGAAATGTAGGAAGCTCATCATAGCCAAGGAAAGTATCAGTCCGTGACATGAGGAGTTCACAATTATGCAAGTGTGCATCCGCATTCCTAAGATTAGCTAGAAGCTGACAAAATTGGACCTATGCTTGGCTATCACCTTCTTGGAGAAAGCAATAGTAATGGTGATTAGGATGAGGGAAGAACATGAGAGAGTGCATCCCTCAATATATGAATTAAGTATGACTTTCTAGTACCAGCAGTGCCTTGTACAATCATCCTAAGTGGAGTCTTACTTCCTACCCTCTAGATATGTGATAGAACAATATCAAAGACAACACATTGCCCCATAGATAAACCACCTATTCCAAGATGGTAACTTGTTCTCGTATCATCTGTAGGATGGTAGGATGTTTGACTAGCTTCAATGAAATTAACTGTAACTAATTGTAGGCTCTGAGGGATTGAACAACTACTCCAATCATGGGCAATATCAAAGTCATGCCTACCAAGCAAGTCAAGTTCATCAAAACCAATATCAGTGCCTGGGTATAGAGAAGAAAGAAGTTGCCACTCTTCAACAATGTTCACATTCAATGTATCTATTTCACCAAGGGGGTCATCATCAGAACTAGATGAGAAATCTACATTTCTATGGGAATCATGCCATACATTGTAAGTCCCTTATAGGCACTCCCATCTCTCCACGATCTCATCAATAGAGGAGCCAATGTCATCTTCAATAGAACAAAAAAATCTTTTACAAAATAAGCTCACTCCAATAGAAGGAAACAAAAGCTTCAGAACCCCTAGAAGGAATATTTGTGAAGCGGAGCTTCACTTGTACAATTGCAGGGATAGGGCATCTAGTCCATTGATTATTTTTGCATGAATCTCTAAACTTCCAATTCCTTGCAGACTCTATTAATGTAACTAATTCCAAAGCTACTGGGTGGGCCATGTATGTAGAAATAAATGTTGAAATGACAAGACTATCTTCATCAGAAGGGTTGTCCCAACACAAATGTTTCCTATTCACATTCAAGGAGACAAAGGGCCTACTACAAACCACAAGAAGAAATTTTAACAATAAGTGACAACACTCCTGGGCACTGATATCATGGTCAACCATAGTCTCTGTCAGGAACTTGTGAAATGCAATTGTCACTGGTCTATCAGATTCAACACTAGTAGATATACAAGAAAGCATATCATGGTAGGTCTCTAAGCGATGCTCAAACTTTGCAGCATATTTCGCAAAATAGTTGAGGATTGCATGGTGAGATAGAACAAGCTATAAATCCACATTCACTTGCCATATGGAAAGCATGACAGGATTATGAATATTCAATCTATCACCATTACAAGCAGGGACATACTTGACATGGCCATCATAAAAAATAACCATTATTGAAAAAGGTTGCAAATCCCAAGGAGCCTTGTAGTGGCATGAAAGAAAGGATCATTTCTTGTATAAGCATATCCTTGGTGCACTTGCTATGTCACTCAACATGATTGACTAACTCAGCATAGTCCATGGAAGAGTCAGTTGTCAAGATTCTCTCTATGTCCAACAAATAAGGGTCATCTAAAATGGAGCGATGGAACACTAATGATCTCTCCCCAATTCCACGTGGGTTCCAAGTAGAGACATAGGTGTTTATGTAATCCACAACACCTTTGACAACATTTTGGTCCTTCCAATCAATTATCTGCATGCTAGGTGCATTTTCAAGACAAAGGAAGCCATGAATGTGGGCAGAACCTCTATGTTGCCATTCATACCTACCACAAGAGAGTAATCAAAATGAAATTAGAAAAGTAACAAATCAAGCAAAACAAGATCAAGTGTATAGAAACTAACCTATACCAATAGTCCTTTGCCCATAGAAGCTTCTCAAGCACCTCCTGATGAAAGATATTGAAGCGATGATGCATGTACATTGTAGTCAAATGTTGATTGTGAATAATGTTCTAGACCCTCCTTCTTTGTGCAAGAATTGGATCAAGGGGGCAACCCAGGCATGATAGCATGCAAGTCTGGCCACTTTGTATCAGTTGCACTCAATGTGAAGAACAAAGTAGGGAAACCAAGTTGTATAATCATATCAAAAAGATCTCCTCTAGACTTTGTCCAAAAAGGATGAGTGTCACGCAAGGATGAGTGCCACGCAAGGATGAATGCGATGCAAGGATGAGTGCCACGCAAGGATGAGCCAAATCACACCAAGTATTATGCAAGCTTGTCATTAGGTAAGCCACATAAGTGTTGGTGCAACTCGCCAACAGTAGATGGGAGGCTATCCTCCCAACTTTTTTTGACATAAACTGAAGCAATGGACTAGATTTGGTGCCTCATCATCAAGTTACACAAAGTAACGAAAAAGAGGGTGCTAGCCAAACCTATTATCATGGTATTTCATCAGGTGTAGAACATATTCGTGCATTTTCACCTCTCTTAATTGTGGCTGCCCAAAGCTCGCAACACTTGTAGGGGCGTGTGCATGAAGATGAGGGGCCAAAAAGTGGCCACCCCACTTTTTTAGTTCTAGGAAACCTAAACACGATCATGTTATATTGCGATGACATTTTTTCCTACTAAACAAAGTGAAAAACATAGTCCTATAGCCTTTGTTTTTCATTTTTATTTTTCTATTGCACCCAAAACATGACTAGGGATTTAACGTGAGCATGTGTTGAAAGATTTGAAGGAGAAGACCATCAAACACAATGCCCCATTGCCAATCCTATCGTGGACGAGGCAACAAAGTCGGGCAACTGAAGAAGGTAGGGTTTTATCAATTTTCTTCATTTCAAAACAAAATGAAGTTATTTTTCATTATTTTAATTGAATTTTTCTTTCTAAATTTTAGTTGATGAATCATTGCAAAACCCTGATCTAGATGTTGAAATTTCTGCTGAAGAGTAACCTCAAAACCCTCAAACTCCACCTTCATGTCCTCACCCTCCACGTGACATCCAACAAAATTATAAATCCAAATCAAAGAAAACAAAAAACAATTTCAATCCTTAGTTGAAACATTGAAAAATCTGAATATAAGCAACAATCATAGGAGAACTCTTGCCACTTCACTAGAGTCGATTATTTCTCATATCGACTTGGTTACAAAGTAAATCACTGATTGGAAGGACTATATAGGGAGGATTGTCAACAATTCTACACCAATAAATTATCATACAAACAAGTCAAAGATAATAAAATTTCCAAAGTTGATCTATGTGCACTTTTCATCAATCCTAAAATGCAACCACCATTACATGGGAGTTGCAAACGATTCCCAATTCATTGGTGTGTACATGAAGAAAAATCCCAAAACTTTTCCAGGATAGATGGTACATGGCTTTTTATGACCTCCCTTGTAATAATAGCAAGGTCCCCCAAAATCTTTTGAGGAAACTCTATTGTGACTTTGTCCTCAAGGACATCCCAAACTACGTTGACATCCGAGAATTCCATAGAGAGGCGGTGGCTCTACATAGGATAGAGAGGGTACACATCATGCCCAGGACTGTCCACCGAGACCCATCATGAGGCCACAACATGTCTCACTCCCTTTGACTTTGAAGGAGAGTGTTGAGGTGGAGACACTACATTCCCTAAGTTCCCTCACCTAGACTTTAGCATAGCATGGCAGTGATCTTTCCCCAGTTGGAGAGGGTGGGACAAGTACGCATCGTCAATCCCCCCATATTTACAGTTTGTGTGGGGAATTGTGTGATGTTGGGACCTAGGATGCATACATTCCAAAGCGTTAGGATGATGCAACACAAGGGTAGCAACAAGTGATGGACACATCTATATTGGATAATATTGTTCTCACAGATGACCTCTTACAACATACGTTTGGTATTGACTCCTAGGTAATTTTTTACAAGGTTCTACAATTTAATATATTTGTATCTGAAATCTCTAATTAATTATATGAGTAGATAAATTATAAGTCAAAATTAATGTATGTAATTGTCTGCACTATGAAATTCTAGGGTCAAAGTATTCATCCTACGTCTGTAATTCATCCAGTGCAGGGTTATGAGAGGAGGTCCAGTCAACAAGTATGTAATTTATCACAAGATCATAAATATAGTACATGTAAACTTTTTGTCATATATCAATCGTAATCTTATTTAGTTACAATTTTATGATGATCAAGTGGATGTTGGAGCATCACCATCAGGATGATTTCCTTCATCCAAGTAGAGTAACTTTCACTGAGATAAATTTTATCATTTCTAATCATTATGCATTTAAATCATTTTATGTATCTATTTTTTTCAAATAACCTTGAACTTTATTTTTAGATGTTGAATATGCAGAGTCTTCATCTTCGTCAGTCAGTGGAGGTAGGCATTGCTGCAGCAGTTTTTTCCACAAATCTTTTGACCGAGGTATGATCTAGTAGCATGTAAATGTCATTTTGTATTTCTTGTTTTATCTCACATCATTTAATGTGCATAAATGATATCCATTTTTACTTAAATTTTCTTCTCCATGCTTCTCACAAGACATCACAACTCCTACACATCTAGCTACAGAAGAAGAGCTCTAACAACAAATGGTCAAGAGGGATCACCAGTTGGTGGTAAGTGATTGATTACTTATGTCATGTTATACATTTTGAATATTTTCTATATTAATGTGGATATTGTTTGATTGTATTAACAGGTGGAACTTCAAAAATCTCTATCGAGGAGGTCTAGTCGATGGGCGATAGATGATGAGCCATTGACTAGTTCACCATCTTCATAGCCTAGCAAGAGCTATTGATTATTTGATAGAAATCCATAGGAGATTTGATTTTGGGACATTTTGCTACATATTCCTATTTGGCATTGTAAATATAGTTTTGTATGTTATCAATGTATATCGTTGTATATGCCTATATGGCTTTATTTTTACATGCATATATGGCTTGATATATACATTATATGTTATTTTTATGACATTATGTATATTTTCATGACATCATATTTTTATGACATTATATATTTCCATGACATTACATATATGTTGACAACATCCTTGCAAATATATTTTGTGCATATCTTGCAATCATTGCATTCCATGAGACTGCATTTCTTTGAGGCATCATGTCAAATAGTTCATGTGCCTTATATATGCTTCCACACTTTGCATACATGTCTACAAGGGTAGTTGTAGATACAACTTCTGACAAAATTCTTGTATCCTTTATGCTGTGATGGTTGTCCACACCATGTTTGGAAGATCCCATTTTGGCATAGGCAAGGAGGATGTTGGATAAGGTTGTGGAATTTGGCTTGACACCCACCAATTGTATTTGCTTGAAAGTTTCTTTAAAGCCTTATCAAAAAATCCATTTTGTGCATATCTTGCAATCATTGCATTCCATGAGATAGCATTTCTTTGAGGCATCATGTCAAACAGTTCACGTTCATTGTCTATGCTTCCACACAAGTTGCATACATGTCTACAAGGGCAGTTGCAAATACAACATCTAACAAAATTCCTATATCCTTTATTTTTTTATGGCTGCCCATACCCTGTTCCAAAGATCCTAGTTTGGCACAGGCACAAAGGATGCTTGCAAAGGTTCTATAATTTGGTTTTGTACACGTTCCAATTGCATTTGCTTGAAAGTTTCTAAAGTCTTTTCAAAAAATCCATTTTGTGCATATCTTGCAATCGTTGCATTCCATGAGATGGCATATCTTTGAGGTGTCATGACAAACTATTCACATGCCTTGTCTATGCTTCCACACTTTGCATACATGTCTACTATTAGGTATGAAAAAGGAGAATGATAACGACTAGCACACAAACTAGCTTAAATCCTTTTCCATATAACATTCAAGGACAAGGTCGAGCCAAATCACTACCAAATGAAGGACTAAGCTACTAACTTTGTTCTCCTATATGCTATAGATGGATCAGATTTAATTTAGTCTTTTCCTCTAACCCTAGGTTAATAATGCACATGAAACCCTAGTTCTACAGTGATCTGCTTATAACAGAGAAACTACAACAGAAACCCAAAAACTAATTGCACAAGGCTAATCAGGGGAATGATAGAACCTATCTCCTAAAATTAGAGGTGTTAGAGGACCAAGGTGGGACCACTCAAGTCCTGACTAGATGAATCTATCGAAGGTGCCAACTGGAAAGTTGTTGTAAGTGATGTCTTGATGCCAGATCTAAACTTTGAAAAGATAAGACATGGATAGCAGTACTACCCAAGTCGTTGATGATGGAGTATTCTGAAACTGTCTCTAGATCTTGAAACCATGTTTTGTACCTTGTCTTCTTGTATCTCTATATTTTTGAGATCTCACTCCTATAACCTTCACACAAGAAGATAAGAAGGGGTTTGGGGGTTATGGTGTTTAGGGACTTGCCTCAGTCAAATCTTGGGATATTATTCAAGCTTCCCAACACTATTAATTGATAAAGAGTGTGTGTCCTCATGGGGGCAAAGGCTAAATAATGATAATATGATGATTCAAATGATGATAAACAAACAAATGATATCACCTATGTGATGAACCCATAGAATGATGAATATTCTTCAACTCCTAAGGAAGGATAGATGATAGCTCCATATATGCAATAACAACACAATAACATTACACAAATCTGATCTAGAATCACAATGAATTATCTTGCTTGTTTCACTTCAAGATCTCAAGTTAGCTTCTTTCATCCTTGTTGATAATGAATCCAAAAACACACTTATATATGCTTTCCCACTCATAATCGTAAATTCAAGCCAAAAGAGTTGACAAGGAGAAACCTCTAGAGAGGTGCTAGGCTGACACAGACTTGATTTAGCCCTGACCTAAAAGGAGGTATAGAATGCTCTAATACCATGTAAGAGTTAGTATAAAATTCTCTATACCATGCAAGACTTGGATATGGAGGTAGCCACCCAAGATTTAGGAGTTTCAATGAAAGCACAAGAGAGACCCAACATGAGAGAATAATTATATTCTATCAAAGGATGCAAATATACAATATGATACATCAATATGAATTACAATGAAAAGCCCTAGGTTATATAGACCAAGGTGAAAGATAGGACAACATAATATTATGACAAGTGTCTTAACCTTATGACTTGAGACACAAAGTGATAAGTATCCTTAGTGTACGGGCTAGTATACCCTAAGTAAACTTAACAAGACAAGTGTGAATATGACTTAATGTGGAACCAGTTAGGTAATATACCCTATTCACACCAACACAACTAACCCCCTTTCATGTATCCAACATACTTATTATTCTTCGTTAACATGAATTGCTTTTCCTCCTTACAGACTTAGCTCTCCTTGGTGGTATGCATAAGATAAAAAAGTTGTTCACTAATAATTGATACCCTTTTTGCAACCAAGACACCCAATATAGATTAAGATGGTCTACTATCCTCAACCCTAGCTTCTCTACCATCTCAAAAGAAACTAAATTATTAGTGCTTCCACTGTCAACCTTGTAGCACTTACCTTTTGCCTTTCACATAGTCTTAAAAAAGACTTCTTCGCTACATTGGTTCACTCTCCTTTGTTGGTTTAATCATTGTCCTCTTCATTATGAGAGATTCTCCATGTTCTAATTCCTTCATGCACTTGGATGAAGCATTGATCCTCTCACTTTCCCAAGTAACATGACTTCACGCCTCACTTTGTCCACCATTATACTTTGTGAGCATTCAACCACTTTATGGCCTACTTCTCTGCACTTATCTAGCATTCCCCCATAAATCCTTTACCACTTCTTTGACTACATGCACTTTCTTATTTTATTAATTAGATTGTTCCTCTTTCCTTGTAACTATTTTTTTGACTATGTAATGATGGCCTCTTCCTCTTGGTTGTATTTTCTTTACATCCATCCTTTGATAAACCCACCTCTATCTTTTGTTGATCCTTATTGCCTATAGCTTTTCACACTCATCTTCCTTAGCTACAAGTTCTATAATTTCTTAAGCAATTCAAGATAATAGTTGCCCATGAAAAAATTTTCCTTCATCTTGTTCACCATTTCATCCCATCTAGTGATTTTCTGTCATTTCTCCTTTGTTCAACCCACACCTCTTTCCACCAAATTACATGTCCTTTTAATTAGATTTGTGTAACCTTTACTCTCCTTGGATCCTCTATCCCATCATTGCAAAATATTCTTCCATTTCTACTATCCAATCAATTAATTTGTCTAGTCTTAGGCTCCCTAAGAAGCATGGCAACTACATCTCTACTCCCCTTCTAGTTTTCAAAATAGCCTACAGAATCCTCCTTTCTCTTGTATTTATTTCATCCCCTGCACCTTCACTTTCCTTTGTTGATACCTCAACTCCTTAATCTTCATTATCACTTTAAACTCTTTCATGAACTTTTTCCCTTCTCCAATCACCTTATTGGGCATCCACTTTGGCCTACATTCCTATTACACTTCCAATACTTCATTCAATCTACCTACATCTTCTAACACTATTGTAATCTATACCATCCTCTTGGTAGCATCTTGATGTCCTTATTCACTACAACTCTTCTAATTGCAATTTTCTTTGTTGCAAGGACACACTCACACAGCCTCTACCTTTTTGGACTTCAACCAACTCCAAACTACGATCAACATACTCTTTCCCAAATTTGTAGCCTGTTATGATACCATTTTTATGGTGCCATAACCCTACAGTTCAACAAGATCACACTGACCTCCCTATACAGTCATTGGAAGCAATTAAATATTGTGGGGTAGCCCACTATTAAAACACCCAAATGTTGTTGCAAGTAATTTCTTGCACACCCAATCAGCTCTGTATTTATTGCAGGTGACTCCAATTAACCTTCACACTGATCCATGTGGCTACAAGTTACATTAACATGCACAAGTACTTCAACAACATATGAAATCAACACATACATACACATATGCATATATGACTCCCAAAACACAATATAGCTCATACACAAGATAGAGATAGTTTAGAATATAACTTCACGTCAATGGAGCAAGTTAAATGGTGCAACAATAGAATGAACATTTATTTTCATTTATATTGACTAAAATAATAAAATTACAACTATAAATCTATCATATAGAATGCAATAAAATGGGGACTGAGAACTTCCCCTATTTTTCCTAGATTCACACTCCCTTCAAAAAATCATGGTTGCCTTATACACAATCTTGTTTTTCCCAAATCTATAAACTTCCACAAATAAAACAACTCCCCTTTCATGTTGACCCACATTCTTGCCTTCCTCCAATCTTCCTTATTTAACTTGTCATATTCTTTCCAAAATATTTCTTTAAAACTCATGTTTCCTCTTTCCCTCACATGCCTCCTCTCTTCTTCTCATGAAATAAAACTCTATCTTCTCCTAAATTGGCATCTCACTAGAACTCCCTCTTTCTTCCTTCACACAAACTTCCCTTTCCTTCTTTCTTGAAAACAAACCTTCGATAGATTTTTTCCAAGCATCACAATGTAGTGAACTGTTGGAAAAAATGCCTTAATAAAACGTGGTCTCATGGAATGCCATGACAAGAAAATGCAATTGGTAGCTACTCCTAGTTATTAGTTATGTAATGCGAAGTAATTGTGTAATTGCTTATGTTGACTTTCTAAAAAACTATATTGTAATTGAAATTTTGTCATCTATCAACATCTAGTTATTAGTTATACAATGTGTAGTAATGCTTTGAGTTTGAAAGATGTGCAATGCAATGTAATCAATGATATGAATATAAACTACAAAAAACTAGTAAGTACAATTCATTAGTTAAACTCTTTATTTTATTACCTGAGTGAAGCTTTGAACTCCACCTCCATTGGGAGGTGGTGTCGTGAAATCTCCAAGATTAACCTATTCAACATCCAAAATCAGATATTAGAATACCATTCATATAACAATGCTATTCACATGTACTATTTATAATTGTTTACTAGTTACATCCCTCTGTAATATATGTAGTGTAATACGGAGGTGGAGAACCAATAAAAACTGAATGAATGCTATGACCCTGAAATTTCATTACAATCATTAAACTAAATTAGTTAATCTTACATTACAAAAATAAAATTTATTAAATTAAATTCAATGAACTTGCTAACATTTACCTGAGTATCAAGGTCAAAAGCCTCATTCAGGAGGGCTCCTGCCATCACCAACTACTTAGCTGCAGATGTATCCTACACACCTATGTCTTGACTATCCATGGGGTCATAACCACAAGCTGACCCGCAAGCCTGACAAGTATGGGGTGGAACCCTACTTCTCGAAGTCTCCCCTGGCTCACGTTGTGCTGCAGGATTGCCATGCTCTATGATGCTCTAGTTCAAGGAACTAATGGACTATATTCTCTCAACCTCAACACTCTCCTTCACAATGGAAAGGTTCGCCACGTGCTCATGGGATGGTCTGGTGAGTGCTCATCTCGCTGGCCGTTGTGGGTCAAGATGTGCCCCTAGTCTTTCTTGTGCTGACCCTCGACCTCTACCCTAGAAGTCTCGCATATCAAAATAGTTTGGCACTTTATTGAGGACAAACTCGCAGTAAAGTTTCCTCAAAAAATATTGCAAGACCTTATTATTGTTGCATGGAAGATGGTCAAAAACCATCCACCACCTCTGACCAAAATGGTTCTTTATCCTTTGGTGGTTGTACCAATGGATAGGGAACCTCTTGCTTGTAGGGTGTAGAGGTTGATTTGTTTGTGGGTTTGTGAAAAGGGAACACAAGTCAAATTTTGTAATTTTTTTTTAATTTTTGACTTGTTCGTAAGATAACTTATCTGCATAGAATTGTCTAAACTCTCTCCTCTTATCTGACCAAGCAGAGATTTTCTTGCTAATTAAATATACATTCGATAACATAGATTCGAGAGATTGAGCAAGCACGGCTCTATGCAAGGTTCAACTTACAGGATCTTTCAACCTTGCAATTATGTCCTCAATTTGTCTTTTATTATTTTCAATTTGCCCCATTAAATTTTCTTGTGTTCCAGGGGAATATTGAGGAATTACTAAAGGTGTTTGTTGTTGGGGTTGTTCTTCATTAGGAATTTGGTGTTGAGGTGATTGAGGATTTTGAGGAGAAGGAGGTGTATTATCATTGATCAATTCCTGTAAATTAAAGAAAGTTACATCAAAAAACTACTTAAATCTACCTATTTTGTAACAAATTCACACCAAAAAATAAACAAAACTTACTCCTTTGGCCTCCCCGACGTCGTGGCGGCATTGTGAAGAATAATCGGTGATAATTTGGTGAAGAATTTGGCCTCCAATAACACGAGCATGCTCTCAAGGGTTTCTAGGCTGCGGGTTTGGAAGAAAACGTAGAAATCAGAAATGACAATTGTTGCTTTTTTTGTTATAAAGAGCTATAACGCACTCATGTTATAGTGTGAGCGCGAGTGCGTTATAACGTGAGCACGTTACCATAACATGAGCACATTATAACATGAGCACATTACCATAACGCAAGTGTGTTATAAGCATTATAACGTGCTCGCATTATGGCTTTTTAAAAAAATTTAAGAATTTTGGCCACTTTTTGGCCCCCCATCTTTTTGCACCCACTACTATGTCAAAATAAATCACACGTGCACTACTTGTTGTTGTAAAATACATATTGAATTTTCTAACCATTTTGATGTTTATCGGTCTATATGTTTAGATTTGCATACTAACAATGTTTTGTAGGATTGTGGCATACATGCCCCACCAACATCTTCAAGAGACTTCATATCAACAATTTTATGTGAAAGAGAGGAAGATCAAATATTCTATAGGAAATTATGCTTGGATGGCACATGTCGCATTGTGGTGGTTTGCAACATATACCAATATGTGAACATATGGAAAGCACACATGTGGTTGGAAACAAACTAGTACAGTTCGACAAGTATAAAATAGTGGCCTACAATACAAAGGATGGTAAAAAAGCAAAGAGGTGTGATTTGGTTATTTAAAAGATTCTAGTGTATTAGTTTATATCTACATTTTGTGACAGTATAGTGTATGAGTATGCAAGGCATACCCATAGAGCTCGATGGTTGGACTTGTAATTCAAGTTATGCAAGGACACATTTCCACTTGGTAGCATTGTTTTAGTCATCAACTTTATAGAGAACTACAGTCTACAGCCACAGTGTGAGGTGCAATCACAATATTACAACTCCACACAAGTTTCTATATTTTTGCATATTGCATTCATACATGCGAATGATAGTACAGAGAATGATAGAAAGATCATAAGGGAGTATCATTTTCATATTAGTGATGATCGCACACATTCTACAAGTTCGTGCAAGGTTGCTTTCAGGTGTTCTACAATGATTTGGCTAGAAGGGGCATATCATTCAGTTACCATATCATATGATCAGATAACTATGCATCACAATTCAAGAACTCATGAATGTTTTATTGGCTGAGCAAGATGCATAATATTATAGGTGTTTAGCATATGTAGAGCTTTTGTGAGGCCAGGCATGGAAAGGGGTAGCATGATGGTGCAGGAGCATGTATCAAAAGAGCCATAACATGAGAAGAGTTAAAGTATAAAGACAATGCAAAGTTGACAGATGCAAAATCAATTGTCGAGTGGTGTAATGCTTTGATGGGTCCAAGTAATGAAGGTAAGTCTTCAATTCATAGATTTTTTTGGTTCATAGATGATACTAACATTGCACCATATGAGGATTGTGTACACTGATAGGATCAAGTGAGATACACTCTTTCGAAAGCTCAATTGTAGGTTCATGGAGTATCCATACATGGAAGATGGTATGCTTTTGTTCTTCATGTACAATTCAAGCCTGGAATAAGTGTGAGTCAAAGGAGTAGGTTGACGAATGGTGGTTAAGTTATCTTAGCCCACTTGACACGTATCAGCCCCCAATGGCACTGGAATTGACATAGATGGAATCATCGATTGACTTTGACCACATATCAAATCTAGTTCAACCAGGTAATATATCTACTTGCATAGTTTCTGAAATTCCTAATGTTATCTTACTTTGTAGTGTTTTTGTAATGTTGACTAATTTCATCTAATTTGTTGCACATATCAATGTAGGGCATGTTTGTACAAATATTGCAGATGAAGATAATGAAGAGGGAATGGATTATTACTTGTGTCGTTGTGTTGAGGCCAAAAAAAAATTGGAGGCCCCAATTACAAATGGAGAAAACATTGAATACCCTATAGGCTTGGTGGTTGTTACTAGAACATGGCTTAGAAGGTACCCACATAAGAGTGTTAATGTTTGGTTATTTCAAGACTTTGACACTCATCGGAAGATTCTTCATTACTCGAACCTTGTCATGGCATCCAATATTCATTTGATACAATATCAAGGTAGACATTTGAACAAGACCTTGTGGAAGGTGCGTGAGTCTGACCATGAGGCAATACTTGACACAATAAAGAGTAGAGCAAACCCGGATGGTTTGTTAGATTAATTTGTAAGTATGCACATTGATTTTGTAAAGTCATGTTATTGATATTAATGTATTACAGTTGATAGTTAGACCTTTCATTTCTATATTTCAAGTTTACATATGTTTTGGTTCCAAGTTTACATATGTTTGTCTTTTTTTGTTACTACATTTTTACACATATACAGTGAATATTAGGCAGATTATATGCATATTTATGGTTTCACCATCTGACCATCTAGAGACCTCAATTTGTAAACTTGACCTTTGCCACCCTAGATCAGACTTGGGAGACCCTTCCTCAACCATCATTTCACTTGAAACACAATCTTGAAAAGGAAAACTAGGGGGTGTTAATAGGTAATAGCCCTTAAGAGTCCAAAGTGCAAAAAGGTAGCAATCATTGATGAGTTGTTACTTAGAAAGCGTGTCAATTAGAAACAATTTGTCTGAGGCTACAAGATTATGTAGGGCCCCTCTACAATAACCTCTCTCAGTTTTTGATATCTCTAAGGTGTTTTCCCGTGGTGTCCAATTTTTAGTTGATGGAAAAAGTGTCAGATGCATGTAGTGTAAAGTTGCAAAGGTGTGTAACTTTTGTTCATCTCCTCTTGTGACAAAACTAATAGTTCCAACGCATCCATATGGGTACATTTAGGCTAGGCATGGTCCTATTTCACACCGAAACATTCCAAAATAGTTCGAGCTACATTGTACTGATGATGTCCCTTAAGAGACCAAATTGCAAAAAGGCAGCAATCTTTGACAAGTTGTTACTTAGAAACCATGTCACTTAGAAACATTGCATCTGAGGCTATAGGATCATGTAGGGCCCCTCTATAATAACCTCTCTTAGTTTTTCATATCTCTAAGGCATTTGCTCATGGTGTCTAGTTTTCAGTTGATGGAAAAAGTGTCAAATGCATGCAATATAAAGTTGCAAAGGGGTGTAACTTTCATTTTGCTCCTTGTGCGACCAAACCAACAGCTCTAATGTGTTCGGATGGGTACATGTAGTCTAGGCATGGTCCTGTTTCACACCCAAACGTGTCAAAACAGTATAAGCTACATTGTACCAGTGATATCCCTCAAGAGACCAAAGTGCAAAAAGGTAGCAATCTTTGACGAGCTGTTACTTAGAAACTGTGTCACTTAGAAACATTTTGTCTAAGGTTACAAGATCATGTAGGTCTCCTCTATAATAACCTCTCTCAGTTTTTAATATCTCTGGGGAGTTTGCCCATGGTTTCTAGTTTTCAGTTGATGGAAAAAGTGTCAGATGAATGCGGTGTCAAGTTGCAAAGGGGTGTAACTTTCATTCTACTCCTTGTGTGACCAAAACAATAGTTCCAACACATCTGGATGGGTATGTTTAGGATAGACATGGTCTTTTTTTGCACCCAAACATAATAAAACAGTCTGAGCTACATTGTACCGACAATATCCCTTAAGAGACCAAAGTGTAAAAAGGTAGCAATCTTTGATGAGCTATTACTCAAAAACCATGTCACTTAGAAAATTTTGTCTAAGGCTATGGGATCATGTAGGGCCCCTCTACAATAACCTCTCTTGGCTTTTGATATCTCTGAGGCATTTGCCTGTGGTGTCCAGTTTTTAGTTGATGGAAAAAGTGTTAGACGCATGCAGTGTAAAGTTGCAAAGGGGTGTAACATTCGTTCTGCTCCTTGTGTGACCAAACCAATAGTTCCAACATTCCTAGATCGGTCATTTAGGCTAGAAATGGTCATATTTCGCACCCAAACATGTCAAAATAGTCTGAGCTACACTGTACCAGTGATATCCCTTAAGAGACCAAAGTGCAAAAAGGCAGCAATATTTGATGACCTATTACTCAGAAACCATGTCACCTAGAAACATTACATCTAAGGCTATGGGATCACATAGGGCCCCTCTACAATAACCTCTCTCAATTTTTATATCTGAGGTGTTTTCCTATAGTGTCCAGTTTTCAATTGATAGAAAAAGTGTCAAATGCATGCAGTGTAAAGTTTCAAAGGTGTGTAACTTTCGTTCTGCTCCTCGTGCGACCAAACCAACAGTTCCAATGTGTCTAGATGGGTATGTTTAGGCTAGGCATGTTCTTGTTTCACACCTAAACATGCTAAAACAGTCGGACCTACATTGTATTGGCGATATCCCTTAAGAGACCAAAGTGCAAAAAGGTAGCAATCTTTGATGAGCTGTTACTCAAAAATTATGTCACTTAGAAACATTCCATCTAAGGCTACAGGATCACATAGGACCCTATACAATATCCTCTCTTATTTTTTGTTATATCTAAGGCATTTACGCGTGGTAAAAGTTTTTCTGATGCTCCAAAAATCATCAGATGCATGTAGTGTAAAGTTACAAGATAGGCTACTTTTTGTTTTGTTCTTTGTGGGGCCAAACCATTAGTGCCAACACATCCAGTTGGGCACATCTACACTAGGCATAGTCACTGCCCTTCATTATAAAAGGTTCATAGTCTTTCCTATTCGAAGGGTCAGAACTTTTCACCTTTGAAATGTCAAAACCTAAATCATATCATCACTATTCGTGAGAACCTAAATTCATTTATTTTCAATATTGCCTAAGGTTGTATTCTTAATTGTATTCTTCAAGGAATTTATGTATGTCTTTCTTAACGATAAATTGCTCTCCCTTTTATGTCAGTGCTTATCAACCTAATACACGAAGTATGAGGTGCACACATGAATACATGTAATACGTGGAGTATACACATGAAGCATGAAGCATACATGTGAATACACATAATACATGAAGTCTACATAGGAAGCATGAAGCATACACATGAAAACATGAAGTATACATCGGAAGCATGAATCATACACGTGAACACATGAAGTATACACAAGAAGCATGAAGCATAAACATGAATGGTAGCATGAAGCATACACGTGGAATGGTAGATGTCTTCTAAGAATTATATAAAAAACTTCTAGAGGTATGAGGTCACATGTAATAATGTCTTACTCATTTTTAGTTGAATACTTCAAAGTACATTGTATAATTACATGAATTTTCTTACCATGCTACAATGATCCTATAGAGTATAGGCTTAGATGTGTAGTGGTAGAGAGACCTAGGTGTTAGATTACATCATGTATTATTATATTCATATGATTGACTTAATGTTCAATGATCTTAGAGGAGAATAATGTTCAAAATTTATATATTTACAATTATATAAAGGAAGAGTGCATGTAATATAATTGGACTTTAAATATTTGAAGTAAACCATCTACAAATATCCATTGAAGCATGGATTTATAATGCAAAAATGGACACCGTCAACAAAAAAGATGTGTATTAACCAAGTAGCCATATAGGCATACATCAATATCTATCAATATAAGTATAACATATATACAAAATAGTCATATAGGCTTACAAGAATGTCATATAGGCATACAATGTCAACTATATGCAATATAAAATATATGTCCACAAATGCCATATAAGCATACAACAAAGGAACCAAATAAAAAGTCATTCCCCTTTGGGTGAAGAAAATAGATCATGGGTGGCCTTTGATCTTTGAGGGGATGAAGATGCATATGAGAGTTGTCTACTTTGAACTTGAGTGTTGCTCCTCCTATTTAGTTCATCATGGAGCTATAGCTATTACAATAAAAAGTATAGACATTAATATATAGAAATTACATTATAAAAAAATGAAACATTTAACAAAATAATCACTTACCACTGCCAAATAATCTCTCTCCTCATTTGCCATAGTAGCATGATCAGGTTGTGGCATTGTAATGTCCTATAGAAAGCATCCAGATAGAAATTAATCTTCAAATCAATAATCATTTGATTTTTCAATAATAAACAACTATAACAATGAATGTAATTTGAAATTTACTAATCTGCCTCATACCCCCATCAAAGGCATGGAGCTATCAATTGCAGAAGACACCATGCTCCATTGCCATACGAACATCGGGAGGTGTCTCTGCCTGCATCATCTAAAAATAAAACAACATTATTCAATTACGAAAACTAGAATAGTGATGCAGATCATGGCTCCTAACATACACACATGTTCACCTAAACATGGAAGTACACACAACAAAGCACACAAGTCACATACATATATATAAATTAGACGAAGATACAATACCTGCTCATTGAACTCCTCATCCAATAAGTCATCCTTATTCCAATCATGGTCATATGAGGATTCATGACTATTGTGTGGTATAAGGGTCAACAATGGAGGGACCATAGTAGCATCAAGAGAAGTAGAAAGGGGACATTTTTTAGGTACAACAAGATCAGTGCCCTCCTAAATGTCTATTGAAGGAATGATGGTCACTGAACGAGTGAATATTACTAATAACATGTGAAAATAAACAATTAAGTCAAAGAGACACCCATCAACTACATGGGTTGATGGCTCAGGTAGAGAATATTCCACTAATCTTTGATCCTTTATGATTCTAGTAGACATGAGAATACTAGGATAATGAGGCTTTAGAAGAGGAGCCACCTCAATTAGAGAGATAATAGATGTAGAAGAAGTCAGAGAGGGAGTTAAGGTGTTAGTTTAGGTTTAGGTTGGTGGTAGGGTGGGGTAGGGTAATGCTCAAATTTTTGTTTGTTTGTTAGTGATTGAGGTTGGACAATGCCTAAGCTAGAGGGTTTTAATATGTCAGGAAAAGATTGGTGATGGGAATGAGGGGCATAACAAGGGATACAAGAATGGCACTAGAAATCACATAGACATTAGGTAAGTTTATGGGTTTACAGGAAGGAGGAATATCAAGAGTTTGTGGGATAATAGGAGGGAGGAAAGATAGGACAAGAAAAACCTTATTTAAAAAATTGCTTACCATTTAATCTATGTTTTTTCACATGCCTTGCTATTTTTATCTATGCTTTTGTTTTTTCTTTGAATTTATTCTCTGATTCCTCTTTAGGCAGCCTCATTTAAATATGCATACTGTTTGACATGTTGTCTTTGTTTTTTTGTGGGGACAGGGACGGGGGTGTTGGGGCTATTTTGAAGATTTGGTTTTCTTTTAATAATTTGTGTTGTTTTAACCTATGTGTCATGTTTTCATTGAGTTTATTTTCTAGTGATCTCTTTGCAATAATTTTATTTAATGGTCTGTGCTAAATTTTAGCCAATAATAATAAGATAATTACCGCTTTTTGATAAAATGAAATGTAAAATTATAATTAAGATCAATGTGATGATTAAAAATTAAGAGTGATGATTAAAAATTAAGATTTAAGTAACGTAACAATATCAGTTACTTTGAACAGCTACTTTTTTACTTCTTTCGATAAAGCTATCTATACTTGTTTAGGAGAGCATCACTCCAACATGATGCCTATCCTATGATTTGATTCTGTATCCTTTGGTTTTCACCATGGAACTATACAATTCATTCTATACCTGATCTATTCATCCCTGAATACTAAAGCCTAATTATAGTACTAATGCATAACTAACTGTTGCACGAGATGATGTAGATGCACAAGGACTTCGTAATAATAAAGACAGTTGCTCTTAATTACTTGGAAAGTATTTAAATTTTAAACAATGAGCATAGTATTAATATCTACATAGTTTCGTGTAAAATTAAAAATACAGAATTTGTTAATAAGCGTAGTTACTTTTAATTAGATGGAAAGTGATTAATTTTAAAACAATGAGCATAGTATTAATATTTACATAACTTCGTGTAGGATTAAAGAAGAGATGCATTGCATCAGGTTCCTGCCTTTTGTACAAATTGGTTAGAATGGATACTTAGTTTTTAAACAGTTGGAAATGCATGAAGTGCAAATCGACAAAAATTAAAATAACCAAAATGGGATGCAATGTTAAGGTTGGGTAAGCATGATGCATATATATTACCTAGGCTTCACTTTTGTGTTTTTTTTTTTGGCCAGAAAATAGCATCTAAATGATAAATTGCTTCAAATAGTGCTAGAAATGAATAAAACATGAAGGATTTGAGTGAAAAACACTAAAAAAAAGAATTGATAACAAATATATCACAATTAACAAAGTTTACATTGAAGTCGGGACATGACAGATTCTTTGGGGGGCCATGTCGCCCAGTCGCCACGACCGAAGTCACCAACTCAACCAAGTTGAGATAGGATGGGACAGATGGGATGGGTCAAGATGGCTTCATTCAGGGGCCAAGTCGCCCAGGTGACCAAGTCGTCGTGACTGAAGTCAGGACGGGATGGATTCTTTGGGGGGCCAAGTTGCCCAGTCACTGCGACTGAAGTCGCCAACTCACCCAAGTCAGGACGAGATGGGGCGGAGGGGACGGGGCTGCCAAGATGGGACAGGATGGCACAGGACGACACAGGGCTGCCGAGACGGGATGAGATGGCATGAGATGGCACAGGGATTTGCCTCCTTGTTAATACTAGTATGCATGATTGCAAGACAAAAATTAACTATGGAGCATCAGACCACCATTTTGAGATGACAACATACTTCTATGACAATCCCAAACTAGCTCTACAGTTAATTCACTTTTCACACTAAATTGCATTTCCTACATGTGTTGCAACTTATCAAATAATTAATAGTAGTGCATTTCCTAGATGTTATTAGTAGGGAAAACAAATTGATGGTGGTGCCTCCCAAGCAATTGATGCTCTGTAGTCAGGCTCCTCAATCAAGTCACATTCTATCTGGGTGGTTCTATGTTGTCCTTTGTTGCATTTAGGCAATTTTGGCATGGGCCAAAACTATCTGTCTGGACTCTAAAGATTTGTTATGAATTGAAGATTCTGAAGATAACATTTCGAGTAAACCATTTTGATCTTTTCTTAAAACCAATAAGGCAACGAATGCAAAGTAATACAACTGATGCTTGGTAATTCAAGTGAGTACTCTGTTATAGTATTCTAAATCGACCATTTGTTTATTGATTGTTAAATCGATAATCATATCAAATCTTAGTATGAGGATAAAATGACTATCTTAGTAGGAGATTGACATAGTTGTCATGAGCTTGGAAAATAGTCTTTATACTGATTAAGTTAGAAGCAAACCGATGAAATGATTATGAGAAAAACCAAACAATAGACTCTCGAATTTTATTAGAGTTGATTGAACTTTGGTAGTATACTCTTAGATTTGAGTAGAATAGTTAAGACCTTGAGTCAGGGTAATACTAATTTAAAGTATTTCTCTCATTTAGATTATTTTTTAAGAATAATGGAAATGATTTCTATCCATGAGAACTTAGAATCATAGGTATTCTTAGACAATTATAGTACTCCTCGAATGAAGTAACTTAGAGATATTGTGGTAGATGGAAATAAGGTTTGTGGGAGAAACCTTATGTATTTATCTTTTTGATATTATCATTCTTGGAAAGATCCAATACATTGAAGTAGGCTAAGTCTATTAGAGAATGACCTTGTCGGGTTATATACTCAGGATATATTTTGCTTTTAACACATTATCAAAGTTATTCTACATTCCTTGTATGGGTAATATTATCCATTTAAGAATTATAGTATTTTTAACCCTAGATGAGTTAATCAAGGGTTATTTGTGAATCTAGGACTCCCAGATAAAGAACTATGGTTATATTGTAGTATCATGTTAACAAAGGATAATAGGTAAACCCTAGAGTCATTTACAAACCAAATGAATGGTTATGTTATATAGACTTATTTAAGTCAAAAAGTATTATTATTATGACTCATAGATAAATCTATTACATGATTAGGGTGTTGGCAAGAGACACTATATGGACTCATGATTGTTGTCATTGATGGCAACAAAGTTCATCCCACACATCCGCAGGACATGGTATGTCTCTACCGGAAGTTAGAGTGAAGAATGTTGTGGTCCGGTAAACAAGAACAGAGCATGTGGCAAGGTCTGATAGATAGGTCTGGATCTCTCAGAGGAAGTATCTTGGTCTAGTGCAGATTTGGGGAAGTCAAGAGGAGTACCTTGAGTGGTATATTCCAAGGTTTTAGCCTCTGGTGAAAGATGAGGAAAAAGATATGGATAGTTGTGTACCAGATTCCTGAGTAACAGTGTGAATAGAGAAAGAATTGACTAACAGAACATCAGACTACTTTTGGGATGTGCTACTGATGGTTGTAAAGGGTGTGAAGGCATGAATCATGTTTGGCCGACTTGATTAATGATTTCTACAAGTATATACTTAATCTACATTACTTAATATGCAAGGATTTAGCTGACTAATCAGAGTTAGTGAAGATTGACTATTCCAGGTGCCGACTAGAAAGGTGATGAAATTACTTGTGCGGATATATATACACGATGGATTCAGTTGTGAGAGATGTTGTTGTGGTAAGTGAAGTGCGAATAAAAGCAAAAGTACAAAGCAGAAGTAGTAAGGAAGGTCTGGTATGTGAAAGGAAAGAAGCTTAAAGGAAAAGGAAAGATGAAGTGTAGCAAATCGGTATACTGAGCCTAACCGGAACTGACTCCAGCATTTGCAGATGCTACCAATCAGTTCAAGTATTGTATAACACTCTTTTGTAGATAGTGTGTCTCTTTGTAGGTAGTGTACCTCCTTGTGAGCAGTGAGCTCAGGCAGTGAGCCCTAATTGGCAAGTGACATTTTGTATTTCCTTATTCTTCTAACAGAGAATAATCTTTGGGTTAATCACCCCATGGTTTTCTCCCTTAACAGGGTTTCCACGTCAAAAATATTGTGTCATGTGTATCTCTATTTTCATGGTTATGTTTTCTTGTTTGATTTAATGTTGCATTGATTAATAAGAAAGTTCAGAAAGAAGAAATAATTAGGATAACTGATTCACCCCCCCTCTCAGTTATCAACAATTGGTATCAGAGCTAAGTTCCTCCTAACAGAGTCTAACAGCTCAAGGAAGATCTGGGAATCCAAATGGATGCATATGGTTTAAAAGAGCAACTCAAGACTGCTCTTGAGGATCTTGAACAGTCAAACTCTGAAGTCAATGAATTAAAGGAAAGACTCAAATAGGCTGATGAATTCATGAGAGAACTAAAAGACAAATTAAGTCTCTCTATGAAAAAGAGAAAGTAACTGCTTCAGCAATTGGCAAAACAAAGTGAAGCAAGTAAAGCAAATGAAGAGCTGATTGAGATAACCAAGTTATGTGAAAAGTTATCAAAAGAAGTCATTATGGTAAGACATGAAATGGAATTAGGAGTTATAAAGTTTACCCAAGAGATTGAAGAGAAAATAAAAACTGAAGACAATCTAAGACAATCTCTCAAGGAGAAATTAGAAGATTGCCACCAGATGGATAGAATTATCAGACATCTTGAATCTAATCTTGAAGATGCTAAAGATAATGAAGAAAAACTTGAGGATCAGATTGTCTCTCTCAAAAGGGATCTTCAAACAGCAAATGAATATAAAGAGAAATTCAAGATAAGTTCTACTCAACTTGAAGTTCTTCTTGGAAGTCAAAAGAGGGCAGATGACAAGTGTGGTTTGGGATATGAGAAAGGAGAAAGCTTCGGATCCGGTCAGAAGAATTTTGAATCAGAAAATCCAAGGAACAGGCCTAGAAGACCTCCGGTAAGACAGCCCAATGCTCAAAGATATCCATCCTTCAATGGATACAGCCACAGCTGCAATCACTTTGGTCACAAAGCTAATCAGTGCAGAAAGAGAGTGAATCAGACTAATTCATCCTTCTCTGGACAGTGTTTTAACTACAAAAGGTATGGTCACAAGTCTCATGAATGCAAAAATATGCAAATGAACAAATCATTCAATGGTAGATGCTTTACATGCAATAGAATAGGTCATATGGCTAATCAATGCAGATCAAGTGGATATCAGTCAAATATGCAAAGAAATGTTGTTTGCCAAATCTGCAATAGGTTTGGTCATAGTGCAAAAGTCTGTAGAAGCAAGAATCAGGACAAAAGAGGTCCGGTATATCATAATCAGAATCAAGACAAGGATAAACAAAAGATGAATGCGGATGAAGTTAAAAGTGAGATGAGCAAGATTTGGGTGAAGAAAAGTACTGAGAATGTAGAAGTTGGATCTGCACCAGACTCTGGTGCTGATATTCCTTCTGGAAATTTAAAAGTGAGCTCTGGCTTAGGGGCAGACACAAAGAAAACCTTGTTCCCCCAGCCAGTCAATTAGTGCCGGAACTGGCACAAGAAGAGTTGCGGATTAAAGGATTCATAAGGAATACATTCAAACAAACTGTGGTTAAGATTTGGCAGATCCGCAAGTTGTTTAAAGTTCAGGATTGATCCAGTTCTTCAAGTCATCTGAATAAGGCAAACTAGAATAATGTAGGTCAAGCATTTATTGTGATCTGATATTAGGGTTTGCAGAGCAATATAAGGGTTTTCTCATTAATCACTTGTTCATTCTGCACTCAAGAAGAAACGAAAAGTAGAGCTCTGTAGCAAAATTTAGCAAGTTCATCCAAAATCATTTACAAAAGTCACCACATCCAGAAATCAATCCAACCAACTCCGTGTAACTAAAGGCGCATAAGGTATTTTTCATTTTCAATATCTCACTGTAAATCTTTTTGAAAAATGGCTACTCTGAATATAGTAAAGATCTTTGATAGACCTCACCCCACATTCAAGAAACATCCATACAAATCCTTGGAGGTAGATCCCCTAGGAGCCTTCTCTAGTGTTCCGCATGGCGTGTTGCACACCAAAGATATTAGGGTTTACATACATGCAAGTATTGAAGAATTTGGGGAATTCAAACTAAGAGATATCTATCACAAACAACTATTAGATGATTCATTTAAGCTTAAACTAGAATATAAGGGCATCCAAGAGAACATTTTGATCAATTCATTCATTTCCCCTGCTTTGAAGAAGATGAATGGGTCCGGTACGTGTTGAGTAGGATGCATGATAACTTTCTATGGCTGAACAGACCTTGCAAGATCACAAAGGAAGCAATTAGGGTAGTAATTGGTTTATACTCCTCCAGAGCGATACCTGTCCTCAAATCTGTTAAAAACAACATTGTAACTGAGGCCACCGGATCAAAGTTTGATAAGAGGGCAATGACTATTGAAGATACTACTGACCTGAACATCAAATTTGCATCTATGATAATAGGTTACAAGATATATCACTCTAGTAGGGAGAATTCAGTATCCAGAACTGCAATAGATACAGCCTATGAGATGCTAAGGAAAAATGCAGAATATGATCTCTGTGAACTTCTTTTGAGCCAATTAATGGAAAACATACAAAAGATCAAAAGGGATAAGAAAAACTCTTTCAAATATGGTGCACTAATCTTATGCTTGTTTTTCTACTTCATGAATGAGTTGCCTGGATCAAATGGATGGGTATGGGAGAATGACAAACCGGTAGCAGTACAGATCAGAGACTATTTGCATGGGCTTGGGGATGCTAAAGCAAGAAATTCAGCCCTGTGGGGATATTTCAAAAACTTCTAGAGCATGATGCAAGCAAGAGAAAGAATTCCCCAGTCTCTTGTTGAAAAATACAAAGATACAGTATGCTTTATGGTAGATACTGATCAGTGCCTAATGGAGGCAGTAGAACCAAGGACCGTCTCGATCATGCCCATGGGGTATGAAGTTGATGAACAAATCATGGAATTGCATGTTCAACACATGCTAAGTCAGCCAAAGGATCCAAAAGCAGAAAGGTTTGGAACCTTTGAGGAGTTGAGTATAAAGGTTCATGTGGAACTGAGGCAACCGGAAATGAAGAGGAAAGTTAGAAAAGAAGTTGAAGAAATTGCAAAAGGCCTAGGCATCTCAAAGGAGGCACTTGATGCCAATAGGGAAAAGAGGCAAAAGGCTGAGGCAGAAGAGAAAGAAGCAGAAAAAGAAAGCAAGGAAGGTGCTCCGGTAGAAACCTCAACCCGGACCAGATCATCAAAGAGATCTGCACCTATCACAACCAAAGGCTCAAAAGCATCAAAACCGAAAGTCTAGGCATCCGGCAAAGGAGAGAAAAGGTCAAAGACAAAAGCCACAAGGGCTTATACAAGTCAAAGAGATGAAGAGGAAACTGAATCTGATGAAGAAGTCAGGAAAATGAAGAAAAAGAAGAAAACATCCAGTCAACCCTCTACCGAACAGAAGGAAGAAGAAAAGCTAGAAGAATATGTTGAAAAACCCACTCTTAACATTGACGACATAATCAAATCAGTCACAGTGGATGAAAATCTTCAGCCAATGGTTGAGTTTTATGATGATTATGGTGAAGCAGATCAGAAGATATTGCAAGATGCCACAGTCAGGTATCTAAATATCTACAACAAAGCATTTATTGAAATTATATCTCTGATCCCTAAAAGCTTGGAGAAGGAACTAGAATCAAGAAAGAACACTGCCCAAGCTAAAGATCTTGAGATCTGGGAACAGATAGCTATTCAGCTATATCCTTCAATTGATCCCAAGACAATGAACATGGTATTCAAAGACTGCAAGGATGAGTTCAGGAGCAAAGCAAGGATGAATCAGCTCATGCTTGGTGAGACTGACAAGGTAGCCAAGGATACAGAAGAGATCCTCCGGAAGGCCTTCAAAAGATTTAATCTTCCTATTGTAGAGGACTTGGGTACTAATCCTTCAACCACAAGTGTTGTAGAAGAAACTTCTGAGAAAATGATAGAAGAGGTGGGCCCTGAACAGACTAACATTTCTCCTCCGGTTTCCCCTATAGTCTCTGAATCCAAAGAAGAAGAAAAATTACAGGAGAAAGAAGTAGAGGTGAAGGAAAAAGAAGGTGATAGTGCAAAGGTTGTAGAGGGACAGAAGACTTCAGCAGAGAAAACCACAACTGCTAGTGGTGGGAATGTAGGAGAGAAAACTCCAAAGGACAGCTAAAAGATTGCAGAAGAGAAGAAACATCTGTCTCCAGCAAGAGACTCTGCACAAACTGTCCAAGAGTTCCTGAGCAAAGAAACAATGGAGATTGATGAACCGGAGCTTCTACAAGGTCCATTCAATTTTGATTCTCTTTCTCTGGTATAGACAATGAAGATAGCATCATTTGCAAATGCTAAGGCTAATGAAAAACTCCTAAAGTCTCATATGGAAGACTGTGAGTTGATAGAAGCTGCATCTGGAGTGCTGGCAAAGATCATACCATCTTTTCAGAAGGATCCCACAGCCTCCTCTTCCGGTGATCTCAAAACCTTAGTCAGCAGTGTTAGTACACATTTTGATTCTCTAGAAAAATCAGCTGAAGAAAAGGTTCGGAAGGAGTTTTTGGATAAGAGATTCTCATTAATCACTAATGATAGGAGAAATATGAGTATTGGAATAAAGAGCTTAGAAAATGCTCTTAAGGATGGCAGTGAAATATACAAATTTTGTATCTCTTGGTCCAAAGCAACAGTAGAGATTGAGAAGAAGATAAAAGAGCAAGAGGATAAACTACTAAGTTTGTCTCAAAATTTTGATCCTCTCTCTTCCTCCATAGTAAATCAAGAGTGTCAAACGATTGCAATCACAAATGCAATAAAGAATTTTGAAAAGGAAAGGAAGAACATAATCAGCCGGATGGGTGAACTTAGAAGGATTATTATCCCCAAGTTAGAGGCCATGCATGAGGCCATAAATGATGCTCAGATTATAGCCCGAACCAATGATCCAACAGATCTTAAGAAGGCTAAAGCATTTGCATTCCTGTTGAGTGGTCACATCTCAATTTTGGACAGGATGAAGCAAAGTTGGGCGGCATAAGTTGTACAGCTGAAGAACACTTTTGCAGACATACTTAAGTATATGTAAGTACAACTTGTATATATATACTTATGCGGCTAAGTATAGTTAAATTTTTGAAAATTTTGGTATGCGGACCCTACCCTTTGCCATTGATGTCAAAGGGGGAGTGAGGAGCAGTGAAAAATGAGGAATCCAACTAAGGGGGAGCTCTGGAAAATGTATATAAAAATAGAGCATCAGCCAAGGGGGAGCATAGTGTAAACACTTAATCATTTTTCACTAAGTGTTGCCATCAATGCCAAAGGGGGAGATTGTTGGCAAGAGACACTATATGGACTCATGATTGTTGTCACTGATGGCAACAAATTTCATCCCACACATCCACAGGACATGGTATGTCTCTACCGAAAGTCAGAGTGAAGAATGTTGTGGTCTAGTAAACAAGAACAAAGCATGTGGCAAGGTCTGACAGACAGGTCCAGATCTCTCAGAGGAAGTATCTTGGTGCAGTGCGGATTTGGGGAAGTCAAGAGGACTACCTTGAGTGGTATATTCCAAGGTTTTAGCCTCCGGTGATAGATGAGGAAAAAGATATAGATAGTTGTGTACCAGATTCCTGAGTAACAGTGTGAACAGAGAAAGAACTGACTGATAGAACATCAGACTACTTTCTGGATGTGCTACTGATCGTTGTAAAGGGTGTGAAGGCATGAATCATGTTTGGCTGACTTGATTAATGATTTCTACAAGTATATACTTAATCTGCATTACTTAATATGCAAGGATTCAGCCGACTAATCAGAGTTAGTTAAAAGATTGACTATTTCGGGTGCCGACTAGAAAGGTGATGAAATTACTTGTGCGGATATATATACACGATGGATTCAGTTGTGAGAGATGTTGTTGTGGTAAGTAAAGTGCGAATAAAAGTAGAAGTACAGAGCAGAAGCAGTAAGGAAGGTCCGGTATGTGAAAGGAAAGAAGCTTAAAGGAAAAGGAAAGATGAAGTGCAGCAGATCAGTATACTGAGCCTAACCGGAACTGGACTCCAACATTTGCAGATGCTACCAATCAGTTCAAGTATTGTATAACACTCTTTTGTAGACAGTGTGTCTCTTCGTAGGCAGTGTGCCTCCTTGTGAGCAGTGAGCTCGGGCAGTGAGCCCTAATTGGCAAGTGTCATTTTGTATTTCCTTATTCTTCTAACAGAGAATAATTTTTGGGTTAATCACCCCGTGGTTTTCTCCCTTAATAGGGTTTCCACGTCAAAAATATTGTGTCATGTGTATCTCTATTTTCATGGTTATGTTTTCTTGTTTGATTTAATGCTGCATTGATTAATAAGAAAGTTCAGAAAGAAGAAATAATTAGGATAACTGATTCACCCCCCCTCTCAGTTATCAACATAGGGTGGATAAGAGTTTGAAACTGTAAGAATATGACAGTATCCAAGTCGAGTAGGGGTGGGTGAAGACAACGACTATGTTCATTATGAACGATATTGATATTAAAAACTTTGGCCAAAGTAATGCATTTATTTTCTACATGCATTGTCGATTCAGTGTATTCGGATTGCTCATCCTATCAGAAATCATAATTAGCTAGAGGGTATCTACGGTTGTAAGGTTGATAGAGTTGAGTAGAATACAACACTATGTACTCAGAAATGGCAAATTACCACTGGTCACCTAAGGTCTATATTCCTCGTGAAGGGTAGGGCCACTTCATATGTGGAAGATGTGTGGGAGACCGTCGGTCTATGGTTGGAGGTAAATCATTGGAAAGATGCTCTCTCTCCAAGCAGGAAACATGCCAGGACTTGTGATAAAGATGTCAGATATTCAGAAGCAGTATTTATTCCAAAAATCTATATGTAATGGATTTACATTTGTAAACATTGTAAATGAGAAAGACAATATGGTTTATTGTATTTTGAAAAAAAAAAAGAAATCTTGTAATTGTAGTTACTTGATTATTTGTTGAATAAAATAAAAATTTTCTCTATCTCATTTTCACCTTGTTAATTACTCTATGGTAAATTTCTGGTTTTACTATGTTTTTAGAACATGGTTGTTACATATGGTATCAGAGCTACCAGGTTCAGCACTATGGCTTATGAGACCACTATGCTTACCTATAGTCAATATTATGTGGTTAGCTAATGTTTGAAAAAATTTGTCCCAGAATGGTACGTTTTAAGAAGATAGCAAGAAAGTCTGTTGATTTGAGTCAACATTTCCTTAAAGAAAAAAGAGAACGTCAGGCCATTATCAAAACCTTTGAGGGAACCAATGATGAGAGTGACAATGATGAGAGTGACAATGATGAGAGTGACATTTGGTTAAGTGATACTGAAACTCTAGCAACTACCTTAACTCGAATGAAGCGAGTGAGAAGGGAAAACAAAGAAAGATTTAAGATCACTACTAAAATCATAGAGTATATGTTAGATGAGGAAACAACTATGGTTAGGCGAGATCCCCACATACCCCCAACTATTGAGATTATAAAAGTTAGGTCTGATAGTGAGTCAGAGGGTTATATACCTTGAGATTATGTATCTCAAAATGAGTCTGAAGGATATACTCCTCTTGAGCATGACTTTTGAAGTCATTTCTTGTATAAAGAAGAATACTCTTTACTTTTGAAATGAAATAAACAAAAAAGAGTTGTTTTTGTGCCAAACTATTGTTTAAATTGAGTATTATGTTTAGATTTAATGGGTTACATTATAATCTTGAACTAATGGACAATTCAATATTCTCAAGTGTGAGAAATTGATAAGCATGGTGCAGACAAGAACTAACCAAGGATAAAGTGAAGAGGAAAACCACCCGCCAAATAATAAGCTGGACCAAATCATAACCATGCTTGAGGAAACCAAGAAAAGATTGGGTGATTTGGAAAAGAAGGTGGATGACAAAGGGAATACTAAGGGAGGAGGTGAAAACTCTTGTGGTGAAAGCAGAGAAAATCAAGAAGATCAAAGTAAGAGTGCCGAACCTCATAAAGAGGCAAGGGATAGATTAACCTTGGAGCTCTCAAAGGATATGAAGAAGGTTATTCCACCAAAATTTGATGGGATAGAAACTGGAGATGTTGTAGAAGCTTGGTTAATAGAGATGGAAAAGTACTTTGAGATAAGAAATTACTTGGAGGTGACCAAGGTAGTATGGGGAGCATTCCAACTGGTAGGAGAAGCATCCACTTGGTGGATGAATAAAAAGATGGAATTGAATTTAAGCTCTCTAAGGGTAACTTGGGATGAGTTTGTGGAACTCTTTCGCAAAAGATTGTTACCACAACTCTATTTTGATCAGAAACTGACTGGTTTTTAGAACCTTCGACAAGGAGATATGACAGTGGTGGAATATGGAGAAAAAATCACTCAACTCCTGAAATATGTTCCACAGTATCAAAATGATTAGAGATTCAAGATTAGAAAATTCATCATGGGCTTAAATGCTCAAATTGGTAGTGAAGTGGATGTACATGGTCCCACAACAATGGATCAAGTGTATGAGAAGATGATCAAGCAAGAGCAAAAGCTGAAATCCATCTCAACTTATCATGATAGAAGCCACAAGAGGTTTAATGGAACTCCTAACAATCAACCCTACAAGAAAAGATATGAAAAGAGCTATGATAACAAGAGAAAAGATTAAGAACCTCAGAAGAACAAAGGTGGATCTGGTAATGAGAAGAAGAATGACAACTACAAAAGAAATGAGGATAATAATGGGAAGACTTCAGATAAGAAAGCACCCATTAGAGGATGCTTAACTTGTGGGGGCGACCACTATGCAAATTGTTGCCCTAACAAGAATCAAAATGGTCAACAAAGAAGTACTGCCCTACCTACTCAGCAAGAAGCATTCCAGCAAAGGATTCATGTATCTCTTGACAATCGTTAAGTAGAGTATCAAATCACACCCATTGAGATGATAGGTACTTTGTTTGGAGTCCCTATATCTATTTTGATTGATACAAGAGCCACTGAAAACTTTGTTTCTCCTAGAATTTTGAATAAATTTTCTAGAAAAGCTCATTACATGTCCAAACCTTGGTTAGTAGAATATGCTAACCAATCTAAGGCTTAGGTAGAGCAATGTTTGTTTGAAGCCAAGATTGATCTCCCTAGTTTCTCAACTGAAGTAAACCTTTATGTAGCTCCCCTATGTTCCTATGATGTAATCCTAGGATGAGTTGGTTATGGAAACATAGAGCTAAGGTTGATTGTTTTTCAAAAATAGTTGAATGCTTAGATGATTTGAGAAATCTAACCCAATTCCAAGGGATTCAAAGAGAAGTTAAAATCAGAACTATATCTACCAAGAAATTAAAAAGGGCTAGAAGGAAAGGTTGTCAGTTATTTGCGATCAAAATGGAACAAGTGGAGGAAGGGGTAGAAAAACCTAGTTTATCTTTTGGAGAAAAATATCCTTTTCTTCAGGAATTTTAGGATGTGTTTCCAGAAGAACTTCTAGGATTTCCTCCCAAGAGGGTTTTTGATTTTGATATTGACATTAAACAGGATCTAAGCCTATATCAAAAGCACCCTATCGTATGACAATAACGAAGTTAATGGAATTAAAAGCACAATTACAAGAATTGTTGGCAAAAGGTTTAATCAGACCCAGTGTTTCACCTTGGGGTGCTCCAGTTATTTTTGTTAAGAAGAAGGATGGAACCTTTCGATTGTGTATAGATTATTGTATGCTTAATAAAGCAATGGTAAAGAACAAATATCCTTTGCCACGTATTGATGATCTTTTTTATCAGATGCGTGAAGCTATTGTGTTTTCAAAGATTGATTTACAATCAGAATATCATCAGTTAAGACTGAAGGATGAAGATATTCATAAGACAACTTTTAGAACCAGATATGGACACTATGAGTTCACAGTGTTTCCATTTGATTTGACAAATGCACCTGTTGCATTCATGAATCTCATGAATAGTATATTCAGAGGTTGTTTGGACAAGTTTGTTTTAGTCTTTCTAGATGATATACTCATTTATTCTAAGAATGAAGAAGAACATCAACGGTACCTGCAAATAGTTCTGCAAAGGTTAAGAGAACATAAGTTATATGGGAAACTATCTAAGTGCACATTCTTCCAGAAGGAGATTCAATATCTAGGGCAAATTATATCAGCTAATGGAATATCTATTGATCCTACAAAAATTATAGCTATTCTGGATTGGCCTATACAAAAAAATGTGCATGAGGTGCATAGTTTCATGGGCCTGGCAGGCTATTATAGAAAGTTTGTTCTAAATATCTCCAGTATTTCTAGTCCAATCACTTTCCTGTAGAGGAAAGGAAAGAGATTTGAATGGACAAACAAATGTCAGGAAGCATTTGATCTCTTAAAGGAAAAGTTAACTATAGCTCCAATCTTGAAAGTTCCTGACCCCGAAGGACAATTTGAGGTAATTACAGATGCCTTGGGAGAAGGATTAGGTGTGCTTATGCAAGATGGAAGAGTTATAGCATATGAGCCAAGGAAATTGAAATCTTATGAGAAAGATTATGCACTACATGATCTAGAATTGGTAGCAGTAATTCATGCCTTACAAATGTGGAGACATTATTTGTTAGGAAAGACTTTTGTACTTAAATCAGACCATCAAATTCTTAGGTATATTTTCTCTCAACTGCATTTGAATGCTCGACAAAGGAGATGGTTAGAATTGATATCTGACTATGACTTTGAGATAAACTACATCAAAGGAAAAGAGAATAGAGTAGCCGATGCTTTGAGTCGTAGAAGACATATAGCTTCTATTATTTCTATTCGTGGAAATTTCAAGGATTTGGTGTTCAAAAATTTGTCTAGTGATGATTTTTATGAGTAGGTTAAGTAGGCTTTGAAAGATAATCCTAAAGATCCAAGGTATGATGGTTTTCTGTTTGAGTTAGATGCACCATATTCGAGACATCCAGGAGTGACCAAACTTCTAACGGATGTTAAACCTCTTTATTTTTGGAAAGGAATGAAAAATGATGCTACAAGATTTATAGCAAGCTATTTAGAATGTCAAAGGGTAAGAGCAGAGCATCAACACCCCGCACGATTGTTGTACCCACATGACGTGCCAGAGTGGAAATGGCAAGTTATTAGCATGGGCTTTGTTCAAGGTCTTACTATGTCAAGGAATAGACATGATGCCATTTTAGTGGTGGTTGATAAACTCACAAAGGCAGCACATTTCATACCAGGGAATTTGACTGATGGAGCACCTGTGTTAGCTCATAAATTTGTACAAGAGGTGTTTAGATTGGATGGCTTCCCTGAAAAGATTATCTCAGATAGAGATGCGCGTGTAACATCAAGATTTTGGCAAACTTTGTTTTCTATGCTAGGGACTAAACTCAATGTGAGTATAGCTTACCATCCTAAAACTGATGGGCAAACTGAGAGAGTTAACCAAGTCTTGGAAGATTTGTTGCATATGTATTGCATGGATCAGCAATATAAGTGGGAAGGATACTTACCACTTGTGGAATTTGCTTACAACAATTCCTATCATTATGCTATTAAGATGGCGCCATTCGAAGCATTGTATGGAAGAAGATGTCAAACTCCTATAAGTTGGGATAAGCTAGAGGATAGGATTAGCATCAGACCAGAAATGCTAGCTGAAATGGAAGAGAAAGTTAAGCTGATCAGAAAAAGATTGGCAGAAGCCGACGATAGGAAAAAGAGCTATGCGGATGCAAAACATGTTCCAAGGCAATTCTCCATTGGAGAAAAAGTTCTTTTGAGGGTTAAACCTCAGAAAAGTTCTATTGAGTTTGGGAAGTCTTCTAAGCTAGCCCCTCGATATGTGGGACCCTTTGAGGTGCTTGAAGTAGTCAATCTGGTTGGCTACAAAATTGCTCTACCACTAGTCTTATCTAGAATGCACAATATTTTTCATGTGTCTTATTTGAAGAAATATATTGCAGGTAATAATCATATTTTGACTTGGAATTCTTTATAGATGCAAGGCCTAGGGGTGGTCACGATTGAGCCACTCAAGGTGTTAGAAATGCACAAGCTCTACTTGCATAATAGAGAGGTCTTGCAATGCAAGGTCCAATGGGACCAATACACTGAGGAAAATGCTACATGGGAGGATTACCATGACTTTTATCAAAAGTTTTCTCATTTATTTAATAATGATACCAGTCGAAAATAATGAACTTGTTTTTTAGTTACTTTTTAATACTTTATATCATCAAGGACAATGAATCTTTAGGGGAAGGATATGTTACATCCCCAATTTTTGTCTTGCTATACTTTTACTTTTTACTTGGACATAAGTAAATTTATTATGATGTTTAGATTAATGACAAGGAAAAACATGGATTATTTTTAATGTCATTTATGAAATTATTAGAATGGTTATGTTATTATCGATTTAATATTCGTATTATGAGATTTGATTTATTATTTGAACAATGATGTACTGATCATAATTTCTTTGGTAACAAGTTATCAGATGACTTTCGGAGAAAAAAGAGAAAGAGAGAGTATCTTTCCAGGAGAGAGCTTTAGACCTCAAGTTATGAGTGGTTTATTTGCCAAACCGAGTATAAGTGTTTAACAAAAATGTGAACCAATGTGTCATAAGAGGTAAGCCTTGTCTTGTCAGTTTGCTTCTGAACTTGATCGACAAGTAGTCGATATTATTTACAAATCTTTCTAAGTCGTAGTAAGTCATTTTAGTTGTTAATAACATTAACGACGTCATTTGAGTATGATTCGTGACTTTTTATGTTTAACATAAATATTATATCGTTATTGTTGTAAAATGGTTGTCTTATCATTATTAGGTACCTTGAGGTGTTATAAATGATTCTTAACGTTAAGACGTTTTCGTTGAGTTAAGAAGACATATATATTGTCGACAGATTGTGATGGGGAGACAAGCTCAACCCAATCACAATATCTGTAATCCTTTGTTTAAATATTATTGTTATATTGATTAAACCATAACTATCTAGAGGAGATGTTATGTGAATCGTATTTGATATACTCGAATATAAGCATCGAGTGAGGATAATACCTCATAATGAGTTAATGATGTTATACTTGAGTAGTAGAAGGCTTTCATTAAAGAACAATCTTCAAAAATCTTAGTGGTGGATCAAACCACTTGTTAGTGATCCTTTAATGATCAGCAAAGTTTAAGTGATGTGTCGGCCTCATTCAAAGAGGAAGACTGTGATAATAATCACCACAATTGACGAGCCAAGAAACGACTATCTTCCACCGACAAGTGGGAACTTTACATAAAATGTGATGACTGTTAAAACTAAAACATTATGGACTGTTATGTATTTATTAAGTCGGCAATTGTATCTTAATGGAAGGTGTAAAGTAGGGCGACTAAAAAGGAAGTCATGCCTGAGCTATTAAGGAAGACAACTCAGTTTGAGCCAAGTGTGGAGGTTAAAAAGGTTAAAAACTTGAGAGTAAGGCATCAAACAAGAAATAGGAAAAGAAGAGTCGTGGCTAAGGAGAGAGGGAATATGCAAACAAAAGAGTCAACTTTTGTGTCTTTTTGGACATACTGTCAATTCGCACCCATTGATTACTAGGTATTCCTTAGTTTTCTGTGTATATTATCAGTGAGGAAATTGTCTAAAATGTTCATACTTGTGTCTTGGGCGATTATGTGAGTACGCCAGAAAGGTATAACCTCCTATACACTTGAGTATTTAGTCATAAACTATTAAGTGTCAGTTTAGGGAAATGCAGATAACATTTCAAGTAAACTATTTTGATCTTTTTCGAAAACCAATAAGGCAACGAATGCAAAGTAATATGGCCGATGCTTGGTAATACAAGTGAGTACTCTGTTATAGTATTCTGAATTGACCATTTGTTTATTGATTGTTAAACTGATAATCATATCAAATCTTAGTATGAGGATAAAATGACTATCTTAGTAGGAGATTGACACAGTTGCCATGAGCTTGGAAAATAGTCTTTATACTGATTAAGTTAGAAGCAAACCAATGAAATGATTATGACAAAAACCAAACAATAGACTCTCAAATTTTGTTAGAGTTGATTGAACTTTGGTCATAAACTCTTAGATTTGAGTAGAATAGTTAAGACCTTGAGTTGGGGTAATACTAATTTAAAGTATTTCTCTCATTTAGATTCTTTTTAAAGAATAACGGAAATGATTTCTATCCATGAGAACTTAGAATCATACATATTCTTAGACAATTATAGTAGTCCTCAAATGAAGTAACTTAGAGATATTATGGTAGATGGAAATAAGGTTTGTGGGAGAACCCTTATGTATTTATCTTTTTGATATTATCATTCTTGGAAAGGTCCAATACATTGAAGTAGGATAAGTCTATTAGAGAATGACCTTGTAGGGTTATATACTCAGGATATATTTTGTTTTTAACACATTATCAAAGTTATTCTACGTTCCTTGTATGGGTAATATTATCTATTTAAGAATTATAGTATTATTAACCTTAGATGAGTTAATCAAGGGTTATTGTGAATCTAGGACTCCTAGATAAAGAACTATGGTTATATTGTAGTATCATGTTAACAAAGGATAATAGGTCAACCCTAGAGTCACTTGCAAACCAAAAGAATGGTTATGTTATATAGACTTATTTAAGTCAAAAAGTATTATTATTATGACTCATAGATAAATCTATTACATGATTAGGGTGGATAAGAGTTTGAAACTGCGAGAATACGATAGTATCCAAGTCGAGTAGGGGTGGGTGAACACAATGACTACATTCATTATGAACAATATTAATATTAGAAAATTTGGCCAAAGTAATGCATTTGTTTTCTACATGCATTGTCGGTTCGTTGTATTCAGATTGCTCATCCTATCCGAAATCATACTTAGCTAGAGGCTATCTAGAGTTGTATGGTTGATAGAGTTGAGTAGAATACAACATTATGTACTCGGGAAGGGCAAATTACCACTGGTCACCTAAGGTCTATATTCCTCATGAAGGGTAGGGCCATTTCCTATTTGGAAGATGTGTGGGAGATCGCTAGTCTGTGGTTGGAGGCAAATCACTGGAAATATGCTCTCTCTCTAAGCAGGAAACATGCCAAGACTTGTAATAAAGATGTCAAATATTCAAAAGTAGTATTTATTCCAAAAATGTATATGTAATGGATTTACATTTGTAAACAATGTAAATGAGAAAGACAATATGGTTTATTGTATTTTGAAAAAAAAGAAAGAAATCTTGTAATTGTAGTTACTTGATTATTTGTTGAATAAAAATTTTTTTTCTCTATCTCATTTTTATCTTGTTAATTTACTCTATGGTAAATTTATGTTTTTACTATGTTTTTAGAACGTGGTTGTTACATAGGGGAAACTTGAGTGAAGCAAAATTGATCTGTAGTGAGTCTTGTATGGTAGAAGAGCATCAATTTTGGCCTTGCTAGGAGTTGGTTTCTAGTAAATTAGTATCTAGCAAACCTAGTGATCTAGAAGATTTCATCATGCTAACTAAGTCATTTAATTCCCTAAACATAAACATTGTTAATATGTGGTGCACTTTCCCGCATCGATCTGAAATGGCTTTAAAGGAAAGCTCTTCCTTGAAAGACAATTGAACATGTTTAGTGTCTATAGATAACAGTTTATTACATCACCCAAGTGAAAAGCAATCATTGATTCCCTAGACTTAAAATGGAGGTACATGATTGCTTCAATAAATCCATAGACAAATCGGTCAAAACCTAAATCTTCAACCTTGTTTAATAATAATGTAAGTTTGTTTGTTACTGCATTGACATGAAAATGTTTGGGTGTGGTAATTTGTGTTGTGTTATAGCAAATTCGGTTGGAGGTATTATTTTGGTACAAACTCTATATAAAGAAAAAAGATTAACTATAAAAGTCAGCCCACACCTGTAAATAATAGTATTCTAGTAGGATTTGCCCAAGACTAATATAGACTGCATTATTTTCCTGATAAGGAGGAAACTGTTTCTCATTTATTCCTCCACTATGACTTTGCTAGGGAAATCTGGAACTTGATCCTAAGTAATTTTGGTATTCAGTGGGTGTGCAATTCTGATATCAAGGAAGTTATTAGCAGCTGGTATCCTCCCTCTTCTCATCCCTGGCTTGTTGAGTTATGGAATCAAACTCTGCCATGTCTGAGCTGGACTTTGTGGAAAGAGCACAATCATAGGATTTTTAGGGATACTGCTAGAGATGCCTCTCAAGTTTCTCACTCTTTCATTAAGACTCTTCTGGAAAGTGTCACTACGGCCCATATCCGAACTACGGAGAAACCTTTGACACGTGCAGAGGAACAAATTGCGGCGAATTGGAAAATTCTCGATCATATCCCTGTTCATAACAATGCCAAATTGTTGCAGAGGCTTAATACTAGAATATCAAAGTTATTCTACGTTCCTTGTATGGGTAATATTATCTATTTAAGAATTATAGTATTATTAACCTTAGATGAGTTAATCAAGGGTTATTTGTGAATCTAGGACTCCTAGATAAAGAACTATGGTTATATTGTAGTATCATGTTAACAAAGGATAATAGGTCAACCCTAGAGTCACTTGCAAACCAAATGAATGGTTATGTTATATAGACTTTTTTAAGTCAAAAAGTATTATTATTATGACTCATAGATAAATCTATTACATGATTAGGGTGGATAAGAGTTTGAAACTACGAGAATACGATAGTATCCAAGTCGAGTAGGGGTGGGTGAACACAACGACTACATTCATTATGAACAATATTGATATTAGAAACTTTGGCCAAAGTAATGCATTTGTTTTCTACATGCAGTGTCGGTTCGTTGTACTCAGATTGCTCATCCTATCCGAAATCATACTTAGCTAGAGGGTATCTAGGGATGTATGGTTGATAGAGTTGAGTAGAATACAACATTATGTACTCGGGAAAGGCAAATTACCACTGGTCACCTAAGGTCTATATTCCTCATGAAGGGTAGGGCCATTTCCTATTTGGAAGATGTGTGGGAGACCGCTGGTCTGTGGTTGGAGGCAAATCACTGGAAATATGCTCTCTCTCTAAGCAAGAAACATGCCAAGACTTGTAATAAAGATGTCAAATATTCAAAAGTAGTATTTATTCCAAAAATGTATATGTAATGGATTTACATTTGTAAACAATGTAAATGAGAAAGACAATATGGTTTATTGTATTTTGAAAAAAAGAAAGAAATCTTGTAATTGTAGTTACTTGATTATTTGTTGAATAAATTTTTTTTTCTCTATCTCATTTTTATCTTGTTAATTTACTCTATGGTAAATTTATGTTTTTACTATGTTTTTAGAACGTGGTTGTTACATAGGGGAAACTTGAGTGAAGCAAAATTGATCTGTAGTGAGTCTTGTATGGTAGAAGAGCATCAATTTTGGCCTTGCTAGGAGTTGGTTTCTAGTAAATTAGTATCTAGCAAACTTGGTGATCTAGAAGATTTCATTGTGCTAACTAAGTCATTTAATTCCCTAAACATAAACATTGTTAATATGTGGTGCACTTTCCCGCATCGATCTGAAATGGCTTTAAAGGAAAGCTCTTCCTTGAAAGACAATTGAACATGTTTAGTGTCTATAGATAACAGTTTATTACATCACCCAATTGAAAAGCAATCGTTGATTCCCTAGACTTAAAATGGAGGTACATGATTGCTTCAATAAATCCATAGACAAATCGGTCAAAACCTAAATCTTCAACCTTGTTTAATAATAATGTAAGTTTGTTTGTTACTGCATTGACATGAAAATGTTTGGGTGTGGTAATTTGTGTTGTGTTATAGCAAATTCGGTTGGAGGTATTATTTTGGTACAAACTCTATATAAAGAAAAAAGATTAACTATAAAAATCAGCCCACACCTGTAAATAATAGTATTCTAGTAGGATTTGCCCAAGACTAATATAGACTGCATTATTTTCCTGATAAGGAGGAAACTGTTTCTCATTTATTCCTCCATTGTGACTTTGCTAGGGAAATCTGGAACTTGATCCTAAGTAATTTTGGTATTCAGTGGGTGTGCAATTCTGATATCAAGGAAGTTATTAGCAGCTGGTATCCTCCCTCTTCTCATCCCTGGCTTGTTGAGTTATGGAATCAAACTCTGCCGTGTCTGAGCTGGACTTTGTGGAAAGAGCACAATCATAGGATTTTTAGGGATACTGCTAGAGATGCCTCTCAAGTTTCTCACTCTTTCATTAAGACTCTTCTAGAAAGTGTCACTACGGCCCATATCCGAACTACGGAGAAACCTTTGACCCGTGTAGAGGAACAAATTGCGGTGAATTGGAAGATTCTCAATCATATCCCTGTTCATAACAATGCCAAATTGTTGCAGAGGCTTAATACTAGATGGAATCCTCTGATTCCTAACTTGATGAAACTTAACTTTGATGGGGCTTCTAAGATAGATGGTACAGCTAGTGGGGGAGGGGTCATAAGAGATGACAAAGGGTGGATGTTTACTATCTATGCTGGCGGTCTGGGCTGTCAAAGCAACAACTATGCTGAGGATATGGCTATTCTGTGGGGGATTAAATTGGCCATATCCCTTGGTATTAGGAATTTGTACATCCAGGGAGACTCTAAAATGGTCATTGATGCAGTCAACAATGTGTCGACTGTGGGCATTAAGTTGAAAGATGTTATTAGGGATATACAGATTCTCCTGCAGAAGATTCCCAGTGTGAATATCTCACATAGTTACTGAGAGGGCAATGGAGTTGTAGACACCTGTGCCAAACTAGGACAATGGTATTCAAATTAGCGGTGTTGGCGCCAATTTGATCATATCCCTTTTAATATTAAGGCGCTCATTCTTAAGAAAGTGTCGGGGTATTAATGAGTCAGATTTGTTGGAAAGACAGCTCATACTGTCAAGTCTTTGGGAGGGGGCTGATGTGCCTCTTGAAGTACAAGTCCTTTGGTACCTTCTCAATTGTCATTTCAGCTCCTTGCTCTCATAAGGCGAGCAGACGGCTGGATCATCATGGCGTGTGCCGTGTAATTATGTTTAAGTATGGGATGCGTAAGTGTCATTTTTGAAAGGTTCCCCATATTTATGATAATGTGTGTGCTGTTATCACCTGCATCATTAGCCTTGATCAAGCCAATAATGCTCCTGTAAATACGACTGAGGAGATTGGGGGTTTCTGTGACATGCTTTGTAATTTCGACATGGGTGGAGATAGAATCAGAACCGAACCCGTCTCTTGCTGTGAGTTTAAAGACAACCTGGTGGTCTAGCATTATTGGAAAGAGGGTGGGATTAGCCCCTATTTGGAGTGGCTCAATGGATATAATGAAAATATATCTGAACAATTCGCCAGGTCTTGGCAGAACCGGTGGGTTTCGGTGGGCGAAATTAGCTTTGAAATTTTTTAAAGTGTGATCGCTATGGCCACTGGTATGTCTACCTAGGGGTTGAAACTGTAGAGGAAAACTAAAATTGTGGACCTTTCCAGTCAGAAGCTCTTTCTTGGAGATGTCGAAGAATTAGTCCCATAGCAGGGGGGATTCGACAGAGCTAAGCTGCCCGAGCCTTGGGACGGTGTGTGTTTTCTCCTCATGAAGTATTTCACCCTAGAGGGGTGCTTCACCAGGTTCTACAACTATCACCTCCCCCTTTTAAATCATTTCCGTCGCAATGCTCAAATTAGCTTTCTATTTTATCTGCTTTCCTCCCTCGAACATTCTATCCTTAGGGTTAGGGCTAAACTGGCTAAAAACCCTACTAAGAAACCTATCCCTCTTCATCAGGGCCTTATCCTCTGTCTCTATAACCACCATCTTGCCCTTGAACCCTCTAAATCTATTCAAACCAATAGTGGGGAACCCTCCTCTAACCCTAAGGATATTCCTGGTGTTGAAGAACTTGGACCATCCCCTGCTCCTACTAAGACTAAAGAAGTTTCCTTTTCCACACCTGAGGAAATTCCTAATGATACTCTGGGTCCTACTGTCATTACGAAGGGCAAAAAGAGAAAGGCTATTACTGGGGATACAAGCACTAGTAGGGCTATGGTTGGGACCCCTAAAAATCCTGGTAGGACCCCGGTGGGCCAGAGTAGCAAGTCTCATTCTTTTGTTTTTAAGGATGGTCTCTCCTCTAGTGTTAGGCGGTCAGGGCAAATCGCTGGCAAACCTGCTCTTAAAGAAAAACTAATTGATTACTCTGAGAGTGGCTCGGAAGAATCCACCAGGGGGGATGAGGATGAGGATAAGGAGATAGAGGTTTAGGACATATCTGGGGATGCTGAAGGTAAGTAGGAGACTCATGATACGGGGGCTACCACTGAGGAAGTTGCTGACTCTACCGACAATGCTGACAAAGCGGGTGAGATGTTCGTGGAAGAGGCTGATGATGATATGGACACTGATGTTGGTCTGGGAGCTAATCTGGCGGGTCTAAGGGCTCGCATTAAGAAGCTGGAGTAGAACCTCTCCATTGTGCTCAAGAGTTCTATTTTCCTACATATTTCTGTGCTGAAAAACCTGGGGGTGCCTGTCAATGCTGACAATGATGATCTTGCTAGGAATTTAGATGACATTATTAAGTCCATGGTTAAGCAAGGAGAGAATTTGCCTCCTTAGTTTCTACTTTTATTTTGATGATACTCTGCTTCTCTGCTACTCTGTATTTACTATCTTAGTTAGTGGCTGGTTTTGCTGGTTATGATGGGATATCTATTTTTGATGTTTCTGGTTTAAGGCACTTTTGTGCTTGCTATCTATGTGGCCTGTCTGCTTTTTGTAAGGGTTCGGCCCCTTGTTTTGCCGCCTTATATTATCAAAAACATTGTCAAATATCAATGATGATAGTTCAAATACTGGGGGAATTAGAGACATTTTAACTTCTTCCCTTTATACATCATTACTTTTTCTACAATTTTTTCTTTATAGGTTCACCAGTTTATACCCTTGTTTTATTAAAAAGGCATTGCTTTTGCACTCCTCTTATTATTACATTATTTCTTGAGTTTGTAATATGAATACAATTTGCCAACTCTGGTTTTTTATCGACATAATATAATTTCCTTCTTTCTTTTTTGGTTCTAACAAATCAAATCACAAGAAATCATCAATGTTTGTTACTATAACTACATAATTTGATTAGAAAATATGGAGGGAAAATAGAGGGATTAATTTATATCTTCAATGTATGATTGTTAAATCTACCCAACTCAGACAAAACCATGAAAAGGAATTTGAAGGTTTGGGTTAATCAACAAAAGTTGAAGCTTTTGCCCCAATGCATCAATGTTGTAAGATATGCCACAAAAATGTACATTTTAAAGGGAGGTTGTTTAGTAAAATGGACTTGCCTTACTTGTAGAAGCAATATGCATAGAAATCGTATACTATATACTGCAATGATTGTAACATGTAGGAAATAAATGGCATAGCTGAGACCATTAATTACCAAACAATAGATTAAAAAGCAGTCTAGGTTTCACAATCTATAAGTAATATGGCACTCATGGAAATTGTGCCATGTAAAAACTAATTCATGGATATTTCGTTCTCCACATCCATACCATGGGTTGAATGAATTTGGCTTTGCGAGAAACATCATGAGATCTTGAACCTACCAATTGTATAATGGGGGTGGGCAGAGGCCGATGCTGCACCAGCTATTTATATCAGCTAGTAATTGAAATGGGTAAATAGGACTCCATGGTAAACCCAATTATAATAGCCAAGATTTAGGGTAGGGGAAAACCCAAGAGCATAACTAACCAAAAGACAAATTAATGTTGTAACCCAAATAAATTCATTAATGTCCACATAGTTTCAAATCTTCTGCAATTTTGGAATTAAATAAGATAGCCTAAAGATTAAGTAAACGCAACATTGACCAAACTTTAAAATCATAAATAAAATTACATTATCAAGCACACCACCAAAGGACACATTCCAACTGGGTTTTACAACAACCATACCATAGCTAATGTTTCATATTTTCTATTCAAATCTAGTACCCACAATTTTAATCATTGTAAACTAATCACAGACATGTTTCCTCAAAGTCTGTTATCTAGAAAATTGAAGTTGCAGGTAAACCCAAAAAGTTAAAAAATAAAAAGTTGCCCATAATCCTCTCTACGAAAAAATAAAAAGATATTGTAGGTAATCCTAATTATTAAAAATAAGTGGAGATGCTTACACTTCCTCGATTGCATAGAGACACTTTGTCCATGAAGCCTTGTAAGTCTATGGGAGGTTGGTCCTATAACTGCCTAATGCTCAACATTTCTTCCATACTTATTCCACCCACTCCTACACTGGAATTTCTTCTGCTGGTTTTCAATGAAATTTTATTTAGAAATGAGAAAGGTCATCCCACATTGCACCGATCGTATCTCCTTGGGGATTGTAGATGAGGCATGGAAACATTGTGGAGATATATGATTTTTGGACCAAAAAGATTAGTCCCCATTGTCAACCATCAGACTCAGAGATGAACCTTTTTTAATCAGAATTCATAATCTTATTCTGATATACCCATGCTATCCATAATATTCAGATCAACGACCATGACTGAACTACCCGTTTGACTTTTATTAGTTCTAGACTGATATACCTATTTTGTCCATATTATCAGTCCCTGCAGTGATAGGTTTCATATAAACAAGAATTACCTTTTATGGGTCTGTGACATGATTTTATTTTATTAGAAATTGAAATAATAGAGTTTTTAGCTAGAACCCTATGAAAGAACACTAGGTGAGTAAAGATATCCTAAAATAAAATTAGGGCTTTACATGCAATGAATAAATCTATAGATATAGTCAGGATAAGAGAAACTAGGAGAAAAATTTACCTAGACTACCATGTTTGGTATTGGTGTAAAAGGGTTTAGCAGCAAGACCACAACCAACTACAACCAAAAACTTTTAAGCCTCGAACCCTAACTTCGAAAGTGGGCATCTATGAGATGAACAAAAATTAGGGAAAAGACTAAAATTAAACAAGCATCTACACAACAGAAATCAACTAAAAATTTGAGAACACACATCACCATGAACAAATAACAAAGGTTCTACCATGGATAAATCCATGCATGGCTGAAAAATCCAGCAATTGAGAGGAAAATACTCTTAAAAGTCTCAGTAAATGGCAGATACGTAGGGTTTCAAACTTTCAACTACTCAGGCCTTGTACAAGTACGAATCCTTCTTTAATTCACCTCCTAAAACCCTAAATTGCACTCCACTATGTTGTTCTACATTTTTCGTTATGATAGTCACATGGGAAATCAAAAATTACAAGGAAAATGAAACTAATCTCCCAAAAATGTGCCATCTACCCAACAGATTGGGATGCAGATGATTTATAAACCCCTTACAATCTTGTGGAAGATGAAACAGTAGGAAAAACCAAGTGACTACAATAGATCTGGAACACCAAAATTGTTTTATGGGCATTTTTAATCATTTTTGTAGTTCTTATTACATTTTGGCCAAATTCCTGCTATTTTTGACTATGTAAACCCCAAGCATTTTTCTACAACTAAAACACATCCCGCAACTAATTTTGGCAAAAACATCATTTATAGAACAACGATTTCACCCACCCTTGGCCGAAGCTTGAGCTCAAGGATATGTCTTATGTCCATACTCATTTTTCTCATCATTTCTTTCATCACGCTTATTTTTCTTGAAGGCACAACACCCCACAGAATAAACCACAACCAGAGCAATGAGGACCACAATATTGATAACAACAATCTTACACCGGTCATGCTTCAAGTTTTCTAGCACACCCACCTTGTAGGAATTACAATTATAACACAGATGATCCTGCTCCTTACTCCACATGTTACAATAATAGCTGTCCAAACCCTCTTCCAAAACTCCCATTTTAGCAGAGGTTGGTTGTACGTAGGCACAAAAAAAAACTGATCATTATTGCCAACCTGTGCCAACTTGCCCAACTTGTCAATTACAAAGTAATTTTAATATAATTAAAAAATAAAAATTCCATTTTTCACATTACTGTTCATCCAATGGACCAATAGGATGACAGATAAACTGTATTTATTAAATCATTAAATAAATAAAAACTAGTTTTCAACTATAGAGATTTTTCCCAATGAATTTAATACTCAATTGTGATTGGTTAACGGAATTGAATTAATGGAATCAACTAATGCATTAGTAATCCTGCCAAAGGCAGGAACTAATAATATTCAAAGTTTCTTTATAAGGCATTTACTCTTTGCTAGTTGAAAAGTGGTTAATATTAAAACAATGAGTATAGCATTAACATTTACTAGCAAAAGCAACTAAAGGTGCTATCAAATGGCCCATGGCACTTATATATAAATAGTCCTATTGGCCAAACACTTCACATTTATGTTTTAAAAAATTATTTCATGCAATGCTTGGTCAATAGGACTATTTATATATGTGTCTATCGACTATTTGATAACACCTTTAGGTGCTTTTACTAGTTTATAGGTAGAAATTGATAATATTTACATAACTTTGTGTAGAATTAAATAATATTTTAAACAATGAGCATAGTATTAATATCTACATGCTTTCTGTACTCTTTGAAATGTGACACAGGCACAATTGTGGATAAGTCAGCTCTGACCTATCACATGGACCCTCTCATTGTTTCTGGTGACCTCCAAGTCACTCTAGCTCTTGTGGTAGAAGCTAATCGAGTGGGGGCAAGACCCAGGGGTTGTCCTATTCGCTTGGGAGTAGGATCTTGTGAAGAATGACTAGCCTGACTAGGGGCCTATTGTTGTTTTGGATTTGCCTTGTTCTCTCTATATCAGTTGTTGTTGAAATGATGATATGACTCGAAGGGTCACTTGTGATTTGTCTCCTATTGGGGTTTCTTTGATTCCAATGCCTAGATGGATGTCTATTTGTTTCTTTTAAGTTTCTAGCACATTGTAACCTAGCTTCATGGTCTTGAAGGCATTGTTGAATTTATATGTCTTGTTCTACAACTCTAATGATGTGTTGTTGCTCTTGTGTGAGTTGTGGTCTTGGGTTTATTTCCTCTAGTTCCTCTAAAACTGCTTTGGCCCACTCTCCTCTAAGTCTTGAGCACATTCGCTTGTTATTCTAAGAGAGTTGGTATGCTTTGACTTGCTTTGACCAAGATTGACCTAGTGTTTAGTGTAGACCTAGGGTTTACTTTTGATTGCTTTGAACATTTACCTTGTGATATTATCAAGGGTTTGTGTCTAATGTGAATATGACTACCTCGTGATGAGAACGAGGATTTGAACGCTTTTGTGTTCTCCTAATATTTTTGTGTTTTTTTGTATTTTTGTGTATGGGTGCAACTATATGATATGCAAACTATTTTTGTGTATTTTCCTTGAATAAATAAAACAATTCTATATTGATGCACTTTATAATGAAGTTTACCTAATGCAATGCTATTCTATGTTTTTGTGTTTTTGATAATTTTGAAATCTACTCTAGGAAAGCAAGAAAAGATCTAACTAATGAAAGCAAATGAATTAATCTATGAAACAAAAATTGTCTTTTAATCTATTGCAATGAAATGAAAGCAAACTATGAATTCCTATCAAGAGAAAAATAACAAGTTATTTTCCTCAAGAGCAAATTTTCATTATCTAATTACTACAAAAACATGAAAAAACTAGGAATAACTTGGTGCATGACCTTTGCACTATCCTTAGGTGTCCTTTTGTATGGCAACCTCCTTTTCCTCTTATAGCAACAGGGTCATCCTCTAGGTAGCAAGTGAGAAGATGGTAATTGATAGTAGGCATGAGTTTTCCACAATCCATGATAATATTGAATGATTCTGGATTTAACTGTGTCTATTTTTGAATCAACATTTCGGATCATACTTAATGATCCATCATCAGGAAGAGGAGAGTTGCAGATTGGAGAGCAGACTTGATCTATTTAAAGGACAAAGAGGGATAAAGAGGAAGGAACGAAAACCAAAGGGTGGTGGGGGGAAGATTAAAGTCACAAAACAAAAAGAAGCCAATCTAAATATCCATGCACTAAAATAAAAAGTAAAAGAAAAACCTCTCACTCTCTCTCATTTCGACTCGCCACTATCCCCGGGTTCTAATATTTCTTTATGGGGCAACCATAGTGCTCAAATTCCCTCCCCCTGGCTTGATATCTCCTTCGATCGGTAGGTCGGAACCTGGTCCAAGAAGTCAAGCTGGAAGAGATCAGTTATGGTTGGATGAGTGGGTGTGGTCGTAGCTTCCTCATTAGTAGGAGTACCGCATGGAGAGCCCTACTATCTATAGGGCAGGGAGGGTGGGATCAACATAGAAGATAGGGCATTCGTAGATAGGGGTGGGAGAGAATGAGAGAGAGTGAGAGGTTTTTCTTTTACTTTTTATTTTAGTGCATGGATATTTAGATTGGCTTCTTTCTTGTTTTGTGACTTTAGTCTTCCCTCCACCCCCCTTTGGTTTCAGTTCCTTCCTCTTTATCCCTCTTTGTCCTTTAAATAGATCAAGTCTACTCTCCAATCTGCAACTCTCCTCTTCCTTATGATGGATCATTGAGTATGATCCAAAATGTTGATTAAAAAATAAACACAGTTAAATCCAGAAGCATTCAGTATGGTAATTGATGTTAGCTTTTGAAAGCTTTAATTGAGAAGAGCTTGATTGCGAGCTTGTGAGTGCTATGAGAGCACTAAATGAGCACTATGGCTATGGCTATGGGTCATATGAGTGTATGAGAATTTGATTTTTTCAAGGGTTATTCTATTTTAATACTATTTGTCAAGGGTTATCCTATGGGCAATATGAGAGGATGAGAATAGTAATTTAGGCTGCACATAGAAGTTCAATAATGAAGGATAGGATATTAGGGGCACATTGTTGGTAGGTGGTGACTGATTAGGAAAGTATTGTACACTAGCCATGTATCCTCGCTGGGGTTCAGGGCCAGGCTGGGCCTCGAGTGGGGGTTCAGGGGCGGCAGCCCTCGAAAAAAAAAATTTAAAACCGACATAAAAAACCCTATTTTTGTAACCGACAAAAGGCTTGATAAAAGTGGCTAAGGGTTAGGGTTTTGATTGATTGTTGTATTGTAGCATTTGCAACAGTATTGAATTGCAGGAATTGCTGATTGTAATCAGTTTGATTTACTGGATAATAATATTGGACTCTGTTGGTGGATATAGCCCGAGTTTGAGTGAACCATGTTAAAACTTGTCTCTCGCTATTATTATTTCTGTGTATTTTTCATTCCTCTATTTAATCTTTATTTGCATTTAATTGATATCTTCTACCGGCTAACCCTAACAAGTGCATTAGAAATGAAAGACATTATACATGACAATCAAATTCAACAAAATTATGTAATTTTAATACTTTAATTAAATATATCATTATAATAAATACAATATTAATAATCAATGGACCAACAAAATCAAATCTTGGATGATAAAGTAATATAGATATCTTAAATACATCTATCTAAATACAACAATCTTATTCTTTTTTTAAGGGTTATTCTATTTTACTTTAGAATTATATAAAGTTATTTTATTTTATTTATGTTGTTTTCTTTATTTGTTATTTATTAAGAGATATTTTATTTATTGAAGAGTTATTTTATTATTATTCATTTATTTGACAATTTATTATTTATAGAATGCCTTATTGTTAGTTGTGATACTATATTCATTGTTGCAATAGTTCTTTCAAAATTTAATAAAGAACGAAATTGGTCTATTATGGTCATGATGGCATATTTAAAGTAGTTAATAAATAATTTGTTTTATTTAATTTTAAAAACTATGAAAAAAATAAAATAAAACTTTGAATAGAAGATAAAATAAATAATGTTTAAAAAAATAGTATAAAAATTTATGTGTTTGTTATATGTAGTAAAATAAAACAATTCAAAAAAATAAAATAGTTTTATTATTAAAATTTAATGTTGAAAAATATATCTAAAATAAATAAAATAATTCTTAAGTAAAATAAAATAGTTTTTAACCAAATAAAAATGTGTTATTAAATTATTTTAAATTTGTTGGTGTGTAATAAAATGGCATCTTTTTTTATTTCCAATCAAATCTATCTAATTTAGTTATTAAAATATGATGTTGAAAGGGTGCACCCCTCTAATTGCAATTCAATTCCATAAATCCAACACACACTCTATTTCCTACAATCTCACTATTACAAATAAAATTACAAATCATCCAAGAAGGAAAAGGAAGCTAAAAATATTGAATTGTGGGCATATTTTTATTCATTTAACTTAAACATAAAATAAATAGTGTTTAAATTAAAATAGTTCCTAACTATAACTTAAATTTAATAAAATAAAATAGCTTAAAATAAATAAATAGCTCTTTAATAATAACTATTTTTTTTAATAAATATAGATTTTAGATATTTAATAAAAAAATTAGTTAGCCTTTTAAAATATATTAAAAATAAAATAAATAATGTCTAAAATAAAATGGTGTTAAAATTTGTGTGTTTATTATATGTAGTAAAATAAAGTAATTTTTTTAAAAATAGTTTTATTATTAGAATTCATTGTTGAAAACCATATTTACAATAATTTTATTTTTTAAAAATTTCAATAATTTTATTTTAAAATTATATAATGCACTACAATTTATTTTTTCAAAACATTTTTTTCTAAACATTTTTTTCTTTTTGGATGTACCTTTACACCAGTGTCTGCTAAAGAGAATATTCCTGCAGAGGGAATATTTTGCAAAATCTGTCTATATGGTTGAAGAGGACAAAAAAATGTTTCCTTTTTAGGCAACTTTGTCTGATTTTGACAAATGAATAATCAATATGTAGGTTTTCATGCCTTCTGAGCATGATGGCAAGGTCATATTTGACCCAAAATGCTCAGAAATGGTGGCTCCTTGCTGGATCTAGCAACGAACCTTCAGCTTCAAACCCGCATAGATTTGTCTTCTGATGTCCAAATCAAATGAAACAAAAGGTGATTTTGACTATCTTGGTTGTTCTAGACACAATGGTGACCTCAGATTTGCACCAGCATGCTCCAAAATGAACCTACAATATAAATCCAAGAGAAGGAAACCCTCTCAAATCTAGTATCTCTATCAAATTGTTTTGATTCTCCATATCATCATGCGATGCAAGAGAAGAACATAGTCAATTTTTTAAGATCCACCATGATTTGCACTCAAGATCTCTCAATGGAATAACCAAAGGCAATCTATAAGCTCTAATACCATGTAATATTTGGCTATGGAGATACCACCCAAGGTCTAGAGGCCTAATAGAAAGCACAAAGAAATGAGAAGATCAATATGACAAGAATAAATTGTATTCATGTCAAAGAATGCAAATACAACAATGTACAAGATTACTCTCCCATTACATTATCACATGGCATACCTTGCTTATAAAGGCAAGGTTGAGAGATAAGATGTTGTAGTCATGTGGCAAGTGTCTTAATCCTATGACATGAGACAACTAGAGGATAAGACAATTATCAACAACTAGAGACAACTATCAACATCTAGAAAAAAACTAGAATGCTTCATAAGTCAACTTAACATGTGAATATGTGTTGAATATTAATTAACTAATAAATAGTTAAATAATATGTGTTGAATATTATTTAACTAATAAATAGTTAAATAATATGAATTATTCACACAACAAGGGGAAACTAGCTAGGAAATATCAAACTAGATATGAAATACCACTATTCACACTAACAATGATTAGTATATAAACATATTATAAACATATTAAGGAAAAATGTCATTGTAATGAGCACTAGTTGAGATCATCTTGAGATGATTCAAGACATATGGGTTGAATCCTACAAAAGTTTAAGAACTAACTAAAAATACTTGTGAAAGCCATCAATTACTCGACACAAGTATATTTAAGCATTATGTAGTAGATACAACTCAAGTGCTCCAATTATGGTAGAGTGAGATGCCTTTTCCAGTGCCCGTCCACTAGTTGAACGTCATTTTTTTGTAGTTGAATTTGGATGCAATACAATTGCCTTTTTGTGAAGACTTTGGCACTAAAAGATATATGGATTTTCATAAAGAAAAAATGATGCCTTGGGTTTTGGATGGGTTATTATAAACCCTTTATAGTTTTTTTTCAATACCTAATTTATTGTTTAATTATTTTACATGTTAATGATTTGTACTGGAAAATTTGGATTTTGGAGAAAAATCTAACCTACTCAGAGTTAACAATCAATGAATAGATGGATATATTCACATACAGAGACATAAATTGTTTGTTGGTTAAGTAGTATTGTATTATACATATATTCATAATCTTTCTATAGTTTTTAGCTATTTTTTGAGCCTTAGACTTGATTAGGACTTGATAGGCCCATTTATACCTGGGCTTTGGACTGGGCAAAAGAAAATTGTCAAGACATAAAAAATTTTAGCATATCAATATTTTCAAATACATATAACATCAAAATTGCCACACCCCAGATTTTGAATATGTTTTACTTTTTACTTGCATGTAATTAGAAGTTAATTATTCATGAGTTAACAATTTGACATTATGAGAAAATGTTAGGATAAATCAATGATATCATGTGTTAATGTTTATAGAATTTAGACATGTGATTATAAGATGTTATGATTATTTCTTCATAAGGTTTATGAACTGACTAATGATGCACTAATCCCAATTTGGTGATTGCAAGTTGTAACTAGGAAACATGTTTTCCACCCTCTAAGAAAGAGAAGGAGAGCATCATCAGAGAGAAGTGAATAGACGTATGGATAAGAATAGGTTGTTTCCATCTAAGTCTCATGCTTTCATAGTTTAGTGAACCATCGTCGAGTTTGGTAAGTTGTGTTCGACCCATTTGGTCTAAGTTTGGTTTTGACTCGACAGTCATCGATTTATCATCAAGGCCCATTAAGCATACATTTTTTTCAAAAACTAAGTTAGGTTAGTATGACCTATTGGTTCCCAAAATGACTCCAACCCGAAAATCTAAAACATTCCTAAACACCCAAGCCAGGGATTGTCATCAAGGTGAAAGGAATAGGTTTATCAACAAGTAAAAGGAAATTTTGGCCAACTACAGGAGATGGGTAAGCTCCCTTGCTCTTCGAGCTTAGCTTAAAATCTGGAGGGATATTCCAAAGGGGTGTTATACCTAAACAGGTATTAAAATAAAACCAGATGAACAACTAAAAATATTAACAATCAAACCCAGATTGCTCCCTTAGCCCTAAATCTGTCACTGAACTAAGGAAAGTTGGTTGTTGTATGACTCCTATATAGCTGATAAGTGCAATCCTACACAATGAGGATGCATAAAGATTACTTTTGCTTTTTAAAGTAAGATATATTATTTTGTTTTGAAGATGGGTGATCTAATGCTACTCAAACTAGTGCCTATCCATTGGGCTATAGAGTCTAATGTAAAACATGAGGAAAACAATCACACAGAAGTGTATAATTGCCTACTTGAAGAATCAAATGCAAAGAAAATCACTACCAAATTACTGAAAATACTTAAAAATCACACACCATACCACGTTTTTTCCTATGCAATACTGAATTCATCAAATTAGAGCTTACAATCATACCACAAAATGTGGTAAAAGAAAACTAGAACTACAATTACAGTTTACTAGGAAAAAACACCTACAATATTAGAGAAAAACAACAATCTGATACAAGGATTTGAATTATATTACATACACTTCATGATTGATTCATGTATAAACATAGCCTACACAATATCTTTTCTTAATCTACCTCCCAGAGCTCACAATCCTGCTGAGAAATCCCAAAATGACCAACGCTTAACACCAATCTCAACCTTGCATATATAGTAATTAAATTCAAGTTGAATTCAGTCCCCCAGGTGCCACATCTAGCAAAGGACTGCACCCACATTACATTGAAGTACAATTCCAATTTGTCAATTGATTTGCATGTTGGGATTGAGACCACTGTCCTGTAGCCTCTGTAATCAATCTATCAAGATTATTTGTATTCCAAATGTACCCTAAGAAATAATGAGGGAATCTTCTAATCATCTCCTTCTCACCTGTAGTCTTTGACTTATCTAATTTGTCCTCTGTGCATTGAAGAATTTTACTATTTAAACAACCTACACAATTTTGCCCTACATCCCATTAATGTTGATTACATAATCTACATTTATGTATTCCTGCAATCATGGTAAGCACTCAGGTAATTATCTACTTTAGGAATTGACAACACACGCAATGTGTTGTCCACATTTTCTATTTGAACCATCCAATCTTGAATGTACCACTATGTGTGTTGGGCACCAAAACTCTTAACAACCCCATCAACTACATTAAAAACACTAAATTCGGCCACCTCTTTCACATTAAAGGTGTACTCGGATGTTGTCAGTGCATTCCCAAGCAATTGGAGGAGTTTATAAGGTCAAGAAGCCAACCTCTAAAAAGTTAGACTTTTGGACCTTGAGCTTTCGGCCTTCACCCCTCTATCCATGTTGCTTTTCTTTATCTCTCTTTACTAAATTAGACTTCAACCTTCAAGCCTTCACTATTTCACCTTCCACAAGGAAGAAGAAAGAATATTATAACTTTGACTCCCCAATGTCTACCTTACTTAGAACATTCTTTAAAACTTTAGGTGAACTTCAGGCCATCCGCCTTGTGCTTTTCTTGATGAAGAGGGAGAGCCAAAGCCCTAACTCCTACCCTCTGAAATACTTAATCAAACTTTTGAAAACACTAGGGTTGGCCCCCGGGTCTTCCATCTACCACCTTCCCTTTGGAACAGAAAAGAGAGGAAGCCCACCATCTACCGAAACTGCCACGTGTCCACATTTCACCATTCCACAAGCCAGCTTGCAGCCCCACCAAAAGGTTATGTGGTAAGGCAGAATACCTTATAATTGTTAGGGGTTAGCCATCGAGCCTTCCCCATTTCACCTTCCTTAAATGAAGGAAGAAGAGCAGAACTCCAACCTTCGCCGCATACTTCACACTTAGACAAATTCATAAACATATCTATCTGTCTTTGGCCCTTGAGGCTTCTTCCCGACACTTGCCATGAGGAAAATGAAAGGGAGGAGGTTCGACCTCTAAAACTTTGCCAAACACTTAGGAATTTTAACACTTAGGCAAATATTTGGGACCAAAAGGGGAAGCGCCAAGGGAAGGAGAAACCCTGAAACTTCGACCTCTGAAAAAAGGAAAAGACACAAGGGGAAACTTAGGACATTGGGACTTAGCTATTTTTTAGGGCTTTTCTACCTTGTATTTTCAAATGGCAGACACATGAAATCCTATGAAAGATGTCTCTAATCGGTAATAAGCTATAGGTTCAAGTGGGAGTCAAATGGAGGTTAGGGGAAAAAAGGGACATTTTGGGGACCAATTTTGCAGGTGCCAACACTGGCTCTGGTTGGGGCTGTGTGCCCAGCAATGGCACAGTGAGAATTCAAATCTCTGAGAAGACCAAAAAGACACACACAAACACACAAAGGGAAAACACAAACAAAATGTACTTATAACCACAACGTATATACAACAAAAAATACAGTTAAAAATGTTAGAGCACATAACACCATTTGACTACATTTAAAATTCAAGGGAAATTCTTACTCAAGAAAAGTAAAGCTTCAAGTGTTGTCCATGAATGGGCAGCTCCAGTGCTTCTCCCTGCATATTTCTTATCTAATATGTATCTTGTCCATCTTTTTCATCAATCTGGTAAGGGCTCAGCCACAAAGGCTCAAACTTACCATGCTTACCCTTGTCTTCTACCTTTGCATTCCATAAGAGAACCAAGTCACTAGTCTAAAAGCTCCTTTTTGTTGTTTTCTTAATGAACAAATATTCAACCTTTTGTTGTTGCTGTCAATTTTTATCATGTGCAAATCTTTTGGCCTCATCTAACTCAGCCAACTTGTGCATTCTCAGAGTTAAGGCATCATCCCCATCCCCACAGATTTGTTGCAACAGTCGATATATAGGCATCTCCAATGATGTTGCCATTTTTGGCTCTGCACCACATACCAACTCAAATATGCTCCTTCTAATGGATTTCTTGAATGTTACCCTATCAGACCATAGAGCATATTTCAATTTATCATCCCACCTTTTCTTATTTTGATCCAGTGTCCTCTTTATAATCTTCATGAGACTCTTATTACTAGACTCAGCCTATCCATTACTCTGGGGATGATATGGCGAAGAATGAATCATCTTAACTCCATATTTGGAACATATATCAACAATATTCTGAGATCTAAAGCACATGGCATTGTATGTAATAATTTTTGATAGAACTCCAAATCTAGTTATTATATTTCTCATAAGAAAATCAATTACCACCTTGTATGTGGCATTGCGAGTGGGGATAGCCTCAACCCACTTGGTGAAATAATCAGCTGCCACAAGGATCCACTTAAATCCATTGTTGGATTTCTCCTAAATTTGTCCTATGAAGTCAATGCCCCACTACTGAAATGGTGCTTCAACTGCAACTAGCATAAGAGATAATGCTTCAGTATATTTCATCTTTCTAGAAAATTGTTGGCAAGCATCACACTTTTTGACTTGTTTGGCAACGTCTTTTAAAAGACTTAGCCACTAAAATCCTTCTCTGATGATTTTATGTGATGTGGTATTGGCATGAAAATGCCCACCACATATCTCTTGATGATATTCATCAACAACATCCTCTACTTGTTGCTGGTTCAAACATTTTAATAGCAACCCTTCATGGTTTCTCCACATCAGTATTCCTTGAATTAAGAAATACCTTTGGGACTAAAGTTTTAGGGTCCTCTACTGCCTCTACTATGTGGCAGTCATGCCTTGAGGACACTCCATGTTTAAAAGATAAAAAATAATATCTTTATACCATGGATTATCATCTAATGAACAATGAGCTACATCATCATCATGGATTTCATTTACCTCTATTGCCTCAAGATTTGAATTTGCCATCATCTTGGCTCAACCTTGGCCTCTTACCAATTTGGTGACTTGTATATCCATGTCATATTCTTGGATCCTGTTGATCCATCTGCATCTTCTCCCAGAAGCTTCCTTCTGCATAAATATGTCCTTCACTGCTGTGTGTGGCAAATATTCTATGATCTTGGCCCCTATGAAATAAGATCTTAAATTCTTTATGGCCTTAACCAATGCACAGGCATGCTTCTCCATTATGGAATAACTCAATTCAGCAGCCTGTAAAGACTTGCTAAAGAATCCTATAGGTTGCTCAAATCCATCTTCATTCTTTTGTAGCAACATAGTAGCAATAGTGTAAAATGAAGCAAAGGAAAAGAGTTGTCCCAGCACCAGAAAGGCTTGGAATAGTCTGGATTTACCAATACTAGCACATTTTTTAGAGCCTCCTTTATATCAAGAAAGGCTTCAGCAGATTCCTTGTCCCATAAGACAGATCAAGTCCCTTCTTAAGCATCTTATAAATGGACTTTGTCTTCTCAGCAAAGTTAGGGATAAATCTCCATACAAAATTTATTTGACTAAGGAAGGACTAAATACCTTTGATTATTTTGGGCTGGGGAATAAGGTCAATAGTTTTAACCCTATCTAGATCAATTCTAACTCCTTTTGACACAATGTATCCTAGCAGCTTTCCTTCCTCAACTCCAAATTAACATTTTTTGGGATTTAAAGAGATCCCATACTCTAAACATCTTTCAAAAATCAATTACAGATGTTTGCAATGATCATTTCTATCCTTTGAAAATGAAGCCAGATCATCCTAGTAAATAGCCATGATCTCGATACACATATGTATCCCAAGGAGTGGTGAATGTTGTTTTGTACTATTCTAACTCCTTGACCAACACTTGATTATATCCTAAAAATCCATCCATCATTTACATTAATTCTGAACCAACCACCCTCTATAATAAATGATCCATGCTTGGAAGAGGATAGTTATCCTTGAGGGATTTAATGTTCATATTTCTAAAGTCAACACATAGTCTAATCTCCCCATTCTTCTTTCTGACTGGGACAAGATTAGACACCCACTCAAAGTGCCTAATAGGTTTGATGATACCTCCCTCTTTCATTTTCAGCAACTCCTTCTACATCTTCGTAGCTATGGTGGGATTTATAAGCCTTTATTTATGCCTAAATGGTTTTTCATTTGGTTGGAGGGGGATAGTATGATGAAACAAATCCTCCCTATAAACTTTTTGAATCGTCATATGACCATGCAAAACACTTTTTAAATTTTCTGAATAAAGCAATCATCATTTGCTTTTCATCAAAACTCTCTTCCTAATGATGGATCATTGAACATAATCCAAAACTTTGAAGCAAAAACATACACAGTTGATTCTAGAAGCACTCTCATATGACAATGGAAAACTCATGCCTGCTATATGAGACAGTTATGATTATTTTACTACTATCTAGTTTTCCTTTGAATAGTTGTGGTTTTCTACATTGAATGTTAGGCTGATAACAGTAAAAATTGCTCTCTTAATTCAACAAATATATGTAATTCCTTTTTGGGTTTCACAGATTCTTTTAGTGGTGAATCTTCACCAATTGGCAAATAGTTAAAATCGAGGCATCCAAAAATGGTGAATATTTCAAGCTATAAAGGTGACTAAATCGCTTGATTTTTATGAAAATTTAATTTATTCGTATTTAATTTGCCAAATAATTACTTTTTTAAACTAATAATTTTAATTATTTCACCAAGTAAATTATGCATGGTTAGATTTGATTCACTTGTAGTTTATAATATAATTAAAAATCTTAACCATATTCACCATTAGTATTATATTTTTGCCATTAATTTACAGGTAATATTACCATTACTAATAAATTATCACATACTTTTAGGGCTATTTTTGCCTTCAATATGACTTGTATTCACTACCATTGATTATAGTTTTGATCTCATGGCTATTATTGAATTCTGTGAGACTATGAGCACATGCCTTTTAAAGATTGAATTTGTGACCAAATATGATTGGCACACTGTGCATTTCTATCTTTGATTCACTAGATTCTTGAAGTGCTAGGATCAAGTTATCCTAGTTCAACCCCCTTGAAAGATTGATTTTATAGTCATGAAATGATTGGTAAGCAAAGGGCAAGCATGCAAGTAATTTAGATGTTGATTTTGACGCAGTGAACCACTATTCTATCAAGAGTATTTTGATTCCAACACACCCTCTAAGGTATGTCCTATGAAGAGTGTTTCAAATTCTATCTAAGGTACATTCTATCAAGAGTATTTCAAATTCTATCAAGAATGTATAAGCTGCCAAGACTGTGGAATAACAAACAAGCATGAGATTGCAAATGAAATCAACCAAATGTATTCACAAATAAAGAAGATATAAATAGGTGAGTGTGGGTACCTGATTCTCCACCAAACAAGGATAGGACTCCTCTCCATGAAGTGATGGTGAGTAACCACCCACAAAGGTAGCATGAGGTGTCGATGCAAGTCGACACCTCTCCAAAATGACTAACAACTTTGACAAAATCAAAATGCATGTGGATAATTCACCTAACTATGGTTAATACTAGTGTAAACACCTATGATTAAGGTTTATACACCAACACCCCCCCTTAAGCATAGCTTAGGTGAGTTTATGAAAAATGGGTCTCGGCTATAAGCCTAGTGAGGTACCCATGTACAAAGTAAAAGCAAATATGAGTCCTGGCCATAAAGCTTTATAAGGTACTCAATTACAATGCAAATCTCTCAGAAATGGAGAAAGATAGAAAACCTAGTGGGAAAAAACTATCCCCCAAAAGAGAGAAGAAAGAAAGGCTTAGAAAGCCCGCCCAAAAGATTTACCCCATAGGAGAGAAAATGATAGAAGGTCTATGAGACCCCCCCATAATACATGTCCTGCTATAGTGATGTTGAATAGTTGACAAAGGATGCAGATGTAGATCCAAGAACACCGAACAATGTTCCTTCCCTTGGGAAGAAAAGAAACCACCTAAAGATGCAGGATATTTTCCCATGCAAGAAGATGTGTGTATGATCCTGAATCATGCTAAAGTTGATCCAAGGATGATGGTGCCCATGCTGATGCCTTTGAAGAGTGCTTAGGTGTCCCCATGTCGATGCCGAAGGATGCCATAATCAAATCAAGTGCATGCGCAATAGATGAGGATGATGATGATCTATAACCATGTGTAGGATGATGTAGAGCATGAATATCTGAATAGTACAATGGAGATGCATCTTCATCAAAACTATCATCAAAGAGAAGATAGATGTCCTCAATGTGTGCTTTCATGTTAGTAATGCAAGACTCTACAAACAGACAAGTGATGTCAGGTAGAAATCTATCCCAATCAACAATGCTAGAAAGATTGATATCCTATTGCAAAGAAGCACTAGATGCTTTGGAACAAGCGACTCTGGAATCTAATGAAGCAACATTAGGAGTGATGACTTCTTTGTCACTAGAACATTCTATTTCTGTATCATGATTAGGGATGTGAGTTGTGATCAAAGTAGGATCATGTGGGAATGGAGAAACATTCGAGTCTCCATATATCTCCTAAATTTTGATCCATAATGCATGTGGACAATCAATATCCATGATGACATATAAAGTAGCATCTGGTATATGTAAATTGATCAATCCAACAATTTGATCATGATGATTAAACCACTTAGCCTTCTAAGATTGTTTACCAGGTTCAGGGACAAGTCAATACAGATGGGATATGAGATTATGGATCCTAAGATGTTTTATGATGCCTTCACACCAGGACTTATAGTTTCCCTTATTTAGGTTGATTACAGAAGAGTGAGTTTTATATCCCATGATTAGAACAAGTTAGTTCAACTAGACAATAGAAATCAACACAATTAGACAACCCAGATTAGTTAGATCCCTAATTGAACTTTGTGTAAAGTGACACTTTATAAGTTGAGTGCGTGATTTTGCTTAATTCCCCCCTTAATGTGGCACTTTATAAAGTTAGTGCATTGTGAAAAATGATGACACAACACTATCCCCCCTTGAATATGTATTTCCCCCATCCAAATTTGGCACTTTATAGAAGGAGTGTGTTACGTCACCCTAAAATTGCATAAACATGCACTTTATAGTTTTAGTGCAATTTTAGGCTAGTTAGATCAGCAACGAAAAAACATCCACTTTTGCAAAAAGAATCACTCAATTTTGAGTTGATTTGCAAAAGTTATAGGAGTTACAATATTTTTGCATTCACAAAAAAATCCTTCTACTGCTGCAAACAAATTGACACCCATCCAACGTATGTTTGCTATGGCAAACATGGCAAACTAGGCCATTAATGGCTATTAGAAAGAGGTGAACTAGGGGCATGTGAGGGTGCTTTGGGTGCCATTATGGGTGAGTTTCAAAGACGGCGTGGTCAATGTTGATTAAGGGCATCACTGTGAGGACTAGCTTGAGCATGGGAAGCTCGGCTGAGAGTTGATGGACGTCTGTGAGGGACAACAAAGAGCCAAGGTAGAGATGCCTTCAAAGGCATTGATAAATGAGCCCCCCACCAATGTGAAGCTTGTTGTGGCAAGCTCTAAGGCACCCTTCTACGTGGTGTTGGTTATCCTGAGGGTCAATCGACCCCAAACAAATGCAAACCTCCAAACAGAGGTGAACAAGTCTGAATAGAGGCATTTTGAGACACCTTCCTATGCTCCTCTCTAGCATGTGGGTAGGAGTCCTCCTCCTTCACATCGTGATATACCTTAGGAGGGATGTCGAACCTGTAGAGGGGCATCTAAGCTATGTTGCTCTACTCAAGATGGGCGTTTTGTTTGTCTGTGCTATGTTTTTGCCTTCTCAAAACAAAGTGACACACAGTCAACAAAATAAACACAAAAAATAAAACAAATTCCTCACAAATTTAATTCTTGGCAAGAATTCTACCAAATGGGTTGAGTACCACAACAAGCATCCGGTGGCTCAAAACTAATCCACATAGCTTTGATACCATGTAGAAACTACCTAGATCGTGGAATAACAAACAAGAACAAGATTGCAAATGAAATCAATCAATTGTATTCACAAATGAAGAAGATAAAAATAGGCAAGTGTGGGTACCCAATTCTCCACCAAACGTGTAATGTCCACATTCTAAAAACATAGTAAAACTGGAAAATTTACCATAAAGTAATTTAACAAGGTAAAAATGAGATAGAGAAAATTTTTCTTTTATTCAACATACAATCAAGTAACTACAATTACAAGATTCCTCATTACAAAATACAATAAACCATATTGTCATTCTCAAGTACAATGTTTACAAAAGTAAATCAATTACAAATATCTGCATTAGATAATGTTTTACATAATCTCAATAAACACAAGTCTCAAAGATATACTGCATCTGAAAATCTGATATCTTTATAACAAGCCTTGGCATGTCTTCTGCTAGAGAGAGAGTATCTTTCCAGTGATTTACCTCCATCCACAGACCGGTGGTCTCCCACACATCTTCCACATAGGAAGTGGCCCTACCCTTCACAAGGAATATAGACCAAAGGTGACGAGTGGTAATTTGCCTTAACGAGTACATAGTGTTGTATCCTACACAACTCTATCAACCATACAACCTTAGATACCCTCTAGCTAAGTATGATTTCTGATAAGTTGTGCAATCCAGATACAGTGAACCAACAATGCATGTAGAGACATATGCATTACTATGGCCATAGTTTCAATATAATTTGACATTCGTAATGAACATTGTCGTAATGTTCAGCCACCCCAACTCGACTTGGATACTATCATATTCCTACAATTTGACATGGTCAACTACATTTAACTTATGAAGTCCTGACAATTTCAATATTTTAGTCTTCCCAACCTAGACAAGTTTACATTCACTATCTGTATTCCATAGACCTTATCGACTACCTTTCTTAACAAGGATTCTAATTGCATCATTGCAATACCCGAGATCCAAGACTTTTCAGTTCTTAAGGATTTTATATTGATTAATAATGACTAAGATGGTTACCTTACCCAGGTTAAGTATCATAGTCTAGGAAACTATTTCCTTTCTTACAAGTAAGAATAAATAAACTTAATTAGGGTACTTGTCCCTTCAATCACGATCTATATAATTATCACAATGATTTAATATAAATAAATACCATTTTTGGTCAAGTTAAGGTTTAACTAGAGAGTTTTATCTAACTCAAATCAAGTCTTTCTGACTTAGATGTATTCATAAGACACTGTCACTGCTCCATAGATCTTATGGAATGACTATCCATTCTTGGTTATCTCTCTTTGCATCTTTGCAACATTTGAGATTCATCACTTATCGACAAGTAATAGCTAAGAGAAGTTGTGACCAATAAGATATAGTAAAATTTATGGTTGACTAACCATTTAATAGTACCTCTTGCATGCTTGCAAAACCAAAAGCTTATGACTTATATCACAAGTCGACTTGTAACCAAACAAATAGGTTTCTCTAACGAAGGTTAAACATTATCGACTAACAACAAATCTCTTTTCCATAAGATAGATTAAACATTTATTGTTCAAGGTTCTCGACTCTTTAATGTCTACCCCCATAAAATAACTAAAACAGGTTATAACCATAAAGGTGTCATCAAATAATCTTTAACCCTTCTAGGTTAATATAGGGTTTTATTTAACTTATCCCAACCCAATGGAATAACGAACATACTTATTTTAGGAAGTAAGAATATCCTATGGAAGAGATTATTCCCTAGTCTTTTCTAACTATGAAGGCATTAAATCTATTGAACTAAGATAGTTCTTTATACAAGTATATCCTTAGATTTACCTTAACCAAAGGTCCTTTATGAGTTTAATCTTTGGCTAGGTTTGGTTTGATTTAAAATAGGGTAGAATATTTCAGTTAGCTATCCACTATGATTAATGTCAAAAAGTTACTCTCTCTCTCATTGATAGACTATGCTATATCTAATCATTGTTATACAAGTGTTTCCATCTAAGTTTGTATGGAACAACTTACTCAAACATCCTTTAGAAACAAGGTATTGTCCTTGAGATATTACTATCATTTATCATGACTTATATAGATGTTGGCTTAAATAATGATCATGTAAAAATAGAAAACATGTATATCATACTTATATTTCTATAGAACCCTATCTTACAACAACAGGGAACAACATAGATAGTTCTCAGCATAAGTATTCTACCTTTTCTTAGTCGATACTTGTTCTATGGCCATATCAATATTCAAGTTTATTGTTTAGGCTTTACGTAAAAAGTATATAGAAATATCTTATGTACATCCACTAATATTAAAAAGGCACTTTACACGGAAAGCTATCTCTAGTTTGTTAGAGATTTGTTATTCATGTTCTCACAATGTCTCAAAACATGTGAATTCTATCTGGTCATAACACATAGTTTTCTATGAAAACCTACATTAAGAATTACACAGATATGAATACAAATTTTCTACATAATAACTTAATGATTATATCTAGCCTCGACCATCTATTTCATAGGCTAACCTTCATACATTCGGCCTTAACATGCCCTAAGACAATCGGTCATAAAGAGACAAAAATATTGGCTCTAACTCTGCTCAAAGAAAGATAATAATAATAACTAGAAGCAATGAGAAGTGTTGTATCAAATAAGAGCTTCTTGATGTAAATAAAGTTTCTGATAGACTTTGGCTTACGGTATGAAAAGATCATTAATCTACATACATTTCTAATGAGATTTCTATGTTCTCAAAAGAACTACCATTATTCAATAGTTTTCAAACAACAATCTTTATAAAAGGAACGGCACAAGGAAATAGACTCGTCTCATACCTGAGCCTATACTCTTATCAGATACTCCTGCGACATGATTCCTCTCTTCTTATTTGAAAAAATGAATCTCTTCTTAATCCTCCCTATCAGATATCATAGTCTGTGCCCTCCTAAAAATAACTCCATGCTTCTCTGTGTGTGTCATTCATAAGAATAGTCATTCTCCTCAAAAACATTCCCCGCGACTTAGCTATGAGTCATTTTTCTATTTACCACATCTCACAGTCATTAAGACTCCACTCAAATAGTTAGAACTAATTCCTCAGGGTCACGGCATCCTCCTTCGGTGTTTTGTTAAAACAACTTCATTTATAACGTGAGGAATCCATTCCTCACTAACCTCTATGCTCTCCTCTTTTGACAATGGAGTCTCTATTCCTTAAAACTCCAGTACGTCCAAATAACCACTTACCTGAAACAGTAAAGCTGCCCTACAAGGCAGTGAGCAATATGTCATTAATAGCACAAGGATCATCCAACGAATTGAGAGGTGTTCGCAGTTTAGAAGCACCACTCAATTCTATAATGAACACACAACTAAATCATTAAATCATGACTCTAATTTGAGCCTAACCACTCTCGTCCACTCAGAGTTGATTAAAACAAATGCCCACAAATTGTAGACTTCTCCACAATAAAATACATGCACTACTTATGAAGAAATTGTGGGTAGTAATTGCATCCTAAAAGTTTAAAGATCCCCTCTTCATTACATCTCAAGAAAAGAATAGATAGACATGATAATAGAGAAGGTGGTTAATAATAATTTGGCAATCATCTTAATTGACTACTAAAGTTTACGGATAATGTGAATGGGTCGAGTTTACCTCCCCATCACAATCTGTCAGTAATATTCACGTCATCTTAACTTGACGAAAATGTCTTGACGTTGAGAATCAACAATAAAACCTCAAGTGACTTAAGAATAATGACACGACCATTTTACGACTAGGACGTCGTAATGTTTATGTTAAACGTAATTGGTTACAGTTCTTCTCAGACGACGTCATTTTCTTCACAAACAACTATGTTGACTCACAAACGACTTGACTAGAAAAGAATCAAGATATCGACTACTTGTCGATTAGATTCAAAAGTAAACTGACAAAACAAGACTTACCTCTTATGACACATTGGTTCACATTTTTGTTAAACACTTATACTCATTTGGCAAATAAACCACTCGTAACCCAAGGTCTATATCTCTCTCCTCAAAAGATACTCTCTCTCTTTTCTCCAAGAATCATCTGAAAACCTGTAATCTTGTATTAAACTTGTAACCAACAAATTATGATCAGTGCATTATTGTTCAAACAATAAATCAAATCTCATAATAAATATTAAATTGACAATAACATAATCATTTCCATGATTTCATAAGTGATATTCAATATAATCCATGTCTTTCCTTGATATTAATCTAAGCATCAGAATAGATTTACTTATATCCAAGTAAAAGTAAAAAGTATAGCAAGACAAAAATTAGGGATGTAACAAAACAAGGATAGGACTCTCCATGAAGTGGTGGCAAGTAACCACCCACAAAGGTAGCGCAAGGTGTCGATGCAAGTCAACACCTCTCCAAAACAACTAACAACTTTGACAAAATCAAAATGCATGTTGAGAATTCATCTAACTATGATTAACGCTAGTGTAAACACCTATGATTAAGGTTTATACACCAACAAAGAGTATTTCAATTCCAACTCACCCTCTAGGGTACATTCATATTGAGATTAGCTATGATACCAAATTCAAAATTTTAGACATGATAAGAATTAGTTCTAATAAATTTCAAATGGGATAAAATTTTAGCTATGATACATGATTTTAGGTCTAATTATTTTTCTACTACTTTGGAATAAAAATTACTTCAATTATTTCTATCCTATAAACAAAGTATTTAATTAATTGCATACATTTTGTATCATTTCCCATGTAATTAAGCATTGTCTATGGCAAAATTATCTCTCTAAGAAAATTTTATTGTAATAAAAAAATTATCAATGTGCTTAGTGAACCTATGGGTCCAATTGCTAGTATATATTCATGGAAACTTTTCAATGAATCTGTACCTTATGCATTTGCTCAATGCCTCCATTTTACCCAAAAAAAAAATCATTTCAATTACATCAACATTATTAATAGAGTTGATATTTGAGAATATAACAATTATTGTAAAAATTAAAGCTTTAGTGAAACAAAAGCAATAAAAAAAATCTAATTAAAAAAAAGGAGGGGGAGAGAAAAGATGAGAAATTGTCACTTCATTCAACCTAGTCTAATAAAAAATGAGACAAATCACTCATTATTTTTAAAAAATATTAATAGTAAAACATATGATCCAAATTTTAAATAAAAAATACTATATTATAGGTTTATAGGTGGCTTATAATATATGAGACTATCCTACCCTTTTGGGTTTTTAGGTGGTTTATGACATATGAGACTATCCTACCCTTTTGGGTTTTTAGGTGGTTTATGACATATGAGACTATCCTACCCCTATAGGATTTGAACTCGTGACCACTCTTTCAAGAGGGCAAGTTTTTCACCAACAGACAACTCAAACAAGTTAAAACTACAAGCTCTCAAAACATTTTATCGATTGGATAAATAGGTGAAGAAATATATAAAGTAGGTGAAGACTCCCATCATACAGACCATAATTGCCAACCACAAACACTTGGGTGCCACCATAACATAGATGCCCGTGATGAACGAGAGTATCGTGGCACCGACTGCATGGTATAGAATACTTAGTCCATCAAGAAAAAGCCAACTGTTACCAACCTTGACAGCTAGATAGCCTCTATAGTATATTACCCGAAAAGGAAGGGTAGAAGGTCTCCTTATAGAATCCTCTTGCTTATCCCTACTCTTGGTTAAGACGAACATTGCTAGGATGGAAAAGCAGAAAGCCAGTGTATTGCATACGGTAAAGAATTGGAGCACAGTGGCATGCATCCGCACAGGAATGCCATTGTCTCTCCGAACTCCTCCTGGAATTGTTAAGGCCGCCGCAAACGTCACCATAAAAATGAGTGTTGCAATTACCGACGGGTTTTCTCCGGCTTCAATTTTATCCTCTCCGACTTTGTTTTTATCTTCATCACCCATCTTTGTGGATCCCTCCAACAACGGCGTAGAATATTCCAGCAACATTTGTTTCCACACTTTTCTGTGGGCGCCACATTTTCTCAGATGCAGATGTGTTCTGTCAAATGGCGTTGTGGTAAACCGCATCTTTAAGGTCATAGTTTTGGCTTTCACAACATCCAGCATGGCTTGACCGTTGTTATCTACTGCATTTAAATTCCATTGGGATATTTTAAGCATTGGAGATAACATCTGCAAATAAACCCAGAACACACTGTAAATCTTTTTTTTTTTTAAGAACAATGTGCAGGTTTACAGGTTTATCGTTATTCTTAAATATCATTCACTTCAATAGTCAAAGATTAATTTTATCTCTTAAAAATAATTTTTAAGACAAATATTTATCAATATTGATTATTTGACCATGAAATCTATAAAGCTTACCAATGTTATTCCACAATTAGTTTACCTCGTAAGCCAATTTAGAATCCACCGCTACTTTGTGAAAAGTCATTTGGCCAGTCTGTTGGAAGTAAGCCACACCCGGACCGAAGATGGGCTGGTCACAAGGGGCCAGTAGCTCAGTTGGTAGAGCACTCCAGCAGCAAATGGAAGGTCTTAGGTTCAAGTCCTAGTTGGTCCATATGAGTTGTAGCTCAACAAATGGTATCAGAGCAGAAGATCCAGGGAGTTTGTTGAAGAAGCTAGAAGAAGAAAATTCAAAATTGAAAGATCAAAATGATGAGTTAAAACAATTGGATTTGTGTTCTTTTGATCAATCATTTGGTAGGTTTGTTGAAGTTGCTTTTGCTAAAGAATGTAAGGATGGAAATGATAATGAATTTGCTAACATAGCTAGTTGTTTTGATGATAATGTTGGTTTGAAAATCATGAAGAAAATTGGTTATAAAGGTGAAGGTTTGGGTAAGCATGAGCAAGGAATCAAAGAGCCCATTGAGTCAGTTGTGAGGACTAAGCATAAAGGTCTTGGATATGTTAGAGGTAAAGGAAAAGAAGATGATATTACAGATACAGGTACAAACAAATCAGTTCAAGAAAAGTAGAATTTGGAGTGTTTTCATTGTAAGAGGCAAGGACATAAGAAGGAAACTTGTTGGGATCTTCATCCTTGTAGTATTTGTGGATTGAGGAATCATTCTAAAAAGATGTGTTGGAATAAAGAGTGGAAAAAAGAATCTATGATAGATTGTATGTTGATGAATTATGGATGGATAGATAGATCAAATTGGAGAAAGGTCACGAATGTGTTTAAGAAGTTGTACCGGCATAAGTATTCACATGTTGAACAGGAAAAGAATCATGCAAAGATTGAATGTTCCAGTTGGGTGACTGATGATTGTTTGTTATGACTCAAAGGAAGTCATTGTCTTGTTGTATGAAAGGGTGATTTGTACTTAAAAAAGAAGAAATGATTTGGTAGTTTACAAAGCTTCCATGTGACAAGAAATGAATTTGGTAAGTCTACAAGACAGAGTACAACAATGATGGTAATGGTAATGTTCAAAGATAGAAGGCACAGTTAGTTGGAAAAGGATTCACTTGGAGTGATTATCTTATGAGTCTCCTTCGCATCAAGGGGGAGTATGTTGATAAGTGATGCTTGCATAGTTGCTTCAGTTCAGAGTTTGTTTTTGTAGAAGTTTCTAAATAAGTTTTCTCATGTGTAATGCATGTTGAGGAAACAAAAGTGAGAATAGTTAGTTGCAATTTTTTTTTTTTTTTGCAGACACAGAGAATTAACTTTTTATTGCAATTGAGAAAACTAGAGAGCTACAGCTCTTTATTACAATGTATTTATTTGCAACAATGGAAACTATATAGAAAAACATAAATAACCAACCAAAGATAGCATTCAATTTACATGCATCAACATGCAACACAAAAGTTGGCAAATTCCTAAAACCATCTAACTAAAACTAACTAAGAAAATAGAAATTCTAAAATGGAAACTACACATCTGGCATAGTGCCAGCAATTATCCAACACAGTCTTGTCAACGTGGTTGATTAAAAACGAGGGGTCCATGGACTTGAACAGCAGAGTTTTCACCACTGTAATTTTGCCATATTCCAAAGCAAAATGAAGGGCATTCTTGTTGTCCTTCCCAAGCACTTCTATACAATCGGGTACATTATCGATCAAGCAACTCACTATAGCTTCGTGACCCATGAGCGCTGCAATATGAATTGGAGCCATCTCATCCTTGTTCTTTCGCAGAGCCATATCTGGCCGTATTCTTAATAACTCCTCTACGATCTATAGATCACCTGTTAGTGATGCTAAGTGCAATGGAACATTATTTGCAGCGTCGGCCTTTTCTGCCAGATCGGGTCTCTTTCCTAGCAAGTACACCGCCATATCTGAACCATAGAGAAACCCTGTTGGTGGTTAATTTCTCTGACCACATTATTAATTGTCTATTTGTCAAAATTAAAAAGTAAAATTATAAATAGAAAAATCTAAGAGAGGACCCAGTACCCATCCATGATCCAATAGTTTCCATGGTGGGTGCAACAAATCCCTCTATTAATAATTAAATATTTGGAAAGAACAACAGTTGAGAAATAATATACTAGTAAAAAATTAATAAGGAATCAATACATGTGTAATAATACAATTCACATGTTACATCAAAGAAACAACCAATCATATGATGACACATAAGATAATCATAAATAAAAAGTGGCTTGTTGCACATGTTTTTGTGTTTTTGGACAACTTGGCAAATTAAGGTCTTAAATCACATATGTTCTTAACTCAAAAAAAAATGGTAAAAATATGATGTATCATTTAGAAGTTTAGGGTGCTCAAAGTTAGGGTGGTGGATCCTCTCCCCTAGTAAGCTTTTAGATAAGGATAAAAAGTTTTAGAAGGTTCCTAGAGAAAAAAATCTTATAAATATGGAAGTTTCAAGAATGCACAAATATTAAATGTTGGATATAGTATTGTATGTTTAAAACCCCTATAAATAGAAGCATCATATAATGAGTTTTTTAGTAATATTACTCCATCCAAATTGTTGGATCGTGTTCATATTTTATGTAATTCTGTGTTTGTATGAATTCATATTTGTGTGTTGTGTTTTGTGGATTTCATATTCATCCACCACCAACAAAGACGTCAGACAAAATGCATTATAAACTATGAAGACCAAAGATTCTTCAGCTCGTATGAGAAAAGAGTAGACTGTAACTAATATCTTGGAGTGTAAGAAGAAAGCATATACTGCTCTAATGATGTTCAATCTGTGTCCAGCTAGTCTATTTGTAATCTTTTATTCAACTTAATACAATTAAAAAAAAAATCTATGAAGTAAAATTTAATGCAGGGTGTCTTTGACATTACCAATGTAATCAGGTTCATCAATAGTTATGAGTTGATGGAGACAAGTCTATTTATCTTGCCTCGTGTCAGAAATACAATCTTTCTCTCCTGGCATCTTTACCGTGCGCCAAGAGTTGCGTTCACATGCTGTATACAGTGCAGACTCTCCAGCTTTATTCACAGTTAAAGCAATACCCTTCACTTTCTTCAATAGTACGCTCACAATATCCACATAATCACCTCTTGCAGCGTAATGGAGGGTCATTTCATGGTCAACATTTGGAGCTCTCCAGAGGTCCTCGGGATCGAAATGACACCCTTCTAAATCATAACCTCCAGGATGAAGGCATTGGGAAGAAATACAACGCACTCCACTCTTAAAGTTGAGGAGAAGCTCAACAACTTCCAAACATCCTACCACGGCCGCTTTATGGAGCACTATTTCTTGCTTTACGTTCCTCATTAATATGATGCACAATTTCAACAAAAGTAGTAGTTCGGCCAGCTTATAATCCTTCCAACTAGCTACTACATGGAGGGCTGTATTTCCCAGAGGAGTAACCATTTCGAGAATCTGAGGATTATTATGGGTTAACTATCTCACTTTCTCACAGTTTCCCTCTTTAACAGCTTTACAGAGGCTTATATCCATTGGGAATTTAGCGGCTACAGAAATATTGCTAAGGCACACTCGATAATCATACAACTCAGGGCAATGCCATATAAATACTCTACAACAAATGTGTATCACTCGAATTTATTCTCTATCTATAAATTCCGTGCATCTCCAAATTGCTTGTTTAGGCGAAACCTCATCTTGTAGATTTGGTGCCTTTCTTTGAACTTGTTCTTTGCTACTTGTTTAAGTTATTCCGTGCTCTTTTAATCTACTTACCGTTTAACCTGTGTTTTTTCAAATGATTTGTTGTTTTTATCTATGCTTTTATTTTTTCTTTGAATTTGTTCTCTGGTGCCTCTTTAGACAGCCACATTTTAAAGATCCAATGCTCTTTTACTGTTTGACCTATTTTTTTTGGGAAGATTGGCTTTCTTTTAAGATTTTGTATTGTCTTAGCCTATGGGTTATGCTTTCTTTGAATTTATTCTCTAGTACTTCTTTTGCAACTTTTTTTTATTGTTTGAGCGAATTTAGCGAACGTCTAACTTTGACAGTTGAGATTTCTTTTTTCTAACGGGCTGTCTTTATGGCCGCAGACTCGCAGTCGCCCTCAACTAACTGGAAAGTTGTTAATTTTCAAACAATGAGCAGTATTTTAGAGGGTGGCTTAATTTTTAAACCATGAGCATAGTATTATCATTTACATAATTTTGTGTAGAATTAAATAATATTTATATTTTTTTAATAAGCACATTCTCTCTTAAAACCAGTTAAAAAGTGATTAATTTTCAAACAATGAACATAGTATTAGCATATATATAGCTTCAAGTAGAATTAAATAATATTTAAAGATTGATGTGATAAGCAATATAAAAAAGATTCTTACATCATTTATTTACTAATTTGCCCTATCCAATCATTAAAGATATAAAAATTATTTATGAGCTTTCTATTTTAATTCACTAATAATTTTTTTTTGGACAGTTTTCACTAATTCAAAATTAGGAATCCTACTAATGATGTAATTGATACATGATGTTTGTAATATAAAAAAAATTGTTTTGGAAGTGAATGTTGGGATTAGGTGTGTGACATGTCATACACCTTGCAAGTTTTAATATTTAAAATATTTATTTATTTGTATTTATTATTCACACACATGTTTTGGGCATCCCACTTGAAGTAACACTATGCGTCATTTGTAGTTTGTATTTTGGCAATTTGTATTTATCGCTTAATGTCATGGAAGTTGCTAAATGAAACTCTGACAACTTTTAATGTGTATAAGAGTTGCTAGACTAGAAAAAGATTGAAAGAGGGAATTACCTCGAAAACTTGATAGACATGATTTTAGGAGATTGTGGAAGCATAATTCTAGGATCCAAAAATGGAGCGCCATATTTGGAGAGAGAATTATGATTTAACAGGTTTAAGTAACTTCCTATTTATGGTGGATTTGATTATCCATGACTAGGCATTGGATATTTCCTATCCAATTTGGGTGCCACATTTGAGTGTGGTATTGGATCACAGTTTTGGGTTTCCTTTTGGTGGATTCTTGTATTGAAACTCCTATAAATTGATTGCTTGAGGAGTCATTTGTGAGGAGAGTGTTATGCAGGGTTATGCTGTCAGTTTTCCTCTAGAGTAGCAAGATGTAAATCTCCATGTTAAGACTTTGAGCCTGCAAGTGTATTATAACATGTTTGTTGTTGCAAATTACTACATTGGTTCAATGCTTTGGAGTGTGGTATTTTTTACCCAAAAGAATTCTCCCCACATATATTGGTTGTAAGAGTTGGCTTGTTGTTGTTACAAGAGAGCCTTGCTTATAAAGGCAAGGTGAAAGCTAGAAAGGTGGAGAGTGTCCTAAAATGTGTGGAGGATAAGACACCTCACTCCAACTATCAACAATACAACACATAGCTAGACTCCTAGAAAATAACTAGAAACATCTAGAAGACTCACTAAGTCAACTTAATATGTGTGAATTATGTGGGAGAATATTATTTAACTAATTAATAGTTAAATAATATGAATTACTCTTACCAAAAGGGAAACTAGATAGAAAATATCCCTATTCACACTAACAACCCCCTTAAGTGCAACTTAGGGAGAAGTTGACTAATGCAAGATGCAATGATGGATGGGTCCCGGCTACTAGGCCATGTTAGATACCCATGTCCAAACAAGTCTCAAGTGGAGTAAAGGACAAAGCCTCATGGGAAAAAACTCTTCTCCAAAAGTGAGAATGCATGAAACATGTACAAGTGATTGAATGATGGAAGAATCAAGAACCCCCCAAATATAACATCCATCACATATATACAATGAATAGCCCCCCATAAGAGGAAGAGCATGAGACAAGATGTCCCCCCATAATGAAGAAGTTCATGTGCCAATGGTGAATGCTAGAAGAAGAAGACCAAAGAGGATCCAAAACTTGCAAATATGTCTTCCCTTGGGAAGAAACACATCCACTGGTGCATGAAGAAACTCCAACTCCAAACCAAGAGATGAGGAAGGAAGTCTCATGAACTATGATGTCTCTGAAAACTGATCATGTGTCTCCATGTGAAATTCAAATGATACCACAATAAAACCAGGAGTCTTAGGCCTCATTGATGGAAGTGATAATCTAGGATCAAGTGAAAACTGAAAATCAACAACCTCCAAAGACAATGATGGGTTAACAACAGTTGTTCTATGACTATCATCAAAGAGGGGAGAGAACCCCTCAAATGTGTCCTCCAAATCATCAAAGTGAGACTCCACAAACAAGTTTGAAATGCATGGCAAGTACTCATCCCACAAACCTATGTCTAAAAGACAAGAAATATCCTGCTGAACTGAAGTACTAAACTCTAAAGAAGCAGGAGGTGGAGAAGATGAAAGTGTAGTACAAGTCTCAAGAACTAATGAAGAGGTAAGAATACCAAGGTTCAAGTGATCAAACTTCTCCTTTGAATTATGATTCACACAAGGACTATGAATGTCAGCCAAAGGATCTAAATCATCATCAGGAGAGAAAACATAAAAGTTGTATATCCGAGATGCATGATCAACCACCCCAGTAGCAATAATATCTACACTTTCCAAGTCTCTGATAATAACCAAATCAAGTGTGAACTCCATTGTCTTCCCTGTACCACTGTGAGTAATGATCTAATATATGGAAAGAAGATTATTGGTCAAAGAAGGCACACAAAGTACATCATTGAAAGTACCTTCACCAATATCAATGGTTCCCTTCCCAATTACATTCATATATGTATTATTACCCATCAACATAGGTGGCATATCGCAAGGTTCAAATGAAGAAAACATATCCCTAGAAGAAGCCATATGATGAGATGCACCTGAATCAAGAAGCCATTTACCTGATGTAGAACTTGTACTTGCACAGAGTGTTTACCTTTATGTTTAGTTTCCTTAGCTTTCCTTGCATGAGATTCAGAAAGTACTGGTTGTGTAGATGATAAAGGACTAGAAGAAGAATCAGGAGATGAAAGTTTGTTCTTTTGATTAAGTTGCATCAACATGTCAATTTATTTCTTATAACAAGTATGTTCATCATGTCCTGATTTCTTACAATAACCACATGTAGGCTTCTCCTTCTTAAGTGATTTTTGTGCTTGATCTATTTATGTATTTTTCTCAGCTTTCTTTTGTTTCTTGTCAGAAGACCCTGATGCTTTATGTTCCTTAGGCTGTGCAACCACCAAAGCATGATTCTATGATGGCTTAATAATACCCATAGAAATAAGCTTCTATTGCTCATGCACCAACATCTCAGAAAAGGATGCAAATGAAGGCATAGTGAAAGAAGATCCCATAATCAACCTATGAGTGTGAAATCTAGAAATAAAAGTTGCATATTCAGGACTGAGTTTATTCAACACATTGTAGATCAACTGGATGTCCTTTTTCTCAATACCACATGCTTTACATTGTGCTCTTAGATCATTAACCTTAGTTATGTAATCCTAGATGTTGCCAAAGTTCTTAGGATCAAGTCTCATCAATTCATTATCAAATTGATAGTCTTTAACTTCATCTTTTGTACCATACAATATTTTCAATTTATCCCAAGCATCATGTGAATTTGTGCATGCCTCAATCTGAAACAAGAGATCTAGGGAAACGAAACTACAAAGACATCCAAGAGCTTTAGTATGCTTTATCATCCATTTTATCTTTTCCTTATCATCCACAGGTTCAGGTATCTTGTTTTTAACATATAAAGAATATCTAAGATCCATGAGAGCATTCCATGCATGTTGACTCCAAGTTGCATAGTTATATGGTGTTAACAATGGAACCCTTGATTTATCCATGATGTAGAGAAAAAGAAGAGCACAAGAAGCAATATCAAAGCACAAACTAAATCAACACTGTAATTGAAGCCCCCCCAAACCAAAACAACCACCAATTTCAACTCTTTTTCCAACCAATGAATGATAAGTACCCAAAGTGCTTCAAACTAAAAATCTGTTGTCTAAAACAAAATATGGAAAAAGTACATGGATAGAACTATAGAATATAGAATTAACTTTCCAACGCCTATAAGAAGTTGAAATTTCGACGAAGCCGGTGAAAGTTATGATCTCGGGAGTGCAAAATACAAAATCTGACTTAAACAGTTGTATCAGGGACCTGCAGTAAAATATCAAAAAAATATCTACACCACTGCAAAGTGTTCAGAACCAGCTTTCGGACAATATCTTGTTTTTCAATTTTTTATACCGATACGAAAAGTTATGGCTCCTAGAAAAAAAATTGCCCTATTAGGGAAGGGGTCCAAAGGGGCCCTACTGATGTTACCAAAATATTCTAGGAATATTCTCTTTCTCTAGGAAAAATGCCCCTGTGACCGGAAAAGCAAACAAATTAGCCAGAAAACCATTGTGTTAAGGCAAAACCACTATTTGGGGCGCAAAAGTGCCTGACTATACAGTTAAAACTACTTATATCTAATAAAACCACTAGTTTAGAAAAACCATCGGCTGGATGAATTTTTGTGACCACTGGTTTAAGTTTACAGACCTGCGGATCTTTTAAAAGCTGTGGATATTTAAAAGATTAAAATGATTTCTAAGGCCTAAGGGCCAATAATTAAAGGGGTCAAGGGGGTAAGATTGGCCCACAGCCTATTAATAAGGCCCATTGCAGGCACGAGGCTCAATGGCCTCTTCAGGCCCAAGTACAAGGGCCAATGGGTCTATACCTGTCGGTACCCTTTAAAACAATACCCACAGACTTTTAAAATATACCTTCAAACATGCAACTAAACCAACGAACATTTAATTTTACTTGATGGATTTAGATGATTCTGATTTGGATGACACAAATGATGATTCTGGTTCTACTGACACTTTCAAAGATTCTCAAGGAATATGCTCTATGACAGAGAATATTCTCTATGGATTTTGTATGACAAAGGCATAAAAATTTTGCCTTTTGGTGCAAATGCTCCTATTTCAACAATTTTATAGTCAATCTATAGGTTTTGATGCATTCTGGATGCAATGGCAGGGTCAATTTTTGTCCAAACTACTCTAAAATTACAGGATGCCTCCCAAATCAGGTACACACTCCCCAAATTGAAAATGCTATAGATTTGGTATATAGTGTCTGATGTGGACAAAACAAAAGCCGATCTAGACTATATCAGACCTCTTGAATAAAATGGTGTGCTCAGATTTACAGCAGCATGCTGCAAAATGAACCTATCGTACAAGGCTACAAAGAGGAAACCCTCACACAACTGGCTTTTCCATCAAGTCTTTCTGATTCTCCAGTTCATCATATGATGCAAGAAAAGAGCATACTCAACTATCAAGATCCAACAATGAATTTGCATTCAATCTCTCAACAATTTGGCTAACAAGAAGAGATTTCACCTAGATTGCTCTGATACCATGTAAGTGTTGGCTTGTTGTTACAAGAGAGCCTTGCTTATAAAGGCAAGGTGAGAGCTAGAAATGTGGAGTGAAAGGTGGAGAGTGTCCAAAAACATGTGGAGGATAAGACACCTCACTCCAACTATCAACAACTCAACACACAACTAGACTAATAGAAAATAACTAGAAACGTCTAGAAGACTCACTAAGTCAACTTAACATGTGTGAATTATGTGGGATAATATTATTTAACTAATTAATAGTTAAATAATATGAATTACTCTCACCAAAAGGGAAACTAGATAGAAAATATCCCCATTCACACTAACACCCCCCCTTAAGTGTAACTTACGGAGAAGTTGACTAATGCAAGATGCAATGATGGATGGGTCCCAACTACTAGGCCATGTTAGATACCCATGTACAAAAAAGTCTCAAGTGGAGTAAAGGAGAAAACCTCATGGAAAAAAACTCCTCTCCAAAAGTGAGAATGCATGCAACATGTACAAGTGATTGAATGATGGAAGAATCAAGAACCCCCCAAATATAACATCCATCACATATATACAATGAATAGCCCCGCCCATAAGAGGAAGTGCATGTGACAAGGTGTCCCCCCATAATGAAGAAGCTCATGTGCCAATGGTGAATGCTAGAAGAAGATGACCAAAGAGGATCCAAAACTTGCAAACTTGTCTTCCCTTGGGAAGAAACCAATCCACTGGTGCATGAAGAAACTCCAACTCCAAACCAAGAGATGAGGAAGGAAGTCTCATGAAATATGATGTCTCTAAAAATTGATCATGTGTCTCCATGTGAATGTCGAATGATACCACAATAAAATTAGGAGTATTAGGTCTCACTGATGGAAGTGACAATCCAAGATCAAGTGAAAACTAAAAATCAACAACCTCCAAAGACAATGATGGGTTGACAATAGCTATTCTATGACTATCATCAAAGAGGAGAGAGAACCCCTCAAATGTGTCCTCCAAATCATCAAGGTGAGACTCTACAAACAAGTTTGAAATGCCTATCAAGTACTCATCCCACAAACCTATGTTTGAAAGACAAGAAACATCCTGCTAAACTAAAGTACTAAACTCTGAAGAAGTAGGAGATGGAGAAGATGTAAGTCTAGCACAAGTCTCAAGAACCGATGAAGAGGCAAGAATACCAAGGTTCAAGTGACCAAACTTCTCCTTTGAATTATGATTCACACAAGGACTATGAATGTCATCCAAAGGATCTGAATCATCATCAGGTTGTATAGCTGAGATGCATGATCAACCACCCCAGTAGCAATAATCTCTACACTTTCCAAGTCTTTGATAATAACCAAATCAGGTGCGAACTCCATTGTCTTCTCTGTACCACTGTGAGTAATGATCTAATAGATGGAAAGATGATTATTGGTCAAAGAAGGCAAATAAAGTACATCATTGAAAGTACCTTCACCAATCTCAATGGTTCCCTTCCCAATTACATTCATTTATGTATTATTACCCATCAAGATAGGTGGCATATCACATGGCTCAAATGAAGATAACATATCCCTGGAAGATACCATATGATGAGATGCACCTAAATCAAGAAGTCATTTACCTGATGTAGAACTTGTACTTCCACAAAGTGCTTTACCTTTATGTTTAGGTTCCTTAGCTTTCCTTGCATGAGATTCAGAAAGTACTAGTTGTGTAGATGATAAAGAAGGACTAGAAGAAGAATCAGGAGATGAAAGTTTGTTCTTTTGAACAAGTTGCATCAACATGTCAATTTGTTTCTTATAACAAGTATGTTCATCATGCCCTGATTTCTTACAATAACCACATGTAGGCTTCTCCTTCTTAAATGATTTTTGTGCTTGATCTGTGTATGGATTTTTCTTAGCTTTCTTTTGTTTCTTGTCAGAAGAACCTAACGCTTTATGTTCCTTAGGCTGTGCAACCACCAAAGTATGATTCTGTGATGGCTTAATAATACCCATAGAAATAAGCTTCTATTGCTCATGCACCAACATCTCATAAAAGGATGCAAATGAAGGCATAGTGAAAGAAGATCCCATAGTCAACCTATGAGTGTGAAAGCTAGAAACAAAAGTTGCATATTTAGGACTGAGTTTATTCAACACATTGTAAATCAATTGGATGTCCTTTTTCTCAATACCACATGCTTTACATTGTGCTCTTAGATCATTAACCTTAGTTATGTAATCCTAGATGTTGCTAAAGTTCTTAGGATCAAGTCTCATCAATTCATTATCAATTTGATAGCCTTTGACTTCATCTTTTGTACCATACAATGTTTTTAATTTATCCCAAGCATCATGTGAATTTGTGCATGCCTCAATCTGAAATAAGAGATCTAGATAAATGAAACTACGAAGACATCCAAGAGCTTTAGTATGCTTTATCATCCAATTTATCTTTTCCTTATCATATGTGGGTTCAGGTATCTTGTTTTTAACATATAAAGAATGTCCAAGATCTATGAGAGCATTCCATGCATGTTGACTCCAAGTTGCATAGTTATATGGTGTTAACAATGGAACCCTTAATTTATCCATGATGTAGAGGAAAATAAGAGCACAAGTAGTCGTATCAAAGCACAAACTGAATCAACACTATAATTGAAGCCCTCCCAAACCAAAACAACCACCAATTTCAACTCTTTTTCCAACCAATGAGTGATAAGTACCCAAAGTTCTTCAAACTAAAAATCTGTTGTCTATAGCAAAATCTGGAAAAAGTGCATGGACAAAACTGTAGAATACAGAATTACCTTTCCAACGCCTATAAGAAGTTGAAATTTTGATGAAGCGGATGAAAGTTATGAGCTCGAGACTGAAAAATGCAAGATTTGACTTCAAACAGCTGTATCAGGCACCTACTACAAAATATCAGAAAAATATCTACACCACTACAAAGTGCTCGAAACCAGCTTTCTGACGATATCTTGTTTTCTAATTTTCGATACCGATGCAAAAAGTTATGGCTCCTAGAAAAAAATTGCCCTATTAGGGCTAGAAGAGGACCAAAGGGGCCCTGTTGATGTCAGTAGAATATTCTCTTTCACCGGGAAAAATGTCCCTGTGACTCAAAAAGGAAACAAATTAGCCAGAAAACCACTATGTTAAGGCAAAACCATTGTTGGGGGCGCAAAACTGCCTAACTGTACGTTGAAAACTGCTTATATATAAGAAAACCACCATTTTAGAAAAAACACCAGCTAGGCGGATTTTTGTGACCACCAGTTTAAGTTTGCAGACCTGTGGATCTTTTAAAAGTTGTGAATATTTAAAAAATTAAAATGATTTCTAAGCCCACGAGGGCCAATAATTAAAGGGTTCGGGTGGCCAAGATTGGCCCACAGCCTATTAATAAGGCCCACTACAGGGGTAGGGTTCAATGGCCTCCGCAAGCCCAAGTATAGGGGCCGACAGGTCTATACTTGTTGGTACCCTTTAAAACAATACCCACAGACTTTTAAAATACACCTTCACACATGCAACTAAACCAACGAACATTTAATTTTACTCGATGGATTTAGTCGATTCTTATTTGGATGATGCAAGCGATGATTCTACCAACGCTTTCAAAGATTCTCCAGGAATATGCTCTGCGACAAAGAATATTCTCTATGGATTCCATACGGCCGACGGCAGAGGCAAAAAATTTGCCTTTTGGTGCAACTGCTCCTATTTCAACAATTTTATAGTCGATCTATAGGTTTTGACGCCTTCCAAATGCAATGGCAAGGTCAATTTTTGCCCAAACTGCTCTAAAATTGTAGATGCCTCCCGGATCAGGTACATACTCCTTGAATTGAAAATGCTATAGATATGGCATATAGTCTCCAATTTGGAAAAAACAAAAGCTGATCTTGACTATCTCAGACCTCTTGAGCACAATGGTGTGCTCAAATTTGTAGCAGCATGCTTCGAAATGAACCTGTAGTACAAGGCTACAAAGAGGAAACCCTCACACAAATAGCTTTTTCATCAAGTCTTTCTGATGCTCCAGTTCATCATATGATGCAAGAGAAGAGCATACTCAACTATCAAGATCCACCAATGAATTTGCATTTAATAAGTCAACAATTTTGCTAACAAGAAGATATTCCACCTCTGATACCATGTAAGAGTTGGCTTGTTGTTGTTACAAGAGAGCTTTGCTTATAAAAACAAGGTGAGAGCTATAAATGTGAAGTGAAAGGTGGAGAGTGTCCTACAACATGTGGAGGATAAGACACCTCACTCCAACTATCAACAACTAAACACACAACTAGACTCCTAGAAAATAACTAGAAACATCTAGAAGCCTCACTAAGTCAACTTAACATGTGTGAATTATGTGGGAGAATATTATTTAACTAATTAATAGTTAAATAATATGAATTACTCTCACCACAAGGGAAACTAGATAGGAAATATCCCTATTCACACTAACATTGGTGTCTCTTCTCTTATGTCTATCTTTCTTCTATTCTTCTTCTTCTTTCATGTTCTTAAAGTGTTAACTTATACGTCGTTATGGTGCCAAAATTTACTTAGATCTCTAAGTTGCATTATCTTTCCTCTAAGGGTTAATGTGATGGGAAATCTTCTTTGTTTATTTCTTCTTTAAGGGCATAGTAGTATGTGCTTATATCAAGTTATTAAATATCTAATTAAGAAAACATAGGATACTGGAAGGTGCATGCTGGGTTCTCTTTCCCTTTCAATTGGTATCAAATCTATGGTGGTTCCATGTTATGTGTTGGTTCCATAGTGTTTAAGGTTCTGAGTATTTCTTTTATTTCATGATTTCTTAGCCTAACAAGCTTGAGGGAATTTGTAGGAAGGAACCGGTTGATTATTAATCCTTGTTTGAGTGGAAAGTTTGTAGTTGATCTTGTTTTTCAAAGCATAGCAGGTATTTGAAGGATGGAGAAGATGAAGTTTTTTGGATTTGATCATGTGGTTACATTTAATATGATATTTCAATCTGGAGCTCCTATTTGATAGTATGCAATAACCCTCATGCATGGTGGTTGTGGAGTTGGCCTACAAGTGGGCCTAGAGTTCCTAGACCTCTTCTTCCTTTTGGTTGGTTGTACTTGCATGTCTCAGTTTCATATTGATTTGATCTAAGGGTTTTGTAGATTTTCTATTCAAAATCTATGGTTGTGCTTATCTATGTTATTCCATTATTTTAGTTTAACTATTTTGGTGATTTTCATAATTGTGGGTCTTCTAGATGATAAGTGGATATCAATTTTCATGTGTGTCAATGATTTTGTAGGTTTTACATGGTTAATAAAACTTGTGGTTTTGTAGATCTATAAATATACTATTTCTTAGTTATGAATCCCTAGGAGTATTTCTAGATGTAAGATAGTTGCAGATTTGTAGGTATGCTTTGTGCATGGTTTTAAGAGGTTATTTGTAGGTTTCTCGGTGTGGAGATGTTGGTACATGATTAGTCACTCGTCATTTCTACAATATTTACTTGATGGGTTCCTTGACTATGGTTACTCATTGTGAATTTGATTGCAATATTAGTTTTAGAGTTAATCTAGTGTTTAAGTCTTCAAATCTACATGGTATCTTCTTTGTAATCTTATTTTGTGAGTTACTAATATGATGATGAGTTTACATGCTTTATTTTTTTGGGATCTATGTGTTATGTAGATTTGTGGGCTGATTACCCATTAGTTGATGACTTGGATGTGGACTATCTACATCCATAGGTCTTTTCAATGTTGATGTAAACTTTGTTAGTTGCCCTTGTTTGTGGTCATTTGTGCATAATTGGTATATTGCATTGGGATGAAAGGATGGATGGTTAGAGCACCTAGATAGTCAGTTATTTGGACTTGTGACATGTTGTGTATCTTCTAGACTTGGAGATCTTGGTTCTACTTTATTCTAAATTGTGTTGCTGATATTGCAAGTGAAGTATTTGATTATGTTAGAGCCATGGATTATCTTCATTCAGTGGATGGTTATCACGATGCATTGGATAGCTCAGTATCATAGTTTTTGTGGGATCTTTGTTAGTGATGTGAATCTATCAATTGGTGATGGATGATCTTCTACAATGGTTGTAGGTGTCATTGTAAAGCTTCCAAATTATGATTCTTGTATTTTGTGAAAGTATTTTGACATCTTGAGCTCCATTGTTAGAGGATGGTTATCTTCATGTGATTGGAGATGGTATTCTAACTTGCTATTTTTAACAGATAAATCTTATATCAATGATTTTTTTGGTATCTTGTCATGATGGGCTCTTCATTTTAGATTGGAGTTCTAGCATGATGGTGCACCTTTGGCAAGATATGTTCATTGGAGCATGTGGTCTCCTATGAAGAGATGCTAGATCATGATGCCATGTGTGTTCATGGATTTTGTAGATGTGCAGTGGGAGTTTTGATAGTGGTCTAGTGAAGTTCTCTTTAGTTTTGAGTATTAATCATTTTCTTGAAGCTTCATGTTTTTGCAAGTAATATTTGAAGTTAGCATGAATTGATTGTTGGATGCTCATGGATATTAGAGAGACTTGAGATGAGGACAAAGATATCTTATTATGGGGATCATGTGTTGGAATGATGAAACTTCAGTTAAAGACTAAGGAGCTTTCACTTAGGTATGGACATGAGTTCATGTTTGAACTTGAGAGGAGATTGTTCTTGGAGAGAGTCTATGAGGCTTGGTGTATCTCAATCTATGTTACCATAAATGAGAAATAGAAATTACAACCACAACGATAACAAAATGAGAAATGGGATATTTAGAGGTTGTTAATAAGAAATAGATCTTGTATACATATATATTTTCAAATTTTTAAATTTATTATAAAATTTTATCCAACATAAATTAAAAAATATATTTAAATTTAAAATTAATTTTTTAAAAACAATAATTATAAAAAATATATATTTTAGTTGTAATTATAATATAAAATAAAATAAAAATAAAGAAACTTAACAAAATATATTTTAAAAAATAAAAATAAAGATAAAGTAAAACAAAGCAAATTCATAACAAAATAGATAATTGGTAATCTGTAAAAAACATATATTAAAGTTTTAATGTTTTTAAAACAAAAACTACTAAAACAAATCTTGGATTTTTCTTTGATATTTCTACAACATAGTCTAATGAAAATTTTTAAATGGAAAACACAAAACCTAAAATATGCAGGATGCTCAATCTTCTAGGAGAATTTAGCAACACTTCCAATGAACAAAAATGTCTTGGCTGGCTTAGAAATGGTCATTTGTGATGAAAAAGATGTTTCACCCATTTTAATGGGAAACACAACCTTGCCATCATGTTTCTGGTAACAAAGATCGCAGTGGAGCATTCTCATTCCCCACTTTTGGTTCACTCAACAAAAAATGATCTAATAGGTATTGCCCATGTTGTTTTAGGTTCATTTTTTTATGTTTTTCTTTCTCATGGATATGGATCTTGAGCTATAGTTTCTAGTTCCGGAGGGTTCATTTGAGGAGTATTTGGCATGGCCATCTCCTCACGTATATGGTTTGATTTGTGAGGAGTTTTGGAGATGTTGTTGGGTTGATGTCCTATTTGTTGAATGAATTTTGAGTTTGATATTCACTGGTTAGAGAAGCTTATAGCCATCATGCTCCCCCTTTCCATGCTTTCCCTTGGAGAAATTCCACATAGGTTGAACACTATTCATCCTATGCATCCTTCTCAACCAATAGAGTATCCACGAGTTCTTGAATTGTGATGCACAATTATCTGACCATATGATATGCTGACCAAATGATATGCTCCTGCTAGCCAAATCATGGTAGAACATCTAAAAGTAGCCTTGCATGAACTCTGTAGAATGTGTGAGATCATCAATGATATAAAAATGATACTCCCTCAAGATCTTCTAGTCATCCTCTGTACTACCATCTACATGAATGAATGCTATATGCACAAATATAGCAACCTGTGTAGAGTTGTAATAATACGATTGTACCTCACTTTTTGGCTTTAGTGTGTGGTTCTCTACAAAGTCAACAACTAAAACAATGATATCAAGTGGAAATGTGTCCTATCATAACTTGAATTATAATTCCAACCATCGATCTCTATGGGTATGCCTTGCATACTCGTAAACTATATTCTCTCAAAAAATAGAGATAAACTGATACATTGGAATCTTTTCAATGACTAATTCACATCATTTTACTTGTTTGCCATCTTTTAGACTATATGCCATTATATTATGTTTTCCAAAACTTACTAGTTCATTTCCAATTGCACGTGTGTTCTCCATATGTTCACAAATTGGCAAATGTTGCAACCCACCACAATGATCACACATGTCATCCAAGCATAAGTTCTTGTGGGATAATTGACCATCCACTCTTTGACATCAAATGCTTGATATGTAATCTCTTGAAGATCTAGGTGGACATTTTCTATTACAATTCTACAAAACATCATTAGTATGCAAATCTACACATATATATCTATAAACATCATAATAATTAGAAAACTCAATATGTAATTTACAATAATATGTTGTGTATGTGTGTGATTTATTTTGACATAAAAAAATTTTACCATTTCAAAATACCTTTGACTAATTTTGATTTGAAGATACATCTCTTGAAATTTCTTGAAAAACTGTGTTTGAGTCACATCTAAAAAATGCTTTGGATGTGGCTCATAATTTCAACAACCAACTCTCCTTCTTACAACATCTCTTATATTAGGAGACACCCTTGTGTTATTTTTCTAAAAGTTTTCATTGAGGGATCTCAATGTTTCAACAACAACTTTATCTTTCTGTGGGAGTATCCCAGAGAATGCCCATAATTCATTACTATTTGGGTCTTTGAAACTCTTTCACACCTTCCAATGACTCTCATTAGATTTTTTCTATTTATTTTGAATGCTTCACTTGTCTTTTTAATGAAGCAAGCTTTCTTTGTTTTATGGCTTACTATTGTCGACGTAATGACACATTGTGTTACATTATTATCCTTAGTGCATGAGGTGGAACCCACACTCTCATATGCACTCATTAGATTCTTTACAATTAATTTTTCACTTCAAAAATCTAATGTTCTTAGGCCAAGAATCTTCATAGTGGGCCTAAATTTTAGATTTTTCATCAATTCAACAAATAGTTGATATCTTCCAGTTTCATTTAAGTTCTCAAAAAATAATTTCCATATCTCTTTGTCATATCTTTGGCATGTATTCTTAGGAATCTTATCCTGCATGGGCTTCAAAACATTCTCATCAATGTCAATTAGAAACTTAGGCTTTATATGCAAAATTCTAGGACGCATTTTCAATGGTAAAGTTGACATAGTATTAAGAATTTCTTCAATATTTACTTGAGATAGGATAGATGGTGTACCTTTGACTGGAGATGGAAAAGATGAAAACCCTTGAATTTGAGATGGAGAAGATGGTGTACCTTCAACTTGACATGTGAATGATGGTGTGCCTCCAACTTGAGAAGAGAATGATGATGTACCTTCAACTTGACCTGTGAAAGATGGAGTGCCTCCAACTTGAGAAGAGAATGATGATGTACCTTCAACTTGACCTATGAAAGATGGAGTGCCTCCAACTTCAAGATTCAATTTCCTCGTTGAATGAAGGTTTTACATTTGTTTCCTTTGTGCCATCAATTTCATCTCTCTCTTAGCTTGATTAGATGAGTCATATTCCTCTTGAATTGGTAACAGTGGTATGTCTTCTTTTGGTGTTAGTCTTTGCTTGTTTCCTCGGCATGATGATGATTTCTATATGCATCATGAATAATACATAGATAAATTAGTCTATCTTGGTACAATAGAGTAGAGTAATCTTATACACAAATATTAAAATAATCATATAATTAAAGTGAATAAATGATTATAAATCTAAACATTTATAGTTTCTAGGGTGGTCAAACCTAAAACATAGAGATTGCGCACATGTCATATACTAGCAATCTTTTACAAATCAAGATTAAGCTAGGATAAAACTCGAATTACAAGTCAAGATGACATATCATACCATTCTTGAACTTCATGGAGTAACTAACATTCATCATTCGAATGATATTTAAGAACGTATCATAGCAATACAATGGAACTTTTCCAACACTTACAATGTCTTTTAGCTCTCTCTATATATAGAAATAAACTTTTCCATACTAAGTTTTTAGCATTAAATCAATAGCCAAGATTAATTTGATCCTAAAGCTTAGATTTAGTCGTATGATCTTAAGTCAAACTCATTTCATTTTGGCTACAAGAGTTCTCCATCATTGGAATAAGGGTCTCTTAGGATATGGTCAACATTTACAAATGGTGGTAGGCACAATCTCTAGGTTAATTTCACATTTTCTTAACATATCTTCTCAAACACACTTGTCTCCTTCACCTAGGTGAATTGGGAATGCAATTTCCAAGGTAGTAACTTTAGTTGACAAGCATAAATTGTTCTATAAGGATCTTCAAATCATGTAGTATTCCTTCTTTTATCATAAATCTTCAATAGAAAGGCAACTTCCTCATAGAAATAGAATAATTCGCTACCTTTTTTGACCTTCTTCTATTGTCATATTTATAAATAAAATTGTATGGAGCTTGGTTTTTTAGAACAACAACAAATCAGGTCAACAAAATCAGTAATTTGTCCTTTGTTCATCTCATTCTCTTAGTGAACATTTTGTTTGATCTTGCCTTAGGTTCTCTTTTAGTACTTTCTTCCTCTATCATATTCTTGTTAAAATAGTGTATGTAGAGCTACAAATCATGTCTCTAGATCAACAATTTTTCTTGATTATCCACCTTTCTCTTGCAACAAAAAGACAAAGTATCAAACTCTTTTAAAGGACCACAAACTACCTCCGACTAGTTAGCAAAAAATTGAGATAAAAGAAGAATGAAACACAAAGATTTTAATCAAGATCAATGAAATATGTGAAAAAATGAAAAGTTAGATTAAAGATGCAACATATTCATTCCTATTTAGGACAAATCCCTTCTGTAATCCTTCTCCCATTCCTAGTCAAATTGGTTGTGAAATTATAATCAAGTGTCAAATTTAGTTTGGTTTTGTAACTTCACCAAATTTGGTGTCCTTCTTTTGATCTTGACTGCTACTTCATGATGCATGACTCTTTCATTTCATGAAAAGGCTATGCACCCACCAATATCAATACTCTATCTTCCTTAACTATCTAATAACTCCTTGGCAAGTCACTGTCTATTCAATACAACCTCATTGTGATTATAATCGTCCTAATAACTATGCCAATGACATGTATGGTTATGTTTTAGTTGACCTATTTGGCCATCTAGTGTCCACGACAATCTTCCCTGCCATATTAATATCCTTTCAATACCACCTATATGTTTATATAGTATCATGGATATGTTTTTGCATGGATTTGAGATTAATTGACTTAACATTTAGTCTTGATTGTCACCTTGTGTATCAGTTGCTAGCGTACCCATCGGTGAGAGGTCATAACTATTCCTAGGGTTGCATGATAGCTATTGTGGTATAACAGTCTTTAGGCTGATATGACAATTCTTGCAAGTGAGTATGCTCAAGTGACAATCCTCAGCTTGATTTTATCATGATGATAATTCTTTGACTAACACGATTTCCCTTAGTAACCCTCTAATTTTTTAGGTTAGTTTTTTAATCAGGATAATAGCAACATGATTGCACATCTACTCCACAGTGAAAGTGTTTACATGACCTTGCTCTAGTTTAAAGGATTATCCTTGAATGTTGATAAGACTCCCTTCATAAATATATACCAATACTATCTTGACTATTTCCTTCCCATGGTGATATGGCTTGTTTTTGATAATATAAGGTGGCTAAACAAGGGGCCGAACCCTTACAAAAAATAGAGAGACCCAAAGGCAGCAAGCATCAACAATGCCTTAATCCAGAAACAGCATATACAACCATAACAGAATACCAGCAAAACCAGCAAAACTAGCCACTAAGATGAAAGTCAAAAAATTGAGAAACAGAGTATCAGCAGTATAACAACAAAGACTAAGGAGACAACAGCTCTCCTTTCTAGACCATAGATTTAATAATATCATCCACTTTTTTAGCCAGATCATCACTGTCAGTATCAATAGTAACCCCCAGATTCTTCAGCACAGAGAGGTTGAGGAGTATAGAGGTCCTGAGCACAATGGAGAAATTCTGTTCAAGCTTCGCAATGCAATCACGCAGACCTGCAAGATCAGCCCCCAGACCATCATCAGTCTCCATAGCATCCTCAGCCTCTTCCACAAACATGGCACCCACTGTGTCAGCATTTCCAGCAGAGTCAGCAGCATCCTCCGTGGTAGCCCCTGTATCATGCGTCTCCTGCTTGTCTTCATCATCACCAGAAATGTCGTGAATCTCCACATCCCTATCGTCCTCTCCCTGGGTGGATTCATCTGAGCCGCTCTCAGAATAGTCAATGAGCTTTGCTGAAGGAGCCGGTTTGCCTACAATACGCCCCGACCGCCGAACACCAAAGGAAAGCCCCTCCCTACAAATCTTCACTGAAGAATCCCTTCTCTGTCCCACCGGGGTCCTACTAAGGGTTTTGGGGGTCCCAACCACTGCCTTCCCAGTGCTCATATCACCAGCAACCTTCCACTTTTTACCCTTCTTAGAGGCAGTAGGGCCCGGAGTATCAATAGGATTTTTCGTAGGAGTGCAAGAGGAGACTTCACCAGTTTTGATAGGAACAGGGGAGGGCCCGGGTTCAACAACATCAGGAATATTCTTAGGGTTTGAGAAGGGCTCCCCATCCCCACTATTAGCGGGAATGGTTTTGGAGGGTTCGAGAGCAAGATGATGATTATACAAACAGAGAATGAGGCCCTGGTGAAGAGGGATAGGCTTCATAGCAGTGTTTTTAGCCAGTTTCGCCCGAACCCTAAGGAAGGAATGCTCTAGGGAGGAAAGCAAATAAAACGGAAAACTAATTTTAGCATTGTGATGGAAATGATTTAACAGGGGGAGATGGTAGTTATAAAACCTGGTGAAGCGCCCCTCGAGGGTGAAATACTTCATGAGGATGAAACACATAGCATCCCACGGCTCCGGCAACTTGGCTCTGTCAAAACTGCCCTGGTAAGGGACTAATTCTTCGCCAACCCCAAGGAAGAGCTGCTGGCTGGAGTGGTCCGCAATTTTAGTTTTCCGTTGTAGCTTCAAGCCCTGAGTAGACATACCAGTGGCCAAAGCGATCACACATTCAGAAACTTCAAATCTGATTCCACCCACCGAAACCCATCTGTTCTGCCAAGACCGCGCAAATTGTTCAGAAAGAGCTTCATTGTACCCATTAAGCCTCTCCAAATAGGGGCTAATCCCGCCCTCTTTGTAGTAATGCCAAGCTACCAGATTGTCTTTAAATTCACAGCACGAGACGGGTTCGGTTCGAATTCTGTCTCCTCCCATAGCGAAATTACATCGCATGCCACAGAAACCCTCAGTCTCCTCAGTCATCTTAACAGGAGAATTACTAACATTAACAAGGCTAATAATAACAGCGCACACAAACTCATAATAATGGGAAGCCTTACAAACCCCAAACCCATGCTTAACCATAATTACCTGGCACAGGCCATGATGATCTGGCCATCCGCTTGCCTTATGAGAAAAATGAGCGGATTTGACAGTAGAGAAAGTACGAGAGGACTCGTACTTCAAAAGACATGTCATCCCCCTCCCAAGTGTTGTTATATGGACCCTAATCAGACTCAGAGGTTATATTTACCCCACTTTTATCAGCGCGGTTTCCCCCCAAATTCCTACGAGGTCAAGGGGCAGCGCCCCTTGCGGGGTTTTGGGGGCAGCGCCCCTTGCGGGGTTTTGGGGGCAGCGCCCCCAAGACGGGGTCAAGGGGCAGCATTTTGTAAAACGGGGTCAAGACAATTTTTTATTATTTTATAATGCACCGGGAGTTAATTTTTTCATTGACCGACATAAGAAAACCCTATTTTGTAACCGACAAAAAGCTTGATAAAAAGCGGCTAAGGGTTAGGGTTTTGATATTGTATTGTAGCATTTTGCAGCGGTATTGAGTTGCAGGGATTGCTGATTGTAATTGGTTTGATTTACTGGATAATAATATTGGACTCTCTGTTTGGTGGATGTAGCCCGAGTTTGGGTGAACCACGTTAAAACTTGTCTCTCGCTATTATTATTTCTGTGTATTTCCATTTCTCTGTTTAATCTTTATTTGCATTTAATTGATATCTTCTGCCAGCTAACCCTAACACCAAGGAGCTGACAGTATGAGCTGGCTTTCGAACACATCTGACTCATCCAAACCCGGCCACATCTTTAAGAATGAGATTCTTAAGATTTAAAGGAAGATGATCAAATTGGCGCCAAACCCTCCAATTTAAATATCATTGCCCAAGTTTAGCACAGGCGTCTGCAACTCCGTTACCCTCACGGTAAATATGAGAGATATGCACATTAGTAATCCTCTGTAAGAGAAACTGAATATCCCTAATAACGTCTTTCAACTGAATGCCAACATTCGACACATTAGTGACGGCATCAATAACCATTTTAGAATCTCCCTGAATATCCAAATTCTTAATACCAAGTGATATGGCCAATTTAATCCCCCAAAGAAGAGCCATAGCTTCCACATAGTTATTGTTGTGACAGCCTAGACCTCCAGCATAGACAGTAAACATCCACCCTTTATCATCTCGGATGATCCCGCCCCTGCTAGCAGTACCATCAAGCTTAGAAGCCCCATCAAAATTGAGTCTCATCCAGTTAGAAATCGGAGGCTTCCATCTAGTATTAAGTCTCTACAATAATTTTGTATTGTTATAAGCAGGAATATGATTGAGAATCCTCCAGTTTGCTGCAATTTGTTCTTCCTCCTGGGACAAAGGTTTCGCTGTGGTGCGGATATGGGCCGTAGTGACACTTTCCAAGAGAGTCTTCATGAAAGTATGAGAGACCTGAGAGGCATCTCTAGCAGTATCCCTAAAAATCCGATGGTTGCGCTCTTTCCACAAAGTCCAGCTCAGGTACGGCAGAGTTTGATTCCATAACTCAACAAGCCAGGGATGGGAGAAGGGAGGATACCAATTGTTAATAACTTCCTGGATATCAGAATTGCAAGCCCACTGAATACCAAAATTGCTGAGGATGAGGCTCCAAATGTCCCTAGCAAAGTCACAGTGGAAGAACAGATGAGAAATTGTTTCCTCCTTTTCATAGCATAGACAGCATCTGTTGGCCAGAGTGAAACCTCTCTTCTGCAAATTATCTTGGGTTAGAATTTTGTTATGAACAGAGGCCCACCAGAACATGTTAATTTTTGGGATCAGTTTGTGGTTGTACACTTTTCTCCATATATCCTTTTTATGAATCTCAGGGACCAATAAGTGATAGGCAGACTTAACAGAGAATCGGCCATTCTTATCCGGCCACCAAAATTGCTCATCTTCACGAGGGAAGAGAGGAATTCTGACTTCCTGAATCAACTTTTGAACCATCTGAGCTTTAGAGGTGAGATCAGGGCGATGGGGACAACAATCCAACAAAGTTCTCCAGCGCCTGTGACCATTATTGGTTGACATATAATCACTAACCTTATTGCCAAAGAACTGAGTAGCAACGCCAGCAATCTCACCCAGATCCCTCTGAGAGATGAGAGCCTTATCTTTTAGCCAAATATTAGTCCAAAACTTGATACCCATACCATTACCCAACTTCCATCTGATCCCTTGCATGAGTAGATTTCTAGATTTCAACATTTTATTCCAGATGACCGATCCCTTAGGAAGACCTTCTTGCTGGAGGAAGTTAGACCAATCAGTGTCATGCAAATATTTGGCTTGCATGATTTCTCCCCAATCTTTATGATGATGAATCAGGTTCCAATTAATTTTAGAGAGCAGGGCTTTATTCATACTCCGTATAGTTCTAAGATTGAGACCCCCATGGGATTTAGGAAGACACACTTTATCCCAGCTGACCAGGGACATCCGCTATTTATCTTCAACTCCCGTCCATAAAATTTTCTTTGAATCTGTTCCAACTTGGTAGCAAAAGAAGTAGGAATTTTAAAAAGAGAGAGGAAATAGGTGGGTATACCTTGCAAGGAGGCCTGAAGAAGCTGCAATTTACCAACACTACTGAGGACTTTTCCTTTCCAACCAATCAGTTTCCGTTGAGTTCTTTCCAAAAGGCTATTCCAAAAATTTGGAGAAACTTCTTTAACCATAAAGGGGAGACCCAGATAGACAGCAGGAAGAATATCTTCAGCACAATCCAGAATATGTATGATTTTTTGGCAGAGAGTAGTGGGAGTATTAAAAAAATACACATTACTCTTTTGGAAATTGATGTTTTGCCCAGAGGCAATGGCATAAAGGTTTAAAATATTCTTCCATCTCCGGGCTTCAATCACCGAAGAGATGCCAAAAAGAAGGGTATCATAAACAAATTGCTACACAGACATAGGGGCAAGGGAGGAAGCAGGTTTAATGCCCACAAGATGCTTACAGACCACGTTAGCTTGAATGTATCTCCCAAGAGCCTCAGCCATAATGATAAACAAGTAAGGAGAAAGGGGATCCCCCTGCCGGAGTCCGCACGAGGAGGAGAAGAAACCCCTAGGAATCCCATTGACCAAGATAAAAAATTTGGCAGAAGAGACAGCCATCCAGATGAGGAGATGAATTTTGTCATTAAACCCAAATTTTCTAAGAACTTGAAACAGAAAATCCCATGAGACCCTATCATAGGCTTTAGAGATATCCAACTTAAGGGCCGTACCCAGAATTTTGCTCTTCTCCATGGAATGAATAGTTTCATGGGTGGAGATCACAGCATCCAAAATTTGACACCCTGGGACGAAACCTTTTTGAGAAGGAGAGATAATTTTATCAAGAAAAGGTTGAAGTCTCATGACAAGGGCTTTGGTGCAAAGCTTATAGACAGTATTACACAGGCTAATAGGTCTGAAATCAGAAAGATTGGTGGGTTTCAGCTTTTTAGGGACAAGGACAATAAAGGTGTTATTGAGCTGCTTTAAGATCTTGCCAGTTTTGAAAAAATCATGAACCGCAGTCGTGAGGTCAGCCCCCACAATATCCCAATACTCCTGAAAAAAGATAGGAGGGAAGCCATCCGGGCCCAGAGCTTTAAAGGGACCCATATAGAATAAAACAGCACGAACCTCCTCCTCAGAAATAGGCCTCAGCATTTCCAGATTATCTTCCTCAGTTATGAGACAGGGGATCTTGTCAATAAACTACTTAGTAGCCCTATCGTTATCATCACCAGTGGCTTGTTCTGTCAGTAAGTTCTGAAAAAATAATACAGCTTGTTCCCCAATCTCATTGTCCTCAGTGATAACATCACCATTGTCCAAGCATAGTTTGGTGATGGAGTTAGCCTTCCTATGTTTCATAGCAGAAATATGGAAAAAAGTAGTATTCCGATCTCCCTCCTTAAGCCACTGAACCCTAGACTTTTGCTTCCAAAAGACCTCTTCGCGGCCCATAAGATTCTTCCATTCTGAAATCAGATCTTGTTCTTTCTTAGAAGTATCGTCGGAAACATCCCCTTGAGCAATCCGCTGCTGAATATCCTCAAGTTGACCAGCTAAAGTTTTCTTCTGCCAAAACACATGACCAAAACTGAGTCTATTCCAGCCACGAACCTCCTGTTTGATATGCAGAAGCTTCTTAACTAATCTGAACATAGGAGTACCCTGGATAGGAATTTGCCACCATTGTGTCACCAGTTGTCTGAAATCCTTATGCTTAATCCACATAGCTTCAAATCGGAAAGGGAAAGGACCCCAATGACATTGATCATGCCAATGAAGGAAAATAGGGTAGTGATCAGATATGGTTCTAGGAAAAGCCTGTAATTGCATATTATGATAATTGTCCCAGTTGCTCGATATAATGACCCTGTCTAATTTAACCTGAATCAAATTGTCCCCACGTCTCCTATTGGACCAAGTAAAAATCTGATTTTGTAGCTCCACATCAAGCAATCCCCAAGCATTAATAAACTCGGCAAAGTCAAACATGCTGTCAGAGTAATCAAGGTTCCCACCATATTTCTCAGAGGGATACAAAGGAGTGTTGAAGTCACCAGCCAACATCCATTTGGAGCACGGAAACTTGGTCAGGGTACTACTCAAATCAGTCCATAAAGATTGTCTTTGGGCTCTAGTATTAAAAGCATAAATATTGATTAAATACCATTTGAAAGAGGGAGAGGAGAAATTGGTAACCAGGAGATGCTTGCCAGAAGCCACAAGGGAACCCTGAATTTTCGTACTGTTCCACATTGTAACAATCCCGCCAGAAGCCCCAATAGCAGGGCTAATACAAAACTCAGCCTTAGGCCATATGTAATCAGCAATCTTCTTAAAGTTTTCCTCAGTCATCTTGACCTCCTGCAGGAGCAAAATGTCTAATTTATTTTCCAGAACACAGTTCTTGACCTCAAACTATTTTGAGGGGCTATTGAAACCCCTCAGATTCTAGGATAAGATCCTCATTTCAAAGGTTTGAGGGAGGGGACCTCCAGGGTTTTCTGCTTACCACTGGCAATTTCCCTGGCAAAATCTCTTTGCCGAGTTTCCTGTAGGGTTGGTCACCCTTGTTTTGAGTCAGTGCCAACATCAGCAGTCTTTTTACCTTTGCGAGTCTTCTTCTTAGGGGTAATCCAGCTTTCTGGGTCATTCCCACTACCACTTGGGCCGATGTCAACTGTCAATGAGGGATCAACATTATGATCACCTACTTCCTGCACAGGGTTCCTGGTGGACTCAAGATCATTAGCACCTAAGGGAGCAGCTGATGAAGCCTGGGGATCAAGGGCGTTATCATCTTCAACATCCTCATCGATCAATCTATCCTGGATTTCTCCCTCCTCACACCCACCAGAATTCTGTCAGACCGTAGGACTAACAGTGTCTAGAACCCCATTCTGACAACCTATGTCCAGAATCTGTTCCGTATTCTCCTCTAGATAGACAATATCCTGATGATCCGCAGCCATCTGGCTTTCCTTATCCTTAGACTGTTCAGGATGGTCTTCTGGGAAAGCATTTTCCACATTACCCCCCATTCCCTGATGGTCAGGGGTAACATATGATTGTGAGCGGTCCTCAACCTCAATAAGGGAGTCAGTCTCCCGACTCGTTTGCTTAGTTTTACAGTGAGTCATTATGTGGCCCTTCTTCTTGCAGATTTGACAGAAGGTGGTGGCATTTTCATAAAGGATTGGCTGAGTCCAAACCCCATATTTGGAGTTTAACTCAATGGACACAGGAAGGGTTTCGTTTATCTCCACATTGACACAAAAACGAGCAAAAACACAACGGGATTGAGTACGGGTAGTATGGTCCACAGTAACAAACTGGCCAAAAGAGTCACCAATAGCAAAAAAAAAATTTCATCCCAGAATTCTAAGGGAAACCCAGGTAAACGAACCCAAACAGGAGTAGATTTATTGAGATCCGAGCTAGGGTCAAACCCAGGTTTCCATTGGCACAGAGCAAGCGAGTGCAACCCATAAAGCCAGGGTCCCCCAGCAAGAGTAGCAAGCATATCCTCCCTACTGGTAAATTTAAAAAGGAATACTCCTCTTGCATGGCAATGACTGAAACACTACCCTTAAGTCTCCACTGGGAGGAAACCCATTTACAGACCATCTCAATATTGGGACGGAAGGAAAAGAATTTACCTACCAGAGAAAGATCCATGTTTGCCATGATTTCTTCAATCAGACCATCCGAAATATCCATAGTTGTGCCATCTACAGAAGCTTTCTTGACAGGCATACCCATCGTGCATTTAGAAGACCCCAGCGGTTCCCCTGTTACCGCTTGTTTCCATCTGTTAGACGGAGCATCCACCCTCCCAGCTCCAGAGGTACTGCCCAAGGCAGTCGCCTCCATAGGCACCGAAAATAGCCAAAACAAAAACCTAGAAAAACCCTAAACAGCCATAGAAAGTAGAAAAGTCGCTATTGTTGTCGTAGATTGTTATCTCAAATAAATATAAATTTTAGCTTTTTCATTATAATAACTTATCAAAATGATAATCTTCTCAATTCCCTCATAGCTACCCTATAACATGAGAGTTCATGCTAACATAATCATAAAGTGAAGTAAACAAATACATAAAGAACATACCTTAGATTTTGAGATTGGAGTTGCCCAATCCTCAAAAATTTGAGCTTTTTGGCAAGTTCCTTCGTATTCAATATTGAATTCTATATAACTCTAATAGGATTAGTCAAATTTATGAAAAAAAAATGTCATCAAATTCAATCTAAATACATGAAAATTAGCATTCAAACAATATGAAACATGAAAATATTAGTTTAAATAATCAAATTTTGTCTAAAAACTATTGAAAATGGTAGAGCAAACACACAGATTAAACCATTACTACACAGGAATATCAAAGCATAAAATATATTATATTAATGTCATCCGATGATTTTACAATTCATTACATTGGCTTTATAAAAGCTTCTTCCCTTTAGCTATTTGATAACTACCTTCATACGGGAATGTAACTCCCACAAACTAACCAACTAATTATTTACTTATATTTATTTGACTAACAATGTAATACTACTATTATGCCAACATTCCCCCACCTTATTACATTGTTCCTGCAATAGTACCAAGGGACCCCCCCTGAATGCTAAAATACTCAACAAAGCTGATTACATAATATGAATACATATTTTTATAGAAGATCTTCTCCCAAAGAACAAATCTTGAACCAAGCAGGGCTCCATCATGCTGTCTCATCTACCCTCGGAAAGGTGTAGCTTCGAGCTGTGTTCTTGAGCTCTTTAGTCCCAAACTCTCAAATCACAGAGTCTTGAATTATTCAACAATGAACCCTAAGAGATGCGACAAATCTCTGCCATTGTCTAGTGACCACAAAAGGGTATAATTATCGATCATATACTCTTTGAAGCTCGCTGGACAACAATCCATATTGAGCTCAACACCAAATCCCAAACCTATTTCCAAAATAAAATCTTCACAAAACATATATTATTCAAATCCGTCAGCATCAACAAAGAAAAACAAAACAACCAAAACCAAAAAATGTTTCTCATGCAAAGCATCATCTCAAAGCGAGAAGCTAACTTGAGATGATGGAAAATCCCCCATCCTCCAATGCTGCCATCCTCCAATATGATGGCTTACACTCTATCCATTTGCTTTAGACTCTTCAATAGCACAAGCATGCAAGTCTCTCAAATTTCTATCAATGATAACATGGATGGCATCGGAACCACAAACATAATGTGTGGCCATTTCCAAATGTTAAAAATAATGATGGACTCATATACCTCCAAACCTTAGCAAAAAAACCAAAACCAAAAAATGCTTCTCATACAAAGCATCATCTCAAAGCGAGAAGCTAACTTGAGATGATGGAAAATCCCCCATCCTCTGATGCTGCCATCCTTCAATATGACGGCTTACACTCTATCCATTTGCTTTAGACTCTTCAATAGCACAAGCATGCAAGTCTCTCAAATTTCTATCAATGATAACATGGATGGCATCGGAACCACAAACATAATGTGTGGCCATTTCCAAATGTTAAAAATAATGATGGACTCATATACCTCCAAACCTTAGCAAAAAAATTAAAACCAAAAAATGCTTCTCATACAAAGCATCATCTCAAAGCGAGAAGCTAACTTGAGATGATGGAAAATCCTCCATCCTCCGATGCTGCCACCCTCCAATATGACGGCTTACACTCTATCCATTTGCTTTAGACTCTTCAATAGCACAAGCATGCAAGTCTCTCAAATTTCTATCAATGATAACATGGATGGCATCGGAACCACAAACATAATGTGTGGCCATTTCCAAATGTTAAAAATAATGATGGACTCATATACCTCCAAACCTTATTTTCCTTATCACTCCAATGCATACAAATGTACAAACCCCACACAAAAGCAATGGAATGAAATATCTCATAACTTCAATACACTATTAGATCTTCATCAAATTAAACTTTCAACAATTTAATCCGTATTTCTCCAAAGTAAAATATACGTTCACAATAATTTTTAACTCTGAATTACATATATATTTTCTTTACACTCACCAGGAAATGCCTTCACCAATAATTTACTATTCTTCTTAATACATATCATAGCTTCACATAGACTTCCCACGCAAATCTGTTTTCATGCCTTTCTATTGCTTGGAAACTGCACCTCACATCTACATTAATAAACCTCACAATAAAACTTTAATGCATCATAGGCTTTCTCAAATTTTAGTTACCCAATGAACTCAATGCTTAACAGCCTGCAAGAATAGCACTTTGTTTTACTAGATTTTAACGCTCATCTCCTATCTTTCAAACATCAAACATCAAGTCTTAACTTATCAAATCTTTCAATGGTATATCAAATGTTAAATGGATTTCGATGTTTATATGTTAGTCTTGTGACAACCATAAATCTACAACAAAATTATGCTGGAAAAACCTTGAGCGAATCAACGGATGAAGATGCAGACATGAGGCGATGCTAGGTCCTCGAAAATAGAGGGCACTCCAAAACATAATTAAAATCTTGCACATTGTTGCTTCACTTGGAAAAACAAAATTGTCAAAGTTCTCCTTACTTGACATTTAAAAATTACAGAAAAGTATATCAATAAATCAGACTCACTCAGAAAATAACGCTTCATGCAGCAACCAATTATGAAGACTCGGATACAGTAGAGCTTCTGCTAAGTCAAGGAGCACAATAGAGAGATTGTGACAGGAAGACAACACTACACTATGCCATAAAAGCCAAAGATCCAATAAAATTGGAAAAATTATTTCTAGAACACTGCGCATCCGATGAAGAAAGATTGGTTTTGTTGTGGGCCTCCGCAGCAGGTTGGGCACAGCCGATCGAAATCGAGGTAGTGGTATTGCCCTCCACAAATTCCCATCACCAGCATCAGAAAGCGCAAAACATCTCCAACTTGCTCATTTCCTTCAACACCTCTTCAATCTCTTTCCATGACTTTCACATGACTCTGATACCATATTGAAAATGGTAGAGAAAACACACAGATTAAACCATTACTGTACAGGAATATCAAAGCATAAAATATATTATATTAATGTCATCGGATGATTTTACAATTCATTACATTGGCTTTATAAAAACCTCTTCCCTTTAACTATTTGATAACTACCTTCATACAGGAATGTAACTCCCACAAACTAACCAACTAATTATTTACTTATATTTATTTAACTAACAATGTAATACTACTATTATGCCAACAAAAACATCTAATTTACTTATTCTACATTAAAAAATTAAAAAAATTGGTGGATTAAGTAAACAACGGTTGTCTAAATGTCAACACCATGAAAAGTATTATTTTTCTCCTCTCTTTCTCTCATTCTCCTGATGATGGATCACTAAGTATGATTTGAAACATTGAGTAAAAATAAGTATTTTTTTGTTTGATAATGCATGACAAGCAGATAATAACAGAGCATGTGGGTCTGATTCATAGATTGCACATGCTTTTTGTCTATTTTTTTAGTTCCTCAAAACGTGTGCGTGTTATAATGTGAGCATGTTTTGTCATGCATGGAAAGTTTTAAGTGTTGTATAAATTACTAATTACGCTATAACCAATACCCTCAACCCTAAACCTTATCCCTCAACCATATTCCTTAAAGTCTATACACTAGACCCTCAACCCTATACACTCAACCAGACAGAGGGGGGTAGGAGGTAGAGAGAGGAGGGAGGTAGATAGGTGAGAGAGAGAGAGAGGAGGGGAGGGAGGTAGAGAGATGAGAGAGAGAGTAGGAGGTAAAGAGAGAGAGAGAGAGAGAGAGAGGGGTAAGGAGGGAGGGAGAGGTAGAGAAGGAGAGACCTAGAGTGGTTATAGAGAGAGGTGAGTGAGAGAGAAGAGAGGGAAGGATTGATAGAGAGTGGGAGAGAGGGAGAGAGGGAGAGAGAGAAGGTAAGTGTGAGATGATTTTATTTCACAATAATGTGAGTGTGTTATAATGTGCTTGCATTATGTGAATACATGTACATAATGTGATTGTATTATAACTCATTTGCATAATTGTTTGCTTTGTAATTTCCAAGCCTTTGGCTTCCAACCCAAAGGCTTGGACTGAGTTTTGAATATCCAAAGATGTGTTTTGGCATATTCTAAAAAATTTACATAATCTTGAACATGCTCCCCATCAGGTTTGGACTTGTTTTAATGACAAGTCAAAAAAAATGCCACGATAATATTAGCTATCTCTTAACTTTCTAACGATATCATTTTTTTCATGTTTTGAGTATGTTAAGGTTTTCATCTTTAATTTCTTTTGTTAGTGTATCCATTTTTTGTCAAAAACCAATGTATGGTATTTTTGACTTTTTTTTAACCTTTCATTAAAAATTAAAATAAATTACACTTTTAGAAACTAGACTCCATTCTACTTGTATTCAAAAAAAATGGATTTTTGATTAGTTTTCAAAAAATTTAGGGGGGAGCATGCTCAATTTTCTATTTTTCAAGATGTGTCCACTTTAAAAATTAGTAAAAAATCAATTATTCATGAAAAAAATTATCAAAAAAATTGGGGATAAACTACATGGTGTTAGCTAATTTCTTACTGAAGCGATATTTGAAATACTAAAAAAAAGAACTAACATTTTAGAGGGGCCACACCAAACGCTATGTTATGTTTTTTTAAAAAAACAAGACCAATTTGTGTGGCCCCCCTTTTTGAACCACTTCATCTCAACTATTTTAAAAAAAATAGTAGTTTAGAAACTAGACTCGAAGCACTACGACTCTTTTTTTTGTTGCATCTTCAAATTTTGAGTGTAACTATCTTCAATTTCTCATCCAACATCAATCTTTCTTGATTTCAGAAAAAAAGTGGCCACTTAAGACCCCCTATTGGTCCCCCATCTTTGTGCACTTATGGGCATTGCTATATGTTTGTTGAATAACCATTAGGTAGAATGGATACATGTTAGGAACATTATAGTAGCATAAGTTTCACGTATGTCGGTCACAGTTCCCTAGGCTCTTCGTGATGGGTCGAGCTTCTCCTGTGGGGTAGCATGAGAAAGCTTATGGCTTCATGACAGGGTGGAATTCATTTTGATGATGCTCTCTCTTCTTTGAGGTGTGAAGGAGGGATTTCTAGATGAGAGATTTCACTTTGAACAAAATATAACATTGATACAAGTAATATGGGTTTATAATCATGATATGAACCTATGTATATAGGATGTGATCCTCTTATATAGAATCATGAGATATTTGTAAATGCTTAACTTATTTGTATAAACTGACAAAGTTTATGAGAGCTATGGTAGGTTGACATCATATGTTGAGATTCATTATTGTATAGTTGATATGATATAATTTTTTGTATTTTCATTACTTCGGTGAAAATACCAAGTCTTTTTTGAGGAAACAAGAACTACATTCCACAACCAAAGTGAAGTGAACCAATGAAGTTTTTTCAGGGAGTGTGTAGACACCCTCTCCTAGATGTAGATAAATACCTACAATTATTTCATGGCACTTGCGTTAAAGGGAAGATGGTAGATGGGTTATTTCATAGGGAAGGCAATAGATAAGCATTCAAGGAACATCCTTTCATGGCAGCATTGCACCATCGCCAACAATGTTGCATTTGGTGTGAATGGAAAAAATTTTAGGATAAAAATAGTTTAAGATGGGTATATCTATTTAGGTTTGGGGTTAAACCTTATCCAATTAAACATATTTTATATATTGTCATTAGGTAAAAGATATTTGGTTTATTGCATTAAATAGATTCATAAGAGTGTTTCTTTGTACAATTTTTGGGAGCTAAATGTTCAACTATTGGTGCAAACAATAGCAAATATTAGGTGTCACAATTGTCTATTATTAGTAAAGGGTCAAAAAAATGTCCTACTTTAGACACTTTTTATGATGAAGTATATTTGAGGCATCAAATTTGATGATGTGGACCTAAAACCTTAGGTTTAAGCAGTGAACTTGCCAAGTAAGCTTGTAAAGATTTGGAGCATAGTGGCATGCATTTGCATAGCAATGCCATTAATGCTCTAAAATCCTCACTGTCAAGGCTACCACAAAGGAAATAGTAAAAATGAAGTCACCGTGAGATGGCTTCATCACAGTCATAATTTTGGGGGCCACAACATCTAACGTAGCAAGACCGTTGTTATCTACTACATTTGCATTCCATCATATATTTTAAGCATTGGAAATAACATCTGCAAATAAACGTGCAGAAGACATTGTTTTGATGGCATACCCACAAAGTCTCAAAACATTAAAGGCCAATAAAAGACACAACCCAAAAAACTCATTTTCTGCTTTAGATAGATTATCTACCATACTTAAGAAAAAAACTACTATCACATAGCTTTTGGGATCTCCCTAAGATATGTGCATCCAAAGATAAATTAAAGCATTAATTTATGGACAAAAACTAATACTCAGCCACATGTAACAGTTAATTGGTATTGATCCCTTCAAAGGAGTGGTCAAAAAATGCTAATGACACATTAAAAATAAATAAAACATAGCAACCATTGATCGGGTTCACCCAACGGCCCATGCAGACTTTGAAGGCTTTGAATTATTTAGACCATTGGTCCATTAAATTACACTAAGGCACAAGCAGGCCCGTTTTTTCCATTTTAGACCGTATTTTACAACTTTAAAATTTATGAGACTGTATAACTTGACTTGCTAAATTTTTACATAACCATATATATGACACTTTAAATTATTTGTAAACCATAAAATTTTATTATAAGGTAATATAATATAATATTCTCATTTATAATATATATTATTTTAAAATAATTTGTTATAGAAATATAAATGATGTTTTCTTTTGTAATGTTTATCTTAAACATTTTTTAAATTGATATAGAAATATAATATTAAATTAGAATATTTTCAAAGAATGTTTATCTTCAATAAATTTTAAAAATTAAAATAGAAACAAATATTTTCTTTGTCTATACTTGTTATTTATTGTGTTTTTATTTTAAAAATTAATTTAGAAACAAATCTTTGCTTTGTTTATACTTGTTAATATGATATTCATTGTTTATTATATATGGAATAAGTACAACTTCACAAATTGCAATTAGATAGATTAAGAAGAGTTGTAGTTAAGAATTGATTTACAATTAGAGGAATAAAAAAGAATTGCTGCTACTTCCTCCATTGTCATTCAATTTGCAAAAGTCACATTTCTATTAGCATACCAATGCCTACATTAGAGTCGAATTGAAAATGTTCTCAACAATGATATAATTGGACAAGTCAAGTCCTAAGCATAGTGTGGTGATTGAAAATTCTCTTAGAGTTCAAAAGAAGCACTAGCTGGTTTGCAAAGTGGATGGGCTGCTCTTAAGGTACAACCAATATTTTGTTAAACTTATCGCTTTCTATCTTTTTTAAATTTTGTTTGAATGATTGCAATTTGCAAGTGGGAATTGTATTGGAGTGTTTGGTTCAAGAAAAAAGAAATCTTTCATGTTTCTTTTCAATTTATAATTACTTATTTTTTAGGACTTCAATTTACACAATAGAAATGAAGTTATATGTCTTTATGTCCCTTTAAATAGCATTCAATGCCCACAAAAAAAAGACATTCTACATTGAAATGAAAGCAGGTGGCTGTAATTTTTTTATGGCACTTTCATCTTTTCAATTGTTGAAATGGTTGGGAGTTGTTGGTCTTGTTGTTTGTATTTGTGTTTGTGACTATGTTGTTGATTGCTGCTCTGGTAGTCTTTCAATTGTTTTTTGTAACCTACATTTTTTCAATATAAAAAAATTCACTCAACTTTTTTTTTGACAACTTTAGTTTTCTTAAAATAGTTAAATGACCAAACCGTCATACAATTTTTATATGATAGGTAAGGGTGACTGTCAAATTCCAGGCTTGGGCACAAGTAATCACGGAGTAAAATCTAGATTATTCTAACAAAAATGCATTATTCGAGCTCAAAAGGGAATTATTTCAATTTTCTTAGCCATGTAAATATGAGGTGAAGGCCACTGCACAGACTGTAAATGCCCACCACAAACACTTGGGTGCCACCATAGAATATAACACTCATGATGAATGAGAGTATGATTGCATTCATTGCATGGTATAGCAAATAGCCCACTAAAACAAATCTCACAATTGTTTTTTGGATTGAACAAAACTGATAATTACAACTCACAGTTTTTTTTAAACAAAAAGGGGTGGAGCCCCAGACCAAATATTTATATTAATCATATAAAATATTTACAGTAAGAGGAGGGATCAGTATTTCCTGCCCCTCACAGCGGGTAGTAAATGAAAATCCACTCAAAAAGAAAGAAGAAAATAGACAAAAAAGAATAGCAACCAAAAAGAGACACCAATCGCCACCTTAACGCCGCTAATGCCTCGAAACACCAGAAACCAGAAAACACATTAGTCTTCAACCCCAACTACCACTCCCAAGACCCCACTCTCCACAGCAGCCATCTCTTCATCTTCTATCTGGTCTTGGAGGTCCTCCTCCTCCGCTTCTGGAGAGAACTTAGCCTCTTCAAAGAGTCTAGGACGACGTGGGGCTAGGTCAGCTACGTGGAATCTAAGAAACCTTATGGCTATGAAGAGATCCTTGCATCTTTGCCTAACTCCTTTAGGAACAGAGTGCGCATGGCATTTTAAAGCTCTATCCAACAAGCAAATACAACCGCAACTAAGGTCATACTACATTTTCCTATAGATACACTCATAGGGCCTCTTAGTGTAGAGTTTTTTTGAAGGGAACAAGCCACCAACCCAGGCGTCAACCACCATGATATCATAATTGGCTACCAACTCATTTTACCTTTCTACGCTAAACAGATGGCAGTTGATAATACCCATTGCAATGGGAAGGATAAAGTGAGCATCTTGAACTATGTCCATGAGGTTGGAGAGGAAAACCAAAACTACCTCAGACCATTTTAACTCCCTTTCTAGAGTTCCTTGCAGCCACTTCTAGTTGCAAATCATCTAGACCATGAATTGTGTGAGTGTATAGTCAAGATGGAAAATGCTATTCAAATCCACAATGCCCATGCTTCCTTTGATGGTCAGCTCCCCTTGGAAAGGTGGGAAGAAGACTCTAAAATTTGCAACCTCACCCTCGATGAAAACTGAACCTGTAAGACTACCACTACACCAAGACTCGGGAACTTCTACAGAAGCACACAAATGCAAAGAAGAAAAGGCAAAGAGTGTCTCAAAAGGAAAGATGACGGGTTCATAAAGAGGAGAAGTGGATGTTTTAATTAATGTGAAATGAAAGCTGCAATAAATGGGGCACAGATGAATGACAACATTCATACCTCATAAGAATACCACACCGTCTCCCATATTTAAAGAGCCCTGCAAGAAGGAGGTTGTACTGAATGGTGGTGGCGGCTCTTAGAGATTGAAATAAGAAATGACATCAGGAAGCGTGGTAAGGGGACATCCAGGCTATCAAATGGTAATGTGTCAAGATGACCGTTGATCATCAGCAGGGATGAGGAGCGTGTGGAAATAAAAGGCGATCCCTAGAGAATTCCCAAATGATAAAAAAAGAGCCACAATTAATGCCTCATAGCCAATAAAAGGTTACCCAAGGGAGAGTGGTTGTCGCCAGCTAGGTAGAGGCATGGGAGGATGAGCAAAAATAGCCACAACCCAAAAAGATGTGCTAAATGTCCATGTGGAATACTGTTATCCTCAAATTTAGTTACACTCAATTTGTAGGATGACCCCTACGAAATTTGTCCATTTTGTAGCCTACAACTCTAACCACGCAAAATGAGGTGAATCGCATTTTCCCTCGTGCAAGGTCTCCTAGCCTCGGAATGTCCTTTCAAGTGTCAACTTGTGTCGGTTTCTTGAATTTTGTAAAACAAGTCAAATTGAAAATTTCACTTTTTAGGAGTTACTAAATTTTTGTGATATGCAATGGCGGGGATTTTTACCACTATTGCATCTTCATATGCAAGGGCGGCGATTTTTGCCTCCATTGCATCTTCATATGCAATGACGGGGATTTTTACCACCATTGCATCTTCATATGCAATGACGGGGATTTTTACCACCATTGCATCTTCATATGCAAGGGCGGCGATTTTTGCCTCCATTGCATCTTCATATGCAAGGGCGGCGATTTTTGCCTCCATTGCATCTTCACATGCAATGGCAGGGATTTTTGCCATCGGTGCATGTTAGTCTTTGTCACATGAAAGGGAGGCGATTTTTGCTGCCCGTGCATGTTGGTCCCTTTGTCACATGAAAGGGCAGCGATTTTTGCTGCCCGTGCATGTTGGTCCCTTTGTCACATGCAAGGGCGAAAATTTTTGCCACCCATGCACTCAGCCCCTAAAAAATTTCTAACTCTGGGAAATTTTTCAAGTTGTTAACTTTAGCCCGCTTTCACTCAGTTTTTCGCTCTAATCGCACTTTAGCCCTTCAAAGCCTATGCAAATACTCAGTTCTCCCTCACTATTGTAATTTCCAGTCAAAGAGACCAAAAAGCTTCTTTCCACATATGAAATGATACAGGCATTCAATAACATGATCCAAAGGAATTCGAAGATCAAGCTTTCTCAGTGGCCCCTATGGATAAGTTGTCAGATACACTGTTGACCTTGGACATTCTCAAGGTAGTTCTGGGTAAACATGTGAAGGTTGCTACCTCTCTGAAAGTTTTAGTAACAAGAACTTGTGTCATTTCCAAGGACACTTTTGGACCAGACAGCCTAGAGATATAAACGGTGATAACAATGGATGAAAGTTTATCCCAAGAAGGATGCTAATGGGAGTTGATAAATGTGGTATTTACCTTAGTATATTTTCTATTTTTCATATGCACTTTTGAATCATTTTTGGACATATTTACATGTACTTTTCTCGTATGTAATTACATGTAAAAACATAGGAAGTCCCAAGTCAAAAAGGACTCCTTTGTTGAATAAGTCAAAGTAGTTGTAAATTTCCTATTTTTGCTCCAGGCTCCTCCCTATAAATAAAGAGGGCCTCTATTGTAATAGCGATCTTTAATCTTATGCAACAAAGTGCTGCCCAAATTGAGACTCAACTTTGAGACTTTGTGTTCAAATCGTATGATCAATTCCAATCAATAAAGAAGGTGAGTTTTGATATCAAACTTTGTGTTGAATTGAATTTGTATGAGCAAGGATGTACATATGGCATTTTTACTGATTTCTCTTGTTGATTGATTGGATAAAGTGGTGCTTAGTTATTATGATTGGAGGACATTCAAGATAAGTTACATAAACTTTGTGTTATATTATTTCCTTGAATCTATGTGTGTTGAAAGCGTTTCTTGGTGAAGGATTATAAAGACTTTGAGCTTGTAGTTGTTCACTTTGTATATGAATCGTGTTGAGAACTTGTAGACTTTGTGCTATGATTTTTAATCACATTCGCGTGAATCAGTGGTGTTGTTAGTTAACAGACTTTGTGCTCCAACTAGTGATACGGTTACTTTTAAAATCTTTCTTGGGATAATTTGAAGACTTTGTACTTGAGATTATTCACTTGGTTCGTGAATCTTTTTGTGAAGTAAGTTGAAAGACTTTGTGCTTCAACTTACAAGAATATTGTTGATTATTGTTTAAGCGTAGAAGCATTATTGAATATTACCGTGAAACATTGTAAACATCTTTTCTGAAAGAAGAGAAAAGGATGAATGTAACACACCCCCAAATCTAGTATTTAGTGTAAATAAGTTTGTAATAGTTAAAAGGGAACCTCCCCTTGATGAGAGGAGAGATTTATCTCATCATACTGTGGTTGATATAACCATTTTGCTGTCAGTGAGTTGACGACAAAATATTCACCCAACAGTTTTTGGCAACTCTACTGGGGATCGAACGCGCAACCAAGAGCCTCTCGCCTTTGGTTGAAGCATACCGGTCTCATCTATTGTAATATATTTTTGTTATATCTGCTCTATTGTTTATCAAGGAGTATGGCTATCCTAGGTCAATGGGGAAATGCATTTGGTCCTTTGAAATTGACTCAACCTCTACATGAACTACCTCAGGGTTCACGTAAGAACTTTCCCAAGTTCTACGGGGATGGTAAACAACATCTGGATGAGCACATTGCAGCTTTCTACATTACATGTGGTGTTCTCAGAGTTGAGTATGAAGATGTTTCTGTGAGACTGTTTGTAGAAACACTCCAAGGTGTTGCAGCTAATTGGTTCTTTCACCTTGCACCAGGAATTATCACTGGATGGAATACACTTCGAACTCAGTTTGAAGCCAGATTCAAGTTAGCAAAAGATGCTTATGCATTGTTGGCCCAACTTACTCAAATGAAAAAGGAATCTTATGAGCCAATGCGTGAGTTTGTTGCAAAGTTCAATAAGCTAAAGAACAAGATCCCAACTGTTGCTCAACCCATAGCTGAGAACCTAAAATGCTTCTTCATCAATTCACAGTTGCCAGAAGTAAGTTTTCTTTTATGAAGAGCAGCACCAGCTAATCTTGCAATTGCTCAAAGTTTGGTAGTTGAAGTGGAGGATGATTTGATCTTGGTGGGAAAGTTGAAGAAGGATTATGTTAGGCCTAGTGGGCAGCCCTCTTTGGCTTTATCTTCTACAAGCACTATGGATCCTATAGTGCAAAAGTTGGCTGATGAGCTGTTAGCTCTGAAAGAACAGGTGTCACAGAATTTGTCCATTCCCTTCTATAAGGACATATCAAGGGGAACTTCTCATGATGCTCTGAATTACCAAGTCAATGCTTCAAGGGGCCAAAATCAAAACATGTTTCCTCCACAACAAGGAATACTTGCTTTGGAAGCACCACCTGTGGATGCAGCAATCTTCTATTACGAATCAGAGTAAGATGATCTTCTTCAATCAGAATATGATCAAGGAGAAGATGTTGCTAATCTTTTCACAAAAGTTGAAGAGCAATTAGCTGGCGACTCTACCACCGGGTTCCTGAACTTGGAAGGTGAGATGAAACAAGAAGAAGATGCTTTTGATGAATCTTATGTCGTTCTTACATGGTCACAGAATCAATTTAATCATCAATATGTGGCTAGTGACAACCAAATAAGTACATTAGATCTTCCTACTTCATCCCTTGTTCCTAAGACCAGTACCCCCAATGAAAAACCTCAAGATGAGAGTTTTTCGTCTTCTGTAGCAAGTCCATATCAACTTGTTGGTATCACAGATCATGTTGAGGAGACACATATTCAAATGCTTGAGGCAAGAATACCCGTTAAGGGTATTATGCAGGAGGATCATCCCGAAAGGGAGGCCAAGTACACAGTGATAAAATCTGAGGATCCAGAAATTCAAATTCTCTTGGAGTTTTCAAATATGGGTACTTGCTTCTTGATCTCCAATGAAGATTCTGAGTCATTGGATAATGTTTCAAATGGAGGTCTAGACACAAATGGACCATTCTTTTCAAGCGAAGGGATTTTGCAACTGAAAGGAAAAGGCATTTCCAAAGGATTGGTTTCTCTGGAGAAACCTTTTGATAAGCATGATCGCTTTGTCAAATGGCAACGACAGTTGGGACCAAATTCATTAGCGGTAGTTGGGCAATTCAATCTGGATGCAGAAGAAGATCCTAGAATGTCAAACATTGGGAAGTGTTACTCATTCAATAGTAAAAGAAAAAGAAGTGGAACATCTTTTCTGCTGCCTCACAGCAGACATCATCTGAAGCTTTTCTCAAAGTGAAGCGACAGATAAGTTTGTGAATTTTTTTTGTATAGTTTTCATGTCTTTTTTGTTTTAGCCTTTTCTGTGTTTTTGTGTCTTTTGTTGTCACCTGACTCTATAGCCCAATGGAATGGATGAAGGCACTTAGATACTGGGTTCTTCTCCCTTCAATCATTTCAAAGGATGATCAAAGGAAGCTCCCCAGTTACACTCAATTTGTAGGATGACCCCTACGAAATTTGTCCATTTTGTAGCCTACAACTCTAACCACGCAAAACGAGGTGAATCACATTTTCCCTCGTGCATGGTCTTCTAGCCTCAGAACGTCCTTTCGAGTGTCAACTTGTGTCAGTTTCTTGAATTTTGTAAAACAAGTCAAATTGAAAATTTCATTTTTTAGGAGTTAGTAAATTTTTGTCATATGCAATGGCGGGGATTTTTACCACTATTGCATCTTCATATGCAAGGAAGGCGATTTTTGCCTCCATTGCATCTTCATATGCAATGACGGGGATTTTTACCACCATTGCATCTTCATATGCAATGACGGGGATTTTTACCACCATTGCATCTTCATATGCAAGGGCGGGGATTTTTGCCTCCATTGCATCTTCATATGCAAGGGCGGCGATTTTTGCCTCCATTGCATCTTCACATGCAATGGTGGGGATTTTTGCCGCCGGTGCATGTTAGTCTTTGTCACATGAAAGGGCGGCGATTTTTGCCGCCCGTGCATGTTGGTCCCTTTGTCACATGAAAGGGCGGCAATTTTTGCCGCCCATGCATGTTGGTTCCTTTGTCACATGAAAGGGCAGCGATTTTTGCCGCCCATGCATGTTGGTCCCTTTGTCACATGCAAGGGCGAAAATTTTTGCCACCCGTGCACTCACCCCCTAAAAAATTTCTAACTCTGGGAAATTTTTTAAGTTGTTAACTTTAGCCCGCTTTCACTCAGTTTTTCGCTCTAATCGCACTTTAGCCCTTCAAAGCCTATGCAAATGCTCAGTTCTCCCTCACTATTGTAATTTCCAGTCAAAGAGACCAAAAAGTTTCTTTCCACATATGAAATGATACAGGCATTCAATAACATGATCCAAAGGAATTCGAAGATCAAGCTTTCTCAGTGGCCCCTATGGATAAGTTGTCAGATACACTGTTGACCTTGGACATTCTCAAGGTAGTTCTGGGTAAACATGTGAAGGTTGCTACCTCCCTGAAAGTTTTAGTAACAAGAACTTGTGTCATTTCCAAGGACACTTTTGGACTAGACAGCCTAGAGATATAAACAGTGATAATAATGGATGAAAGTTTATCCCAAGAAGGATGCTAATGGGAGTTGATAAATGTGGTCTTTGCCTTAGTATATTTTCTATTTTTCATATGCACTTTTGAATCAGTTTTGGACATATTGACATGTACTTTTCTCGTATGTAATTACATGTAAAAACATAGGAAGTCCCAAGTCAAAAAGGACTCCTTTGTTGAATAAGTCAAAGTAGTTGTAAATTTCCTATTTTTGCTCCAGGCTCCTCCCTATAAATAAAGAGGGCCTCTATTGTAATAGCGATCTTTAATCTTATGCAACAAAGTGCTGCCCAAATTGAGACTCAACTTTGAGACTTTGTGTTTAAATTGTATGATCAATTCCAATCAATAAAGAAGGCAAGTTTTGATATCAAACTTTGTGTTGAATCGAATTTGTATGAGCAAGGATGTACATATGGCATTTTTGTTGATTTCTCTTGTTGATTGATTGGATAAAGTGGTGCTTAGTTATTATGATTGGAGGACATTCAAGATAAGTTACATAAACTTTGTGTTATATTATTTCCTTGAATCTATGTCTGTTGAAAGCATTTCTTGGTGAAGGATTATAAAGACTTTGAGCTTGTAGTTGTTCACTTTGTATATGAATCGTGTTTGAGAACTTGTAGACTTTGTGCTATGATTTTCAATCACATTCGCGTGAATCAGTGGTGTTCTTAGTTGACAGACTTTGTGCTCCAACTGGTGATACGGTTACTTTTAAAATCTTTCTTGGGATAATTTGAAGACTTTGTACTTGAGATTATTCACTTGGTTCGTGAATCTTTTTGTGAAGTAAGTTGAAAGACTTTGTGCTTCAACTTACAAGAATATTGTTGATTATTGTTTAAGCGTAGAAGCATTATTGAATATTACCATGAAACATTGTAAACATCTTTTCTGAAAGAAGAGAAAAGGATGAATGTAACACACCCCCAAATCTAGTATTTAGCGTAAATAAGTTTGTAATAGTTAAAAGGGAACCTCCCCTTGATGAGAGGAGAGATTTATCTCATCATACTGCGGTTGATATAACCATTTTGCCGTCAGTGAGTTGACGACAAAATATTCACCCAACAAATACAAATGGGGAAAGGTGACACTTGTAACAGAGATCCGTGTAAATTGGAGGACCCTATGTCCTGTCCTAAACCACCTACCCGCCCCATCCCTATCTGGTCAAATCCTATAGGGATAATAGCGACAGGTTTTAGGATCCTCCTGTAACTTAGGAGCTATGCGATGGAAAAAAATTTGCATCCTACAATAGCAAAGAGGTCAAAGCTTATGGGCCCTCCTAAGAGTCAGGATCAAAGTAGACAACTTCTTCAGTATGGTCGATCGCATAGTTTGCCAACCAATCCGCCACCTTGTTTCCCTCTCTATAGCAATGGGAGATCTCTAAAGAGTTGAAAAAATTTAAAGCCTTTCTAACTTGGTCTAAAATATACCTGATAGACCAATTCTCTACCTTCCCTGACTGGAGCGTTGATATGATTAATAACAAATCACCTTCAATTGAAATCCTCTTAAAACCCTTTTCTTGAGCCAAAAGTATAGCATTGAGGAGGGCCAAAGCTTCATCTTTATTGTTTGTTCCATTCGGGAGTTTGGCCACTTTTACTAATAAGAGTTTCCCTTTAAATTCTTTGATTACATAGACTAGGGCCGAAGGCCCTAGATATACTCTACACGCTCCATCAAAGTTGATTTTAACAGAGGGAGAAATAGGTGGGATCCATCTGATAGAAGCTCTATCTATTTTTGACTTAGAAGCTTGGCGAAGAACACTTTGTGGGAGATTTTGTAAACCCTTCCAGTTTTTGGACATGAGTGTTAGACTTAGGGCACACAATGAGAGGGGGGGTGAATCATTTGTACAAAACTTTCTTCCAATTACACGCTTAACTCCACTTAACAATTTAGTAGCATAATAATAAATCAATCATGGAAACACAATGCAACAAATTAAGAGCAGAAACACATCAACACATGAGACACCAAGATTTTGACGTGGAAAACCTGGTTAAGGGAAAAACCATGGGGTGATTAACCCAAGAATGTATTCTCTGTTAGAAGAATAGAAAGAATAAAATGGCACATACGAATTAGGGCTCACTGCCCAAGCACACTGCTCACAAGAGGCTCACTACCTACAAAATACACATTGTCTACAAAGAAATAAGTATCATATACATGAACTGGAGAATAGCATCTTCACCCTGCTTGAATCAGTTTCATTAAGCCCAATACTTCTGCTCGACCTTTCTCTCTCCTCCTCGCTACCACACACTCATCTCAAGAAGTACACCTTTGAAATGACTTCGCAATCCCTTATTTATACCAGACATCAACTTAGGAATGATCATCTAAGTCAGCAAACATCCACAAGAACATTCGCAAGATGTATAACTCATTTGGTTGGCCTGTCTCAGGAAGAACACCATCATCCAGAAGTTGTTCTTCAAATGCAAACTCCAACTTCAATGTGGACCACCAATATGAACTGGACATGATCCAAAGATCACCACAAGCTTGCCTGAATCACCAAGAACATCCACACTTCATCTTCTTATTGATTTCCTTCTCCCCTTCATCCGGAACCTCAAGAACACAGTTTGTCATCACTGTCACAAAATAATAGATGCTTGTGGAACTTCAAAGCATGAACCAATCTAGTTGACACTCCACAAAGACTTCCTCAACACTCCCTCAAATCTGCAGAACAGGACAATGCAATTCCGGATCTCATCGGACCTGTCTGTATCACTCTGTCACCTCTGAACACCTACCGGAACTGGTTTTACTTGAGCGGCCACACCTTCTTTAGATCTTCATGTAGACCTTTGAAATCTCTACTAGATCACCTTAAGACTCATATCTACAAACCCTTTAATCCGCATCCTCTGATCCTCATCCTATCTTGGACTTTTACCTTATTGTCATCATTGTTCTTCACTGTTCCTGATTGAGACTAATTTTCTCAATATCCTCAGTACACAACTCTTCCAATCCTTATCATTAATGTAACAGAAGTATGTTGACATCAATGACAACACCGGTTAAGCCCATACTTGCAACAATCTCCCCCTTTGTCATTGATGGCAACATATGATGTGAAAAACTATTTTAACCATCAAGACAAGAAATTCTCCTTACTGTCACAACTCCCCCTATCAGCAACAACTATTCACATGCCTTCTCTCCCTTTACTGCTCCCCCTTTGATCAGCAACCACTTATTTTTCACATGTCTTCTCTCCCCCTTTGACATCAATGGCAAAGGGCACATACTTGCAGTTGCACCACTTCAGAATCATACCTGCTACTCCCCCTGAGTAGCAGCTCCCCATCATCAATCCGGACCACAAGATGTGACTATGATATCCATCGGATTGATGCACATCAGTGCACCTTAGTCCATCACTGGAGGGGCAATAACCCCTAACTTCTCCCTAAGATACTCAAAAGAGTCCTTAGGTAGAGGTTTACTAAAGATGTCTGCAATCTGATCCTTAGAAGGCACAAACTCCAATCTGACTTCATTCTTGTTCACTTACTCTCTCAGAAAGTGAAACTTGATGGATATATGTTTAGTCTTTGAATGCAACACTAGATTCTTAGATATATTTATTGCACTTGAATTATCACAGAAGATTGTGATAGGTTCCTCATACTCTACTTTGATATCTCTTAGCATCTGCTTCATCCACAAAACTTGAGTGCAACTACCTACTGCTGCAATATATTCTACTTTAGTTGTAGACAGAGATATTGCCTCTTGTTTCTTGCTTAGCCAAGATACCAATCTCTTCCCCAAAAAGAATGCTCCACCACTGGTACTCTTCCGGTCATCCACATCTCCTGTCCAATCCGCATCTGTATATGCATGAAGAGAGAAATCATGATCTCTAGGATACCACAAACCATACTTAACTGTCCCTTTTAGATATCTAAAAATCCTCTTGATTGCCATGACATGAGATTCTCTAGGATCAGCCTAGAATCTAGCAACAAAACCAGCAGCCTGCATAATGTCTAGTCTAGTTTGAGTGAGATACAACAGTCCTCCAATCATTGACCTATACTTTGTCTAATCAGCCTTAGGAGAATCATCTTACATCTGGTTGCCATGGGAGTATTCATTGGTTTTGAGTCTTCCATCCCAAATTTCTTCAACAATTCTTTCACATATTTGGTCTAAGAAATGAAGATTCATTTCTTTGTTTGAGTGATTTGCAGACCCAAAAAGAAATTTATTTCACCAAGCATGGACATCTCAAACTCACTTTTCATTTGATTTGCAAAAGTTTTACACATACTATCTCTTCCTCCAAAAATGATATCATCAACAAACACTTCAACACTCAAGATGTTTTCATGATCAATTTTGAAATACAAATTACTGTCAGCAGTACCTTTGTTGAAACCAATCTTCAAAAGATGCTTATCCAATCTTTCATACCAAGCTCTTGGGGCTTGCTTCAGTCCATACAGTGCCTTCTTCAACTTGTAGACCATATCACCATGATCAGACAGTTGAAATCCATCTGGTTGCTCTATGTACACTTCTTCCAAGTCACCATTCAGGAAGGCAGACTTGACATCCATCTAATATACCTTGAAACCCTTAAAGACAGCAAAGGCAAGAAATAATCTGACTGCTTCAATTCTTGCCACCAGAGCAAAAGTTTCTTCAAAATCAATTCCTTCTATTTGAGAGTAACCCTTGCAGACCAATCTGGCTTTATTTTTTATTACTTCACCAACTTCATTCAGTTTGTTCCGAAAGACCCATTTTGTTCCAATCACATTCTTGTTTCTAGGTCTGGGAACAAGATCCCAAGTGTGATTTTTCTCAATTTCCACCAGTTCTTCCTCCATTGTTTTAGTCTAGTTTTCATAATTGCAAGCTTCATTCACTGTCTTAGGTTCAATCTTTGAAATCAGACAATACTCTTCTGAATCTTGAGCAATTCTCCTTCTTGTTTGTACTCCTTTGCTTTTATCACCTATGATCTGATCTTCAGAGTGGTTCAGTCTTACATAACTGGGAATTTTGGGAATTTCTTGCACATCTGATTCTTGATCAGGTTCATTGAAACTCATCTCTTCTTCCTGGTTTACCGGATTAGTTTGAATCTGACTTACAGATGAGGCTTGGGCTCCTTGAGTCAGAACACCATTCTGATCATCTTCATCATATTCATAGAACCTTGAGGGTTTCCCAATTCCCTCATCAACCTTCACATTTGTACTTTCTATCATCTTTCTCAGTCTCTTGTTATAACACCGGTATGCTTTGCTTTGAGTAGAGTAACCCAAGAATATTCCTTCATCACTTCTAGCATCAAACTTTCCTAGATCTTCATCTCTTTTAATGTAACAATTGCTACCAAAAACTCTGAAATATCTCACAGTAGGAGTGATGCCAAACCAAAGTTCATAAGGAGTCTTACCGGTATTACTTCTGATTTGAACTCGATTGAGAGTATAGACTGCAGTGCTGACAGCTTCTTTCCAATAGATCTGAGGAACATTTGCTTCCATCATCATGGTCCTAGATGCTTCCTAGATGGTCTGGTTCTTTCTCTCCACTACTCCATTCTGCTGTGGAGTCCTAGGAGCAGACAACTATCTCTTTATTCCATGTTTCTCACAGAACTCTATGAACTCACTAGATGTAAATTCTCCACCTCTATCAGACCTCAGACATTTCAATTTTAATCCAGTTTCATTCTCTACCATAGCCTTGAATATTTTGAATTTTTGAAGAGCTTATGATTTCTATTTTAGAAAGGTTACCCACATCATCTGAGAATAGTCATCAATTAGTAACATGAAGTATCTATCACCTTGCATACTTCTGATTCTTGCCAGACCACAAAGATCAATATGAACTAAGTCCAATAATTCAATAGAAGACAGTTCCTTACTTTTGAATGAGACTATGCTTAGCTTACCCAACTGACATTCTTTGCACAAGCTATTAGTAGGTTTCATCAATTTTGGAAGATCTCTTACAGCCTGAGTATTGCTTATCTTGATGATATTATCAAAATTCACATGACACATCCTCCTATGCCATAACCAACTCTGATCAACTTGAACAAATAAGCAACTTTTACCAGTACCAACCAAGTGGAAGATATTACCTTTAGTTTGAGTACCGGATGCAATATCTGTTCTGGAGCTTTCAAAGATCTTGTATTTTCCATTCTTGAACCGGAGATCATAGCCTTTGTCCACCAACTATCCAACACTGAGAAGATTGTGCTTCAATCCTTCAACATACAGTATATTACCGATTTTGTTTCTTCCATCAAAAGAAATAGTTCCTCTACCTCTGATTCTACCAGCAGAATTATCACCAAACTTTACCACTCCTCCTTCATACCTTTCCAAATGTACAAACTTATTTTTGTTACCTGTCATATGGTGAGAGCATCCACTATCAATGACCCAGTCATCCTTTTCTTCAACTTGGGTAGCCAGAGCTCTTTCTACAACTTTATGATTGACAAATTCAGAGGATATTGGTTCTTCTTCCTTGATGGCAATAAACACCCATTCACTTCCAGATTTGTTTCCTGTCTCTGATTCATCATTTGTTACTCCTTCATTGTCATATTCTTCATGAACATAGTAACAATTCTTTTGGAACCTTGATCTATTAGGATTTGGCCTTGAAAATCTTTCCAAACACTTTGAGGCAAAATGACCAATCTTATTGTAGTTAAAACACTTAAAAGGCAATTTTCCTTCATACTTATTAGATCCTCTTGGCAGTCTCTTTGCAATAAAGGTTTCAAGTTGAGTAGTTTCTACTTCTTCTTCTTCTAGATCTTTTCTTGCTTTTTCATACCATGACAGTTTCCTTGATGAGTTCTCTCCCGGATCAAACCTTTGTTTACCTTTTACAGAAGCATTGGCTTTGAATGCAGATTCAATCTTGGGGGGTCATCTCCAAACTCTATCATTTCAAATGCAACCAATTGATCTCTTGTGATAGTTGTATGGGCTCTGAATTCTTCAATGGCAGCTGCCTTGATTTTGTAAGAAGTAGGTAGGGATCTTAGAATTTTGCCAACAATCTCATTTTCATCCAGGACTCCACCAGCATTTCTAATTCCACAAACAATCTCATTTACTCTTGGCATAAAAGTAGTAATATTTTCATCATCTCTCATCTTCATATTTTTAAATTTCCCTTTCAGACTCTATAACCTTGCACATTTAACACACTTGTCTCCTTCATGCAGAAGTTCTAGTTTTTGCCAAATCTCAAAAGCAGTTGATAGGTCAATAACATTTGAGAGCTCTAAATCAGATAATGCACTTAGAATAGCTTCTATAGTCCGCAGATTATTTTCAGCATCTGTGATTTCACTTTGGGATTTCGGACCACCCTGTGGAGGTACATACTGTGTTGTAGCCATGGTCCAGTATGCCATTCCCATACATTGCAAGTGACATTTCATGCGACCTTTCCAAAGATTAAAATTGGTTCCATCAAACTTCAAACTATCCTTCTTCTAAGACGACATCCTGGATCTCCTCAAGCGGTTAAGCTCATTTTAGAGGAACTTGGCTCTGATACCAATTGTTAGACTTAGGGCACACAACTGATAGGGGGGGTGAATCAGTTGTACAAAACTTTCTTCCAACTACACACTTAACTCCACTTAGCAATTCAGTAGCATAATAATAAATCAATCATGGAAACACAATGCAACAAATTAAGAGCAGAAACACATCAACACATGAGACACCAAGATTTTGACGTAGAAAACCTGATTAAGGGAAAAACCATGGGGTGATTAACCCAAGAATGTATTATCTGTTAGAAGAATAGAAAGAACAAAATGGCACATGCCAATTAGGGATCACTACCCGAGCACACTGCTCACAAGAGGCTCACTACCTACAAGAGACACATTGTCTACAAAGAAATAAGTATCACATACATGAACTAGAGAATAGCATCTTCACCATGCTTGAATCAGTTCCATTAAGCCCAATACTTCTTCTCTGCCTTTCGTTCTCCTCCTCACTACCACACACTCGTCTCAAGAAGGACACCTTTGAAATAACTTCGCAATCCCTTATTTATACCATACATCAACTTAGGAATGATCATCTAAGTCGGTAAACATCCACAAGAACATCTGCAAGATGTATAACTCATCTAGTCGGCCTGTCTCAGGAAGAACACCATCATCTAGAAGTTTTTCTTCAAATGCAAACTCCAACTTCAATGCGAACCACCAATATGAACTGGACATGATCCAAAGATCACCACAAGCTTGCCTGAATCACCAAGAACATCCACACTTCATCTGCTTACTCAAATCCTTCTCCCCTTCATCTGAAACCTCAAGAACATAATCTATCATCACTGTCACAAAAGAATAGATGCTTGCGAAACTTCAAATCATGAACCAATCTATTTGACACTCCACAAAGACTTCCTCAACACTCCCTCAAATCTGTAGAATAGGACAATGCAATTCTAAATCTCACCGGACCTGTCTGTATCACTCTGTCACCTCTGAACACCTACCAGAACCGGTTTTACTTGAGCGACTACACCTTCTTCAGATCTTCATGCGAACCTCTAAAATCTCTACTGGATCACCTTAAGACTCATATCTACAAACCCTTTAATCCACATCCTCTGATCCTCATCCTATCTTGGAATTTTACCTTATTGTCATCACTATTCTTCATTGTTCCTAATTGAGACTAATTTTCTCAATATCCTCAGCACACAGCTCTTCCAATCCTTATCATTAATGCAATAGGAGTATGTTGACATCAATGACAACACCAGTTAGGCCCATACTTGTAACAATGAGAACATCCCAAATGGTCCATTTCATCTCCTTAGGATTCAAATGCCTTAGTTTGCAAGAAAATTTCCACAATCAAGGATTCCATCTCACTACAAACATCTGGTAAAGACTTAGAGGAATTCCTGAAAACTCTGTTGTTCCCCTCCTTCCAATGGATCCAAACTATCAGCGAAGGACAAATCACCCATAATTTGTGAAAGTAGTCACCCTTGTTAGAAATGGGCCAACTTCTCAACCAATCCCTCAACGTGCCTAAAAGGGGGGAGGGCTAGTTTAAAGGTTGCATGATGTGCTTCCAACAATGTTGACTATAAGTGCAACAGATAAGAAGATGATCTACAGAGTCATTTTCTTCTTGGCAAAAAACACACTTGAAGTTTAAACCTAAGGAGATTCTTTCAATTCTATCTCCCGTGAGGATCCTATGATTCAAAGCCAGCCAAGTGAAAGTTCTTTCTCTTGGAAGAATTAGATCTGCCCAACAGAGATTAGTAGGCCAGTCCACTTTCAATTTTGCTGAAAAAAATTGGTAGCCTGAATGCACCTTATATATTCCTGAGACATCACCTGTCTAGACCAATTCATCCTCTTTAGAAGATAAGAAAAGGAGGTGATCCTTTAGAATCATGGTGAGTGTCTCTTTTTTATCAATTAGGAAGTTGCAGTTCTCAAAGCTTCTCCACTTTGCCTTCATAGGAACTGACTATGTGTCCACTATGAAGTATGAACATACTTTTACACCCCAAAATATTTTAAGGTTGGTTGCTGCTTCCCTGAAATTCCCCATATCTAAGATCTTGGGCCAACTGTTCCATTGATCGTCCCAAAAAGAAGCCTTTTTTCCATTGTGAACTACCCAGGAAAGCTTGGGAAGAATTACCTGTCTACATTTTATAATAAAATTCCACATGGAGGAACCCCTTAGGGGGTTTGCAATCATAAAGATTCTTTTTGGGGCTTTGTTATCCAGATACATTTTTTGAAGCAACTTCATCCAATTCAAATGAGGTTGTTTGTACATTTTCCACGCCAATTTTTCTCCACAATTACCAAACCGGAAAGTTAGACGGTCTCTACGAAATGTTATATGAATGAGTGAATTGAAACACTTCCCCTCAAAAATTCAACGCAAAGTGGAACATAAGTTAAGATTCAGAATGCAATGGCATGCATCTGCACAGGAACTCCTAGAATTGTGAAGGCTGCGGTAAACATCACTATGAAAATGAGCATTGCAATTATTGAGAGACTGTGTCTGCCTTCTTGGCATTTGGACAACAAAGTTTTGGAATTGCCATATTCCAAAGCAAAATGTAGAGCATTCTTGTTGTCCTTCCCAAGCACTTCTCTACAATAAGGTACCTTATCGATCAAGCAACTCACTACCTTTTCGTAACCCATAAGTGCTACAATTGAACATTGCCTGAAGTGTGCACCTTTTCTACCAGTTCAGGTCTCAACCTTCGCACGCAGAATGCCACTTCTGTAACATAGAGAAAGACATCAAAAATGAAACAAAACTACCTTACATAATTTAGTGAGTAAAATTATTGCAGGGTATCTCTTACATTACCATGGTAGCCTAATACATGGATCTCCCTCCAACCATATCCAAAGAGTCTACTTAGCAAGCTGTATAGACTGCAGACTCCCATGCCACACCCTTCACTTTCTTCCATAAAATTTTGACAATCTCCTCATAATGGAGGGCAATTTAATCGTCATCATTTTGAGAACTCCAGAGTTTCTTTGTATCGAAGAGACACGCTTCAAGATGAAAATTCTTTGGATGTGCCCATTCGCAAGAATTATAGCACATCTCCTCCATAATGTCGAATAGAAGCTTCACAAGTAGTTCGGGTAGCTTATGATCCTTTCCACTAGCTGTATTTCCCAGAGCAGTAACTATTTTGAGAATCCATGGATTATTTTGGGTTAACTCTCTCCCTTTTTGATAGTTTCCCTCTATACAGCTTTGCAGAGACTTGTATCCATTCAGAATTTCATGGCCACAAAACACCAATAACCTATCCAGTGCACACCTTTAAAAAGGATGAGTGGGGTTTCAATTGTTAGTGCACATTAGTGGTCAGAAACTCTTATTGCATATGCTTATCCGGTTGGAATATCTCAGTGCATTTGCTGCACAAATAAGACACTTCCATTGAAATATCTAGATTTTCTTTTTTGTCCTTATTGTTAGAAAATTAAAGTTTACATTTTGTAATAAAGTCATTTTACTAATTTGGTATTAGTATTAAAATATTTAACTAGTTGGGAGTTAGTTCCCCTAGGGAGGAGTACTCTACTTAAATATCTTAAATATCATCCATTAATTTATAATATAATTGTTACTTATATGAACATATCCATTAACTTATGATAGTAAAACTACTACTTATATGAACATACCAATTAACTTATGATACAATTACTACTTATATGAACATACCCATTAACTTATGATAGTACAATAGCTACTTATATGAGCATACCCATTAAAACTTATGATACAATTGCAGATTAGAAAATAATCCTCAAACCCCTAGTAGATGAGAGGCTCTAGATCATTGTCACCAATTTTTACCAACCTTCCATCACTACCTTTTGACCTGTGGTGAGGTAAGTAGCATGTTCTTAACTCTGCCTATCCCTATTATATTCTTTCTTCAAAGCTTCAGTATTAATTTCCACATTTGCCAATGGGTCAAGGCCAAATATATCCACAATTAATTCCATGTTCAGTTCAAAATGTGGCCCTCTATTACTTCTTGAGAAAATATTGGTTGTAGCATTATATTTACTGCTAATTACCTGGAATAGGTCTAAATTTACAAACACTTTAGGGACAATCAATTTCTTAGGGACAATATTCCATATATCTGACAAGGCTTTAACAAGGGATTGCTGATTAGAACAATATTCAAATAATTCCCATCCTTGAACTGGTAATGTAGCATCCCTAACATGTGAATGGAAGACATAGAACCTATCGATTAGAGCCCCTATGCCTTGGGCATTCTTGTCCTTCTTTGAAGACCCAGGGAGTTGTTCAATTATGTTCTAGGACATGTCTCGTTTGGGCTTATTACTAGGGAAGATTTTTGACTCATAGTTATAGTGTAAATTTCACTTGACCAAACTAGGGTTCATTTACAACTTGATAGTTTCTTTAAAATAGGGGAGTCACATAGAACTCTAAAACCCTAGTAAAACCCTTCAAATGCATAGAAGAAGGATTTTAGAACTTACCTGAGATACACTTGCAGATTAGGAATGGAATTGAGAATATGCCAAATACCGTCTTCTCAAACTCTCCAATAGTTGAGAAATGAACTCATCAATGGATGAAAAGAAATACCCAATTGAATTTGGTTATAATTGAATTCTCCCCATTCTCCATTAGTTGCTCAAATAGGTCAAAGATTGCATTAGCATCAGCATGCCACAAACATCAACAACTTTCAAAACTAGTCATTGATCTTTATTGTCATCCAAATGAACGGATAGTGCATGCCCAAGCAAACATTGCAAGCTTCCCCAGGTGATAACTCTTCAAGGTTGCATTGAGAAGACAACGTGTATTGAACCATTGGATCATCCTTTAAAAACCTGGTTAAAACACCATCGTTGATCTAAACTCTCTTGAGAGGACACCTGTCACCATATCGCACCATCACGGCCTTGGGTTAAGCAAGCTAATAATAAGTTGCACTAGGTGGGACCAGAGAGTAATGAACGGGATCATGCCACTTGGCACACAAAGATTTGATCCTTCATAGAGTACATGTTAGACAATTCAAACTACTAGGATCGTGCCATGTGTAATGATGAGATAAAAACTCAAGTGATGGCCCCACTTAATCTTTTAGAAGGCTCAAAAGACACATGGCCTTTTAATAACCTGATTAAAACACCATCATTGATCTAAAATTTCTTGAGAGGACACTTGTCACCATATCGCACCATCGTGGCCTTGGGTTAATCAAGCTAATACCAAGTTGCACTAGGTGGGACCATGGAGTAATGAACAGGATCATGCCACTTGGCACACAAAGATTTGATCCTTCATAGAGTATATGTCAGACAATTCAAACCACTAGGATCATGCCATGTGTAATGATGAGATAAAAACTCAAGTGATGGCCCCACTTAATCTTTTAGAAGGCTCAAAAGACATGTGGCCTTCAATCGCAACATCACAACCTTCGAAAATAAGGTGAAATGGGAGGTTGTGCTAGGAAGAAAACCAAGTGTTGGGACACAAATGTTGACACATGGCATTGTCTCACACATTGGTACCAACCAATTAAAATATGAGAAAAATAAAGCACTTGTGGGATCCTTGGTACACGTGGCATTATAATGCTTCAATGCATCCTACAAATACTTTCATCCTCTAGTGGGTTGTTTTGGTCTTCTAGTGAAGTTGGACACTCAAGTTCATGAGATAGGTCTTGAAACTTCTAGAAAGATACTTATAAGTAACTCTTGGACACATGTCATGAGGTCTCTTTTCTTGTTGATCACTTAGCTCATGGTTATAGCTACTAATGGTTTTGAGAAACCATTTGTAGTTTCTTGGGTGCCTTTGCCTATATATTGGAGCTAGTTGAAAGGAGAGGAGAGGAGTTTTTATTGCAGAGTTATGTTGTTGAATTTCCTCCAAAGGAGCAAAATGTAGATCTTCATGTTAAGACTCTAAGCTTGCAAGTGTATTATTGTACATGCTTATTATTGTAGATTAATACATTGGTTCAATGCTTTGGATTGTGGATTTTTTTTAATTTAAAAAGATTTTCCCCACGTATATTGGTGTTTCTTCTATTTTGTCTATTCTTCTTCTTTCTTATTCTTAGAAGTGTTAATTTGCATGTCGTTTTGCTAATAAATTTACTTAGATTTGAAATCTACATTACTTTCATCAAAGGGTTAATGTGAGAAATTAACTATGTCCTAATTCCCCTTTATGGGCATAGTTGTATGTACTTGTATCAAACAATTTTGTTAAGAAAACCATATGGTACTAGAGGTGCATACTAGGCATTTTTCCTTACAATTATATTCTATATATGCTTCCAATAATATTAAGGGTGGAGTATCCCTTTGGATTTGGATGAATTTGAACCTCCCAACATCTAAATGAATTGTCATAGGGAATTCAACATGCTTGAACATCACAATAATTACAATAGAATTGTATAACCAAGTTATCTAAAATTTTATCATCATCAAATGTAAACAATGAAAACATTTTCTTCAAACTATTTGAAACTATACAATAAAAAAGAAAAAATGAATATGAAATATAACTACATCCCAAATTAAAAAAGACTACACGTTTCATTATATTAATTACATTATTTACATATACTATATCAAATAATTCATTAAATAATATTTTATTTGCAATATAAAAAATTTCATAACATATCTATAAACATACCTATCAAAATTTATGATACAATTGCTACTTATATGAGCCTACCCATTAACTTATGATAAAACAATAACTACTTATATGAGCATACCCATTAATTTATATTACAATTGCTACTTATATGAGCATACCCATTAAAATTTATGATACAATTGCTATTTATATGAATAGACTTGTTAACTTATGATATAATTACTACTTATATGAGTATCAAGACCTAAATTTGACATTCAACCTTGCTTGTCAAACATTTTTTATGACAACGATCTATTCAAAGGTGTTTTTAAAATACTATGACATACCTTAGTATAAGTAAATCATATAAAACCCAAAAATATATATTAGCATAATCCTATATAAATTTTGACAGTTTGTCCAAAATCTCCCCTTCATATGATACAATCTTTTTAAAATTTCGATTGTATTTTACAACAATAATGCCTAAATGCAGCTATACAACTGTCAAATTTAAGCTCTAATGAGTATACCCACTAATTTATGATACAACTGCTACTTATATGAGCATACCCATCATAATTGCTCTATATAAAAAATTAATCCTAAGTTTCCTAACAACTACACAATTGTTTTTAAGTTTTGAATAGTTATTTTGCAGCTCCTATTGCTGCATTCCTTTTTATTGATGTAATCTGCTTGGATTCAATATTAAAAGAGAAAAATATACACCTTTTCCCTATAAGGAAATTAGATGTCGACGGGAGGTAAACAACATGAGGCCATATAGATAGTAGGTGAAGGCTCCCATTGTACAGACTGTAAGTACCAACCACAAACACTGGGGGAAAACCGTAACATATACACCCGTGATGAATGAGAGTATCATTGCACTGACTGCGTGTTGAATAAACCCTAGCCCATCATAACCTATCCACTTCTTCCTGATGGAGAAACATAAAACGCCTCTGTGATATACAATACGAAGGAGGAGGAGATCAACCACTTCCCTCTTCCTGGATTTAAAGGTCAATATAAACAATGCAAGCATGGAACTGCAGAAAGCTAGCAAATCGAAAATGGTAAACATTTGGAGTGCAATGGCATGCATCCGCACGGGAACGCCGTTGTCGCTTAGTACTCCTAGAATTGTGAAGGATGTCACAAACGTCATTGTGAAAACAAGAGTTGCAATGATTGAGAGACTATCTTCACCTTCTTTTTTATCATCACAGTACATCTCCGAGAACATTTCTGGTTCGTCTTCCAGCAATGGCTTTGAGCTTTTCAACAAGAAGTCTGTCCATGCCTTTTGATAGGCGCCTATTCCTCTTAGTGGTAAGCTATAGAGCCAATTTTGTGGGAACCTCGTCTTGATGTCGATCACATCCAAGGCGGTAAGACCCTTCATATCTACTGCATTTAGATTCCATGTGGATATTTTTGTCATTGGAGATAGCATCTGCAAATAAAGGCACAAGAAATTGTCTTAATATTCAATTAAATTCTATTTTAATTTTTAATGCTCATTTTTAGAAGTACTTTTCCTTGGGCTTCTACTAAAATGGTGCAATAAGTTTAATAGTCTCAATAGTCAAATGATTAGCAATGAGTCTTAGCTTATGATTGTGTACCTGAAACACAATAGAGTATATATATATATATATATATGAAAATAGTTCTATTAATTTATTTTCCTCTATTTAATTGTCAAACAATCAATAGCAATTTTTCATTGTATTCAATTCAAAGTTGTAATTCAAATACATTAAATATGTCCTATTTTTATTGGCAAAAATTTACTTTTAAACCCTTCAATATTTAAGAAACTAGACCTCATCTATGGGAAAAACTGGGTATAAACCACTATACTTTTGATTGGTTTGATATTTAAATATAGCCCCTCTCATCTATAACAAAAGTGGTAATAACCCATGTACCTCACCAATACGTATGAAAAATGTGATAAATAGCTTTGGTATTTTGCTTGTATACAAAGTGGTATATAGTCTTTGTACCTCATCCATAAAAACTAAAAACAAGAACACAGCTCTACCCATCCTCCTAAAATAGTAAAATGAAACTTGATCATAAAATTATTTATTCTCAAGAAAATAGTTCTATTAATTTATTTCCCTCTACTTAATAGTCAAACAATCAATAGCAATTTCCAACTGTATTCACATTTTAAAGTGGTAATTCAAATGCAATAAATATGTCCTATTTTTATTGGTGAAAATTTACCTTTAATCCCTTTGATATTTAAGAATAACCCACCTCATCTATGAGCAAAAGTGGTAAATAACCACCATACCATTGGCTGATTTCATTATGCCAAGAGGCATTCCTACATTCATAGCACAGATGGGAGCTAAAAGATTATGGAATTTCTATGTAAACTTATAATTACGCCAAGAGGCGTTCCTCCATTCATAGCATGGATGGGAGCTAAAAGATTCTAGAATTTCTATGTAAACTTATAAGATTCCAATCTAGAATCTTTATTAAAAAACCAAATAGTCACTCCACAAATTAAGAAACCAAAAAAAAGGTGAAAGGAATTAAAAAAAAATACATGATGTAAAGAAAGGTGGATGGCAGTTTCAAAGAAGCATCACTATGCACTAAGATGAAAGAAAGAAACGTTATGGAATGGCATATGAAAAGACGCACACTCAATTTATTTATATTGCCTCCTTAATTTTTTTCTACATGTAGAACAAACATATCAAATTGTAGGATTTTAGGTGCGCTGAAAGGGAGTGTGGTAAATTGATCAAAAAAGAAAAATAGGTGCCTGGAGAAGATATCTCTCAACTAGATATATTTTTAAATATAAATATATTAGTATTTAAGAATAGCCCACCTCATCTATAACAAAAGGGGTAAATAACCCTTGTACCTCATGGTATGAAAAATATGATAAATAGTCTTCGTATTTCCCTGTATACAAAGTGGTATATACAAAATAGTATATAGTCTTCGTACCTCATCCATAAAAACTAAAATGAAGAACACAACTATTATGTTATCAAATACTTGAAAACCCTAAATAACCCTGTAATTTAAGAAATTTGAGCGTTGAAGCAGATGCAAGTTAAAGAAAAGCCATACCTTAGAAGCCAATTCCCGGTCAATTGTTGCTTTGTGAAACGTCGTCTTGCCATCTTGTCTCAACCCATAAGTGCTACAATGGAACTTCGCCTGAAATGTGTGCCTTTTCTGCCAGTTCAGGTCTCAATCTTCACAGGCAAAATGCCACTTCTGTAACATAGAGAAAGACGTCAAAAATGAAACAAAAATGCCTAACATAATTTAGAAAGTAAAATTATTGCAGGGTGTCTCTGACATTACCGTGGCAACCTAATACATGGATCTCCCTCCAACCATATCCAAAGAGTCTGCTTGGCATATTAAATATACTGCAGACTCCATGCCACTCCCTTCACTTTGTTGAATAAAATTTCGACAATCTCCTCATAATGGAGCATTGTTTCATCGTCATCATTTTGAGAACTCCAAAGTTTCTTTGGATTGAAGCGACACGCTTTAAGATGAAAATCATGTGGATGTACCCATTCAAAATAATTACAGCATATCTCCTCCATAATGTCAAATAGAAGAAGCTTAACAAGTAGTTCAGGTAGCTTATGATCCTTTCTACTAGTTGTATTTCCTAGAGTAACCATTTTGAGAAACAGAGGATTATTTTGGGTTAACTCTCTCCCTTTCTGACAGTTTCCCTCTATAACAGCTTTGCAGAGACTTGTGTCCATTCAGAATTTCGTGGCTGCAAAATGCCAATAATCTATCCAGTGCACACCTTTAAAAAGGATGAGTGGGGTTTCAATTGTTACTGCACATTAGTGGTCAGAAACTCTTCTTGCATGTGCTTATCCAGTTGAAATATCTCATTGAGTTTGATGCGTGTCTTATCCAATAAGTCACTTCCATTGAAATATCTAGAGTTTCTTGCTTGTTCTTACTTTTAGAAAATCAAGGTTTGCATTTTGTAATAAAGTTAGTTTAGTGATTTAATATTAGCAATAGAATATTTAACTAGTTGGGAGTTAGTTTTCCATAAGTAGTTTAGGGTGTTTTGAGTAGTTGTATGGGAATGCAATGTTTTATAAGCATTTGAATTATATATTGTCAAACCTTAAAGTATTAATATTATATTTACACTTTAACGTTATCTATGTTAAAATGGTTTAGTTTCGCAATATTTGTGAGTGTCATTTTTCCAATATGGTTTCAAAGCACAAAAATTCAAAAATTAAAGTACCATATCTCAAGCCCAAAGGGCATATTTACAATTTGATGTTATTTGTGTTACAATGGTTTAGTTTTGCAATGTTTGTGAGTGACATCTTTGATGTGCTATATGGTACCTTGTTGCAACAAGGTTTGTTGAAGACTATTTGGATGCCATGGATTTGTAGATTCCAGTTTGGTGGTCCTTTGACCATCATGGGGCATTGGTGTTGTATAGAAATGTGATAGTGAGATGAATAAATGGAGCATCTGTGATTCCTGTTGTAGTGCTTTGGGATGTCTATGACATTCCTATAAAATTATTTTGAGTCACTAGTAGTTATCTTCTTGGAACCTATAGCAGTTATCTTCCTTTTATATATTGTGATTTTACTGTGCATTTGGGAGCTCCTAACGTTGCAGTTGATTTCTTTGATTGTGTGTGGGCCACAAATGATCTTCAGCTAGGAGATGTTCATCATGATGTCATGACTAGATCTAGATCACTTGCACTAGGAGCTTTGGCAGCAATGTGATATTGTGTCATGGTGGACTCTAGATCTTTCCTTTTTTGTAATCTTAGCATGATATGGGTGCTTTTGGGAGCAAGTATGCCCATTGGAGACAAGTGATCTTCTGTGAAGAGGATATAAATCATGATGTCATGTGGATGTTGCAAGGTGTGCACCCTTGGTCTCCTTGTGTTGTGTAGCATAGTGCTTGGGTTTGTGACAAGGCTTAACCGCCTCCCATGGATTCATTAATTCTAGAGGTTGTATCGAGCATTAATAGGTCAATCTTTTGGTGCAATGACAACCATCTTGCTAACAATTAGTATCAGATCCTGGGTCACGAGTTTGAACCCCTCACTTGTACTAGGGGGATTGTTGCAAGGTGTGTGCCCTTGGTCTCCTTGTGTTGTGCAGCGCATTTCTTGGGTTTGTGACAAGGCTTACCTACCTCCCGTGGATTCATTAACTCTAGCGATTGTATTGGACATTAATAGGTCAATCTTTTGGTGCAATGGCAACTGTCTTGCTAACAATGGAGTTCTTGATTCTATAGTTGGAACTTTGGTATTGACTTGAGGTAGTCTTCTAATATTGAGTACAATGGTCATTTTTCCTTGGGAGATTCTAGAGATTTTAGTAATGTAGTTGGAGCTTCCTTGGTATGAGATGGTTTATTGGGTGCTCAAAAGCACTAGATAGATTTGAGTGAGGTTGGAGATCTCGTGTTTATTAGGACCATGTGTTTGAACAGTGACTCTTTGGTGAGGTTTTAGTAGAAAGATCAAGGAGCCTTTACCTAGAATTGGATGTGAGTTTAACATGGACCTAATGAGGAGAAATTGTTTATGGAGAGTCTATTTGGTGTGATACTTATTAGAGGAGAAATCTTATTTCACGCTCTCAGTCCACTTGACAAAGAATGATCCAAGAGGTATTACCCACCTAGTACTTAGATGTATTTTATTTCTATGTTTCGTTTTCTCATGTGGAATGAGTCTTGAGTTGTGGATGTTAGTTCTAGAGGACTTGTTTGTTGAGTGCATAGCATGGTGTATTTTTCCTTTGACTTTTCATATGCACATAAGTTTGTTTAGGAAGAAATTTTTTTAGTGTAGGGGATGGTTTTGGGCATATTCCTTGGTGATGTGAAAGGTTATTGTCTTGATCTTCCTTCATTTGAGAAGCTTACATCCTTGTTAGCTTATTGATGTATTAATATATGTTGTGTTTGACCTTGGACTTGGGAAGGATTTTTTGTTTGTACTTTTGAAAGTGATGATCTTACTTGTCATAGCTTTAGCACTCGGTGGTGTTGGAAAAAGGACATAGCATGTGATATGGTTTACAATTTCTCTCTATGGCCTTATGTTTCTTTGTAGATGTTTGTATTCATATGACATTGTAGTTGAGGTTTTTGTGGAGATATTGTGATCACTATGCTTGTGGTCATTTAATGTTGTTGTACTTCATTATTTTTTAGTAATGAGAGCAATCAAGGTTGAGAGAGTAAGCATTGTTGTGGTCATTATGCTCTTTAATCTCTATCTTTTGTAATGTGTAGAACTTGGGAGAAATGAGAGAGATCAAAAGTGAGAGAATGAGAAGAAAACCATATTTGAGGAAGTATGCCTCGTATTACAAGTTGGTTGTAGTATGCAAATCATTGTGTGGGTTCTTAGATATAAATTTGATGACATGAGCTACACCCTTTGTGTGAGTGCTTATTGGTAGACTTTGAGTTGCTTTGGTTGGCACCAAACTAGACATTGCTTGTGTAGTGGGAGTCCTAAGAGGTATATGTGTCCTTGCTGGAGAATTTTCATAAGATTATAATATCGAGGTTCTTCAGTTTTTATGCACATTGGTGTATTTATTTCCTTGGGATACATTAACCTTGAGTAGGACAATGCATATATAGGGATGGGAGTTGCAATATGGGCTAGATATGTTGTGACCAAAAGGTCTATCAGTGGTTGGGGTTAGTTTGATGTGAACAATTAGCTATGACCATTGTTCTAGCTAGTTTGGAGTATGTCCAATGCATACTCGATCTTGTTTTGGAGGAGAGCGGATTTATGGGTTGTGTTCTAGTACGAGTTAAGGTTGGATACATTGATGTGTCTATGTGACATTTAGTGTGTCATCTTGGCTTGGTATTCTTACCTTTCATACTTGGGCATGATGGAGGATGAGATAGTTGTTGTCAGGATGGTGGTCACTTGGAAGATGTTGTAGATGCTTCTATGGAGCTCTTGAGCACATTGGAGTTTAGTTGGGACAACATGGTGTTAACCTTGGTAGTCCATGGATTTATTAGAATTTTCATTTTTCTCTTACAAGGCGTTCGACAAGTGGGAGAATGTTAGGAAAATTTTTATCAATCTTGCATTCCTAATGCTCACATTTATTATTTATTTACTATTTATCCTTACATGGGAAGTGGGGCATCCCACTTTGAGATGGAACTCCTTTCCACATGTTAGCATCTTGTGAAGTGTGTACAAGAAGTTGTAAGAGCATGATTATAGGACGTTACAATGTTGACCAAGAATATTGACCTTCAGTATGATGTGTAAGAAACATCTATGACATTGTAAAAGGTGTAAGAAAGCATCTTTTATGATGTGTAAGAAGTGAATTGTTCTTTTTGGACTTGGGGAGTTACTATTTCATCCTTTAATGGGTTGTTTTTGTCCTATAGGTGAAGTTGGACACCCAAGTTCATGAGAATGGTCTTGAAACTTTTAGAAAGATGATTGTAACTCTTGGACAAATGTCATAAGGTCTCTTTCCTTGTTGATTACACACCTCATGGATTTAGCTAGTGGTTTTGGGAAACCATTTATGGTTTCTTGGCTGCCTTTGCCTAAATATTGGAGCTAGTTGAGAGGAGAGGAGAGGGGTTTTTATTGTAGGGTTATGCTATCAAATTTCCTTGAGAGGAGCAAGGTGCAGATCTTTAGTGTTAAGACTCTGAGCTTGCAAGTGTATTGTAACACGTTTATTGTTGTAGATCAATACCTTGGTTTGATGCTTTAGAGTGTGGGTTTTTTATCGGGAAGGGTTGTCCCCATGTATATTGGTGTTTCTTTTGTTCTATATACTCTTCTTCTTTCTTATTCTTAAAAGTGTTAATTTACATGTCATTTTGCTAAGAAATTTACCTAGATCTAAAATTTGCATTACTTTCCTCAAAGGGTTAAGGTGAGAAATTAACTATCCTGATTCCACTTTATGGGCATAGTCAAACAATTTTGTTAAGAAAATCATATAGTACTAAAGGTGCATACTAGGCATTTTTTCCTTACAATTATGCTTCTAATGATATTAAGGGTGAAGTGTCCCTTAGGATTTGGATGAGTTTAAACCTCCCAATAGTTGAATAGACTCTCATATGGAATTCAACATGATTGAACATCACATAATTACAATAGAATTGTCTAACCAAGTTATCTAAAATTTTATCATCATCGAATGTAAATGACAAAAATATTTTCTTTGAACTATTTGAAACTATATAATAAAAAAGAAAATAAAAAAATATGAAATATAAGTACTTCTCAAATAAAAAAGACTCCATGTGTATATTAACTACATTATTTACATATACTATATCAAACAATGAACATTAAATAATATTTTTATTTATAATATAAAAATATTCATAATATATCTATAAACATACCAATCAAAATTTACGATACAATTGCTACTTATATGAACATTACTTTATGATACAATTGCTACTTATATGAGTATACCCATTAATTTATGATACAACTGCTACTTATATGAGTATACCCATTAATTTATGATACAATTGTTACCTATATGAGTGCACCCATTAATTTATGATACAATTGTTGCTTATATAAACATACCTGTAATACAATTGTTAATTGTACAAGTATACCCATTAACTTATAATACAACTACTACTTTTTATATAATTATACCTATTAAAACTTATGATACAAATGCTATATACAAAACTAATCCTAACTACACACAATTGTTTTTTAAGTTTTAGACAATTATTTTGCAACCCCTATTGATGCATTCCTCTTTATTGATGTAATTTTCTTGGATTTAACATTAAAAGAAAAAAATGCACACCTTTTCCCTATAAGGAAATTAGATGTCAACGAAAGGTAAACAACTTGGGGCTATATAGATAGTAAGTAAAAGGCTCCCATAGTACAGACTCTAAGTGCCAACCACAAACACTGGGGGGCCACCATAACATATACACCCGTGATGAATGAGAGTATCATTGCACCGACTGTGTGCTAAACGAACCCTAGACCATCCACTTCTTACCAATGGAGAAACATAAAATGCCTCTGTGATAGACAATACGAAGGAGGAGTAGATCAACAACTTCCCTCTTCCTGGATTTATAGGTCAATGTAAACAATGCAAGCATGGAACTGTAGAAAGCTAGCAAATCGAAGATGGTAAACATTTGGAGTGTAATGGCATGCATCCTGGTGCAGGTGCTCCTAACCCACAGTGGCCTCCATGAGGCATTAGTTGCTTAAAGTTTGTTTTATGTTTTCAATGAAGTCCTAAACAGACATTAAGTGTAATAAGGTCTGAGTTGACCATGCTTTGCTATTTTTAGATAGTCTGTTGGACAGCTATTAGGTTTGTTAAATCAGTTGGGTCTCCCAGCCGCTTGGAGACAAAATCGGTACTACTGTTGTGAGTACTTAAATTGCCCTAGATCTGGTCATTTGGGGGAATTAGGAGTCTGGTATTGAGTCTGATAGAAGTCTGATATCAAACAGTTCTGTAATGAAGAGTTGATTTATGAAGCTGTGAGATAGTTAGTTGTATATCTTTTCTGCAAGCAATAAAGAGATCCTATTTTGTGTCATTTCTCTATTTGGATCTCACTGTGTAATTGAATTACTGTTCTGGTGGGTGTATGGACTTGGTTATCCATTCCACCGGTTGATTCTCTGAATCGGTGGAATGGGGATGTACAGTAGTTTAGGGTTTTATTTGCATTTTCTGTTCATTCACATGCACGTTTGCAGGATCGCAGTCGAGAGGTGTTGAAGAACCCTAGCATGGGTATGTGCTAGGTATTTTAGGAAAAAGGGGTTTGAGAAGAATTATCGAGTTGAGAAAGTTGCATTGAGCCAACAGGGGGCACTTTCACCAATCGGGGTGACAGTTACAAAGTGTCACCGACGTAGAGTATATCGGCGTAGGTCAAGGTATCAGCCGAACAAAGTTGAAAGTCACCGATGTGAAAAGTCTTACCGATGGCGAGAGTTGGGTATTAAGTCATCGGTGTGAGGGATGCCATCAGTAGAGAAGAGAAATGTTCTGCCGACAAAGTTAGTCATACCAATGAATGAGGTCCGAAGGCTCATCGAGGTGACCGAAGGTATCGGTATAAGGTTGGTGGATGTCGCCGATGTTATATGTCACAGTAACAAATGCGAAGGGAGAAGTGGATAGTCCATCGGGGAGAGTCGGTGGAAGTCTCAGCGAAAGGGGAAAGCATATCGGGGAGACAAAGGAGATTGGTGGAGAGATTGCGGGTCAGGCCGATAGACGAAGTCTTGCCGATAGGAAATAAAATGAAATATACTCATCAGCATGAGGTGGAGATCAACATGACAGTTTTCCTAAGTGCTGATAGTTGTTATTTGGCTGATAGGGTATGTCGGTGAGACGACAGAGGGTATCTTGCCGATAACAAAGTAAATGCATATTTCAACATTGTGTGGTCTTTAAGAAAAGGTGATTAAGTTAAAACCCTAGGTATGTTAGGGTTGGAGTGGTGGATGCTCTGCATCATAGTGGTATCAGAGCTCAGCAAAAAGTCTGGGCTATTTGTGTGTTGATTTTGTCACTGAGAAGACAAAGGCAAGGGAGTGAGAGGTTGACAAAATGCCTCCTAAAGGTAGTGGTACTGCAAGGGAGTTGCAGGAGATGAAGGAAAAACATGCCATAGAGATGAGGAAGATGAAGGAGCTTGCTGAAGCACTTCAAACAAGGCTTACAGCCTTGGAAACGAACAAGAAAAGAGAAGTAGGAGATAGTGAATCTGAGAAAGAAGATGATACTGAAGAGTATGAAGAGGTAGATGAAGAACTGAATGCTGAAGATCAGACGTTTGCAAAACTATTAAGAGTAGTTCAGAGTGACAAACCTAAATTAAAGATTAATGTTCCTAGGTACATAGGAAGTCTGAATGAAGAAGAGGTACTGGATTGGATTATTGCACTTGATAATCACTTTGAATGTGAAGATGTTGCTGAGGATCAGACGGTAAAGATTGCAAAGACCAAGTTAGGAGGTCATGCTTTGGTATGGTGGGATTATGTACAATCCGAGAGAAGGAAACAAAGAAAGTCAAAGATCACTTCATGGGATAAAATGGTAGCAAGGATCAAGGGTAAGTTTTTGCCCAAGGATTATGAAGTTCAGATGTTTAAGAAGCTATAGTTTTTAAGGCAGAAGGAAATGGATGTGAAGGCATACACTGAGGTATTTTACAAGTTGAGCATGAGGTCTGGTCATCATGAGAATGAGATAGAAAAGGTTGCTAGGTACTTGGCTGGTTTGAGATTGAACATCCAAGATGAGTTAGTTCTAGCTAACCTAAGGAGTGTGGAGGATTGTTATCAAATGGCAATCAGGATTGAGGAGAAGATGAATAGAAGACAAGATAAGTCCTTGAGAGGAAGAGGCAGTAATATGAGGGGAAGAGGATCAGCCCCTACAATGAGGTAAACCAATGAGGATCAAGAAGACACTGGTAAAGGACAAGAGCAGTCTAATTTCAGAGGTGGATGGAAAGCTACTAGAGGCAGATTTGGAGGTGGTAGAGGTTCTACTACATTTTCTGGTAAGTGTTACACTTGTGGTGAATATGGGCATCCATTTTTCAAATGTCCAACAAAAGTAACTAATTCAGAGGGAGAAAAGAGGGCAAATCTGATCCAAGAAGTTGATAAACAAAGTGCAAGCAACTCAAACACTCAACAAAGTGTGAAGGAGATTCCTGATAATTATGGGTATCTGGAGGAGGGAGAAGCATTGATGTTAAGAAGGACAATTTTGAAGACATCAAAGGATATGATGCAAAGAAGAGCTCTTTTCAAGACCACATGCAAGAGCAAAGGTAAAATATGTAAGGTTGTAATTGATTCTGGCTCAACAGATAATATGGTATCTCAGGAAATGGTGGATAAACTAAATTTAGCAAGGATTCCACATCAAAACCCTTACAAGGCATCTTGGGTGAGTGATAGTCAATCACTTTTTGTATATGAACAGGCATATGTTGATTTCCAGATTGGAGAATACCATGATAGAGTATTGTGTGACATTTTGCCCATGGAATGTTGTCACCTACTGTTGGGTAGGCCATGGCAATTTGATAGGAGGGTACTGTATGATGGGTATGCAAATACCTACACCATCAAGAAAGATGGTAAAACTATTGTGTTGATACCATTACAGGAAGAAGCTGCAACACAGAAGGCAGCAAAAATCATTTTAGTGGGAAAGAAGGAGTTTGTGAAGATGCCTATAGCAGCAAGCATAAAGGTAGTTGAGGATACTGCAGGGAACGAAGTTGTTAATGACAACAGTTTGAAGAAAGGTTCAGTTTTGACTTACAGAGGTCAGCAGTAGGGTCAGAAATAGGTTTGCAAACAGCAACCAGTTGAGTGGAATGACAAGGATGTTGTCATAGTAGGGATTATTGTTTGTCCTATAACAGTTCAAGAGAAACTAGATTTTACAGCAGTTGAAGAAGCAATTACCAAGGTTATTCACCCAGCTATTCAAATAGAGGTGATAGGCAAAATGATTGGCAAACACAGGGTATGTGTGGGAATATCCTACATTGACAAGCATGAGGATGTACTTGCAAGATAGCAAGCTACAGTTCAGAAATCTTGGAGCAACCAAGCGACAGCAGAGTATAAAGATGGAGCAGTTCAGAGCCGTGAGATGGCCAAGAGTAACAGTGGAATTATTCCATGACCTAACTCATGGGACATGAGTTCTTTTTCTGTTGGGGAGTATGGTACAGTTGCACCTAACCCACAATGGCCTCCATGAGGCATTAGTTGCTTAAAGTTTGTTTTATGTTTTCAATGAAGTCCTAAATGGACATTAAATGTAATAAGGTCTGAGTTGACCATGCTTTGCTATTTTTAGATAGTTTGTTGGATAGTTGTTAGGTTTGTTAAATTGGTTGGGTCTCCCAGCCTCTTGGAGACAAAATTGGTACTACTGTTGTGAGTAGTTAAAATGCCCTAGATCAGGTCATTTGGGAGAATTAGGAGTCTAGTATTGAGTCTGATAGAAGTCTGATATCGAACAGTTCTATAATGAAGAGTTGATTTGTTAAGTTGTGAGACAGTTAGTTGTATATCTTTTCTGCAAGCAATAAAGAGATCATGTTTTGTGTCATTTCTCTATTTGGATCTCACTATGTAATTGAATTACTGTTCTAGTGGGTGTATGGACTCGTTTATCCATTCCACCGGTTGATTCTCTGAATCGGTGGAATGGGGATGTACAGTAGTTTAGGGTTTTATTTGCATTTTCTGTTCATTCGCATGCACGTTTGCAGGATCGCAGTCGAGAGGTGTTGAAGAACCCTAGCATGGGTATGTGCTAGGTATTTTAGGAAAAAGGGGTTTGAGAAGAACCGTCAGGTTGAAAAAGTTGCATTGAGCCAACAGGGGGCACTTTCACCAATCGAGGTGACAATTACAAAGTGTCGCTGACGTAGAGTATATCGACGTAGGTCAAGGTATCAGCTGAATGAAGTTGAAAGTCGCCGATGTGAAAAGTCTTACCGATGGCAAGAGTTGGGTATTAAGTCATCGGCGTGAGGAATGCCATCAGCAGAGAAGAGAAATGTTCTGCCGATGAAGTTAGTCATACCGATGAATGAGGTCCGAAGGCTCATTGGGGTGACCAAAGGTATCGGTATAAGGTTGGTGGATGTCGCCGATGTTATATGTCACAGCGACAAATGTGAAGGGAGGAGTGGATAGTCCATCAGGGAGAGTCGGTGGAAGTCTTAGCGAAAGGGGAAAGCATATCAGGGAGACAAAGGAGATCGGTGGAGAGATTGCGGGTCAGGCCGATAGACGAAGTCTTACCGATAGGCAATAAAATGAAATATACTCATCAGCGTGAGGTGGAGATCGGTATGACAATTTTTCTAAGTGCCGATAGTCGTTATTTGGCCGATAGGGTATGTCAGTGAGACGACAGAGGGTATCTTGCTGATAACAAAGTAAATGCATATTTCGACATTGTGTGGTCTTTAAGAAAAGGTGATTAAGTTAAAACCCTAGGTATGTTAGGGTTGGAGTGGTGGATGCTCTGCATCACATCCATATGGGAACATCATTCTCACTTCATAATCCTCCTGGAATTGTGAAGGCTTCACTGTGAAAATGAGAGTCGCAATTATTGAGAGACTATCTCCACCTTCTTTTTTATCATCACAGTACATCTCCGGGAACAATTCTAGTTCATCTTCCAGCAATGGCTTTAAGCTATTCAACAAGAAGTATGTGCATACCTTTTGATAGGCACCTCTTCCTCTTAGTGGTAAGCTGTATAGCCAATTCTGTGGGAATCTCATCTTGATGTCGATCACATCTAGGGTGGTAAGACCCTTCATATCTACTGCATTTAGGTTCCATGTGGATATTTTTGTCATTAGAGATAGCATCTGCAAATAAAAACACAGGAAATTGTCTTAATATTCAATTGAATTCTATTTTAATTGTTAATGCTCATTTTCACTAGTACTTTGCCTTGGGCTTCTACTTAAAAGGTGCACTAAGTTTAATAGTCTAAATAGTCAAATGATTCGCAGTGAGTCTCATGTTATGATTGTGTACATAAAAACAAAAATACAGGAGAGTATATATACTCATGAAAATAGCTCTATTAACTTGTTTCCCTCTACTTAATTGTCAAAGAATCAATAGCAATTTTTCATTGTATTCAATTCAAAAGTGGTAATTCAAATACAATAAATATGTCCTATTTTTATTGGCTAAAATTTACCTTTAAATCCTTCGATATTTAAGAAACTAGACCTCATCTATGAGCAATTGTTGGTAAAAAACCACCATACCTTTGATTGGTTTGATATTTAAGAATAGCCCCTCTCATCTATAACAAAAGTGGCAATAACCCTTGTACCTCACCATTACGTATGAAATGTGATAAATAACCTTTGTATTTCAATGTATACAAAGTGGTATATAGCCTTTGTACATCATCCATAAAAACCAAAACAAGAACATAGCTCTTCCAATCCTCCTAAAGTCGTAAAATGAAACTTGATCATAAAATTAGTTTTTCTCAAGAAAATAGTTCTAATAATTTATTTCCCTCTACTTAAGAGTCAAACAATCAATAGCAATTTATGTATTCACATTTAAAATTGGTAACTCAAATGTAATAAATATATCCTATTTTTATTGGTGAAAATTTACCTTTAATCTCTTTTATATTTAAGAATAACCCACCTCATCTATGAGCAAAAGTGGTAAATAACCACCATACCTTTGAGTGGTTTGATATTTAAGAATAGCCCACCTCATTTATAACAAAAGTGGTAATAACACTTGTACCTCACCAATATGTGAGAAAAATGTGATAAATAGCCTTTGTATTTCACTTGTATACAAAGTGGTATATAGTCTTTGTACCTCATCCATAATAACTAAAAACAAGAACACAACTCTATGGATCCTCCTTAAGTAGTAAAATGAAACTTGATCATAAAATTATTTAATCTCAAGAAAATAGTTCTATTAATTTAGTTCCCTCTACTTATTAGTCAAACAATCAATAGCAATTTTCAACTGTATTCACATTTAAAAGTGGTAATTCAAATGCAATAAATATGTCCTATTTTTATTGGTAAAAAATTTACCTTCAATCCCTTTGATATTTAAGAATAACCCACCTAGTCTATGAGCAAAAGTGGTAAATAACCACCATACCTTTGGTTGGTTTGATATTTAAGAATAGCCCACCTCATCTATAACAAAAGGGGTAAATAACCCTTGTACCTCACAGTATGGAAAATATTATAAATAGTCTTTGTATTTCACCTGTATACAAAGTGGTATATAGCCATTGTACCTCATCCATAAAAACTAAAACCAACAATACAGCTTTACCAATCCTCCTAAAGTAGTAAAATGAAACTTGATCATAACATTATTTATTCTCAAGAAAATAGTTATATTAATTTATATTCCTCTACTTACTAGTCAAACAATCAATAGAAATTTTTAGTTGTATTCACATTTAAAACTGGTAATTCAAATGCAATAAATATGTCCTATTTTAATTGGCAAAAAAATTACCTTCAATCCCTTTCATATTTAAAAATAACCCACATCATGTATGAGTAAAAGTGGTAAATAACCACCATACCTTTGACTCGTTTGATATTTAAGAATAGCTAACCTCATCTATAACAAAAGGGGTAAATAGCCCTTATACTTCACCAATGGAAAATATGATAAATATTCTTGGTATTCCACCTATATACAAAGTGGTATATACAAAATGATATATAGTCTTTGTACCTCATCCATAAAAACTAAAATTAAGAACACAACTCTACCAATCATCCTATTACCTTATCAAATACCTAAAAACCCTAAATATACCCTGTAATTTAAGAAACTTGAATGTTGAAGCAGATGCAAGTTAAAGAAAAGCCATACCTTAGAAGCCAATTCCCGGTCAATTGTTGCTTTGTGAAACGCCGTCTTTCCATCATTGTCAGCCTGGTTGATTAAAAACGAAGGGTCGATGAACTTGAAGAGCAGAGTATTTGCCACTGAAACGTTGCCATATTCCAAAGCAAAATACAGAGCATTCTTGTTTTCCTTCCCAAACACTTCTATACAGTTGGAAACATTCTCAATCACGCAACTCACTATATTTTTGCAACCCATAAGCGTTGTGACATGAATTGCAGCCATCTTATCCTGGTTCTTTTACAGAGCCATATCTGGACTTATTCTCAACAGCTCCTCTACAAGCTTTAAATTACCTATTATTGCTGATCCGTGCAATGGAACGTTGCCCAAAGAATCTGCCTTTCTGGCGAGTGCAGGTCTCATTTGCAGCAGGTAGAACGCCATTTCTGAAACACACAGAAAAACCTAAAACAAAAGCGCCCATATAACATACAAACTAAAGTTTTGCCTATTGCAGGGTTTGTTCGGCAGTCCATATTTATGGCTACGTTGAGACAAGTTCGGCCTTCCAGCCTAGTATCAGAAATACGATCTTTCTCCAACAATCTCTCTACTACGTCAAAGCAGCCTTCTTCACAGGCCATATACAATGCAGACTCACCAGATTAATTACCAATTAATTCAATGCCCTTCACTTTCTTCAATAGTAAGCTCACAATCTCCACATGATCACCTCTTGCGGCGTAATGGAGGGTCGTTTCCTCATCAGCATTTCGAGATCAACAGAGATCCTCAAGATACAAACGACCCGCTTCTAAATCAAAAGTCGACACATAACCCACTTAAGTAGGCTTACGACATGTGTACCCATGTGAGGTAAAATAACACATAAGTAAAATATACACTAACAGTCATGAGGTCTCTTTCCTTGTTGATTACTTAGTTTTGGGAAACCATTTATGATTTCTTGGATACCTTTGCCTATATATTGGAGCTAGTTGAGAGGAGAGGTGATGAGTTTTTATTACAAGGTTATGCTGTTGAATTTTCTTTGGAGGAGCAATATGTAGATCTTCATGTTAAATCTCGAAGCTTGCAAATGTATTATAACATGTTTATTGTTATAGATTAATACATTGGTTTGATGCTTTGGAGTGTGGTTTTTAATACCCGAAAGGGTTTTTCCCATGTATATTGGTGTTTCTTCTACTCTATCTATTCTTATTTATTCTTGGAAATGTTAATTTACATGTTATTTTCCTAAGAAATTTACTTAACTCTAAAATCTGCATTACTTTCCTCAAAGAGTTAATATGAGAAATCAACTATGTCTTGATTCCACTTTATGGGCATAGTACATATGTTCTTGTATCAAACAATTTTGTTAATAAAATCATACAATACTAGAGGTGCATACTAGGTATTTTTCCTAATAATTATATTCTATATGCTTCCAATGATATTAAGGGCAATGTGTCCCCTTTGGATTTGGATGATTTTTTAACCTCCTAATAGCTAAATGAACTCTCATAGGGAATTCAACATGCTTGAACATCACAATAATTACAATAGAATTGTCTAACCAAATTATCTAAAATTTTATCATTGACAAATGTAAATGACAAAAATGTTTTTTGAAACTATATAATAAAAAAGAAAATAATAAAATATAAAATATAATTACTTCCCAAATTAAAAGGACTACATGTTTTATTATTAACTACATTATTTACATATACTATATCAAATAATTGATAAATAATATTTTTGTTCACAATATAAAAATATTCTTAACATATATATATAAATATACCTATCAAAATTTATGATACAATTGCTACTTCTATGAACCTACCCATTAACTTATGATAGAACAATAACTACATATATGAGCATACCCATTAATTTATGATAGTACAATAGCTACTTATATAAACTTATATAAACATACCCATTAAAATTTATGATACAATTGCTATTTATATGAACATAATCGTTAACTTATGATATAGTTACTTATACAAGTATACCCATTAATTTATGATTCAATTGCTACTTCTAATTATATGAACATACCTATACTAAATTGCTACTTATATGAATATACCGTTGCTTTCCAAATAGCCTTGAATATAGGAAACCCCTCAGTTACTTCTGTAAATGAGCCAAACATAATTCAGTTACACTCAGCCCCATCGAGGTTTGCTTTTTAATTCGAAATCCTCTTTGAATTGTATTCCTTAAAAGAATCTTCCATGGTTTACTACCATATCTTGATATTAGAATCCACTTAAACTCTAGTGCAATTCCAACCATACATAATATTAAACTGTAAGACTAATATTGCAATAGGGTATGGACATCCATTAGACCATAATGCATAGAGAAATTTTCTTAGATGTTGCGGTTGCAATGGACCTGGTGGGCATCTATACAAAATGACCGTGCATAGACAAGGCATGTGAATTGTTTGACATTTGTTATTGGATGCATTACATATTGATGACGACTCTTCATTTTGTAAATCTTACTGCCATAGTTTTCTCTGTGTTCTGACATGGTTCGTTCTTGATTTATTTGGAAAATAATTTGTAGAACAAGATTTTTCTCTGTTTTACCTTTTATCATGTATAAGGATTTTGAATTATATGAACATACCCATCACACTTGCTCTATACAAAATTAATCTTAATAACTACACACAATTGTTTTTGAGTTTTGAACAGTTATTTTGCAGCTCCTATTGCCGCATTCCTTTTTATTGATGTAATTAGATGTCGACGGAAGGTAAACAACATGAGGCCATATAGATAGTAGGTGAAGGCTCCCATTGTACAGACTGTAAGTGCCAACCATAAACACTGGGGAGCCACCATAACGTATACGCCCGTGATGAATGAAAGTATTGTTGCACCAACTGCGTGCTGAACGAACCCTAGCCCATCATAACCTATCCACTTCTTACCGATGGAGAAACATAAAACGCCTCTGTGATATACAATACGAAGGAGGAGGAGATCAACCACTTCCCTCTTCCTCGATTTAAAGGTCAATGTAAACAATGCAAGCATGGAACTGCAGAAAGCTAGAGAATCAAAAATGGTAAACATTTGGAGTGCAATGGCATGCATCCGCACGGGAACGCCGTTGTCGCTTCGTACTCCTCCTGGAATTGTGAAGGCTGCCGCAAACGTCACTGTGAAAACAAGAGTCGCAATGATTGAGAGACTGTCTCCGCCTTCTTTTTTATCGTCACAGTACATCTCCGGGAACATTTCTGGTTCGTCTTCCAGCAATGGCTTTGAGCTTTTCAACAAGAAATCCGTCCATGCCTTTTGATAGGCGCCTCTTCCTCTTAGAGGTAAGCTGTAGAGCCAATTCTGTGGGAACCTCGTCTTGATGTCGATCACATCCAAGGCGGTAAGACCCTTCATATCTACTGCATTTAGATTCCATGTGGATATTTTTGTCATTGGAGATAGCATCTGCAAATAAGGCACAGGAAATTGTCTTTAAGATTTAATTGAATTCTATTTTTATTTTTAAACCTGTTTTTAGAAGTACTTTGCCTTGAGCTTCTACTTTGAAGGTGCACTAAGTTCAATAGTCTGAAAAGTCAAATGATTAGCAGTGAGTCTCATGTTATGATTGCGTACATGAAAACTAAAATACAAGAGAACATATATATACTCATGAAAACAGTTCTATTAATTTATGTCCCTCTATTTAATTGTCAAACAATCCATAGCAATTTGCCATTATATTGAATTTAAAAGTGGTAATTCAAATACAATAAATATGTCCTATTTCTATTGGCGAAAATTCACCTTTAAATCCTTCAATGTTTAAGAAACTAGACCTCATCTATGAACAAAAATGGGTAAAAACCACTATACATTTGATTGGTTTGATATTTAAGAATAGCCCCTCTCATCTATAATAAAAGTGGTAATAACTCTTGTACCTCACCAATACATATGAAAATGTGATAAATAACCTTCTTATTTCGCCTGTATACAAAGTGGTATATAGTTTTTGTACCTCATCTATAAAAAATAAAAACAAGAACATAGCTCTTCCAATCCTCCTAAAGTAGTAAAAGCAAATAGTTCTATTAATTTATTTCTTTCTACTTAATAGTCAAACAATCAATAGCAATTTCCAATTGTATTCACATTTAAAAGTCGTAATTCAAATGCAATAAATATGTCCTATTTTTATTGGTGAAAATTTACCTTTAATCCCTTTGATATTTAAGAATAAACCACCTCATCTATGAGCAAAAGTGGTAAATAACTACCATACCTTTGATTGGTTTGATATTTAAGAATAGCCCACCTCATCTATAACAAAAGTGGTAATAACCCTTGTACCTCACCAATACGTATGAAAAATGTGATAAATAGCCTTCACCTATATACAAAGTGGTATATAGTCTTTGTACCTCATCCATAAAAGCTAAAAACAAGAACACGGCTCTACCAATCCTCCTAAAGTAGTAAAATGAAACTTGATCATAAAATTATTTATTCTGAAGAAAATAGTTGTATTAATTTATTTCCCTATATTTAATAGTCAAACAATCAATAGTAAATTTCAGCTGTATTCACATTTAAAAGTGGTAATTCAAATGCCATTAATATTGTCTGTTTTTATTGGCAGAAATTTACCTTTAATCCCTTTGATATTTAAGAATAACTCATCTCATCTACGAACAAAAGTGGTGAAAAACCACCATACCTTTGACTCCTTTGATATTTAAGAATAGCCCACCTCATCTATAACAAAAGTGGTAAATAACCCTTGTAACCTCACCGTATGAAAAATGGGCAAATAACCTTCGTATTTCACCTGTATACAAAGTGGCATATAGTCTTTGTACCTTATCCATAAAAACTAGAAACTAAAAAGTCAAACTCAGCTCTACCGACCCTCCTATCACCTTATCAAATACCTGAAAACCCTAAATAACCCTGTAATTTAAGAAATTTGAGCGTTGAAGCATATGCAAGTTATAGAAACCCCATACCTTAGAAGCCAATTCCCGGTCAATTGCTGCTTTGTGAAACGCCGTCTTGCCATCACTGTCAGCGTGGTTGATTAAAAACGAAGGATCCATGGACTTGAACAGCAGAGTATTCGCCACTCAAACGTTGCCATATTCCAAAGCAAAATGCAGAGCATTCTTGTTGTCCTTCCCAAGCACTTCTATACAGTCGGGAACATTCTCGATCAAGCAACTCACTATCTTTTCGCAACCCATAAGCGCTGCAATATGAATTGCAGCCATCTCATCCTGGTTCTTTTGCAGAGCCATATCTGGACTTATTCTCAACAGCTCCTCCACAAGCTTTAAATTACCTATTATTGCTGCTCCGTGCAATGGAACGTTGCCCAAAGCATCCGCCTTTTTGGCCAGTGCAGGTCTCATTCGCAGCAGGTAGAACGCCATATCTGAAACATACAGAAAAACCTAAAACAAAAGTGCCCATATAACATACAAACTAAAGTTTTGCATTATTGCAGGGTTTGTTCAGCATTACCAGAGCAATCCATATTTATGGCTACGTGAAGACAAGTCCGGCCATCCAGCCTAGTATCAGAAATACGAACATCTTTCTCCAACAATCTCTCTACTACGTCTGAACAGCCTTCCTCACAGGCCGTATACAATGCAGACTCGCCAGATTTATTAACAATTAATGCAATGCCCTTCACTTTCTTCAATAGTAAGCTCACAATCTCCACATGATCACCTCTTGCGGCGTAATGGAGAGCCGTTTCCTCATCAGCATTTCGAGATCGGCAGAGATCCTCAGGATTCAAACGACCCGCTTCTAAATCAAAGCTCTCCAGATGTTGACATTCAGAACAATTACAGCGTCCTGGGTTCGTAAAATTGAGCAGAAGCTCAACAATTTCCAAACATCCTGCTGCGGCCGCTTTATGAAGCGCCGTCTCTTGCTTTGCATTCCTCATAAAGATAATGCACGGTTTCAACGAAAGCAGTAGTTCAACTAGCTTATAATCCTTTCGACCTGCTGCCACGTGCAGAGCTGTATTTCCCAAAGGAGTAACTGTTTTGAGAATCTGGGGATTATTTTTTATTAACTCTCTCACTTTCTCAGGAATTCCCTCTATGACAGCTTTGCACAGACTTCTATCCATTTGGAATTTGCTGGCCTGACCAGTGCAGTATTTGAGGACTGAGTTTGATCATATCACCAGGCTTTTGTAGTATGTCGTGGTCAGACACTCTTCATTAGGTACGCGTTCTTATCACATTCCACAGTTCCTCCGACATCTCTCACATTAATCAGATTTTGATCAGATTCGTTGAGATAAAACTGCTGTGAACAAAATTTGTAAACGGGCAAGGTGTAGATTCAATCCAGAGAGCTTGGAGTACATTTCATAGTGGTCGGAGTGCATGTACGCCGTCCCGTTCAATATTTCTGACAGGAGATTTGCAGAGCTTTAAGCAATTCTATACGGGATATTCACGCGGCCCGCAGCATAATTTTTTATACTGAACGTGACAGAACATGTAAGGACTGATATGACTAACCGTCTACTTTGGTCCATCCATTGAGAAGCCATATCGCTCCACTGAGAGGACGACCGACCATTGATTTTGCACCATATATTTATACATGTGAACATTAAAGCCTGCAATGCCACGGAAAGTAATCACAGGACAAACATTAACTTTGTTTGTCTGATTTCTTTATCGAGATTTGACACATATCAAGCTCTGGTTGCTCCCTCCACTCACAAAATAATGATGTTTTTGCAGAACATATCGGATATGTGTTTGTTAGTGGGAGGTCGGTGGTTCCAAATTTAGCTCGTCAAATTTATTAACTAGCACACAATGGACATGTCCATAGATATTTTCAATTCCATAGATATTTTCAAGCAGTGTTGGTTTCTTCTCTATGGATTAACCAAGCTCTTTCTTTGGATACATTTTAGATATGCATCAAAGTGTTGAACCTAGTATAAGGTCACTTATGATAGGATCATCAAGATTATGTAGGCTTTCATGTGGTCCTATACTAAGAAAACCAAAGGATTACGTAGGTTGGTATGGGATATTTGTTGCCTTCCCCAAGATAAAGGTGACATACAAATCATCAATTTACACAAAAAGTTAGTGTGCTCTATGTCATGCACTATAATTTTGAAAACAAACAATTGCTACGAAAGAATGCACTCCAAAATTTATATGAGGAATATAATAGAATATACAAGATTTGGATTGGAGCACAATCAAGCACATAAATAGACAAGAGTACTATGGAGCGAAGGCTTTAAGAGCCTTGAGATGTGCCTCCTCCCTTTTCAAGATGTAATGTGTATTCCATTTTCAAAAAAAAATTGTATTTGTTAATTTAGCTTGAAAATTGATGGGCACATATATAAACCTTAAATAATTTAACAAAGAACCAAACAAAAAAATATAGAAGGAAAAACACAAATTCGAAAACAATCGATTGCTAGTAAAGTAGGCACATGAGAATTTACATGAGTGTGCATTTTTTGGGTTGACAAAAACAATACAGTACACTTGATTTGTAGAGGAGCACTATCAAGTGCATAAATAGACAAGGTTGCTATGGAACCAAGGCTTCAAGATCCTTGAGACATGCCTCCTCCCTTTTTCTGAGAGAAACATAGGCATTGTCCTACATTCGAGCATAATGTTGGAAGGTGAAAGCAGGCGAGATGTGTATGTCTTGCAAATGCCGAACTCGAGAGACAGCGGTGAAGAGTAAACCTTGACATTCTGTAGCACCAATGTCTATTGTGACCTTGTCAAGTGTAAGCCCCCAAGCTTTATGTATGGTCAAAGCCCACACCATTCTGAGTGGGATATGTCTCTGAGAACCAGGTGTCACTGGAGCAACAAGAACAAGATATGTGTCACGTGAATCCCAAGGAGGTCTTGCATAGTTGTCAAACCTAACCACAATGAATCTTGGTGAGTCTGGAGGATTGGAACCATTTAGGTAGACAATAGCTACAACAGTTCCCAATGCCCCATTAATAAGTCCAACAGCCACCCACAAATTTGAGGTGAGCATAACCTTTTGGCCAACACTCAAATGAATCATGGAAGGCAATTGCTCATTGTCGAGGGTTGTAATAGATCTCCCCCTTTCTTGTTCAACATTGCACTGTGCAATGAGCACCCCCAATGACCGTAACATATGCTTATAATGTTGAGCAACCAATGCATTTGTTGCAAACAAATGTATGGACAAGCGAAATGTAGGAATCTCATTAGGGCCAATGAAAGCATCAATCTGTGACATAAGGAGTTCCCAATCAGGCAAGCATGCATCCACATTCCTAAGATCATGTGCTTGGTCATCGCCTTCTTGACAGAAGACATCATTCAATGTAACTACAGTTTGAAAGGAACGCCACAACATTGTACCATACGAGCTTCTTGCATATAAGGGAATGTCTCTAACTAGAGGCAGCTAACCCAAATCACCAACAAGGATAATGGAACATCCACCAAAGGGAACTTGGCTGCACGTGGGGAATGCTTCATGTAAACGCCTATCAATACGAGACAGAAGCCTTGGCCCAATGAAGCTCATTTCATCAATCAAAATGGATTGAACAAAATACATGCTCTCTTGAAATGTTGTTAATGCATGCCCTTCAAGCGGGTTCATCTCTTTCAACGGTGTGAAGAGGGTGGCATGGATGGTGGATGCATTGATATTGAACATTGCAACACCAGTTGGAGCAAGCAACAATAATTAGGATGAGGGAAGAACATGAGAGAGTGCATCCCTCAATATATGAATTAAGTATGACTTTCTAATACCAGCAATGCCTTGTACAATCATCCTAAGTGGAGTCTTGCTTCTTGTCCTTTGGATATGTGAGAACAATATCAAAGACAACATTTTGCCCCACAGATAAATCACCTACTCCCAAATGGCAGGTTGTTCTCGTATCATCTGCAGGATGGTAGGATGTTTGACTAGCTTCAATGAAATTAATTGCAACTAATTGTAGGCTCTGAGGGATTGAACAACTATTCCAATAATGGGCAATATCAAAGTCATGCCTGTCAAGCAAGTCAAGTTCATCAAAACCAATATCAGTGCTCGAGTATAGAGAAGAAAGAAGTTGCCACTCTTCAACAGTGTCTACATTCAATGCATCTATTTTACCAAGGGGGTCCTCACCATCAGAACTAGATGAGAAATCTAGATTTCTACAGTAAACATGTCATACATTGTAAGTCCCTTGTAGGCGCTCCCATCTCTCCACAATCTCATCAATAGAGGAGCTAATGTCATCTTCAATGGAACGAAGTTTTTTTATACAAAAGAAGCTCACTCCAACAAAAGGAAACAAAAGCTTCAAAACCCCTAGCAAGAATGTTTGTGAAGTGGGGCTTCACTTGTACAATTGCAGGGATAGGGCATCTAGTCCATTGATTATTTTTGCATGAAGCTCTAAACTTCTGATTCTTTGCAACCTCTATTAATGTAGCTGATTCTAAAGCTACTGAGTGGGCCATGTATGCAGAAATAAATGTTGAAATGACAAGACTATCTTCATCAGAAGGGTTAACCCAACATAAATGGCCTATTCACATTCAAGGAGACAAATGGCCTACTACACACCACAAGTGGCAATTTTAACAATAAGTGACTGTTGGAAACATAGTCAAAGATGCACTACTCTGTTGGTTAATGTAGAATGTTGTCATTGATGGCCACAAGGTTTGGTAAAGGGGATTTCAGTCCGGATGACTACTTAGCCAGAATGACTAAGTATGGACAGTATACAGAGTGATTGACAGTGATAGGAATGGTATGCCTCCGCAGTTGAAGAACACATTGTGTGGTTTAGGTATGTTGTTTGTAGTTGTTTAAAGGTGTTATATTCAATTTTGTAAGTCCTGAAGATCTCTGGAAGACATACTATGATTTAGCTAAGTTCAGGTGAGAAAACCTATGTCGAGAACAGTGTACAGTACCAGAGTAAAAGGGTCTGCATTCCTCCGTTGTTGCATATTTTGTCTTGCAATTCTAAGGCAGTAAAGCCACCTATTATGAGTACCTAAATCTAGAGTTATAGCTTCTGAAGTTCTTTTGATCACATTCTACAAGGTGTTCTTTATCGGCTTACAGTCTGATAGTGGTTCATAGTGACTGAGTGACAACTCTAAGATCTGCATTTGTCTATAGTTGAATATTATGTTCTGTAGTTCTAAAGGTATGATAAGGGATCAGTAATGAATCATTAACAAGGATTTTAGAGTTTCATAATGATCGCATTTGAAGCTATGGGCTGATAGATAAAGCAATTAAGTATGTTCTTAAGAATAAGGCTGACACAAAAGGTAAATCGGTATGCAGTTGAAATCTATTGATTGGATCAACTTCTTAAGTGGTTCTATAATGTGTTCGCATCTAAATGAAGATACTTAAGAGTTTATATAAGTCCGCATTGAATATTGAGTTAAGATTTGAGACTAACTTGGTATTACTTTTGTATACAAGTACTATTCGTTTTAGGCCAACCTAATTAAGATTCAAATCTATGTACGGATATATATATTGGATGGATTATGATGTGTAAGTGTTGTGAGTAATGTGAATGTGCGAATTAAGTCTGCTTTTATGATCAGATTAGTGCGAAGAAGAACAATTTTTTGTAGAACATGGCTTATGTGAGCAGAATAGAAAAGCTGGACAAGCAAAGATGAAAAGCTTTGAATCTGTATACTGAACCTCATTGGAATTGTATCACAGCATTGGTAGATGCACTTGTAACAGTTCTTCTTTTGGCAGTGAGCCATTTCTTTTCTAACACTCACCGTGGTTTTTCCCTTTTTGGGTTTTCCACGTAAAAATCCTAGTGTCTATGTTGAAAGGAAGCAAGGTGTGTGGAAAATGCTTCCTACACTAATCTAATGAGGGGAGATGTATGCAAATTCTTTTTAAACCTTTACAGTTATAATGATGTTAACACAACAACAGAGATATTGTAGCAATACACACACAAAGAGAATGTAGACAAAAGAGAGAGAGAGAGAGAGAGAGAGACAAGATATAATGTGCGGAAAACCCTTTTGGGAGAAAAACCCCACACTCCAAAACCTGCACAATGTATTATCAGAACAAAGAATGTTTACAACACACATGCAATGCAAGTCTTTCAGGAGGCTTCGACACTTGTATCTGGAGATAATCTGGCATCATAACAGTACCTATCAATAACACTATGCATCTCCCATCCAAGCACCTATTTTTATAGAGTTTACAAGGCAAAATAGGAACCTTCTAGAGATGGGCATCCATATTGGCCTCATGGCCCAATACCCACACCTAAGAACACTTGTCCAACATTACAACATAGATTTTACACTTGTCACAACACCCCATCCCAATGTGGGCGCCTAGTCCCAAGATAGGCTATGACAGATGCTCTTATGCACCTTACAGCTGTCATAAAATCTGTCATACATGACAACTCTTACAGCTATAAGAGAATCTGTCATAACTACTTAAAAATAGCATATTCCTATTACAACATGTCATAACCCACCTTGGACGCTCAAATATGTCTTCCTCAAAGATGTTCTTCGACACATGTCTTCACCTGTCATAAAATCTTTTATTCTCAACTCTTACGTGTCATAGAATCTATCATAGGAATCTATCATAACACTTACATGTCATAACTCCTTACACACTGCACAAGATGCCAACACATGGAAGAAAACCTCTACCACAATATGGGATGCATATATCCACATGGGATGAGTTGACCATCCTAGTCACATTCCGAGTGGAGTGACAACACATCATGCCGCTTCACACTAAATGACAAAACAAGATGTGCAACATAAATTACAACATAGGCAATTAAATAAATCAATAATCAAATTTAACCAATGCTAGGAATTACCAAGGTTGAGACACCTTCATTCCCAACATTCTCCCACTTGTCGATCACCTTGTAAAAGCCAATAGAAATAACAGGATTTAACTGCTATAGGCCGAGAGGCCCACAGACTCCAAACACCATCTGAACTTGTCTGTGCCCACTAGTTTCATCAATGCATTTGCAACATTGTTCAAAGTGTCTATCTTCTCCAATATCACCTTCCCATCCTCTACCATGTCTCACACAAAATAAATTTGTACATCAATATGCTTTGTTCTAGCATGGAAAGTTAGATTCTTTGCTAAGAAAATTGCACTCTGACTGTCACAACAGATAGTAATCTATCTTGCATCAACACCAATATCTAAACACAATCTCTTAAGCCAAATGGCTTCCTTACAAGCATGAGTAGCTGCCATATACTATGCTTCTATCGTGGACAAAGCGACCATAGGTTGCCGCTTACTCATCCAACTAATTGCACCACCGAACATAGTAAACACATAAGCACTAGTGGATCTCCTATTGTCAATGTCACCTGCCTAATCAAAATTTACATATCCACAGATACTCATAGAATGCAAAGGTCCTGTAGCATGACCATGATAACATAGGGAATACTCAGAAGTACCCTGCAAATATCTAAACACTCTTCATCGCATCCTAATGTACCTATCCAGGATTAGCCATAAACTGAATAAGGACTCCCACTACTTGGGCAATGTCTGGTCTAGTGTAGACCATAGCATACAACAAGCTGCCAACAGCACTAGCATAAGGTACTCTGCTCATGTCCTCCACCTTAGGAGATTTTGGACAATCGTTAACAAATAACTTGTAGGAACACACAATGGTCTACAATCTGCCATGCTAAATCTCTTCAACACGGTCTTCACATACTTACTCTGGCTTAACCAAAGTTTTATGTTTGCTCTATCTCTTCTGATTTCCATTCCCAGAATGCACTTGGCCACCCCTAAGTTTTTCATCGCAAACTATGCTGACAACTAAGACTTCAAATCAGAAATCATATTCTTACCATTCCCAATTAACAACATATCATCAACATACAATGCAATAATGAGAATGCGATCATTGTCAAACTTGTAATACACACAATGATCTGATTTCGACCTCAGAAATCTAATGGACAACACAAAGGCATTAAATTTCAAGTACCACATCCTAGGAGATTGCTTCAAACCATACAAAGACTTCTTTAACTTGCAAACCAAATTTTCTTTACCTTTTTCTATGTAATGCTCTGGCTATGACATGTAAATCTCTTCCTCCAAGTCACCATGAAGGAATGTTGTCTTCAATCCATCTGTTCCACTTCTAAGTCATAAGTTGTTGCAAGAGATAACAGGAATCGAATGGATGTCAGCTTTGCAATGGGAGAGAAAATTTCACCATAATCAATTCCCTCCACTTGTGAATACCCCTTCGCAACCAATCTAGCCTTGTACTTCTCAACATTGCCATCTACACCAAGTTTCTTCTTGAACACCCATTTATAGCCAACAGGTTTTCGTCCTTCAGGCAAAGGCACCAAGTCCCAAGTTTTGTTTTTCTCCAAAGAAGCCATCTCATCTTCCATAGCCTCCTTCCAGGAACCTACATCTTTCATGCCCATAGCCTCTGTCATAGTTCTAGGTTCATCAGTGTTAGTAATCAAGGAAAAAACATAACTAGAATCTAGCAATGAATAACCAAACCTATTAGGTTGCTTCCTTGTTCGTGTAGACCTCCTCAAAGGCTAAGGTTGAGGTTCTGCTTCTTCTTCTTAGCTTTCAGAGTTGCTAGAGTTCTCCTCATCTTCAGGTCTCAAAAGGTCTTTCGATTCAGTCTTCTCAGGGGTAGAAGGAAACTAAACCACATCCTCTTTCTTTTCTTTCTCTTTTGGATCTAGAATAACATGAGAAGGTGTTATCTCTCTGAAAATAACACTTATGCTATACAACACTTTCTTAGCCACAGGATCCCAAAGCTTGTACTCATTCACACCAACACCATAGCCAATGAAGATACACTTCACAGCCTTGTTCTCCCATTTTGATCTCTGCTCCCTAGGCACATAAGCATATGCCTCACAACCAAAAATACAAAGATGTCTTAATGAGGGATTCTTAACAAACCACACCTCCATGGGTGTCTTATCAACAAGAGCTTATGTAAGAGACCTGTTTACCAGGTAGCAAGCAGTGGCTACAGTTTCAGCCCAAAACTTATGTTCAAGGCTAGCATCACTAAGCATACTCCTAGACCTCTCCATCAACATCATGTTCATCATCTCTGCAACTTCATTTTGTTGAGGGGTGTATGGAGTTGTCTTATGTCTTTTAATCCCATGTTCTTTACAGAACTTGTCAAACTCTGCGAAACAAAACTCACCACCATTATCAGTTCTCAAACACTTAATCTTTTTACCAGTCTTATTCTCAACAAAAGCTTTAAACTCTTTGAACTGACTAAAGACTTCAGATTTTCTTCTGAGAAAATAAACCCATCTCCTTCTACTGTAGTCATCAATGAATGAAACAAAATATACAGATTTAGAGATCGAAGGAACATTCACAGGACCAAACACATCAGAATGAATAAGATCCAACACACCAGAAGACTTATGAGAACTAGAGTAAAACTTAGCATGGTTTTTCTTTCCATATATACAATGTTCGCAAAAGTCAAACTCGAGATTACAATCATTTAACCCCTCGACAAGATTTTTATTTTTCAGGTCTCTAAGACCCTTCTCACCAATGTGGCCAAGTCTCTTATGCCATAACATTGTCTTCTCAGCATGCAAAGGAATTGTTTTATAGAATATTGATTCACACCCCCCCGTCTCAGTAGTCCTTGTGTTCAACAATTGGTATCAGAGCAAGGTTCCTTGGAGAAAGTTTAACATCTTGGAGAAGATCTTGGAGAGTGAACACATGGCAGTTAAGAAATATCCCTCCTCTGAAGCAGGTCCTCCTAGCAGCATAACAATTGGCAATTGCATATATGTAAGCAATGAAGAATTGAAGGTTGCTATTGAAGCTCTAGAGAAGTCTGAAGCAGAAGTCAAGGATCAGAAGGACAATATCAAGGAAGTTGATGATTGTGTCAAGAAGCTGAGGGAGCAAGTCAAGAAAGTCAAGGATAAGAACAAGGAGCTAGAGGATCAATTGAATGCAGCATTTAATGAAACCTTAAGCATTTTGACAATACAGATTGTAGAGAAAGTGGATCTTGAGAAGCATTTGAATCAAGTTATGAAGGACAAATCTGAAGAATGTGAAAAATTAGCAAAAGATGTTTTGCTCTTGAAATTTGATCTAGAAGCAGCTAATAGTTACAAAGAAAAGTTCAAAATAAGTTCTACAAAACTTGATGAATTGTTAGCCAATCAAAAAAGACCAAATGACAAGGAAGGCTTGGGATTTGAAAGAGGAGAAAGTTTTAAGTCAGGACCAGCTAACTCTGGGATGAGGAAAGGTAAAGGCAAACAAGTCAGAAATCAAAGGAACGGGCCTAGAAGACCTCCGGTTAGGCAACCAAATGCTCAAAGGTACCCATCTTTCAATGGTTATTATTTTAATTACAATAATTTGGTCATAAGGCTACTCAGTGTAGGAGCATAATGAATCAAAATGTTCCATCATTCTTTGGTTAGTGTTTCAATTGCAAGAGAAACTATCATAAATAAAATGAATGTAGAAGTCAAATTAGGAGAGGTTTCAACAATGGGAAGATTACTCAGTCATTCAGTGGAAAATGCTTTATTTGCAATAGATTTAGGCATATGGCTAACCAATGCATATCAAGAATGAATCCAGTAAATGGAAGAAATCGGGGACAGGGGAATGTTTTTTGCTATAACTGCAATAAGCCTATACACTTTGCAAAATTTTGCAGAAGTAAGAAGATAGAAAGGAACAATTCTCTAAAAAAGAGGAAAATAGAGTAGAAAGATGATAAAGGAAAGAACAAGGTTGATCTAGTGGAAATCAAGAAGGAAATGAGCAAGGTCTGAATTAAGAAGGATGTGTATGAGGTCAAGAATGGATTCACACCAGCTTCTAGTGTAGATACTTCTTTCAGGAAGTAAATTGGGTGCTCCAGCTCAGGGGGATCTCTTATTGAAAATCTTGATCCCCTAGCTAGATATTGGTGCTGAGATCCAGCACTGAGGTATGAGCTAGAACAATATTGTTTGGATCACTTAGAGAAAAAAACTAGCAGAAAAAAACCTGATACGGTACATTGTGAAGCAATCTTTATCAATTGTGCTCATCGGTGAGGTGTTTTGACAGCTTTTTGAGAGCAGCATTCATGACAATTAGGTTTTTGCATAACAAGGGTTAAAAAGGGTTGCATTTGAAAGATTAATCACTTTACATTCGAGCTATCAAGAGTTCAAGGAGATGTGAAGCAGGATTCCAAGCGACCTCGACAATTTCCAAATATTCAAAGTAACCCAAAGTGATTTCAAGAAAAGAAAACCCTAGTTTGGCATAACAAAGGTATTTATAGTCTAAAAGCCTGCTATAAACTAGTTTGAATTATTATGGAAATGGCTACTCCACAAGTTGTTGATATCACTGAGAGAGCCCAGCTGAAATTTAAGAAACACCCCTTCAAATCAATGGAAGTCGATCCAATGGGTGCATTTTCGAATATACCACATGGAGTGATGCATGCGGAGGATGTTAGGGCTTACATTCATGTTTCCCTAGAAGAGCATGGTGACACTAAATTCTCATATTTATATCTAAAACATCTAAGTGGTGACAAATTTGAATTGAAGGAAGAATACAAGGCTTTGGAAGAGAAGAAATTCATTTAGTATAGAGACTTCCCTACACGTGCGAAAGATGAATGGGTCTAGTACATGTCAAGTAGGATTCATGATGAATTCATGTGGCTCAAAAAGCCCTTTATGATCACCAAGGATGCAATTAGGGTTGTGACAAGACTAAATTCTACTGGTAGCATGCCCTTGTTAAAAGCTGTGAAAAATAGCACTGTGACAGAAGCAACCAAAGCCCAATTCAACAAGAGGGCATTAACAGTTAATGATATTACAGACCATGCAGTGAAGTTTGCATCAATGGTAATTGGATATAAGATTTACTTCACCAATAGGGAGAACTCTGTCTCCAACATAGCTATCTACACTACTTACCAGATGATTAAGGAGAATGCAGATTATGATCTCTATGAGTTGCTTTGACTATAGCTAATCGAAAACCTGAAGAAGATAAAGGGGAGCAAATACCCCTTCAAATTTGGTATGTTGATCATCTACATATTTTTTTACTTCTTGCAAGAATTACCCAAAATGAAAAACTTGTTCTGGTTAAACAATCAACTAGTTGCAGTACAAATTAGGGACCATTTAAGCAGCATAGGAAGCTATGAGGAACATAACACATTCCTATGGGGCTATTTTAAGAATTTCTAGAGAATTATGCAATCTAGGGAAAGAATTCCCAAGGCAATTGTTGAAAAATATAAGAATGGCATATGCTTCATTGTAAAAAAAGACCAATGCATGATGGAGGTTGTTGAGCCTAGAAAAGTCTGGGTTCTACCAATGGGTTATGAAGTAGATGGAAAAATACTGGACAGCTATGCTCAACACATGTTAAGCAAACCTAGGGACCTCAAGGAAGAAAGATTTGGAACCTATGAGGAGCTATCAACAAAAGTTCATGTTGAACTAAGAAAGCCAAAAATTTTGAAGAAGGCTCAGAAGATGGCAGAGGAGTATGCCCTGAAAAAGGGTTTTACCAAAGAACAAATCAAAGAAACAAGAACAAGGGCAGAAGTAGAAAGGACAGTCAAAGAAAAGCAAGATGAACCTAAAGAGGACTCTGGAAGAGCCTGAGAAGAAATCAAAGGAGCTTGCAGCAACAAAGAAGAGAACAAGAGCTTCTCCTTCACAAACTACATCTAGAGAAACAACCTCTACAATTACATCTAAATCCTCTGGTATTCCCTCCACAACCACTGTAGAAGTACAAATTGGCAAGAGAAAGAAGACCAAAAGTCAGAGAGTGTATGTTAGTGTTGATGCAATTGATGATGAGGAAATTGAGATTGATGAAGAGGTGAAAAAGATGAAGGCACAGAGTGCACCACCCTCTGGTTCTTAGCAAGGCAAACTCTCTAGTGCTACAAAGAAGAAGACCTCTAGTAAGGGTAAAGGGAGAAAGAAGGCTAAGACTGAAGTGCCTACAGAAGACCAGGCTACAATGAGTCTAGAGAAAGTATTGAAGGCCATTACAGTTGATGGCAATTTAAAACCTATTGCCCAACTGTATGATGACTATGATGATGCAAACAAAAACATCATTGAGACTGCTTGTCATCAAATACTTGGACATATACAATAAAGCCCTCATTGAGATAATTATTGATCTTCTAGATGTCTTGGGAAGTATAATGTATACAAGAAAAGAAGATGCTATGGCCAAGGACATTGAGCTTAGAGAACATACACTAATAAAGCTCTGTCCTAAAATCACCCCAAAAGAAAAGGCAAAAGTCTCCAAAGTGCTTGGTGGAAAATTTAGAACAAAGAGGAGGATGAACACTCTCATGTCAGATGACATTGAGAAGGTAGTTAAAGAAACTAAAAAAAATCACTTTGAGTGTGTTAAAGGAATTTCATCTCCCAACCATATATGTTAATGAAGAAACAAGTGTTGGAGATGACACATCTGCTCCGAATGACAGCATGGACCAAGGGTTAGACAAAATTGATGAAGAGATAAAGGAAAAAGAAGATCAAGCCCCTGCTATTGATAGTCTAGACACAGAGCCTGACAAGAACTAAATTGAGATTGTTGAGCTGAATAAAGTTGATAATGAAGAACAAGAACAAGCTGAGAAAAGCCCTTCACCAGAGAAAAAACATTGATCAACAAGAGCATATGGATCTGGAACCTCCTGAGCACAACAAAGAAGAATTATCTGATATGGCAAGAGACACTATTGCCACACAAGATTTGGTTAATTCAGTCAAGGAATTTTTAGAAAAGCAAGTGTTGGATGCACCTGAGCTTCTGTAAGGACCAATAAACTTGGCCTCAATGTTTCCTTTGCAGAAATTCAAACTAGTATCAATTGTGCAAGCCAAGGCTTAGGAAGAAATTCTAAGGTCTCACATCCTGGACAGTGATCTCATTGGAGAAGCATCTATTATTTTGGAGAAGTTGATGCCTTCACACCAAAAGGACACGTCATTGTCATCAACTAATCAACTCAAAGGCCTGATAAAGTCTATAAGTACTCATTTTGAATCTTTTGAGAAGTCTACAAATGCTAAGGTTAGAAAAGAATTTGATGATAAAAAGTTGACTGAATTAAAGAATAAGTTAGACAGTGACAAAATTTTGTTAGATAGTAGCATCAAGAATATAGAGAGTGCTATTAAGGAGGCATGTGACATATACAATTTTTGCTTATCCTAGCATGAGACCACTAAGAAAATGGATGAGAAGATTAAGGCTATGGAACTTCAACTAGTAAATATCTCTAAATCCTATGATCTGGCAATTGATTCCATTAGCAGTATGGAAGTACAGGTTGTAAATATTCATAATAACATAAGTAGTCTGCAAAGCAAAAAGGAAGAAATCAAAAGCAGAATGTGCCAGTTGAGAGGGTTAATAAGCCCTAAAATTGATTCCATGACAAGCCTAGTTGCAGAAGCCTTAAAGGTTCAAGCAATAACTGATGTGCCTATTAGTGTATAGGAGGTAGAGGATCTGGTGTTCCAAGTAAATGGGAACATTCAAATTTTGGACAGTGCTAAGAATAGGTGGGATGGAGAGTTAGCACAGCTAAAGATTATGTACAATGATATCCTTTCACCCACAACCAACTAATTTGACAGATTCTATTTGTACATATGCGGTAGAGAATTACAATGTTTGCAGTTTTGACACAATTTTGACACTTGTACATACACCTTTGCCATTGATATCAAAGGGGGAGAAGAAAATCAATGAAAAATAGCCAATCAGCTAAGGGGGAGAAGTAAAACAAGGTGTACAGAGTAAGGGGGAGCAGCATATATTTTTCACTAAGTGTTGCCATCAATGACAAAGGGGGAGATTGTTGGCAACATAGTCAAAGAGACACTGCTTTGTTGGTTAATGTAGAATGTTGTCATTGATGGCAACAAGGTTTGGTAAAGGGGATTTCAGTCTGAATGACTACTTAGCCAGAATGACTAAGTGTGGACAGTATACAGAGTGATTGACAGTGATACGAATGGTATGCCTCCATAGTCATTGATCACTGTGTGTGGTTCAGATATGTTGTTTGTAGTTGTTTGAAGGTGTTATATTCAAGTTTGCAAGTCCTGAAGATCTCTAGAAGACACACTATGATTTAGCTAAGTTTGGGTGAGAAAACCTAAGTCAGGAACATTGTACAATACCAAAGTAAAAGGGTCCGCATTCCTCTATTATTGTATATTTTGTCTTGTAGTTCTGAGGCAGTAAAGACACCTATTATGAATACCTAAATCCACATTTATAGCTTCTGAAGTTCTTTTGATCACATTCTACAAGGTGTTCTTTATCATCTTACAGTCTGATAATGTTTCACAGTGACTGAGAGACAGTTTTGAGATCTGCATTTGTCTGTAGTTGAATATTATGTTCTACGGTCCTAAAGGTATGATAAGGGATCAGTAATGAATCATTACCAAGGATTTTAGAGTTTCATAATGATCGCATTTGAAGCTATGGGCCAACAGATAAAGCAATTAAGTATGTTCTTAAGAATAAGGCTGACACAAAAGGTAAATCTGTATGCGGTTGAAATCTATTGATTAGATCAACTTCTTATGTCATTCTATAATGTGTTCTCATCTAAATGAAGATACTTAAGAGTTTATATAAGTCTGCATTGAATATTGAGTTAAGATTTGAGACCGACTTGGTATTACTTTTGTATACAAGTACTATTTGTTTTAGGCTGACCGAATTAAGATTCAAATTTGTGTACGGATATATATATATATTGGATGGATTGTGATGTCAATGTGGTGTAAGTGTTGCGATTAATGTGAATGTGTGAATTAAGTCTGCTTTTGTGATCAGATCAGTGCGAAGAAGAATAGAGTTTTGTAGAACAGGGCTTATGTGAGCAGAACAGAAAAGCAGGGCAGGCAAAGATGAAAAGCTTTGAATCTATATACTGAGCCTCATTGGAACTATATCACAGCATTGGTAGATGCACTTGTAACAGTTCTCCTTTTGGCAGTGAGCCATTTCTTTTCTCTCTTCTATCTTTCTTTCTTAGTGGACAGTAAGTCCACCTGTAGTGAGCATTTCTTTGGACAGCGAGTCCTTGGGCAGTGAGCCTTTTGTAATCCAATATTGCTATCATAATATATTGTGAGCTAACACTCACTGTGGTTTTTCCCTTTTTGAGTTTTCCACGTAAAAATCATGGTGTCTGTGTTGTCTTTATGGTTATTGTTTCTATGTTTATTCTACTTTCATGTCATTAAATTTGGTAAATGGATTAAAGAGCATGCAAAGGAATTGTTTTATAGAATACTGATTCACCCCCCCCCTCAGTATTCCTTGTGTTCAATAGTGACAACACTCCTAGGCACTGATATCACGGTCAACCACAGTCTCTATCAAGAACTTGTGAAATATAATTGTCGTAGATCTATCAAATTCAACACTAGCAAAGATACAAGAAAGCATATCATGGTAGGTCTCTGAGCAACGCTCAAACTTTGCAGCATATTTCACAATATAGTTGAGGACTTTTTGGCGAGATAGAACAAGTTGGAAATCTACATTCGCTTTCCATATGGAAAGCATGACAGGATTATGAATATTCAATCTATCATCATTATGAGCAGGGACATACTTGACATGGCCATCATCTGAAATAACCATTATTGAAATAGGTTGCAAATCCCAAGGAGCCTTGTAGCGGCATGAAAGCAAGGATCATTTCTTATTTAAGCATGTATCCTTGGTGCACTTGGTATGTCGCTCAACACAATTGACTAAATCAACATAGTCCATGGAAGAATCAGTCGTCAAGATTCTCTCTGTGTCCAACAAACAAGGGTCATCTAAAATGGAGCAATGGAACACTGATGATCTCTCTCCAATTCCACGTGGGTTCCAAGAAGATACATAGGTGTTTATGTAATCCACAACACCTTTGACAATGTTTTGGGCCTTCCAATCAATTGTCTCCATGGTAGGTGCATGTTCGAGCCAAAGGAAGCCATGAATGTGGGTAGAACCTCTATGCTGCCATTCATACCTAACACAAGAGAGAGCAATCAAAAGGGAATTAGAAAAGTAACAAATCAAGCAAAACAAGGTCATGTGTATAGAAACTAACCTAGATACCAATAGTCCTTTGCCTGTAGAAGCTTCTCAAGCACCTCCCGATGAAAGATATTGAAGAGGTGATGCATGTACATTGCAGTCAAATGTGGATTGTGAATAATGTTATGGACCCTCCTTTGTGCAAGAATTGGATCAAAGGGGGTGATCCAGGCATGATAGCATGCAAGTTCGAGCTAAAGGAAGCCATGAATGTGGGCAGAACCTCTATGCTGCCATTCATACCTACCACAAGAGAGATCAATGAAAAGGGAATTAGAAAAGTAATAAATCAAGCAAAACAAGGTCATGTGTATAGAAACTAACCTAGATACCAATAGTCCTTTACCCGTAGAAGCTTCTCAAGCACCTCCCGATGAAAGATATTGAAGAGGTGATGCATGTACATTGCAGTCAAATGTGGATTGTGAATAATGTTATGGATCTTCCTTCTTTGTGCAAGAATTGGATCAAAGGGGCGACCCAGGCATGATAGCATGCAAATCTAGCCACTTTGTATCAGCTGCGCTCAATGTGAAGGACAAAGTAGGGCAACCAAGTTGTATAATCATATCAGAAAGCTCTCCTCTAGACTTTGTCCAAAAAGGACAAGAGCCACACAAGGATGAGCCAAATCGCATCAAGTATTATGCAAGCTTGTCATCAAGCAAGTCGTGTAAGTGTTGGCGAAACTCACCAACGGTAGATGGGAGGTTATCCTCCCAACTTTTTTTGATATAAATTGAAGCAGTGAACTAGCTTCAATGCCACATCATCAGGTTATACACAAAGTAACGAAAATGAGGGTGCTAGCCAAACCTATTATCATGGTATCTCATTAGGTGTAGAACATATTCATGTATTTTCACCTCTCTTAACCATGGCTGCTAAAAGCTCGCAACACTTGTAGGGGCATGTGCATGAAGATGGAGGCCAAAAAGTGGCCACCCCACTTTTTTAGTGCTAGGAAACCTAAACGCAATCGCATTATAACGCTATCACATTTTTTCCTGCTAAATAAATTGAAAAAACACAGTCTCACGACCTGTGTTTTTCATTTTCATTTTTCTATTGCACCCAAAACATGACTAGGGATTTAATGCATGCACATGTTGAAAGATTTGAAGGAGAAGAGCATCGAACACAATGCTACATCACCAATCTCATTGTGGATGAGGGCAACAAAGTCAGGAAACTGAAGAAGGTAGGGTTTTATCAATTTTCTTCATTTCAAAACAAAATGAAGTTATTTTTCATTATTTTAATTGAATTTTTCTTTTTAATTTTTTAGTTAATGAATCATTGCAAATCCCCGATCTAGATTTTGAAATTCTTGTTGAAGAGCAACCTCAAAACCCTCAAACACTGCCTTCATGTCCTCACCCTCCACGTGACACCCAACAAAATTATATAAGCCAAATTGAAGAAAACAAAAAACATCTTCAATCCTTAGTTGAAACATTGAAAAATCCGAATACAAGCAACAATCACAGGAGAACCCTTGCCACTTCACTATAGTCAATTATTTCTCATATCGACTCAGATACAAAGTAAATCACTGATTGGAAGGACTATAGGAAGGAGTGTCAGTAATTCTACATTGATAACTTATCATACAAACAAGTCGAAGATAATAAATTTTCCAAAGGTGATCTATGTGCACTTTTCATCGATCCTAAAATGAAACAACCATTACATGGGAGTTGCAAACGATTCCCAATTCATTGGTGTGTAAATGAAGAAGTATCCCAAAACTTTTGGGATAGATGGTACATGGTTTTTGATGACCTCCCTTGTAATAATAATGAGGTCCCCCAATATTTTTTGAGGAAACTCTATCATGAGTTTGTCCTCAAGGACATCCCAAACTACTTTGACATCTAGGAGTTCCAGGGCAGATGCAGTGACTCTGCACAGGATAGAGAGGGTACACATCATGCCCAGGACCATCCATCGAGACCCATTATGAGGCCACAACATGTATCACTCCCTTTGACTTTGAAGGAGAGTGTTGATGTGGAGACTCCATTCCCTAAGTTCCCTCACCTAGACTTTATCAAAGCATGGTGGTGATCTTTTACAGGCTGGAGAGGGTGAGAGCAGTACGCGTCATTGGTCCCCCCATCTTTGTGGGTCATGTGGGGCATTGTGTGATGTTGGGACCTAGGATGCTACCTAGGCTGTAGACATTCCAAAGTGTTAGGATGATGTGACTCAAGGGCAGTAGCAGGTGATGGACACATCCATATTGGATAATATTATTCTCACAAATGACCTCTTACAACATAAATTTGGTATTGACTCCTAGGTAATTTTTTACAAGGTTCTATATTTAATATATTTGTATTTGAAATCTCTAATTAATTATATGAGTAGATATTATAAGTCAAAATTAATATATGTAATTGTATGCGCTATGAAATTGCAGGGTCAAAGTATTCATCCTACATCCGTAAGCAGTCCAGTGCAAGGTTATGAGAGGAGGTCCAATCAGCAAGTATGTATTTAACACAAGATCATAAATATATTACATGTAAACTTTTTGTCATATATCAATGGTAATCTTATTTAGTTACAATTTTATGATGAACAGCTGGATGTTGGAGCATCACCATCAGGACGATTTCCTTAGTCCCCAGGCAGAGCCACTTTCACTGAGGTAAATTTTATCATGTCTAATCATTATGCATTTAAATAATGTTATGTATCTATTTTTCTCAAATAAACTTGAACTTTATTTTCAAATGTTGAATATGTAGACTCCTCATCTTCGTCAATCAATGGAGGTGGGCATTGTTGTGCAATTGTTTTGTCTGCAAATCCTTTAACCGAGGTATGAGCTAGTAACATGTAAATTTCATTTTGTATTTCTTGTTTTATCTTACATCATTTACTGTACATAAATGATATTCATTTTTACTTAAATTTGCTTCTTCATGCTTCTCACAGGACGTCACAACTCCTACCCATCCAGCTACAAAAGAAGAGAGACAACAAATGATCGAGAGGGATCACCAGTTGGCGGTAAGTGATTGATTACTTATGTCATGTTATATATTTTGAATATTTTTTATATTAATATGGATATTGTTTAATTTTATTAACAGGTGGAACTTCAAAAATCTCTATCGAGGAGGTCTAGTCGACGAGCAACAGAGGACGAGTCATTGACTAGTTCACCATCTTCATAGCCTAGCAAGAGTCGTCGATTATTTGATAGCAGTCCATAGGAGATTTGATTTTAGGACATTTTGTTACATATGCCTATTTGGCTTTGTAAACATACTTTTGTATGTTATTGATGTATATCGTTGTATATGCATGTATGGCTTTATTTGTACATGCCTATATGGCTTGATATATACACTATATGTTATTTTCATGACATTATGTATATATGAGATTATGTATATTTTCATGACATTATATGTGTGTGTGTGTTGACAGCATCCTTGCAAAATACATTTTGTGCATATCTTGCAATCATTACATTCCATGAGATTGCATTTCTTTGAGGCATCATGTCAAATAGTTCACACGCCTTGTCTATGCTTCCACACTTTGCATACATGTCTACGAAGGTAGCTGCAAATACAACATTTGACAAAATTCCTATATCATTTATGCTTTGATGGTTGTCCATGCCCTATTCTGAAGATCCCATTTTGCCATAGGCAAGGAGGATGTTGGATAAAGTTGTGGAATTTGGCTTGACACCTGCCAATTGCATTTTCTTGAAAGTTTCTTTAAAGCCTTATCAAAAATACATTTTGTGCATATCTTGCAATCATTGCATTCCATGAGACAGCATTTCTTTGAGGCATCATGTCAAATAGTTCACATGCATTGTCTATGCTTCCACACAAGTTTCATACATGTCTACAAGGGTAGTTGCAAATACAACATCTAGCAAAATTCCTATATCCTTTATTCTTTGATGGTTGTCCATACCTTGTTCCAAAGATCCTAATTTCGCACAGGCATGGAGGACTATGGAATTTGGTTTTACACGTTCCAAAAGTATTTTCTTGAAAGTTTCTAAAGACTTTTCAAAAAATCCATTTTGTGCATATCTTGCAATCATTGCATTCCATGAGATGGCATCTCTTTGAGGTGTCATGCCAAACTATTCACATGCCTTGTGTTAGGGTTAGCCGGCATAAGATATCAATTAAATGCAAATAAAGATTAAACAGAGGAATGAAAAATACACAAAAATAATAACAGCGAGAGACAATTTTAACATGGTTCACCCAAACTCGGGCTACATCCACCAACAGAGAGTCCAATATTATTATCCAGTAAATCAAACCGATTACAACCAGCAATCCCTACAACTCAATACTGCTGCAAAATGTTACAATACCTCAATGGAAACCCTAACCCTTAGCCGCTTTTATCAAGCCTTATGTCGGTTACAAAATAGGGTTTTTTTTATGTCGGCCAATAGAAAAATAACTCCCGACACCTTTATAAAATAATAAAAAATCGTGTGAGGTTTCGGGGGCACTGCCCCTCGACCCCACCCTGTATCGCGATAAGGAGTGCTCCAAGGGCGCTGCCCCTGGACCTCGTTAAATGATTTGGGGGAAACCATGCTAATAAAAGTGGGGTAAATTTAACCTCCAAGTCTGATTAGGCTCCATATAACAACACCTTGTCTATGCTTCCACATTTTGCATACATGTCTACAAGGGCAGCTGCAAATACTTGACATCTGATAAAATTCCTATATCCTTTATGTTTTTATAATGTCCACACCCTGTTCCGAAGATCCCATTTTGGCATAGGCAAGGAGGTGTAGGAGTCAAGGACAACACTGAGAGGGGGGGTGAATCAGTGTTGTGTGAATTTTTAAATCTTTTTCAATATTTAACTTGCAGAGCACAAAGAAGAGAAAGTTATCATTGAATTGTCAAACACATATGCACATAACTTTGTCAAACACATAAACAAAACTCATGATTAAAACATACAATCATAGAGAGATGATTAAGACACAAGAATTGCACGAGTGGAAAACCCTCCAGGGGTAGAAAAACCACTCCAGAATTGCCTCACTGGCTTAACTGAGAAACATGCCTCACTGGCAATGCAAATTGTATCTAGGAGCACCAACTCCTTATGGAGCACCAACTCCAATCCCAAACAGAAGCACCCACTTCCAACACTGATATACCTCACTGGTAATCCAATAGGTCTCACTGACCTACAAGCCTCACTGGCTAATACAATCACTATAAACAAAACATCAAACTTCGTGTGCAAGACAAGATTGCTGTTCAATCAGATTTGCACCATTGTATACAACCTTATACCTCCTGTTAGATTTTCAAATCAAAACAAGCTCCATATACAAATCTCTATAAACAATTTTCTCTGCAAATTAATCAGATCCATACTGCATATCAATCTTGTATTTTAATCCTCCATTCAACAACACTAAATATCAATCCTGTATTCCAATATGCACAACAACACTACTTTACTCTGTCTGTTTCATTTATGTCTTACAAGTCTCAATGTCTTGATCAATTGAATTCATGATTCATGCACCTGATTGTCATTTCAATTGCATATTGTCTTTTAATCACCTTGTCAATCTCTGTCAGTTCATCATCAATCTGCACAACATTACTCACCTCATCTTGTTAATACACAAGACTCTTAAATCACAAGCATCTATAATATCATTAAATAAAGTCTGAATATACTTTCACAACCCTTCATATTCTCTTCTTTATTTTTAAAACAAAATATCTTTCCGTCAATTCTATGCATTAAAAAAATTTTGATCTTCCTCTTCTTTATACATGATCCTTCACATTCTTGACATTTCAATTTGGACAATTTCTGTATTCAATATTATCCCTGCAAATAAAATCTTCAATTTGATAAGACAAAAACATCATTCAATCCTGTTGATCTTCCTCAAAAATATCTTCATGAAAACCTTTCATATTCTATATCTGTGAAGAAATTACTTTTCTCTTCATGTCTATGACTGTTCATTTTCTTCCTCTCTTCCTCTTTGCAAATTCCTGCAATCTTATTTCATCTTCAATAAAATCAAAAAATCAATTCATCTTTGAAAACCAATCTGCCTCAAAAACAATCTTCAATCTGTAAAGAATCTTTCTCATTGCATCATTGTTATCTCTGCAATTTTTTCATGAAAATCTTTTCTAAAATTCTTCAATAGTTTTCTAAAAAAAATTGCTTTTAAAAAGCAATAGTAATCTCCTATAAAGGCTCCTTAATTCTATAATCAATCTTAAGCCATTTAATTAAAAATGGAAATTTAAAAGAAGTTTCCAAAAATCTTTTATATAAATAATGCCCACTTATATCGGGCTCCCTCCTTATACCATGCACCTTTCATAAAAATTTACATTTTAAATGTCATAAAATGTGACATGCCAAAGTTGCTAAGTTTAAACACAAATAAAACAAACCTTCCCTTTTTAAATGTGTCGCGGACCCTCCAAAACATTTTCAATTGTTTTTAAATTCATAAAAATCTCCAATGAAAACGCGCTCCATAAACATGTGAAGAGAGACTTCCCGCCCGAGGCCTTTTGAAAAGAGACCGGTGGAGTCGGTTAAATGGATGAGGTGGGCCGGTCACCACCATGACTAGGGACCCCTCCAAACGGTGGTACTTAAGTGAACTGACCCGTTCTAGCAGGTCACCATTCAAATAGAACATAAAGTGTAAATGACTGTCAAACAAGGCTGTTTAACTTTCAAGCCCATTTAGGGTATGAGAGATGTTTAGGATATTTAAAACAAATGGTGACACCTTGACCATTAGATAGCCTTCATTTTTAAAGCAACATTCTTGAAGCATATTAACACACTTCAACACTGAGATAAGCATCTTTATGAACCATAACTGTGACACCCTGAAGAATATGAAAGCAAATGATTTTGTCTAACCAAAGCATCATATGACATGACATGTATGAACCTATCCATTCCTCTTGGCAGACCAAGATCAGATATCACAACTCACTGCAGTCTAAGCTCATACAACATCTCTTGTGAGAACATATACCATCTCCTGTAAAGAATCTTATACATGATCAACAAATACGAAGACAATAGACAAATCACATGCACACCTTTGGATACCATATGAACAGTATACATCCTAATCTTCAACTACCACATGAAAAGCATATATCCTGATCTCAACATCACACATCAAGTGTATTCATGTGATCCTTTGAATACCAACAACTGATATCATCAACCTTGTCAAGAACCAACACATTGCAAACCTTCGAATACTAACAATTGATATCATCAACCTTGTCAAGAATCTGATGAATAATGAAGACCATGCCTACCAAGAATATGTCATGTTCACTGATATGACATTGTGAAGAACACATCTCTCCAACTGATTGATATGTCATGTTCACTGATATGACATTGTGAAGAACACATCTCCTGATGATGCAAGATCAAACCTGTGAAGTATAAAACCATTCTCTATATCTACAAGATGATGTCTCATGCTCCTGAACACTTTTGACATCAATGACAACCTAACTCCATCAGGAGGATGTTGGATAAGGTTGTTGAATTTGACTTGACACTGGCTGATTGCATTTTCTTGAAAGTTTATTTAAAGCCTTATCAAAAAATCCATTTTGTGCATATCTTGCAATCATTGCATTCCATGAGACAACATTCCTTTAAGGCATCATGTCAAACAGTTCACATGCATTGTCTATGCTTCCACACAAGTTGCATACATGTATGCAAGGGCAGTTGCAAATACATCTAACAAAATTCATATATCCTTTATTCTTTGATGATTGTCCATAGCCTATTCCAAAGATCCTAATTTGGCACAGACAGGGAGGATGCTTGCAAAGGTTATGGAATTTGGTTTTACATGTGCCAATTGCATTTGCTTGAAATTTTCTAAAGCCTTTTCAAAAAATCCATTGTGTGCATATCTTGCAATCATTGCATTCCATGAGATGAGATCTCTTTGAGGTGTCATGCCAAACTGCTCACATGCCTTGTCTATGCTTCCACACTTTGCATACATGTCTACAAGGGCAACTGCAAATACAACATCTGACAAAATTCATATATCCTTTATGCTTTGATGGTTGTCCACACCTTGTTCTGAAGATCCCATTTTGGCATAGGCAAGGAGGATGTTGGATAAGGTTGTGGAATTTGGCTTGACACCTGCCAATTGTATTTTCTTGGAATTTTCTTTAAAGCCTTATCAAAAAATCCATTTTGTGCATATCTTGCAATCATTGCATTCCATGAGACAGTATTCCTTTGAGGCATCATGTCAAACAATTCACTTGCATTGTCTATGCTTCCACACAAATTGCATACATGTCTACAAGGGCAGTTGCAAATACAACATCTGTTAAAAATTTTATGTCCTTTATTCTTTGATGGTTGTCCATACCCTATTCCAAAGATCCTAATTTGGCACAAGCAAGGAGGATGCTTGCAAAGGTTATGGAATTTGGTTTTACATGTGCCAATTGCATTTTCTTGAAAGTTTCTAAAGCCTTTTCAAAAAATCCATTTTTTCCATATTTTGCAATCATTGCATTCCATGAGATGGTATCTCTTTGAGGTGTCATACCAAATTGTTTGCTAAACATGAATTTGTCAATAGCCTGCAGCCCAGAATGTCAAGGGCACTTGGCACACGAAAAGAGACCTCCCCTAGCATTTACCCACCCACCTCGACATGTTGGTGTAGTCTGTTGGGCCCCACGATGAGCAGAACAAAAAATATGGCTCCTAACAAGGTTGTACTGAATGCCACTGAAGCATTTTGCAAGAATGCGTTTAATTTTGGCACGCTCAAACAGATTGGAGTTGAAAAAAATGATATTTACTTGTGGAAAAACCTCTCATGCACCTATAGGTCCAAACAGAACATTCCCAGGTGTCACAAATTTTGAGAACCATTTCGTCAAAGTTTGGCAGTTTTTTGCTCTCAAGGATCTCAAGTGACTTTGTTGGTATCCTACAACCTAGAACGTCTGGGCACTTGGCACATAAAAAGAGACCTCCCCTAGCGTTTACCCACCCACCCCAATGTGTTGGTGTAGTCTGTTGGGCCCCATGACAAGCAGAACAAAAAATATGCCTCCTAGCAAGGTTGTGTTGAATGCTACTAAAGCATTTTGCAAGAATGTGTTTAATTTCAGCATGGTCAAACAGATTGGACTTGAAAAAAACCAAGAGAGGTTATTATAGATGGACCCCATGTGCACCTGTAGGTCCAAACAGAACATTCTTAGGTGCCACGAATTCTGAGAACCGCTCCGTCAAAGTTTGAAATTTTTTTGCTCTCAGGGATCTCAAGTGACTTTGTTGGTAGCATATAGCCTGGAATGTATGGGCACTTGGCGCATGAAAAAAGACCTTCCCTAGTATTTTCCCACTCACTCCGATATTTTGGCATAGTCCATTGGGTCCCATGAGGTGTGGAATGCAAAATTTCATTCCTAGCACCTTTCCACTGCATGAAATTGAAGCATTTTGGAACAATGTGTTCCTTACCACAACAGGGAAACGAAATTGATTTATAAAAACCAAGGTAGGTATTTGTAGTTGGACCTGAAATCCACATATACATGCAAAGAAGATGTTCCTAGGTCTCACGGTTCAAGACATAACAGTCGGTCCAAATTTTGATATTTTTTTTGTCTTAGGGCTCTTAAGAGACTATCTCCGTCCAACGTAGCTGAGAATGAACAAGAGGATTTGCCACCAAAAAGACACCTCCCCTATAATTTACCCGCCCACTCGAACGTGTTGGCGCCATCTATTTGTCCCTAGGAGATGTCGAATGCAAAAATTCAATCCTAGCACCTTTCTAGTAGACGAAACTAAGCTGAGTGTTATACTTGGCTATTGATAAAAAAGTTTGATAGTTGGTTCTTTGGCATGACCCTACTATAAAGGTGTTCTCACTTGATCTAATGTGTTGTAGGGTATCAATTAAGGTTGCCCTTACCACTGCGATCAATTCTTAGCACCAAATGTGAAGAAACATGAGAGTTTGTAAGATGGAATCCTTGTCATTAAAACTCATAGTAACATCATGATATTATGGTCTTAATCTCATCATAGGATATGAAAAAGCCAATTTGAAATAAGATCCTTATATGATTTCATGATACAAAGATAAGTTTGATATACAATTTGCAAATTTGGTTTCCATGAATGAAACCATAATGTAACATGATGAAATAATATTTGAAGGAATCCCTATCACTATGATGCATGAAGAATCATGGCTGCTCCCAAGCCTAATAGAGGATATTTTGGCCAATAATGCCACCATTCGTGCTATGAAACCTTCAAAATCTCAGGGCTTGCAAGACAAATGAGAACAATCATCAAGTTGACTCCAAAGGACATAATGGCATGACCCTTCAAGTGAATGAACAATCATCAAATTGAATCCAAATGACATATAATCATGAAATAATCATGAAAACCTACCTTACTTTCCTTCCAAAACCAACTTCATAAGGATTATGCCTACCTCCATCATACTCAAATCCTACATTCAAATGTAATTGCACTATTTAACTAAAATGAGTACACCAACATGGTGAAATGAGACAATACCATCAAAATACCTCCACATGGTACAATCTATGTTTTTAAACATAAATCTATGTTTCTTATTTTCCACCTGTTCAAAGATGCAAGTTTTTGTTATACCAATCCTCCTAGTAAAGGTACAAATCAAATGTCTGCTTTGAAAGTTGAAATAAATTAAATTAAAGATCCAATTTTGGTTTTCTTCCATTGCTATTCATAAGCTAAAAAGTAGTGATATTTTTCACACACCCTGTTGTTCAAAATATATTAACCTTAAAATATAAGTTCAATCAAATCACTTGACTTAGTTTGATCAAACCAACTCACCAATCACGACCCTGGGGAATATCCAAATGCATCAACAACCATGCCATTCTGATGCAGGAGCATCCAGTGGTGTAAGGGCAATCTTGCATCACCCAAAAAAATGATGATTTTGTTTTCTGCTCTTTTCAATTTATGTATTTTCGGATACCCATTTGCTTGAATAATTATTCAAAACCTTCAAAGTTTCCAAAAAGGTTAAGAATACTAGGACTTATTATTTTTAGTAACCCTATATCGGAGAAGCAATTGGGCCCGAAATTTTCCCCAAAGTTTCAGAATAGGAACATAAACATTCTTGGTAAATTTCAGCCCAAGATCATGAGTGGATATCAAGATATTAAAGTTTTAATTTTTGAGGTTCATGGAAAAAGTTTTGGAATCAATTTTGAGGCACTTCGAGGTTCTGTAACATCCCAGAAATTGGCCAACAATCAAAATATCCATTAATGGGATCTTTTGCAGACCTTCAATTTTCCATGAGCTTTCTAACACATCAAATGGTTTGTCAATTGGACACCCGATTCAAAAGTTATGGCTCCCGAAAGTTGCACTACCTAGTTTCTCAATTTTAAAATTCTAAAATTCTTTCTTGCATAAGAAAAAGGGACATTTGGGTTTGTTTTGGCACCCAAATGGGATTTACACATTTGAAAGCAAGCCAACATTGGATAAATTACACTAAGTGGTACTGATGCGTATTTATAGCCCATGCAATTATTCGCAAGTCTTGTTCATGCGAATAAGGAGGTTAGTAGATATCATACGATAGCTCCAAAAGGCTCTATAAGTTAGATATCTCTATTATAAGGTAGACCATATTGTTGTAATAAGAGGGCATATGACCCTAGGAATTGTATTTCAGATTTCTAGCCTTTTACAGGCAAGCTTAATGAAGAAATTATGAAATAGTTTACAGTTTGCTTAACTAATCTTTCTTGAGATCTTGTTTATGTCTATTTGAAATCTATAAATTATTTTTATATGTGTTTTGGGTGGAGTCCACCCTCATCAAGTGGTATCAGAGAAAGGTTCCTGAGTGTGTAAATAGATCATCGATCGTGAGGCAGTTTGCACCATGACCTGAGATTGTGGGTTTTCTATAGAGATCAAAATGCTTCCACTTAGAAATTGTGGTGAGAGAAATGCTTTAATAGAAGAGGGTTTTAGAGCCCTACAGAAGAAAATTGATGCATTGCAAGAGGATCTATGAAGAAGGTTTGAGCCAAGAATAAGAGAAGAAAGCAAAGATGAAGCTAAAGAAGAAGAGTTATGTGAGGAAGAACAAGATGATGCAGGTGAAGATGAAGCTGAAGAAGAACAGGATGATGCAAGAGATCCTGCACAAGTTAGGTTGTTGAGGGCCATTTCAAAGATTGGAAAGAGGCCTAAGATAATTGAAGTTTCTACCTATTATGGGGATCTGAATCAGGAAGAGCTTATTGATTGAATAAACAGTATGGAGGAATATTTCGAGTATGAAAATGTGGCGGATCCAGAATGGTTCAAGTTTGCAAAAATGAAGTTGAAGGGCTATGCCAGTATTTGATGGAAGGAGGTCCAGTTAGAGAGAAATAAAAGAGGAAAAGGAAAGGTTACTGCATGGTATCGGATGGTGGACAAACTAAAGAAACAGTTCATTCATGTGGACTATGAGTTAGATTTTTGAAGAAGCTGCAAGGATTGAAGCAAGATAACGAGTCTATTAAAAAGTATATAGAGGAGTTTTATAAGATTATAATCAGAACAGGCCATGCAGCGGCTAACAAGGAGAAGGTAGCCCATTATATTAATAGGTTGAGGCCAAGTATTCAAGAGGAGTTGAGCCTGGTCACAATGACCACCATAGAAGATACATACCAGTTTTCCCTGAAGGTGGAGAAGCTCAATAAAAGATTTGAAAGAAAGCAAAGAGGAAGATGTCATGGTGGAAGGACTAGTGGAAGATCCTATGGAGGCCAAAATGAAGATCAAAAGAAAAGTGAAGAAGCAGGCGCCAATCAAAATCAGAAAGGAGATAATACCTACCACCCTCGTGACCAAAATAATGGTGAGCAAAGAGGAAGAGGAAGACCTGGGCAAAGACCTGGAAGAGGAGGTTTCAGAGTAACATGTTTCCAATGTGGAGAAGAACATTGAGCCTACGAGTGTCCTGAACATCAAGGAAGGACAAATAAAAGACCTGAAGGTAATACACGAGTTACACATGTAGATGAAGATGCATAGTCTAAGCATTCTAAAGATGTTGAAAGGGGAGAAACCCTAGTTAGAAAAACCTTGTTAAATGAGGAGAAAGAACCAAATTAGAGGAAAATTTTATTCTGCACAAGGTGCAAGTGTGAAGGTAAGTGTTGTGATATTAGTATTGATAGCAAAAGCACTGATAACATTGTCTCAGTGGAGATGGTTAACAAGTTGAAGTTGACAAGGCAAAGGCACCCACATCCATATCAGAATTGCATAGTTGCAGAAGGACCATAGAACTTTGGTCAATGAGTAGTGCTTAGTCAAGTTCAAGATTGGAGACTGCCATAATGAGGTTTTGTGTGACATCATACCGATGGATGCATGTCATATGTTATTGGGAAGGTCATGGCAGTATGTCCATGATGGCCATGCAAACACCTATTCTCTAACAAAGGATGGAGTTCATCATAAGTTGAAGACCTTGAAGGAGGTGGAAGAAAAGATATGTAGTACTGCCAGAATTTGCTTGGTAGATGGTAGGAAATTTTAGATGGTATGAAGCATGAGCGTTATTGCTTTGCGTTGATTCCTAAGATCAACCAGGAAAAATGTGAAGATGTACCAGCCAAAGTCTCACATCTATTGGTAAAGTTTCAAGACATTGTCTCTGATAACGTACCAGAAGGTTTACCACTAGTGAAGAAGATAAGTTACCAAATGGATTTAATACTAGGAGCTAGTTTTCTGAATAAGGCAGCCCATAGAATGACTCTTGCAGAGAATGAAGAGCTGAACAGACAAGTTCACGAGTTGTTAAGGAAAGGACCGATAAGGGAGAGCCTAAATCCATGTGTGGTACCTACAATACTAACCCCAAAGAAAGATGGAGAGTGGAGAATGTGTACAGATTCCTGGGCCATCAACAAAATTACAATCAAGTACAGATTCCCATTGCCAAAAATGGATGATATTATGGATTGCTTGAGTGGAAGCAAGTACTTTACAAAGATTGATTTAAAGAGTGGATATCACCAGATTCGAATCAGAGAAGGAGATGAATGTAAGACAACCTTCAAGACTAAGGAGGGCTTGTATGAATGGTTAGTCATGCCATTTGGGCTAACCAATGCACCGAGAACATTTATGTGGCTCATGAACGAGGTACTAAAAGAGTTTTTGAGTAAATTTATCATTGTTTATTTAGATGATATTTTGATTTTAGTAAGACCTTAGAGGAGCACTTGATGCATTTTTGAAAAGTTTTGGATAAGTTGAGGGAAGAAAAGTTGATGATTAATCTGAAGAAATGTACTTTCATGAAGGAGTTGATGTACTTGGGATTTGTTATCTCAGCTGAGGGTCTTAAAATGGATCCAGAGAAGGTGAGGGTTGTCATTGAATGGCCTACCCCAAGGAGTGCTACAAGTTTTTATAGAAAATTTATCAAAAATTTTAGTAGCATTTATGCACCCCTAATTGAGAAAATGAGTTTAAATGGATTACAGGAGCAGCCAAGAGTTTTGATACATTGAAGCAGAAGGTTACCAAATTAATCTAAAGGGGCAAAGAACAAAGGCATACTAAGCAAGAAGCCAAAAGAAGACAAAACCAAACAAAGGCCCAAGTTTGAAGAACTTGGGTGTGTTGTGGTCACAACAAATGCCCAAAGAAAACAACAACAAAAGATAAAAATAAGAGCATTTGTGCAACAAGCCACAACAAAACTTATGCACAAAAAGATAGTGCAAAGTCAATAGCACCATGCAACACTTGAAGGGAAAGACTTGCTCCTAATGTGAGGAAGTAGGTCATTGAGTGCTTGAAGTGTCCAAATGTCACTCACGAATAGGGTCATGTAGATAAATGTATGCATATAATGCAAGTTGATGAATAAGACGCATTGGGAAGTTAATCAAAAAGCACAAACCCAAAGGTTAGGGAGAGCTCAATGTGTGCAAGGTTCTACTAAATCAATGTGCAAAGATAAGGTATCATGGTCGAGGAAGAGTATTGCACTAAGTGCATGTCAAGAGGAAAATGTTGCAAGTTGATCGCTAATGGGAGAAACACGGATAACTTAGTATCTATATAGAGACAATGCAAAAGTTGCAATTGAAGATTGCCACACACCCTACACCATATAAAGTCTCTTGGTTGCAAAAGATATAGTAAGTCATAGTGACTAGGCACTATCTAGTTGCTTTCTACATTGGAGGATATGTAGACAAGGTATGATGCAATGTGATCTAGATGCACGCATGACATGTGTTGTTGGGGAGGTCATGTATTGTCATCATTGCATAATGCACAATAAATGCAAGAATACCTTCACCATCACGAAGGATGGTAAAAAGTTTGAACTATTTCCCATTAAGATAAAGGAAGAATGTGTGTAGAAGGGGCAATGATGTTGTCAACAAAAGAGTTTCACAAGAAGGTGGGGCACTTATTGGAAGTTATGTGCTAGTAGCCAAGCTAGTGCAAAAGAAGCATATGGAGTTATGCAACTCAAAGGAGTGTGAGTTCGTTGCACTACTCCAAGAGTTCACAAATGTCATTGACACATAAAGCACCAAACAAATCATCACCTATACACAATATCTCACACTACATGGATCTGATTTCAAGTACGTGTTTGCCAAACTAGGCACCCCATAGAATGAATCCTAAAATGAATGTGAAGTTGAACAAGCAAGTTGAAGAGCTACTAGAATGAGGTCTAATACAAGAATGCATGAGTCCTTGTGCGATGCCTACAATACTTTCACCAAAGAAGAACAGGGAGTGAATTATGTGCACAAACTATCATGCAATTAACAAGATCACCATATATAGGTTTCCACTACACACATGGATGACATGACAGACTGTTTAATGGGTGCACATTATTTTTTAAAAATAGATCTCATAAGCAGATACCCCCAAATCAGGATCAAAGAAGTGGATAAATGTAAGACCATATTTAGAATGAAGGCAAGCTTGTAATAATGTATGGTGATGCCATTTGGGTTAATTAACACCCAAAGCATGTTCATGATGTTAATTAACGAGATTATGAAGTTTGTGGTCATATATATCTCTACAACATTTTGGTCTTCAACAAGACAGGTTAGGAGCATCTTGTACGCTTGCAACAAGTGGTCTCGTGACTAAGAAAGGAGTAGGTATTCCTCAACATGAAGAAATGCACATTCATGAGGAAAGAACTTTCATACTTGAGGTTCATAATATCTCAAGAACAATCAAATATAGACTTGGAAAAGGTCCACACCATTAACTAGCTAAAATCATGGAGCACAACAAAGGTCAAAAGTTTCTATGGGTTGGTGATCTTCTATAGGAATTCATTAAAAATTAAATGGCATATGCACACCCTTAACACATGGCATGTGAAATAGTGGGTCCAAATGGTTGGTTGTTGCTACAAAGGGTTTTATGCTCTTAAAGAAGGTGGTGACAGAAGAGCTTGTATTGGTGCTCCATGACTTTGGAAAGATGTTCCAAGTTGACCAAGATATTAATGGAACAACAATCAGTGTTATGTTGAGTCGAGAGGGTAGATCAATCACTTATTTCAACAAGAAGCTAAACAAGTCTAAGCAAATGTATTATGTCTACAACAAAGAATTATACACCATGACATACTCTTTACACAAGTAGAGGCATTAATTGTTATCAAAGGACTTTCGATTAGTTCAACAATAAAACAATGCTAAATCAAAGGCACATGCAATGGGTAGGGTATCTACCAGATTGTTCTTTTGTGTTGAAGCATTGCATAGGTAAAAGCAACAAGGTTGTAGATGCCTTGAGCAAAAGCTAGGAATTGTCCACGATGGTAGTGAAGTTAATGGGCATGGAGGCGATAAAGGGTTTATACAACACAAATATGGATTTTGCAAATGCATGGTGCATACGTGGTGCCATGGGTTGGAACAAAAGACTCATTTGAGGAGTACTTGAAATAAGAGGGATATATGTTTAGTAGGCAATAATTAGGCATCCTAATAAGCTAAATGAGGGAGAATCTCATCAAAGCGTTACATGTTGGTGTACTCATATGACTCTTTGGTACATATAACACATGTCCACACTATAGGAGCAACACTATTGGCCAAGTTTATATAGAGATGTGACAAGGTTCATGGAGTGTTGCATAATATGTCAAGTAGCAAATGGGGTGACGTAGAATATAGGGTTGTACAAGCCATTGTGCACACCAAACAAACCTTGGGAGGAATTGTTCATGGACTTTGTCCTTAGATTGTTAGAAACACATAGAGGTAATGACTATATCATAATAGTCATCAGATTTTCAAACAACACATTTCATATCTTATGAGAAGACAAAAGAGGCATTGAGAATTGTTAAATGTTATTTAAGGAGATAGTGTGGTTGCATGGATTGTTGCAAATCATTACATCATAGAAAGATGCAAAGTTCCTTAACCATCACTAATACATTATGTCAAAAAACTTATGCACACAACTCAATTTATTTCTACATATCATTTGCAAATAGACAAAAGGACAAAAGTTGATAACTAGTGTTTGAAATTTTTTTCAAATGTCTAGTATGTGAGAAGCCTTCACAATGGGACTCTGTGTTTGGCACAAGCTAAGTTTGAATACAATAACTCAATGAATAGATCATCAAGGAAGACACCATTTCAAGTGGTGTGTGGGACATTTTTGTGAAGTCTCACAAATTTGTTGAAAGTGGCAGATGGCAAGCACATGAACACGAAGATTGATGGCTTTGTGCAACACATGAAGTAGGTTAATGTGGAAGTCAAGAAGCAACTTAGAGAACAATGCAAAGTATGAGTTGTGCAATGATGAGCATCAAGGGGAAAAGACTTACTCAAAAAGTAAGTCATAGCACATCTAAGAAATTAGCAGTTCTCTAAAGGAATGTACAAGGTAAAAGCCCAAGAAGATTGGTCCATGTCATGTCTTGTGCAATTTTCCAAAGAATGCATATGAGATCAAACTATCAGAATGGTTAAATAAATCGTCAATATTTAATGTATTTGGTACGATATTCTTACCATGCGACTGAAGATTCATATATTGCACTACCATAGGGAGCACCAAATTGGAAAAAAAAAGGAGATACCAAAAAAGCAATGAGAGGAAATTACACAAATTGTGGACATGCACATTGCTAGGAAACTCTAATGCAACTAATACAAGGAATATCTTGCTCATTGGAAGCATAAGGAACTAGAGGAGAATTTGTGGATTCTTAACACTAAAGTAAGTTAATTTTGGTGGTCAAATCAATAATTCGTGCAATGCTAAATTTTGAGCACCATGCTCACAATCTTTTTACCCAAGGTGTCTAACTTAGGAGCATCCTAGGGTTGGCACAATCTTGCATTACCCAAGAACATTTTATGTATTCTTAATCAATCACATGCAAACTTAACTTGTGTACTTTTGTGTTATTGGGTTGAAGCACAATAGCATGTCCCACTTGTTATATACAAATTTACTAGCTTATGCCAACAATGTGTTCACTCCCTAACCATAATGAAAAATACTCTTCATTTTAGATTCAAAATTTTTGACATGTATGTATCTCTTAAACAACTTATGTGGCAACCTCTTCCCTCCAAGCTACATGCATGAATTTTATTTTCAATTACAAAGTCTATATTGTTTTCTTGGAAATATAAGACTTCTTTGATTTTAGCTTTCTAAAAGTAGAAATTTTATTATATGTTATTTAAATTTTTTTCTTTTTTTTAATAAACATAAGTTTGTTAATTCAAGATATCAACTAAATAAATAAATGATGTTAAAAATTCTTTTAAAATAACCTTAATCTATACCAATGTACTCATTTCAATGAAAAAATTTGCAATTCAAGTTTATATGCAAAAGGCTAAATTACAATTATTGTCAATGAAAACTATTAAATAAAACTTACAAAAATGTGAAAGCACAAGATATTAGTATTAATAATAATGTCTAGGGTATATGCTCGCTTCTAATAACTTCTACAACAATAAAAGTTTTCATACTTCTCTCACCTCTTTATGGTAACAATTAAACTTATCATGACACCTATATGTATTAAACTGCTATTACTTTTTAATTAGAAAGAGTCAAACTTTAACCACTTTCTTACAACAAATGTTTACTTATTGCTCTTACTTTTATATATTAACTATTAGCCTTCTTGTGGTAGTTGTTAGCACTAAATATGGGCAAATATAATGGCATTGTTGTAATAGTTTACCTATTTGTCCATATCATTTGCTAACAACTAAGAATAGACATGAAAAAATAAAATGTAATTACTTATTTGTTTATATCCATTGTGTTGGGATAAGGTGCCATTAACCTTGTAAATCCCAATATTGTATTTATTCTATTTATTATATGAAACTTGTAATTATCCATGAGGAGATGTACTAGTTTCACTGGCAGAGGTAATTTCGGAGTCACCAGAAGTTATTACAGAATGACTTTTACTATTGGCAAATGTAAAAACTCATGGTAAATGAGGATAGACATGCTCCCTTGAGGAATATACGATTTTTGGCATGTATGACAACTGTCATAATGTTTGGTGAATGAATCTATGACAACTGCAATTTGTCATAAGATTATGTGATTCTATGACGCATATGACAGATATGTTAGTTGTATATTTGTTATATTTAACCCAAGGTTCCTATCTTGGAAAGATACTCTTTTGCTAGAGTCTATGACGGTTATGATGCGCTATAAGATGTTGTAAGAAGCCAGATTTAATCTTGGGCACCCAACCTTTGCATGGATGTTTTTGGACAAGTAGAAGGTGCTTGTAAGATGGCATTTAATATTTGTATGTTGGGGAATCTTATGAGAGAGAAGGTGAATGCTTAAGATGAGTTAGAAAATGTTTCTATAAGTATTTGCCATGTATTAGTTGCTACAATATAGATTTTAGGTACTCAGGTGCTGTCAGAATGTTGTCGGATTGAAGACTGGTGGAGAAAGTTGAAGTGTTGTATTGTAAATCATTTTAAAATTAATACAAACATTGGGCCTCTTTTCTGTGTGGAGTTTTTTACCCGAAAGGGTTTTCTCCACGTTAAACATTGTGTTATGTGTTCATATTTCTGATTTTGCATTTCTGTGAAGCATAGTTTTGTTTCTGTGTTACAATCTCTATTAATAACACACAGTTAAAGATTGTTGAAATTTATCTCGAATCAAATTTCCATTGAAGTAGTGTTGCTTTAATTTCTAACATTTGGTATCAGAGCCTGGCCAGCTTTGACTCTTGGGTGGTAGTGTGGACGTTGTAGCTGTAATGGGTGATTTGGTTGCATTTGTTTTGCAGATCTTGTGTTGTTTTTATGGCTGCATCCACCGTTGCATGAACCTCTCGAATGGACATTGAGAAGTTCAACGGAACGGGGTATGAGTTGTGGAAGCTAAAAATGGAAGATTTATTGGAAGAAAGAAACCAGTGGTTGGCTATCCAAAAAGAGAAGAAACCTAACGATGTCTCTCAAGATGAGTGGAATAGACTGGATAAGAAGGCACGGGGAACCATCCGTTTGTATTTTTCAGATTCTGTGCTATTGAATGTCGCAAAGGAAGAGACCGCATACAAATTGTGGAATCAGTTGGGTGAGATCTACCAAGCCAAGAGTATGATAAATAAACTTTATTTAAAAAGGAAATTGTTTTCTTTGAAAATGAAAGAGGGTGAGTCAGTTGCAGAGCATTTAAATTCTTTTAATTTGTTGGTGAGTCAGCTTGATTCAGTAGATGTTGAAGTTAGTGAGGAAGCTAAATGTATCTTAATTCTTTGTTCTTTACCTGAGTCTTGGGAGAATGTTATCTTTGCTATCATTGCTAACCTTGCGGATCCAAAGTTGGATGCTCTTGTTTCAGTGCTACTGTCATAGGAATTGAGGAAGAAGAGTTCGGATAGTTCAGGGGATGCTCTCAGTGTCAGGGGAAGGTCTAAAGAAAGGGGACCAAAAGAAGATCAGAAAGGGGTTAAGGACAAGTCCAAGGGCCGGTCTAATACTCCTAGTAAAACGAACAAAGTTAAGTGTTGGAACTGCGGTAAAAGGGGACATGTGAAGGAGTGCAGAAACCCAAAGAAATAGGGCGAGAGTGCTTTAGATAAGTCCTCGAATGCAGGTGAAGAAGTTTTAATTTCTGCATGTAATCTTTTTTCTAATGATCACTGGTTGGTTGACTCAGGGTGCTCGTTTCATATGACCTTGCATAATGAATGGTTCTCCACATATGAAAAATATGATGGAGGTAATATCTACCTTGGTGACAACTTTGCATTTCCGATTGTCGGGAAAAGAAAGGTATTGTTGTGTTTCAGTGATAGAAGGATTAAAACCCTCCCTGGTGTTTTGCATGTTAGATTAGCTAAAAAACTGATTTTAGTTTCAAAGTTGAATGATTTGGGAATGCATGTGACATTTGACAAGCATGGCTACAGATTGGTGAGAGGGAACTTGGTGGTAGCAAAAGGGAAAATATTCGAGAACTTGTTTAAGTTTGAAGCCACTACAGTTTGTAATGCCTCCTATGTATTTGAGGCCACTACTGAAAATACATGTATGTTGTGGCACCGTAGATTGGGCCACACAAACAATAATATACTGAAAACTATTAAGAATAAAAATTTGTTGGACGATTTCTCTTATTCTGATGAGCACTTTGATTTATGTGAGCATTGTGTGTTTGGTAAACAAAACATAAAATCATTTCCTTTAGGAAGCAATAGAGCAAAAGAGAAGTTAGAAATTATTCATACGGATGTGTTTAAACCTGTGGATAATGAATCTATCGAAAAATATCGTTATTTTGTAATCTCCATTGATGATGTATCCAGATTTACATGAATTTATTTTATGAAACATAAATATGAAGTTTTCACTAAATTTAAGGAATTCAAAGTCTTAGTAGAGAACCAATCAAGTTTAAAGATAAAAATATTAAGATCTGACAATAGAGGGGATTGCTCTAAGGAATTTGATGAGTTTTACAAGCATACAGGTATAATCAGACAAAAGACAACTCCGTATACATCACAATAGAATGGTGTTGCAGAAAAGATGAACCTAACAATTATGGAAAGGGCCAGAAGTATGTTTAGTGATGCACAGTCGGATAAATACTTTTGGGCAGAGACTGTGTGTACTGCTTGATACTTGATAAATAGATCTCCTTGTAAGGCTCTTGATTCAACCCCTTATGAAGTGTGGACAAGTAAGAAACCTTCTGTTTCACATTTAAGGGTTTTTGGTTGTGAGGCTTTTGTTCATGTGCCTAAGGAAAAGCAATCTAAATTGGATCCAAACGCTGAAAAGTGTATATTCATTGGATATGGTGATAATGTGAAAGATTATAAATTTTGGAATCCACTAACCCGCAGGATTATCTTTTCTAGAGATGTTATTTTTAGGGAACTTAGAGTTATTTCTGAACCTGAGCAGCCAAAAGAAAAAGATAAAAAGGTAAAAAAGATGCACTTTGATTTAGAACAGCAAGATGCACCTCAGGAAGAATAGAATGATGGATTCAGAGGTGAAAAAAAATAAGATTCAAGTAGTTCTGATGAAGATGAGTCTATTGTGACAGAATAAGTTGTTGCAAATGATCATGCAGAAGAATGAGTATAGTCTCTTACTCCACTCTTGAAAAGATCCACAAAACAACGAAATCCAGTTAACAGGTATAGCCCACCAGATTTCCGTTGTGTATATGCTTTATTGAGTACTAACGATGAACCTAGATCCTACAGGGAAGCTATTTCTGCAGATGATAGTGAGTCTTAGCAGTTAGCCATGCAAAAGGAGATGATGGCTTTAGACTCTTGTAACACCTGGGATCTTGTTCGTTTGCCCAAAGGAAGAAAGGCCATAGGTTGTAAGTGGGTCTTCAAGAAGAAGTTTGGAGCAGACGGGTCATTGGAGAAGTACAAGGCTAGACTAGTAGCCAAGGGCTACTCCCACAGAGAGTTGATTTTGGTGAGATATTCTCTCATGTTTCTAAATTGACTTCTATTAGATTTTTCTTATCCATTGTTGCAGCTTATGATTGGCAGATTGAGCAAATGGATGTTAAGACTACGTTTTTGCATGGAGATCTTGAAGAAGAAATTTATATGCAACAGCCTATATGTTTTGAGGTAAAAGGAAAAGAACATTGGGTTTGCAGGTTAAAGAGGTATCTTTATGGTCTGAAACAATCCCCCAGAATGTAATATCAAAAGTTTGACTCATTTGTTTTGAAATTGGGTTTTGTTAGAAACGAAGAGGATCATTGTATTTACATTCATTGTGTTGATGATTCTATACTAGTTATTGCTTTGTATGTTGATGACATGTTATTTTTCAGCAATACTAAGGGTATGGTCAGTGAGCTTAAACCCAAACTTTCAGGTGCATTTGAGATGAAGGATCTTGGTGCTGCAAAGTATATTTTGGGAATGGAGATCAGGAGGGACAGAGTTAACAGAAAGTTTTGGTTGTCACAAAGTATGTGAATACCATTTTGCAGAGGTTTAGTTTGCAGGACTGTAACCTAGTTAAAGTTCCTTTACCCATTGGTACTAAGCTTTCATTAGATATGTGTCCAAAGACTAAGGATGATCTTGAAGATATGTATAATGTACCATATGCTAGTGTTGTAAGGAGTTTGATGTATGCAATGGTTTACACTAGACTAGAGATTGCCCAAGCAATGAGAGTTTTGAGCAAATTTATGTCTAACCCTGGTAGACAGCATTAGAACTATGTGAAGAGGGTGTTTAAATATCTTACAGGTACTCTTGTTCATTGTTTGATTTATTCTAGCACTTATAGTGCTAATAAATCTTTGGACATACAGGGTTTTGTTGATGCAGATTGGGCAGGTGACTTGGATAGTCAAAGGTCCACTAGTGGCTATGTGTTTACTCTGTTTGGAGGTGCAGTGAGTTGAATGAGTAAAAGGCAGCCCACAGTTGCTTTGTCCACCACAGAAGCAGAGTATATGACAACTACTCATGTCTCTAAAGAGGCAGTTTGGTTGAGGAGACTGTGTATCGATATTGGTTTTGATTGCAGGATCATTCAGATTGGTTGTGATAGCCAGAGTGCTATTTGTTTGGCCAAAAATCCCATGTATCATGCTCAGACTAAGCATGTTGATGTTCGATATCACTTTGTTCGAGAGTTGTTTGCAAACGGAAAGATTAAGCTAAAGAAGATAGACACTCGGGAGAATATTACAAATTCATTGACTAAGCCTGCGAGCACAAAGAAGTTTGTGTAGTGCAGAGAGGCCATGAGCCTTGTTTCTAATGCTTGATTATTTTCATTTGATTTCCTATGGGTTGATTTACAATGTATAATGTCAAGTGGGAGAATGTTGGGATAAGGGGCCATTAACTTTGTAAATCCCAATATTATATTTATTCTATTTATTATATGAAACTTGTAATTATCCATGAAGATATCTACTAGTTTCACTGGCATGGGTAATTCCGGAGTCACCGAAAGTTATTACAGAGTGACTTTTACTATTGGCAAATGTAAAAACTCATGGTAAATGAGAATAGGCATGCTCCCTTGAGAAATATACTTTTTTGGCATGTATGACCACTGTCATAATGTTTGGTGAATGAATCTATGATAATTGCAAGTTGTCATAAGATTCTGTGATTCTATAACGCATATGACAAATATGTTAGTTGTATATTTGTTATATTTGGCCCAAAATTCCTATCTTGGAAAAATACTCTTTTGTTGGAATCTACGACGGTTATGACACGTCATAAGATGTTGTAAGAGGCCAAATTTAGTGTTAGGCACCCAACCTTTGCATGGCTATTCTTGGACAAGTGGAAGGTGCTTGTAAGATGGCATTTGATATTTGTATGTTAGGAAATCTCATAAGAGAAAAGGTGAACGCCTAAGATGAGTTAAAAAATATTTCTATAAGTATTTGCCATGTATTAGTTGCTACAATATATATTTTAGGTACTCAGGTGCTGCCAGAATGCTATCGGCCTAAAGACTAGTGGAGAGAGTTGAAGTGTTGTTGTATTATAAATCATTTTCAAATTAATACAAACATTGGGCCTCTTTCATGTGTGGAGTTTTTTACTCGAAAAAATTTTCTCCACGTTAAACATTATGTTATGTGTTCATATTTCTGATTTTACATTTCTATGAAGCATAGTTTTGTTTCTGTGTTACAATCTCCATTAATAACACACAGTTAAAGATTGCTAAAATCTATCTCAAATTAAATTTCCATTGAAGTAGTGTTGCTTTCATTTCTAACACATTGTTAGTTGTTATTCATCCATATAGATCACTTATCAACCTTATCATAGGACTATTGTTAAATATATTTTCCAGACCCTCAATGCTTAGAAATAACCTTCTTTAATTTTTATAATTCATTTAATTATGTATAGTTGTTGTTTGTCCATATCTATTACCTATCAACCTTATCATAGAACTATTGTTAAATATATTCTTCAAACCCTCAATGCTCTTAATATTTATAATTCATTTACTTATGTACATGGTATGCATTAATACATTATTTATTGTTTGTTAATTCATTTGTACCATTGTTGCCAACTCTTATATTAATTTTAAAGTTTATTCTTTATTTGTAATTTATTTATTTTGTTTCAATTTTTTAATTTAAAACAAGTTGAATATGCACAAAATGTTTTTTTATTATTTTTATTAATTATCTATTATATGAAATTTCTTATAATTAATTAACTTAAAAATTGAAGTAATGACTTTTCATAATTAATTAATTTCATATACAAGAGATTCTCCTAAACTTGAAGAGTCGTTGTTTTAGCGAAGGTCTAATGATTAGCCACTTATAAACTCTACTATAATAGAGAGTAGCCCAATCTCAAATAATGTTTATGCCCCTTCTCCCACATATAACTATAAATCATATCTATTTGTTACAGTTTTGAAAAATAGTACTAACTTTTCAATTACGTACTCTCTTGAAACTTTTTATAGAGCTTAGATATTCCCAAATGTTTTTTAATTTTTATAAGGATGTCGATTGTATGCAATTTCTTGGTGAGAAGGCATAAAATAGATTGACATGTTAAGCTTTTTAAAGATACTTTAGTTCTCCTCTAATTAATGTCACTCAAAGCTAATTTTAAGATGGAATTTAATATAAAAATACTCTCCAACATTCAAAACAAATTGCAGCTTACACCATGTTGGTATGAAAATGCAATGGAGATGTACATAATTTTGCATTTGAGAACATTTCACAAGAACGGCATGTTCACTAGTGACATTGATATTGGTGTAAGTTATTATGGATTAAATCAAAGGTCTTTTGTTCACTTTAAAGAAAGCTAATTTCAAGATGGAATTTAATATAAAAATACTCTCCAACATTCAAAATAAATTGCAGCTTACACCATGTTGGCATGAAAATGCAATGGAGATGTACATTATTTTGCATTCGAGAACATTTCACAAAATGGTATGTTCACTAGTGACATTGATATTGGTGTAAGTTATTATGGATTAAATCAACGGTCTTTTGTTCACTTTAAAGAAATAAGTTATAAAGGATCATGGCATAGTTGTAGAATTAAATTTTAAAGTGATCTACAAATAAGTCCTAGGTCTTGCTTCAATTTTCTTTTTCAAAAGTAGTCTTGCTAAGTTATACGAGGATAATATTTGTTCTAAAGAGATGTGCACAAATATAGAGATTAAATATGTAGGTCAATCGTAACATGTAATGAATATATTGGAGGAATGACTAAGCTCATTATTGTTTTGACAACTTAATTTGTAACTAACCATTTAATATTTTGTAGAAGATTAACTTATACCTACACTTATTGTAAACATGATAGCATTTCATTTCTATTTGTGTATAATACCAAATTTAAACTAAAAAAATTGTGTGTTTGTGTATTTGGTGTAGGATGAGCAACTTTCATAATACTAAATTTAAACCAACAAAAAATTGTGTTTGTCTATACCCATTGTAAACATGATAGTATTTCATTTGTATGTGTATAATACCAAATTTAAACCAAAAAAAATTGTACTTGTTTGTGTATTGGGTGTAGGATGAGCAACTTTCATAAATATAAAAAATTGAAGTCATAAAAATATTATATTCTTTATATTTTATTAAATCTAAAGAATTAAAAATAAACAATAATTATGCTTACCTCATGATCACATCCTCATTTCTATTAGTGGACAAGACATGCCCCTGAGCTCATGTATAATTTGATTACAAATTTAGTTTTAGGTACATGTACTTACATAGACAAGATTACATATTTGAATATGATTTAATTTATGAGAAATTTCTAGTTTAAAGTTTAAAATAAATCTATTCTTGATTGATGAGAGCCTAACTATGCAAGTCTCAGCTTCCATAACCATTTCCTATTATGCTTGAGCCTCATTCAAGCATGTACAAGTATGGGAAATATAGGTAAACCCTGCTCAGGACTCCTAGATCAAGGAGTCATTGGTGCACCAAAAAAATTGGGTGCAACATTTCCTTAATCAAAGGCAAGAGTTTCCAAGTTAAACAAATTCCATAAACAATTACAAATATTATAGGATACGAAAACTCAATTTGAAATTACTAAATTAAGTGAAACATGTACAACTAAACATTAATATACATATTGTGCATCCAATCACATTTGTCCCAAGTTGGCTTTGTGCAAAAAAATCATTCACACCCTACACGTGCACTCACCATGGGGACACTTTGATCAACATTGATCACATGTTACACCCACATGAGACTCACAAATAAGGCTCTCGTGACATCACAAAGACACAATATATCATGGATACCATTAATATCCCCAAGAAGTAAATATTGAGCATCTCTCATGACTTGTGTGGTAAGCAATGAGGTGTTGTTTGAGACCTCATCCTATACATCTCCAAAATTGACACACTATATGATGATACGTGGTCCACCTATTGCGTGATGGTGGCCACACTCTCATGCAACCTCGTCACAAAACTAATTGTTGGCTTTGCATCAGTTGCATTACATGGTGGGAGCATCTTGAGGTTAGAGCCCACTAGCTACCCTTGATTTGGACAAGGCAAGGCATTTGTTGGTCCAAACTCATCATGGTCACAAATTCTCCCCCTACCTTGTCCAACATATGAGTGAAAGGATGTATAATCCACATTCATACTTAGGTGGACGATTAAATATAAACTTACAAAACTAAAAGGGTGCCTCATCTATTGTTGAAAAATGGTAGGGCACAGAAAAATAAAATAAAGATTACATTATTGTTGCACATAAATACAATAGTGGCATCTATCTAGTTTTTTGGTTTGATTTCTATAGTCTCTTACACTGTTTTCCAACCCCCTTTCTCTTTATGTTCCCTTCCACCCCTCCCACCTTATCTATTTCCTGTATGTGTTTGTTCCTTTTGGTCTTCATTTATTAATATATTTGTTTATCTTTCTTATTTTCTTTTGGTTTATAAAATTTTATACTCCTCTCTTGTTTTCAACCACCTTTTTTCCCACTTTTATTCTTTTTTCCTCCCTCTCCAAGTACTATCCCAACTAGATTTTGGTACTCCGTGCCTCCCCCTTCCCCCTTCCCCCTTCCCTCTCCCTCTCTCTTTTTAAAGTTACAATCTCTATAATTACATCTCATTGTTCTCTCTTTTCTTCCTGATGATGGATCATGGAGTGTGATCCAAAACGTCAATCCAAAATAAGCTACACAAAGGTTTACCAAAAGCTCGATACAATATCATGGATTGTGGAAATATCATGTCTAATATCATAAATACAACGTTTTATTTTATTGATTTCACCAAGGTTTACTCCTTCATTCAATCTATATAATATTACAACAAACTTGTATTGGCTTATAAAGTCGTTCCCATGAATAACTACCAAACTAACCCCCAAACCAACCACTTACTTACGAGAAAGTTCTCAAAACTAACATTTGTTTTATTTTTTTATTTATATGTTAATTTATTATTTATTATCTAACCTAACTATAGATGTAATATAAATTCCAATTGTTGCACATGTTGTCATTGATGTCAAAGGAGTGGATGTCAAATGAGTGGTGATCAAAGGAGGTGTGATGTGAAAGATATGGTGATGAAAGACATGAGCATGTTGTTGGATCAATATCATTTGTACACAGTTGTACCTTATCTCCTAAAGTTCATGAATAGGTGAAGGTTGTCAAAGTGTTTTGATTAATGTCATACATTGATGCTTGTTGCAATGATATTGTCTCTTAGTGAAAGCATTCCATTGGATATGAAGGAAATTGTCTAAGTTATCAAACTGTCAAAGGCACAAGGAATTGTATTGTAGAAGCACATGAGATTGTACCGCATTCTACCATAGATGAAGATATGGCCTCGCGGTTTGGAGGTTAGCTAAATATGGCTATGAGGTATGCATGATCCAAGTTTAAGAGGATAAAAGTTACCACAAAGTTTTTCAGAGTTAGCAAAGTGAGAACAAGTCATGTCCCTGTGAAAGGTCATCAAAGACATAACAGAAAGCCACCGCATTTACATATATGACTTGGTGGTTTGAAGATTATGTAAAGCAAAGATAGTAGATTGACATACTCAAGGTTCAAAGGATACAAAGTACCGCAAGTGTGCTTTTCATTATTCTAAGTTAAGATAGTGTGACTAGGCAATGTAAAGGATACCGACATCAAAGCTTGATTGCTTGTGCCAGAAAAATAGAAGCATGAACTAGAGAGATGAATGAATGAGAAAGTTTTGCAAGTCATATAGTGTTCGTAGGATGAACCGCTTGATCTCATTTCTCTAGTACCGCATAGGGTCTGGAATTAATGTATGAAAGGATAAGTAGTTGCGGAGCCAACATGGCTTACTTGAGTGATTGAGTCGTTTGTATGGTAGCGTGCGCCAACAGGAAAGTTTGGGAGGAGGTGATATAGGTCCAATAGACCTCTTGGTATGAGCCACATAATGGGATTTCACTCCTACATTATCGGAGATAATTTAGGAGTCGACAAGTTTGGTTAGTTACACGTTTCATGATACACGATATCTCAAGGCCAACAAACATGATGTTTTGAAGACTTGTGGAGGGTATTTATGAAGGTAAGAAGATTGCTACAAGTGTGTGTGCATAAAAGATGTCAAGTGTATGATCCGAAGTGAGATAAGTAGCTATGTAAGCAATAATGCATAACCTATAGCAGAATGGATGTTGCGGAGGTTTTTGAGCTATCAGAATCAGTCAAATGATCAAGATGATAGTAGAGAGGATAGTGCAAAAGTGTTAAGTGATTGAGAATATGTCAAGGATGTCAAAGCTTTAGCAGAATTGATGTTGCAGAGGAAATTGAACCATTAGAATCAGTTGAATGTTTCAGAACCGAGGTTGGAGCCTTATTTTGTAAGAGTTATAGCTCTTCAGGGAGTTGTTGCTTCCTTTGGGTTGGAGCCCATAAAACTTTGCATCAAGAAGTTGAAGCTTCTTTTGAGTTGGAGTTCATAGAACATGGGATTTGACTCTCCTTTGGATTGATGCCCATAAAACTTAGTGTACTTTTTATTTATGAGGTTGGATTTAGACAGTAGATGCTCACCGCGATTTTTCCCATCTTGGGTTTCCACATAAATCTGGTGTCGTGTGTGTGCTTCTATGATTCATTTGGTTTAAATGTTCAATTTGGATTGAATGCATTTAAAAGGAAAGAATTTGAATATGTACTAGTTCAACCCCCCCCCCCCAGTACTTACGTGTGTTCAACACCAACATCTTGTCCCCCAGCCCACCCCTTATCACATCAATCTAAACAAAGGATGGAACAATGCATGGACTAAACATATCATACAATATGAGAGAACGACTCTCCTCTAAAAGCCCACCCTCCTCTGAGTATGTCAAAACCCCTCTCAGAGTGTCTGCACATGAGAGAACAACTCGCCTCCAAGAAAATGAGATATAAAATGAGTAAGTGTAGATACACCAACCCCACCTTATTTCAAAGGTTACACTATTCACAAATACTACTAAAACCCCCTTGTTACATTAAGGGATACAAATGTGATGTTGCTTCTCAAATAATCTACCATCTCAAACCAAAAGCTAGCTCGAGATGTAGAAAACCTTCAACCTCCTTTGTCCTCCAACCTCCTCTTTGTCATCTTTACTCTCTATCCGCCAAATGTAGCATGTGAGGAAAACCTTCAACCTCCTTTGTCCTCCAACCTCCTCTTTGTCATCTTTACTCTCTATCTGCCAAATGTAGCATGTAAGTCTTTGAAGGCCTTGCAAGCCCTATCAAGTATAGGGGGAGTGGCCCCAAAAATACAAGCAATATTTGATACATGTGGCCATAATTAAAAGCAAGAAATTGGGTGTCGTATTCAGTCGATAATGCACCCTTACAATAAATTTCTCCAAATATAAAATAGACTCCAATAATATCCTTATTTCTCCATTTACAAAATAGGCATCTCATATAAATTTTTACAAAAGAAACACACTTATAAGATTTGAACATTAAACATCTCATATACTAATGTAGTCCCAATCTCCAACTACTACTTATTTCTTCGTAAAAGACCAAAACATCTCCAATATCCTTTTATAAAATCACTACAAGAAAAAAGCAAATGCAAACCTCTTCTAGGTTTCTCAAAATAAATAGCCTATAGGTTTAGAACCTATAGGTTCCAAATCGTTCAATCACCAACTACCCGATTCCGTGAGATCGAAGACTGCATTTCAAAGTGTCATTAATATATATATGATTCTAAAAAAATAGATAGTAAATTCATTAAGAGGCATATCGTGCAATATCAATTGTATACCATTTATTGTGGTCTCAGATAATTGAACTTAGTCTCTGAAATATTTAGAAATATTCCAATGCCTTTGTGGAGAAACTTTCCAACGCCATTGACTCTTTAACACTACTCATTACAGCATCCAAGCGTGTAGCCATCAGCAAATGATGTTCAACATATTTATTGGTTCAATGCCAGGATGCAGATTCAGTTTGCAACGTCAAAGATCAGCAATTGGAACGCCCTTGTCTTGAGTTTCAACACCAAACCATCAATAATTTTCAACACCCAACGTTCAGATTTTTGTGAACTTCAATGCCATCCTAATATAAAAATGCAACTTCATTGTGCAGCACCCAACACCATTCTTTCCCATACTTGGCACGCAACCAGCAAAGAACTTCAATGCCCAGCAATTAATCTTCTTTTATGACTTGATTTTATGCCATGATTGAACTCATCCATATGCATTGCTCAAAGCAAAACAAATTTGAGGTAGAATTCCAACCATCACCAATATCATTCCAATGCCTTAAACTTTTCGTTGAAATATTGCAACATCAGGCAAGAAAAAAAAAATTCCAACATAGTTCCAATAAATATCTCCACGCTCCATCAAAAAATTTGAAGAAATTTCAGCACATTTTTCGCATTAACTTCAGTAGATTTAACAGATCCAACACATTACTTCAATGCCTTCCTACTCTGGAATGCAAATTTCAATCCTTCACACCATAGGCCTGGTGTCATTATTGTTCTGAAACCATGTTGAAAAAATAAAATTCAGATTACATTATTGTTTTTGATTAAGGTAAGCAGCAAAGGAGGGTGCTGAACCCTTTACAACAAGCGCCAAGGGCAGGACCAAACAGGCTACAGCCAGGCCAACAACAGCAAACAAACAGCACACAAACACAGCAACACATAAATATAATGTTTTATTTTATTGATTTCTCCATAATTCACTCTTTCATTCAATCTGTCATTCAATCCTACAATATTACAATGAACTTGTATCGGCTTAGAAAGCCATCCCTTGAATAACTATCAAACTAACCCCCAAACCAACTACTTACAGGGAAGTTCCAAAAACTAATATTTATTTTATTTATTTATTTACTAACTATTATTTATTAACATACTAACATATTAATTTATTATTTAATATCTAACCTATACTATAGATATAATATAAATTCCAGCATATAGACCCTAACCCTAGGCCTAACACTATAGAATGGGAACATCTCATGAACTTCTGTGGTTGTCACTAATGAAGATATGTCTAAACATGAGGTTATGCTCCTAACACTGTCCTACAATGATGTATAAAATATTTAAATACTATGTTAGTTATAAGGATTGTATGAATGAATTACATCAACCATATGTTAGTGCTCCTTGAAATATTGGATATGTTATCTAAAGTCCGTTTGTAAGGCCATCTATAAAAGTCTGAATAATATAATCTCCTACTTGTCATATCTGCAAGTAAATATTAAAATATAAAATACAATTTTTAAAAATATTTAACAAAGATTTAAGCGACATTTTATAAATATACGTCATAATAAATGTTCTACAAATAAACTATAATGATGCCACTCCTTATATCATATAATTTGTATATAACAAAATAAAAACACTTTTGAATCATTTTGTCAATAGTTTTATTACATATATATACATATAAAATGTTTGTATATATATTGTATGTATCTTATGGATTGATTACATTTGTACAAATTTATAAGGTACAGCTTTTCTTAATTTTATGATAACTGAATTTCTTAAATAACAAACTTTACCAATTATTCCATTTCAAAAAATAATTATTTGTGTAATTTTCTCTCTAACAACCATAAATTACTAATGTTATGGCTATTAGGAGCAAATAAAAAAGATATGATCCATTAAATGAGAAGTGAGGGGTTCCATGTGGAGTTGATTGTGATCTTTAAACAATATCATAATTTAACTTAATGCTTTGTGTAAGGTATTTTGATGCCAAATTTTATAATAAAATGATAAGTTAAAATTAAATAATTTATGCAAATACAAAACAACAAAAATAACAATTACAATATTTTTTTATTTTATGCTTTTCTGTTTTTATCTTTAAGTTAGTCATAAATTCTTTTTAAAAAGAAAGAAATTTAATTAGATCTATTCAAAATAGCATATACAATGTAAAAATCCCAAAAAAAAAGATTAATCACAATTTTAAGAGTTTTAAAAATCACGAGCTAAAATGATAAAGTTTGGGAAAAAAACCATTGAAAAAATAAATTTACTTTATATTTGTGAAATGGTGTGTTTGCTTGTCACCTCTAGCCCATAAGAAAACCATAGGAACGAAAAAATATAGAATCTCAGCAACCATTTAGAAATATGCAGATATATATTTGTTTAACTTTAGTGTGATGATGATTAATTATAAAGGAACACAATAAGGAATAAGGAATGGCATTCCAAATTTGAAATATTTATTTATTCGTTTAAGATAGGCTTTGACATGTTCCCACATGTTTATAATACTCTTGATAACTACTGACCATTTGCATTACGCACCATGACATATTCTTCTCTTTGCAAAGCTGATCACTTCAAGACTAAAAAGATTGCGGAAAATGATAAAATTGGAAATCTTCAAAGCCTTTGATAGATGCCGTTGGAATCTCATAGGGAAGCCCCTCAAATCTTTTGGGTTTAATGAACAAGGCAAGGCAATGGGAGTAGAAATAGTTGGCATTATTTTATGCACAATAAAAGTTTCAATAAATGGTGCCACTGGCATACCCTCTCAAGCCTTATATTTGTCAATGATGGAAAAGATTATGTGTATGATTATGATAGATGCAGACAAATCTAAAGGCAAATTATATAGCACCCCCCTCATTGAATGAGGGGAAAAGTCTACACATTTTCAGGACAACCATTTCCCAAGGCTAAATTCATGAATACAGGTTTTACATACTGTTCCAAAGACAATCCATTATCTGGAAAGTTACTTGTGTACCCTTGGTTTCAAAGATCTGTTATTCTAGCCAAAATTCCCTTGAATACATGACCCTTTATACCCCTAATTAGATTGTCTTAAAGTCAATAGGGCTTAATCTTGGTTAATACAATATGATGTTATGTGATAGCTGGGGCACCAAAAGCCTAGAATAAATCCGTTATCATTGTCCCTGAGCCTCTTATTTGCTAATTCACAGTTGATCCTTTTATTACAGGGAATTAAACTGGACCCTTAGTAAAATATTCCTCTATTAGAGTTTGTAATTCATTGCTTTTCCATTGAACACAACTAGTCTCAATGATGTCAACAGTGAAAATAACTTTATTTCTTTTAAGGTGATGTTATATTCCCCTCAGGTAATGATTTTCTTCAAGAGATGGATGAAATCGGTGAAAAGACCAAAATAGAGCTCTAAAAAATGTTAATTGAAACTTATTGAATAGTATCAAGAGGCATTTAGGCAGCATATTAAAATAAAAGAATCAAATCTCATAGCATTTCTATAATATTCCTGCCAAACAAAAAATAGAGGTTTTGGACATTGAGTTTTCAAGGAGGCAAAATGCCCTTGAAAAAAATGCGCATAACCTCTACAACTCAAACCCAAAAAGAGGAATATAGTAGGAAGTTACCAGCCAAATGCATGCAAAACTAATGCATTGGACCAACTCCCTCACAGGTTTCTTCTGAATTATGGGCGTACAGACTGGGGAGAGTAAGGGCAACGGCAGTATGTGCCGAGGGCAATTTTCAGGTTAAGAAAAAATTGTGGGTTTTTACAAAAGAACATTTTTTTGCAATTGGGTATTTTCTTTTACAGTTCAATACATGGAATTAGAAGAAATTTATGGGTTTTGTACTTGAAACTTAGAGAAAAAAAACTTTCCTTCAGTGCAGCAAAATTGTGGAAAAAAAAAAACAAATTTATTCTCTTCCTCAATCTTATTCCTCTAAAACAAATCTAATTAATAAATTTAAAATAAAACAGAGAGTTGCAAATTAAAATCCTTTGAAAGAAAATAATTAAAAAAAACACCCAAAAATAACTTGAACAAAATACCTGCAAGATGCACGGTAAACGATTTAGTAGCGCAGAGTTTCAGCCGACACCCTGTTGAAAATATCCTAAGCTAACAAAGGTGCGGCCCTCCGAGTCTATAGCTGCAGGATAAAAGGTCAGTAGAAAGATAGACATTAGGGTTTCGAAAGTACACATTTTTGGTTTTATAGTAAGTTAAATGGGTTCCATCAAAACACTTTCGGGCAAAGTTTGTTTTGGCTAAAACTCTTATTTCCTTAAAACCTAAAATTTAATTTTAAACTTGAATCTATCATATAGATAAAAGTAATTAGTGGTTTTCGAGAAGAGAACAAACAATTTTGTTGTTGGTGAGAAGAGTATTCATGAATCCTATTAATCAACTTATTAATTTCTCTCTCACACACACAATGTATTTTAAAAAGCTATATGATTCAATCATCAATACTTTAAAATTATGCTCTATTTAATAGATCACATTCTCTAAAAGCACCTAAGGTTGTGACTTTTATAGAGGTCAAGTGCGAGCCCTTAATCCAAATGTTATAAGTTTTTCCTTGTGAACCCTTAAATGAAACGAGGATATTAGTTTCTCGCATCCTTTAGGAGTGAGGGATTGTGATCCTTAGTGCAATGGTTGCAATCCTTAAATGCTATATTGGTCATGATCAATACATTTGAATATAATGGTTGAAGCCCTTCAATCATTTTTTTGTTAATTCTTTAATATTTTCAGTTTGTTTTTAGGCTAGCTTCAAGGACGATCACCACCACTCATGTTTGAAATCAAATTAGTCTTTGACAACTAAATTTTTTCAGTTGTACCATATTATGCTTGATATGACATATCTTTGAGAACAATCACATAAGGGAGAAACACCTCCCCTTACCTAATAATGATTGATTTTTTTATTTAATATTTTATGGTTTGATTAAGGTAGTGGAGTAGTTTGTTGGTGCTAAAGTGGAGTTTGTCCATATATTTGGTTAGGAGTATATAATGGGATTATGGTCTTGTTAAGCCTTAATTTGTTGTTAAGATTTTAGACTCACTATGTTCACACTTGAATTCACCATTTAGAATTAACTAAATCCCAAATGAAATGTGTAGGCACTATTTATTCAATGTTGTGTATATTGATCTAAGCCTTGTGTGCACAATTGAAGAGCATTGATTAGTTATATGAGTTTGTGTTTATTATGGGTGCATTATATTTACTACTCGATCCCTATGGCATGATTAATTTCACAATCTTTATTAATGAGGGCATCATATTCTTCCACATATATGAAGTCTAATCCATATATAGGTCCCCTACATCTATAATTAAAAAATACTTATGTTCCTAAGCTAAGAAATCTAGTTCCAAATACAACAAAGGATTTAGACTCATTAAGGGAAGATAAATTTGAAGAAAAATAAAGCTCTTGCACATACAAAGAATAATATAAGGGAAAGACACAATCCACAATTAATTATAATGTCCAAAGGCTATTAGACAAAGTTATTTAAATGTATGTCAAGTGAGGAAGTTTGGTGGACAAATTTAAGCGAGCTAATCTTAAGTCCTTTAATATTCTCACATACCACCTTCTATCTTTGTGTGAAATCATTGAAGATAAAAAATAAGGATATGAATTTTTTATGGCATGTTCTCTTTCAAAGATTGATATCATTCTTAGTTAATTATTTAATATTAGGAGTCCCTATAAAAGCTCTTGGTTCTATCTCATTGCCTTCAACTTGGTCATAGAAAAGTGAAATTGGTTTGTAGGTAGATCATTCCCTTCAAGGTGAATTAAAGCCATTGTCGAACTAGATGAGCTGGTTGAATAATTTGGTACAAAGGTAAGTCATAAATTTTAACTACCCAAGCTTTGTTATAAAAGGAAATTGTTAATCATGTGTATATATTTACTTTTCTTTCTTAAATCAACAAGAGGAGAACATTAAGTGTAGTTGGTACCTTGTGTTTAGTAGTAAAAAGAGGGTTTTCCAATTTCAAGGGTTTTTGTAGAATCCGCCTTTCACTACAAACATTCCAAGGGCTTTTCAACCGAGTGCTCCTCCTATTGAGAGGAGAGTCATCTATCAGATTGGGTTGCCACTTAGTTTTCTACTGGGAAATTCAAAAGTTATCACACAATGTTGTTAATTAATGCTCTTATGCTCTTGAAACCCTAATTTAAGCAAAATAGTAAGTAAATCTGTGAAATACGACAAATGCTACTAGAATTAGACAAAGGGCAGAGAACCTTAACTCACTATTTTTCGCAGTCCAGAAAATGGAAATGTCAGGGACAACGGTGATGGTGCCCTAGTCCAAGGTACAGGTTTTCCCACAAAGTCCTGATCTCCTTTCGACACTGATTTCTATTGTATCTTCAATTTCTGGTGATGTGGCAGTGGAGGACAATGTTGATGGAGCCCTAGTCCAAGAAGGCTCCTCCTTTAGGATCCAGAATCTCCACAGTGTCCTCCTACTCCCTGCAACACCACTTTCTCTAGATCCAATACATGTAACTTGCAATCACAAGGAGTGTGGGAGGGGGTTGTGGTGTTTAGAGGCTTGCCTCAGTCAAGCCCTAAAGAGACATTCAAATCTTCTGAACACTGTTGTCAGAGAGAGAGTGTGTGTATCCTTGTGGGATAGAGGAAAAAATCCAAATGATAATGATGATAAAACAAAATAGATGTCACCTTGATAATAAAGCTCTCATGGAAGGAAGATTCTCTTCAATGCCATGAGGAGAAGATGAAATCCAACCTGCAAAAACAAACACAATAACAATGCTATGCTCTGCAACACAATGAATGCCTTGATCACCTTAACATAAGCTCATGAATCACAATATCCATCTAGTTTGCAAATGATAACCTAAACATGCTTATATATGCAACTACTAAGATTCCTGCCAAGAATTTCATAATTAAAACTTATGATATTGTCCTGAGACCCAAATAACGATCACAAAACCAACATTTGAATTTAGGGCAGACCCAAAATAGGGTTGGAATAGGGCGCTAGCGCCCAAGTCCACCCCCTTATTTTTGTTCTGAGATTATTAAATTAGCACCCCCTAGGTCCTATTTGTCACAAGACCCAAGGGTTTTCTCATCGAGAGTCCAAATTAACATGCAAGATGCTCTAAATGCAATCTAAAGACTGGGAGCTAAACCTTAATAGGAAAAAGCCCCCAAGAGTGCATTTTTTCGACATAACACCTTGTTAAGACATCATTGAAGAAATTTAGAAATCATCTCGCAAGTTTTTTTGACATTCAATTTTGTAAAGGTCACATGGTATTACAAATTCTAAATCATATTGAAAAAAGTGTAGTACACAAAACAAGTGTACACTATTCATTATAAATTGGAAATGAGGGTGAGAGAAGGACGATGTGTAGTAATATATGTCATTTGACAAGTTTGTCAGCCTATTAACAAGGTAATAAAAGGCCATCCTCTCAAGATATCACTCTCTACTAAGTTTCCAACATACTAGAATTATCCATACTATGATGTAATTTGTGAAATCTTAATGATCATATTCTTACCTAATGCTTATGGATATAATTAATGTTTTTTTTCCATATGCTATGATCTAAGCCAATGAAAAATAGTATTTATGAGCCCATTTGGAAGTAATTTAGAAAAAAAATGTGTTCAAGGTTTTTATACATATTTCTCTTGTTTGTATGAAATAGTTTAATTGATAATGTGATATGTAGTTAGTTCATATCATCACCCTTTGTGTAGACATGACATCTTTGGGTCATATTATATTATATTTTATATTTTCTTAATTTTTCTTTTTGATAATTCATGTGGCATGGGTTTAGCTTCATCATTCTCAAGTTACCTAGGGAATTTGAACCTAAAAACACTACTATGAGTGCTCTTCATTGTGCCCCACGATAATTTCACATGCTTATATAGCTCAAAGTTGAAATTATATACTTTTCATCACCTCCAAGTGACACACTCTTAGGAATTTTTTAATATCAAACCATGCATATATATACCATATTATACAAAAATGTAAATGGTGTAGTCTCTTCTCTCAAGGAAAGAAACCTAAAACAAGTTTTTTTGTATTTCCATCTTTAAATATACATAATGATTCTTTCTATGACCATAGACAATATGATGTTTAGAGTTAACTTGATGAAACAATTGTATTTCTAACTTAAAGGGTTTCCCTTGTCCATATGAAGGTAGAGCTTATTGGATAACCTTATAGAAGGTAACATTAAACCTCACATTCTCCAAAGCCCAGAAATTAGAGGTCCCCTTAATATAATTCATTATCACCTCCTTGTAATATTTTTTGTTAAACATTTGATTAAGCAACACCTAAAAACATAACTTTATCACTATTTCCATTATAACCATGGAGGATGTTTTGTCTTGGATGTTAATGAGAATCATCACCTCTAAAAATAAGAGATGTCATATAATTTGCATTGTCATGCATCTAAGATATTGTCATAAATATAGGCTCCACTTCTAGATAATTATCTTGTATATGAAATAATTTGATAAAACCTTGGATGAGTTTGCATGGCTAAGGGATTGATAACATTTGATATTAGTTATTTGAATATTGTTATAATCAAGAAACAATTTTAACCTAGATATGTTATGGAGAAGAGAGGTTCTTTAAGGGGCAATATTACAAGCTAAAAAGTATGTCCAAATAGGTAAAGACATACAAGAAGGTGACATTTTGAAACAATCCATAGGTGTTTCCTCACAACTATCTAAGGAGGTTAGTATTTCTCTAGAAACTCTAAATGTCTTAGGTATAAAAGCACCTACTTGTAATGGGTGGTTGTCTCCCTAATATACTATCCAAGGAGCAAGCCTAAAAAGGATAGCTCACCCATTGCTTTAAAATTTTATGGATCATTACTATATATTTACTAGGATGACTATTTTTTCCTTACAAAAATATGGCAAATTATACATACTTATGTTTATGAAAATCCCATATGATCTCCTTGATAAGATTGTCAAATCATTTTTTAAAGTATTGTCATAGCATATTATATGTTGTCTTACTTCTAATTAAATTAATTATGGGCTTTTATTATTCCTGCATCAAAAATAATTTTTTATTTTAATTATTATGTTACTGACTATTTCGGTGATCCTATTGGTAGGGCATATACCTCAAACCATGTCTTCAAAATATGATGCAGATGCTATGACATGAATGGAGTAATGCTTAAAACAACTAATATCTATAGCCCTTTAATCAAAAGGTTGACTACAAAAGTAACTACAAAAGAATCAATGTGGCATAGGAGATTATCATAAGAGTTTAATTTAGGTACTAATAAAAGTCCCACTTTATTATATGATAAACAAAGCAATTTACTCTTACCAAAGACTCCTATTTCCAAAAATAAAGCACATTTGAAGTTCATGGGCACTTTATTCAAGGAAAAATCTTTCTCTCATAAAATTACTCTCCAGTTCTACAAGACTAATTATCAAATGGAAGATATACTACGATCAAGAGGACCTAGGCTAGGCTCTCAGTAATCATAAAAGAATATTTTATATATAGTATAGGGGTAAGTGCACAAAGATGGGGGACCAAAAGGGGGGCTTAAGATGCCACATTTTTTTTGAAATAAGGAAAGAGTGATGTTGGATGAGAAATTGAAGATAGTTACACTCAAAATTTGAAGATACAACAAAAACAAGAGTCATAGTGCTCCGAATCTAGTTTCTAAACTACTAATTTTTTTTCAAAAATAGTTGAGATTAAGGGGTTCAAAAAGGGGGAGCACACAAATTGGTCATGTTTTTTTCAAAAAAACATAAAATAGTGTCTGGTGTGCTCCCCCTAAAATGTTAAGTTTTCTTTAGTATTTCAAAAATCGCTTTAGTGAGAAATTAGCTAACACCATGTAGTTCATCCCTAATTTTTCTGATAATTTTTTCATGAATAGTTGATTTTTTACTAATTTTCAAAGTAGACACATCCTAAAAAACATAAAATTGAGCATGCTCCCCCCAAAAATTTTTGAAAACTAATCAAAAATCTATTTTTTTTAATACGTGTAGAATGGAGTCTAGTTTCTAAAAATATAATTTATTTGAAATTTTGATGAACAGTAAAAAAAAGTCAAAAATACCACACACGAGTTTTTGACAAAAAACAAATACACTAACAAAAGAAATTAAAGATGAAATCCTTAACATACTCAAAACATGAAAAAAATTATATGGTTAGAAAGCTAAGAGAGAGCTTAAGATTGTGGTGGTATTTTTTTGACTTTTCATTGAAACACATGCAAACTTGATGGGGAGCACACTCCAGATTATGTGATTTTTGTTACAATCTAGAAAAACATGTTTTTGGACGTCCAAAACATAGTCCAAGCCTTTGGTTTGGAAGCCCAAGGCAAATCCAAGCCAAAGGCTTGGAAATTACCAAAGCAAAGCATAACACGAGCGCCTTATAACGCGCTCGCGTTATGGTAAAATAAAAGCATCTCTCTCTCTCTCTCTCTCTCTCTCTCTCTCTCTCTCTCTCTCTCTCTCTCTCTCTCTCTCTCTCTCTCTCTCTCAGTGTTCCTTTTCCTAGCTTTCCTAGTTTTCCTTTTCCTTTCCAATTTCCCTTTAGATCCCACCAATTTTTCCTCATTTTACTATTTTACACCTCTCCTATCATCATTCTTTCGATACAATGAACTTCCATTTTATCTTGTTTCCATTTCATCCTCCCAATTTATATCCTCATCCCTCTTTGCATGTCCTAGTTTTTGTGTTTCCATTTGCTTTGTCGATAAGGGAGAGGGAGAGGCAGGAAGAGGGAGAGAGGGTGGAGATGGAGGGGAGCGAGAGGGGAGAGAGAGGGAGAGAGGGAGAGATAGAAAGAGAGTTTGAGTTTTCTTGTTTCCATTTCCTTCATTGATAAGGGAGAGGGAGAGATAGAGGGGAGAGATAGGGAGATAAAGGAATGATAGGGGAGAGAGAGAGGCTAGAGATAGGGAGATAGGGAGAGATAGAGGAGACAGAAGGGAGAGATAGAGGAGACACAAGGGAGAGATAGGGAGATAAAGAGTGAGCAAGATGTCTAGAGAGATAGGGAGATAAAGAGTGAGCAAGATGTCTAGAGAGATAGGGAGAGAGATTGAGAGGTAGAGGGACAATATAGATAGGGAGATATAAGGGAGAGATAGGGAGATAGATGTTTATGTTTGCTCAGGTTTAGGGTTTAGGGGCATTATTTAGGGTTTAGGGGTTTAGAGAGAGAGAGAGGAGTTTAGGGTTGCTTGGGTTTAGGGGTTAGGGGTCAAGATTTAGGGGCATTATTTAGAGTTTATGAGTTTAGGGTTTCTCAAGTTTAGGGTTTAGGAGTTAGGGTTTAGGGGAATTATTTAGGGTTTAGGGTTTAGGGTTTAGTGGTTTAGGGTTTAGGGTCTAGAGAGAGCTAGAGAGAGGGGACCAACAGAGATTGGGAGAGATAGAGGAGACAAAGGGGAGAGATATGGAGATAGAGAGTGAGGGACATGTCCAGAGACATAGGGAGATAGATTGAGAGGTATGGGGATGATAGAGATAGGGAGATAGAGGTTTAGGGTTGCTTGGGTTTAGGGTTTAGGGGCATTATTTAGGGTTTAGGGTTTATGGCTTAGGGGTTAGGGACATTATTTAAGGTTTAGGGTTTATGGATTAGGGGTTAGGGGTTAAGGTTTAGAGGTTTAGGGTTTAGAGAGAGAGAGGACCGATAAGGTGATATAAAGGAGACAAAGGAGAGAGATAGGGAGATAGAGAGTGAGGGACATGGCCAGAGACAGAGAGAGAGAAATTGAGAGGTAGAGGGATGATAGATATGTTGGCAGGAGACACTGCTCTGAAATTGACTTGTATGTTATCATTGATGGCAACAAGGCTCAGAGATCATATCACCATGATAGGAAGAGATATCTCTAGAAGAAAATATTGGATCCCAGGTCCGGTTGACAAAAAATGGCTAAGTATGGAAAGTATTCTGAGTAGAGGATAGTACAAGTCGGATAGTATGTCTCTGTAGATGACGATCTGATAATGCGGTTCAAGTATGATGTTCTTAGTTGATTGATAGTGTTATGCTTCAAAGGTAAAGTCCTGATTTCCTCTGGAAGTCACCTTGAAGAATTGTCTAAGTCCGGGTAAGCAAAGGTATAGCAGGAACAGTGAACAGGACATAGTGCAGTGGTCAGCATTCCTCCGCAGGTGAGTGTTTTGTTATGCAGTTTTGAGGTGTTGTAAACACTTATATGGAGTATCTTATTCCAGAGTTGGGAGATCTGAAGTCCACCGAAAGGTTAGCTACAAGCTGCTAAGTATCAGCATAGTGTTTGATAGAGTTTGACAGAGACAGAGTCTGAGTTCTGATGGTCCGCATTTCTCCGCAAGATGATATCATGCCTTGTGATTCTGAGGGTAAGATTGGGAATGTGTAAAGAGTCCTTGATATGATTTTGGAAGTGTTTTGTGATCCGCAATAGAAGTTGTAAGTCAGCAGATGAATTGGTTAAGCATGTTCTTAAGGAACAGGCCGACTGGTGAGATAAATCATGATGCAGAGAAAGGATAGTGTGTGAAAGATCTATTTAAGTAATTGAGTGATTAGAGACGACCTATATGAATACATTTAGGCAAAGATTTAGGTCTGCATGACACATAGTGCATTGGATCAAGCCGACAAGGTACATCTTTCTGTGTACATGTTTCACTTCTTGGATGCTGACCTGATTATGGATTAAATCATGATACAGATATATAAGAGCGATGAATTTTAGTTGTGGTGGTGGTGTGGTGTGTGTGTGTGTGTGTGATGCGAGCATGTGAATAGAAGAGCAGAGTTAGAAGAGCAGCAGCGATGAAGACTTGGGATTCAAAATTCAGTTGCTAAATGACTGCACCCTGGCATAGTGGCAGATGCTTAAGCAGTATTTAGGTTTCATGTTCAATATGATTGGAAGAAAGATTTTGTCATCAAGGAATTGAGCCGGCAGTGAGCCTTCTATAGGGTTTAACAGCCCTCAAGGTTTAACGACCCTTATTGTAATCTTGCTAGGTTTGGGGTTGACGTAGTGAGCCTGCTAAATCTAGTTGTACTTCATGGCAGTGATCCAGCATGTTCTAGGCCCGTGGAGTGACCAAGCCTGAACATCATTGTTTGTAAAGATTGCAATATATATTTGAGAGCTAATCCTCTCCATGGTTTTTCCCTCTTTGGGTTTTCCACGTAAAATCTCAGCGTTATGTGTCATGCTTTTGTGGTTGTTATTCATTTGTATATTATGTTTCTATTTGATTAATCCTTTGAAATGGTTAAAAATAAAAGTGCATGAAAAGGTTTATAGAACACTGATTCACCCCCCCTCTCAGTATTCTTGACATTCAACAATTGGTATCAGAGCAAGGTTCCTTGGAAAAAGTTTAACAGCTTAAGGAAGATCTGGGATAGTATGATCATGGCAACAGGAAGGTATGGAAATTATGAAAGATACAACCAACTAGAAGCAGCTCTTATAGATCTGGAAAACTCTGAAGCAAAAGTCAGGGATTTGAAGGAAAATTTGAATCAAGCTGATGAATGCATCTTGAAACTAAAAGATCAAGTCAAGAAATTCAAAGGCAAATACAAAGAAGTCAGTGATCAATTGTTATCAGCAAATGAAGCCTTGAATGAATTGAAAGCAAAAGTTATGGAAAGAACAAAAGAAAAAGATGATCTGAATCTAATTGTGAAAAATAGATCAGAAGATTGTGCAAAACTTTAAAAAGAAATTATAAGTTTAAAAATATATCTGGAAAAAGCCAGAAGTTTTGAAGAAAAATTCAAAATAAGTATTGCAAAGCTTGATGAAATGTTTGCTAGCTAGAGGATGACGATAACAAACATGGTTTAGGATTTGAGAAAGGAGAAAGTTCAAACTCTAGTCAAATGAGCACTAAGTCAAGGCAAAACAAAGGATACTAGTTCAAAAATCAAAGATGAAGACCTAGAAGACCTCCGATCAGACAACCAATTGCTCAAAGGTACCCATCTTTTAATGGTTATTGTAATTTATGCAATAAGTATGGTCATAAGGCTACTCAATGTAGGAGCACAACAATTCAAAAAATTCAATCATTCTCTAGTTAGTGTTTCAATTGCAAGAAAATTGGTCATATAGCAAATGAATGTAGAAATCAAATCAGGAAAAGTTTCAACAACGGGAGGAATGGACAATCCTTCAAAGGTAAATGCTTTACTTGCAATAAAATTGGTCATAGAGTTGTTGTATGCAGAAGTAAAGTAAGTAAGAATTCTATTAGGTGCAATGCATGCTATAAAATGCGACACAGATCAAATGAATGCAGAAGTTCGGTAAGAACTAATTTTCAAAATACAAGGAACAGTCAATCATTCAATGGAAAGTGTTTTGCATGCAATAGATTTGGACATATGGCTAATCAATGCAGATCAAATTCATTCAATGGAAGGAATCAAGATCAAAAGAATGTGGTATGTTTCAATTGCAACAAATCTGGACATATTGCAAGGTTTTGCAGAAGTAGGAATGTGAAGAGAAATCGCTATTCTGAAGAAAGGAAAACAGAGTAGAGGAATGAAAGGGAAAAGAAAGAGTTGATCCGATTGAAACTGAGGAAGAAATGGGCAAGATCTGGATCGATAAGGAAGTAATTTTAATTGAGGATAGATCTGCACCAACATCTGATGCGGATACCTTCTTTGAAGAATAAGTTGCAAGCACTGGCTCAGGGGGAGCAGTATTGAAAATCCAAACTCCCCAGCTAGACAATTGATATTGAAAATCAGCACAAAGATTCTTGGTAGAATTTGAGAAGACAAATCCTCTGAAAGAAAAACTGGAAGGAAACAAGCTGATACGGCACATTGCGGAACAATCCTAATCGACTGTATTTTACAGTAAAGAGGTTAACAAATTTTTGGAACAAGCATTAATGACGATTAGGTTAAATCATGCGGAGGATAAAAGAGAGCTAGTTTGAATTTGAAATCACTTTGCATCCGAAGCTATCAAGTGTTTAGAAAGATTGATGCTAAGCTTGAGTAGCGACAACCAAGATTTGAAGCAGTTGAAGAAATTTGAAGGAAGGAAACCCTAACACAAGGTATTTTTTGTTAAAACCACATTTGTAAATCTATTAAATTTCTAAAATGGCAACTCTGCAAGTCACTGATATCATTGAACGACCTCGGCCTAAATTTAAGAAACACCCATTCAAAGCAACAAAAGTGGATCCGATGGGTGTGTTTTCAGATATTCCTTATGGAGTTTTGTATGTTGAGGATGTTAGGGCATACATTCATGTTGCCCTAGAAGAACATGGGAAGAGCAAACTCACAAACTTATATCTAGATCACCTATGCGATGGAGGTTACTATCTGAAAAATGAATATAAGGCATTGGAGACAAAGAAATTTATTCAATACATCGACTTTCCAACTTTCGCGGAGGATGAATGGGTTTGGTATGTGTTAAGCAAGGTTCATGATGAATTCATATGGCTCGAGAGACCTTTCAAGATTACAAAGGATGCTATTAAGACATTCACTGGATTATGCTCTACCGGATCAGTACCACTTCTGAAAGCTCTAAAGAATGATAAAGTAATGGCGTCCACTAGAGCCAAGTTTGACAAAAGAGAGTTAACAATCAATGATATTGAAGACTATGCTATAAGATTTGCATCCATGGTTATTGGTTATAATGTTTACTACTCAAATCGTGAAAATTTAGTATGTGGTACAACAATTTATACAACTTTTGAGATGGTGAAGGAAGATGTAGAGTATGATCTTTGTGAACTGCTCCGGTAGCAACTAATGGAAAATTTAAGGAAAACCAAAGATCGGAAATATTCGTTCAAATATGGTACGTTGATTCTTTGTTTATTCTTCTACTACATGCAAGAATTATCAGGTATGAAAAATTTTCTTTGGACAAATGATGAGCCTGTAGTAGTTCAAATTAGAAATCATTTGAACAGTATAGGAAGCATTGACACTCAGAATTCTGTCCTGTGGGCCTATTTCAAAAATTTCCAAAGCATGATGTAGTCTAGGAAAAGAATCCCTAAGGCAACTGTTGAGAAATTCAAAGACACTATCTGCGTCATGGTCACTAAGGATCAACGTTTAATGGAGTCTGTGGAACCTAGAACTGTATGGGTAATGCCCATGGGTTATGAGGTAGATAAACATATTTTGGAAAACTACGCCTAGCATTTGCTCAGCAAACCTAAAGATCCCAAGGAAGAGAGGTTTGGAACATATGAGGAGTTATCTGTGAAACTCCATGTTGAACTTAAACAAATTGAATCCACCAGAAAAGTGAGAAAAGAAGTGGAAGAAATTGCCATAAGGTATGGCATCACTAAATAGAAACTCAGGGAATCTAGAGAAAATATAGAGAAGAAAAGAAAGAAAAGCAAGATAGTGAACAAACTAAGGTTCCGGGAGAGCCTATGAAGAAGCCAAGAGGGCCTAAAATAACACAAAGGACTACCAGAAGCTCTACTACTTCATCTGGTACAACATCATCAAAGAAACCCTCTGACAAAGATCCAAAGAGGAAGAAGATGAAGGGAAAAATAATGTATGTAAGCATAAGTGAAAAGGATGAAGAAGAGACTGAGTCTGATGAAAATATCAAGAAAATGAAAACTGAGACCACTAAAACCTCTGAAAAGAAGAAAGCTAGCAAAAGTTAGAAGGTAAATGAGTCTCCAGCCACATTAACACTTGAAGACGTACTGAAGTATGTCACTGTTGATGGAAATCTGAAACCTGTGGCTGAATTCTATGATGATTACAATGATGCTGACAATAGGATTTTGGAAGAAGCCATCATAGAATATCTGAACATATACAATAGAGCCCTCATTGAGATCATTAGTGATCTCCCAGATACCTTGCGTAGTATTCTATCAGTCAGAAAGGAAACTGTTGTAGCTAAGGATGTTGAGCTCAGAGAAAACACTTTGATAAAATTATGTCTGGATATCACTTCAGAAGAAAAGGCTAAAATCTCCAAAACACTTAACAATGAGTTCAGATCAAAGAAATTAATGAATGCACTGATGATAGGAGAAACTGACAAAGTTGTCAAGGAAACATAGGAGATTATCTTGGAAATATTAAAGAAATACAATATTTCCACCATCTATGACAATGAGGAAACAAAGGGTGATGTCACATTTCTACCCCAAACAAGCCAAGATCAAGTACCAGAACAGAGTAATCAAGTCCCTGATGCAAACACATTGAATATGTTACATCAAGGCAAAACTGTAATGAATCTACCTCCTGAGCAATAGGTTTAGGATGAAGAGAATAGGGAACAAACAAGGAGTCTTACACCGGAACAAAACACAAATCAACAAGGAAATATGGACATAGACTCTCTAAAATAAAGGCAAGGAAAAACACCAGAGAGGGCAAAAGACACCGTAGATGTCTCTGTTGATTCTGATAGGCAACAAATTTTAGAAGAGTTTGAACTCCCTCAAGGTCCAATCAACTTGGCCTCATTGTCACCTTTTCAAAAGTTCAAGCTCCTATCTATGGTTCAGGCCAAGGCACAAGAAGAGTTGTTACAATCACATGGTCAAGATAACAAACTGATCAACGAAGCATCTACTGTCTTGGAAAAGCTGATGCGATCATTCCAAAGGGATACCTCATTATCCCCTGCTAACCATCTCAAGAAGCTATTAAACTCTATAAGTGTGCATTTTGAATCTTTTGACAAATCTGCAGAAGCAAAGGTTAGAAAAGAGTTTAATGAAAATAGATTGACTGAGTTGAAGACTATGATAGCCAAAGACAAAACCTTGTTAGATAATGGAATTAAGAACATACAAAGTGCCATTGAAGAAGCTAAAAAAATATTCAAATTTTGTTCATCTTGGCCAAAGATCACAAAGGAGCTAGAAGATAAAATCAAAGACTTGGAACTCAAACCGCTAAATATCTCTGAGACATATAATCTAGCAACCGATTCAATAAGTGCCAAAGAAACACAAGTTGCAAGTATCCATAATGATTTGAACAATCTAATGAATAAAAGGGGAGAAATCAAAGACAAGTTGTGCCAGCTGAAAGGACTGATAAGTCTGAAAATTGATTCCATGACCAGTTTGGTAGATGAGGCCTTGAAATCTCAAGCACTAATTGATACACCATCAAATGTCTAGAAGGCAGAGAAGCTAGTATTTTTTATGAATGGCCACATCCACATTCTAGAAAGTGTAAGAAATATATGGAATGGAGAGATAGCTCTAATAAAGACTATCTATAGTGACATTTTACCTTCAGTCACAAATTAAGATGAAGATTGTGCTTGTAAATATGTGGTAGAATATATAAAATTTTGACATTTTGACATATTTTTGGGTTTTGGTTCACACCCTTTGCCATTGATGTCAAAGGGGGAGAAGTAGATCAGTGAAAAATGGATAATCGTCTCAAGGGGAGCAAGAAAGTACAATGTATATAGTAAGGGGGAGCAGTCAAGTATTTTTCACTAAGTGTTGCCATCAATGCCAAAGGGGGAGATTGTTGGCAAGAGACACTGCTCCGGAATTGACTTGTATGTTGTCATTGATGGCAACAAGGCTTAGAGATCCTATCACCATGACAAGAAGAGATATCTCTGGAAGAACATATTTGATCCCAGGTCCGGTTGACAGAAAATGGCTAAGTATGGAAAGTATTATGAGTAGAGGATAGTAATCAGATAGTATGTCTCTGCAGATGACGATCCGATAATGCGGTTCAGGTATGATGTTCTCAGTTGATTGATAGTATTATGCTCCAAAGGTTAAGTCTTGATCTCCTCTAGAAGTCACCTTGAAGAATTGTCTAAGTCTGGGTAAGCAAAGGTATAGCAAGAACAGTGAGCAGGGCATAGTGCAGTGGTCTGCATTCATCCACAGGGGAGTGTTTTGTTATGTGGTTTTGAGGTGTTGTAAAAACTTATATGGAGTATCTTATTCCAGAGTTAGGAGATCTGAAGTCCACTAGAAGGTTAGCTACAAGCTGCTAAGTATCAACATAGTGTTTGGCAGAGACAAAGTCTAAGTTCTGATGGTCCACATTTCTCTGCAAGATGATATAATGCATTGCGGTTATTAGGGTAAGATTGGGAATGTGTAAAGAGTCCTTGATACGATTTTGGAAGTGTTTTGTGATCCACAGTAGAAGTTGTAAGTTAGCAGATGAATTGGTTAAGCATGTTCTTAAGGAATAGACTAACTACTGAGATAAATCATGATGCAGAGAAAGGATAGTGTGTGAAAGATCTATTCAAGTAATTAAGTGATTAGAGCCGACCTATATGAATACACTTGGGTGAAGATTTGGGTCCGCGTGACACATAGTGCATTGGATCAAGCCAACAAGGTACACCTTTCTATGTACATGTTTCACTTCTTAGATGCCGACCTGATTATGGATTAAATCATGATGCATATATATAAGAGCAATGAACTTCAGTTGTGGTGGTGGTGTGGTGTGTGTGTGTGTGATGTGAGCATGCAAATAGAAGAGCAAAGTTAGAAGAGCAGCACCGATGAAGACTTTGGATTTAGAATTCAGCTACTAAATGACTACACCCTGGCATAGTGGCAGATGCTTAAGCAGTATTTAGGTTTCATGTGCAATCTAATTGGAAGCAAGCTTTTGTCATCAAGGTAGTGAGCTAGCAGTGACCCTTCAACAGGTTTAACAACTCTCAGGGTTTAATAGCCCTTATTGTAATCTTGCTAGGTTTAGGATTAAGACAGTGAGCCTGCTAAATCTAGTTGTACTTCATGGTAGTGAGCCAGCCTGTTCCAGGATCGTGGAGTGACCAAGCCTGAACATCATTGTTTATAAAGATTGCAATATATATTTGAGAGCTAATCCTCTCCATGGTTTTTCCCTCTTTGGGTTTTTCATGTATAATCTCAGTGTTATGTGTCATGCTTTTGTGGTTGCTATTCATTTGTATATTATGTTTCTATTTGATTAATCCTTTGAAATGGTTAAAAATAAAAGTGCATGAAAAGGTTTATAGAACACTGATTCACCCCCCCTCTCAGTGTTCTTGACATTCAACAAGAGATAGGGAGATTAGGGAGAGATAAGGAGATAGAGGTTTAGGGTTTAGGGGCATTATTTAGGGTTTAGAGAGAGAGAGAGGTTTAGGGTTGCTTGGGTTTAGGGGTTAGGGGTCAGGGTTTAGGGGCATTATTTAGGGTTTATGAGTTTAGGGTTTCTCAAGTTTAGGGTTTAGGGGTTAGGGGTTAGGGGAATTATCTCAGGTTTAGGGTTTATGGGTTAGGGTGTAGGGGTTTAGGGGTTACGGGTTAGGGTTTAGGGGTTTAGGGTTTAGAGAGAGATAGAGAGAGGGGACTGATAGAGATTGGGAGAGATAGATAAGACAAAGGGGAGAGATAGGGAGATAGAGAGTGAGGGACATATCGAGAGACATAGGGAGAGAGATTGAAAGGTAGAGGGATGATAGAGATAGGGAGATATGGGAGAGATAGGGAGATAGAGGTTTAGGGTTGCTTAGGTTTAGGGTTTAGGGGTTTAGGGTTTAGGGGCATTATTTAGGGTTTAGGGTTTATGGTTTAGGGGTTAAGGTTTAGAGGTTTAGGGTTTAGGGTTTAGGGTTTAGAGAGAGAGGATCGATAGGGAGATATATAGGAGACTGAGGGGAGAGATAGGGAGATAGAGAGTGAGGGACATGGCCATAGACATAGGGAGAGAGATTGAGATGTAGAGGGATGATAGAGATAGGGAGATAGGGGAGAGATAGGGAGATGGAGGTTTAGGGTTGCTTGGGTTTAGGGTTTAGGGTTTAGGGGTTTAGGGGTTAGGGGTTAGGGGTTAAGGTTTAGGGGTATTATTTAAGGTCTAGGGTTTATGGTTCTAAGGGTTAAGTTTTAGAAGTATAGGGTTTAGGGTTTAGAGAGAGGATTGATTGGGAGATATAAAGGAGACCAAGGGGAGAGATAGGGAGATAGAGAGTGAGGGACATGGCCAGAGACATAGGGAGAGAGATTAAGTGGTAGATGGATGATAGAGATAGAGAGATAAAGGCTTAGGGTTGCTTGGGTTTAAGGTTTAGGGTTTAGGGGTTAGGGGTTAAGGGTTTAGGGTTACATGTCAAAAGCACTCTCTCTCTCTCTCCTACATCTCCCCCCTCTCTCTGTCTTCCTCCCTCTCCCTCTCCCTTATTGACAAAGCAAATGGAAACAAGAAAACTAGGACATGCAAAGAGGGATGAGGATATAAATTGGGAGGATGAAATGGAAACAAGATAAAATGAAAGTTAATTGGATGGGAAGAATGATGAGAGGAGAGGTGGAAAATAGTAAAATAGGGAAAAATTGGTGTGATCTAAAGGGAAATTGGAAAGGAAAAGGAAAACTAGGAGGTAGATAGGCGAGAGAGAGAGAGAGGATAGTAGGTAAAGAGGGGAGAGAGAGGGAGGTAGAGAGGTGAGAGAGAGAGAGGGTAGGATGTAAAGAGGGGGGAGAGAGAGAGAGAGGTTTGATTTTTTGCTTTTGCAAAATGCGAGCGCATTATAACACACTTGCGTTTTAAGCTTGGTAATATCAATCCATAACGCGAGTGCGTTATAATGCGCTCATGTTATGACTTTGTTGGTAAACAGATTTGTTTCTTTTAAATAACCTTCATGAATAACTTCGTTTCACCCTTGGATCAGCAACAACCTGTTCACAACAGTTGAAGAATCACAGAACAATGTCGATTCCTCTCTGTGTTTAAGAGGGGCAGTTCCCTCGTATGATGGGGGTATATTAATTTTATGGGGTTATAAGAACAAAACAAATTGAATAATGAAAAATAATGAAGAAATGAGAAATAATCTTATCGATTCACGTTCCACACATTCAAGTTGAGATACCAAAACTTGACATGATAATCTTTTCCACATGCAACATCTAAAGGAAAGCAAATGGTTATCATTGATGAAACATACGAATATCAATAACAACATATGAGATTGAATTGAACACACATCCAAAAAAATTCTCTATTGCTTTCTTACTTGAATAGTACTATTTGAGTCCTTCATACAATGCCTTGCGAAAAAGTGGAACCCCCTTGATTGAATTACAAAGCCACATATATAGGTGAGGTTAGTAACCACTTAAGGTAACTATCTTAACCACTTTTGTAACTACTTAGAATAACTAACTGGCTAATCCACTTAGGATAACTACCTAAGCCAATGCTTAGAATAACTACCTTTTTGAAGATAAGTTAGGATTTACCTAACTTTTACAAAGTTAAATTTAAAAGGCTAACTTTAATTACAATAAGTGGCATAAGTCACTTTTTCAAAAGGTAACATTAAACTTGGAGCTTTCGAGTTGTAAATTTTGCTAAGTTACCCTTTTCCTCCGTTTTCTCCATTTCGATAGTCACACTTCGTTAGATGCTAATGACTCCTCTGAAACAATAGTGCAACAGGATGTGTTCATTTTGATCCCATTGTAGACACAATTGCAAGTGAGAGAAATATGTCTTAGGTAGCCTAGATGATGTCGTACATCCCATGATTACTCAAATTTCCTTTTCCCGTAACTTCCATAAAAAGACCATCTCCTTTCTTTCCAAGATCAAATACCTTGAATCTTAAACTCTCATCTCGATTACAATCATAAAATGCTATCACCATTCATTATTCATCTCAGTCTCAGAATGCTATGTAGAGAGGACCAATTGTAGCTTTCTTCCCAGTTGTGCTCTTCATATAACAAAAGATCATTTTACACAAGCACATTATTGTTTAAGTTCAAATGCACTAAAAAGGGGAACATTGACACTTTTCTTAATATTCAAAGCTACTAGGTTAGAGCATAGATTCCCTCTATTCTTTGTATAGGCTTTGAAGTATCACTTTTAATAATTTGAAGTAATGAATCCACCAAGGGTTATGTCTGTATCAAAATTTCCATGTTTTTTGTATGTCATTCACATATTATGAAAATGTCACCTTGATAAGGCTTTCTCCTCTTTGAATTGACAATGAATGCTCTCCATAGTGGCTTCTATGGATTTTAGAATCCAGGAGAGCCTTTTGGCAATGTAACATTATAACAACACTGGTAAAAGTGCATCCAAACATGACCATCATCTCTTTGTGTAAAAACTCAAAGAATCTTTGTTGCATTGCTATCCTAAAATGTTCAACTAATCATCTACTGGCAACAAGTTTTTGGTGCATCTCAGCATCATGTTAGCTCAGAGGTTTCCAAATATAATATTAACAAATTCCTCATTCTAAAGCCACCCATCATTACATTCCATGAAACTATATTTCTTCTGAGTCATTTTTTAAACAATCCATAAGCCTTGAAACTGCAACATTAAGAATGTAGGTCTGTAATGATCCGATATGTAGTTCAGTAAGTGGAATGTGCAATGTCTCCTTCCGCTAGATCTCTCTAAATAATGCTGCGAGATTTGAGATGAGTAATGGATGAAAAGAACATTTCTTAATATAAATTTTTAGTATATAAACCCTTCATGTATATCTTGCAATCATTACATTCCATTTGAGCATGGACCAAGAAGATGCTGGCAAAGTTTGTGGAATTTAGATTTACAACAGCCAATTGCATTTGCTTAAAAGTTTCTACAGCCTTTGTGCATCATTGCATACCGTGAGACAACACTTCTTCATTGCGGCCTGTCAAAGTTTCATGTGCCCTTGTCTATGCTTCGACATTTAGTATACATGCCTGCCAAGGTATTTCAGACCATAACATCTAACACAAATCCACTTTCTATTATGTGTTGATGGAGATCCATAACCTGTTTGAAAAGAGTCATACAGGCTGCGGTTTGGGAGGATGAGGGAAAAGATGGCAACGTCTGATTTTACAAATGCATTTTCTTGAAAGCTTTAATGTCTTTTCATACGTCCATTTTGTTCATACCTTGAAACTGCAAGTCTTTGAGGCACATTGTCAAATAGTTCAAATGCGCTATCTATACTTCCATCACTTGCATACATGTCCACTAGAGCATTCCAAACTCTAATATCTAACAAAAATCTGTTACGTGTTGATGAATAATCATAACCTATTTGGACGTAGGTAAGGAGGATGCTGTAGAAGTTCATGGAGTCTGGCATTACACCTGCCAGTTGTAGTCGCTTGAAGGTTTCTGAAGCCTTTTCAATGCATCCATTTTGTTCATATCCTGTGATCTTTGCATGAGACAATGTCCTATTTGGCTCTTTGTGAAATGATGATGCTTAGTCTGGTTTGCAGATGCTGGCAATGGTTGTGGAGCTCTGCTAACTCCTCCTAAATAAAGACTTCAAAAGCCTTTCCAACCGATCTGCATAACCACTTCCTCACATGCCGAATATCAGGAATCGTGGGTGAAATGGAGTGTTCAGACGTTTCTTGAAACAACGTTTAAGTTATGATGAGGCACTTCTTCAAAAACCTCTCCAGGATCATTAGTAGTTATGAAATGAATGACAATGCCCGATGATTAAAAGAACGGGTTCATTTGGTCGGTGGTATATGTTAGTTTGATGATTGATAAAACATGCCGATGGAACATAAGTATTATTAATTTTGAACGTGGCCCCATACCACTAACTTCTTCCTGCAATGCCTTTTGTTCGAACACCTTCAACTTCGTGAATTTATGGGAGGATTGGTTCCATGTTGGTTGTCATCAAAATCAAGTCTTTAGAAGCCATAAGTGCTGAAGATGATTCTTGAATCCACTCTTTATCCTTTCGGTTGCACGATGGTTGCCAAGTACGACACACATCTGAATTGTGTCGCCAACACTTGAATCGACAAATACAGATTGTTTGGTGCTTGCTTCTGGCTCACATTGTGGTTTGGGCAATTTAGCATGTTCTTCTGCCACCTTTGATTCAAAGGCATGCTCCTTTATTTCTAAGAAAAGTTCGTGCACATGCACAATAATCTTAATGCGAGGACCTCAAAGAGATCACTCTACTTTGGTGAAAGTATAAGTTATGTTTGAAGGCTGTCGTTTGGCATAGATCAAGATGATGCTCATGAAGATCTTGGCATGACTTTACAATAATGGACTGTACTTTATTCGAAAGCTTCTAAAGTCACTTCAATGTAACTATTTTGTAAAGATATAGAAACTATTGCAATTAACGAAACATATTGCTTCGATGGATGACTATAACCCATATTCTAGAGCTTCCATTCTTGATAGTTCTTTAATGACTTTTTGATTAGTTATAATCATTGCATGTCACGAGATGTCATCTCTTCGAAACACCTTGTCATCGATTAGACTCCTTGTTTAAGCTTCCACAATTTGCATACATGTCGTTGTTTGAAATCATTTTATGACTGGGTCTAACACCTTCAATATTCTTGATGGTTCATGATGACTCTTTTCAAATTGTGGAAGATGCTTGATTGAGACACGTGGATGACGAGGTTATCCTTTATCAATAGAAATTTATAAGTGCCCTTAAGTTTGTTATCTCACCATTGCATAATGTCAATATGCACATTAGTCACGAACTTCACCAAAGTGTTCCCATATGGAAAAAACTTTACAAACTCTTTCAATGAACACATTTTGGGAGATAGCTCCGTGAATCCTTTGTCCCCTTATATCATTGATTTTGGGTGTGGACCTTGCAACTTCACATTCTTAATCTCCAACATATTAAATTGCGATATTTTTCAATGTATCTCCTTCATCAACACTTTGTGTGTTTTTGAAACTTTTGTTGGAAATGGATTAGGGATTCACGATAAAGAGCTTCTCTTATCCAAGTTCAGGACACAATGAAGCTGGATTTATTTACGATCTCTGCTTATGATCTCCATGCTTATATTTATTGATATAACCCTAACTTACAAACCTTCTTTTCTTGACAATTCGAGAGATCCTTTGGACCTGTGAAGATTTGTAACTCAACTTTTGCCATTTGATCTCTTAAGTGCAATTCACCTGTAAAGGGGAGGTATATGTCAAACTATTTCTCTCTTATCTACATAAATCTTTTGATTTGATCATCTGACAAGTTGTTCGATGGAGGATTGAAATTTGAGACCTTCCCGAATTATGAGGCATGTTGACATTGAAACTCGTCGAAAGGTGGCAGTTGGGTGCAACATTTTGACACTAAGTTATCACTTGGAATAGTGAAGGAAGTATGTATAGAATTGGTGCTTTGCAAAGAATCATGACTTGACTAAGGCCATTTGATACATGATAGGACTTGTTAATTCATTAGAAAAGTTCAAATTTTGGGTTATCAAAAAGGGGACAACAACTGGCTCTGACTAGGGACAAGGATTGCAAAGGACGTAGGATGAACCTAGAATCTCTGGAAATGAACTATGCCTTAAATCCATTGGGTTATGAAGTTAGGAGGTAACATGATGTACAAGGGGAACAAGGAGACTCTAATGAGACAAAAATAAGAGAAACAACAGAGACCGGGAAAAAGACAAAAACTGAACAACAACCAAGACAAGACAAACACAAAAAAACACCTAGTTAACCTATGTGCATGGTAGGTATCCCTACCTTAAACTATCCCCAGATGGTTCATGCAAAACCATTGACAGGTTGGGAAAAATAGGTACCTGTACGAAAAAGAGAGGTGCACGGATGAGGCACCTGTAGACTCCGTAGACATTCCAAGATGATGAGAAAAATAGAATACATGAAATGTGAGGACTCTTTGAATTGTACACCAAACAACCATTTCTCATCATAAGCATCTGAGTCCTTCCAAATTGGACTGTTGTTGCTCTGTGTAGCTTCAAACATATCTTCCAGCATCATGTCAAGCACACCAATATCTTCTATCTAAAGATCTTTCTGATAATCTGGTTTGCAACAAATTATCCTACGAATTGGACAACCTTCACATAATTTGTGATGTGAAGAAACCCATGTAGACACCCATCAAATCATGCTTTTAAGTATCAACTTGAGAAACATCTATGGAAATGCACTTGTTCACAAATAAAGGATTGAAGTAGACACCTTGGCTATAGAGGGAATCATTGTCTAAACCTTTCAAGAACCAACTTGGGATGTAAACATCATGAGAGTTAACTTTATTGAATTCCTCCATTGGATCATCCATTACTTCATTCCTTTCTTCATTGTTGGCATAACTCCCACAACTATCCTCTGAAATAGGGGTGTCTTCTTGATTTAAAGATTTGAAAAGAGGATTGCTTTAAACCTTAAATGCTCCATAAGACAAAGATTGTGCTTCCAACAAGACATGGACATTTGTTAATATATCTACATAGCTTTCAATTTTAACCTGCTCAATATTTTCTGGGCTCGGTGATTCTTCGCCATGGAACTCTTCATGAAATCTGAAAACTTCATACTCCAATTACATGTATGATAAAGAGTGAATGCTTGATGATTCATTTTCATTTTGAAGTTGATTTTTGACTTTTGTATTAACTGTACCACTAATTGAAACTCTATCAATATCTTCAAAAGTAAAGGTCTCCATTTTTGAAGCTAAGGAAGATATTTGCAAGGGTTCACTTATGGTTGCCTCTCCATTGGTTATAGTAGTACAAAGTTGTCCAATAGACGTTATACCTGTGATTTCATCAACATATCTTTTCACCTTAGTGATTGGTGATGTAGGAATATCTTGTCCATATAGAAAGTCATCATCAGAAGTATTGAGACACCAGTTTGGAACAAAAATTATATGAGATTCATCTTTATTCTTCTCCTCTTCATCCTTTTCTTGAATCTTGGGCTGCATGGAAGTCTTAAAATTATTTACTTCTCCTTTAAGATTCTTGTTTTCAGGTTCATGGAATACTTCTTCTTTAACAGGTGATAAAGGAGTGAGGATGACATCTTCTTTGCAAAGAAAATCATCATTAGGAGTCTTGAGAGGGCAATTTGTGATGGAAACTTCATGAAAGAGATCTTTTAATGCTATTTCATCATGATTCTCCTATTTCTTGGATTGCATGCATGTCAGAAGAACATTTTGCAACTCATCTTCATCCTCTTTGTTTACACTTTGGTCCAAATTTTCTTCTGCATTCCCTTGAACATTAACCATGTCATGGAAACCTTCCTCAAAAGATATAGTTGTCAAACCAGAGCAAGTTGTCACAAGAGGAGTCACATTCTTCAAAGAGACTAAGAACGTGTCATCATCTGGACATATTTCTTCTTCATTATTGCATGTTTTCATACAATCTTCTTCTTCCATCTCCATTATTTCTTCTTTTTGCTCTTCCTTAAGTGGACATGCATGTTCTGATGAGTCTCTTTCAGGCCTTTGATTAGAAGACATTTCATTCAATACCTGTTCATTTGCAGGAAAAACTTTTGCTCCTTCATTGCTGTCCTTATCAAGCAAATGATATATCTCAGCACAATTTCTTTTATCATCTGGTGCATGAATCTCTTCTAATAGGGAGTTGTGATCACGAGTAAGAAAATGAGTCTCCTTCCCATCTTTTTCTTCAATCTTCTGCAATGTTTGAAGAAAAGAAGGATGAACCTGATTAGTAGCAAGTTGCATGCCACTATAGAAATTTTTCAAAAATTCTACTTGCTTAGGGTCATCAAGAACTTGATTTTGTTGAGCAGAGGACATAGAAAAAGGATAATCTTCATCATCACTATCACTGTCTGATTCAGGAAATTGCAAGTTATGTATCTGGGTTCTTCGATACCAAACCATCTTTCAGGATTCTTCTTTCAGATAGAGTCACCAATTTCTTTTTTGGGGAGATACTTGTATATTTTTTAGGAATAAATGGCACCAATGCTTTAGCTCATTTCCCCAGTAGAGTCGCTAAAAATCTGTTGGTAAACAGATTTGTTGCTTTTAAATAACCTTTGTGAATAACTCCATTTCGCCCTTGGATCAACAACAACCTATTCACAATAGTTGAAGAATCGCAGAACAATGTCGATTCCTCTCTACATTTGAGAGGGGCAGCTCCCTCATATGATGGGGGTATATTAATTTTCTGGGGTTATAAGAACAAAACAAATCGAATAACAAAAACTAATGAAGAAATGAGAAATAATCTTATCGATTCAAGTTCCACACATTCAAGTTGAGATACCAAAACTTGACATGATAATCTTTTCCACATGCAACATCTAAAGGAAAGCAAATGGTTATCATTGATGAAACATACAAATATCAACAACAACCTATGAGATTGAATTGAACACACATCCAAAACATTTCTCTATTGCTTTCTGTTGGTTTTTTCCCAGACTGGATGCTTATTCCCAGATTTCCCTACAAGGTAGCCATCAGTGATCAACAGGATCTCTGGGCCAGGGGCCAACAGTGTAGGAGATAGACTCTATATTTTATCTCCTCTTCTTCTTCAGGCTCTGCAAGACCTAGGGGGGTATTCCCTACTCAACATCCATGAGATACGCATACAAGGATTGGGATGCTGTCAGAAAGCAGATAAGTCCTCCTGTAAGTAGACCAAAACTGAAAGATAAGAGCAAAGGGGCTAGCTTTGGGCCTATTTGCAGTTGTAGACAGAGGACTGAGGATCCTAAAACTAATTCTAATGTCCTAATGGTTGTTTTAGAGTTTGATTATGATTTTAAGTTTGGATGCAAAGCTGGACATGGTTGTAACACAAACACAAAGCAAGATTGGTGCCTATCCAGGGCCTGGAGTCAGTAGACATACACTTGTGAATGATCAGCATGAACAGCTAAAACTAGATTTTAGGGGGATATATGTGATACCTACCTTACAGATATCTCCCAATACAGAGTGTTAAGTTATCTCTACTTATGGCATCCCTACTGCAGTATACCCTTCCCAATGTTCAACCTGAAAACAGTTTAATCTACCCCTTGAGCAGAAGTTAAGAGATCATACATTCAACACAGGAATTCCATGTTCTAGAGTCTCAAATATTGCTCAAATATCCAGACTCAGAAGAAAGATACATGCAATACTAGAGACAGAATTAACAAAACACATGCAAACATAGCATTATTCATACAAGATTAACCATGAAATCAGTGGATTCAAGCCAAAACGTACAACAAGAGATACATAAACTCATAGGTTTAGCTGTACAGAGCAACCAAAACGAACTGTATTGTGTTACAGAGCCAAAATGTTCAACTTTCAACAACCTAAAAATGAGTAACACTTCCTGCTTATAACAGCCAGAAAGTGTACTATAGCAATTAATTACATGGCTATTACAAAATCTGCCAGATGCAGACCCTTCAAAGGAATGGCGCTCAAAATTTATTACAGCAACAGACAGAGGAACCTCGAGCCACACGCCACTATCTAGAAGTCTTCATTCTCAATCAGGCAGCCTGATCACTTGTACCATCGCCCATACTCCTGCTACAGTCGCCATTAAGGGCCTCAACCACCCGCGGTCGCTTGAAAACTGTTGCTGCAGTCAAAAAGAAGTTTCCCGCCAAAACACGCTTTCTGAAGGCTCAAGATAATACAGGGAGATTAATCCCACATGCATGGTGCGGGTAGCCCCTTGCCACTTTAAAAACATAGCCGCATGTATGATAAGCGTCGAGCGCTTTTGCCACGCTCGACACATGCTTCTTCTCCAAGAGCCCATTGGCCAAACTTCTACCATCGGCTCACTTCAAAAAACTCTCGCCGACATCACTTGTCTCGCCGACCGCAACACCATACATTCCCCATCGGTATGACCAACACCATTGGGAAATCGTGAAAATCCTCCTGCCGATCTCAACAGTCACACTGATGCCTTCCTTCACATTCCCTCCCATCGGCTAGACCAAAACAATCGGAGCACTCAAAAAATCTTTCGCCGATGAAGCCGATCACTCCGATGCCTTCAAAAATCCTGCTGACGTCATCGTCATCTGCCTGCATACCGCGCAAGTCTCATATCTGGATGACGTCATCATCATATTGGCGTCGGGGTGATATTAGTAAGATAACCTGATATTTCAGAATATCACCCCCCAAACAAAATATCATGATGCACTGTAGACCAGATGATGATGATGACCCATTTAACTCAAAGAACATCAGGTCGGATTTGAACAACTTAGAAAATGACCCCTTCAACAGATCAGGGTGACATCATCATCATATTGGGGCAGGATGATATCTGGAAGATCACCAGATGTTTGAATTATCACCCCCCGCAAGAATATCAGGGTGCACTGTAGCTCTACTGCAGGATCAGGATGATGTCTAAACATCACCTGATATTGAAACATGATGATCCTGATAGATAACCAGGTCGACAGAAAATCATGATGATGTTGACCACCTCAGAAGAAAGTATGATGCTGCTGTTGAAAATTGCTGAGGAGGTCAAACACTTAGAATATTTTTGGATTTTTTGGGAAGGTGCCTGCATGAAAATTGCTCAGAAACTGACAGTGAAATCAGGCACCAACAGTGGCTCTGTCTGGGGACGTGCAGGTGCAAGACTGCAGCGAGAACCCCAGATCTCTGGGATGCAGACCAGTTCCCTATCCATTGGGCACAGAGTCATGAAGTTATAATGATCTGCATCACCAATCAAACTTGATGGCCTAAGGCCACCAAGAAAAGGAGAACCAATATTTCCCTTTATCAAACACCTTATTCTCATCTGCATACACTGGGTCAAGCCTGAGAGTGCTACCATGATCTGACCATAAACAAACCTGGTCATCTGCACATTCAACCTTCTGATTTAGCTTGTCACTGCCATCCCTGTGCAGACAACCCTTAGCATCCGGCAACAAGTGGATGCAGAATGTATCAGGCAATGCATACTCACATGGCATAGAACACAGGTTATCATTTGTATCAGCATTATGCATTGCAAAATGATCTCCTAGCTGGACTGAAAACTGAAAATATTCAAAGTCCACCATGCAGCTAGGAAAATCAGAGCTCATTTCATATGCTGGCCTCTCAAAAGAAAAGCTTTCAAATTCACAATTGTGTACATCATGTACACAACCAACAGTAGCACCAACCTGGAAAAGATCAGGCTCTGGCATCTCTTTCAAATTAGGCACATTTTCATAGTCACTTACCTGATGTATGTTGTTTCCTCTTTCATCAGGATGAGAAACATAATCCAAACCAAAAACAATGTCTAGATCCTCACCATACTCAAATAGATCCTCATCACCATATGTGTCAAAGATGGGTGATCCAGGTACATCAGCTTGATCATAGTATGCCATTTGTTCATGGGCAGCAGAACATGCATCTTCATCACCAATGGATTCCCTTTGTGGAGGAGTATCAGCTTGTGTGTCATAAGCAAAACAGCCATCAAATGAAAAACAATCATGCTCTGAACTAGCACTTGTTTCAATCCTTGACTGCTCTCCATGATCTCCATGTGTTTGAAAGGAAGGCAATGGGTCACACATAGGACTGCTTCTCTATTTGCTTATATCTTCTCTATCTTGAGTACAATACTCACAATTGTCTCCACAGGTCCATTCCAAAAATTGCTCATTGCTGTCCACAACCTCGTTATTGTTTTCATGGTCATATGTCTCATCATTGTAATGGGAATCCTCACTAGTCCTTTCACTGGCATCCTCAACTGGTGAACAATCCACTTGAGCAGTATTGTTAGCATTATGTTCAAATACAGCAGTCTCAACCTCTATGCTTTCATTTTCATTTTTATCTGCACATGATGCCATAATCATTTGGTCATTTACAGCTTCACAACCATTTCTCACACCAAGGCCTGGGGACAGGGATATCAACAGGCGCCCATTTCTGAATTTTTCTATATTTTCGGCGAACTTGTATGCCATCTGCATACCTGTCACCTTGAAATCTCTCAGTATTGCACTAGAGCCCTCCTCAAAAGCTTCAAAGAATATGCCAACACAGGCTGAAATATCAGGTCTGAAGACTTCTGGGATCTGTGAAAGGGCTACTGCAAACCTATGACTGAAATCAACACATAGCTCTTTATCTTGTTTTCTGATGTTCATCAATTCTGCAACAAGATCAGCAGGTTCTCTTGCAAATTCCTCTTTAAAACAGTCAGTAAGCTCATCCCAACAGGCAAAAAATCTCTTTGGAAAGCTCAAATACCAGTCTTTTGCTTTTGCATCAAAGGACCTAACAAAAAACCTCATCCACATATCCTCATCTCTGAATGAATGTTTTCCCATGAACTCATGAAAATTTTGGATATGTGCATTCCCATCACATACACTGTGACCACTAAATCTGGGCATCTGACAGTATATCCTGGCAGACATAGTTTCTACTTTATAATCAACCCATGACAAATCTAATTGGTCATACAAAGGATCAAAAGGGCTGACAGGAGGTTTAGCTTTCTGACTGGCAGACACAACAAGGTTATCATGATTCAACTGGGCCTGCCTAGCCTCTAAGAATATCAACCTATTTTTTATCTCTTCTATTCTTTTATCATTCAAATCATCCCCCTTTTGACTGAGTATGGGATAATACATACTTGGATTCATGAAATTTCTATTTTCAGACATCCTTTGCATTCCTAAGACCTATAGCCTCCCCTGGCATCTAACTTATGCAGTAGAACAATAAATATAAGTGGGAAGAAATAGGGTACCTTTTCTCATACAAATGCTAAAGTCTGAAAAGCACATTTTCTGTCACAACACACATCAACTTTTCATGTGCACTTGAATCTTTTGCAGAGTTGCCACCTCTCCAGAGAGGACAAAATTTTACAGCAGCTGAAAGCTCATCAAATACGTTTCTGAGTTCATTCCACCAGCAGAGCAAAACTTCACCAGAGACTGCAGGATATCACTTTACATCGACATCCCCAGCAAAGTCACCAATTTCTGTTGGTTTTTTCCCAGACTGGATGCTTATTCCCAGATTTCCCTACAAGGTAGCCATCAGTGATCAACAAGATCTCTGGGCCAGGGGCCAACAGTGTAGGAGATAGACTCTATATTTTATCTCCTCTTCTTCTTCAGGCTCTGCAAGACCTAGGGGGGTATTCCCTACTCAACATCCATGAGATACGCATACAAGGATTGGGATGCTGTCAGAAAGCAGATAAGTCCTCCTGTAAGTAGACCAAAACTGAAAGATAAGAGCAAAGGGGCTAGCTTTGGGCCTATTTGCAGTTGTAGACAGAGGACTGAGGATCCTAAAACTAATTCTAATGTCCTAATGGTTGTTTTAGAGTTTGATTATGATTTTAAGTTTGGATGCAAAGCTGGACATGGTTGTAACACAAACACAAAGCAAGATTGGTGCCTATCCAGGGCCTGGAGTCAGTAGACATACACCTGTGAATGATCAGCATGAACAGCTAAAACTGGATTTCAGGGGGATATATGTGATACCTGCCTTACAGATATCTCCCAATACAGAGTGTTAAGTTATCTCTACTTATGGCATCCCTACTGCAGTATACCCTTCCCAATGTTCAACCTGAAAACAGTTTAATCTACCCCTTGAGCAGAAGTTAAGAGATCATACATTCAACACAGGAATTCCATGTTCTAGAGTCTCAAATATTGCTCAAATATCCAGACTCAGAAGAAAGATACATGCAATACTGGAGACAGAATTAACAAAACACATGCAAACATAGCATTATTCATACAAGATTAACCATGAAATCAGTGGATTCAAGCCAAAACGTACAACAAGAGATACATAAACTCATAGGTTTAGCTGTACAGAGCAACCAAAACGAACTGTATTGTGTTACAAAGCCAAAATGTTCAACTTTCAACAACCTAAAAATGAGTAACACTTCCTGCTTATAACAGCCAGAAAGTGTACTACAGCAATTAATTACATGGCTATTACAAAATCTGCCAGATGCAGACCTTCAAAGGAATGGCGCTCAAAATTTATTACAACAACAGATAGAGGAACCTTGAGCCACATGCCACTATCTGGAAGTCTTCATTCTCAATCAGGCAGCCTGATCACTTGTACCATCGCCCATACTCCTGCTACAGTCGCCATTAAGGGCCTCAACCACCCGCGGTCGCTTGAAAACCGTCGCTGTAGTCAAAAAGAAGTTTCCCGCCAAAACACGCTTTCTGAAGGCTCAAGATAATACAGGGAGATTAATCCCACATGCACGGTGCGGGTAGCCCCTTGCCACTTTAAAAACATAGCCGCATGTATGATAAGCGTCGAGCGCTTTTGCCACGCTTGACACATGCTTCTTCTCCAAGAGCCCATCGGCCAAACTTCTACCATCGGCTCACTTCAAAAAACTCTCGCCGACATCACTTGTCTCGCCGACCGCAACACCATACATTCCCCATCGGTATGACCAACACCATCGGGAAATCGTGAAAATCCTCCTGCCGATCTCAACAGTCACACTGATGCCTTCCTTCGCATTCCCTCCCATCGGCCAGACCAAAACAATCGGAGCACTCAAAAAATCTTTCGCCGATGAAGCCGATCACTCTGATGCCTTCAAAAATCCTGCTGACGTCATCGTCATCTGCCTGCATACCGCGCAAGTCTCATATCCGGATGACGTCATCATCATATTGGCGCCGGGGTGATATTAGTAAGATAACCTGATATTTCGGAATATCACCCCCCAAACAAAATATCATGATGCACTGTAGACCAGATGATGATGATGACCCATTTAACTCAAAGAACATCAGGTCGGATTTGAACAACTTAGAAAATGACCCCTTCGACAGATCAGGGTGACATCATCATCATATCGGGGCAGGATGATATCTGGAAGATCACCAGATGTTTGAATTATCACCCCCCGCAAGAATATCAGGGTGCACTGTAGCTCTACTGCAGGATTAGGATGATGTCTAAACATCACCTGATATTGAAACATGATGATCCTGATAGATAACCAGGTCGACAGAAAATCATGATGATGTTGACCACCTCGAAAGAAAGTATGATGCTGCTGTTGAAAATTGTTGAGGAGGTCGAACACTTAGAATATTTTTGGATTTTTTGGGAAGGTGCCTGCATGAAAATTGCTCAGAAACTGACAGTGAAATCAGGCACCAACACTTTCTTGCTTGAATAGTACTATTCAAGTCCTTCATACAATGCCTTGCGAAAAAAGTGGAACCCCTCAATTGAATTACAATGTTGTATTTATAGGTGAGGTTAGTAACCACTTAAGGTAACTACCTTAACCACTTTTTGTAACTACTTGGTATAACTACCTTCATAAGTGCACTAACTTTGAATAACTAACTCTCTTTTGTAAAGATAGTCACTTAGAGTAATTACCTAACTTAGGCACTTAAAATAACTACTTTGTAAGAAAGAGTTATGATGAACCTAACTTTACAATTAAAAAGGATGACTTAAGTCACTTTCACAAAAAGGTAAGTAGGACTTGCATATTTCAAGCTGTGGATTTGGCTAAGTTACTCTTCATCTTCATCTGCTTCATTTTGACAACTGAACTTCGCCATTTGGCAATCAAACTTCACCAGACCATGACAATTATTATGAATACCTGAATCTTAGAATCCTATAGAAGGATTAATGGCACTGCAGTCATTTCCCAATGCTCAATCTTCGTATCTATGAAATACATTTTCTAATTCCACCAGATTTTTATTCTCTTGGTTTATCACCAAAGTTGTCGATTTGACCGGCCTTGAATTAAGATTTCTAATACCATCAGCTAAATGCTTCTCAGGTGTCATGACTTCTACTTTCATCTTAGGTTCCAACAACTTTGAATCCACCTTTCTCATTCCTTTCCTAAAAGCTGCATGAGCTGTAAGTGGGAATGCTAGATCAGTGGAGTCTACATCATGATATGAACTAGATGGTTGTTCAAATAAAAACAATTCCTTCAAGACTATTAACAATGTATCCTCCAACTTACTTTTTAGTAATTCATTTACTTATTTCAACATTTCATCATGCTCAAGGGACTCTCTTTTAAATAAAAACTTTTGCATCAATTTGAGAAATGCCTTCTAGAAGGTGTTGTCACTTCAAGAATTATTGTATTGTAATTATTTCGAGGATAGATTATAATTGATATGTTATAAGTGGGACCTCTTATTCAAGTGACCAATTTACAACGATATATATATCTTCACCTTGACACTACATTCACCATCAAAAATTGATTCATTTGGATATATTTGAGGGCCCTCTTCAAGTATGTCCTGGTCTTCAACAAACTGCACTTGCACTCATTGTCAATTTTATGCTTTGATTATTTTTGACATGAATCAATATAGTCCTTAGCTTGAGGAACTTTCATCTATGTCTTTGCTCAAGGATGAGACAAAATAAGTCTTTAGTTTTTTTGAATTGATCAGTAAGTGGCTCACTTGAAGTGTACAGGCACATTAGCCTCAACCTTGAATTCAACATTCAAATCAACTCTAATGTACCCAGTAATGAGGTAAGACATGCTCATTTCCATTTGTATGAAAACCTTATCTATAGAAATCATCCTTACATCCACTATTCCCAAAATACTGACAATTATTGCCATCACTCCTCTATACAATGTATTATAGGAGCCTTGATGATGAAGGTGGATAGAACATGATTGACTGTCATATAATAGAGAGTTAGTGCCGGTTTGAAACCCTCATCATGAGATTGAGATAGAATATAAACCAACTGAATGCATGGTATCAAGCCACTTAATGTCTGTAGGTTGAGGTACATTGGGGTGGATTTGTGGTTGAGACAATACAAGATCCAGTACATTTGAAGTTGCACTCTTTCCCATGAGACCATATTTATTCAATGTATTCAATCAAATAGCTCGCATGTCTTGCATGTTCTTACACATTATATACGTATGTCTGCCAATATAACATCTCACAAAAATCCCATTCAGTTATGTTTTTATTGATGCTCATGATCGGTTCAAAGGCTCCTATTTTGGTGCAGACAAAGAGGATACTGATGTAGGCTGTGGGATGTGGTTTTGTGCCTGCCGAACACATTTTGTATACGTGCTGCACCCATAGAATTCAATGAGAAGACAATTCTTTGAGGCAAATAACTTATGCTGTCAGCTGGGGATGGGAAGACGCCTGCGATTCATTGCATGCCATGAGATCAAATTTCTCTGAGACATTTTATTAAACAATTCGTGCGCCTGTTCTATGCTCCCACATTTTGCAAGGTTTGGAAAGAAATCAATTTACAAGGATGTTTCTATGGTTATTTTGCCTAATGTGGCCACTTTTTAGACTCATGCGCCTTCTGGTTTGCGAGATTTTAAACTTTCAATTTTTCGGCGAGCAATTTCTTAAAACAAGTAGACCTTCTCTAATCTTCCTTAGCAAAGGGGAAGTCCTGTAGGGTAGTGAAAGCTCTTGGTGACACCCAGCCCCTTATCCATCATGGCCAAAAATGTCAGGGGGATCAAAACTCCACAAAGAAATGAAAAACATGTGAAAAAGAGAGAAAGTCAAAAAAATCAAAAATAAAAAAGTAAAAAAAGAGAGATTCAAATACAAAAAAAAAAAAGTAAAAAAGAGAGTTAAGAAAACTACCACAAAAAATAAAGAAAAAGAGAAAAAAATGAAAAGAGAGGATTGTTGATGTCCATACTTTTAGGTGGAGATAAATCTAAGGGCTGATGCAAGAAGTTCGGTCCACAAAAAGCTCAAAAAGTGGAAGTGTTTTTGCTGTTTTTCAAAATTTGTCACGCTTGGACTGAAAATTTGAAGCACTTACACAATGAATCTTAAAAAAAGTCAGTAATATGAAATTTAATATTTTGAATCTAGTTTCCAAATATGTAATTTATTCAAATACCCAGATGACAGAAATTAAATTTTTATAGGCATGTATAAAAACTACTTTTAAAAAGTCATTTTTTTACCATACCATGCACGTGTACGAACACCACTTTTTGACGGAAAATAGATCTAATAACATGAAGATTGATGAGGATATTTTTTTGTAATTTTTTTCTAAATATTTTTTTTTTCTTGAATTTTTATTGGCCCTAATTGTTGTTTTTAAAAATCAACGTGTACAAACAACATAATTGGACCTAAACTAAACTTTTTTTGAAATTTTTTTCATTGTGTAGAGAATTGTCTGAAGATTGATGTCATATAATTTTTTTACAAAACAAATGGCAAAAAAAAGTTATTAAAAAATAGAAAAGCCTGATATTTCAAGTTTATGGACCAGTTTGCTTAATAATTAATTAAAAAATAGAAAACATAATCCAATGTTAACAAAAATTATATATTTGGACACTAGAAATCATGTTCTATAATGGGTTTTAATTTTATAGATTAATTTAGAAAAAAAGTCCATCATCTATATTGCCAAATTTGGACATTTCTCTTGAACCTACCTTAGTTTTTTAGTTGCAGGTCAAAGGCTAAGGGTCGGGTTGCCAAGCCTTTCCCGAGCCTCAAAATTTGAAAAACGCATACACGTTATAAAATGCATACGCATTCTTAAAACTAAACGCGTATGCGTTATGTATTTTCCCATTTGAATACCTTTAAGAAATGCATATGCGTTATAAAACGCATATGCGTTATAAAACGCGTATGTGTTTCTTGTTATATAACGCATACGCAATTTATAACACGTATGTGTTTTAGGCTTGGGTACCCGTAGCTAAACGCGTATGTATTTTTTTCAATAACGCATATGCATTTCTTGCGATATTTTTTTGGCTGAAACTTCCCTCTTTGTGGACCCAACTTCTTGCTTTTACCCCTAAGATTGAAGCTATGAGGGTAGCATCTATTAGAGAAAATATCAAAGAGAGGTATAAAACACATGCACACATCAATCAGGTAAAGCTAAGAGTCTAGCTATCTTATAGAGCCATATTCTTCTCTAGATCCTTTCCTTTACCCCAGGTCTAACTTGTTGGCCATCTTTGATCTAAGTCTAGAAGGTATTAACAAAGTTTGTTGCTTTCTATGTGGAAAGCTAGTCAAAATGTTTTATCTAGATAAGGATCAATGTTTAGCCTTGTTGGTTAATTTCTCCGAATCGGCAGAGGGTTTGCCAGTTCCAATGCACGGGCAGATTCAGCCAACAGACACGGGAGGTTGCGTGAGCTGCCTCCCCTTCACTTCTGGTTCTGCCATACCAAGGGGGGTGTCCCTATTTGATAAAGATGTAACATTTACTCTCCAAATGACAGAAAGATTTAACTTTGTAATAACAGGTAGAATACTCTCATGTGTGGACCAAGATTTGTGTGATAAATCATAAGGTTGGCAACGTTCTTGGACATATTTGTCTGGTCAGGTATGAGAGTATGCAGGGGTTCCTAATCCTACTCCTACAACTAACAGGTTGAAATTATGGAATGGTTTGAATTTGATGGTTTGGGTGCAAGACAGGGGTTTTGGATTATAACTACTAACCCAGGAGCAGACCAGTGCCTATCTCAGGGTAAGGAGTCAACTAGACGTATGCAACAGATGGTTTACAACTAGCATTCAAGTTTCAAGGGGTTGGATTGATGCTTGCCTTACAAACATCACCCAAGAATGGGTATTCAACTGCCTCTACTTACAGATATCCCTACCGACATACAACTTTCTCCATGCTTAACCTAAAATAGTTTAATCCATTCCTTGAATGGAAGTTAGAGATGAAGCATGTGATACAGAACCCTATATCCTAGATTCTATGAAACCCTTAGCAACCAGATTCAAAAGAAGGAGATGCATGCAGCAAAGGAGACAAACAGATAAACACATGCATAAGAGCATTTTTCATCTATATCAACATGAAATTGAACATACGTGCAGAATACATTCATGATGCAACTCATAAACTCCAAAATGAGATAAAACAACCAGGAGATGCCCTATTTTTCACTATTTACACAAAAATGCCCAAGTCTTCAACCTCTCAAAAGAGTAACACAGTTTGCTTTTTATAGCAAAACTGTGTACTCAGCGAATTAATTACAAGGCAAGTCAAAAAATCGCCAGATACGATGCATGAGAAATGGCGCTTAGAAATATTGAATCCTACGGAGAGACAAAGAGGAATGAGCAGGTGGAATCAGGATCTGGGCTGCCGCTCTGGGGATTCACATCTTCAATTGGGTACCTAATCCGTCCATGTCATCACCCAAACCCTATAACATCCGCCATTAATGGCGTACCAACCTACAATCCTTGGAATTATAGCGGACAGTGGACTTTGAAACTTTCCCGCCAAGAAATATGACACTGATATTTTCAAATTATGGGGGAATTAATTACCCCACATGCACCCTGCAGTGACCTCCTCAACACTTTATGAGCTAGGCCATGAGCATATATGATGTTGGTGATTTTGCTCCCGACGACGCTAGATTAAACCTCATCATCATCCTCCTGCATGATATCTTGTCAGCCAATATCACCTTGACATCAACGAACCTCCTACCTGCTTGCCTGACACGAAACATCACCCTGATATTTCACATCACCCTGATGCGAAATATCACCCCGCGGGGAAATATCACCCCACGGAAAAGTATCATCCTGACCGCATCACCTGATGTATCGAAGGAAGATCCTCCTCATCATGCTCGTACCATACACTTGTTCATATCCAGATGACGTCGTCATCATATTGCAATATTAGGGTGATCTTCGTAAGATGACCGATGTTGGAAATATGACCCCCTCGGACCTGGATGACATCATCATCATATTGGTGCAAGGGTGATATTTGTAAGCTGACCTGATATTCAGAATATCACCCCCCCACAAAACATCAGGGTGATGGACAAGCAAATATCACCCCCCATAAGAATATCAGGTTGCACTGAAACTTGCAGCAACAACATCTGGGTGCTCATAACGAAAATGACTGATGTTAGAAACATGATGACCCCGCAGAAACATTAGGCTGATAGAAAATATGATGACCCTCCTCCAAGAAATATGATGCTGACATTGAAATATGCTTAGGAGACCCGAAGACTTAGAATGTTTTGGATTTTTTGGGAGGGTGCCTGCAGATTTAAATGCCTGAAACCTGAATGTTCATGCAAGCACCGACAGTGGCTCTGTCTTAAAACCCTAAACATAAATGATTACCAACAAGCCTTATACAAACTAAGTTTTGAAGTTATTTCATCTCCTTCCCACTCCCACTTGATTTCTCTTATCCTATCTTACACACCATATGCTAGTTCAACTCACAATCCCTAAGTAAATAATCCTACTTAAGAGCAATCACATTGTTTGTCCCATTTGCATACATACAAAAAAATAAAACATGTCATTACATTGTGGAATTCATAGCATTAAATAAGCATAGTACTTTAAATTTTCATAAGTGAATCAAATGCATCCATACACATTGCATACATCATAAACAAAAAGATAACAAAAACAATATCAACATCATCATCATCATCATCATGTGTGATCATCCTAGGTACTCATTAAAATTTGTATTAACATCAATAAAAATGGTCCCCCTTTACCTTGGATGGTGCAAACTCAATTTCGATGGGGCATCTAAAGGGAACCCAAGTCAAGCAGGTGGGGGTGGCCTCATAAGGGATATTGAAGGAATGATATTGGGAGCTTATGCTGAGAACCTGTGAATCTAGACTAGTAATTTTGTAGAGGCTAATGTTGCTTACCAAGGTATATGTTTGGCTTTAGACCATAGTACCAAGAAGTTGATAGTGGAAGGCAACTCTAAAAGCATCATTAATATGCTACTATCCAAAGCCATTCCCAATTGGTCCCTTAAGGACTTAATTGATTTAAGCAAGCATAAGCTAAATACCTTAGAGAAAGCCAAAACCTGACACACTTTTAGAGAAGGAAATGGTAAAGTTGGTGCCTTAGAAAACATAGGAACTAAGATAAAAGATATCCTTAGCTAGAAATTTGGTGAGGTCATTCCTGACCTGTTCAAAATTATCATCAGTAATGAAGGGATTAATCCAACTTAAGGCAATGAATGTCCCAACTATGAAGGGGACTAAACACACGAGGCAACTTAGCCAAAGGACTGCCAACAATCATGGCAAGAAAAGACCCGCTCACCTTGCTTCTTTTATTCATTGCATCGAGATCATTTTCTAGCTTACCCTTCTTTTCAGAGCTAGATTGGCAATTTAGGTTATTAAGCTTATTAATATGGGAGGCGACCTGATTCAGACTGAACCGACTGGTTATGATAGAATTAAGAATGATGCGAAGCTCTAGAACATTCTTGAGAGATGTAATTTCACCCAGTACATTGAAACCTTGAATGGGTTCGACATGCTGCTGTCCAGGGATTTTTCTATGTCTTAGAAGGCTGGGGTGGTATATGTTAGAGGGATATCTTTTTGGGTTATAGAGGAGCTTATAACGGAGGTGACAGGCATGTGTATGGAAGGTACCAGACTTCTAAAAAAGGTCAAGGGGAACTATTAAGAGGACATGAATAAATTCCTTCAAGAAGGTGTGACAATTAACAAACTTCAAAATGTGTTCAATCGTGAGGATCTCCCTGTTGAAATGCACTAGACAACTGAGAGGGGGGGTGAATCAGTTGTCACAAAAAACTTAAACACTTATTCATTTAAACATCAATCACTTATCCACAAATATTAGATTTAACAATGAATGCATGAAATCAGGAACTTAAACACAGATGCAACATTATACACAAGAGACACTAGAATTTTACGTGGAAAACCCCAAGGTGGGGAAAAACCATGGAGAGGATTAGCTTTCAAGATATACTGTAATCTTTGAAAAATAATGTTCAGGCTTGGTCACCCCATAGGCCCAGAACATACTGGCTCACTGTCATGAAGTATAGCTAGGTCTAGCAGGCTCACTGCCACAACCCTAAACCTAGAAAGATTACAATAAGGGTTGTTAAACCCTATTGGCACCTCACTGCCAGGCTTACTACCATGATCAACCTTTTCTTCATATCTGAGAATAATACATTGAAGTACAATCGGTCCTCTACTTTCCCCTGCTCTGCCTTTCCACTTCTTTCCTTATCTTCCCATCTTCGCACAAGTACACATTTTCCGTGACTCAACTACAAGTATTTATACACTTCATCAACCTTGGAATGATCATCAAGGTCACCATTACAATCATCAATCATTGGAACAATCTCCAAGGTCGGCATTACAAACATTTACAAAATAGGTCCTGACCTATTACAATATTATGCAAAGGAAATGAAGTAAAGATGTATGCAAATCATGTCACACCTTAGCTAGGACTCAAACACAAACTTCCATGCCATGCTTCCACAATCTTCAAGGAATCTCTGCAATAACTGGAATTAACCAAGTCGACTAAGATTGGTTACACGTCACACTATCTGGGAACAATCTTCAAACATGATCTCAATTCCTTAACATAGACCAATGTAAAGATAATAACATGATTAGGAGGCATCCACTAGCATGTTATAATCATCAGGAGCAAGCACACAAACCTTAACCACTTTATCCATCGAAATCTTCTCACCAAAACACATGAACTTTGTTGTCTTCAATTGTCATAAAAGAAAGATAGTTTGCGGACCACCAAAACATGAACCACTGCATTTGTAGGAACTTATCATCATCCCAGACTTCCCTCTAGAACCACAGAGAAAAATACTTTATTGCATAGGAATGTAGAGCAGAACACTTTCACCCTGTCACTAGAGAATAATTAGAGAAAATAGGTTTTACTCTGGTGAATGCAACTCTCTCAATTCTTCACACCAAAGGCTCAAACTCAGGATTTAGCATCTTTAGACATCCCTTTAAATAACTTCCAATCCGCAGACTAGGATCTTTAAGAAGCAAGAAATGCAGAGCAATCTACCAGACTGTTCTTCAACATACAACTCACTATCTATACTGCACTTCACTATAACTCACTTGTTTCTTCCGGAGGGGCCAATTTTCTCAATATCCTCAACATACAAAGCTTCTAAACAAGTAGTAGAATGGAACATAGTTGACACCAATGACAACAAGGATATGTTGACATTAATGACAACACCAATTAGGCACATACTTGCAACAATCTCCCCCTTTGTCATTGATGGCAACATATGATGTGAAAAATTGCAACAACCATCAAGACATGATTCTCCCCCTATCTCTTTACACATCTGCACTCTTTCTTTCTAAGTTTTTCACATGACTTCTCTCCCCCTTTGACATCAATGGCAAAGGGCACATACTTACACTCTTCTGCTCTGATTCCATTTCTCTTCTAAACATTCTGACTAGTCCACCTGAGAAGTAGCCCTAAAAACATCAATCCATATCTAAAGAGGCACCACCAGACTGATGTACTCTTGTGCATCTTAGTTTAGAGCAGGAGGGGTAATAACCCCTAACTTATCTCTGAGATACTCAAAAGTATCCTTAGGTAGAGGTTTAGTAAAAATGTCTGCAATATGATCTTTTGTAGATACATACTCTAACTTGACTTCATTCTTTGTCACCTTTTCTCTTAGAAAGTGGTATCTTATGGATATGTACTTTGTCCTTGAATGCATTACTGGATTCTTTGATATGTTTATGGCACTTGTATTGTCACAAAAGATTGCAATTGGGTCTTCATACATGACTCTAATATCCTTCAAAGTCTACTTCATTATGAGTGCAACTACATGCTGCTACAATGTATTCTGCTTCTACAGTGGACAGGGAGATTGAATCCTATTTCTTGCTCAACCAAGATACCAACCTTTTTCCCAAAAAGAATGCACTTCCACTTCTACTTTTCCTATCATCCATATCTCCAGCCCAATCTGCATCAGTGCATGCACTGAGAGTGAAATCATTGTCCTTTGGATACCACAAACCATAATCTATTGTACCTTTCAAATATCTCAGAATTCTCTTGATTGCCATCATATGTGACTCCTTGGGCTCTGCTTGAAATCTTGCCACAAGACAAACTGCATGCATTATGTCAGGTCTAGTTTGGGTTAGATAGAGTAGTCCTCCAATCATAGATCTGTACCTTTTCTGATTTGTCATAGGTGACTCATCATTTTTGCTGAACTTACAACTGGTTATCATTGGAGTATTTACCGATTTAGAATCTTCCATCCCAAACTTCTTTAGTAGCTCTTTCACATACTTAGACTGAGAAATGAAGATACCTTTATCTGATTGATTTATTTGTAGACCCAAAAAGAAATTAATCTCACCAAACATGGACATTTCAAAATCACTTTACATTTCTCTGGCAAAAACTGTGGATATACCTTCATTGCCTCCAAATATAATGTCATCAACAAAGACTGCTACAATTAGGATTGTTCATTGTTGATTTTGAAGTAGAGATTGCTATCTGTAGTACCTTTACTAAACCCAATCTGTATCAGATACATGTCCAACCTTGCATACCATGCCCTAGGGGCTTGTTTTAATCCATACAAAGCCTTCTTCAATATGCATACTATGTTACTATTGACAAGAGATATTGCTACGCATGACAGGTGTTGTCATTGATGGCAACTAAGTCTATCCTACACATCCGCATTACTTGATTTGTTCATACCGGAAGTCAGAGTGAGGATTTGTCTAAGTCCAGATGTCAGAAACAGAGCATGTGACAAGGTCCGATATCTTGGTCTAGATCTCTTCGGTGGTAAATCACAATGTGCTATGGATCTAATGGAGTGATAAGGATTGTTAGGACTATCTAAATCTAGAATCTTAGCCTCCGGTGATGAAGGATTCAAAAGATATAAGCATCTGAGTATCAGGGTCCAGTTAGTTAGCACAGTCAGAAGAACAGGCTGACCTAGTACTTAATCTTGGTCTGGATACAATTTTTTTTTTGGATAATCAATTAGTGACAATCAGTGGTATTGACCGACATGATCAATGATTTGGGAACACAAGTTTTTGGTCCGCATTGTTATTTGTGCATGGATTCAACCGACAAAGCAGAGTTCTTAATAAAAGTTCTAAGTTTCCTTGAAGTTGACTACAGTTGATTGAATCTCTTGATGCAGATATATATAGCTGATGGATTCGAGTCTTTTGGTGTGTGTGTGATATGAGGAAGGAGTAAGTGCGAAAAGGCAGAAAAAAGTGTGAAAGAGAAGAGATCTAAGGATCGGATCATGGCAGAACAGTAAATAGGGCAGAAGTAAGGATGAAGTGTATAAGATCAGTATTTTTGTACTTAATCAGAACTAAATTCTTGCATTAGCAGATGTTATTCATCAGTTCAAACATTCTGTAATCTTCTTGTGATCATTCCTGTAGGCAGTGAGCCTCTTTGAGTAGTGAGCTCTGGGTAGTGAGCCCGAAGGCATGTGCCTTCCCCATTTGTAATACTTTTAATAGAGTATAATTCTTGTGGGTTAACCCCCACCGTGGTTTTCCCTTAACTGGGTTTCCACGTTAAAAATCTTGGTGTCAAGTGTCTTATTTGTGTTTCTGCTCATGTGTCATTGATTCATACTTTCATGGTTATATCATTAATTTGTTAATAAGTGGTAGAGAAGAATTAATTGTAGAAAATGTCAAAGTTTTAAGACAACTGATTCACCCCCCCTCTCAGTTGTCTGCCCTAATTGCAACAATTGGTATCAGAGCAAGGTTCCTTGGAAGAAGCTTAATAGCTTGAGGAAGATCTGGGAAGGAGTTTCAATTGGTTCACTTAGAGAACAAATTCAATTAGATTTAGAAGATCTTGATCGATCCAAAGCAGATGTAGATAACCTAAAAGCGAACCTTATGGATGCTGATGATTGCATTGAGTTGCTAAAAGAAAAATTAAAGAAATCAATGGAGAAGAGGAAGGAGCTACTTCATCAGCTAGTTAATCTTACTGAAGAAAATGGCATGAATGAGGCTCTGGAAGAAAAGACAAAGGAATGTGAGAAGTTGACAAAAGAAGTTTCTGTTCTAAAACATGGGATGGAATCTGGGGTGATGAGGCTAACCAAAGAAATTGAGGAAAGGAAGAAGACTGAAGAAGACCTGAATCAAACTCTAAAGCAAAGAACAAAAGAATGCTGCAGAATGGACAAAACAATTGGCCACCTAAAATTTGATCTACAAGAATACAGATATAATGAGGAGGAACTTGAAAGGCAAATTGTCACTCTCAAACATGACCTAGAAATTGCAAATGAATACAAGGAGAAGTTAAAGATAAGCTCAGCTAAACTTGAAGTGTTGCTTGAGATTCATAAGAGGGCTGATGATAAGCATGGTCTTAGGTATGAGAAAGGTGAAAGCTCTAGATCCAGACAAAGAAATTCTCAATCAAGGAATGGGAGAAACAAACCTAGAAGACCTCCGATAAGACAGCCTAATGCTCAAATATATCCATCTTTCAATGGAAATTGTTTCAATTGCAATAAATTTGGTCATAGAGCTACTTAGTGTAGAAGCAAAGTAAATCAAAGTGGTCCATCCTTCTCCGGTCAATGCCTCAAGTGTAAGAGGTATGGTCATAGATCTAATGAATGCAGAAATATGATAATGAATAACTCTAACAATAGAGGAAATGACAATTCTTTCAATAGCAAATGTTTTCACATGCAATAGATTTGGACATATGGCTAATCAATGTAGATCAAGAGGAAATAAATCAAATGGACAAAGAAATGCGTATGCTTCAATTGTAACTGATTCAATCATATTGCAAGATTTTGCAGAAGCAGGAATAATGAAAGGAGAGGTCCGGTAAACAGAAAACTGGATGAGTAGAGACAAGACAAAGGCAAGAGCCAAGTTGATGTAAATAAGGTCTAGAATGAAATAAAAAAGACATGGGTGAAGAAAGGTGCAATGAAGAATGATGATGGGTCCGCATCGGAATCTGATGCTAGTAATTCCTCTAGAAATTGAATTAGGAGCTCTGGCTCAGGGGGAGCTGCATAGAAAACAAATTCCCCTAGCTAGTAAGTGGGTACCTGAATCTGGCATGATGATAGAAGTTAGAAAAGCCTATTGCAGACCTATTGAAGCAAATTCTGGAAGAAAAGAAGCAAATGTGATTGATTGCAGAGCAATTGAAGATTGACTGCATGCAGAAATAGTGTAATTCGATGTATTAGGGCAGAGCATTTATTACAATGATGAATTAGGTTTTGCAGAGCTTAAAAGGTCATTATTTCATCATTTGGATCACTTTGTATTCGAAGAGAGAAAGCAGAAGAGCACCTGAGCTAAGATTTCAAGGATTTGAAGTGCGACCGGCGAATTCATTAGCTAACCCTAACTCCATAAAAGAAAAAGGTATTCTTCTGCAAAGATTTGAATTTGTAATCTTTTGTAATGGCTACACCATTGGTTGTTGATATTACTAAAATGCCCTGACCCAAATTCAAGAAGCATCCACACAAATCAGTAGAAGTCAACTCGTTAGGTGCATTTTCAAGTGTTCCGTATGGTGTGTTGCATGTTGAGGATATTAGGGTCTATATTCATGTGGGCATAAATGAATTTGGGGATTCAAGGTTTGTAGATTTGTTCAAGAATCATCTAAAGGATGAAATTCACAGACTTAAACCTGAATATAAGGCACTGCACAATAAACATTTCATTTAGATTATAGGGTTTCCATCCTTTGATGAAGATGAGTGGGTCCAGTATGTATTGAGCCGAATGCATGATGAGTTTATATGGCTAATGAAACCTTTCAAGATCACCAAGGATGCCATCAAGGTTGTGACAGGGTTAAACTCATTCGGTGGATTGCTAATGTTGAAGGCTATAAAGAATCTGATGCAGGAGCCTCTGAAAGCATTCAAAACAGAGAGACAGTTAACAGTGAAGTTGTAGAGGACATAGAGAGATCAACCATGGAGAGATCCAGTTTTTGCATATTAGAAGTGGGTAAGTGCAAGAAGATGGGGGCCAAAAAGGGGTCTTAAGTGGCCACTTTTTTTTTTTTTTTTTTCTGAAATCAGGAAATGTTGGCCTTGCATGAGAAATTGAGCATAGTTACACTCAAAATTTGGAGATGCAACCAAAACAATGTTCGTAGTACTCCGAGTCTACTTTCTAAACTACTATTTTTTTTTGAAAATGGCATAGATTAACGGGTTCAAAAGAGGGAGCCATAGAAATTGGTGTTGTTTCTGTCCAAAAAATATAACATAGAATGTTTTGTGGCTCCCTCAAAAGGTCAACTTTTTTTTTGGTATTTTTAAAATCGCTTCGGTGAGAAATTAGCTAATAGCATGTAGTTTATGCCCAATTTTTCTGATAATTTTTTGATGAATATTTGATTTTCTACTAATTTTCAAAGTGGACACATCCTAAAAAATAGAATTTTGGTCGTGCTACCCCTATAAATTTTGAAAACTAATTGAAAATCATTTTTTTCTTTTTTTAATATGTGTAGAATGGAGTCTAGTTTCTAAATATGTTATTTTTTTGAAATTTCAATGAATTGTTAATTTACAATGAAAAAAAGACCAAACAGTGGTTTTTGCCCAAAAACGGACACACAAACAAAATAAATTAAAGATGAAAGGCTTAACATTGTTAAAATGTGAAAAAAACTACATCGTCAAATAGCTAAGAGAAAGCCTAACATTACCCAGGTGTTTGATTTGTTCAACCTTGAAACACGTGCAAATATGAGGGTTAGCACGAACGAAATTATGTGAAATCTTGAAGAATATGGAAAAACATGTCTATGGATGTTGAAAAGGCACTCCAAGCCTTTGGGTTGGAAATCTAAAGCAAATCCCAAGCCCAAGCCCAAGGCTTGGGATTCCCAAAGCAAAACATAACACAAGCGCGTTATAATGTGCTCGCGTTATTGTTTGCTTTGCATTCTCTGTTTTCCACAAAAGTTTGTGTTGTTTGTCATGTTTGAACTAACACGAGCGTGTTATAACGCGCTCGTGTTATGTTCCCCTTAAATTTTTTTATGTTCAAGGTTATTAATCATGTACGTATGTATGTATGCCTATATGTATGTATGTATCTATGTATGCTTATATGTATGTATAGTGTCGAGGGTAGAGGAGGGTAGAGATGGGAGTGAGCTAGATAGGGGAGGAGAGGGGTGGATAAGGATTGAATGATTAAGGTTTAAGGTTGAGGGTTGAGGGTTTAGGGATAGGATTTAGAGTTTAGGGATAAGGGATTAGAGTTTAGGACCTTGAGGGATTAGGGTTTAGGGTTAAGGCTTTAGGGATAGTGTTTAGGGTTAAGGGTCGAGGGATTAGGGTTAAGGTAGAGTGTTGAGGGTAGAGGGATTAGGGATAGGGTTTAGGGTTGAGGGATTAAGGTTTAAGGTATAGTTTTGAGGGTTGAGGGTTTAGGGATAGGGTTTAGGATTTAAGGTTTAAGTGTTGAGGGTTCAGGATTTAGGGATAGGGTTTATGGTTTAGGGATAAGGGATTAGGGTTTAGGGTTTAGGGATTAGGGTACCATAAATTATAATTAGGGATTAGGGTTTATGGTTTAGGGACTAGGGATTAGGATTTAGGGTTAAGGGATTAGGGTTTAGGGTTTAGGGATGTACAATTAAGGGGTACCATAAATAAACTAGAATTTAGGAAGGGTTGGGAAAATTTTGTGAATCATCATGGGCTGGAGATTAGAGATTTTGTTGTGTTCAAGTACATATCCAAGTCATAATTTAAGGTTAAGATATTTCAAAGAACAGGGTGTGTGAAAAACATCAATGCTCTTCGGCTTATGAATACCAACATCGATATAGATAAAAGATGCCCTTCTTCTAATAGAGTATGCAGTTCAAGTGAACCGATGGGCAACAAGTTGTCAAATGAGTTGGTTCAATGGGAATGCCTCCTTCAAGACCTAGGTGGGCAGGAGTGGGATGTACAATTAAGGGGTACCATAAATAAACTAGAATTTAGGCAGGGTTGGGAAAATTTTGTGAATCATCATGGGCTAGAGATTGGAGATTTTGTTGTGTTCAAGTACATATCCAAGTCATATTTTAAGGTTAAGATATTTCAAAGAACAGGGTGTGTGAAAAATATCAATGCTCTTCATCTTATGAATACCAACATTGATACAAATAAAAGATGCCCTTCTTCTAATAGAGTATGCAGTTCAAGTCAACCAATGGGCAGCAAGTTGTCGAATGAGTTGATTTAATGGGCGTGCCTCCTTCTTCAAGGCCTAGGTGGGCAGGAGTGGGATGTACAATTAAGGGGTACCATATAAATAAAGTGGAATTTAGGTAGGGTTGGGAAAATTTTGTGAATCATCATGGGCTGGAGATTGGAGATTTCGTTGTGTTCAAGTACATATCCAAGTCATATTTTAAGGTTAAGATATTTCAAAGAATAGGGTGTGTGAAAAACATCAATGCTCTTCAGCTTATGAATACCAACATTGATACAGATAAAAGATGCCCTTCTTCTAATAGAGTATGCAGTTCAAGTCAACCGATAGGTAGCAAGTTGTCGAATGAGTTGGTTTAATGGGCGTGCCTCCTTCTTCAAGGCCCAGGTGGGCAGGAGTGGGATGTACAATTAAGGGGTACCATAAATAAACTAGAATTTAGGCAGGATTGGGAAAATTTTGTGAATCATCATGGGCTGGAGATTGGAGATTTCGTTGTGTTCAAGTACATATCCAAGTCATATTTTAAGGTTAAGATATTTCAAAGAACAGGGTGTGTGAAAAATATCAATGCTCTTCAGCTTATGAATACCAACATTGATACAGATAAAAAATGCCCTTCTTCTAACAGAGGATGCAATTCAAGTCAACCAATGGGCAGCAAGTTGTTGATCTTGAATTGGTTTCTGATGAAGAAAACAATGATGTTGAAGCAATGGAAGAAAATCAAAATTGTAAGTCTAATTTAATTTATTTCAACTTTCAAAGCAGGCATTTGAATTGTAGCTTTACTTAGAGGATTGGTATAACAAAAACTTAATTATGTTACAAGCCTTTCTTTGAAGAACCCTGGACATTATGGACCCTATCATCTAGAAAAGCACATGACAGTGAACTCTACCCCACCTTTCAAATCAAATATTTACCTCTTTATTCAATGAAAATGAAGTCACGGAATGTAAACTGACCATGCATACTAGTAAGATCAAATTCTCTGCCTTCTATTCATATTACTCTTACTTTATTAAGAGAAGTGTGTCAAAAAGAATGGGTTTAATTGTAAGCTAACATAAGGCAAAGTAGTTTTGTTATTACATTTTTCTGAGGGATCTCTAATAGTCTAATATAATGCAGTCTTCTATAATATGAACATTTGCATTTGTGTGAATGCTAAGCTTTAATATAGTAGAGTATTAAATAAATGCAATCAGCTATTTATTGGGTTAAAATAACTTAGTTTTTGTAATGGTTTGGGAATGCAGGAGTTACCAAAAATAGGTGAATGTCCTCTACAATTACCAAGAAAAAAGTTTAGTAGTTCTTGTGGATAGAGCCAATAAACAATGGGAGATTATTTGCCTGTTTCATAACAACATACCTCCCCTAAGTGCGGGCTGGACAACAAGAAACATAGATGTACCCCAATGTAAAGCTTTTCTCATAACGATCATCCTTCTGATTTCAACTGTTAATTACTCACTGTGGATGTACCATACACAAAGCTTTTCTCATAGTGTATACACCTATTAGCATAATGAACCCCAGATGGGCTAGAAAAACATGCCATATAACATTACTAACATTAAAAATGTTCATAGCCATTTTCCTGACATATTCTTGCAACTCAGATATCTTTAAGAGAAGAGTGTCAAAAATGATGGGTTTAACAACCTAACATAAGGCAAAATAATTTTGTTGGGTTTAGGGTTGACGGATTAGGGTTTAATGTTGAGAGTTGAGGGTTGAGGGTTGAGGGTTTACAAATAGGGTTGATGGTCATAGGATTAGGGTTAAAGTAGAGTGTTGAGGGTAGAGGGATTAGGTATTGGGTTTAGGGTTGAAGGTTTAACGTTTGAGGGTTGAGGCTTTAGGGTTGAGGGTTAAGGGATTGGGGTTTAAAATATAGTGTTGAGTGTCGAGGGTTTATGGATAGATTTTAGGGTTTAATTTTTAAGGGTTAAGGGTTGAGGGATAGGGTTTAGGGATAAGGGATTAGGGTTTAAGGTATAGTGTCGAGGGTTGAGGGTTTAGGAATAGGGATAGCATTTAGGGTTTAGGGATGAGGGATTAGGGTTGAGGGTTGAGGGATTAGGGTTTAAGGTATAGTGTCGAGGCTTGAGGGTTTATTGATAGTGTTTAGGGTTGAGGGTTGAGGGATTAGGTTTTAGGGTTGATGGATTAGAGTTTAAGGTATAGTGTTGAGGGTTGAGGGTTTAGGGATAGGGTTTAGGGTTGACGGATTAGGGTTTAGGGTTGACGGATTAGCATTTAATGTCAAGGTTAGGGTTAGAGTGTCGAGGGTAGAGGGATTAGGGATAGGGTTTAGGGTTGAAGGTTTAAGGATTGAGGGTTGAGGCTTTAGGGATGAGGGTTTAAGGCTTAAGATAAAGTGTCAAGTGTTGAGGGTGCAGAGATAGGGTTTAAGTTTTAAGGGTTAAGGGTTGAGGGATAGGGATTAGGGTTTAAGGTATAGTGTTGAGGGTTGATGGTTTAGGGTTTAGGTTTGAGGGATTAGGGTTTAGAGTTGATGAATTAGGGTTTAATGTTGAGACTTAAGGGTTGAGGTTTTAGGGATAGGGTTGATGGTCAAGGGATTAGGGTTAAAGAAGAGTGTCGAGGGAAGAGAGATTAGGGATAGGGTTTATGGTTGAAGGTTTAAGGATTTAGGGTTGAGGCTTTAGGGATGAGGGTTAAGGGATTAGGGTTTAAGATATAGTGTCGAGTGTCGAGCATGTTAGGGATAGGTTGAAGTTTTAAGGGTTAAGGGTTGAGGGATTAGAGTTAAGGGTTGAGGGATTAGGGTTTGACGTCGAGGGTATAAGGATAGGGTTGGAGGGTTTAGGGATAAGGGATTAGGGTTTAAGGTATAGTATCAAGCTCGTTGAGGGATTAGGAATAGGGATAGAATTTAGGGTTTAGGGATAAGGGATTAGAGTTGAGGGATGACGAATTAGGGTTGAGGGTTGAGGGATTAGGGTTTAGGGATAAGGTTTAGGGTTGAGGGTTGAGGGATTAGGGTTTAAGGTATAGTGTTGAGGGTTTAGGGATAGGGTTTAGGGTTGAGGGATTAGAGTGAAGGGTTAAGGGATTAGGATTTGACGTTGAGGGTTGAGGGTTGAGGCTTTAGGGTTTAGGGTTTAGGGATAGGGTTGAGGGTCGAGGTATTAGAGTTAAGGGTTGAGGGATTAGGGTTTGATGTTGAGAGTTAAGGGTTGTCAAGGGTTTAGGGATAGGGTTGAGGGTCGAGGGATTAGGGTTAAAGTAGAGTGTCGAGGGTATAAGGATTAGGGATAGGGTCGAAGGGTTTAGGGATAAGGGATTAGGGTTTAAGATATAGTATCAAGCCCGTTGAGGGTTTAGGAACAAGGATAGTGTTTAGGGTTTAGGGATAGGGTTTAGGGTTGAGGGATTAGAGTTAAGGGTTGAGGGTTGAGGCTTTAGGGTTTAGGGTTTAGGGATAGGGTTGAGGGTCGAGGGATCAGAGTTAAGGGTTGAGGGATTAGGGTTTGACGTTGAGGGTTGAGGGTTGAGGTTTGAGGGTCAAGGGTTTAGGGATAGGGTTGAGGGTCGAGGGATTAGGGTTAAAGTAGAGTGTCGAGGGTGTAAGGATTATGGATAGGGTTTAAGGTATAGTATCAAGCTCGTAGAGGGTTTAGGAATAGGAATAGTGTTTAGGGTTTAGGGTTGAGGGATTAGAGTTAAGGGTTGAGGGATTAGGATTTGACATTGAGGGTTGAAGGTTGAGGCTTTAGGGTTTAGGGTTTAGGGATAGGGTTGAGGGTCGAGGGATCAGAGTTAAGGGTTGAGGGATTAGGGTTTGACGTTGAGGGTTGAGTACATTGAGGTTCGAGGGTTGAGGGATTAGGGTTAAAGTAGAGTGTCGAGGGTATAAGGATTAGGGATAGGGTTGGAGGGTTTAGGGATAAGGGATTAGGGTTTAAGGTATAGTATCGAGCTAGTTGAGGGTTTAGGAATAGGGATAGTGTTTAGGGTTTAGGGATAGGGTTTAAGGTTGAGGGATTAGAGTTAAGGGTTGAGGGATTAGGATTTGACATTAAGGGTTGAGGGTTGAGGCTTTAGTGTTTAGGGTTTAGGGATAGGGTTGAGGGTCGAGGGATCAGAGTTAAGGGTTGAGGTATTAGGGTTTGACGTTGAGGATTGAGTACATTGAGGTTTGAGGGTTGAGGGATTAGGGTTAAAGTAGAGTATCGAGGGTATAAGGATTAGGGATAGGGTTGGAGGGTTTAGAGATAAGGGATTAGGGTTTAAGGTATAATATTGAGCCTGTTGAGGGTTTAGGAATAGGGATAGTGTTTAGGTTTTAGGGATGAGGGATTAGAGTTGAGGGTTGAGGGATTAGGGTTTAGGGTTGAGGTAGACAAGGAGCGACTGAGAGACATAAAGAGGGGAGAGGTAGAGAGGTGAGGGGGAGAGATACGTGAGATATAGAACATGAGCTAATGGAACTAGAGGTGAGATATTGTAAAGGTGCTATCGAAGGTAAGATAGGCACAAATATTTATGGATCAATCTATAGTAGGACAAAATGCGAGCACGTTATAATGCACTCACGTTTTGTCCTACTATAGAAACGGTAAAAAAGTGTTGACCCCCATGTTCCAGGCCCACATGCTCTATTTTTATGCTGATTATGCACATGCTCTGACAAAAAAAGAAGTGCTTTCATGTTGTTGGGAAGTTCACATGCACATTTTACACATTCTACCACCTTTGCATGATCTTTCCACCACTTTTTCTACTTTGCCAACTTGAGAAGGAGGAAATAACATAGTTTTCACACCAAGGTTGATATATATCTATTCAAGTTTCAATTTTTGTAGTGTTGCAATGTTAATTGTGATTCAATTTTAGGAATTTAACATTATAGATTGGTTAATAGTATTGTTGTTAGTAATTATATTTGAGTTTTATTCAATTTAACATTGAAAAGGAAGTAAGTGGTGAAAAACTTAAATTGTTGAGGAGTTTGATGCAAGAAAAAAAAAACACTACATAATTGGGTACTCTCTCCATTCGAATCTTCATTTTTTTAGGTATGTCAAGTCTTTACATGCATGTTCTTTACATTTTCCTTAATTCTATTTGAATTACTTTATCATGCTTTATCATACATGTTTAAAATAGACACATTCCCAATCAAGAAAGCAACCTACAATCTCACATGATGCCATGTATATTTTCTACACTTGGGCTCTTTAATAATTATGTGTAATAAACAGACCTTAACATACCATGATGTCAAACTATACAAGAATAAATCCTTATAACATAATAAAAATACAATCCCACTATTATCTTTCAGAAGTATCCATACGTGAAAGATGTCATGCTTTTGTTCTACACTGACAGGATCAAGTGAGATGCACTCTTTCAGAAGCTCAATTGTAGGTTCATGGAGTGTCCATACGCAAAAGATGTCATGCTTTTGTTCTTCCTATACAATTCAAGCCTGGGATGAGTGTGAGTCAAAGGAGTGGGTTGACGAATGGTAGTTAAGTTATCTTAGCCCACTTGACACGTATCGACTCTCGACGGCACTGGAACTAACACAGATGGAATCATCAGTTCACTTTGACCACATATCAGATCTAGTTCAACCAGGTAATATATCTATTTGCATAGTTTTTAAAATTCCTAATGTCATCTTACTATGTAGTGTTTTGTAATGTTGACTAATTTCATCTAATTTGCTATACATATCAATGTAGGGCACGTATATGCAGTTAGTGCAGATGAAGATAATGAAGAGGGAACATATTATTACTTATGTCGTTGTGTTGAGGCTAAAAAGAAATTGGAGGCCCCAGTTACAGATGGAGAAAACATCGAAAACCCTACAGGCTCAGTGGTTCTTACTGGAACATGGCTTAGAAGGTACCCACATAAGAGTGTTAATGTTTAGCTATTTCAGGACTTTGGCATGCATCAGAAGATTCTTCATTACTCGAACCTTGTCATGGAATCCAATGTTCATTTGATACAGTATCGGGGTAGACCTTTGAACAAAATCTTATGGAAGGTGCGTGAGTCTGACCATGAAGCAATACTTGACACAATAAAGAGTAGAGCAGACCCAGATGGTTCATTGGATTAATTTGTAAGTATTCACATTGATTTTGTAAAGTCATGTTACATTGAGTTGTAAGTATGCACATTAATTTGTAAGGTTTTTATTTTTTTATTTCCTTCTGCACTTTTACACATATACACATTTTTACATCATGTTATGCTTCATGGGGTTAGACCTAAGTGATGGATGAAGTTGATTATGAGAATAATGTATAAAATCTAGGTAATGCATAAAATATAGGTGTCTCTAGGTGTCTTGGTTTCTAACTAGATAATACGTGTCTCTAGTTGTGATGTAGAGGTAATGGAATAGCTAGAGGATGGCAAACTAGACAAGGTTTCCTTATGCTCTAAAGCCCAAATTTCATGATCATTATACAAAAGTGGGAACAACAGTTAGAGACTCTGAATTCTTCATAGAAAAGGTGGTTTCAGATGCTATGGGACCCATTCCAATCATTTCCAAAGGTAGACCAAACTTAGGATTAACACTTCCTTCACAAACCCAAGAAATGGCTTGTAGCCCTAAAAAAGGAGAACAATACTAATACCTTTTGATATAGATCTTCAAACATAGAACTTGGACAATCAGTAGATACCCATTTGGACTCCCTATCACATATCCAAAACTAGGTATAGGTTGTTTTGGATGATATACTCTAACCTATAACTCCTCTCAATAACCTAGAGCCTCAATTACGCCTAAAATACAAAGAGACCCCCCTTAAATTCACACACAGAACTCAACAAATGACTTGAGAACTTAGAATCCATGCCAAAACTATGAATTTTATGGGTTTTGTCCTCCTACAATATGTTGTTCCCAAAAATGCCTCTATGGTTCCTTCTCTATGTCTCTAAACATCACCTAACACATGGTTTTGTTAGGTTTCCTCAAAGAAAACTTCTTCTCCTCAGATTTCCTACCAAAAACTCATCATAGCATACTAGAACAGACCTACTACAACCCATTCCACTGATCAAAAGTGAATCAAATTAGTGGAATGGCCAAAAACTGCATGTGTCTTAGGTCTTAGGTGAGGCCACATGAGCTCCACCTTCACGTGGTTCACCTTGTCAGTATAAAATATTTATATTTCTTGAAGCTAAGGGAAGTGCTTTTTCTTAATAGGAAAACTTTATCGACTTCAGTTGCACTAATGGTGCAGGGGCACCTAGGTTGTCATGCCTCCAAGAGGGGTCAAAAAATGAAATTTTGTTTTGATTGAGTCAATTGTATGTAATAAAGTCTTCTAAGACCATTTCATTTGTTTTTAAGTCATTTTGAGTCATTTGGGGCTAGTTTGAGTCTTTGAGTCCCGTTGCAAAAAAGTGTCAATGTTGTCAAGTTGCATAAAGCAACTTTTGCATTTTTGGTGTCCTGCTCCTGATGCGACCAAACTAACAGTTCCAACGCATCCAGATGGGTACGTTTAGGCTAGGTATGGTTCTATTTTTCACCCAAACATGTTGAAACAGTCTGAGCTACATTATATTGATGATATCCCTGAAGAGTCCAAAGTGTAAAAAGGCAACAATTTTTGACGAGATGTTACTTAAAAACTATGTCACTTAGAAACTTTCCATCTAAGGCAACACTATCACGTAGAGTGCCTCTACAATAATCTCTCTCAGTTTTTTATATCTCTAAGGCATTTGCCTGTGGTGAAAGGTTTTCTTTTGCCCCAAAAATTGTCAGGAGGCAGTGTAAAGTTACAAAGGGGTGTAATTTTTGTCCTGCTCCTTATGTGACCAAACTGACTGTTCCAATGCATCTGGATGGGTACATTTACGCTAGGCATGGTCCTGTTTTTACCCAAACATGTCGAAACAGTCTGAGCTACATTGTACCGATGATATCCCTGAAGAGTCCAAAGTGAAAAAAGGTAGCAATCTTTGATGAGATGTTACTCAAAAACCATGTCACTTAGAAACATTCCATCTAAGGAAACATGATCACATAGAGTGCCTCTACAATAACCTCTCTCGGTTTCTTATATCTCTGAGGCATTTGCCCGTGGTGAAAGGTTTTCTGTTGCCCCAAAAATTGTCAAGAAGTAATGTAAAGTTGCAAAGGGGTGTAACTTTTGTCCTGCTCCTGATGCGACCAAACTGACTGTTCCAACGCATTCGGATGGGTACATTTACACTAGGCATGGTCCTTTTTTTCACCCAAACATGTCGAAACAGTCCGAGCTACATTGTACCGACGATATCCCTGAAGAGTCCAAAGTGCAAAAAGGCAGCAATCTTTAATGAGATGTTACTCAAAAATTGTGTCACTTAGAAACATTCTATCTGAGGCAACACGATCATGTAGAGTGCCTCTAAAATAACCTCTCTCATTTTTTTATATCTCTAAGGCATTTGCCCGTGGTGAAAGGTTTTTTGCTGCCCCAAAAATTGTCAGAAGGAGGCAGTGTAAAGTTGCAAAGGGGTGTAACTTCCATCATGCTCCTGATGCGACCAAATTGACTATTCCAACGCATCCAAATGGGTACATTTATGCTAGGCATAGTCCTATTTTTCACCCAAACATGTCGAAACAGTCTGAGCTACATTGTACCGACGATATCCTTGAAGAGTCCAAAGTGCAAAAAGGCAGCAATCTTTGACGAGATGTTACTCAAAAACTGTGTCACTTAGAAACATTCCATCTAAGGCAACATGATCATGTAGAGTGCCTCTACAATAACCTCTCTCAGTTTTTTATATCTCTGAGGCATTTTCCTGTGGTGAAAGGTTTTCTGCTACCCCAAAAATTGTCAAAAGGAGGCAGTGTAAAGTTGCAAAGGGGTGTAACTTTTGTTCTGCTCCTGATGCGACCAAAATGACTATTCCAACACATCCAGATGGGTACATTTACGCTAGGCATGGTCCTTTTTTTCACCCAAACATGTTGAAATAGTCTGAGCTACATTGTACCGATGATATCCCTGAAGAGTCCAAAGTGCAAAAAGGCAGCAATCTTTGATGAGATGTTACTCAAAAACCATGTCACTTAGAAACATTCTATCTACGGCAACGCGATCATGTAGAGTGCCTCTACAATAACCTCTCTCAATTTTTTATATCTCTGAGGTGTTTGCCCGTGGTGAAAGGTTTTCTGCTACCCCAAAAATTGTCAGAAGGAGGTAGTGTAACGTTGCAAAGGGGTGTAACTTTTGTTCTTCTCCTCGTGTGGCCAAACTGACAGTTCTAATGCATCTGGATGGGTACATTTAGGCTAGGCATGGTCCTATTTTGTACCCAAACATGCTGAAACAGTTTGAGCTAGATGAAGACTTTTTACCCACCTCATCCTTCAATCATTATAATTGTTCTCAAAAGACATCATCAAAACATGAAAAAACTCCAAGACTTGTAGTTTTAAGTTGATTTTCTCCAAGGCGCCAATGTGAGGTTGTTTTGATGGCAAAGGGCAGCTTGATTCATGATGTTGAATCTCCTTCCTCCTAGGCGCCAAAATGGATAGTTTAGATAGGAAAAAGGTGCCTTAGTATACTTAGCTCATTTCTTGGCAATTTGATGGCTTCAATCACTTGTTCAAACCTATAGGAGACCATTTTACACTTAGGCACTAGATCTTAGGATTTAGAACATCTTCCTTCAAGGCACCAAAATGAGGTTATTTAGACACAAAAGTGCGCCTCCATACAAGTTGCTTATTCTCCTTCCACTTAGGCGCTCATTCATAATGATCCAAGTGACAATAGGCACCTAGACTTCCTTTGGTAAGATTTAGTCATTTTGAAGGTTGTAACACTAGGCGCTACAGTTGGAAGTGATTTGAAGTTCATTTTCCTCTAGGTGCCCAAAATGGATGGTGGAGACAAGAAAAGGTGCCTAGGCTTCTTTTGACGATTTTCAAAGTCTTTGTAAGTTATATTATGTTATATTGACCCTTAGGCACAAATGGATGATCTAGGATGACTCTAGGCGCATATCCAAGGTGATATCTTTCTAGGCGCAATCTTCACTAAGTTTAGACTTCACTTTACATCAAGGCGCCAAAACGGATAGTTTAGAGAGAGGCAAAAATGTGCCTAGAGGTATGATGCTCAGTTTGATGTGTTTGATCAACTTTGATAATCAAGATGAATTGCCTCCCTTAAGGCACCCTCCTTTATACTTTGAAACATCCTTTCAATATCAAGGCACAATTTTGAGGTTGTTTGGATGATGAAAGGCACCTTGAGTTCTAGGCGGAGTTTTGAGGTTGTGCAAGTAGAGAAATGTGCCTAAGGTCTTAAAGCAAATTTGCACCTAAAACTAAAAATCCCTGAGGTATGACTTATGGAAGCCTATAGCCGCAATGTTATGTTGCATACTAAAATTAGGTAAGACTCAATGTAATCTCATAACCTCGCCTTATATGCAAGAGGAATTACATTTAATAACCACAATGGTCATCAGGTGCTCATAAGCATATGATTTTGACTATCTTATTCAAAATAACAAACATACTCTTTGCATCCCAATATGGTATAATAACAAGAAATTAAGAAATATTTTTAATTGACCAACTCATAAAGAATATGGATCAGCATACTCATTTGAATATTTTCAATTGAGCAACTCATAAAGAATATTAATATTTTCTGTTCAACATGATGATTCATTTTTTTTTTAAATACAACTTTTATCTTTTAGTTCCAAAATGAGGTTTAGGTGATACTTGAATAACAATAGCTAGCTTATTGGATCAACAAACATCCTATGTAATACAATTGGACTTTAAATATTTGAAGTAGCCATCTACAAATATCCATTAAAACGTGGATTTATAATGCAAGTATGGACGCCATCAATAAAAAAGCTTTGTATTAACCAAATATCCATATAGGCATACATCAATAACTATCGATATAAGTATAACATATATACAAAATAGCCATATAGGCTTACAAGAATGCCATATAGGCTTACAAGAATGCCATATAGGCATACAATGTCAACTATATACAATACAAAATATATGTCCACAAATGTCATATAGGCATACAACAAAGGAACACAATAAAAAGTCATTCCCCTCTAGCTGGTGAAGAGAATAGATCATGGGCAGCCTTTGATCTTCTAGGGGATGGAGACGCGTATGTGGGTGGTCTACTATGAACCCGAGGGCTGCTCCTCCTATTTAGTTCTTCCTGCATCTTTAGTTGTTACAATAAAAAGTATAGACATTAATATATAGAAATTACATGTTATAAAAAATGAAACATTTAACAAAATAATCACTTACCGCTACCATATAATATATCTCCTCACTTGCCTCAATAGCAGGAATAGGCCGTGGTGATGTCATGTCCTATAGAAACCATCCAGATAGAAATTAAACTTCAAATCAATAATCTTTTGATTTTTTAAAAATAAACAACTATAACAATGAATGTAAATTGAAATTTACTAATCTGTGTCATACCCCTGTCAATGGCATGGAGCTATGAATCGCAGAGGTCACACCATGCTCCATTGCCCTATGAACATTAGGAGGTGTCTCTGCAGCCTGCATCATCTGGAAATAAAACAACATTATTCAATTACAAAAACTATAATAGTGATGCAAATCATGGCTCCTAACATACACACACGTTCATCTAAACATGGAAGTACACACAATAAAGCACACAAGTCACATACAAAAATCTAGTAAGTACAATTCATTCATTAAACTATTTATTTTATTACCTCTGTGAAGCTTTGAAGTCCACCACTGCTGGCAGGTGTTGCCGTGAAATCTCCATTATTAACCCATTCAACATCCAAAATTAGATATTAAAATACCATTCATATAATGATGTTATTCACATGTAATATTTATAATTGTTTACTAGTTACATACCCTACCAGTAGATGATCTAGTGTAATATGCAGGTGGAGAACCACTGAAATTGCATCAACGCTATGACCCTAAAATTTCATTAAAATCATCAAACTAAATTAGTTAATCTTGCATTTCAAAAATGAAATTTAATAAATTAAATTCAATAAACTTGCTAATATTTACGTGAGTATCAAGGCTGAAAGTCTCACTCAGGTGGGTATCTGTCATCACCATCTGCTCAGCTGCAGATGTAGCCTGTGCACCTGCGTCCTGACTATCCATGGGGTCATAACCACAGGCTGACCCGCAAGTCTGACAAGCATGGGGTGGGACCCTACTCATCGCACTATCTCCCAACCCACTATGTACTACAGGACTGGCATGCTCTATGATGCTCTGGGTCAAGGCACTAATGGATTGAAGTGTATCAACCTCAACACTCTCCTTCATAATGGAAGGGATAGAAACATGCTCATGGGCTGGTCTGTTGATTACTCGTCTCACTGCCCACTGTGGGTCAACACGTGCCCCTGGTCTATCCTGTTCTGACCCCCCACCTCTACCCTGGAAGTCTCGCATATCAAAATAGTTTGGCACTTTATTGAGGACAAACTCACAGTAGAGTTTCCTCAAAAAGTATTGCGGGACCTCATTATTATTGCATGGAGGATGGTCCAAAAACCATCCACCACCTCTGCCCAAAATTGTCCCTTATCCCTTGGTTGTTGCACCAATGGATAGGGAACCTCTTGCATGTAATGGGTGGAGGTTGATTTGTTTATGGGTTTGTGAAAATCGAACACAAGTCTACTTTTGTAATTTGTAATTTTTTCACATCTTGGTATGACTGCTTGTCTGCATAATAGTCTCTAAACTCTCTCCTCTCATCCGTCCAACTAGATATTTTCTTGCTAATTGAATCTACATTTGATAACATAGATTCAACAAGCGTGGACCTATGCAAGGTTGAAGTGGAAGGATCTTTCAACCTTGCAATTATATCTTCAATTTGCCCCATTAGATTTTCTTGTGTTCTAGGGGCATGTCGAGGAATGGATGGAGGAGGTTGTTGTTCTGCAGGTATTTCCTCCTCAGGATTTTATGATTTTGAGGAGGAGGAGGTGCATTAACATTTCCTGACAATTAACAAAATTTACATCAAAAATCAACTCAAACCTACCTATTTAGAAACAAATTCAAACAAATAAAACTCACTCCTTTAGCGTGCTCGATGTCGTGGCGGCATTTTGGTGATGAATCGGTAAGATTTTGGTGTTGAATTGACTTTTCCAAAATGCGAGCGCGCTTCTTAGGGTTTGCAGGCCACGGGTATAGAGGAAAACAAAGAAATGAAATGAGCACAAATGCTCTTTTTAAAAAAAAAATTATAGATAGTCATAACGCACTCGCGTTATAATGCGAGCACATTATGGTTTTGTTTTGATGAGCCTTAGGCTCGTCATTACCAAACCATAACGTGCGCGCGTTATAATGCGCTTGCATTATGCATTAAATCTTTTTGAAAACAATTTGGCCACTTTTTGGCCCCCCAACTTTTTGCACTTACCCAAGTTGCAGATATGATAATTGGAATCTAGACATATTCATTAACATCATATCAAGAAATCAGAGCATTTGGATTTGTTTCCAGAAAGATATCGCTATATGAAGTTTACCTATTTTACATAGCAGAGCCGACAGAGTTCAGTGGAGTTTAATCAGCTTGCAGATCGAATCCGTGTCTTATGGATCTGGCTGACATATCTGGGGATGTTGTTTGGGTTCATGGTTGACTTTCCCTGGGGTCCACATGTGATTCTATGCATTTGAGGAAGTGTTCTACGTAAATAGGTCTGATCTATCCATGTACACACGATATCTAACTAGCCATTGCAATTTGGCTGACTTGACAATGATTTGAAAGCTTGCGGATGATATAAATAAGAGATAAACGATTGTTTCTAGGCAGTGATTGATAACATGAAGATATGAAGCAAAATTAGAAGTTGTTTTGATCCAGATGAGTAGCACAATAGAGTAGAAGGCAGAACCGGAAGCAGAATGAGTTGCAGAGCAGATAATTGAGTTGTAGAAGAAAGAAATCATGAAAGAATATTGTTGTATAAATCTTTTGTAATCCTTGGGTTGTAGCCTAGCATCTGTAAAGCCCTTGAGGGTTATGTGTTTTGGGATCAAATATATATGAAGAATGAGCTTTGAAGGCTAGGTTTTTCCTTGTTAGGGTTTTCCCAGGATAAATCTTATGTTATGTGTTCATGAATCTGTCTTATCTTTCTATTGCTTAGCTATTAGCTTCCATTGCATATCTATGATGAGCATGGTGTTAATTGATTAAGGCTACAAATTTGGATAGTCCCTCACCGGACCATCCTACCTTGACTGCATCAAGTGGTATCAGAGCTAGTTTCGAATCTGCTGGGCTAGTTGTGAATCTGTTAGAAGGTGGTGAATCTAATAAAGTGTTGTATGAAACCCTAGACTAAAGAAGAAGCATTGTATAAAGATCTGGGTGAGCTTTTGTTTTCAGTTGTCTTTGTTTGATTTGTTGCAATGGGGAAAATTAGAAAGAGGATGAAGAAAGAAAATGAAACCCTAATGTGCGATAGGGATATTTTAGATAAAGAATTGTGTGCAATCAAGAAATGTAAAGCAGAATTGTTGGAGAAGATGACAGATCTTGGAGGAGACAAGTTTGATGCCCTTAAAGAAGAATTGGAAGATGTAAAGAGCAGAAATAAGGACATAGAAGCAGAGATGTTTGAGGATGTTGAAAAGAATTTTGTAGAATTAGAGAAAGGATTTAAGTTGTTTGGTAAGCTTGAGAAGAGGAACAAATATCTAGAAGAAAGTTTGGAAGAATTGAAGGAGAATAGTTTGAAGAAGAATGAAATAACAGAATTAAAAGAGCAGAAAGATCAATTGGAGCAGTCACTAGTAGAATGCAGAAAATAGAATGAAAGTCTGAGATCTAAGCCTGAATGTTGTGATGTTTCTTGTGATACTAATGATTTGTGTGATGATGCAGAAGTTTCTTTAGACAGTGGAAGTGAAGATGACAATGTAAATGGACCTACTGTAGTTGGAGATGATATTGGTTTCAAAATCATGCAAAGAATGGGATATGAAGGAAAAGGATTGGGAAAGTAGCGACAAGGAATTATAGAACCTATTGAACCGGTGATCAGATCAAGAAGTGAAGGCATTGGATATGACAGAGCTAAGGAGGTTATGGCAAACTTTAAATCAAATCAAAGTAGAAAAGGTATGTATTGTTTACATTGTAATAGGCATGTACATGAAAAGGAATTGTGTTGGGACCTACACCCTTGTAAGTTATGCAGATTGAGGAACCATTCTGAAAAGTTGTGTTGGAATAAGTCAAAGAGAAGAGAGCCTATGACAAGTGGTATACAAAAGAACTATGGGTGGATTGATGGACAGGAATGGAGACATGTTACTAGTATGTTCAGAGGAAGATATAGACTGAAGTGTTCATATGTTGGATTAGGATGTAGAGAAAGAAGACCTTATGTGGAGCCGAACAAGGAAAGGAATTCAAACTACAGAGGGAGAAGTGATAGGAGTCATAATTCTTATCATAGTGCAAGATACTAGAAGAATGAAAGAGGATTTGCAAGAAGAAGAACCTGTTTTCAAGTTTGGAGGAGAAAAGAATCAAGCAAGGAAAGTCATCAAGAACCTGTAACTAAAGAAGCTGATAAAGGAGAAGCAATAAGTAATTCAGAGATATTTTGTGCAAAGGTCAAAAAGCCTGTTGATATAGAGATGATTTGTGCAGAAGAAGAAGAGCTGATTGAATCACTAAGTTTGATAGAGGAACCAGAAGAAGGTGATGCAGAGATAGTTTATGCAGACGAGGAAGAAGAACGTTTTGAACCATTGAGTATAATAGAGAAACTGGAAGAAGGAGAAGCATTGGTCTTAAGAAGATTTGTGTTATAGAATTGATAAAGCAAAGCAAAGAGAGAGTTTGTGTAAAATCATTTGAGAAAGCAGTGCAAGATAAAGTTGTGTGAACAAGTGTAAAGCATAGTAGAGAAAGAGTTCATGTGATAGAGAAAGAAGGAATGACATGATATTGTACAGGAGGAGAAAGTTTGTGTACCAGAGTAAAGCAATTGTGTATAAAGAAATAGAGAGAAGTATTGAAGCAGTATATGCAGAGCAGAAAATGTAAGATTCTGAGGTGGGTGAAAGAAATTGTATCTAAGATCAGGATTGGCAAGTGTGAAAGTAACTTGATTGTTTCAGAGGATGCATTTGATTAAAATAGACTTTGATCTAGAGGTAACTTGTGGAGAAGACTTGCTTAGACCACCGATCATTGAGGCAGTGCAAGGCTTGCAGGTAGACCACCAAACCTAGACCATGACAAGATGAGGAACTTGAGGCAGTTTTGCAGGATGGACTTGAAGAGATCACCGACCTTGAGGTAGTTGCAAGTACTTGAAAATAGATCACCAAACCTTAAATCTAACTTAACCTAGATCCAAGTGATGAGACTCACTTCTTAAATAATCCTGAGAGTCTGATGCAGGAGCATCCGGAAGCATTCAGAATAGAGACACAATTAACACTGAAGTTGTAGAGGACATAGAGAGATCGACCGTAGAGAGATTTGATTTTTGCATATTAGAAGTTGCGGATCTAATAATTAGAATCTAGACATATTCATTAACATATCAAGAAATTAGAGCATTTGGATCTGTTTCCAGAAAGATATCGCTATCTGAAGGTTACCTATTTTACAGAGCAGAGCCGACAGAGTTCAGTGGAGTTTAATTGTGGATCTAATCCGTGTCTTGCGGATCTAGCTGACATATCTGGGGATGTTGTTTGGGTTCGTAGCTAACCTTCCCCGGAGTCTACATGTGATTCTATGCATTTGAGGAAGTGTTCTACGTAAATAGGTCTGACCTATCTGTGTACACATGTTATCTAACTAGCTGTTGCAATTTGGCTGACTTGACAATGATTTGAAAGCTTGCAGATGATATAAATAAGAGATAAAGGATTGTTTCTAGGCATTGATTGATAGCACGAAGATATGAAGTGAGATCAGAAGTTGTTTTGATCCGGCAGAACAGAGTAGAAGGCAAAACCGGAAGCAGAATGAATTGCAGAGTAGATAATTGAGTTGTAGAAGAAAGAAATCATGAAAGAATATTGTTGTATGAATCTTTTGTAATCCCTGGGATGTTGCCTAGTGTCTGTAAAGTCCTTGAGGCATGTGTTATGTGTTTTGGGATCAAATATATATGAAGAATGAGCTTTGAAGGATGGGTTTTTCCCTGTTAGGTTTTCCTAGGATAAATCTTGTGTTATGTGTTCATGAATCTGTCTTATCTTTCTATTGCTTAGCTATTAGCTTCTGTTGCATATCTATGATGACCATGGTGTTAATTGATTAAGGCTGCAAGGTTGGATAGTCCCTCACTGGACCCTCCTACCTTGACTGCATCAGAATCAAACTGTGACTAATGCTACCGGTTCAAAGTTTGACAAAAGGGCAATGACTATCAATATTGATCTAGATGTCAGATTTTCTTCAATGGTGATTGGATACAAGATTTATCACTCTAGCAGGGAGAACTCTATTTTTGAGACGGCCGTATATGCTGCATATAAAATGATAAAAGAGAATGCTGATTATGACTTGTGTGAGTTGCTGCAGAATCAACTAATGAAAATTTGAATAAAATTAAGAAGGATAACAAGAACACCTTCAAATATGGTACACTGGTCTTGTGTTTATTTTTCTACTTTATGAATGAGTTACCCAGCAAGAAGAGCATATGTTGGACAAATGATAAACCTATTTCTATACAGATAAGAGAGCACTTGAACAACATTGGTGACTCTAAAGCACAAAAAACTGCAATGTGGGGTTACTTTAGGAATTTTTAGAATATGATGCATTCTAGGAAAAGAATTCCTAAATCGATTATTGAGAAATACCAGAATGAGATCTACTTCATGGTGGATACTGATAAGTGCTTAATGGAAGCAGTAGAACCTAGAACTGTTTGGATCATGCCCATGGGGTATGAGGTAGATGAGAAAATTTTGGATATGTATGCTCGACATCTCTTGAGCAAACCCAAGGATGATTCTATGGAGAGATTTGGGACATATAAGGAGCTCAGCTTGAAACTGCATGTTGAACTCAGAAAACCTAAAATCAAGAGGAAAGCTCAAAAGCAAGTAGAAATGTATGATGAAAGTATTGGCATATCCAAGGAAGCTGTGAAGTAGAATAGAGAAAGGATAGAAAAATTTGAGAAGGAGATGCAGGATACGAAACAAGGAAGTGCTCTGGAAGTCTCCACTAGCCAGCCTAGAAAAACAAGAAGCTCTGTTGCTGCCTCTACTCACACAAAACCTGTCAGAACTAAAAAATTAGAAGACAAAGATGGTAAAAGAATGAAGACCAAAGCACCCAGAACATATGTGAGCATTAAAGATGATGAGGAAACAAAATTAGATGAAGTAGTAAAGGAAATAAAGACAAAGAAAGAAGAAGCTTCAAAGGCTACAAAAGATAAGCCTTCCAGAAGTATGAAGGTAAGTAAAAGACAAAAGAATTAAACCCGAGCTAGAGAATCCACTTTGTCTGTAGAAGATATTGTGAATATTGTGACAATTCATGGGAATCTAAAACCCATAGTAAAATACTATGACACTTTTGATGATTCAAACAAGAGAATTATGGAGGATGCCACTGTAAAATACTTGAATACATTCAATAGAGCCCTTGTGGAAATTTTATCTAAAATTCCTCAGAGTCTGAGTAACATTTTGGAAATGAGGAAAGAGGCTGCTAAAGCTAAAGATTTGGAGTTGAGGGAGCATGTGTTATCTAGCTTGTGTTCGGTAATCTCCAACAAAGAAGCAGATAAAATTTTTAAAGAGGTCAAGAATGATTTCAGAAGCAAAACAAGGATGAACAAGCTGATGATTGGAGATATTGATGAAGTTGTCAAAGAAACAAAACAAATTCTGAAGAAAGCATTGGACAAAAACAAGTTCTATGTGGGTACAGAAGAACCAATGGATACTGAGGATGCATCAATTCTAAATGATGAAGAGCAGCAAAGAGATGAGGAGCAAAATGAGATAGATGACTCCTCTATTTTGAAAGAGGAAGCAATAAACAAAGAAGATGAAAAGATGATAGATAAAACTGATGATGCAGGAGGTATTCAAACTCCTCCTGATCAATCTGACAAAGAAGATACAAAGAAGAATGTTGAAATAAATGCTCAAACTAAAGATGATTCATTAAAGAGTAAAGAGCATGGAACTAAAGAAGCTGAGGACCAAGAAGCAGAAAAGGCCAAGGAAAAAAATGAAAAAGAAGAAGAGATTGCAAAGGTTGATGAAGAGCCCAAGCAGGACAGTCTGGTTGATAGTACTGGCAAGGATTAGATAGATACACCATCATTCTGGACAAGAGACACTGCAAAAGTAGTAAAGGAAATTTTGGAAAGAGACAAACAAATTGTAGAAGATCAGGACATAATTCAAGGTCCAATAAATTTTGATACCTTATCTCCTATGCAAAAGATAAAGTTAGCTTCTATTGCTCAAGCTAAGGCCAGAGAAGATATTTTGAAGTCTCACATAGAAGACAATGAGCTACTTGGTCTGGCATTAGGGATTTTGGATAAAATCATGCCAACATACCAGGCAGACTCTTCAACTTTCCCCTTCGGTTAGTTAAAGAACTTGATAAGCTCTGTAAGTACTCAGTTTGAATCTCTTGAAAGGTCTGCAGAGGTCAAGATCCAAAATGAATTCAATGATAAAAGATTTGATGCTCTAAAAGGGTTGACTGGAGTAGATAGAATGGTGCTGGATGCCAGTGTAAAGAGTATTCAAAATGCTCCTACAAATGGAGGGAATGTATATAAATTTTGTTTGTCTTGTCCTAAAGCTATAGAGGACATTGAAATAAGAATAAAGAAGTCCAAGGGAAAACTGTCAAGTGTATCCCAATCTTTTGATCCTTTGACAATATCAGTGATGAGCCAAGAGTGTCAAACAATCAGCCTATATGAAGATATAAATAAATTGACAAAAGAAAAGGAGAGCATAGAGACAAGGATGAGTGAGCTCCAGGGACTAATTTTCCCTAAACTAGAAGCAATGTTCAATACCCTGACCGAAGCCCAAGCTGCAACTCAGTCAAGTGATCCCATTAATCTGCGAACGACAGAGTCACAAGCATTTCTTTTCAGTGGCCACATCTCAATTTTGAACTCTATAAAGAAGAGATGGGATAGTGAGTTGGCACAATTGAAGAACATTTTTGGTGATATACTTAAGTTTATGTAAATAGGACTCAAGGATTGTTTGTACATATGTGGCTTGGTATGTAGAATTTTTGTGTAATTTTTGGTTTGCCGAACCCACCCTTTGCCATTGATGTCAAAGGGGGAGTGAAGAGCAGTGAAAAATAAGCAATCCAGCAAAGGGGGAGCATTTGAGAATAGTGAAAAGCATAAGTACTTAGCAAGGGGGAGTTGTTGCGACACTTAGTCATTTTTCACTAAGTATTGCCATCAATGCCAAAGGGGGAGATTGTTGACAAGAGACACTACTACGCATGACAGGTGTTGTCACTGATGGCAACTAAGTCTATCCTACACATCTACATTACATGATTTGTTCATATCAGAAGTCAGAGTGAGGATTTGTCTAAGTCTAGATGTCAGAAACAGAACATGTGATAGGGTCTGGTATCTTGGTCTGGATCTCTCTAGTGGTAAATCACAGTGTGCTGCAGATCTAAGGGAGTGATAAAGATTGTCAGAACTATCTAAATCTAGAATCTTAGCCTCCGGTGATGAAGGATTCAAAAGATATAAGCATCTAAGTATCAGGGTCTAGTTAGTTAGCATAGTCAGAAAAAGAACAGGCCGACCTAGTACTTAATCTTGGTCTAGATACAGAAAAATTGTTGGATAAGTAATTAGTGACAATTAGTGGTATTAGCCGACATGATTAATGATTTGGGAACACAATTTTTTGGTCTATGTTGTTATTTGTGCATGGATTCATCCAATAGAACAGAGTTCTTAATAAAAGTTCTAAGTTTCCTTGAAGCTGACTACAGTTGATTGAATCTCTTGATGCGGATATATATAGCTGATGGATGCGAGTCTTTTGGTGTGTGTGTGTGATATGAGGAAGGAGTAAGTGCGAAAAGGCAGAAAGAAGTGTGAAAGAGGAGATCGAAGGACTGGATCATGGCAGAATAGTAAATAGGGCAGAAGTAAGGATGAAGTGTATAATATCAATATTTTTGTACTTAACCAGAACTAAATTCTTGCATTAGCAGATGCTATTCATCAATTCAAACATTCTGTAATCTTCTTGTGATCAATCCTGTAGGCAGTGAGCCTCTTTGAGCAGTGAGCTCTGGGTAGTGAGTCCGAAGGCATGTGCCTTCCCCATTTGTAATAATTTTAATAGAGTATAATTCTTATGGGTTAACCCCCAACGTAGTTTTCCCTTAACCAGGTTTCCAAGTTAAAAATCTTGGTGTCAAGTGTGTTATTTGTGTTTCTACTCATGTGTCATTGATTCATACTTTCATGGTTATATCATTAATTTGTTAATAAGTGGTAGAGAAGAATTAATTGCAAAAAATATCAAAGTTTTAAGACAACTGATTCAACCCCCTCTCTCAGTTGTCTGTCCTAATTCCAATAGTTATGCTAATCTGATGACTGGAATCCTTCCAGTTGTTCAATATATACTTCTTCCAATTCTCCATTCAAGAATGTAAACTTTACATCCATCTGATATACCTTAAAATATTTGTAGGCTGCAAATACTAGAAAAATTCTTATAGATTCAATCCTTGCTACTGGTGCAAATATTTCCTCAAAATCTATTCTTTCAACTTGAGAGTATCCTTTGCATACCAACCTTGCTTTGTTTCTTACTACTTCACCGTTCTCATTCATCTTGTTTCCAAAAACCCACTTGGTACCAATTACATTTTTATCCGCTGGTTGGGGAACAAGATCCCAGGTTTGATTCTTCTCTATCTACATCAATTCTTCTTTCATAGCCTTTACCTAATTCTCATCATTGCAAGCTTCATTCGCAGTTTTAGGTTCAATCTTGGAAATTAGACAGAAGTTTACTTATTCCTCTGCAGCTCTTCTTCTGGTCAGGATTATTTTACTCTTATCTCCTATGATTTGATCTTCAGAATGATTAAGCTTTACATACTTTGGTGTCTTGGTAGCACTTTCTAGAGCTTGATCCTCTTCATCTGAACTGTCTTCATGCTGCACCACTTCTGAAACATCTGGCTTCTCTAATTCATATCCACTTGATTCTGGAGACTTTTCCTTGCTTTCATCAACTTTGACATTTGCACTCTCAATAATCCTTTTCAGCCTCTTATTATAGCATTGGTAGGCCTTGCTCTTAGTGGAATAACCAAGGAAGATTCCTTCATCACACCTAGCATCAAACTTGCCTATATCTTCTTCTCTTTTGATATAACATTTGCTACCAAAAACTTTGAGATATTTCATAGTAGGAATTTTACCATACCACAATTCGTAAGGAGTTTTAGAACTATTACCTTTGATTTGGACTCTGTTTAGGATATATATAGCAGTGTGAATTGCCTCTCTCCAATATACTTCTTGAAGATCAGCTTCCTTCATCATGGTTCTAGCAGCTTCTTGAACTGTTCTATTTTTCCTTTCAACGACTCCATTTTGTTGTGGAGTTCTAGGTGCAGATAATTGTCTCTTTATCCCATGTTCTTTACAAAAGAGATTGAATTCATTTGATGTGAACTCTCCTCCTCTATCAGACCTTAAACATTTAATTCTCAAATCCATCTCATTTTCAACCATTACCTTAAATGCCTTGAACTTATCTAGAGCTTCTGATTTTTCTTTCAAAAAGGTAACCCAAGTCATTCTAGAATAATCATCAATAAGCAACATAAAATACCTATCTCCTTGCACACTTCTTACTCTGGTAGGTCCACACAAGTCTGTATGCACTAGTTCCAGTAATCCATCAACTAATTGGTACTTGCTTTTGAAACTTGTTCTTTTTTGTTTCCCAAATTGACACTCCTTGCAAATAGAATTAGTAGGCTTCACAAGTTTGGGCAAATCTCTAACAGCCTATGTAGTACTTATCTTCATAATGTTGTCAAAATTGATATGACACAACCTTCTATGCCATAGTTAACTTTCATCAATCTGAGCCAACAAACAATAATTATTAGTTCCTTTCAAGTGGTAGATATTTCCTCTAGTCTTCTTACCAGTTGCAATGATTGTTTCAGAGCTTTCCCTGATCTTACATCCATTGTCCTTGAAGCTTAGGTCATACCCTTTGTCACACATCTAGCCCACATTCAAAAGATTGTGTTTTAATCCTTTAACATACAAGACATCTTCAGTATTATGCTTGCTATCAAAAGAAATAGATCATTTTCCACAAATCTTACCAACTGTATCATGTCCCAACCTAACCAGTCCACCATCATATCTTTCCAAACTTACAAACTTACTTTTGTCACCAGTCATGTGGTGAGAGTAGCCACTATCAATAACCTATTCATCTTTGTCTTCAACAACCTAAGCATCCAAAGCACTTTCCACTGGTCTTTCTTTCTTCATACAGCTAGCATGATTAGTAGATACAGGTTCTTCTTTAATAGCAATAAACAAGCATTCATTATCATAAGTACTAGCATTATCTGGCTCACCATTATCTGATACTCCTTCATCATCATCAAAATCTTCAACATAATAACATTTCTTTTGGATCCTAGGCCTATTCTCATATCTTTTCCTATTTCTTTCAATTCTTTCAGGAAATCTAGAAGCAAAGTGGCCTACTTTACCGCAGGAAAAACACTTGAAATGTAATTTAACTTTAAACTTACTAGATCCTCTTTGCAGTCTATCCACAAAGTTGGCTTCAATTTCATCGAACACATCATCTAAATCTACCTTGTACTTTTTTGATCTGGAGGTTTTCCTAGAAGTACTGGCTTTGAAAGCAGTCTCTACTTTTGGTGGGGCATCACCAAACTCTCTCATCTCAAAGGTAGTAAGTTTACCAAGCAACTGATGTCTGTCAACATCTTTTACTTCCATGAATTCTTCAATTGTAGCTACCTTGTGACTGTAAGTCTTTGGCAGTGATCTGAGAATTTTCATTACAACTTCCTTATCACCAAGAGTTCCCCCCATACCTTTTATTCTGGTGACAAGTTCATCAACTCTTTGCATAAAGGCTGATATGTTTTCATCTTCATTCATCTTCAAACTTTCATATTTCACCTTCAAACTTTGTAGCTTGGCCTCTTTCACCGAGTCATCTCCTTCATACAGATTTTTTAGCTTTTCCCATACCTCATTTGCAGTTTCAAGATCCACCACTTTTGTCAGTACTGTGTCATTTAATGAACTTAACCGAGAATCTTTTGTTTTGACATCCACTTCATATTCCTTGATTTCATCTTCAGTCATCAAACCATTCAGAGGCAAGGTGCATTTTGTTTCTGCAGCTTTCCATACTTTGTAACCAAGACAAAGAATATGATTTCTCATTTGTGCCTTCCAAAGAGCATAGTTCATCCCATCAAAATGCGGTGCTTCATTCTTATAAGACATTTTGGATCTTCCTCAAGCTGTTAGACTTTCTTCAAAGGAACCTTGCTTTGATACCAATTGTTGAATTGCGTCAGACAATTGAGAGGGGGGGTGAATCAGTTGTCACAAAAAATTAAACACTTCATTTAAACATCAATCACTTATCCACAAATATTAGATTTAACAATGAATGCATGAAATTAGGAACTTAAACACAGATGCAACATTATACACAAGAGACACAAAAATTTTACATGGAAAACCCCAAGGTGGGAAAAACCATGGAGATGATTAGCTCTCAAGATACATTGTAATCTCTAAAAAATGATGTTCAGGCTTGGTCACCCCACGGGCCCAGAACGTACTGGCTCACTGCCATGAAGTATAGCTAGTTCTAGCAGGCTCACTACCACAACCCTAAACCTAGAAAGATTACAATAAGGGCTATTAAACCCTGAGGGTTGTTAAACCCTGAGGGCTATTAAACCCTACTGGCGACTCATTGCCAGGCTTACTTCCACAATTAACCTTTTCTTCATATCTGAGAATAATACATTGAAGTACAATCGGTCCTCTGTTCTGTCCTGCTCTACCTTTCCACTTCTTTCCTTATCTTCCCATCTTTGCACAAGGACACCTTTTCCATGACTCAACTACAAGTATTTATACACTTCATCAACCTTGGAATGATCATCAAGGTTAGCATTACAATCATCAACCATTGGAACAATCTCCAAGGTCGGCATTACAAACATTTACAAAATAGGTCCTGACCTATTACAATATTATGCAAAGGAAATGAAGTAAAGATGTATGTGGATCATGCCATGCCTTAGCTAGGACTTAAACATGATCTTCCATGCCACAATACACTTCCACAATCTTCAAGGAATCTCTGCAATAACTGGAATTAACCAAGTCAGCTAAGACTGGTTACACGTCACACTATCTGGGAACAATCTTCAAACATGATCTCAATTCCTTAACGCAGACCAATGTCAAGATAGGAACATGATTAGGAGGCATCCACAAGCATGTTATAATCATCAGGAGAAACCACATGAACCTTAACCACTTTATCCATCAGAATCTTCTCACCGAAACACATGAACTTCACTGTCTTCAAATGTCATAAAAGAAAGATAGTTTGCGGACCACCAAAACATGAACCACTACATTTGTAGGCACTTATCATCATCCTAGACTTCCCTCTAGAACCGCAGAGCAAAATACTTTATTACAGAGGAATGCGGAGTAGAACACTTTCACCCTGTCACCAGAGAATAATCAGAGAAAATAAGTTTTACTTTGGTGAATGCAACTCTCTCAATTCTTCAGACCGGAGGCTCAAACTCAGGATTTAGCATCTGCAGACATCCCTTTAAATAACTTCCAATCTGTAGACCAAGATCTTCAAGTAACAAGAAATGCGGAGCAATCTACCGGACTGTTCTTCAGTATACAACTCACTGTCTATACTGCACTTCATTGTAACTCACTTGTTTCTTTCGGAGGGGTCAATTTTCTCAATATCCTCAACATACAAAGCTTCTAAACAAGTAATAGAATGGAACATAGTTGACACCAATGACAACAAGGATATGTTGACATCAATGAAAACACTGATTAGGCACATACTTGCAACACTCCTAGGTGTTTGGATGAGGGTGGCTAAAGTATTGATGAGGTACGTCACGTTAGAAGGTAGTTTTAAAAGGTTCCATGCTTATTTTTTTCCCTTTCTCAATCACTTTAGGCATGATTTGAAAATAGATTTCCCTTTTCAGCTTTTTTCATCTTTGGAGGATTCTGTTCAGAGAGTGTTGTTGGGTGAGAAAACCCTTCCCCTGCATCAAAGTCTTTTTTACTCTATCCATAGATTTGAGCTCTCCCTTACCCCTACTTTAGCCTTCAAATAGAGAATCTACAATCCCCAATTGGTTGAGAAAATTCCTGAAGACTCTGGGAAAATTTATGATTGTAATAGGAAGGATTTCACAGTCAAAACCCTAACTATAAGGGAGAGCCCCTTACCTATCAATACTTATGAAGCCTCTACTTCTAAGACCCAGCCTAGAAAAAAAGCTCGTAAGGATTCTAATGACCCTAAGACTTGCCTAAGGAGGGAGACTGGTGAAACCCCCAACAAGAGCCCAAAAGCCTCTACTTCTAAGACCTAGCTGAGCAATAAGGCTAGTAAGGAAACTAATGACCCTGGGATTTGTCTTGGGAAGGAGACTGGTGAAACCCCTAGCAAGCTCAACATGCAAGTCAGTAGGGACCCCCTGTCAAGGGAAAGGGAAGGGGTTAGCTAAATTTGACTCACCTACTCAGGCGAGGAAGGGTAAAGTCAAAGAAATTATCAGAGAGGTTACCAGTGTGGAGGATTTGACTCAGAAGAAGGGAAAGAGGAAAATTCCTGAAGCTATTGATTTGGATGACACTGAGATCTGTTTTGGGAAGGGTACTGCTATTACCCCTAGTATTCCCAAGCTGAGTGTTAGCAAGGACCCCTATGCCAAGGGAGATCAATTTAAAGGGAAGGATGCTGTTAAGATTGATCCCCCTAATCAGCTTGGAAAGAGCAAAGGAAAAGCCATAATAAGAGAAGACACTCCTATTGAGGACGATGAGAACCTCTAGATTGGTAAGAGGAAGGAAAATGATAATGTGGAGAATCAGGGTAAGAATCTTAAGGGCCATGATCCCCCTTCTATAAAGGTCTAGGATACTAGTCCTACTACCTTTCAAGGGGGGATGAAGAGTGAGTGCAATTTGTGTAAACATCTAGAGGGGAAGGTAGTTACTTTGTTTGAGGCTCTAGATTTGTAGAATAAGGTCCTTAAGTGGTAGCTGGTGCATTTGCATCATACAAAGTACAAGATTCAACATCTTGAGGTGATAACTCAGCTTGAGACGATAGACTGGCCCAATGACAATGACGATCACCTGTGGATTAAAGTTTAGAATCTGGCTAGGATGTTTGAGAAATGGGATGGCATGAAGGTTGAAATTGATAAATTAAAAGCCAACTAGGAGTAGATCAAGAAAAACATGGCTAAGATTGTGGCATTCATTAGAGAAACTATGAAAAATTTGGCCACTACCCTGTATGTTTTTAGGAGGAGATGGGAAAGAGGAGGGCTTTGAGAGAAGCTAAAATAGGGGTGACTACCAAAGACAATGAGAACTAGACTAACACAGGCCTAGCCAATAGAACCAAGGCCAAAAGAAAAAGTTCAAGAGGCAAGCAAATCAACTTTGATATTCAGGAGGAACTGGATAAGGATAAGGAGGAGAACACATTCAAGGACAAACTAAAATTCATGAACCGTGAGTGGTAGGCAATCAGTGGACTGAAGACTTGGTGCAGTCATGGGAGGAGGGTTCACAGAATGAACTATCCAAACCGTACAACAAGAGTAAACACAACAGAAACAACTCAAGGAAATGGAACAAATGTAGATTCAGTCATTCAGTATATCATAGAATTCAAATACAATCTGGCCAGCAACATGCGGGTTTACAATTAGGGCTCACATGCCTAATTACATACATGTGAAAGATAAAGCTTTGAAGCTCCTTCGCACAAAATCCAAACTATCTACTATCACCGTATTCTTAACTACTTTCCTAAGGATCTATTACATCCATATATATCATCTCCAGACCAATAGATTCCTCCGCGTCAGCTAAGGAAGATCACAAACTCCAATGAAGAGTTGTAACATGTTCATAGATAGGTCAGACCTAAATGCTTAGAACACTTCCAAAAAATGAATGGAACAATGTGCGGACCTCCAGGAAGGATCGACCACAAACCAAGGATCATTGAATGCTGTGTCATTAGGCTCTGCAAGTCAAGGAATGATCCGCAAGCCTTCTCTTTAGCTAATTGTCTAGGACTGTCAGGATGCTCTGCTATGAGAAAATAGTTGATCTTTTGATAGCGATATCTTTCTGGTAACTAATCCAAATGCTTCGAATTCTTGATATGATGTAGATGAATAAATCTAGATGCTAAGTCTAGATCCGCAAGATATGAAATGCCAAAACCAGACCACAAGCTAAAACTGCTTTTGACTGAACTGCCTAGACTGAATTGGAAAATGAAAGAACTAAAATGTAAACAAACTGAAATGCAAATATTTTTGGTTGATGCAAGATTGCTCTTGAACCAGGAATGCTCCTGCATCAGTCATCTGGGGTTATTGAAAAAGTGATTCCCTCACTTTGCTGGGGCTAGGGGAGAACCAAGGCGGTCCACCTCAGCCTGAGAAATCAATGATGAATCTTCTTCCAGTCTGCCTTTCCACTTCACAAGATATTCTTTGTATTGTCTTCCTCTAGTGCTATGTCCAACTCTATTGTCCAAAAGGTCTTCTATCTGCTCCAGTACTTTGTGTGGTAACTGCTTCTTCAGGTCTTCTTCCATGCTGTCATTGAACTCTGCTTCATGATACTGATAAAGGTCTGTAATGTTGAAAATAGGTGATATACCCAATGTCTCTAGTAACTCCACTACATATGCATTTCCTGAATCAAATTTCTTGAGTATCTTACAAGGTCCAAACTTCTTCATCTACAACTTGTTATATGTCCCAAATGGAAATATTTCTTTTCTCAAGTACACCATCACTTCATCTCCAATGCCAAATTTCTTATGTCTTCTCTTCTCATCAACCTTCTCTTTGTACTTACTGTTCATGTCCTCCAAATGCTTTTTCACTTGATTATGCACTGTCTTCATATGATCTACAAATTCCTCTACTTCTGCACTCCTCTTTTCTTCCATGCTGATATCTCTCAATTCTACAACTCCTCTAGGATTCACTCCGGTAACAATCTCAAAAGGTGTCTTTCTGATACTCCTATTTACTGAATTATTGTATGCAAACTCTGCTTGTGAAAGAATCAAATCCCAACTTCCAGTTTTCTCTCCAACCAAACATCTCAACAAGTTTCCCAAACTCTTGTTCACTACCTCTGTCTGTCCATCTGTCTGTGGATGAAAAGTTGAACTGAACTTCAAGTCTATCTTCATCTTCATCTAAAGTGTCCTCCAAAAGTATCCAACAAATTTTGTATCTTTGTTTGAAACTATACTCTTAGGTAATCCATGCAATCTCACAATCTCCTTGAAAAATAGGTCAGCTACATGCACTGCATCAGTTGTCTTCTTACAAGGTATGAAATGAGCCATCTTTGAAAATCTGTCAACCACTACAAATATTGAATCATGTCCTCTCTGTGTCTTTGGTAATCCCATTACAAAATCCATACTTATGTCTTCCCAAGGTCTCTTCGGTACTGTCAAAGGTTTATACAATCCAGTGTTCTGACTACTCCCTTTTGCAACTTGACAAACTCTGCAACTCTGCACAAATCTCCTAACATCCTTATGTATCTAAGGCCAAAAGTAATTTTCACTCACCAAAGCCACTATCTTATCAATGCCAAAATTTCCTTCCAATCCACCACTATGTTTCTCCTCGATCAAGTTATCTCTCATTGAACTTCTAGGTATGCACAACTGACTTCCTTTGAACAACATGTCTTCTTGAATGAAATAATCCAACCACTTACTCCTATCTATTACAACAGGTTCCTTACATGCTTTCCAAGGTTTTTCAAAATCAGTGTCTCCCTCATACATGTTCTTCAATTCATAAAACCCAACACTTCAACTCTCATCTCTGTCAACAAGTTTCTTCTCCTACTCAAGGCATCAACAACTTTATTTGATTTTCCACTCCTATGCTTCAACACAAAAGTATAACTTTGCAGGAATCTACCCATCTCATATGTCTTTGATTCAACTTACCTTGGCTATTCAAATATTGCAAATCTTGATGATCTGTATACAACACAAACTCTTTAGGTAACAAGTAATGTCTCCACTTCTTCAAGGCTTGAATTATGGCATAGAACTCTTGATCATAAACTAAATATCTTCCCCTTGCATCATTCAACTTCTCACTGAAATATGCTACTAGTCTACCTTCTAGACTTAACACTGCTCCAATTGCATTGCCACTTGCATCACAATCAACTTGAAATACCTTATTGAAATCCGGTAATGCCAAAACAGGTTGCTTTGTCACTTTCTGCTTCAACAACTCAAAACTTTTATCTGCTCTTGATGTCTATGTAACATTGAAAAATGTCCTCTTGGGGGCTTTTCCCTCATAAGGTTTAGCTCCCAGGTCTTTAGCATGCATTTAGGACATCTTAGTTCATATTTTGGCATCTCGATGCAATGAGACCTAGGTTCCATGGCAAATTGGACCTAGGAGGACCCCTTGAGCTATACCCTACCCAAAATAGGGGGGGAGGACTTGGGCACCCACACCCTAGTCCTGCCCTATTTTGGGGCAGTCCTAATTTCTAGGTGTTGGTTTGTGACTGTTATTAGGTCCCTTTGCTGACATAGTAAGTTTGAATTACAAAAATCTTAGTGGGAGTGTTTGTAGTTATATATATAAGCATGCTTAGGCATTCATTTGTAAACTAGATTTCGATTAGATGGTTACTAGCAAGCTATTGTGTTCTTAAGGTGATTCAAGGCTTCTATTGTGTTGCAAGAGTAGACTTGTGTGTTTTGTGTTGATATTTGTAGATTTGAGCATTAATTTCCTCATGGCATGAAGAGCATCTTCCTCCCATGAGAGCTTCACTACAAGGTGACATTCTATTATGTTTTCATCATTGATTCCTTTGGTTTTTGCCTCTACCTCACAAGGGCACACACTCTTTATCTGACAACGGTGTTCAGAGACTTAAGTGTCCTCCAGGGCTTGACTGAGGCAAGCCTCTAAACACCACAACCCCAAACTAAGTTTTGTGATTGTAGGTTATAGGTGTCGCATTTGGGAAAAGTGGAGTTGCAGGAAGGATTGGAAGGCATCAAGGATTTAGTATCTGAAGAAAAGCAGGACACAGGAGCACTTCTAGGACTTGGGCACTCACTCTAGTGTCCTCCGTAGATAGATCTTTGGGAATAGAAGTTACAGGGCTGATCAATGCTGGAAGGATGTCCAGATCCCGCAAAGAAACTGGCACCTTGGACTTGGGCGCCTGCTCCAGTGTCCCTGACTGTTCCACTTCAGAATCCTGAAAACATGTATTCTATGATTTGGTATTTTACTCCTGTCTGCAAGATCTTTTTCCATTATTCGTCAATTTATTGTCATATTTGCATAATTAGGGGTTTAATGGTCAATTGGGCATAAGAGAACGAAAATTGATAATTAAATTACCTAATCCAAGTTTCCCTACATTTGTAAGTGACCTAGGGTATGATAGTGCTCGCCACTCAACCCTAGATCCTTAAATGTATAGTGGAGAGGTGAATTTAAACATCTAACCACTAGAACATTAACAAATCCAATTTTCCCCTAAACAGTCCACTTAAAATCTTTTCTATCACCTCTCATTGTCTCTGTCATAGGGTTACAAATTGAATTGAAATTTCTGATGAACTTCTAGTAGAAACTAGCCAATCCATGAAATGATATAACCTCTCTAATGCTCTTCGGTGTAGGCCATTCAATAATTGCTTTCACTTTCTTAGGGTCCATCTTCAATCCTTCTGCATAAATCACGAATCCCAAATATACTAACTCGTCCTTCATGAAACTACACTTCTTGATGTTTATCAACAATTTTTCTTCTCTCAGTCTTTGTAAAACTTGTCTAATATGCAACAAATATTCCTCTTTTGTCTTACTGAAAATCATAATATCATCCAAGTACATAATCACAAACTTACCCAAGAATTTCTTCAAGACTTCATTCATCAATCTCATTAAAGTACTTGGTGCATTTGTCAATCCAAAAGCCATCACTAACCACTCATACAACCCTTCATTTGTCTTAAAAGTAGTCTTCCATTCATCACCTTCTCTGATTTTGATCTGATGGTATCCACTCTTCAAATATATCTTTGTGAAATATCTCACTCCACTCAAACAATCCATGATATCATCCATCCTAGGTAAAGGAAATCTATACTTAACTGTGATCTTGTTTATTGCTCTAGAATCAATACACATTCTCCATTCTCCATCCTTCTTAGGTGCCAAAACTGTAGGTATTGCACAAGGACTCAAACTTTCTCTGATCAAACCTTTCCTCAACAAATCTTGTATCTGTTTATTTAGTTCTTCATTCTCTACCAGTGTCATTCTATGTACTACTTTGTTAGGCAAACTTGCTCCCGGTATAAGGTCCATGTGATGACTGATACTTCTTATAGGTGGTAATCCTTTAGGTACATTATTTGATATGATGTCTTCATACTCTGTTAGCAAATCTCTTATCTCTTCTAGTTGTGATTCTCCAGTCTCCTTCAATATTTCAGACTTCTTAGGAATCAAGGCATAACACATATTCTCATGTCTCAAACCATCCAAAATTTTTCTTCCATCTACCAAACATATTCTAGCATTCCCACATACTTCACTCTTAGGGTCATCCTCTAAAGGAATCAAGGTAATTCTCTTTCCATTAGCTATTATAGTATATGTATTCTTTCTCCCATCATGTATTCCTTTTCTATCATACTACCAAGGTCTACTCAACAAGATATGACAAACATCCATAGGCATAATATCACACAAGACTTCATCATGATATGATCTAATATGAAATTTTACCAAACATTGTTCACTCACCAGTACCTTATGATCATCCTAAATCCATGCTATCTGATAGGGCTTAGGGTGTTTCAATCTTTCCAACTTCAGTGTAGTCACCATCTCCTTTGAAATTAGGTTATCTGAACTACCACTATCCATTACAACTTTACAACACTTACCTCTAGATTTGTATCTAGTTCTGAATAGACTTTTCCTCTATGATGGTTCCTCATTTGTCTCTATTTGAAATAGTGTTCTCCCCATCACCAATGATTCTCCTTTCTCTGGATTTCCAACTGAACAAGGTGATTCAATAGGTTCTTCTTCAACATAGGCTGCTCTTCCACTATTTTCTATCTTCTTGCTTGACTACCCTGATTACATTCAAATGCTCTATGTCCTTCACCTCCACACTTGAAACAAGTACCTCTAAATGTTCTCTTATCAAATCCTCTTCCTTCTCTTCAGTATCCTTCATTCCGGTATGTACTAGGGTTTCCTCTCCAGTAAAATTTTTTGTCATCTCTCCGGTAAGCATTGTTGTCTCTGTCATCCTTCTTCAACAGGCTATCAAACTTGTTCTACTCCACAAATGATCTATCATATCCAGAAAATGTTCTTCCTCTCTGAAATTTACCTCCTCTGCCTCTCTGTCTCTGATCATGCCTCTTATTCATCTTTTCTTCAACTTTCAGGGCAAACTAGTATGCTTCCTCCAAAGATGTCATCCTTACTAAGCTTAGTTCTTCTTGAATGTTCAATCTCAATCCATTGATGTATCGAGCCACTTTCTCCTTGCTCGCTTCACTATGTCCTATTCTTATGATCACCTTATAAAATTCTTCAGTGTACTCCTTCACAGATTTCTCCTTCTATCTTAGGTTTTGCAATCTCTTCAATAGTTCCAACTCATACTCAGCAGGTATGAATTGATTCTTTAACTTTGTCACCATTTGGTCCCACTTTGTAATCTTTTCCTTTCCTCTCCTATTTCTTTCCAATTGAACTTCTTTCCACCATATAGTAGTATGTCCTTTCAATTTTGTATTTGTAAATTTTACCTTCTCCGGATCTTCAATTTCCTCATATTCAAAGTATTCTTTCATGTCATTTATCCAATCAATCAACTCTTCCAGATTCAAATTACCAGTACAGTTCAACACATCAACTCTAGGTCTTTTTCCAATCTTTGAAATAGCTCTCAACATCTTTACTTGATTTGATTCTTCTTCTTCATGACCTTCTAGGGTTTTGCCAATTTGTTCAACAAATTGAAATTCTTCTTCTTCATCATCACTTTCAACATTAGGTCTCAGTGTCAATCCTCTTCACCTATCCTCTTCAACAACATCCAATTGAATTCACATTGTTCTCATCAATTCCATCATCTCATCCATTCTATTAGCCATTGTACCAACAGGAGGAACGCTTTGCGGTGGCATCTTTCTAGGATCAAGTGCAAACTGCCTCAAATTTGGCGATCAAGCTACAAGTGACAATTGCTTCTCAGTCAGTGATTGGTTGCGCACAAGTAACCTACCTCGGATCAGTGATCTGCTCACAACAAGATCTTACAGAATCCCCTTCGCCAATTCACTCCAAAGAATCAAACTTTCGCTCTGATACCACTTGGTGCAATCACGATAGGAGGGTTTATAGAATGAACTATCCAGACCGTGCAGCAAGAGTAAACACAATGAAAAAAACTCAAGGAAATGGAACAAATGCAGATTCAATCATTTAGTATATCATGGAATTCAAATACAATTTGGCCGGCAACATGCGGGATTATAATTATGGCTCACAGGCCTAATTACATACATGCGCAAGATAAAGCTTTGAAGCTCCTTCGCACAAAATCCAAACTATCTACTATCACTATGTTCTTAACTAATTTCCTAAGGATCTATTACATCCATATATATCATCTCTGGACCAATAGATTCCTCTGCGTCAGCTAAGGAAGATCACAAACACCAATAAAGAGATGTAACGTGTTCACATATAGGTTGGACCTAAATGCATAGAACACTTCCAGAAAATGAATGGAACAACATGCGGACCTCTGGGAAGTATCGGAATGATCCGTAAGCCTTCTCTTTAGCTAATTGTCTGGGACTATCAAGATGCTCTACTCTGAGAAAATAGTTGATCTTCTGATAGTGACATCTTTTCGATAACTAATCCAAATGCTCTGAATTCTTGATATGATGTAGATGAATGAAGATAGATGCTAAGTATAGATCCACAAGATGTGAAATGTTAAAACCAGGCCACAAGCTGAAACTACTTTGGACTGAACTGCGTAGACTGAACTAGAAAATGAATGAACTAAAATGTAAACAAATTGAAATGCAAATATTTTTTGTTGATGCAAGATTGCTCTTGAACCAAGGATGCTCCTGCATCAAGACTTTGGCTAATCAGTGACTTTATGTTCTGGTCTTTAGCTATTTTTTTTGGGTTTTGCTGGGTCTTCTAGCTCTTTTTATGTATTTGTTGGTTTTTTGTTGTGGTTAGCGTGTTTTACTCCTTGTAAAACTTGATCAGTTTGTCTTTTTGGCTTTTGTACATGGGTTCGGGCCCTTCCCGGTTACTATAATCGAAACATCAATAAAAATTTAGCGAACCATTTTCACAAGAGGGAAAGTGAAGTAAAAGATGTTGAATGAAACTATGTATAGATCTCAACCAATTAGGTCTCACAACAATAGGTTCATAACAAAGTTTGAATACAATTCACTCCATCAACAAAGTCAAAAGAGTAAAACTATGCACTCAAGTGTGCAAGTCTCCCCATGCAAAGGACCAATTATAAATATCTTTAATAAACATAGGTATCTCAAAGAACTCAAGGTGTCAAGTTAGACCTTCACAACATCTTCAGGAAAACCATAAAAATTAGAAAACCCCAAAAATCCCTAAAAATTGTAAAACTTCAAAAAGATCCCTAAAAATCAAATATGTTATTCAAAATCTATAATAAAAGGAGAATTTATTCTTCTCCTCTCTATCTTAGCATGTGTTTTTGATCTTTTATTTCTCTTATTCTAGTCTTTTGTCCTTGTATTATGTGTATTTATCATCATTGCGGGTTATTATGACAAGGAAAGGTGACACATGTAAACTCACACATCTATGGTATGTTCTCTTGTCTCCCTTCTAGTACCTACTTCGAGCTTATTATATATTAGAATTGCACTTGAATTAATTTTCATTATAGGTCCAAATGTAGGATAACAATAAAGATAAGGCCATTCTCTAGGAATGGTACCTACCTTTCATTTAGATTACCATCCTTAAGAGGGCAAATATGTAAGTAATAAAATTGTGTTAGGCCTACATGGTAGTATGATGATGATAAGGGGGTCATAATCATGGCAACGTAGATGTGAATTAGAATACTCTTAGTAGTTTTACTATTGGTGATGTGTTGCTTATGTTTTTCTCCCCCTTGACCATCTTTTTCAACCCCCAAATTGATTTTTCTTGCCTTTTATGTTGCCTAGTGACCCCTTCATTTTTCCTATTTAGGATCGCCTTGATTGTCTTATAGTCACCACTTTTGAGTTTTAGGGTTTCCCCTAATGTTTCCAAGTTACCTAGGTGACCTTGATTGGAAAAAGGGGCGACCCTATGTTTTTTATGCATAAAACAACTCATATTTTTATCTTTTCTTCTTCATTTTTAACTCATTTTAACTCCCATTTTTTGTGCCAACTCATGCTTTTCCTTTATTTATTTCTATTATAAACTCATGGTCAATTTTTATCTCTTCTAAATTGTTTCCTAAATCTCTTTGAGTTCACTTTAGTTTTCTTTTAATTTTGTCAAGTTTTCTTCTATTCTTCTTGTCTCTTCCATTATTCATGAAATTGTTTCCGTTTCTTCTCAAGCTAACTCTTTCTTTTGATCTTATATCTTCTTCTATTCCCTCCCATTTCTACCTATAAATACCTATCATATCTTCATTGTTTAATCATCCTCTTCTCATTTTGAGAACACATAAGCTTCTTCACATGCCTTTGAGTCTCTTAGTTTATTTCATTAGTTTTAGTTTCTACAAAGCTTCAAAGATTTCACTTAGGAGGTTGTTTTTATTAGTGTGAATAGGGATATTTCCTATCTAGTTTCCCATTGTTGTGTGAATAATTCATATTATTTAACTATTTATTAGTTAAATAATATTCACACACATATTCACATGTTAAGTTGACTTAGTGAGCCTTTTAGATGTTTCTAGTTGTTGATAGTTGTCTTATCCTACACATGTGATCTAGTTGTCCCATGTCATAGGATTAAGACAATTGTCACATGACTACAACATCTTATCTCTCATCCTTGCCTTTATAAGCAAGGCTCTTCATGTACATTGTAATAAGAAGAACAATTTTGCATTCATTGATAGAATAGAATTATTCTCTCATTTTCTCTCTTGTGCTTTCATGAAGTCCTAGATCTTGGGTTGATCCTATCTTAGCCAACTCTTACATGGTATCAGAGTTTTAGGAGGAATCACTTTGTGTTAGTCAATTTTTTTTGAGAGATTTGAATGCAAAATCATGGTGGATCTTGATAGTTAAGTATGCTCTTCTCTTGCATCAAATGATGGCCTAGAGAATCAGAAAGACTTGATGGAAAAACCAGATTTGTGAGGCTTTTCTCTTTGTGCCTTGTATTGCATGTTCATTTTGGAGCATGTTGGTACAAATCTGAGCATACTATTGTGTTCAGGAGGTTCGAGATAGTCAAGATCACCTTTTGTTTCATCCAGATCGGATACCAGAGGCCAAATCTATGAGGTTTTCAATTTTGGGAGTGGTTACCTAATCCAGAGGGTACCTACATTTTTGGAGCAATTTGGCCAAAATCAAACCCTGCCATCACATCTAGAACACCCAAAAACCTATAGATCAACTATCAATTTGACCAAATCAAAGAAAGTTGCAGCGAAAGGCAATTTTTTTTACAAATTGGTATATGGAATATTTTGCAGAATATTTTGCAGGCATCATCACTGCACAAGCTGATCTTGCAGGCATCAATGAATCTCCTTCTGTGCAAATATCCATCAGGTAAAAAAAAATTATTCGTTGGTTAAATTAAATATCTACAAGTTTAATTTTTATTCTACAAAGATTTTTTTAAAAATAAAGAGTATTAGGGTACCCGATAGGTACCCTGCGTAGGGCCTATCAGGCCTCGTACCCGTTGCCAGTTAAACTGTAAACCTGAAATGAACAAAATGTTTTGGATCATATTCCGATAGGATTCAGCCAAATACTACCTTCGACCTACAACAATAGCTTTATGAAATCAAACAGGGCAGTTTTTTTGTGGAAATCAGTAGTTTTTTCTCATAGTCAGGTAGTTTTAGAGTTTTGAAGGTGGTTTTAGTGTTCCACAGGTGGTTTCTGCCAGAACTAAGGTGGTTTTAGTAGGTCAAAGGTGGTTTTACAATAGACAAGTAGTTTTCTGATTTCAGCTAGTAGTTTGCCAGCTAGACAGACAGTTTTTTGCACCGAAGGCAATTTTCTAGATTCCAGTGAGAATATTCTGAGGACAGAGGATATATTCTATCAAGTATTGCTGATGTCAGTGGTGACATTAGTGCCAAGGGCCCCTTTGGCCATCTTCTAGCCCTAATTGAGCAATTTTTTTCTGGGAGCCATAACTTTTCACTAGGATATCAAAAATTGGCAAACGAGATATCGACAGAAAGCTAGTTTCGAGCACTTTGTAGTGGTGTAGATAATTTTCTCAATTTTTTTTATAGGTGCCAGATATAGCTATTTGAAGCCAGTTCTTGCATTTTTCACTCTCGAGCTCACAACTTGTGCTCACTTTATCAGAATTTCAACTTTTTATAGGCGTTGGAAAGGTATTTATGTACTCTACAGTTTTGTCTATGCTATTTTTCCAAAATTTTATTTAGATATCAGATTTCAGTTTGAGGCTCTTTGGGTACATATCACTCATTGATTGGAAAATGAGTTGAAATTGGTGGTTGTTTTGGTTTGGGGGGCTTCAATTACAATGTTGATTAAGTTTGTGCTTTGATATAACTACTTGTGTTCTTCTTTTCCTCTAGATAATGGATAAATCAAGGGTTTCATTGTTAACACCTTATAAAGTTATGCAACTTGGAGTCAACATGCATGGAATGCCCTAACGGATCTTGGGCATTCTCTATATGTTGAAAAAAAGATACCTAAACCCATAAATGATAAGGAAAAGATAAAATGGATGATTAAGCATACAAAAGCTCTTGGATGTCTTTGTAGTTTCATTTCCCTAGATATCTTGTTTTAGATTGAGGCATGTTCAAATTCACATGATGATTGGGAAAAATTAAAAATATTGTATGGTACACCAGATGAAGTTAAAGGCTATCAAATTGATAATGCATTGATGAGCCTTGATCCTAACAACTTTAGCAACATCTAGGATTACATAACTAAGGTTAATGATCTAAGAGCACAATGTAAAGCATGTGGTATTAAGAAAAAGGACATTCAGTTGATCTACAACGTGTTGAATAAACTTGGTCCTCAATATGCAACTTTTGTTTCTAGTTTTCACACTCATAGGTTAACTATGGGATCATCTTTCACTATGCCTTCATTTGCATCCTTTTCTGAGATGTTAATGCATGAGCAACATAAGCTTCTATCTATGGGTCTCATTAAGCCATCATAGACTCATGCTTTGGTGGTTGGACAACCTAAGGAATAGAAAGTGTTAGGTTCTCCTGACAAGAAACAAAAGAAATTCAAGAAAAATCCACACATAGATCAAGCACAAAATTCATCTAAGAAGGAGAAGCCTACATGTGCTTATTGTAAGAAATCAAGGCATGATGAACATAATTATTTTATGAAACAGATTAACATGTTGATGTAACGTTTTCAAAAGAACAATCTTCTATCACCCAATTCTTCTTCTACTCCTTCTACTCCTTCTTCAACATCTACACAACCAATTTTTTTTGAATCGAGTCATGTAAGGAAAGATAAGGAACACAAACATAAAGATAAAGCACTTTGTGCAAGTACAAGTTCTGCATCAGGTAAATAACTTCTTGATTCATGTGCTTCTCATCATATGGATTCTTTCAAGGATATGTTTTCTTCATTTGAGCCGTGTGATATGCCACCTATCTTGATGGGTAATAACACATATATGAATCTAATTGGGAAGGGAACTATTGATATTGGTGAAGGTACTTTCAATGATGTACTTTATGTGCCTTCTTTGACCAATAATCTTCTTTCCATATATCAAATTACTCACAATGGTATAGGGAAGACAGTGGTGTTCACACCTAAGTTGGTTATTATCAGAGACTTGGAGAGCACATAGATTATTCCTACTAGGGTTGTTGATCATGCATCTTGACTATACACCTTTTATGGTTTCTCTCATGATGATGATTCAGATCCATTGGCTGAGATTCACACTCCTTGTGTGAATCACATTTTAGAGGAGAAGTTTGGTCACTTGAACCTTGGTATTCTAGCCTCTTCATTAGTTCTTGAGACATGTGCTACACTTCCATCTTCTCCACCTCCTACTTCTTCTGAGTTTCATCCTTCAATTCAATAGGATGCTTAATGTCTTTTAGATACAACCTTGTGGGATGAGCATTTGATAGGCATTTCAGATTTGTTTTGTGAGTCCCATCTTGCAGATTTGGAGAACATATTTGAGGGGTTATGTCTCCTCTTTGATGACAGTCATGGCACAACTATTGTCAACCCATCTTTGTCTTTGGAACTTGATGATTTTTAGTTTCCACTAGATTTTGGATTGTCTTTTTCATTAGTTAGGCCTAGGACTCTTAATTTGATTGTGGTATCATTTAGCATAGACATGGAGACACATGAGCATTTTTTATAGATATCATATTTCATGAGACTTCTTCCCTCATCTCTTTTTTTGGATTTGAAGTTTCTTCGACATACACCAGTGGATTGGTTTCTTCCCAAGGGGAGGAATGTTGTTTGCAGGTTTTGGATCATCTTTAGTCTTCTTCTTCGAGCATTCACCACTGGCACAGGAGCTAATTCATTATGGGGGGGACATCTCAAGTCTCATTATTTCCCTCTTATGGGGGGCTATATATTGTATATTGGTGATGGGTGTCGTATTTGGGGGGTCTTGATTTTTTCATCATTCCATCACTTGTACATGTTTTGTTTGCATGCATTCTCACTTTTGGAGAGGAGTTTTTCCCATGATGTTTTCTCCTTAACTCCACTTGAGATTTGTTTGTACATGGGTACCTAACATGGCCCTGTATCTAGGACCCATCCATCATTGCATCTTTGCATTTGTTAGCTTCTCCCTAAGTTGCACTTAAGGGGGGTGTTAGTGTGAATAGGGATATTTCCTATCTAGTTTTCCATTGTTCTGTGAATAATTCATATTATTTAACTATTTATTAGTTAAATAATAATGACACACATATTCACATGTTAAGTTGACTTAGTGAGCCTTCTAGATGTTTCTAATTGTTTCTAGTTGTTGATATTTGTCTTATAGTTGTCACATGCGATCTAGTTGTCTCATGTCATAGGATTAAGACACTTGTCACATGACTAAAACATCTTAGCTCTCATCCTTGTCTTTATAAGCAAGGCTCTTCATGTACATTGTAATAAGAAGAACAATTTTGCATTCATTGATAGAATATAATTATTCTCTCAATGTCTCTCTTGTGCTTTCATGAAGTCCTAGATCTTGGGTGGATCCTATCTTAGCCAACTCTTACAGTTTTCATGTTATCTTTCCTTATTCAAGCTTATACATAGCCTCCCCTCTATCATTTATGATCGTACAAGGATCGAGCCTTCTTTCAAAATTATTATTGCTTCTAAGACATATTTTCATTTACTCATGTCCCCTTTTTTAATCTCTGTCACTAAGAGGAGGACCCTACTACTATAGAGGAGGAGACAATTGCCACATGACCTTTGAGGACATATCCTGGCATTGGCACCCATTATTACAAGTTCTTGATTGCTTTCATAGTAATTGTTGGTGTTAATGAGGTATATTACCTAATTGGTTTTACATAAGGTCCTATTTACACTTGTTTAGTTAAGTTTACTTGGGGTACACTTAGGATAGTTATCTATTTGTGTCTCATGTCATATGATTAAGACACTTGTCATCATCCTATGTAGTCCTATCTCATTACCTTACCTATATAAGCAAGGTCCCTCATGTACTTTTTGTATCATAATATCATAATTCCATTTTACACCACAATCAACAAATTTATCCACTTTCTACTATCTTGTGGAAGGTTATTTCTAGTTTTGTACGTGATCCTGGGAGCTTAAGCCCATTGGTAACTCTTACATGGTACCAGAGCTTCAGATCCATAGGCATCTTCTCAAATCTAGGATAAAATTAGGTGTGAGCTTTTTCTAGGTGCATTTCTAGAAAAAAGGACCCCACCATTGAGTCTAGAAGGCCCTAAAGAAGAATTTTGATGTAAAATACCCTATGTTTTGGTGACAAAAAAAATTGGCTATATTTGCTAGGGTTTGAAAAAAAATATAGTAAAAAATCATGTACAAATCATATAGAAGCTGTATGATCTGTACTTATCTACATTGTATGGTTGACTGTCATGTCCCTTTTTTAAATTAATTTAAAATGGTGAGGCAATTAGCCCATTCCAGCACTTTCCATGGGCTATGGTAAGTAATTAGGAAAGTAATTTATTTAATATTTAATTTTGGTTCCAAAATATTTTAATTTTTAAATATTATTATTTGGGCCGATTAAATATTAAACATATAATTTATTATTGTGGCTCCACCATTTGAGGCACTGGGTTTTGGAATATGCCAAGATAACTTCCAAAAATAAATTGGCAATATTCTATGATAGGAACGACATATTTTATGACAAGTTGTCATAGTGGAGTTATTAGTTATTTTTGGGCAACAACTATGGAATTGGAAGAAGCAACATTTAATATTATTTTTAATTTCCCTCCAAGAGGCTTTGAGAATTTGGATTCCCAAATTGGCCAAGGAAGACATAAATATGGATTTGTTATGCATTTGGGGGTTTCTCATGTTCATTTTACAACTCAATTTTCTGTATGAGCTTTGCCTTTTACAAAACCTTCTTTGGATGAAAACCCATTGGAGGCTGGATACTATGGATGAAAACCCATAGGTTTATTGGAGGAAAATTCACTTAGGATTTGCATTTGGAGCTTCATGGTAGTGCAGATAGATTTCAGTATTTTCTCGTGTTGTTTGTTGTAAGTTTTTAGGGGAAGATTACATAAAGTGTGAGGACTGCTTGGTGTTGTGTTTTGTTGTTGAGAAACACATGGATATTCCTATAGTGTTTTCAGATCTATACTTGAAGTGGAATAAACATATTTCAGTTTGGAGTAATATCCTAGTTATAAGTGTTGTGTAGTTTCAGTTTTGTGGGTGTTTCATGGACAAGTTTTATCTTGCTTTTTTGCTGCTATAGTTGCAACTACTGTAGTAGTTGGTATTTCTATTATAACAGAATATTTTGAGTACATATTACCATCTGTATTTTTGGGATCAACTCTAGAAAATTTGGTGTCAAAACTATGTGAAATCGGGTGCCCAAACAATGAAGAAATGCAATTTTTGAGTGAGGGTTTTGTAAGTGTGTTTCTAGATTTTGTTGCTAAACATATTTCTATTGTAGATGTTGCTTTTGTTACACCATATTTCTATTATGTAGAAAAGAGTGATCTAGCCTTAAGAGTTAAACTAGGTCAAAACCCTCTTCTACAAACATTGAGACACAAATCAAGCTTGGCTTCTACCCTCAAGGGAGAGCCAAACTATAGGGGTTCTACCTATTTGTTGTATAGATAAGTGTTTAACCAAATTCAACCAATCTAACTAGGGCACAAGATCAAACCCTAGTTGAGAAAGATTGAGCCACAGATGATTGTCAAAAGCGAGATTTGAGAAACTAATTAAATAGCAGAGGTAAAGAAATAGTTCATAACCTGGATCTAGTGACCAAAATACTCAAGACCAGGGTGCCTGGGTGCTCTAGGCCTCTATTAGGGTTTATAGAAACTATCACTTTTATCAGGTTTGCACCTATGATACCTTTCATCTCCCAGACTAGTATCTCTCGAAACTTGTTCGTCTGCTCTGCACACAAGAAAGAAGAGAAACATGTTTGTGGCTACATAGGATCTTTCCTCAGTCAAGCCCCCGTTTCGGTATTCCTACCTCACAGATATCCAAGATTAATCCAGATGTCGTGTGTGCTAAAAAATCCTAAGTGTGAGTAGTAACATGCAAGATCTAATCAAATAACAACAAACCCTATTCCTATATGACTCAAGCAAATAGGAAAGGATGCCTCACTCAAGGAAGCTCACAACTTCACCTCAAGGATGAAGATTCATGGAAGGTTTGTTGAATAAGAAGGTGATGCAACCATACCCTTGGTAGGTACTCAAGCCAAGCTTAAGTTGGTGATTCCAACCCTTCTCCCAATCATGCAAAGTGCTTCAACCTAGGAACCAATGAGAGACTCAAGATCTCATCTCCTAGGCTTCATACAAATCTTTCCAAGATCAAAGTAGAACTCCACTTGAACAAAAACTTGCAATAACACAATAGCATAGAGAGCAATAGAGAGATTCTTCACATTCAAAATCAATCTTGTCATCTAGTTTAAAATGAGGGAAGTCACTTTATTTTATACAAGGCTATAGAAAAGAGTAATTAGGATTAAAATACTGACATAATGCCCCAAAAAGCAAATTTGAACTTAGGGTCAGCCTAAACAACATCAAATCCAACTTGTAACTTTAAATTGTATCTCAAAACATGGGAGGGACTAGGGCGCTTGGGCGCCTTGGGCCTAAGGGCAATTTTAGGCTTAAGTCCACTCCTAATGCGAGGCTAACTCTAAATCTCAATTCATTTCTCAGGGTCATGACGAAACTTTAATCAGAATCATAACATCTTCTATAAACGGGGCCAAAAGAAGGTTTTAAGGTAGACCTAAAAATGGACTAGGCTTGGGATCACTAAAGGGAGGAGCTAAACATAGTGAAATTGTGCCTACACACAAGTGTACAACATTTAGCCCCCACTTTAGCGGTCATATGACACTATGTGCATATGTAAGCTAAAGGATAGGAAAGTAAAAACATATTGCAAAAAGGATATCAAAAAGGATATTGTAGAGGACACAGATCATCGATGTGCAAGAGGGTGAAGCCCCCAGTCTATGATCCTATAAACCACAGTGTTAGTGCGATAAGATAAACCTGCAACCAACAAATGTATGTGTTAGTCAAAAAAACCCTAAAGGGGAAAGGTGATGAGAGTGAAATTCATGGGTAGATATATGCCCCCTATTTCTGCTTGCTACTTTAGGATGTAGAAACAAGGTGGCAATCTTTCCACTTCAACTTTCTAGAGAAAGAAGGTTGATGAAGATGCTTTGGTAGGATCATTCTAATGAATAACGCCGAGATGTAAAACATATGGTTGTAAGAACCAGGATTCAAATGCAATAATAACAACACTCAAATTTGAGTTCACTAGCCTAAGTTATCAATGTTAAGATGAAGAGATGTCTAGAGGAAAGGTGGTCTTCAACCCTAGATAGTAACCAAGAGCTTTTAACTTTTTACTATAAATAGTAAAAGAAGTTCTCACCTTTTACCATTGTCATTTTTAATTTTTGAGGAGATAGAGCAAGGAGAGCCATCATGCCGAGCCAAAGGCCATATTGACCACCGAGGCTGGAAGCACTATGGAGCTGAGTGGCACAGGGACTTGACGAGCATGAGGTAGGCATCTATCTAACTTGAAAATTCCTTTACATGATTATTTTTAATGATTTTTTTGAATTTCGAGCCATAAGACACTTTTCAGTATCCACCTAGGGTGCCATTGTCCTCTTGAGGCACCTTAGACCTCTTTGAGTGCCCAAGTCCTCCCTGAGCACCCTAGACCTGTCTGGGTACCTTGGTCCAAGGACAAGGCTATGAATGTTTGTTGTGATTATTGATGAAGTTGTTAAGATTGAAGTATGATGTATACTTTATTTTTTATGCTTCATGATCTCCCAGGGATGCAAGAGCATGCTGACGGTTGTCTATACACATTGTTGCATAGTCGATTGAGCACACTTATTAACATAGAGATGGGACATCTGCAAGATGTTGGACTGTGGTGGGTGTACACTATGACCATGATGACATACCATCGTTCTATGCTGATGGCACTCATGGAGCGATGGAACACAAACACATCCAATTTTCATCTTCTAACAGGAGAGATGATCATGACCTTAGAGGATGTGTATAAGACACTACGATTACCTATGCATGGCAAAACAATCAGGGTCACAGAGTAGAGGTCTAGGGAATACACTTGGGTGAGCCAGCTATATTGTCTTGGATACATAGTTCCATTGAGTGTTTGAGGACACATCGACATCAGATTCTTAGAGCAAGGTGCGACTATTATTCTAACCATACGTTGCATCATGATCTCTTCCGTTGCACTAGTTGTTATACTGGATGGGTGAGGAAAACACCTTCACGAGGGCCTAGTCCATACCATTAGAGCGATGGAGGAGTAGAGGACAATATACTTCTGGGGACAGAGTATTCTTGCTCACTTATATTATGATTTGGGTCGCTATGTACACCATGAGGCACACAACTTGATGATATGAACACTCCTACAAGTGTGGGCATTCTAGCATATTACATGCATGAGGCCAGTGGATTATCTGATAGAGACTATCTAGAAAAATCCATGAGCACACACCTACGAGCTGAGAGGATCGTGGAGATATGGTGATTTACTTTTCTGTAGGATTGTATTAGACAGGCTGCAACTAGAGGCCATTAGGTAGAGACCATACACGGGATACAGGCCATGGATCGGACAGAGGAGGCAACTAGCAAGGATGTAGAGGGATCGATTGTTAACCGGTCACTGAGATCACATTGTAGTTTCCTTCTACTATGATAGAGTGATGAGGTACTTCAGACGAGTGTAGGAGGTTCCTACCACATGACCGTTCTATGCGAGGTCATCACGTTGTGGGGTGTAGCCTCAGGATAGGGCATGACTCACCATTGTAGACATGGTGTTGAGTGATCCTAATGATGATACAAAGGATGATGATCCTATCTCCAATGCTGACAATGTAGGTGTGACCCCAACATATACAACATGGTGGGAGACAGTATGCCCTGTCCCTATCTTCCCTAACAATCATCTTGTTGGTGATCTCAGATCTTGGGCTAAGCGAGGAGATGAGTTAGAGGAAGGAGAGAGAGATAGTGACAGAGATGACATGAGAGATGATGATGATGAGGAGGAGGAGAAGGATCCTTCTTTTCCCATGATGAGAGGTAGATGACACCAGTTAGTTGAGGATGTAGGAGTCGATGAGGAGGGACCTGAGGTCTGAGCTCATAGCCTATGACCATGACACACAACCAAAGGAGTACAATGTCACTTCAAGCATGGGGAGTTGAGTGGTGGAGCCACTACGATGCCCCCAATAGCTGGAATGATTATAGATACCAGCGTAGTCATCAATCCATATCATCCATCATGGCAGGAGGGTGATCTAGGTGATGATTATATTTTTGTTATTATGCTTATAGTGATTTAGAATGTATCATGTTGATTTGATTGAGATGCTGGCATGATGATTATTTTACACTTTGCAGTTGGTTCCAGTGCCTAGCACAACTTTGTGAGTCAGATCATAACAGCGATGGTACCTACTGAATTGACACAACAACTAGTGTAGGCCTTCTATAGGCCACCACATGAGGCAGGTTGGCACACATAGATCTTTTATTCCATAGTGTAGCTTAGAGCAACATTTGAGGATGGACATATAGAGTGAGATCAACTAGTAGTTGAGCGAGATTAGGTGGTTTAGAGGGCAGCGAGTGCTGAGGAGGCATGAGATACTTTTCAAACACAACTAGATCAGCATAGAGTCATGGCGACATCAGGTACTGAACATGGCCTACTGAGGTATCTACAGGTTGATGTGGACTAGCTGAGAGTTGAGAGAGATCAACTTCAACGATTACACATAGAGTCCAGGCAAGTGATAAGGGAGCTTAGAGGCAAGGTTAGGGGATTATGGTCGCAAAGTGTCTCTGGGAGTCACTCATGATCAATAGCCTTACGTAGGTGGCCATCTGTTACTCGTTCACCACCATGTCTTGAAGGATCTGGATATCATGGTCTGACACATTGATGATATCATATTGTATTATATTACAATTTACCACATTTTGATGTAGTGGTGAACTTATGTACTCAAACTCTTATGATTTTTATATATATATTTTTGATTCATGACTTGGTGTGTTTGTTCTAGATGCCATTTGTGATCTACTTGTGAAGTAAATGAAACAGAGATCTAGATTTCTTTTATACATGTATGCCAAATTAAATGCTAAAAGTGATTTGTGTAAACAACTATGTGTAATTGTTTAACAAATGCAACAATAATTTAAATGATACCTGTTCTAATGAAACACACATATGTATGCTTAATTAGATTTTTACAACAAGAAGCACACACATGATGAAATAATTCAGTTGTGATCCCATGAAACAACATTGTAACATTGTTATAAAGATTAGATTCGACAATGATTATTGACCCTAATGCACATCTCTCCATTTGTATGCTAGTAATTACGTAATTCTTTGAATTAAGAAAACTACTCTAAAGAATCAAGACAACTACATATTTTTTCAAGATTGAAGCAAACAATGAAATAGAAAATTTACATTTACTATCTACTAAACATTTGCTCTATAAAGAAAGTGATAGCATACAAGTAAACAACTACATTTAAGCATAATATCTATGCAAGTGTTTAACATTGATAGGTTCTTTAATAGGTGTACCATGCATATCAGCCAGTCTATACACACCTGATCTGAGGGATTCAATGATGATGTAAGGTCCTAACCAATTTAGGCTAAACTTCCCTTTTTCGTCAGGAGGTGCATTGACATTCTGCTGATTTTTGTAGAGTACAATATCTCCAACCTTGAATGAACGATGAATAACCTGTTCATTGTATGAGCGTTGCACAGACTTTTGATGAGCTTCAATATGTTCGAGAGTGCTTATATACTTTCATCGAGTATTTCAAGTTGTTGATATCGTAATTCCCTTTGAATATTTTCGTTAAGGATGCCCTTGAGAGAAATTTGCAATGAAGGAATTTCTAAATCCAAAGGCATAATCACATTAGCCCCATACACAAGGTTGTACGGGGTAGTACCTATATCTGTATGAACACTTGTTTGATAAGCTCATAATGTAGATGATAATTGAGTATGCCAATCTTTTTTATGTTTGTTAATGATTTTTTGATGAATTTGTCCAGTTACTTTGTTAGAAGCTTCCACTTGTCCATTTGATTGAGGATAATATGACATAGAGAAGCGGTGTTGAATATGATATCTTTTGAGAAAATTCTTCACATCTTTGTTCTTAAATGAAGCACCATTATCAGAAACCAAAGCAAAAGGAATACTGAATCAAGAGATTATGTTATCTTGAATGAAATGACAGATTACTTCAGCAGTCGTGGATCAAAGAGGAATTTCTTTGACCCACTTCATAAATTAATTGGTAGATATGATCATAAAAGTATGTCCTTGAGAAGGAGGAGAAATTTTTCCAATCAGATCCAAGCCCTACACGAAAAATGGCCAAGGTGAAACCTGAGCACGAAGTTCCTAGGCAGGAGCTCGAATGATCTTGTTATGTTGTTGACACTATGGGCACATTTTAACAAAGGCAAAGGAATCTCATTCCAGGTCTTTCCAATAGTAACCCATACGAAGCAAATTTTGAACAAGAGATCTCCCACCGAAATGTCCTCTGCAGGCACCTAAATGTGCCTCCTCCATGGTAATCAGGATCTTTGAATAATTAAGGCAATGAAGGAGAGGACCTTCGTAGATTTGTTGATATAGAATATTTGATAAGATGATGTAACATGCCGCAAGTTTGCATATGCGAAGCCTGAGCGCTTCTGGATGCTAGATCAAGAAAGGTACCATCACACAAATATTGGAATATATGGGAGTACCATTCTCTTGATCTATATTATCACAAAAGGCAACATTAGTAATTTTAGATATTAAAGGTATTTTGAGATTATAGATGATGAGTTGATAGTTTCCTGAAGAATCTTCAAGGGACATAAGGGAAGTTGCACTTGCCATTGCATCCACATGCCAATTATCTTTTCATGGAATTGTGTTGATTGTGTAAGATGAGAAATTCTTCAGCAACGATAAAGCCAAGTCTTGATACTAAGATAACTTATCTTGCTTTGCTTGATAAGATCCAGTGACTTGTCTTATGATCAATTGAGAATCACCAAATATTGAGATGTGTTTAATGTTTAGAGATAAAGAGGCATGCAAGCTAGCAATAAGGGCTTGGTACTCTGCAATGTTGTTGGTACATAAAAAATTAAGACAAAAAGATAAAGGAATTGGCTTTCCTGAAGGAGCTACTAGTATAACACCAGCACTGGAGCCAGTTTGACATCGAGAACCATTGAAGAAATTTTTTTGCTTAACTTCAATATCCACGGAAAGGATTTGATCATCAAGGAAAGATTCTTGATTTACAATAGTGAATGGCAAAGGAGCTTCCGCTAAGTGATCGATCAACGCTTGCCCTTTAATTGCCTTTTGAGAGACAAATTTAAGGTCAAATTCTATTAACAACATAACCCACTTTGCTAAGCATCCTAAAAGATCTATTTTAGCAAATAGATGCTTTAGAGGATCAAATTTAACAATTACATTGATTTCAACATTTAAGAGATAATGTCTCAATTTTTGTGTTGCAAAAATAATAGCTAGGCATTGCCTTTCTATTGTAGTGTATTGCATTTCATAATCGAGAAAAGTTTGGATGATGTAATACATAACACATTCTTTGCCATCATCATCATGTTGTGCTAACAAAGCTGTGAGAGCATTAGGAGATGCCAATGTGTAAAGGATGAACGGTCGTCCAGAGATGACTGGTTGTAATATAGGCGGATTGGAAAGATATCTTTTGAGATCATCAAAATCTTTCCGACAATCGCTATCCCATTTAAAGGTAGATTATTTCTTGAGTAGCTGTGTGAAAGGAAGAGTCTAATCCACAAGTTGTGAAACAAATTGATGAATAGCCTAAATCTTCCCTTGCAAACTTTGAAGTTGTGAAATATTCTTAGGAGATGGCATGTTAACAATGGCGTCAATATTTTTCGTGTTTACTTCAATACCACAATGCAAAACAATGAATCCCAATAGCTTGTTGCTATCTACACCAAAGACACATTTCTAAGGATTCAAGAGCATGTTATATTTACCTATACGTTCAAATATTTGATGGAGAATTTTGATGTGATCCTGGCGCAAAACAGATTTAGCCATAATATCATTGACATAATCCTTTAAGACATTATGAATTAAATCATGAAAGATAAGTGTCATAGCTTGTTGTAAAGTCGCACTAGCATTGTTTAATCCAAACAACATGACAACCCAACAAAAATGTTCCCCAAGGAGTTATAAAAGCTATTTTATATTGATCCTAAAGATTAATGAATATTTGATTATAACCATAGAAAACATCCATGAAGGAAAGTAATGCATGGCTAGCGGTAGAATCAACAATCATATCAATATTAGGAAGAAGAAAGCCATCCTTCAAAGATTCTTTGTTCAAATCTCAAAAATGATTAAACATTCAAATATGGTTGTTGAATTTAGCGTCAACCACAATATTCGAGATCCAAGGTGAGTAGGCAATAGGGTGGATAAATCTTGCTTGTAAAAGCTTCTGTATCTCAACTTTGACTAACATTGAAACCTTAGGATTCATCTTGCGTATCTTTTGTTTAACTAGTTTAGCATCAGGATGAATGACAATATTATGTATTACCACCTGAGGATCGATGCCGGGTATATTAGAGTATGTCCAAGCAAAGAGATCAGGATATTCATGTAAAAGAGATGCGATTTCTTATTTTTCTTCTATATCTAGACAATTTCCAATAGGGGTGACTTTTTCAAGGTCATCCTTATCCATCAAAACATCAACAGTTTTCCCATTAATGAGAGTACTACGGTCTTGAGTGTCAAGAGGATAAAGGGATTCTATAGGTGACTCATGAGATGCCAAGGTATTATTAGATAAATAAGTGATCTTACCAAAGTATGCTTCCACATGTAAACAATAAGGAAGGCCACGATCATGATGGTAATGAGGCAAGTGATCATAAGCTCCTAAGAATTCATCCAAAGCTTCATCTATTGAAAAAGTATCAAAAGGAATATCTTGAAAATTAGAATCTATATCGATCAATTCTATATAGACCCATTTAAGTGTAGATGATGAGATTGTGTTGACATTTAGATTAGGATGACAAACAGATTTGGTGGGCTCTAAAGGACGATATCCAATTCCAAATGAAGAGTAATGCGGATTAGCCTCCAAAGGGACTTTAATACCTTGCTCCTTTATACCACAACCATTACAATTGTATCCACATTGAGAGAGAATATGGAAACCTTGACCATAGATAGATGCCATTTTCAAAGAGGAAGGAAGCAAACCATAGGTCCCATCTTCAGTAGTATAAGAATAAGTGTTATCCTCATTACTTTTCAAAGAAATTTTAGGTGATGTAGGAGTAGAAATTGAAGCTACCTTAGAACATTTTGGCTTTGACAGTGAGACTTTATACTCCCCTACAAAGGTAGGTGTAAAGTCTAATGAACCCCAATCATCGCCAAAGAGTGTATTTGAAGGTAAAACAAATTCTTCTACAATAACCTCTTTATGAGAGGGAGAATAATTGATTTTAGAAAGAGAAGTGAGAGAAAAGGGCTTGAAATATTGATTATTTTTAGCCTCAGTTTGTAAACAACTTTCCAGAGTCAGATCGACTTCAATTGTATAGAGTTGATCATTATGAACAAACTTTATTTATTGATGAAGGGTAGACATGACTACCCCCATGGAATGAATCCAAGGTCTACCAAGAAGAAGATTATATGAAATAGAATTAGGCATGACATGGATAAGGCTAGGCAATGTCATGAGACCAACCCTAAGAGGTAAGGTGATAGTACCCAATGATTATCTATCAACATTATCAAAGCCACGAATGTTGAGTTTATCTAGTTTGATGAGAGAGGTATCAACATTGATTTTATTTAACAAGTCTATGCCATAGACATTAAGACCTGATCCACCATCAATCATGGTACATCTAACTCTCATATTATGAATGAAGATGAATGTCATAAGAGGCCCATTTTGGTTTTGAACTTCTATGGGAGGTAATTCATGTGGTTGAAATACAATATCTAATTTAGTCACATGCATACAATCTAATAGAGCTGCTACATCATTCAGTTGAACAGTAGGTGGAACAATCACCTTTTGTAAAGCTTCTTGGAGCATTCCGTTGTATGTAGGTGATGTTTGTATCAACTCAGGCATAGAGAGATCTTTGTTGGAGTAGCCTAAAACTACTCAACAAGATCATAATCTCTACCATTATGAGTAGGAAGATGAGGTGCTTGAGGAAGAATAAGTTGAGAAGGTGGAAGAGAAGCAAGAAAACATTGTATTTGTTTCTTTTGTTTATTGTTTCTAATGTTGTATGCGTGAGAAACTTCATGGTGTATGGGTTGCTACGACACATTTTGATTGAATGGACTATTTCTAGTGATTTGTTTTGCATGATTGAAGATATAACTAGGAGTTCTAGGTGTTTTTAGAGAACCTCCTATTATGATAGATGATTGAGGAGCATCATTACAAAGATGCACAACAATTTTAGGCTTCGTAGGTTCATTTGGAGAACCAGAAACATAAATTGTATTAATGATTCTTTGAAATAGAGATGGTTTAAGAGTCGTGGAGGATGATTTCATCAAAATGAAGTCATCTAAGGCTTCATCTAACATATCAAAATCAACAGTACTAAATGGCTCATCAAATGCATTAAAATCTTGAATAAAGTAATCCAACATAATTGTATATCCTACTTTTCCAAACTTTATAGTGATAAAGTAAAGAACAAGGAATGAAGTATCTTTATGCACAATATGAAATGTATCAAACTATGAACAACAATGGTTTAACTATACTTTTCAATAAATAGCTAAAACATAGTCAAAATTTATCAATTTTCAAGTTAGAATTACCATAAAATTAAATTTTAGGTAACCCTAATCAATATATATCAATGAAAGCAAGATGTATGACTAAAGAATGTGTAAAAAACTTAGTTGAAATCAGATCTAAACATCAGATCAGAAATCTAAATTGTATTACAATGATCTATTATCATGAAGCATAACAATAACAAAAACATAGGCTAGTTATCATAAAAAACACATGCTACTTTTTCCAATTTCAAATGACAATATGAAAAGCATGTACTAAAGACAAAGTGTGAATAGCTATATAAAATAAACTTACTTTAATCAACCTAACAATACTAACAAGATCTGAAACAACACACTAATTTTCAAACCCTAGGTTTAAGACTAGCTAGGTTGTTATGAAATGCAAGGATTTTATAACCCTAATGATGAATTTAAATGCAAAATGTACTATATGCAATCAAAGTAATGATGAATGCACCTAATTTAAATAAGATATATAACAACAAATAATCTTTTTCAGAAATGAAGAAGGATGCAAGAGTGTAAGAAGAGTCAGGTTCACCAAAATGTTATGTAGAAAAGAGTGATCTAGCCTTAGGAGTTAAACTAGGTCAAAACCCTCTCCTACAAACATTGAGACACAAATCAAGCTTGGTTTATACCCTCGAGGGAGATCCAAACTACAGGGTTTTAACCTCTTTGTTTTATAGTTGAGATTTTAACCAAATTCAACCAATCTAGCTAGGGCACAAGATCAAACCCTAGTTGATAAAGATTAATCTACAAACAACTAACAGAAGCGAGATCTAAGAAACTAATTGAATAGAAGAGGTGAAGAAATAGTTTAGAACCTAGATTTGGTGACCAAAATGCTCAGGACTAGGGCACATGTGCACTGTAGGCCTCTTTTAGGGTTTACAAAAACTGTCACTTTTGTCGGGTCTGCACCTGTAATACCTTTCATCTCCCAGACTGGTATCTCTTGAAACTTGTTTGTCTACTTTGTACACAAGAAAGAAGAGGAAAATGTTTGTGGCTATTTAGGAGCTTGCCTTAGTCAAGCCATCATTTCGGTATTCCTACCTCATGGATAGCCAAGATTAAATCCAGATGGCGTGTGTGCTCAGAAATCCTAAGTGTGAGCAGTAACATGTAAGATCTAATCAAATAACAACAAACCCTAGTCCTATATGACTCAATAAAATAAGAAAGGATGCTTCACTCAAGGAAGCTCACAAATTCACCTCAAGGATGAAGATTCATGGAAGGTTTGCTAAATAATAAGGTGATGCAATCATACCCTTTGTGGGTACTCAAGCCAAACTCAAGTTGGTGGTTCCAACCCTTCTCCCAATCATGCAAAGTGCTTCAACCAAGGAGCCAATGAGATAGACTCAAGATCTCATCTCCTAGCCTTCATAAAAATATTTCCAAGAGCAAAGTAGGACTCCACTTGAACAAAAACCCGCAATAACACAATAGCATAGATAGCAATAGCAATAGAGAGCTTCTTCACATTGAAAATCAATCTTGTCATCTAGTTTAAAATGAGGGAAGTCACTTACTTTTGTACAAGGCTATAGAAAAGAGTAATTACAATTAAAATGTCGACATAACACACCAAAACGTAAATTTGAATTTAGGGTCGGCCTAAACAACATTAAAGCTAACTTGTAACTTTAAATTATATCTCGAAACATGGGAGGGACTAGGGCACTTGGGTGCCCTGGGCCCAGTGGCAATTTAAGGCTTAAGTCTGCTCCTAATGTGAGGCTAACTCCAAATCTCAATTCATTTCTCAGGGTCATGATGAAACTTTAATTAGAATCATGATATCTTCTATAAACGGGGCCAAAAGAAGGTTTTAAGTTAGACCTAAAAATGGACTAGGCTTGGGATCACTAAAGGGAGGAGCTAAACATAGTGAAATTGTGCCTACACACAAGTGTACATAATTTACGACATAATAATTTCATGTGATTAAATCAAAAATTAAATAATAGAAGAAATTCTAGAAGTTTTTTGTACAAAATTGTTAATTTTGGGTGCAAGATTTATATAGAAACTGGGAGATTTTTGTGGGTATTTCATTTTATGAATGGAAATAATTTCATGAGGGTTTGAGATACATATTTACTTCAAATTTTTTTTTGTGGTTTACATTATTTTAATTAATTTGCCAAAATAATCCATTTGAGAACATTACATTGACCACTAGTCACAAGCATCAATAGGTCACCATTTGTGGAATATTCTATCCTATGCAGAGATTGCATCATCACTTGGTCAACAAAATCTCCTGCATTAGCAATACACCAACAATCAACAGAAAAAATCTAGTGGTTGTATGAATTATTCAGCTGTCAAATCACATAGTTCTACATCATACTACATCATCAATGATACATATTATGTGATCATTTTGTTCAGTAGTACACAATTTTTTATCTAGTGGTTATTTCCTTTTTCTAGTGTTTTTTGGTTTTATTCAAGTGTTAAAATCATGTGGTCTCACAAAGTTTTGGTAGGAGAATTTTGAAGATGGCATACGCCCTTGGACATAGAGGCCTTAATTACTTGGTCCCCTTCACCTACAGTAGGTCTTGGGGGCTATATCTTAGTAGGTAGCGTGCTAGTGCCTACCACTGCTAATCACCATCTCCCCCCCAGATTCAACACCTAATTGGCCCTGACACAATGGTGTCACCACCGTCACCATGCTTGTATGAACCATCATTGGAGTCTTCCACCATAGCACCCACTTTCCACCTAGATTGTCTACCACTATCAACCTAGCCAACCAAGCACTACCTAATCTCCACCTAAAAATTACACTAGGCCCATTTTGGCCCTTTTTTCAAGCCCTAAAGGTGGTATTTTGTTCTTTTTGGCATAACTTGGGCATATGGTATCAAAAATTCACAAATGAATAGGTATCAAAAAGTTGGTTATGAGAACTAGTATTTTTTTATAGATTTTGCTTCTAGTGAATTTTATTGTTGTTTATACTCTAATAATCTATTTTGGCTTCCGAATTCATAACTTTTTGCCACAATCTCCAATTTTCACAATTCTTGTAGCATTGGAAAGGTATTGAGGAGCTATTTTCAACCATCCATGTAATTTTTCCAAATTCATCCCTTGGTATCTTTTATTTACTTTGTTAGTTATTTGCATTTTGGTTGATATCTTGGACATTTTAGCACTTGGAAAGGTTCTATTTTGTTGGGTAGGCTTCATTTATCAACATTGCTATGTATTAGATGTTTTGATCTTTGATCTAATTTATTTGAGGAGATATCATGGGTTTTCCTACTCATCCTTCTATGATAACCTAACTAAGGACAATCATGAGTCTTGGCAAAAAGACATCCTAACACATCTTAGGTAGATTAATCTTTTTCCTTATCTTTATGGATTCATACTTGAACCAGATACATCTTAGAGGAAATATGCATGGGATATCATAAATGATCATGTCCTAGGATTGATTGGTTCTAGTGTTGATTTTGACACTTGATTTTCCATCTCACATATTGAGTGCCTATGTACTCTTTGTACCAAGATTTTGGAGATCTATGGAGACCCACATCTCTCTCCATTCCTAGATGATCCTGCTATGGATTGCCTCATAACCCTTGATGATGGAGATGATAAATCCTTTGATGATGATACAGAAGAGGATCTTGAATATCTGGTAGGTCTTACTAGTTCAAATGACATAGAGACTTCTCCTATTGCTCCTCTTCCTATCAAGATCCTATCTCCATCACCTATTGTTACTTTAGAGTTTGAACTTACTTCTTTGAGAGATTCCAATAATTCTTTGCAACATGACCATTTTAGTCTTCCTAATCCACCTCATTGGGATTCCTATTTATTAGATATTTCATCCTTGTTTGTGGAGTCTCACATTTCAAATATGTAGGACACATTTGAGGATTTATCTCTCCTCTTTGATGGTAGTGATGTCATCACATCTTTAGTGTTTTCAAATACAGTTAAGTATCTTTTCTTTCCTAGTTATAATTCTTTGATTAGGCATTTCGTTCTCGACTCGGAGGAGACATATTTTTCTAGCATGAGATCACTAGATTTGTATTATGAGACACAAATTTGGATTTGGATTCCATTTTCATCTAAATTTTGGGAATGACTTCTACAATCACTAGTGGATTTGTTTCTTCCCAAGGAGAGAAATGTTGTTTGCAGGCAATGGATTATTTTCTATCTTCGGGCATTCATCATTGGCATAAGAGCCACTTCTTTGTGGGGGTTCTATCATCTCACACTTTTTCTCCTATGAAGGGGTTATTAATTGTATATTGGGGACATAAGTAGTCCCTGGGGATCATGTTCAGTCCTTGTTCTTTCACTTTCTTGTTTTCTCTCTTTTGGAGAGGGGGTTTTTCCTATGGGTTTTTCTCCTTTATTATGTTTGTAAGAGATCTTTTATACATGGGTACCTAACATAGAATTGTATATGGGATCCATTCATCACCCATCATTACATCATTGCATCATTTTCATAATTTCTCATCTTTCCTAAGTTGTGTGTAAGGGGGGTGTTGGTATGAATGAGGCATATTACCTAAATGGTTTCACATTAGGTCCTATTCACACTTGTCTAGTTAAGTTTACTTAAGGAATACTTAGAATAGCTATATCTTTGTGTCTCATGTCAAATGATTAAGATACTTGTCATCATCCTTGTAGTCCTATCTCATTACCTTTCCTAAATAAGAAAGGTCCCTCATGTACTTTTTGTATCATAATATCATAATTCCATTTTGCACCACAATCAAGTAATTTATCCTCTTGCTACTCTCTTGCGGAAGGTTATTTCTAGTTTTGTAGGTGATCCTTAGAGCTTGAGTCCATTGGTGAATCTTATAGTAAGTAGCTCACATTTTTCTCTTGAGGAAGTAAAACTTTTTTTTGTCTTTCTCTTGATAGGATTTAGATTTAAAGTAGAGTTATTTAATTTTCTTAGAATAAATTATTTGTTTTGATTGGAGTAGTTACAAATTTAGATTAGAATCTTCAAAAATCAAAATACCAAAAACATAGTTACATTGCATTAGCGAAAGCCATAGAGTTTGCATGCATATTTCCCGTTCATAGTAATTAAATCTGTCATGCCCACATTTGCCATGTGGTCATGACACAAATACAACATGTCATGCCAACATTTGTCATGTGGTCATGACATGAAATATCAAAATTTTTTCCCACTCGACTCTAAAACCCCCTCGCATGCAACATGCATGCTCGATGACACATGCACGTAACGGGTTGTATTTACAACACATGTTAGCCACATCACACAAAGACGAAGAAGTCAAACAAGGTGTGGGATGATGCAAAACTCCTTTCACAACCCCTACGATGATGATAGAAACTAAGGGGGTGTGTATCACAATAAGCATCGCTAAGAGGGGTGGTCTCAATCCAAGAACCATCCCTAGGGTTTCTTAAGTGAAGGTGATAAACGGTTTTGACCTAAGTCGAAACCCTAACCCTAGAATTAAATTATCAATCTTAAATGGAAATAAAATGTAGGAAATAACATGATAAAGATAGATAAAACTATATTAACCATTTAAATTTAACTAAGAAAAATAAATAAAATTTAAAGCCTTTATTTAAAACATTTAACCGCATAAATTAAAATGGGAAAGCTTAATAATTAAATAAATTACTTAAATTAATCATCTCAACATTTTGTCATAAAAATACATCAATATTCAAATACTGGGTTTCCAAAAAATTTTCCAACATAACATTACTCGGGGTATAAATTCATTAGAAATTTTAACATCATAACACCACTTTATGAACTATGTGAAAAATTAAATTAAAATTAAATAATTATCTTCCAACTATAGGACTATAGAAAAAGTAAATTAAATAAATAAATAATTTCAACTATAGCACAAGGCAATAAATTTAAATCAATTTAAATAAACAACACCAACTATAGGACTATAGCAAAAATAAATTAATTAAATGAATTAACTCCAACTATAGCTCCAAAGCAATAAATTAAAGCAACTTCCTTAAGTGAGTTTAGAAGGGTAAAAAAAAGGTTTAAAGCTTGATTAATCACCTAAAAACTAGGGCATCACATCAAGTCCTAAATTGGAGTTTATAAAAGCAAGTCAAAACTCTCATTTGTCATTCACATGCTAAACTTTGTTTTGTTTGGTTGCAAGTTGAAAGAAAAGATGGAGAGAGAAAATCCCTTCCCCAAGTGGGAAGGCCATTTTCCCAAAGTTGTTTTCTAAATAATCTTGTTTTTCCATGTTTTCTAATTTGTTTTACTCACAGGTTTATTTGCTAAGTTTGGTTTTTGTTTCCCATTTCTCCAGGTTTACAAAAAGTTTATTGTTTGAAGTTAATGAGGCATTTTACAAATTGTTCTACCAATAGAGTTTATTTGCTAAAGTTTTTAAAAAATAGATCTTTGGAAATTTCTTCAAGTTAAAATTGGTTTTTACACAGTGAAATATATGTATATATAAAAATAAAAGAATGTTGTTTAAAAATAAGGACAGAGAGAAAATACACTCAGAATATATATACCCACAAAGGAAAATATTAATAACGGGGCAGAGATTAAAAATACACAGAGGTGGATTTAGAAGTTAATACAGAGGAGTATATATATATTTTTGTGTGCTAAGTTTCCAATGGTGGCAGAGGGGACTGAAAGGGGCCGACGATGCCCGTGGACACCACAATCCATAGGCCCTATGGCCTGCGGCTTGTGGTGACTGCGAGGGCCGCAAGGGGCGTGGTTCCCACCACCCCCCATAGAGCCAAGGATCTGTGGAGGGGGATGGGGGTCCTGAAACCCCTGCACCCCTGTGCTCTCATAGTGCGTGGGCCGCGCCTGCCACTATTTTTTTGTTTCATGTATAAAAATAATTTTATGCACTATATAAATATACAGAGAGAGAGAGAGAGAGAGAGAGAGAGAGATCATTATTTCTTCCACAATGATAACAATATATTAAAACCACAATCTATAGCAGTTTATTAATAAGATAAGATAAATACATTTTCAAGGGAATTTTATACAACCATAGGATCTTCCAATAGAGTTTTACTCTATCAAACTCCCAAACCCTTACAATGCTCAAATGAGCCAAGGCATTTACATTGCCTTAAATTTTACAACGATCCCAACACACTCTTTCACTTCATGAAACCTTTTCCCAAGCTCTTCTCCAAGCGCCAAACCTACATAACAATGAAAGTTTTCCCAAGGCAAAGGGAAGCTCACCTCCCAACCGTTGGCTCGCAAGCAAGCCACCCTCGAGTTAGGAAGCCCACAATATAACCAGGTTCATACTCACACAAAGGGCTTCAAACACACACACACACAAATGAATACACAATAACACCCACCCAAGGAGACTCAACAAACTACATCCATTCAACATAGATTTTAAGGGAGAGAGAGTAGACTCACTCAACTCAAGAGGAAAACCAAATAAAAAAAAGTACCCAAAAACTCATAACATCCAAATATCATAGCCTCTTTCTATCAAACCACTTATAACTCCAAATAATACCAAGGCACTCTTGCCATACACAAAACTATCAAATCTTCCCATAAACAAGGCCATAACCATCAAAACTCCTTTACAAGGAGGGGTTTTCCTCGAGGAGTTTCTCTCCTCTCTTATCCTACACATGGTGAGCTCTCTCACATGGAGATCTCACTACAACAACCCAAAACCCATTACAACATCAAGAAAAATCACAAGAAACCAAAGCATAACATACTACAATCATAGATACAACAATGAACAAGAATAAGAAAGGATTGAATCCTTGAGAGCCTACCTCTCAAGCCTCAAGTGATAAAGTGTGTTGGTGAAGAACTCCAAGAGCCTAACTCCAAGATCCTTGCACAATTTCTTCTCTCCAAGACTAAGCTCCTTCCCAAATCAATAACCAAAACCAAAAAGAAAGAACCCTTCTCACCTCAACAAGAGGGAGATATATAGGGTTTCAAAACCCTTCCAAATGAATGAGGAGGTGACACTTGTCACCTTCACAAGCACAACTTCCCACAAGTGCTCTCACACATGTGTGAGATATGGAGGAGTAGGGAGGTGACACTTGTCAACCTCTCATTCCTTCTCCAAGGCACATCTCCCCATATTTCTCCTCACACGTGTGAGGCATGGGGAAGAGGGAAGTAGTTGGGGTTCACTTCCCAAGGGTTCTTACATGGTGTGCTCACACATGTGAGACCCTTGGGATTCCCCCAAGCCCACTCAAGAACCTTGGGTTGTGGGATTTGAATGAGACAAGTCACTCAATCCTTAACCTAAAACCCTAATCTCGCCACCTAACTCCTAGGGTTAAAAAGAGGGGTCAAAAGGAGCAGTCAAATATGAGTTAAAACTCATGATTTGAGGTCTCTAAAGTACCTAACCCATAGGTACTTGACCTAGGCCCCTTAAACATATGAAGTTAACCTCAAAAAATTTAAAAACATCAATTAAAAAGCCCTTAAAACTTATGAATGAAAATGACACATGGATGACACTCACCATCCACTCAACCTAAGTCAACCTTAGGAGGCTCAAATTAAAAATAAAAATTAAGAATAAACACATTACATTCATGCTCAAACATAATTAACCTTAGTCCACCTTAGGGACTAGGTTGGTTTTACAGGGATAATTACTCAGGGTTATTTATATGACCTCCAGTTTCCATTAGCCATGGAAAATACCTGCACACTACACAAACACATCAATAGCACAAGGTATATCATAGCTGAAGCATTTAAATTACGCACACACATGATTGCACAAGTTCACACATTCTCATACATATCCAGTAATAAAATTCACTTGATTGTCAAATCAATTATACTTTCAATAACACAATCAGGATCATGAAATCATAAATCAGATAGTATTTCATCAACTCAATTATCTCAATAAACCATTTCAAATGCATCAAATATAATAACACATTCAACATCATAGAAGCAAAATATAATCTAGCATGTAAAGGAATAGCATGATCATAATATAACTTATCTATCTAAACAAAGCATAAAATAAAGTCATCTAATGTCTAAATATATGGGATCAACAGTCCCCAAAAATGTCCAAATGTCAAATATAATCCAAGGAAACAAGTCCCATGGTCAAATCAAGAGGTGCAAGCAAAGGTGCTTTCACACTATTTCACTAAGGATCTAGTGTAAGCATAATCGGGTGATATACCAACCAATCCAAGCTAAGGTGAACAACTCCTATGTAAACTCAATTCAACACAACTACCTTATAAAAAGATCCACAACAAGACCATCATGTCTCTCAGACAAGGTCACAACACCATACCCCAATCCCTTAGTCTGGGTGAAGCAATACAATCTGGCCTAATAGTGCAACTAAACCTATCGTATAAGGGTGGGCCTCACATCCTCCTCCCCTAGAGGTAAACTTCCTCCTGGAAGTTATCATGGAGGTCGGGTAGAACAACCCACCTTCACTCAAGTCAAAAAGGCAGTGAACTTAAAATGGTTTCTAAAACAATGGTAAGAAAAACACATAATCAAGACCTAACAAATAATCACTTAATAATCAATCAAGATGATACCCTCCTTTGACTAGGAGAAAACAAGTAACTAAAAGCAATACAAATGCCAACATCTTTACAGGAAATGCAACACACAAGGCATTATATTCCTTGAGCTAGAACACCGAATGATTCAAGGTCATGAAAGGTGAGGTCACACAAGGAAGGTTAGCACCATGAGAGGCCTTTCTAAAAACACTATCTTTATCAGATTCCTAACCTCTCGTAGCCAACCAAAATAACTTAAACAGACATAAGACAACTAATAGGAAGTTTGGGCATACAACTAGCCACAATTACCATACCAATCATAGCCCCAAACACACATCTCACTCACCATACCACCGATGCTAAGCTGAAACACTTAAGACTCCAAGAAAAATGCATGAGACTAACGAGTCTTGACGACCTCTTCTATCAACAGGTCCTCACTAGACTGCCAAGATCAAACTTGCAGATTAGGTAGGAACCAAACACACCCACACATCCCTAGCATCAAGGAATGAAAGACTAAACACCTACATCACTACAAAACTCGTGAGTCAACTTCTAATCGATTGGAAGGATCACAAGGCCTTTTAAACAAGGGAGCCAATATCACGAGGATAGTGGGCCACACAACAAAAGGAGGATCTCAAGGTTTCCCAACCTAACTACTCCTTCAAACCTTCCTTGCATCATCTCTTGTCAGCTTAAAGATTTAGCCTCCCAAAAAAGGAAAGCACCAGAGTATAACTCAATAAGGCTCAAGGTTAACAAGGAATTTCATCCAACCATTATTGACCTAATCCACAAATCTCAACCTTACGACATCAAAACCAAACCAACTATTCTCATTTTCCTCTCACCAAGTACCCCTTATGGGTAGGGTAGATTACATAAGTCACATCATTACACATGTACCAATAGTATCAACAATAAGAAAATCCTTAAAATAACAAGCTTGCAAAAGATAAGCTTTTAAATAAATTTTTACGAGTAAAATTTGAAAGATTAAAATCCAAAATATAAATCAAATTTAAAAGATAAATCAAATTCAAAAGTGGTGCCAAAATTTCAACATTCAAAATTTGAATCGAAATATGATTAAACAAGTCCTTGAGGTAAGAGGACTATAATAAAGTAAAGCGGCTGAGTGGCCCAATAAAGAATTCCAATACTACTGGTTTTGTAATTAAATAAAAAAAATTTCATCAATAATTAAATAATTATCTTCAACAGGGTATGTGCAGGATCATCGTGGGCCAAACAATGGCAATGGAAAAAAAATCACATCTTTACTTAGCCAAATTCGCGAATTTCCCAACTTTGACTTTCATAGGTATGTTAAAAATATCCGTTTTGGCTTGGATACCAAACCAAAAGGGATATCCGTTTCCTGGAACTATAAATGATTTTTTTTATTCTTTACATTGTGCATAGATAAACATGTCTCTTTACATTGTGCATAGATAAACATGTCCAACTATAAAAAATGGAACTATAAAATTTAGGCCATATAGATAAACATGTGCATGTTGTGTAGGCTAAAGAAGTAAGATCATTGAGTGCTAGAGTAGAAGGTGCAAACCCAGAGGCTAGGGAGAACTTGATGATGAACATTGTTTTGTTAAAACTTGCATGAAAGGATGATGAACCATGGTTTAGAAGGAGTCTCTTCTGACTAAGTGTAAGTTTAGAGGAAAGTGTTGCAATTTAATCATTAATGGATGCACCACAAACATATTAGTATCAATAAAGATTATGCATAAGTTAGAGATGAAGATAGTCATGTAAATCACACAATACAATCTCATGGATACAAAAGGGATAGTAACTCATGATGAAATAGTAACATTAAGTTACATTCTACCTTGAAGGATATGCAAATAAGGTATGGTGTGATGTGATTTTGATGTATGCCTACCATGTGTTACTAGGAAATCCTTGGTAGTATGATTGATGCATTGTGCATAGGAACACAAGAACACCTTCACCATCAAGAACCTGATGGGAAAATTTTGAGTTACTTCCCATGAAGGATGAGGAAGAGTTCATGTAGAAGGCTAAGGTGTTGCTATTATCAAAATGAAAATTTCTCAAGGAGATAGAAGACTTGAAATACTACTATGCAGGTGATCCCACAATAGTGGGTTACAATTTCCTTGAGGAAGGAAAATTGCCCTTGCCTAAAAAAAAGTGACCAGGTTTAATTGAACGGGGAGGTTTGATAGAACACTACGTAAGCCCAAGTCAAGTGGAGGGTTCGATCGAACCCCCGGGTGACCTATTACATGTTTTGTATGATGTTTTAATTTTTAAATAAGGGGGTTCGATCAAACCCCAGTTCAATTGAACGGGTCATGGGGGGTTCATTCGAACCCCCATTCGATCGAACCCCTTTATTTTGCCCTTGCCCCTTTCCACCTGCAATTTTATGCATATTTTTGGGTTTCGAAGCTCAGGTTGAGGATCAAAATGGAAGCAACTTGACAAACCCATTTGGAGGATTATAGTTCTTGAAACAAGCTTTCTATCAAGTATAATTTTAATATATTGTGGTTTTATTATAATTGTTTTTTTAGTTTAATTAAACATAGGTTTTTCACCAAAAATCAAGCTCTTTGTTCTGCATAAGTGGAAAAATAGTAATTACCAAAAAAAATTATGAAAAATATCTATCCTCTTGGTATTCATGTCCTTGATCCAACAAAAACAAAATTGAATTCCGATACATACAAAAAAAGTTATGCTTTACACAGTACACCTATGTCTAAATTGTAATTGGTTTGACTTCAAAAGTTAATTAAAAGAAAAATATTGAATAAAACATTATGAAACCAAATCCATCCTCAGATATCATAGTTAAAAATCTAAATTCAAAAAAATTAGAATTTTATCCTTCATAGAAAAAAGTTATGTTTTACACAATACACATCACTCTTTAAAAATGACGTTTACTGTTAAAAATTAGTTATTGAAGGAGATAGAAAAAGAAATGCAATTTGATTCCAATCTTTTTTTTAAAAATATACTTAGAATCTATAGATAAAATGTGACAAATCATTGGTTTACATCATCTTCAAATTCCTCACGGTTTAGCAACTATAGGTGTTCGAAAGTGAAGATTTTTTTCAAAATGTTCATTTCAATGTCAATTTTGGCCAAAAAGTGTAACCCACTATTGTGGGATCACCCATGCACAAGTAGTCAATCCCAAATAGAAGGAGTAGATTGCGCCACAAATTAGAGGAGACAAGTTGTGATCCTACATGAGGAGTTCATAGATGTGATTTGTGAAGGAATTTTAGATGGATTTCCACCAATATGTAGCATCTCATACTTCATGGATATGATTCTAAGTTCTAGTTTTCTGAACAAGCTTATATATGCCTTAAAAAGGAGGTAGGAATTATTGTATGTAATGATGGTTAAACTAGTGGGCATGGAGGTGATGAAGGATATCTACACCAAAAATCTATATTTTACAGATACATGGAATGCATTAGTAGAACCCTAGATGGGAGATATGGTCTTATATGAGGAATAATTTGTGTGAGGGATACCTATTTAAGAGTTAATAACTATCCATATTGTAGAGTTCTAGGAGGGAGAATATCATTAGAAAGCTACATTAAGGTGGACTTGGAGGATATTTTCATGTCTAGAAAAGACATGATCCATGTTGGAGTAGAGGTATCACTAGCTAAGTTTGAACAAAGATGTACATATATTCATTGAAAGAGGTTGCATCTACCAAAAACAAAGAGAAGTACATAAAACATTGGGTCTTATAAGCCATTGTGCATGCCAAATAGATTGTGAGAGGAACTATCTATATTTTGTCCTTGGATCTATGCACATAGAGGGGCAATGATTCTATCTTCATAGTGGTATTTTTTCCTAAATGTAACACTTCATTCCTTGTGTGTAGTTGAATGAGACATTCTGGATAGTGGATTTATTCTTCAAGGAGATGTTTTGGTTGGATGGCTTGCTATGGAGCATAACATCTGATCATGACATGAAGTTCCATAGCCAGTTTTAGCACAACCTATGGAATAAATTAGGTACAAATCTCAATTATATCTCTATGTATCATCTACAAATGGATAGATAGACATAGATTATTAATCAAAGTCTTGGAAATATACTTAGATGTGTGGTAGGGGAAATTATTAGGTTGCGAAACTCTATGTTGGTGCAAGTAGAGTTTGTGTACAACTTGGTGAATTTATCATCAATGAAGGTTCTATTCCAAATGGTGTATGGGAAATTCACACAAGGTGTCATAAATTTGTTGGGAGTAAAAAAAAGGCAAGTGTAAAGGTGTAGAAGTTGAGGAATTTATGCAACATGTATGAGAGAGATTCATGCACAAGTCAAGGAGTAGATGGAGGAGAGTAGCACAACGTACATGTATTACACATAGATGATCATTATAGAGAGAATATTTACTCAAAGTGTTAGTTAGTCATGGAACATTTAAGAAAAATAGTTACCTAGAGGAACCTACAATAAGTTAAATCTAAAGAAAACCAGTCCATGCTACATTATATGTAGATTTTCTAAGAATACATATGAGATATATTAGGACTAGGGATGATATTCACCTTGCAATTGGGTTAGACTATTGCAATTTATTTAATAGTCAATTAATTATGTGTACAACTCCAAGGATCATGAAAAGGGGAAAATTGGATTTAAACATGAGTCCATACATTCTCTAGGTGACTTAGAATATGTTTGTAAGGGGTAAAATGTGGAGGGAAGCAAATGTGTAAGACATGATTGGAAACTTATCACAAAGTGGAGGGTAATCTATGAAAATTTATGACATTGTAAGATGTGTAAGAAACATATATGACATTGTAAGAGGTGTAAGAAACAATATATATGATGACATGTAAGAAGTTGGTTGTCATTTTTGGACTTGGGGAGTTGTTATTTTGTCCTTTAGTGAGTTGTTTTTGTCCTCTAGTGAAGTTGCATAAATGAGTTCATGAGAAAGGTCTTGAAGCTTCTAGAAAGATACTTGTAACTCCCACACACATGTCATGAGGTCTCTTTTGCATGTTGACTACTTGGCTCATGGTTTGAGTCCATTGTATTGGAAACCACAAATTGGATTACATTTACCTATATATTGGAGGCATGGGATAGTAGTTTGTATGGTATTATAGGTTATGTTGCTATGCTACCAGAATTTTGTTGGACTAAAGGGGAAGTTATGTTAATGTACTCTATATTTGAGATTAATACAAGATTGTAATCTCTTTGGTGGTGGGGTTTTATACACATTGGTCTTATATCTCTCTCTAAACCCTAAACCCTAAACCTCTAAACCTTAAACCCTAACCCCAAAACCATAAACCCTAAACCCTAAATAATGCCCCTAAACCCAAGAAACCCTAAACCTCTGTCTTCCTATCTCTCCCTATCTCCCTATCTCTATCATCCATCTACCTCTCAATCTCTCTCTATGTCTCTGGAAATGTCTCACTCTCTATCTCCATATATCTCCCCTCTGTCTCCTCTAGATCTCTCCCAATCTATATCAATCCCCTCTCTATCTCTCTTTAAACCCTAAACCCTAAACCCTAAACCCTAAACCCCTAAACCCTAACCTCTAAACCCTAAACCCTAAACTTGAGCAATTCTAAACTCATAAACCCTAAACAATGCCCTTAAACCCTAACCCCTAACCCCAAGCAACCCCCCTCTCTCTCTATTTATATGGTTCAACTATTGAACAATGATAAAATGTAATGTGGTAGGATGTGGTGAGTTTTAGATGTTGTGATATAGCATGGAGTTATGTCTACATGTGGTGATGCTATGGAAATTTAAACATGAGTCATTTGAAGAAGTACTCACAAATACATATTTAATTGTGCTAGTAGAAGCTGTGGATGGGTAAAAATCAAGTTAATAAGATCAAGCATGTAAATCAAAACCTAATCTTACCACCATCAAAGAATCGAATCCAAGTGAAATCAAATGCATGCAATTCAAGAACAAGATCACTTAGATTGTATGATTCCTTGTTGTGATGTTGATTGCTTCTCAACAATGAACAATCATGAAGATCAAAGCTGCCATGATGGATGGATGATAGTGATAATATGCTCAATGGGAACTCAAATGCTCAATATGCTTAGGATGATAATGTAGACGCTATATGATGAGATATAGATGGCTTGTATGAAATGAGAGGGTGTTGATATAGACCTCAACCAAAATCAATCAATGGTAGAGATTTGGTGGCTATGTGAATAGTTAAGATGAATTGATAATCATAGGTGAATGTGTAGATGACAAGTGGAAAGAAAATAATAAGGCACATGTGTGATTGTGTACACAAAAACCCTTATTTAATAAATTTAAGTGTGATAGTGTACACAAAAACCCTTATTTAATAAATTTAAGTGTGATAGTGTACATAAAAAGTACTACCACACATGTTTCAAATAAAAGATACACACATGTCGACATATGATGAAAGGTGAAGATAAATGATGGGATATGTGAAGAAAATTAATTAATTAAATAAAATTCATTTAATTAATTGGGAAGATGATTATGATAGGATTGGGATATGATTTAGATGGAATTTTGATTAAATAAATAAGATTTATTTAATTAAAATAGATGGAATAGAAAGATAATTAAATAATTAAAGATTATTTAATTATAGATTAGAGAAAATAGAAGAAAATAGATAATGAATTAATTAAATAAATATGAATTTATTTAATTAATAGAAGAAATAGGTGATTTAGAGAAAATAGAGAAATTGCTCAATGTTAGACAAATACAGATGATAGATAATGTGATATTTTGATACTAATGATAATTAGATCAATTTTGGGTGTCAACATTTTGCCTCTCTTTGATACAAGGTTCGTTAGAACGTTGTGTCAAAGAAGATACGGTGATTCACTTGATAAGCAAGGTTATGCCCCAGTGTAACTGGCAGGTGATGCCTCCTCGAGAGGTAAGCCAGGCTAAGCAGGAAGGGCTGGGTTGGCTCACCATAAGATAAAAGGCAGGAAATAAGGTTGACACGAAGAAAATGGGGGTTAGGCGGGATAACTTGGGATGGTTTAGAAGAAAATAGACTTTGGTAAAGAAGAATTAGGGTTTTGGTAGATGCATAATGGTGATATGTTTCGATGTATGCCTTACACACTTGTTTTACAAGAGGAAGATGAGGGAAATGTTGACAATGGTGAAGATGGAATGAAGATGAAAGAAATGATTGATCTTGGTTAAGGACTACATAGGATTATGATAGAATGGATAAACGATATGACAACTTTGACATAATTGCTTAAAAGGTAGAGAAATGCAATCCTTATGTTTGATATGACATATGGATATTATACACCAGGGTATAAAGGACCAAGGTGTCAAGGTATCCAATGCATAACTAGCATACTACAATCTTGTCTTAATGTATGAGGTCAAAATGTTAAACCAACATACACAAGATATGAATAGCAGCTAGTGTTCTCGAGATGGACTTTGACTCTTCAAGAAAAGGTTTGAGCTTATCTCCATTACACATAATGACACCTTGTTGGTTATATGTATGGAACTAGTCTTAGCATAGAATAGTCTCAATGCATAGGAGACTGTTTAGCTTCTCAGATGCAAAAGGATATTGATATGCAAGATGCTAATCCCAAGATGTACAAGATACCAATACACATAGAAAGAGAATAAGATCATCCCACAAACACATCATATGAAAGAAATATGACCATGCCCCATTCCGCACTTCATCACAACATATCAAGATATGATAGATCAAGACAGTCTTGATTAGGCATAGGAAAGGGACAAAAGATAAATCAAAAGATAAAATAAAATATACTGTCATCATGTTCCCTTGCCAAATTTAAGTGCTCTTAGATGGATTAAGATGTCACCTTGTTGAGAGGAAAGCTATATCTTGTTAAAGGCTAGAGATGTTGATAAAATGCTATAGAAAATACTGGCTTAAGGCATGCAGATAAATAACTTTCAGCTTATCCCTGATTTGTTGAGGTGCTTGTGCTTGCATACTGGACACTTCCTTCATATTCTAGAATGCCTACATACCCTGTACCCATGGGATCAAAGCACATTACGATGGTGATGAGACATGATTATATGTAGTTCTAGGCTTATTGATGATATAAGTGATGAAAGATAGAAGAAAAGGAGATGAATGATTGGAGGGTGATTAGAAGAAAGATGAAAGGTGGATGATGAGAAAGGTCTATCGCCTATGCCTGAATCATAGTGCTTCCTTTGTATCCTAGATTGCCTACATACCCTGTATCCATAGGATTAAGACTTTGAATGATAGAGATGAGATGTAGTTCTTGTTTATTGTGTTGGTGGTTGATGAAAAAGGATCAACTTTATTGCTTGGATTTTTGTGATGTTTTTATTTTTTTGGATTTTGCTATGTTTTGGCTTTTTTTAGATTTTTGATATGTTTTGGCTTTTTTGGATTTTTTCTATGTTTTGGCTTTTTTGGATTTTTGCTATGTTTTGGAGGATGAGATGATATGAGCTAAAGCTTTAGATATTCACTTCCAAATAAGGCGCGACAAGTGCCCCCAGTGTGGGATGAAGTTTATTATGGAGAGGCTGTGATGGATGTGTTTATGCTGATAGTATGCTAAGGTGCCAAATGATATCTTAACCCCAATAAAGTCCAAACTACGACAACGAGCATGGCAGAGGTAAGGGCGAAAAAGGCTTTATTATGGATGAATAAGGGATAATGGATTGCGATGTTAAATAGGAGAGATAGTGGATTATGATGTGGATTATGGAGGCAAGATAGTGGATGATGTTGTGGAAAGCAATGATCAAACAAACTAGGTAAATGATGGAGGCTAGTCTCTACACATAGTGCCTATTTGCCAGGTTTTCACTATGGTACTTATCCAAGGTGCCTGTTTACCAGGTTTTCACCAGAGGACAAATTATTTATCTTTACTATTTTTTTGTCATCCAAAGCGCCACAAAGTGGTTTTCACTATTAGATGTGTTTTTGTTTTTGTTTTTTTGTTTTTTTGGACGGGATGACAATTACACATGGCGCATATTTGCCAGGTTTTCACCATGGTAACGGATAGGAGGGACTCAAGTGTCTAGTGCTATGAATGTTGGTAGTCCTGTTGGAGATGAATATCATTGCATGGACCATACCATTATGCTTATAGATGTTGGTAAAGGGAGTGCATGGATGGGAGATGGATTAGGTAGATAATGGATTATGAAAGGTTTATGCAAGGAAGGATGGAAGATTTATACAAAAGCATGGACCATAGGAATTGGATGATAGGGGAGATATGTAGGATAGTGGATGAAGGATGGGGTGATGGAACAATGTAGGAATATTGTAGAATGGAAGGGAACCATGACCAACGGTTGCACACACCATGATAAACATTGAAGCTTTTGATGGGAAGGTGGTGAAGGAAGCAATGGGGATGTTTGCTTAGTGGATGGATGATGAAGTGATGTAGGTACCCACATAGACTTAGTATTTTGGTTTTTATGTGGGATGAAGGGATTTGAGACTTTAGAATAGAATGACATTTTTGAATGAAGGAGGATGGTTGTGATTTTTGAGATGTAGAGGAGGAGGCCTCATTTGGCTTACTTGCTTGTTTGCTTAGGGACCTGAACCATTTTGGTTTTAGACTTCTCTTGTGGAGTTATGGGCTTAGATATCCTTTTGGATGGATTTTGATTTGATTCATAGCATTGATGCCCAAAGGCATGAGGAACTTTAGGATTCTTGGTAGGGATTTTGGTTTTATAGGTAGAGGCATCCAAATGTTTATTTTTGAATCTCATAGACATGATGGAAGAGGGGTTGGTGGAATGAGTGGTAGCTTCATGTTTAAACAATGTGTGCATTTGTTAGTCATGATTAGGATTATAAGAGTACTTATTGATAGGGGGATAGTTAGGTGTTGGTAGAAGTGGAGGTAAAGTGGATGGTGAAAGTTTAGGAGTTGGAAGAAGTGAAGGTAAAGTGGATGGAGGGATGCTTGGAGTTGGAAGTAATGGAGGTAAATTGGATGGAGGAATGTTAGGAGTTGGAAGTAACAAATGTAAATTGGATGGACGAATGTTAGGAGTTGGAAGTAATAGAGGTAAATTGGATGGTGGAAGGTGTATGGTCACATGCCTTTGATATTTGTAGGATGGTGGAGGTGGGATGGCAACATATGTTTTGGGAATGTGATATGGTTTTTGATGGAAAATGGTGGACTTAGGATGGATGGAGGAATTACCAACATCTTTAGCTTGTGGAAGCATGTGATTGACAATGGGACTAAGGGTGTTTTGGGAACTAGACTTGAGTTCATTATTAGATGGAGAAGAAGGGGTGGTGGAAATCATGAAGATGGAGGTTTCTTGGAAAAGGTTGGTGATATGAAGGGAGGAGTCGTCGATGGTATCTGAATTAGTAGTCTCTCCTACTAAAGAAGAAGATGACTTGGAGGTGGAAGGTTTACCATGGGATTTGGAAGATAAGGGGAGACTTTCATCACAACAAGATTCTTGCAGTGTGTATTGACCCAGTCCTTGTTCAATGTACTTGATATTGATATTTGGAATAGCTTTGCTAGACAATGGCTTGAGTAAGGCGGATGGATCAACATAGGAGGAAGATGGATAAGCTTCAGTGTTGATGGGGATACAATTAGGATTTTGATATTTGGCTTGAAAGGTGCAACAAAAATCAAATGGATTGGGATCGACATGGATGGTGACTTCAACAACGTTATATGGAAACTTAAGACATTGATGGTATGTGGAAGGAATGGATTTAAGGGCATGGATCCATGGACGACCTAGAATGATGTTATATGGAAGCTCAATATCAAGAACTTGACAACGGGTGTCAGTAGTGACAGGATGAACTTGGATAGGCAAATGGATGACTCCTTCAGTATCTCTCTCAACATCATCATATGCTTTGATGGTAATGACCTTGGAAGTATCAATGTCCTTCTTAGAATATCCCAATTGTTTTATTAGTTTTAGAGAGCATATATGGAGACCAGCTCCACCATCCACTAGTATTCATTTGATACGGCGTTGGTTTACAAATAATTCTATGTGGAGGGCTTTGTTATGTGATGGGTTAATGGATGGTCAAAAAAATTTATCGGAGAAAGTGAGATGGAAAGGGGATGCAATGCTAGCTATCATAGATTGAAATTGTGTGGTATCAATATCATTAGGCACTGAAGACTCTTGCAATGCTTTTTCAAGGATGGTTTTATGAGCAGGGGATATGTGTAGCAGCCCTAGGATGGAGATGTGTGTTGGAGTTTTGCCAAGGTGATCAAGGATATTATAACTAGAAGGTGGTCAAGGAGGATTGATAGGTGCTCCTTGAATGGTAACATAGCCTCTTCTAGTAGTTATGGTGCAATTGGGTGCTTTACCTTGGATGGTAATGGTAGAAATGTGAGCATGGTCAATGTAGCCAATCGTAGATGACTCATAGTTGTAATGGATAGCATTCCTAGTATGAGGGTTACTTGCCTTGTCATGAAGTGCCAAGTGGATTTTTGAAAGAATCTAGATCATAGTTTGAGGTTTGTTGATGTGTCAGTTGTGATGTTGGTGTTGTTATTTTAGCAAGACCTTGATTGATACAATCTTGAATGACATGTTTTAAATGCATGCAACCATTTGTGCTATTACCTTTGACTCTATGGTATTCACAATATTTGTTCTCTTTGTACCAAGGTGCTTTGAAGATAGGTTCTATATTTGGTCTAGCCTCAGGTAATGTGATATCTCCTGCTTGAATAAGTTTGCGAAGGACTACCTCAATGGGTTCCCCTAAAGGAGTTAATTTTCGTCTAGGTGTTAGATTTGTTCTTAGTTGATTTCGTTGCAAATGTGGATTAGTTGTAGATGCGGCTTGAATGTTGATGGGAGCTTTCACTGTTTGTATGTTCTTTGCATCTACAATACCGTCATTAATGACATTTTTGTTCTTGTTCCAAAAGCAGGATTTGTCATTTGAAGATTGAGGATTGTTCTTGTTGTCTTTCAAAATTTTGATGGTGCCCTTAGCAATTAAAGCTTGCTCAATGGTGGTTCCTTTGGAAATGAGTTCATAAAAGGTGCTAGCACTTTGCAATTACAATTGGAATGAGAGCTCAAGATGAAGATTTTGGACAAAGATGACAAATTGTTGTTTCTTGGGTATTTGCCATGATAATTTGCTAGCCATGTTACGCCACTGTTGGGTAAATGATGAGAAATTTTCACCATTGTGTTGTTTGTTATTGACAAGATCATTCATATTCACCTCATGTTTGATGTTGAAAGAGAAATGGGATCAAAATTTGTCCGCTAATTCCTCAAAAGTCTTGATTCCCGGAGGTAAGTGAGAGAACCATTGAAGAGCTTGTCCCACTAAGCTTCAAGGGAATAGTCTCAAGAGATTTGTGTCATCATGTGCAACATTAGGACATGCAACATAGAATGCTCTGAGATGGTCATCTGGATTACCTTTCCCTTTGTATTTGTCAAATTGTGGGATTTCAAAATGTGGTGGAAAAGGTGTCATATGAAGTGATCTGTCAAATGGATAAGGGCATATTTCTCCCAAGGAAAATGTCTTCTTATTTTGTTCCACTACCTTGTGAACCATTTGTTTAATATCTGCTTGAGATAGTTGTTGTTGTTGCAAAGGGTGTTGATGGGTTGAAGGTGGAATGTAGTATAATGTAGATTGTTGCTGCGGTGAAATATATGAGGGTATGACCGTATGTTGAGGTTGAGTGCTCACATTATATGTCAAGGGATTGGTATACAACACATATGTGTTTGATGATTGTTGTGTTTGAGACACAAGTGGTGGTTGGGTATATTGCTATGGATTGAATCCAAGATTTTGCATCACATGGGAACTAAAGGATGGATTGATGTTGATCAATGGTTGTGGATTGGAGGTTAGATTTGCATTAAGATTGGAAGTGGCAACATTATGATAACCAATGGTAGAGTTGGTGGATGAAGAAAGATGGACATGTGGGTTTGTATTTTGGGAAACATGAGTACCTTGATATGGGTTGCTATATGTCATATGTTGGGTGACAATGGGTAATGCTTGGGTTGCATAAGATGGATTGACATTTTGTGAAGGATTATATGGAAGTGGAGTAAGTGATGCAAGTTGATCAACATAAGGGAGAGTGGTACTAGGATTGGCTTGTGATATAATAGGTTGGTCACTCATGTCAATGAGATTGGTATTGGGATTGTACAATGTGTTGGATGAATTCATGGAAATCATGGAGACCATATTAGAAGTGGTAGGGATACTAGTTTGGGGTGTGGATTCCACATGTGATGCAATAGGAGTAGAAACTTGTAATGGCTACGAGAGTTGTGTGGCTTGTGATGTTTGGATAGCTTGTGAAACTTGTGGAGTTTGTGATATTGGGATAGCTTGTGAAACTTGTGAGGTTTGTACTTATGAAACATGGACAACTTGTGATACATGAGGAGTTTGTGATACTTGAGACATGGATACGGTCATGGTAGGAGTGGGGGTATGTTGTGAGACATGGAAAGGGGGAAAGCTCAAATTTTGTGAAAGGTAAGGGAGGACCTCGGTTGGAGTTATCAAAGATTCTAAGGTGTACTCCAGACATGGTGGGCTTGATGGTGTAGCAATAGGCAATGAAGGAGATCGATTGGAAGGTGGATGAGATTGCATGGATATGGTATGAGATGGTGTGACTATGGTGGATGGTCCCTTTGCAACAACAATAGGAGTGTTTGGATTTTGTTTACGAATGGTGGATATGTCAAAGTTGCTTGGTAACTTGGCTCCCATATGGGCTAATTGCAAGAAATAGCGATCAGGATCAGATAAAATAAGATTGTCAACTTGGTCCCATACATGTGTCTCTTAAAATTTAGATAAATCATCTTGGGACGGCTCATGATAGCTTGATGTAAATGGATGATGTTACACTTGTTGCGAAGATGATGGTCCAGCGGTGTATCTTTCAGGTACAAACATGTAAGGAGGCATACTGGTTGTGAATTGAGTTGCATCTTTGAGGGGAGTTGATTGAGATTGTTGCAGTTTGGCTTCCATTTCAACTCACAATTTAGCTTCAATTTCAACTCTATATTGGCTCCTAGTTTGAGGCATGATGGTTGATGATGGAGATTGGACTAGTTTGTCAAGGTTGAGACCCAAAAGTTGATGGTTTGCTGATTGTTTGTTGAGGATTTATTGATGGTTTTGGTTTGCTAATGGGTTGTTTGATAACTGTTTGGTTGTTGGCTGGGTTGCTTAGATTGCTTTAAGTTGTTTGATAGGATTTCTTTATTGGTTGATTGGTTGGATAAACTTCCCTAGAGGATAGCTCACAAACTCAAGGGAAAATCTAATTGGTGATGTTATTTGCTGATGTTACTAAGGCTAAATAAAGCTAAAGGGTTGATGTTGGCTATTGCTAGGTTGATTGTTTTGATGATTGATTGCTGGTTGGGGGTCTCAAGAAGATGGAAAGCTCAAAAAGTCCAATGATTTTGTATGATCAAAATAGGAGATGATGTTCAGATGGCTGCAAATGATCAGAGGAATGTTTGGAAGCTGATGACAAAGCTAAGGAATCTAAAAGTGCAACAGATTAGGCTTGGTTGATACAGATTGCTAATGTTTGACCAGAAGCGACAAGTAATAGCTCAAAAGTGACTCAAGAAAAGCCAAAAGTGATGGGTGATAGATCAAAAGTGATCTAGATAGTTTCAGGTGACAGAATGCAGTGCTAACCAGAAGCGACTAGTTTTACCAGAGGTGAGCAATTTTAGTTCAAAGGTGTGCTACTGTTGTTTAAAAGTGATGTGGTTTAGCAAAAGGCAAGAAGTTTTAGTTTAAAGGCGATCTATGTCTAATAGGAGGTGTGTTTTGGTGAATTTTGGCAAGAAAACAATGATTTCAGTCACTCACACTCACAACATTCACAAACATGTACAATCCTAGGCTGGAAAGGACTGCATTTGTTGAATCCCCTTGCCGTTCTTATTCAAAGCAGATAGCTTTAGGATCTTGGTAGCATTGACTCCCCTCCATGGCACTCACTTCTCATGCATACCAAGTTCTGAGTTTCCCAAGGCTCGCAAACCTTAGGATTGTCTCTGCTATCTCTACTAAGAACCATGAGAATCAGGGTGGCTTCAAAGGCTCTGCCTTTTGCATCAACAAATAGAGGGATTTGGGCCACTACACAAAGGTTGCTAATATGGGCATCCATTCGGGTGGCTACATGTGCAACAATTCACTCCGTTAATGGAGGCTTCCCAGTCCAAAGAGGTTACACTCAATGGGGTTTTGGGGGAAACATTTGTCGGTGTAACACAACAACACCTGTTGTTTGTGGCTTTCGACACAAACACTTTTCTTATATAGCGGCTTGGAAGAGCTTGGCTTTAGCTCGTTACCACTTGGGTCGCACCCCTTCTCACACTGGGAAGGTAGGCCCTCTAAAGATAATAATAAGTTCTCATGCACCCAAGATCTATTTGATAGGCAAGGGGAGAGGATACTTTTGTTATTAAATTTGGGTTACCCACATACACTACAAGAAAGCAAAAAAGATAAAACAAGCACAAAGCAAACAATAGTTTCTTTAAGCACCAAGTCCAAATGTTCCTAGATTAGTGATAAAAATCAAATGTCTTGGACCGATTGAAGCTGCAACATATATGTTAGTAGTTTCACAACCTCCTTTTCTTGGATAAACAATAAGATGCTGCACAAATAGATGATTAGTAGCCAAGAAAATCAAGCTATAAATAACAAAACCAGAAGTGACACACAGTTACCAAAGGTGATCAATTGTTGATCGTATGTGATGTAAATTCTACCGGAAGTGACTAGTTTTTGTTCAAAAGTGATGCAAATTTACCAAAGGCGATCGGTTATCGCTCATAAGCGATTCAAATCCGTAGGATGCGTGAAAAGAAGTTGTTTCTGCAAAACTAGGGTTAGGACCATAAACAAAATGATTATCAGAGAGTGCAAGCCTAGATATGAAATCCAGTGGATAAAATTGGCTCAGATAAACACCTTGCAACCACATATTGATCAATTGAAAGCCCTAGAATGATAATTTGATAAGATTTTGCAAAATCAAAGGATGTTAGCTCAATTAAAATGAAAACCCTAATCAAATTGATTGGCGGATAATAATATGACGACCAGGATCATGCAAAACACAGATTTAAAACCCTTGATTGATCAATAAAAATCCAGCAAAGCACCTTGCAAGATTAAATGTCAACAAAAAACCCTAAATTACCGAAAGTGACTAAAACAGCCAGAAGCGACCACTTTTCGACCAGAGGTGATTCACTTCTTACTGGAAGCAATCACTGTTAGCTCAAAAGTGATCTAGAAAATGCCAGACACGATGAGTTTTCACTTAAAAGCGATGCCAAAATTCATGTGGACTTGTAGCAAACTTGAAGTTCATGTGGAACAATCTAGAGGCTTGGTTATGTTAAGAGAATGTTCTACAATACTACAAGTTGAAAGAATTGGTTAGATGGTTGTATGTGTTACCACAAGCTTATGGGTGGTAGTGGTGGTTATATAATAAGACATGAATACATTGACTATGTTAGTAATTTAAACTATTGATATTTAATGTGTAATTTAAACTATTTATATTTAATAGTTTAATGTGTAATGTAATTTAAACTATTGATATTGATATTTAATGTGTAATGTAATTTAAACTATTTATATTTAATGTGTAATGTTAAACTAAAAAATAACGAAAAGAATTGGGTAAAGAAAAATGGATATCCATTTCTGAAAACATAAAAAGGGAAAAAGAGGTCACATTTTGCAAAATTGTGGCCTACAAAACACAGACCTCTTGCAAAATAGATATCAGAGCTCCAGAACGGATACCTGATCCAAAGAGGTTAGTAAAATTGCATTTTTTTTGTTTGTTTTGTATATTCAAGCAAGTTTTTTTGGTTTTTATGCTAAATAGGTAAGTTTTATATTTTAAATAGGTAAAATGGATGAACAAAATGAAAACCCAAACCCTCCACCACCAAACCCTCCCCCTCCAACAACTGAAGAGAAAATTTAAAGAAACATTGATCAAATAAGTAGGATTGTAGAAATGTATCGCTGCCACCCTCGATTGTCTACAATGACATCAAATTTAGAGAGAATTATTAGTCATGTTCGAACCCTGTCAAGCCAACACGAAACATTTAGGCAATGGCGAGAAACCAAGAAGGAAGAATATGCTGACGGTTTATCATGTGATCAAGTGAAAGAGTTAGACATTATGAAAGCTATGTTAGCCCAACATTTTGTCAATCCTAAAACCATCTTGCATGTTGATGTTTGTAAGCCCAAGTATTCAATCAAATGGTGTACACATGAGGGCATTAGTTAGAATTTTTGGGATCGTTGGTGGATAGTTTTTGATAAACCACCCAACAACAATTTAAATGTATCTTTGTATTTCCTTCGTAAACTCTATGCCAAGTTCATCATGGGCCACCATGTTAATTATTTTGATTTTAGTGATTTCCAGGAAGTAGGTAAGGGAATTCCTCAAGATAGACTTGGGGCAATGAGACAAGTACAAGGTCCCTATATTCCCCCTCCTACTATCCCTTCTCCACCCCCAATTCAGCACCTAGACATTGTTGCAAATGCAACACAATAGGGCCTTAGTGTAATACACTCTTTGATCGAGAACTTGATTATATAGACTTCTTAGTTTGCACAACCATATGATGTTGGCAATGATATTGGATCACCTGATGTTACTAGACACTCCTTATCCACACATGTTTGTGTGCCCCATCATTGCATTTTTTTCAATCAGCTGTGCTTAGGTCCTATTTTGGAGAGTAGCGAGCCACCTTTGAATGCCTCAGAGTATGATCTCCTTCATGAGATGATGTAGTGGCCTCCAGAACTCAAGCTGAGGGTTGGGGACAAGAGCAGAAGCATAAGCATTGGTGGAGCATAGAGAAGGAGAAGACCATGGCCAATCTTTTATGCAGGTAAAATTTAAAGTTAAATTTCAATGTGTATTCCATATGAATAATATAAACAAATTTATTAGTACTAATGTATCTAAGGGGGATAACAGTTGATGACAGAGGAGGAGTTGACAGAAGTTCATCATGGAACTTTGTCTACCATCCAATTTAGCCAGTATAATTTGTTTTGCACATCAATTTTTTTGTATGCATTTATTTCTTTGTGAGTAATTATATAATAATTTATATCATGATGTTAATTTAATTAATTTAATGTTAATTTAATTTATATCATGGTGTCTCTTTAATTTTTATCCAGAATGTGAATGATGTGGCATCTTTTCCAATGGTCTTCACTTGAACTCCTTATCGACCCAAGGGACTATCATTCGCAGAATGACTTTCTGAACGCCAACAAAGGGTGGAAACTTAATTCGATTGAATTGTACTTTAATTGATAATTTAGAAAACTTAAATATTTGATTATAGTCATTTAGATAAATAATAATTTAATAATTATTATGATTTTTTGTATACATAGTCTTACATTCTTGTCATTTTTCATACAGGAGATATTATTTGGTTCATCCATGACAAGTTCTTCAATCTCAATCGATGTAGGAGGCCTCAATGGTGGTATGTACTTGTTTTCTAGTAGATAATTTTTTGTGTAGTGCACTCTAGATTGTTTATGTGTAACACATCTAAACTTTTTTAATGTATGCATTTCCTTTTTGTTTAATAATTATATATTATTTTATTTCAATGTTACTTTACTTTTATAGTCTCTTGAGAATATCAGTGATGTGCCACCTTTGCCATCACACTTCAGTACGACACATGATCATCTTAGTAGAAAATCATTTCCAGAACGATTATCTGAACAAAAAGAAAGAGTCGAGGTAATTGAATTAAAATTTTCTAAATAGTTGATAGTTTATAGTAGTCTTATAGTTGATAAGATTCTATTTACTAGTTCTCTAACTTATTTTTATTTACCATTGAAGAGATTGATCAAATTTGTGGTTTGACTTGTTAATGCAGTCAACTTTGCCTCCATCAACTACTAGACATCATGGTATGAAGAGGACACTTTTGAAGATCCATCATAGATTGAGGATCCATCATAGGTTGAGGAATCACCAAAGACATAGAGTCAAATGGACCTTTAGTATTTGATGTAGCTATTTGGCATGTAGATTGTATATAGATTTTGAGACATGGCATGTGCCACATTTTGTAAAAAATGTTTTGAGTTGGCATATTTGCCAAATTTTTGTATATGTCTACCATTATGGACTAGATTTTAATATATATATATATATATATATATATATATATATATATATATATATATATATATATATATATATATATATATATACCTCGATATACATTATAATTTAAATTCCTTATGTGCATGTATTCCTACTTTGAAACTTAAAAGTTTGATGTATAATTAGTTCACAATGGTTGAGTTATGATCAATAACATGTTATAGATTGATTTCTTGTTATATATGATTGTTTTTCTTGGTAGAAAGATGATATATGTTGTTTCATACCTCAAGACATAACTTGATTTTAGTTGCCACGTGATTGTAGTTTTAGTTATATATAGGATTTTCATGAAATGACAAATTTGAATTGTTCACACATATGTAGAGCTATAAAATACTTTTATCTCCTCCATATGTATTTGCATCTCTTCACTTTTCAAGTACAAACATCAAAAAGTAGTTTTAGATAACTAATTTCACCTTCAAAACTTCATTTCTAGCCTCCTTTCTTCATGTTTTCTCCATTTTTAGTCTTATTTAGGACATCAGAAATCTAGAACAACAATTTGGTACCTCATGGAAGGTTGCAACAATCATATTTAAGGCTGTAATTCTCGTACATGATTATAAAGTTCATTTTCATTCAGCTCCAAGACCTCGATTCCTTCATCCTTGACCATTTCTAGATATGATTATGTAGGTACAAATTTACAATAGTGATATAGGTCTGAAAATCAATTTGTTTCATGGTTGGTATAGCAAATTAGGGTTTTGAAATCATTCCTTCCTTCAATTATGCAAATTAGGATAAAACACTTTATGACTATCCTATAAGTACACTTGGTTGACTTTGGAGAATATTCTAGAAATTTCTTCATGCATTTGTAATAGTTTGACATATTTTGATGATTTTTGGATATTTGTTGCTTAGCATGGTCTTAGATGCATTTGGATGCTCCTGGAGGTCCTAGTTGACTTGTATGCTTTGGATGCACTTGTTTGTTGCCACATATCTCATTTGAGTCAATTTGATGGTTTGCTTGTGTGTCCATTAGTTAAGGTTTGACATGCTTTTGATTGTGGAGTCTTGGTTGGTTCATAATGCATTTGGTTTTTCATGAGGCTCTTGGTTACATGGGTATGATGGGCTTAAGTTATTATTACTTTAGGAGTTCTTGGTTGAGTATGGTTCATTCAAATTCTCTTCACCCGTACATTGTTCAAGCCTCAACTCTTGAGGGTCGTTAGAGTACATTAGGACATAGCTCTGTACAAAGATTGAAATGCATAAAATGGATTATTTGAAAACAAGTTATAAAATTTCAAGAAAATGCAATTGGCATGTGTAAAACCAAATTACTGTAATGATAATTGATCATCATATTAAATATTTAATATAAGATATCATATACATAATGTCATGAACATAACATCTAGTTTATATACAAAGCCATATAGGCATGTCCAAACAAAGCCATACAGGCATATATTCAAAAATATACATCGGTAGTTCATACAAAAGTATGTATACAAAGCCATCTAGGCATACAAAAAATGTCCCAAAAACTATTTTCCAATCAGTGACTCGTCCTCTCTCTGCCGTCGAGTAGACCTCTTCGATAGAAGTTCATCGAACTCCACCTGTTAATACAATCAAACAATATATGCACATTAATATAGAAAATGTATGAAATATATAACATCACATTTGTAATTAATCACTTACCGCCACCTGATGATCAGTCTCCATCATCTTGTCTCCAGCTTCTTTGTCCATAGTTGGACGGGTTGGAGTTGTGAACTCCTATGAGAAGCATCAAGAAGCAAAATTGATTAAACATAAATATCATTTATGTACATCAAATAACATGAGATAAAACAAGAAATACCATATGAGATTGCATGAAGGATATGGGAAATTTGTCATATGTTGTAGTTGCAACTACCTTAAGAGACATGAATGCAAAGTGAGGAAGCATAGGTAGAAATTAGTATGTAGAAAAAGCTAGAAAGCAGAATATTAAGAAATTCAAATTAACACTAAAAATCATACCTCGAGTATAGTCAAAATAACCTATGATTCCATGCAGAATAACCTCATTTGCAATCCTGTATAGTAAAAAACATGCATTATAGTTAAAGAAACAAGATTTTTAATTAAAAACATAGAAAAGTTTGGTAATTGGCGGGTGTAAAGCAAATTGTGGAAACATAGAAAAGTGTGTAATTTGATTTCATTTGTCATACCTACTTGCTTGAACATGGTCAAGGTGTCATTGGAACCATTTATCAAAAACCCAAGGAAAGTAGAGATTGTCATATACTATATGAAATATACCATATGAGATTGCATGAAGCATATGGAAAATCTGTCAGATGTTGTAGTCAAATTAACACTAAAAATCATACCTCGGGTATAGTCAAAATAACCTATGATGCCATGCAAAAAAATCTACTATGCCATGCAAAATAACCTCATTTGCAATCCTGTATAGTCAAAAACATGCATTATAGTTAAAGAAACAAGATTTTTAATTTAAAATATAGAAAAATTTGGCAATTGGCGGGTGTAAAGCAAACTGTGGAAACATAGAAAATTGTGCAATTTGATTTCATGTCATACCTACTTGCTTGAACATGGTCAAGGTGTCATTGGAACCATTTATCCAAAACCCAAGGAAAGTAGAGATTGCCATATACTATATGAAATATACCATATGAGATTGCATGAAGCATCTAGGAAATCTATTAGATGTTGTAGTCAAACTAACACTAAAACTCGTACCTCAGGTATATTCAAAATAACCTATGATGCCATGTAAAAAAATCTACAATGCCATGCAAAATAACCTCATTCGCAATCTTGTATAGTCAAAAACATGCATTATAGTTAAAGAAACAAGATTTTTAATAAAATAATTCTAAAAAGTAGAAAAAACAAGAACAAGTTAAGATAAAAAATGGCATACCTGTCCATCTGGAAATTTAAATGCTAGTCAAGCGTACCTGAGGGGTCATCTCTTACCTTTAGAGTATCCAATATTGCTTCATGATCAGCATTACTAATTGTCCATAGTTATTTTGATTTTCGTTTTCCATGATGCTTTAGTAACTTGATATTTGTTGTTACAACTAGGTGTGAATACATTAATATGGTTTTATGCTTCTCAAACTCTTCAAAGGTAGGGATGCCATTCTTTCTAATCATATATGTTCATAACCAAGTCCCAGCAATAACAATTGATCCTGTAGAATATGTGAACCCATCATCATCTATCATAGGTTGTGTTAGCTTTTGTTTTCCTTGTACACATCGTGCCAACCAATTTAGTCTGACCTCTTTTAATTTCCATGCAGTGCAACAACTGCATAAACATGACCTAGATGTACAAGGTCTAAAAGATGTTCATAGTCGAATGATCTCTCCATGTCATTGACAGAAGATGATTGACCTTGAGATAAAGGGGTTAAATATTGTGGAATCCATGCATATACCCACTCACTTGATTCACACTTATCCCAATCACATTTAATACAACTCTAATAGAAACAAGCTAATTCTCATGTCCAAATAGTCCATGCACTTGCATCTAAGCTTCAAAATGAATGCATCTTTGACAATTCACCAATTCTCTGACAATCCCATTTCTCTTTCGCTATCCCATCATCAACCAACCAAAAGAACCTACACACTTCTGAATCAAGAGTCACTCTTCATGACAATGCATAGTTACACCACTTAACAATAGAATCTGCATCACTGAATGTAGCACCACCTCTAATCTTTAGTTGTTCTTTAAAAAGAGCTCTCTTCACACATGCACTCGCTCCATCATGTTCACCTTTTCCATGCCCAGCTTCAAAAAAATTCCAAATATGAGGTATACCCATCTCTACATGCTTTCTACACAACCAATAGAATATACGAGCATTCTTGAATTGACTGGTGCAATTATCTGACCAAATGAGATGTTGATCCATTCTAATATATTTTTCTTGCAAGAACCCATAAAATTATTGAAAACAATATTGCACAAACTCTACTGAATGAGATCGATCATCACTCATGTAAAAATAGTATTCTTTGACAATCTTCCTATTCTCTTCTGTACTCTTGGGGGCATGTTTGTATGTGATGTGAACAAAAATAACAATCTGAATAGAATTGTAGTACTGGGATTGAACTTCATTTTGGGGTTGCAATGTATAGTTTTATGCAAAATCAACTATAGAGACAATAGTTCCAATCAGGAAAGCGTCTTTACACATCCTAAACTATTGATCTAACCATCGAGACCTGTGGCTATGCCTGACATACTTGTGGAAAAGATTTTTCTAAAAATCATCAATAAAATCAGCAATACTTACCTCTCTTACAATCAACTCACATCTAGAACCTTCACCTCCACTTTTCAAATTGTATTTCACTGTCTCATATCTTTTTTTCTCAACCATTCTCTTTCCAAAATCATGCCCGTTGCCCTCATGAAAACATGATACAAACTTTGATAACCCACCACATTGTAAACACTTTTCATTTAAACAATCATTCCTGTAGAACATGCAACCATCATCTCTAATACATAGAAATAAATCCAATAAGTCCCTAGATGACTTTGGTAGTTGAATTGCACCACACTCCTATAACATTTCGTTAGTGTGCAAAGTAGAACGAATATTGCATAATAATTCATGGTACATAGAAAACTCTACATGGTATTTGCAACAACATGTATTACAAACTTTAAGAGGAACACAATAAAATGGCTTAAGAGATTCAAAAACTCTTTGTGAGATTGTCATACCTGGGTGAGTTTCACAATATTTTTTGTACAATGTTGTTTGGCTACATTCCAAGTAATGTTTAGGATGTGGTGTGCAGTCTTTATCACCAATTCTTAACTTTACAACATCTTTTGAATTTGGTGATACACTAGAGTTAGTGTGCCAAAATCGTTCAATTTCTTCCTTTGTGCTATCAATTAGCTTCTTGTCAACTCATGGAAGCCTACCACTGAAAGCCCAAGTATCATTGGCAAGAGGACTATCTAGCCTTGATCTTAATGCTAGTGCTTTTGACAATGTTTTACGATTCAATCTTAAGTCAACACAAGTTTGCCTCATTAATCGAGCATTTATTAATTGTTTGCTTACTATTGAGGTTGTTATTACTCTTCGGGCAGCTCTTTTATCTTTCTCCTTGCTAGTCTTTCCAATAGAATTGAGTGCATTGAAAAGGCTTCTAACAATAATTTTATTTCGATCGGACACTTTGTTTAACCGAATCTTTAATTTCTTAAGTAAAGGTCTCATTTTGTACATCTTTAATAATTGCACAAAAAGTTGGCATTGTTCGGTTAATGTTATCTTCTCAAAGTATTCATTGAAGAGTTTTGTAGCCCACAACCGAACCGTTTGTGACGACCTCTTGCCTTCAAGTTTTTCCATTATGTTCTCATCAATTTCAAGTAACCATTTTGGGGTTCTTGGGTGTTTTCCAATTTCTTCACAGTTATTCTCTTCTTGACAAATGTCCTATCTTCTTATGAAATTTGGAGATACATTGATTGTTCTTGTTTCATCCATGTTATCAACCTCATCAATTTTATCAACAAATGGATTATGGAGTGCAATTTCAACATCATGATGTTCATATCCACTTTCTTCAAGTGCACGTCTTCGTTTTTCTTCTTCTTTGTCCATGGTATTGCTATTATGAATAGGTGTTTCATAACATTTTTCAATATTTTCATTTGCAATATCATGGTGAATTTCATTCTTATCTAAGATTTCATTATAATCAAAATTAACATCTTCAATTTACATGTCATTAGATGGTAAAGAAAAAGATTCACCTTGATGAGCATCTGCCAAACCCACTCTTCCAATCCTCTTCCTTTCCCTATCTTTTTCCCTAATTGCTTCAATTTCCTCCAATGTAACTTTCCTCCTCCTTTTTGCTTTATGACAACTGTTGCTCCCCATTAGGGGAACAAAAATATCACCCTTATGATTGTAACAAGAAAATTGTGTCTCCAAAAGTGCATAAAAATATTCCTTTCACTGTCATAGCTAGAAATCACGAGTATTTCAACAACAGAGAGTCTCTGGTTGCGGATGTTGGGCCCAACAATATTCCTTTTGTCTTTTTTCTACATTTTGGAAATGGATATCCATTTCTTAAATCCCAATTCTTTGCCAACGGACACTCTGCAACATCTATATCGCTACTACAAAACAGATATCTGTTTTATTATGTACATTTGGATTCTAGACTAGGGATTCATTTTATTATTCTATACACTTGTGAATTACCATCTAATATGAATGTTTACACACTAATCCACCTACGTATCAACTTAATAAAGCTCTGGATATAAACCATTATTTGATTTGAGTAATCTTACTTTGGACACATTTGTGAAGACTCCTAAAGAGCCTGGACATACAATTGTAAAGATGATATAGCCTCCATATAAGCATAAAGATGATATATAATTTTAGTTTTTTTAAGGCCATGTAAATCAGTCATTGATGAGGACTCTGCTACACCTAAAGTTGAGTCCTTTGTTTGGAACTTTGAAGCATGCAAAGAGGCAAGTGACTTGTAATGCTTAAGTAAACACAAGTCTCAACATGATGTAGTTCAACTTGATGACATGTCTAAATATGACACATTTTAGTTTGTATTGCATGAGGACTTCCTTATTCATGCATATCAAATTTATAATTAAGTATATTTTTCTGAAGTGTATGAGTTTGAGGCTTTCAATTTTTGTATTGACTCACTTGAAGATGCTAGCAGCCATGTGAACATGATTAATATGGAATCTAAGAGTTGTCCTTTTCCCATGCATTTGGAGTGGATTGTTGGCCCTTATGATTGTTTAAATCATGTTGGCCTAGCATTTGAATAGTTGCTTCGTGACATGGATGGGAATAGATAATGTATAGACTTTATCACACTTTAGGGTTTTCCCATTATATGCTAAAATGTTATGACTATCCACTTATTCTATTTTAGGCTATCATCAAATGAGGAGCTTCTAAAGGCAAAACTGTTGTCCCAAAAGAAGGCTCAATGTTATTCATAAAGACATTAGATTGTTAAAATACAAATTCAAGGGTAGATATTCCTTGGGCTATTTTAGTATAGAGAAGCAAAATTGCAATATATGACTATCCTAGGAATTAGAATGGTTGATCATAGGATATTCATGGCATTTTGATATTAATGGATGGATTGATGGATGTTTAGAGAGTTTAAGTTTAAATGTAATGTATGAGAATTCTTATTTATGAAGGATCTAATAGGTCTTATGTCTTATTTGTAGGCCATTCAAGAAAAAATGAAAAGATACCAAGGACTATCATAACACCTATTACAATTAGGTGCATCAAAGGATTATCATCCAGGACCTTACCAATATGGGAAGTTATCAAAACCATGTCATGTTTAAAATTAAAGGCTTTATCACCTCTTTGTCCCTATAGGCCTATTAGAACAATAGGTCACATTTTATTCATATACCAGGGTTGAGAATAAACACTAAGCATTTGTAGTTATGGCAAGTGTAAATGGAAATAGATTACAACTTTAGACAATCTATCCTCTCCTAGATTGCATTGACTAAGTGGAAATTAAAAATTCCCTATCAATGTCCTTTATATACTAAAGGTATGGGTGAGAAAGGTAAACTTTGTATGTTGTAGACAAGGCCTCAAATGTAAAATATATTATGACAATAACGATAAGGACTATTAGGCATGAATGCTATCACTATTATAGATTGTCAAACCAACCATAGGCTGCCATAATAGTACACTGCTGACTATCATACCTTTATGCATGGTGCCATGAATCTTATGAGTAGAATGCATTTGTATTTGTGAGAAATGTATTGCTTATGTTAAGAACAAGTATTTATATTGTTTGAACATCATCAAAAGGTGGACTACAAATACGACTTTGTCAAAGGAAAACTTTAGTGGCAAAAATCTAACTATGAACTATTGTGCCATCCAAGCACAATCATGACCAACATCAAGGGATAGTCAAGGCATGGGTGTCTTAAGAAACACAATTGAAATTGTCCATGGATATTTGAAGTAATTCGCAATATTCATGATCAAGAATCAACTCTGACTGTCTCAACAATGGTAAATTTGGCTTCAAGACAATAAAAAATTAGGGATTCATTATCACCAAGTAATAAAGAAGAGTAACCGTAAGTGTCGACCTTTAATTTCATTATACATGAGGATGAAGAAGGGGCCATAGTATTTTCATACCATAATACAACATACAAAAGGAAAATCATGAAGTCAAAACATGTGCAAAGGGTATCTATGTTAAAGAGGAGAGTTGTGAATGGACGATGACTATCACTATCAAAATAAGATATACTCTCACTAAGGACAGTTAGGTGATTTGTGTATTGTCATGACTACAAGGCACGAGAATCTTGTGTATGAAGAGGAAAGAAATATAAATAAAAGAAGATTGAAGGATTGTTGCACCTGGGTACAATGATCCTAAAGGATTGTCATGCTAAAAGGATAATCAACAGTACAAAGATTCATATTTCAAGGCTATCCTTAATCTCATTCACATGGTCCTAATGTTGGTTTGATTTGCATGGAGTGAGATGACACTATCAGGAATAATTGAAAAGGTGAAAGGGTTTGGTACCAAATTTGGTCACAAGTGTAAAAATTGCAATAAGCTTGAGAATATTGTTCACTAAACCTAGAACTATCACCAAGCAACATCCTATTCATAAGATGTGATCAACAAACATGTAAGAAAAATGAATATCAACCTTCTTGGTTATGTGTGCTTGATAAGAGCCCATACTTTTCACAAGGAGCCACCAATTTTTAACTAAATATTTCCATTAGAAACGGATAAAAAAATGTTCCCCCAAATGAGGAAACTAGATTGTTAATTAGAGTTCTATGTGTAATGTGATATGAAACAATAGATACACCTATAAATGACCAACTAACTTTAACTTCTTGTATTATTACCTCGATGTTTCAAATATGTTGCTTCTCTTCATCCAAAACCAATGGTACAAATTTTTTCATAGATCAAGGAAATGGATATCCGTTTTAGAAACGGATATCCATTTTGAGTTTCTTTCACCGAAGCAAAATGGATATCCATTTTGGTTGTTGACTTTTCATGGATTCTAACTTGTTTTCATGTTTCAGTCTCTTCTTCGAACTTCACCCTTCGTGCTGATGACTTTTTTTTATGCAAAATTGATAAAACGAAAAGGGTTTATAGAAAAAATTGTTAGCTTTCTAAAAATATAAGATTTGTTTGGTTATCATTTTATTAAATAATTATTAATAATTTTCTATATACTGTGTCTCTGAAATCCTAATGGACACACTGATTGAAAAACATCCATAACTTTCAAACCATTTCACCTTTTTGATATCCAAAACCTATGTCACACTCTATGCTTTTCTGGCTATAGGTTAAAAAAATTTGAATTTTGATTTTTTTTTATCGAGTTAGGTTGGCTGGAAAATTACTTTTTAGTTTTTAAATAAAGTCACAGTAAAAAAATCATAACTAATTATTTTATTGGAAAAAAATTTCAAATAAATACGTCACATCTAGACATGAGTCCTCTACTTATTTTGAAAGTTCAAAAAATATATATATAATTTTACTCATAGATAGGTTGGCTGGATAGACACCCACTTTTTATTTTTTTCTGAAAAATTTAAAAGTTGTTCATTCAAATATTCAATTTTCACTAAGTAAATTTAGTTTAAAAAAAATAAAATAGTAGCCTATAAACTAGATTCAATTCTCTACAAATTTTGTTTTTACATCTTTTTCAAATTGTGTAGATAATCTATTCAAATTTTCACATGAACTTGATAAAGTCTGATTTTTTGTATTTTCATTGCCACTTAGAGGTATAGTTTGGCCCATCATGATCCTGCACATGCCCATACATGATTAGTACATCAAGCACTAGAAAACTTCAACTTCCACCAGTTTCTCTACTGAGTACGATCATGTGAACATTGGCATTGAAGAAGATCCCAAGATTGTTTGTATTGGGAAATGTTGCTCTCCCCAAGAAAGAGAGCATTTAATTTTTTTGTTAATTAAGTATAAAGATGTTTTCACGTGGTGTTATGTAGATTTAAATAAGTTCAAAAATGGAGAAGTACAACACCGCATTCCTTTAAATCCTAACACATCCCCATTTCGATAGAAATGGAGGACATACAATCCAAAAATTGGTGAGGCCATTTTTAGTGTGATCGACAAGATGCTCAAGGATAAGATTATTTACCCCATCCATCACTCTACTTGGATCGCTAACATTGTCCTAGTGAGGAATAAAAATGGAGAGATAAGAATCTGTGTTGATTTTCAAAATCTGAATTAGGCCTCACTAAAGGATAATTATCCTTTACCAGTTATGGATCATATACTAAAAACTGTATCAGGATCAGAGATGATGTCCATGCTGGATGGTTTTTCAGGGTATAACCAGATAGGAGTAGCCCCTGAGGATCAATATAAAACAACATTTACTACTCCTATAGGTGTCTTTACCTACAACAGGATGCCCTTTGGCCTTATCAATGCTAGGGCTACTTTTTAGAGGGCTATGTATATGACTTTTGGAGATATGAAAAATAAGATCATCATTATCTACCTTGATGACCTAATAGTATTTTCAAAGACAAGGGCTAATCACCTTGACGATTTGGCTGTTGTGATCCAAAGATGTAGAGATCACAGTATCTCTCTTAATCCTAAGAAGTCAATCTTTGTAGTTACTAAGGGAAAACTGTTAGGCCACATTGTTTCCAAGGGTGAGATAAAAATTGACCCAAAAAGAGTTAAAAACAATTCAACAATTGAGTCTGCCTACAACCAGAAGCAACACTAGGTCCTTCTTTGGTTAGGTCAATTTCTTGAGAAGATTTGTTCCAGACTTTGCTGAGTTGACCAGACATATTGCTAAAATGATGAAGAACAATCTAGTCTTCAGGTGGAATGAGGAAGGAAAGAAGACATTTGGAGACATCAAGGTAGCCATTGCTAATGCCCCTACTTTAGTTCACCCAAATTTTGATAAGGATTTTATTATTTATTTCTATGCTTCAGAACATACTTTGTCAACCATTTTGTTGCAAAAGAATGCGTAGGGAATTGAGGTACCCATAGCCTTTATGAGTGTCCCCTTGAAGAAACATTAACTAAATTAGTCACCTTTAGAGAAACATGCTTATGCCACTATGAAGGCTGTAAAATAGTTCAAGTTTTATATTCTACATTCTCATGCCATCATTATTGTTCCTAATCCTATGGTAAAGAGTATTCTAACCCAGCAAGAGATTGGTTGCAACAAAAGAGGAGCTTGAGTCGCGAAAGTCCAAGAGTATGATGTTGATTTGAGGCCTACTACTCTAGTTAGGGGCAAGGGTTTATGTAAAAGTAATGACTGAAAATAAACCTGAGGAAAGTGAAGATTTGCCACTGGTTCTATTCACAACCACTACTAATGAATGGTTCTTGAATGTTGCCTATCTATTGACATATGGGGAATGCCCACCTCATCTATCAGCCAGGGAGAAAAGTCCTGAATTTAAAGTTAAATGCTAGTAAGTATGTTCTCTGGGGAGAAAATCTATACAAAAGGAGAGTGGATGGTACTTTCCTTAGATGTGTAGATAAAGAACAACATACAAAATTGTTGGAGATTTTTCATAATGAGGCATGTAGAGGACATTTATATGCATCAGTAACAACCTTCAAAATCCTAAGACAATGCTTTTATTAGCCAGTTATGTTCAAGATGCTTATGATTGGCTCTCTAAGTGTGAAAAGTGTTTGAAGTTTGCTAGTAGATCTCACTTAGCAACACTACCTTTGAGACATTTGGTCATTGATGAGCCTTTCCTACTATCAAGGGCGTGTCTGTATGTGATGTGAACAAAAATAGCAATTTGAATAGAATTGTAGTACTAGGATTGAACTTCATTTTGGTTTGTAATGTGTAGTTTTATGCAAAATCAACTACAGAGACAATAGTTCCAATCAGAAAAAAGTCTTTACACATCCTAAACTATTGATCTAACCATCGAGACCTATGGTTGTGTCTGACGTACTTGTAGAAAAGTTTTTTCTTAAAATCATCAATAAAATCAGCAATACTTACCTCTCTTACAATCAACTCACATCTAGAACCTTCACCTCCACTTTTCAAATTGTATTTCACTGTCTCATATCTCTTTTTCTCAACCATTCTCTTTCCAAAATCATGCTCGCCGCCCTCATGAAAACATGATACAAACTTTGATAACCCATCACATTGTAAACACTTTTCATTTAAACAATCATTCTTATAGAAAATGTAACCATCATCTCTAATACATAGAAATAAATCTAATAAGTCCCTAGATGACTTTGGTAGTTGTATTGCACCACACTCCTGTAACATTTCGTTAGTGTACAAAGTAGAATGAATATTGCATAATAATTCATGGTACATAGAAAACTCTACATGGTATTTGCAACAAGTATTATGAACTTTAAGAGGAACACAATAAAATGGCTTAAGAGATTCAAATGCTCTTTGTGAGATTGTCATACCTAGATGTGTTTCACAATATTGTTTGTACAATGTTGTTTGGCTACATTCCAAGTAATGTTTAGGATGTGGTGTGTGGTCTTTATCACCAATTCTTAACTTTAAAACATCTTTTTCATTCGGTGATACCCTAGAGTTAGTGTCCCAAAATCGTTCAATTTCTTCCTTTGTGCTATTGATTAGCTTCTTGTCAATTCGTGGAAGCCTACCACTAAAAGCCCAAGTATCATTTCCAAGAGGGCTATCTAACCTTGATCTTAATGCTAGTCCTTTTGACAATGTTTTACGATTCAATCTTAAGTCAACACAAGTTTGCCTCATTAATCAAGCATTTCTTAATTGTTTGCTTACTATTGAGGTTGTTATTACTCTACGAGCAACTCTTTTATCTTTCTCCTTGCTAGTCTTTCCAATAGAATTGAGTGCATTGAAAAGGCTTCTAACAATAATTTTATTTTGATTGGACACTTTGTTTAACCAAATATTTAATTTCTTTAGTAAAGGTCTCATTTTGTACATCTTTAGTAATTGCACAAAAAGTTGGTATTGTTCAGTTAATGTTTTATTCTCAAAGTATTCATTGAAGAGTTTTGAAGCCCATCACCGAACCGTTTGTGACAACCTCTTGCCTTCAAGTTTTTCCATTATGTTCTCATCAATTTCAAGTAACCATTTTGGGGTTCTTGGGAGTTTTCCAATTTCATCACACTTATTCTCTTCTTGACAAATGTCCTCTCTTCTTATGAAATTTGGAGATACATTGATTTTCATTGTTTCATCCATGTTATCAACCTCATCAATTTTATCAACAAATGGATTATGGAGTGCAAATTCAATATCATGAGGTTCATATCCACTTTGTTCAAGCACACGTCTTTGTTTTTCTTCTTCTTCTTTGTCCATTGTATTGATCTTATCAATAGTTGTTTCATAACATTTTGCAACATTTTCATTTGCAATATCATGGTGAATTTCATTCTTATCTAACATTTCATTATAATCAAAATTAACATCTTCAACTTGCATGTCATTGGATGGTAAATAAGAAGCTTCACCTTGATGAGCATCCACTAAACCCACTCTTCCAATCCTCTTCCTTGCCCTATCATTTTCCCTAATTGCTTCAATTTCCTCCAATGTAACTTTCCTCCTTTTTGCTTTACAATGACTATTTCTCCCCATTAGGGGAATAAAAAGATCACCCTTATGATTGTAACAAGCAAATTGTGTCTCCAAAAGTGCATAAAAATGTTTTTTTCATTGTCATAGGCAAAAATCACGTGTTTTTCGATAGTAGATGGTCTGTAGGTGCAGATGTCGGGCCCAACAATATTCCTTTTATCTTTTTTTTTTTGCATTTACATAACAAATATCCATTTCTTAAGACAATTCTTTGGGAAACAGTCACCCAGCAACGTCCATATCACTTCTACAAAATGGATATCCATTTTCAAAATGGCCAAAATGGATATATCCATTTTGTTTTCCTCAATTTAAGCATTAAACTATATACAGAAGTATACAACTATATGCATAAATGAGAATAGGATATGCATAAGAACACATAAGAAGGAAAAATTAAATGTTAAAATACATATATAAATAAGTAAAGAATAAGAATTCTAAATGTGTAAGAACCATAAGTATGTTTAAGTATTAGAAACATCATGATAAGCATGGAATATGGATACATAAGAGATAGAGATCACAAGCATAGATCATAGGAACATAGGGACATCATGGATATATAGCATAGGGATATATATAAGTAAACAAGGAACATGGAAAAATTTAGGTTCTAAACATAGAACATAGAGATGTTTAGGAACCAAACAAGGCATAGAGGAAATCATGGGAGGTAAGGATTGATATATGAAAGAATTAGAGCTAAACACGTAACATAGGATAGCATAAATGGTAATCATGGAAGATAGGAACAACAAGTCATATAGGAAGAGACATGGAAATAATTGAAAGGAAAAATGTCCCCACATGGGTCCAAACAAAGATCAACCAATAAAATTAGAGAGATAACCATAAAAGAGGTCATCCCCATCCCAACAAGTAATATCAAGTTCTCTATCCTCAAGTAAATGTATTTTTTTTTATAAGAAGTGGTTATCTTAGTGAAAAAACTAGCAACATGTGCAACTATTGAATTATTTTTCTATATCTATTGTGCTTTCTTCTTTTGAGGTGGCTCCATAGAGATTTTACATTTGCTTTGCCACAGTTCATTATTAAGTATCTAGGAAGAAGTAGTTCCTTTGGAATGAAATGTGGGTTTATCATACATAATATCCTTGTTAATCTCTTGATTTATTGGTATGTGAGGAATGTGTTCTTAATAAGATCATTGGAAGGCATGCATATATCATGACCTTAATGCTTAAACATTATAGGATGTGCAACTTGAGTCGCAGACATTTTTCATCATAAGTTCTAGAATGAGAAGGTGCATAAGTAGCTTCTTGATTCTTGTTCATATTTTTGTTCTACTACTCTTCAATAACTATCAACTTTAACAACATGTCTTCATCAACAACTATTTGACTTTGTTAATGACTACTCAACTTCATCAGCAAGGGAAACTTTGGTAGTAAAGAGCCATTTCTAGAGAAACTGTCAATTGCTAGAGTAATGAAAAAATTAGGACATGACCCTGATCGTCTAATTATTTCAAATAGATCCAAATTAACTGCTTAATTTTAGATCAATATGGGTTTGAAATCTATCCTCATCTTGTCCACATGATCCATGCACCACACACATGTACATATGTATAAAAGTATAGACAAGGAAAAATAAGCTAAAAATTGCACATGTGTACATGCCTTCTCCAATTCAATAAAGTAATTTGTTCAAAGTCTTTAATGCCTAAATGAATATATACATTTGGATTCTAGACTAGGGATTCATTTTATTATTCTATAGACTTGTGAATTACCATCTAATTTGAATGTTTACACACTAATCCACCTAGGTATCAACTTAATAAAGTTCCATATAAGCCATTATTTGATTTGAGTAATTTTACTTTGGACACATCTGTGAAGACTCCTAAAGAGTCTCCATATAAAATTGTAAAGATGATATAGCCTCCATATAAGCATAAAGATGATATATAATTTTATTTTGTTAAAGGTCATGTTTCACTCATTGATGAGGACTCTGCTACACCTAAAGTTGAGTCCTTTGTTTGGAACTTTGAAGCATGCAAAGAGGCAAGTGAATTGTAATGCTCAAGTAAACACGAGTCTCAACATCATGTAGTTCAACTTGATGACATGTCTAAATGTGACACATTTTAGTTTGTTTTGCATGAGGACTTCCTTATTCATGCATATCAAATTTCTAATTAGGTATATTTTTTTGAAGTGTATGAGTTTGAGGCTTTCAATTTTTGTATTGACTCACTTGAAGATGATAGCAACCATGTGAACATGATTAATATGGGATCCAAGGGTTGTTCTTTTCCTATGCATTTGGAGTCGATTGTTGGCCCTTATGATTGTTTACATCATGTTGGCCTAGCATTTGAATAGTTACTTCGTGACATGGATGGGAATAGATCATGCTCCTACTACCTATGGCTAAATTATATTGATGACTCTAATGAGTTTGACTATTATCTTTAAGTAGTGTCATGGTCATGTTTGGATGTGCAAGATACTTCATGTTGTAGTTAAAAGGTGGATACATAATGAAGGCAAGATTGGGAATCTCATTCATGAAGGTTATTTTTTACAACTTGGAAGGAGATGTACTTTAGTTTATCTATTGTAGCATGCAAAGGAATCTCCCCACAAGTCTTGACTTGCAACATGTTCTTGATGTTATTTACATGACATGCTTAATTTGTCCTCTCGTATGCCTTTAGGTCAATTAGCTGCAAGTTTTCATTTTTATGCTTTGTCCTAAGGGTTCTAAGTTGTGTTCCCTTTATCCTTGTCTATAAATATTGGTGTGTGTTTGTGTATCAGCCCTATGTTTTTGGAATTCCCCTTTTCCATTTTGGTCTACACCCTAGAACTTTTTTGGATTTTCATAGTGTCAACATGTGATACTCATCCTCAACCAAAGCTTATGTTGGCATTATTTTTTCTCTAACCTTCTGATATGCATATGTGCTCTTCTAACTTGTATGAACCTTGGTGTATATGTTTTTATGCATCAATTCTTAGTTTAGATGTTCATTGTTATTCTCCATCATTAAGGTTTCATTTTGAGCATAAGCCTCTTATGGTTAGGGTTTAACTTGTACATTTTCTCATTGCATGCACACCCTTATTCTAAGTGTTCCTTGATGTTTATATATCTCTTTGCATGGCTCTATGTAATATACTTGGACCATTTGTATCATGAAACATGTTATCCTAGTGATGCCAACATTGGTGGGCCTTGATGTTTATTTGTCATGGGTGTATGGTCTCTCATGTGGCTTATGCAGATTCATTATCGACTCTTTGCTTGCCATGTATTTCCTTTGATGGTGATGGGCCCAAACATTTATTATGTTGGATTTACAATTTGAGGTGTCATTCCAACTTGGTGGTGACTATTCTCCTACAAGATAGTCAAGTATACTTCATGGTAGAGCTTTCATCTCATAAGAACACATAAAACCAAAACCTGTGGACACTTGGTTTTGGGCAACCCCTAAATGCTAGAAACGGATATCCATTTTTAGTTGCCAAAATGGATATCCATTTTGGTTGTTGCCTTTTCATGGATTCTAACGTGTTTTCATGTTTAGTCTCTTCTTCAAACTTCACCCTTTGTGCTGACAACTTTTTTTTTATGCAAAATTGATAAAATGAAAAGGGTTTATTGAAGAAATTGTCAGTTTTCTAAAAATATAAGATTTGTTTGGTTATCATTTTATTAAATAATTATTAATAATTTTCTATATAGTGTGTGTTTGAAATCCTGATGGATACATTGATTGAAAAACATCCATAACTTTCAAATCGTTACACCTTTTTGAGATTTGAAAGATGCGTCATACTCTATGCTTTTCTGGCTATAGGTTAAAAAAAATTTGAATTCCAATTTTTTTTATCGAGTTAGGTTGGCTGGAAAATTAATTTTTAGTTTTTAAAAAAAGTCAGTAAAAAAATCATAACTAATTATTTTATTGGAAAAAAATTTCAAACAAATATGCATCACATTCGGGCATGAGTCCTCTACTTATTTTCAAAGATTCAAAAAAATAAATTTTTTTGCTCATAGTTAGTTTGGCTGGAATGACACCCACTTTTTATTTATTTTTTCTAAAAAATTTAATAGCTGTTCATTGAAATATTCATTTTTCACTAAGTAAATTTAGTTTTTTTAAAAAAATAGTAGCCCATAAACTAGATTCAATTCTCTACAAATTTTGTTCTTACATCTTTTTCAAATTGTGTAGATAATCCATTCAAATTTTCACACAAACTTGATTAAGTCTGATTTTTTGTATTTTCATTGCCACTTAGAGGTATAGTTTGGCCCATCGTGATCCTGCACATACCCAACAATTTTATCAAAAAAATGTACATCACAACATCATACGTACATAGACATAGTCACACAAAAGGGAGAAGAGGAATAGTGGGCACACTCCAACTAAGATCATGAAGAAACTCAAATAACGATCACCCACATATTCTAGGCAACCTAGGACATGCTTAGAAAAGATTGCCAAAAGTTAGGTATCCGATGAGTCACCTTCGAAGTGGGGCCTTTTGTGCTCCCTAGTAAGGAACACATACCAACATCTTCATGGATACTACCAAAACCATCTGAAATTCACTTACTTCCATAAGCTACAATCACACAAGGTAGTTCATAAATACAATAATCTTGCTCAAGATACCAAGATACTAGAGTGGAAGCTATTCCAAATCAACCCTAGTCATGACTAACATCACGACAACTATCCTAGCACAAGGTTCAATGCGACAAGGTTGGAGAACCCCAACCAAGGTGTTCACAATTAAAACTCAAAGTTCAAAGCCATTGCCTTAATAATGCCCAAAAACAAGCCAACAGAATATCTATGTCGATCACATGTGTCACCCACAACACTTACCCACTAACAACCAAAAGGTATCATTACCATCTTACTATTATTCACTAAACGAACTCAACTTCCCAACACATCCTTATAATCCCAAAACACTTCCAAGATAACAAATCAAGTGACTATTCACATTCCCTACCCTATAGAAAGGTGTGTGAATCCTTATTCAATTCAACTCCTAGAATTATAGCATTCTATAAAATAATATCTTTCTATTCATTAGGATCATCTTCGTGGGATCATGCAATCAGTTGCACAAGGGACTCATCTAGTGACTTACCAAAAGGCAACAACTTAAAGTTTCAAGATAGAAGGGTTGACACTCCAACTATCTTGTTGCATTAATCACTCCAACACCTTAAGCATCTCATGTGTTCTCCCATACTAAAAGACAAGAAGGTACTACTAGAGGGTTTTCATAATAACCCAAAAAGGACACGCATAACTAAATCTTAACTTTATTTACTACAACCCATCACAAGCCTTCACTATAGCCTTCTATGTACAAAGACATAAGTTTCTCCCAAGTGTGATTCATCACCCTAACATGACACAAATGTAGGCAAGAAAAAATAAAACAAGGTGGCAAGGAAGGGGTCAAGTTGCTCTTAGGTTCTTATTTAATGATCAATTAGGGAATTACACCCGCAACTAGATCTTACTCCTTGACTATCATAATATGGTTCAACATCATGCACTTATACCACCTTTATATCATCAACCAATGAGGTACCATCCTTCAAGCAATCATATCACATTTACAAAAGGATGCTAAGAGCAGTGCATAGTATAAATATCCACTAGACACCAACATGTTACAGGGAGATTAACTCGACATGGCACAACAAGCATCACAAGTTTCACAATAAGGAAGTGGTTCTTGAAGCCACTACTATCTTTCCACTTAACCAAAAGGCATACATGAGAAGATAGCCATAAAAGGCATTACATGCCATACTCTTTTAATGCCCATTACTCCACCCTCAAGATAGGGGTATCCAAGCAACTCTTACAAGAGAGTATACCATCTTTAACCTCTTTACACTCTTCGGGTGACAACTTCCCACCAAGGTAACTTAATCCTATAACTTAAGTCAAAGGATAACTACAAATCTACAACTTCTTCGCATCCCAACTAGGGGTTTTCTAAATAAGACACAACTTACCCCATGATACATAGGTTATCTAAACGACATGAGGTGGAGAATAAATGTAATAGGGTACACAAGTCTTTGTCCAAGGTTAGCATACCGCTTTAATACATTTCTTTCTTCCTACATGGTAGGATAAAAACAACTCAACATTCTCATAAAAAGGGTAAGTCTCATACGATGCGATGGCACTCACAACTTGCAACATGCCACTCAAACATTCACTAGGGAAATCCTTCAAGGTAGCCATAAGAGGATAACTTTACCACAATAACACCTTTCCAAGGGTAAGACCTACAACATGTTACAAAAGATCACTAAATAAGGATCAAAATACACCATTAAACTAGAACAAGGAGCAAGGATTCCCTAGGATGAAACATCTAGCAAAACTCAACAATTAACCTCCCTTTAGGATAACACTATCAAGAAGTTGACTAACTCTCAAATTCAGGACTGCATGGTGCTTCAATTACCCTATTCATCGTGAATACAGTCCCCAAGTACCTATGACACCAAGTTGTACATGGAGGTAGCGGAAGCAAAATCAAGGGAAACAAGTTGTCCCCACAGAAGGTGTCTTACAAACTCATTGCTATGCAAGCTAGAGTTAGACATGCAAATCAAGTATGCATGACCAACAATTGGCCCAACACAAACACTCGTACACACCTAGAGTTCCCAGTGTTTGAAAAATGGGCCCTAATACCAAATGTCATGCCCACATTTGCAATGTGGTCATGAAATGAATACCACATGTCATGTGGTCATGACACAAAAAATAAAAAAATTTTCCCAGCTGACTCTAAAATCCCCTCGCATGCAACATGTGCACTCGGTGACACACACACGTAACATGGTTGTATTCACAATACACATTAGACATGTCGCACAAGGGCGAGGAAGTCAAACAAGGTGTGGTATGATGTAAAAATCCTTTCGCAATCCCTACAATGATGATAGCAACTAAGGCGGTGTGCATCATAATAAGCATCACTAAGAGGGGTGGTCTCCATCCAATAACTATCCGTAGGGTTTCCTAAGTGAAGGTGACCATGGTTTTGACCTAAGTTGAAACCTTAACCCTAGAATTAAACTATCAATTTTAAAAGGAAATAAAATGCGAGAAATAACATGATAAAGATAGATAAAACTATATTAACCATTTAAATTTAACTAAGAAGATAAATAAAATTTAAATCCTTTATTTAAAAAATTTAACCACATAAATTAAAATGGGAAAACTTAATAATTAAATAAATAAATAAAATTAATCATCTCAACATTTTGCCATAAAAATACATTAATATTCAAATACTGGGTTTCCAAAAATTTTGCTAGCATAACATTACTTGGGGTATAAATTCATTAGAAATTTTAACATCATAACGGCTGTTACCAAATTTTCACCTACAGCTCAAATTAGCAGAGCTGAAACATTTGTTTCCATTTTAAGGTGAAAAGTTCTTAACATTTGTCTTCTACGTTGTTTTCATACATAGTTTATAGTGCTTGGAAAACAAAAAAAAGGTTTAGTTGTATGATGCCATTGTCATAATAGAAGATAAGACATTCAATTTATCATTTAATGCTTTGTAGAGATGTCATGGATGACAAGGAGTTATTTCATTTTGTATTACAATGTTTCATTCATCTTTACAAATGAGATATACACAAAACTGCATAAGTATTGTATTAAAAGAAAGAGGAGAGATCAAATATCCCACACAAGCTGTGGGAATAGCTAAACCAGTACAAACATAAGAAATATACTATGCATATGAAGATAAAGAGTGGAAAATAAGCATATAAGGAAAGGCATATCCATCATTGCTTATTTGGAGTCTTGAGTTGGTCTTCATTGCATCTTACTCTTCCTCGCCCCTGATCCTTGAGTGAACCTGTATCATGATAAGAAGAATTGTTAGAGCTCCGAATATGAATCTCCTTACATGCCTATCAACATAAACATAATACATTGCCTACATTGTACTGAATCAGATAACAAACATTAGAGATATGCAAGAGAGCCTGAAGAATGACACATCAAAGGAGCATTGAGCTTCACTATTTTATCTAACATGTTTGTTTATTGTGCAGGTATAGATGAAATCATGATGCTAATCCATTTCTGAAGACATCATAGCATGTGGTGCAAAGTTGGCTCCTACAAGGGTTGAGCCCATCATGCTGTGCCTGAATCTTAAGAGGGGATTGATAGTAATACTCAAATAGAACAATCTTCAGCTGAAGGAGTAACTTATCAAGTAAGTGCATGAGCTTCAAGCTCATTGCTCATTCATGACTATCAATTCAAACATGATGAAATGAGAATCACAAATGAGTAGTGAGCTCATTCAAGGCAGTTCAATAATGTGTGGAATTGAGTAAAGGCATTGTCAACATCATGATGTTATTACATCTGTTTGCTATCACATTATCATTTGTATGCATCCAAGGTACTTAGGGGCAGTAGTCTAATCTCATCATGTAGCCTTACATATGAGGAAACAATACAAATGAAGGCAATGACAAAATGCAGCCTTCACTAGTGTAGGTTCTCACATGAAGAGGACAACAATCTTGTGCTGACCAAGGAATATAATATCCAATGCCAACATAAAAGATGCATTATAAACATGTTCATCAAAGTAGATTTCCCATGATACTTGGACACAAGGGACAGTAAGAAGTACATTGTTCACAAGAAAGCTCAGATGAAGTAGTTCTCCAAGTATGCATTGCAATGTTTATAGTGGTAAGGCAGTTACATCATAAAGAAAGCAACCACTATTGTCAACTATAGAGCTATGGAGCATTCAACCCTTTTGTGTTTTAGCTATCAATGCTTTGAGGTCTCAGTCCTTTTTCTGGTAATGTTTAGTTTGCATAGAGTTCTGGCAAAAGTGACTGTGTTATCATAAGATGCTGAAGAAAAGTGGCTATTATATGCATAGTAATCAAATGTCTCATTTAGGTCCTCATCAAAGGAACATTTGGATAGCAATACAACAAGTATTAATCATTTGTTGTTAATGAAGTGTGAAGTTACAACCATATACATGATGCCATACACAGAAATGTCCATGCAATACTTAGAATGAAGGAGTCACAACTAATGAAGTATGCAGAAATATGGAATGAACTACAACAAAGGTGGTAAAACTTCATAGAATCTGTATAACATTTAGAGGGTGCAAAGAACTTATGAGGATGAGAATGATCCCACTGTCACAGTGATCAAATGAAGAAAATGCTAAGTGCATACATAATGTATATATCAGTTCAGAGATAACAAGGAGAGAGTTTTGTAATGAAGTCTTAGTATTCATACACATCTATAGGAGATACAAAGAAGAGCAACACATATTTAACTCATTTTATAGCTTCCATCACAAAGTGCAAAGTTTATAGTATGTATGTGGATACATATGGAACAAAAGAAGAAATAGCAATACAAAAGAAGCTATTGATGCCATTAAGTATCAGAGACTAATTCAAAGGAATACCAATACACAATGGGCAACAACAAGACTTATGAAAACAATCAAGTATAGATAAGCAAAGTTGATGGGATAGTCATAAATGCTTTGAATCAAGCATTAGAAATCATTTCCAAAGAATATCTCCTATAGGTATTACATGATGCTACTTATACTTTATTGGGAATTGATAGCACTGGAGCAGATTTAATGATTTCCCTAAAAGATAGAAGCTCAACAAAATGACTTCCATAAAGTAAAGATAACACTACATCAGTCATAATGGAGCAGCAATACTCTCAAAGAAGATTCAAGCCAGAAAGGATAAGTATACAATAGAAAGAAAAACTACTTCTATCCACTAAGAGGTGACAGTCTGAGCATATGATAACAAAGATGCAAAGTAGTCATGAGATAATGATCAGATGCCACTGTAATAAAGTAGCAAAGATCTTTGTCAGAATAATTTAATCTTCTCAACACTTATAATGACAAGTACATCATAAAGTGCAAAAATGATCATGTTAAGAGTAAGACAACCATAAAATGCTTTGAAGGAGGTAAATGTAGAATGAGATAAAAATGTCTTTTTTTACTGTTGAAAAGATAAACAATATGTATTTCTTGCTGCCATACAATGAAGTCAATTGCGCATTCTTGAGGGAAAATGAATAGTATACAATGGTAATGCCAAGAGATATACAAATTTCTGAGTTTTATGCCATGACAAAGGGTTTCGAACCCATTTCTTGCAAGATGAAGAAGACTGTATCAAGGTTTTGACCCATTTTCTGGGAAGAAATGGAGAGATCAAAGCATAAACCAGAAGAATCTCAAGTTTGAACAAATATCAGGCACCCAGAAAGTGAATAGGCCGCGACCTTGCATAAGAAAGTACTTTCTTTTGTCTCTTTTAGAAAAATAGAAGCATTGTCTCTGCCGCCATACAAAAAATAATGAAACCCTCAAGGTTATATAGAAAATGAGATAAACCCAGTTTGCATCTTCATAGTTCACGACTTGAGAGAGTCTTTTGTCTCACAAAGGACTAAACCCACATGGAGTTTTGCACTAGAATCTCAAATACAGAGGAAATAAAGAGTTTTGGGCTCATGAGGGTTTAGTAAAACTCAAAAATGATGAAGTATACCAGGTATGGCCGTAGGCTGTAATGGAGAGCACAAACAAATATTCCATATTCTTTCATAGAAAGAAAAAGCATCTATTAATATGCCCTTTTATTTAGTTTCTATCAGAAGGGAACAAGAAATGATGCAAGGTTTGAAGCTTACCTTTGATGGCTTGTTCTGAGAAATGCATGTAAACCCACAGGAAGATCTCAAAAGCTCGAGGTAGAGGCAGTCATGGCAGCCTCGAGACACAGGAAAGGTGTTAACCAGAGATACAAAGACAAATATATCAGAAAGCTTCCATGGCCATAGCTTAAAAGCCAAAAACTTGTATTCAAAATGGAAAATGGGTCTTGGTTTTGTGCCAGTAAAACTTACCTTGCTTTTTTTTGTGAAGAATCCTTAAGAAAATGCTTCAAAACAACAGGGAAATGCAGAGTTTGAACTCCCAACCCTAGCTCCATGGCGGCGGCCCAGCAGAGTCATTTTTTTTTCCAAAAGTTTCAAGTGCAAATGAGGCCAAAAAGATAGGGCTTGATTGTTTTGTGTTAGGGTTCCCTTGTGCCCTAATTCAACTTTGGGCATTTTATCACATTGATTTAAAATCAAACACCTCAAATAATACCCCATGGTATGATTTTTACCTTTGCATATAAGATGCCTAGGCTTTATGCCTTAGGATATGTTGCAACATTTGGAGGGTAAGTCAAACATCTAATAGGCCTTAGGATCCTTCCAATTTTCATTGAAAATCAAATACCAAATGCCTAAATAAAGAAATATTTAATACTTGGCAAAAGTTTCATTAAGTCTTGTATTTTTTACAAAAATCAAGTCAAACCAAATCAGGATTTTAACTATAAATCGTTGTAAAACATTATTTAAAGCAATATTCTTATAAATTGCTTTAAATAGTTGTTATTAAATGCAGTTAAAGTAGAGTGAATATAGACCAAATCTTTCTTTTCTAGATTTTCTTTCTTCTGGGTGAAATTGATAGGAACTGGGTAGTTTGGAGATTCTTTCTTTAGTTTCCAATCAAATAAAGCCTGATTTTTAGTGTCTTTTTGGTGGGACCACTTTGGAGGGAATTTTGATAGCTTTTACACTTAGTTTGGAGGTAGTTCAGTGACTTTTTTGGTGGATTCTTCTTAGAGCTTGAAAACGGATCAAGATGGCTATTTTGAGGAGTTTTTTCTCATCTTTTTTCTTTGAAACATTTTGGAGTTATAAGTAGGAGAAAAATTTAGTTTTTTCTCAGTTCAGAATATTGTTTCTTCCTCTCTTGTTCATTTTACAGAGAGCTTTGTAAACATTTTGTACTCCGTTTCTACTCCTTTTAGATTAATAAAGCAACAATGTTCTCCTATTTCATGTCTCTGCTTCATTTTGCAGTTAATACATTTGATGTTTAATTGTGATTCAATTTTCGTAATCCTTTTCTATGTCTCATTGCTGCAAGCTTGAATGTGGAAGTTTCATGTAAAACATGTTGTGTGTTGTGTTTAACTTGCTTAGTGGGTTGAAGTTGTGATAAAACTTCTATTTGTCCTTCATGCAAACCTCTAGCTTTTAAACTTTCATACAAATTACTTATGTATTGCATTTGTTTCAGTGAAATTGTTAGAATAAAAGACTTTGTGAGGCTAATTGTGAGTCAATTTAGTGGATAGATAAGTTAAGTACTGGTGTATCACCTTTTAGAGTTTAGGATTTCATTTACAATTAGCCTTCTAAACCCTTTTCCTCAGTAAGTCTTTTAGTTTAGGTGATCTGCCAGGGGAACTAGCCCGCTCTGGAGATTCACTCTCAATATAGATTACCCACAATCTTAGAGTGTTTCCATGTTTCAACAGGATAGCTGAGTTTATCTTTGCTAAGGGTGCAATCCTGATTGTTAACAGTTTTGGGCATGTTTGGTGGGACTCTGGAATTTGTTTTTGGAGAAGTTTTTCAAGTCTTAAAGCTATTGTTCTGGTATATGCAGTAGTGTTTCCAGCCTTTGGAGGCTTCAAGATATACCTGGCGACTCTATTTTTCTGGTTTTACATGTAGATCTAGTGTGACCAGCTTATGAAAAGAATACAAACAAGATCAAGTCCTGCTCCAATCTAGTATTTATAGTTATCCTGACCAAGAAGAAGGGGAAGGACAACAAGAAGAATTTTTGACTCATCAAGGAGGTCAAAATCTAGACCTCTAAGCCTCAACCCCGTAGATCTAGTGTCGAGAAGTCCTATGCTAATAGTACAAATACCAATGATTCCAGGTAGTTTGCATTTGCACCTTTTAATGGGGACAACCTATTAAACCTTGTCCAACATGATGATATTCCTGTTGTAGCCCTCAAAAGTCTGTTGTTTTTCACTAGAGAGGATCATACCACCCCTATTGAGCATATTCGAGACGTGGCAACATTGTGCTTAGTGCATAATATCACTCAAGAAAATGTAGCACTAAGGATTTTGGTTGCATCACTAAAGGGAAAAGCCTTGCAGTGGTTTAGAGGCCTCATAGCAAACTTGATCGCATCAGGAGACGATTTGGGAGACGGCTTGCATCAACATTTTAAAGACAAATCCGATCATTTGTCTTTGCTACAGTAGTTAAGTACCATCAAGAGGGCTCCTCACAAGCACATGGCAGATTTTAACTACCGCTTCCAGAGGACTTGGGATAGGATTCCCACAATGGTAAAGCCTTTACCATAGCATGCATTTTTATTCTACTTTAAGGCTTTAAATAGTGAAATTTCTGTAATGATTCAGTCTATGGGTAGGTTTACTATTCCTAATGCTTTTGATATAGCTATTAGAGCATAGAACTGCCTTATTCAAGAAGGTAAAATAGCCCCAAGGCCTCCTATGCCCATTTTTCCTGAAGTCTAGCCACCTGTACCCTTGTCTGTAACCCCTTTAGCTGCTATCCCGCCAGTTCTAGCAATAGGATATCAAGCTGCAGCCCAAGAAACTGTTGTTCCATCCCAATCTCAAGAGTTTCAAGAAATTAAGAATATACTAAAAACCTTTGGGAATGAATTAGTAAGTATCAAGAAGCAAGTTGGCCAAGAGCATAGACTGTATCAAGCCCCACATCAGCCTAACCAGTCAAATAGACCACATTTCCACAATGATGCTCAAGGTCAGAGGAGAAACTTCAATCCTAGACCCTTTCAGCCTTATAATCATAATGCTGTTAGCTCTTCAAAAGAACTTATGCCCACTCAGAACAATATGACATAAGAATGTGATTGGTTCTATCCATGTCACTAGCCTCATAACCAAGCTGCATGTACAAATGGTATAAGGAATCAAACTCTTATGGTGCAGAACAATTATGGTGGTTCAGAAGGTATCGCGAATGAGAATTTAGTTTAGCAAGATAACCCTGATGTGGCCATAATGAATTGGCAAGGCACTAAATTTTGTGGTGTGAATTATCCCCAAGGCCAAAATTAATCAAATGTACCAATTTCAACCAATATAATATCAAAAACTAGAAATATTCAACATCAACCTACCAAGGATAAATTTTAGGCTTCTTCATCTCAAGTTGTCCCCGTAGCACATCAAAAGATGCAGATTCTGCAAAGAGGTCAAGCCGTACCTAGGAAGGATCAACCTAAGGGGCAATTACAGTCTTCACAAAGGCAAAATGATGTTGCTGTTAAAGGACAACAAAAGGTAAGTCCTGTTACATTCAATGTTGTTGAACACCTTAAGAAGTCTACTGTTAGCATGACTATAATGGATGCATTACATAGTCCTGGTCAAAAAGATTTACTACAAGATGTTTTGGCTGAGCTTTCTATTTCTGATGTTGCTAACCAATAAAAGGCCAAGGTTGTGCTTGCAAACAACCTAGAAGTTAACAATGAGCAGCAACAAACTCAAGAGGTAAAGCCTCCTCCTTTTTACCTAAGTCTAATAATTGTAGATAAGCTTGTTCACAATTGCATGATCGATTCCGGAGCAAGCAGTTCAGTAATGCCCAAGAGTCTAGCTAATAAACTAGGATTAGTTTATGAGCCTCTTTCAAAAGGTGTAGTTCAACTAGATGGATTTGCTATTAAGACTGCAGGGATAATCAATAATCTAACCCTTACCTTGCATGCATGCCCATATTTTTGAATCACTCAGGATATTCATAATATTGACCTACCACCTCATTTTTCCATATGCCTTTCTAGGGATTTTACTGCCAAATTGGGTGGGTTTCTATCTTCTGATTGGTCCCATTTATTTTTTAGAACAAAGTATGGTATGAAAGTAACCATAAAATCTGAACCTCTAGCCAAGGACCATATTGAACCATATGTCCCTAGCCCTATAAATGCTAACCTATACATCACCCATGGGCAAGAGGATCAATCCATGACCCTAGACCCTAGCACACCTATTGAGGATGTAAATCTAGATGAATGGGCAGACAAGGATCATGAAGATGACCCTTTTCGTCACATTAATGAGGTAGGATTAGGCATTTATATGATTCATGAGCTCGATGCAGTGATTCCAAATCTAGTCAAGGATCAAAGTCAGCCTGAACAGTAAGAGAATCAACTTTGGAAGGTGTATTTTGATGGTTCGAGAAGCAAAATGGGTGCTAGTGGAGGAGCTATGTTGGTTTCACCTGATGGGAATAAGTACTATTCAACATTAAGGTTTTCCTTTAGCTATACAAATAATATAGCTGAATATGAGGTGCTTATCCATGGCCTAGAATGGGCCAGAAAGAAAGGTATCAAGTGCTTACAAGTTTATGGTGATTCTGAGTTAATTGTAAATCAAGTTAGAAACTTAAATGTTACCAAAAATTATTTGCTCAAGAAATATGAGCATCGATTTTGGGATTTAATTGAGATTTTTGATGCTTTTAATCTACTTTCAATCCCTAGAAGTCAGAATAAACATGTAGATAAACTTGCTTCCATAGGATCTTAGTTTGACATTCCAAATGAAATTCATAATTTAGAGGTACAATAGTATGTAAAATTTATTGTTAGACCATCTGTACTTGATAATAACGTGAGTTGGCAAGTTTTTGATAGTGACGACCAGATTGTGAGTTTTCTGATTGCAGAAGCTAAGTTTGCAGCTGAGAATCAGCAAAAGTGGCAGCAACAATATGACAATCAGATTTTTCAGCTCAAGTCTAACAAGCTGCCCAAGGGATTGGTAACATTGGAATCTATTTTCAATTCAGATGATCATGTCAAAGAGGACAAATGTAGCATGACTGTGAAATAGGAACACTATGAGGTAGTTGAGATATTCAAGGGTAAGCTGTTTAAGTTAGAAAAGGTATGTGCCAAGGAAGAACAATAAGATTTCATTTTGTTATGTCAAGAATTTAGTGATATTTTTGCTTGGGAGTACAAAGACCTAAAGGGTTTTGACCCTAAACTATCTCAACACACCATTGAGTTAGAGCCCAGTGCAAAACCAGTCAGGCAGAAACAAAGGCCTCTTAACCCCAAACTTGAGCATCTTATGAAAGCTGAATTTAATAAATTAATTGAGAGTAATATAATCTTTCCTATTAAGCATACTTCTTGAGTTTCCAACTTAGTTCCAGTTAGAAAGAAGAATGGAGAGATTAGACTCTGCGTTGATTTTAGTGATTTGAATAAAGCCTCTCTCAAGGATCACTATCCACTCCCTTCAATGGAACAAATCTTGCAAGTTGTTTATGGTTTTGACAGATTTTCTTTGTTGGATGGATATTCATGCTATAACCAGATTTTAGTGAAGGAGGAGGATCAGTATAAAACTACATTTACAACCAAGTGGGGTACCATGGCATATAGAAATATGCCCTTTAGTTTGTCCAATGCAGGGGCAACATTTCAGAGAGCAATGGACATGGCCTTTCATGACCTCATGAACAAAATTATTTTAGTGTATCTAGATGACAGTACAGTTTTTTCAAAAGATGCTAATGAATATTTTAATCATTTGAGGTAGATTTTTCAGAGATACAGAGAGTTTGGGGCTTCTCTTAACCCAAAGAAGTGCATATTCTTTGTCCATGAAGGTAAACTCTTGGGACATATTGTCTCAAAACATGGTATTTCCATTGATCTAGGAAGAGTTGCTGCTATTCTTGATCTACCCCTACCCGTACATAAGAAAGGCTTACAGAGTTTTCTTGGTAGGGTTAACTTTGTGAGAAGGTTTATACCCAATATTGCAGCCTCTCATAGACATGCTTAAGGAAAATGTACCTTTTAGTTGGACTAAGGAACGTAAGAGAAGCTTCGAGTAGATTAAAGAAGCCCTCGCAGTTGTCCCAAATCTCATTAATCCTAACTATGAAAGAGATTTCATTTTATATTCATTTGGAGGTGTTGATACCATTTCAACTATGTTGTGCTAGCAGAATGATGAAGGTTTAGAGCAGCCTGTGGCATTTTTCAGGCAAGTATTGCATGATTATGAGGTAAAGTATTCCATTGTTGAAAAGCATGTATTTTCTATTGTTAGAAGTCTTAAAAAATTTAGACATATGCTCTCTAACAATATAATTCAGTTGCTAGTTGCCCATCCAACTGTTAAGGACTTCTTGCTTAATAAGGAGATAAATGACAAAAGGGCAGGTTGGATAACTAAGGTGATGGAATTCAATGTTAACATCAAAGTTACTAAGCTTGTTAGGGGCAAAGGGTTGTGTGAACAGCTTTCTTTAAATGGAGAGGATAGCCAAGAAAAGGAGGAAGATGTTGAAATAATGTTTAACAATGAAGAACAATCTGTTGGTTTAGCTCCTACTGAAGGCTGGGTGCAGCAAATAAACCACTATTTGCTAACTGGTGAATGCCCTGAAGGTTTGGATAGGGTAAAAAGAAGGTACTATAGGCTACATGCTATTCCCTATGCTATTATTGATGGTATTCTGTATAGGAGGGATTTCCATGGTATTCTACTAAGGAGCATTGAGCCTAATCAGGTTGACAAACTGCTAAAAGAGTTTCACGATGGGCCTTCAAGAGGCCATTTGGCTACAAGCAAAACTCTAAAAATTATGAGAGCTAGTTATTACTGGCCAGATCTATTCAAGGATGCATTTGTTTGGGTCAGAAAGTGTGAGAAGTGTTCATTATTTGTAGGTAAGCAAAGGCTTGTAGCCTTGCCTCTACACCCTATTCAAGTAGAACAACCATTTGCTAAATGGGGTCTTGACTTCATTGGACCGATTAACCCACCTTCAAGTGTAGGCCATAAATGGATTCTAACTGTAACCAACTACTTTACAAAGTGGACTGAGGATGTTGCTTTAAAGGAAGCAAATGAATCTTCTTTCCTAAAATTTTATCAAGATTTGGTACCCCTGACTCTATTATTTCTGACAATGGGTTAACTTTTATTGGTTTAAGGATTTCTGATTGGTTTATAAAGAATAATATTTTTCTGCATACCTCATCTAATTATTACCCATAGGGTAATGGGCAAGAAGAATCCACCAATAAAAATCTGATTAGGATCATTAAGAAAGCCATTGAAGACAACCAGAGGTCTTGGCATAAGAAATTAAAGTTATCCCTTTGGGCTGATATGATAACTCCTAAGAGGGCCACTGATTACTCTCCCTATGTGCTCACTTATGGTAAGGAGGCCTAGTTACTCATTTCTATTGAATTACCAACTCTAAATTTCATTAACGAACTTGAACTGTTAGATGAGTAGCCTATAGAGATAAGGCTTGTACAACTGATGGAGTTAGAAGAAATTAGAAAAGAAGCCATGAGAAAGATTGAAATCCATCAAGCTCAGATGAAGAGTTCTTTTGATAAGAGGGCAAGGCAAGGAGATTTCATTATTGGTGATTTAGTTTTCAAGTGGAATGAACTGAGAAGCTGACTTGGAAAACATTCCAAGTTTGATGCAATTTAGGATGGACCTTATGTAATCACAGAGTGCAAAGAGCATAATGCATTCCAACTTCCAAGTTAAGTGGAGAGGTGCTGCCTATCCTAGTTAATGGGATCCACCTCACACATTGCCTCTGAAAATAAGTTCTATTTTTGTACCATAGTAGATTAGTATTTACTATTAATAAGTGCTTCATGCACATTTATTTCAGTTATTTTTCTTTCCCTAAGTGCTGTTGCACATGTTTTCTAGCCACCATGGCCTTTTAGTTTTCTTTCCATTTGGTTCTGTTTGGTTTTCTATTGTTGTTTGGAGTAGTTGGCTGCTGTGTTTCATAGTTTTTGAGTTTGAGAAGAGTAGAGTTTGACTTTGTGCCCAATGAATAGTTAAGGCAACTGGTCTATATGCCTAACAGACAAGCATTTAGCAGAAATCACCAGAAATGTTACCAATTTTTCACCTACAGCTCAAATTGGTAGAGCTGAAACACTTGTTTCCATTTTAAGGTGAAAAGTTCTTAACATTTGTCTACTATGTTGTTTTTATACATAGTTTACAATGCTTGGAAAAAGAAAAAGATTAAGTTGTATAATGCCATTGTCATAACAGAAGAGAAGACATTCAGTTTATCATTTAATGCTTTGCAGAGATGTCATGGATGACAAGGAGTTATTTCATTTTGTATTACAATATTTCATTCATCTTTACAAATGAGATATACACAAGACTGCATAAGTATTGTATTAAAAGAAAGAGGAGAGATCAACTATCCCACACAAGCTATGGGAATAGCTGAACCAGTGCAAACATAAGAAATATACTATGCATATGAAGATAAAGAGTGGAAAAGAAGCATATAAGGAGAGGCATATCCATCATTGCTTGTTTGGAGCCTTGAGTTGGTCTTCATTGCATCTTACTCTTCCTCACCCCTGATGCTTGAGTGAACCTGTATCATGATAAGAAGAATTGTAAGAGCTCGGGATATGAATCTTCTTACGTGCCTATCAACATAAACATAATACATTGCCTATGTTGTACTAAATCAGATAACAAACATCAGAGATATGCAAGAGAGCCTGAAGAATGAAACATCACAAGAGCATTGAGCTTCACTATTTTATCTAACATGTTTGTTTATTGTGCAGGTATAGATGAAATCATGTTGCTGATCCATTTCTGAAGACATCATAGCATGTGGTGCAAAGTGGGCTCTCACAAGGGTTGAGCCCAACATGCTGCCCCTGAATCTTTATAAGAGGGGATTGATAGTAATGCTCAAATAGAACAATATTCAGCTGAAGGAGTAACTTATTAAGTGAGTGCATGAGCTTCAAGCTCATTTCTCATTCATGACTATCAATTCAAACATGATGAAATGAGAATCACAAATGAGTAGTGAGCTCATTCAAGGCAGTTCAATAATGTGTGAAATTGAGTAAAGGCATTGTCAACATCATGATGTTATTACATCTGTTTGCTGCAACATTATCATTTGTATCCATCTAAGGTACTCAGGGGGAGTAGTCTAATCTCATCATGCAGCCTTACATATGAGGAAATAATACAAATGAAGGCAATCACAGAACGTAGCCTTCACTAGTGTAGGTGCTCACATGAAGAGGACAACAATCTTCTGCTGACCAAGGAATATAATATCCAATGCCAACATAAAGATGCATTATAAACATGTTCATCAAAGTACCTTTCCCATGATACTTGCACACAAGGGACAGTAAGAAGTACATTGTTCACAAGAAAGCTTAGATGAAGTAATTCTCCAAGTATGGATTGCAATATTTACAGTGGTAAGGGAGATACATCATAAAGAAAGCAACCACTATCATCAACTATAGAGCTATGGAGCATTCAACCCTTTTGTGTTTTATCTATCAATGTTTTGAGGTCTCAATAATGCTTTGGTAATGTTTAATTCACATAGAGTTGGGGAAAAAGTGACTGTGTTATCATAAGATGCTGAAGAAAAGTGGCTATCATATGCATAGTAATCAAATGTTTCATTCAGGTCCTCATCAAAGGAACAGTTGGACAACAATACAATAGGTATTAATCATTTGTTGTTAATGAAGTGTGAAGTTATAGCCATATACATGATGCCATACACAGAAATGTCCATGTAATACTTAGAATGAAGGAGTCATAACCAATGAAGTATGTAGAAATATGGAATGAACTACAAAAAAGGTGGTAAAACTTCATAGCATCTGTATAACATTTAGAGGGTGCAAAGCGCTTATGAGGATGAGAATGATCCCACTATCATAGTGATCAAATGAAGAACATGCTAAGTGCATACAAAATGTATATATCAGTTTATAGATAGCAAGGAGAGTGTTTTGTAATGAAGTTTCAATATTCATACACATGTACATGAGATACAAAGAAGAACAACATATATTTAACTCATTTTATATCTTCCATCACAAAGTGCAGAGTTTATAGTATGTATGTGGATACATATGGAACAACAGAAGAAATAGCAATACAAAAGCATCTATTGATGACATTAAGTATCAGAGACTAATTCCAAGGAATACCAATACACAATGGGCAACTACAAGACTTATGAAAACAATCAAGTATAGATAAGCAAATTTGATGGGACAGTCACAAATGCTTTGAAGTAGGCATTAGAAATCATTTCCAAAGAATATCTCCTACAGGTATTACATGATGCTGCTTATACTTTATTGGGAATTGATAGCACTGGAGCAGATTTAATGATTGCCCTGAAATATAGAAGCTCAAGGGAATGAATTCCATAAGTAAAGATAACACTACATTAGTCATAATGGAGTAGCAATAGCCTCAAACAAGATTCAAGCAAGAAAGAATAATTATACAATAGAAAGAACAACTACTTCTATCCACTAAGAGGTGACAGTCTGAGCATATGATAACAAAGATGCAAAGTAGTCATGAGACAATTAATGATCGGATGCCACTGTAATAAAGCAACAAAGATCTCTGTTAGAATCATTTAATCTTCTCAGCCCATAGAATGACAAGTAAGTCATAAAGTGCAAAAATGATCATGTTAAGAGTATGACAACCATAAAATGCTTTGAAGGAGGTAAATGAAGAATGAGATAAAAATGTCTTTTATTGCTATTGAAAAGATAAACAATATGTATTTCTTGCTACCATACAATGAAGTCAAGTGTGCATTCTTGAGGGCAAATGAACAATATACAATGGTAATGCGAAGAGCTAAACAAATTTCTAAGTTTTATGCCATGACAAAGGGTTTCGAACCCATTTCCTGCAAGATGAAGAAGATTGTATCAAGGTTTTGACCCATTTTCTGGGAAGAAATGGAGAGATCAAAGCATAAACCAGAAGAATCTCAAGTTTGAACAAATATCAGGCACCTAGAAAGTTAATAGGTTGTAGCCTTGCATAAGAAAGTATTTTCTTTTGTCTCTTTTAGAAAAAGAGAAGCATTGTCTCTACCACCATACATAAAATAAAGAAACCCTCAAGGTTATACAGAAAATGAGATAAACCCAGTTTGCATCTTCATAGTTCACAACCTAAGAGAGTCTTTTGTCTCATAAAGGACTAAACGCACATGGAGTTTTGCACAAGAATCTCAAATACAGAGGAAATAAAGAGTTTCAAGCTCATGAGGATTTAATAAAACTCAGAAATGATGAAATATACCAGGTATGGCCGCGTGATGTAATGGAGAGCATAGGAAAATATTCCATATTCTTTCAAAAAAAGCAAAAGCATCTATTAATATTCCCTTTTATTGAGTTTCTATTAGAAGGGAACAAGAAATGATGCAAGGTTCGAAGGGTCGAATCTTACCTTTGATGGCTTGTTTTGAGAAATGCATGTAAACCCACATGAAGATCTCCAAAAGCTTGAGGTAGAGGCGGTCATGGCGGCCTCAAGACATAGGAAAGGTGTTAACTAGAGATACAAAGACAAATATATCAAAAAGCTTCCATGGCCATGGCTTAAAAGCCAAAAACTTGTATTCAAAATGGAAAATGGGTCTCAGTTTTCTGCCAGTAAAACTTATCTTGCTTTTTTATGTGGAGAATCCTTAAGAAAATGCTTCAAAACAATAGGGAAATGTAGAGTTTGAACTCCCAATCCTAGCTCCATGGCGGCTGCCTAGCAGAGTCATTTTTAAAAAAAGTTTGAAGTACAAATGAGGATGAAAAGATAGGGCTTGATTGTTTTGTGTTAGGGTTCCCTTGTGCCCTAATTTGACTTTGGGCATTTTATTACATTGATTTAAAATCAAACACCTCAACTAATACCCCATGGTATGATTTTTACCTTTGCATATAAGATACCTAGGCTTTATGCCTTAGGATATGTTGCATCATTTGGAGGGTAAGGCAAACATCTAATATGCCTTAGGAGCCTTCCAATTTTCATTGAAAATCAAATGCCAAATGCCTAAATAAAGAAATATTTAATACTTTGTGAAAATTTCATTAGGCCTTATATTTTTTTGCAAAAATCAAATCAAACCAAATTAGGATTTTAACTGTAAGTCATTGTAAAACATTATTTAAAGCAATATTCTTATAAATTGCTTTAAATAGTTGTTATTAAATGTAGTTAAAGGAGAGTGAATATAGACCAAATCTTTCTTTTCTAGATTTTCTTTCTTCTAGGCGAAATTGATAGGAACTAGGTAGTTTGGAGATTCTTTCTTTAGTTTCCAATCAGGTAAGGCCTAATTTTTAGTGTCTTTTTGGTGGGACCACTTTGGAGGGAATTTTGACAGCTTTTACACTCAATTTGGAGGCAGTTCAGTGACTTTTTTGGTGGCTTTTTCTTGGAGCTCGAAAATGGATCAAGATGGCTATTTTGAGGAGTTTTTTCTTAGCTTTTTCCTTTGAAATTTTTTGGAGTTATAAGTAGGAGAAAAACTTAGTTTTTTCTCAGTTCAGAATATTGTTTCTTCCTATCTTGTCCATTTTGTAGATAGCTTTGTAAACATTTTGTACTCAATTTCTACTCCTTTCATATCAATAAAGCAACAATGTTCTCCTATTTCATGTCTATACTTCATTTTGCAGTTATTGCATTTGATGTTTATTTGTGATTCAATTTTTGTAATCCTTTTCTATGTCTCGTTGCTACAAGCTTGAATGTGGAAGTTGTTGGAATTACGACAAACAACTGAGAGGGGGGGTGAATTAGTTGTCTCAAAACTTTAACACTTGCTGCATTTATTTCTTCTCTACCACTTATTAACAGATCATTATTATAACCATGAAAGCATGAATCAATAACATATAGGTAGAAACACAAATAACACACTTGACACCAAGAATTTTTAACGTGGAAACCTGGTTAAGGGAAAAACCATGGTGGGGGTTAACCCACAAAGATTATACTCTGTTAAAAGTATTACAAAGGGGGAATGCACATGCATTTGGGCTCACTGCTCAAAAGAAGGCTCACTGCCTATAGCAGTCTCACTACCTACAAAAGGAAGATTACAATATGTTTGAACTAATAATTAGCATCTACAAATGCAAAGATTCAGTTCCGGTTAAGCACAGAATATCGAATTGATACACTTCATCTTTACTTTGCCCTGTTTACTGCTCTGGCATCATCTGGATCTTAGATCTCTTCTATTTCACACTTTGATCTACCTTTTTCACACTTACTCCATCACACTCAACACATATACTCAAATGCATTGGCTATATATATCCACCTCAAGAAATTCAATCACTTTCTGTTGGCCTTGTGAAGAACTTAACAAATAACAAAAATACTCTGTTTTGTCAGTTGAATCCATACACCAATGTTGATGCGTACCAGAAATAACACTTGAAGGTCACCATTCATGTCAACTACTAACATTATATCCCATACGCAACTCACCAAAACATTTCTCCTAGATCTGCATAAGGATCTAACATAGGTCGGCTTGTTCTTTACTGAACTGTTCTGTCATATTAGGACCTGGTACTTAGATGCTCATAAATTTTAATCCCTTTGTCACTAAAGGCTGAAATCTTGGATTTGGACTATTCTGACATTCCTCTACATTCCCTTAGATTCCAAACATGCAATAATTAACTGGAGAGATCCACTAACCAAAATACTGAACTCTGCCATATACCTTGTTCCTGTCTATCTGGACTTGACAAATCTTGGAACTAACTTCTGGTATGATCTAATACTGTATTGTGGATGTGTGATATGGACTTAGTTGCCATCAATGACAACACCTATCATTTGTAGCAGTGTCTCTTGCCAACAATCTCCCCCTTTGGCATTGATGGCAACACTTAGTGAAAAATGACTAAGTGTCGGAGCTACTCCCCCTTACTCTGTACACTTGTGCTCTCCACTGTTTCCAAAGCTCCCCCTTTGCTGGATTTCTCATTTTTCACTACTTTTACTCCCCCTTTGACATCAATGGCAAATGATGGAATCCACAAACTAAAATTCACCCAAAAATTTGGTATACAATGCCACATATGTACAACCAATCCTTAAGTTGTATTTACATATACTTAAGTATATCTCCAAAAATGTTCTTCAACAGGGCCAACTCTTTATCCCAACTCTTCTTTATACTATTCAAAGTTGAAATGTGGCCATTAAGCAAAAATGCTTTTGCTTCAGCCTTCCGGAGGTCAATGGGATCACCTATTTGTGTAGCAATTTGGGCTTCTGTCATAGAATTAAACATTGCTTCTATCTTAGGGGAAATTGGTCCCTAAAGCTCACCCATTCTTGCTTCAATGTTCTCCTTTTCTCTTGTCAACTTCTTTATTTATTCCATCAAGCTAATTGCTTAACATTCCTTACTTGCCACTGATTCTGTCAACAGATCAAAAGCTTGGGACATACTTGACAATTTATGTTTAGAGTCCTTTATTTTATCTTCTATATCCTCTATGACTTTAGGAGTAGATAAATATAACTTATATATATTGTCTCCTTCTGAAAGAGCATTTTGAATCATGCCTTTAAGTGCATCAAATCTTTTGCTATTAAATTCATTCTGAACTTTAACTTCTACAATTTTTTCAAAGGACTCAAAATGTGTGCCTACAAAATTTACAAGATTCTTCAGATTTCTGGAGGGAGAATCAGATGGATTCTTCTAGAATGTTGGCATTATCTTCTCCAATATACCGGATGCAAGGCTTAGTAGCTCATTGTCCTCTATGTGAGATTTCAATACCTTTTCTCTTGCCTTGGCATGTTTGAAAGATGCTATCTTCATCAATTGGACTGGAGAGAAAGTATCTAGGTTGAGTGGTCCTTGAATTAGTTCAGGTTCATCAAACTCTAGCATCTCTTTACTTAGAAAACTTTTCATTGCATCTGCAATGTCTCTTGCCATAGTTTCTGGGTCACTTTCCTTTCCTTGAGTTTTCCCGATGTCAGTATTAGGACTATTTTTTTTGGGTGCATCAACATTTGCACCATCTTCTTCTATTTTGTATCCCTTTTGTCTTCAGCCTCTTCTGATTTCTAATCTTCGTTCTTCTCTGAGTCATCTTGAGTAGGACTTAGTGTCTCTTCATTGGTTTTCTCTGAGGATCTAGAGTATCATTTTGGTCATCATTTACCTCTTCAATCTTTCCTTCTGAAGTCTCTTGTTCCAGAACTGAAGGATTGTCTTCCTCAACTTGTTTTTCTGAAACAATATAGTATTTATCTTTATCTAGTGCCTTCTTCAAAATTTCCTCTGCTTCCTTTACAACTTCCACCAAGCATTAGTTTGTTCATCTGGATCTTGCTTCTAAATTTCTTCTTAACTTTCTTGAGGATTTTATCTGCTTCCCTTCTGGTCATTACTGGACATAGGGTGGAGAGGACATATTCTCTGAGTTCTATGTCTTTATCCTTGGCGGCTTCCTTCCTCATCTATAGTATTTTCCTTAAACTTTTAGGAATTTCTTGCAAAATATCTAGTAGGGCTCTATTGAATTTATTTAAGTACAGGATGGTGGCATCCTCCAAGATTTTCTTATTTGCTTCATCAAACCTATCATAATATTTTCTGATAGGCCTTATATTTCCATGGATAGTAATTGTTTTTTTCAATTTCATCAACAGTCATAGCAAGCTTGCCAGTATCTTTCTTTTTACTTGCCTTTTTTCTTCTGAAAGGTTGGTCCTCAGGAGCCCTTGAAGTCTTGGCTCTCTTAGATTTTATCTCTTTAACTTCTTCATCTGTCTTCGTCTCCTCATCTTTTGTGCTCACATATGTTCTTTTGGCCTTTGTTTTCTTTCTCTTACTTCCTTCACTGGATGGTCTGTCTTCTGGTTTTGCAGGTTTAGAGGATGACAGAAGCAACAACATAGCTCCTAGTAGTTCTTTAAGTGGAGGATGGTTCCACCGAAACATCTTCTTATTTCTTATCTTGTTTCTCCTTTTCAGCCTTTTCAATTCTTTCTCTATTTTGCTTCACTGCTTCCTTGGTTATGCCAATGCTTTCAGCATACCTTTCAACTTGCCTCTGGACTTTTCTCTTGGTCTCTAGTTGCTTGAGCTCAACATGCAATTTTAAACTTAGCTCCTTATATGTTCCAAACCTTTCAATAGAGGTGTCTTTTGATTTTCTCAGGAGATGTTGAGCATACATGTCCAAGATGTTTTTATCAACCTCATAGCCCATAGGCATGATCCAAACAGTTCTGGGTTCCACAGCCTCCATTAGGCACTGATCTATGTCTACCATAAAGCATATTTCATCCTTGTACTTCTCAACTACTAATTTAAGGATTCTTTCCCTTGAATGCATCATACTCTGGAAGTTCTTGAAGTATCCCCAGATTGCAATTTTCTGTGCTTTATAGTCACCAATGCTGCGTAGGTGATCTTTGATCTGAGTAGCAACTGGTTCATTATTAGTCCAGTGCACACACTTTACTCTAGGTATTTCATTCATATAGTAGAAGAACAAACATAGAACCAATGTACCATATTTAAAAGTGTTTTTCTTATCTTTCTTGATTTTGTTCAAGTTCTCAATCAACTAGTTTTGTAACAGCTCACATAGATCATAATTTGCATTTTCCTTCAACATTTTATATGCTGCATATATGGAAGTTCCAGAGACAAAATTCTCCCTGCTTGAGTGATAAATCTTGTAGCCAATCACCATGGAAGCAAAATTAACATCGTGTTCTATAATGTCATTGATGGTCATTGCCCTCTTGTCAAACTATGTACCGGTTGCATCGGTAACAGTTTGGTTTTTCATAGATTTCAACATGGGTAATCCACCTGTTGAATTTAACCCAGTCATAATTCTGATAACATCCTTGGTAATCTTGAATGGTTTTAACAGCCATATGAATTCATCATGCATCCTACTCAAAACATATCGGACCCACTCATCTTCATTGAATGTTGGAAACCCCATAATCTGAATAAAATGTTTATCATGCAGTGGCTTATACTCAGGTTTAAGATCTTGATTTTCATCCATTAGATGACTCTCAAACAAATCTAAAAACCTTGAGTCCTCAAATTCATCCATGTTTGCATGAATATAAACCCTAATATCTTCAATATGCAACACACCATACAGAACACTTGAAAATGCACCTAATGGGTTGACTTCTATTGATTTGTGTGGATGTTTCTTAAATTTGGGGCGAGGCCTTTTAGTAATATCAACAACCAAAGGTGTAGCCATTGCAAAATGATTACAAGTTCAAATCTTTGTAGATAAATACCTTTTTTCACGAGATTAGGGTTGATGGATAAATTCACTGGTCGCACTTCGATTCCTTGCAATCTCAGCTCAGACACTATATTTCTTTCTCTCATTGAATGCAAAGTGATTCAAATGAAGAATGAATGACCTTTTATGCTCTGCAAAACCTAATTTGTCTTTGTAATAAATGTTCTGCCCTAGCACATTAGGTTACACTATTTCTGCATGTAGTTAGTCCTCAATTGCTCCGCAATTAGTCACTTTTTCTTCTTTTCTTCTGAAAGTTTCTTCAAAAGTTATGTCATAAGCTTCTCAAGATCCATTCATTGTGCAAGATTTAGACACCTACTTACTGGCTGGGGAGAATTGATCTTCAATGCAACTCCCCCTAAGCCAGAGCTCTTGATTTTAATTCTCGAAGGAATTGTCAACACCGAATTCCAATGCGGACCCATTTTCAACATTCATTTCACTTTTCTTCACCCATGTTTTATTCATCTCATTTTGGATCTTATTCACATCAATTTTGCCCTTGCCTTTGTCTTGTTTATGCTATTCTAGTTTTCTATTTACCAGACCTCTTTTTTCATTCTTCCTACTTCTGTAGAATCTTGCAATATGACCAGATCTATTGCAATTAAAGCACACAACATTTCTTTGCTTATATACTTGATTTCCTCTTGATTTGCACTGATTAGCCATGTGTCCAAATCTATTGCAAGTAAAACAATAGCCATTGAAAGAATTGCCATTTCCTCTATTGATAGAGTTATTCATTAACATACTTCTGCATTCATTTGATCTATGACCATACCTCTTACACTTGAAGCATTGACTGGAGAGGGATGGACCATTTTGATTTTCTCTACTTCTGCACTGAGTAGATTTATGACCAAATTTATTGCAATTGAAACAATTGCCATTGAAGGATGGATATCTTTAAGCAGTAGGCTATCTTACCAGAGGTCTTCTACGTCTGTTTCTTCCATTCCTTTGTTGGAAACTTCTTTGTCCGGATCCAGAGCTTTCACCTTTCTCATATCCAAGACCATGCTTGTCATCAACCTTTTTCTAACCTTCAAGTAGTGCTTTAAGTTTAGCTGAGCTTATCTTGAACTTCTCCTTATATTCATTTGCAACTTCTAAGTCATGTCTGAGAATGACAATTTGCCTCTCGAGTTCTCTCTCATTGTCTCTACTTTCTTGTAAGTTAGACTCTAGAAGGCCATATATTCCATCCAATCTACAACATTCTTCAGTTCTTTCTTTTAGATTTTGATTCAGGTCTTCTTCAGTTTTCTTCCTATCTTTAATTTCGTTGCTTAGCCTCATCACCTCGGATTCCATCTCATGTTTTAGGACAACAACTTCTTTAGCTAACTTCTCACATTCCTTTGTTTTCTCTTTTAGGGCCTTATCCTTGTCATTGTCTTCATATAGATTTCCCAGTTGAAGAGGTTGCTCCTTCCTCTTTTCATTAGATTTGCTCAATTTTGCTTTTAAAGTCTCAATGAAGTCTTCAACATTTTTAAGGTTCTCTTGTAAGTCTATGGCTTCTACTCTGGACTGCTCAAGATCTTCTAAAGCAAGGTAAGTTGTCCTTGGATGTTGTATTCATCTATTTTACTACCTTCCCAGATCTTCCTTAAGTTGTTAAACTTTTCAAAGGAACCTCGCTCTGATACCAATTGTTGGAATTAGGGCAGACAACTAAGAGGGGGGGTGAATCAGTTGTCCCAAAACTTTAACACTTGTTGCATTTATTTCTTCTCTACCAATTATTAACAGATCATTATTATAACCATGAAAGCATGAATCAATAACGTATGGGTAGAAACACAAATAACACACTTAACACCAAGAATTTTTAACGTGGAAACCCGATTAAGGGAAAAACCATGGTGGGGGTTTAACCCACAAAGATTATACTCTGTTAAAAGTATTACAAAAGGGGAATGCACATACATTCAGGCTCACTACCTAGAGGTCACTACTCAAAAGAAGGCTCACTACCTATAGAAGGAAGATTACAATATGGTTGAACTAATAATTAGCATCTACAATGCAAAGATTCAGTTCCGGTTAAGCACAAAATATCGACTTGATACACTTCATCTTTATTCTGCCTTGTTTACTGCTCTCCCATCATCCGGACCTTAGATCTCCTCTTCCGCACTTTGATATGCCTTTTTCTCACTTACTCCATCACACTCAACACATATACTCAAATCCATCGGCTATATATATCTTCCTCAAGAAATTCAATCACTTTCTGTCAGCCTTGTGAGAACTTAAGAAATAACACAAATGCTCTATTCTGTCAGATGAATCCACATACCAATATTGATGCATACTAGAAATAACACTTGAAGGTCACCATTCATGTTAGCTACTAAATTTATATCCCATATGCAACTCACCAAAACACTTCTCCTAGATTCGCATAAGGATCTAACACAGGTTGGCCTGTTCTTTACTGAACTGTTCTGTCATATTAGGACCCGGTACTCAAATGCTTATAAATTTTAATCCCTTTGTCACTGGAGGCTGAAATCTTGGATTTGGACTATTCTGACATTCCTCTACACTCCCTCAGATTCACAACATGCAATAATTAACTGGAGAGATTCGCTGACCAAAATACTGAACGCTACCATATACCATGTTCTTGTCTATCCGGACTTGAAAAATCTTGGAACTAACTTCCAGTATGATTTGATACTATACTGTGGGTGTGTGGGATGGACTTAGTTGCCATCAATGACAACACCTATCATGCATAGTAGTGTCTCTTGCCAACATAAGTTTCATGTAAAATAGGTTGTGTGTTGTGTTTAACTTGCTTAGTGGGTTGAAGTTGTGATAAAACTTCTGTTTGTCCTTCATGCAAACCTCTAGTTTTTAAACTTTCATACAAATTACTTATGTATTGCATTTGTTTTAGTGAAATTGTGAGAATAAAAGACTTTGTGAGGCTGATTGTGAGTCGAATTAGTGGATAGATAAGTTAAGTACTGGTGTATCACCTTTTAGAGTTTAAGATTTCATTTACAGTTAGCCTTCTAAACCATTTTCCTTAGTAAGTCTTTTAGTTTAGGTGATCTTCCAGGGGAACTAGCCCACTCTGGAGATTCACTCTCAACATAGATTACCCACAATTTGAGAGTGTTTCCATGTTTCAACAGGATAGCTGAGTTTATCTTTGCTAAGGCTACAATCCTGATTGTTAACAACGCCACTTTATGAACTATGTGAAAAATTAAATTAAAATTAAATAATTATCTTCCAACTATAGGACTATATCAAAAGTAAATTAAATAAATAAATAACTCCAACTATAGCACAAGACAATAAATTTAAATCAATTTAAATAAACAACACCAACTATAGGACTATAGAAAAAATAAATTAATTAAATGAATTAACTCCAACTATAGCTCAAAACAACTTCCCTAAGTGAGTTTAGAAGGGTGAAAAAAAGGTTTAAAGCTTGATTAATCACCTAAAAACTAGGGCATCACATCAAGCCTTAAATTGGAGCTTATAAAAGCAAGTCAAAACTCTCATTTGTCATTCACATGCTAAACTTTGTTTTGTTTGGTTGTAGGTTGAAAGAAAAGATGGAGAGAGAAAATCCCTTCCCCAAGTGGGAAAGCTATTTTCCCAAAGTTGTTTTCTAAATAATCTTGTTTTTCCATGTTTTCTAATTTGTTTTACTCACATGTTTATTTTCTAAGTTTGGTTTTTGTTTCCCATTTCTCCATGTTTACAAAAAGTTTATTTTTTGAAGTTAAAGAAGCATTTTACAAATTGTTCTACCAATAGAGTTTTTTTGCTAAAGTTTTTTAAAAATAGATCTCTAGAAATTTCTTCAAGTTAAAATTTGGTTTTGACACACTGAAATATATGTATATGTATAAATAAAAGAATGTTGTTTAAAAATAAGGACAGAGAGAAAATACTCTTGGTATATATATATATATATATAGAGAGAGAGAGAGAGAGAGATTAAAAATAAACAGAGGCAGATTTAGAAGTTAACACAGAGGAGTATATATATATATATATTGTGTGTTAAGTTTCCAACAGTGACAGAGGAGACCGAAAGGGGTTGGTTGCACCCATGGACACCACAATCTATAGGCCCTGTGGCCTGTGGCGACCATGGGGGTTGCAGGGGGTAGGGCTCCCGCCACCCCCCATAGAGCCAAGGTTTTGTGGAGGGGGACGAGGGTCTTGAAACCCCCGCACCCCTGCGCTCTCATAATGCATGAGTTGTGCTTGCCACTATTTTTTTGTTTCATGGATAAAAACATAACCCTAAAATCATTCCAAACAACACATTTGGCTTTCAAGGCTTTTTCAATAGAAACTTAACACTATATTATAACTTTAAACTATAATATATATACATATATTATATTATTTAGTATTATAATCTATGTATCTAAAAAAAATAGAGAAGAGTAATTAATTAAAATACAACAAGAAGCTTATATATATTTCTTTATATATGTATATTTTTCCACCACTTAAAACAATAGCAAGCATATTATTTTTTTTTTCTTTTCTACAATAACCATAGTGTCTATTTTCCTTATATATATATATATATATATATATATATATATATATATATATATATATATATATATATATATATATATATATATATATATTGTTTAATACAAATAGCCTATTTTTTTGCAACAAAGTAAACATAATTTATTTCTTTTCCTTCACAAGCAACTCACAACACTTTAAACATGAAATATAGGGATATATATATATATATAATCATTATTTATTCCACAATGATAACAAAATATTTAAACCACAAGCCATAGCACTTTATTAATAAGATGAGATAAATACATTTTCAAGGGAATTTTATACAACCATAGGAATTTCCAATAGAGAGTTTTACTCTCTCAAACTCCCAAACCCTTACAAGGCTCAAATGAGCCAAGGCATTTACATTGCCTTAAATTTTAGAACAATCCCAACATACTCTTTCACTTCATGAAACATTTTCCCAAGCTCTTCTCCAAGAGCCAAACCTGCATAACAATGAAAGTCTTCCCAAGGCTAAGGGAAGCTCACCTCCCAATCATTGGATTGCAAGCAAGCCATCCTCGAGCTAGGAGGCCCACAATATAACCGGGTTCATACTAACACAAAGGGCTTCAAACACACACACACACACGCACACACACTCAAATAAATACACAATAACACCCACCCAAGGAGGCTCAATAAACTACATCCATTCAACATGTATTTTAAGGGAGAGTGGCCTCACTCAACTCAAGAGGAAAACCAAACGAGACAAAGTACCAAAAAAATCATAACATCCAAATATCACAGCCTCTTTCTATCAAACCACTTATAACTCCAAATAATATCAAGGCACTCTTTGCATACACAAAACTATCAAATCTTCCCATAAACAAGGCCATAACCATCAAAAATCCTTTACAAGGAGGGGTTTTCCTCAAGGAGGTTCTCTCCTCTCTTACCCAACACATGGTGAGCTCTCTCACATGGAGAGCTCACTACAACAACCCAAAATCCATTACAACATCAAGGAAAATCACAAGAAATAAAAGCATAACATACTACAAGCATAGATACAACAATGAACAAGAATAAGAAAGGCTAGAAGCCTTGAAATCCTACCTCTCAAGCCTCAAGTGATGAAGGGTGTTGGTGAAGAACTCCAAGAGCTTAACTCCAAGATCCTTGCACAATTTCTTCTCTCCAAGTCTAAGCTCCTTCCCAAAATCAATAACCAAAACCAAAAAGAAAAACCCTTCTCACCTGGTTTCAAAACCCTTCCCAATGAACGAGGAGGTGACACTTGTTATCTTTTCATTCATTCTCACAAGCACAACTTCCCAGAGGAGTAGGGAGGTGACACTTGTCAACCTCGTATTCCTTCTCCAAAGCACATCTCCCCATATTTCTCCTCACACATGTGTGAGGCATGGGGAAGAGGGAAGTAGTTGGGGTTCACTTCCCAAGGGTTCTTACATGGTGTTATCACACATGTGAGACCCTTGGGATTCCCCCAAGCCCACTCAAGAACCTTGGGTTGTGGGATTTGAATGAGACAAGTCACCCAATCCTTAATCTAAAACACTAATCTCTCCACCTAACTCCTATGGTTAAAAAGATGGGTCAAATATGAGTTAAAACTCATGATTTGAGGTCTATAAGGTACCTAAACCATAGGTAATTGACCTAACCCCCTTAAACACATGAAATTAACCTCAAAAAGCTCAAAAAACATCACATAAAAAGCCCTTAAAACTTATGAACGAAAATGACACATGGATTACACTCACCATCCACTCAACCTAAGTCAACCTTAGGAGACTCAAATTAAAAATCAAAATTAAGAATAAACACATTGTACATTCATGCTCAAACACAATTAACCTTAGTCCACCTTAGGGACTAGGTTGGTTTTACAGGTATAATTACTCAGGGTTATTTGTATGACTTCCAATTTCCATTAGCCATGGAAAATACCTACACACTACACAAACACATCAATAGCCCAAGGTATATCATATCCAAATAAATTAAATTACATACACACATGATCGCACAAGTTCATGCATTCTCAAATATATCACATGATAAAATTCACTTGATTCTCAAATCAATTATACTTTCAATAACACAATCAGGATCATGAAATCATAAATCACATAGTATTTCAACTCAGTTATCTCAATAAACCATTTCAATTTTATCAAATATAATAACACATTCAACATAATAGAAGAAAAATATAATCTAGCATGTAAAGGTATATCATCATTATAATAGAACTCATCTATCTAAACAAAGCATCAAATAAAGTCATCAAATGTCTAAATATACCCTAGATCAACAGCCTCCAAAAATGTCCAAATGTTAAATATAATCCAAGGAAACAAGTCCTATATTCAAATCAGGAGGTGCAAGCAAAGGTGCCCTCGTACTGATTCACTAAGGATCCAGTGTAAGCACAATCGGGTAATATACCAACCAATCCAAGCTAAGGTGAATAACTCCTACACAAACTCAATTCAACACAACTCCCTTATAAAAAGATTGACAACACCATCATGTCTCTCAGACAAGGTCACAACACCATACCCTAATCCCTTAGCCTAAGTGAAGCAATACAATCTAGCCCAATAGTGCAACTAAACCTATCACAAAAGGGTGGGCCTGAAAAAATCATCTTTAAAATTGGAAAAAGAAGAGCTTGCATTCATTTACTATTAATTGTACAAGAAATTCATTCAAGAGTTTCAAAAATTCAAGCCCTTAGTATCATCATGAGGCATAAGCATTCAACTTTTATTCAAAAACAAACATCTAAGAAGCCCTTAGTTTTGTCATGAGGCATAGAAATCCAACAACATTTTAAACATTCAAATAGTCAAACATCAAGGAAACCCCTAGTCTCATCATGAGTCACACAAACTTAACAATAGAAGATAGAATACAAACAACTCCACTTGCATGCATGATGCTATTCATCCACATGAAGAGAGTAATCATCCCAATCATTGTTGTCCAGTTAGCTTTCTCTAAAAAGGTAGAAGTGATTCAACTGATGCCTTTATCAAGGGTGTAGTGCATGTGTTCTCTAGAATTTGACTCACCCCCATTATGTATGAGTCACATTATAGTTATCACATAGTAGATGTGTTACCTAGATTCTAACTCACCTACGTGGTGTTTGAGTCACATTCTGGTTATCACAGGCATTGGGGTAAATTGAAAAGTGAGTCCCTTACTTTCTAGAGACTAGAGAGAAACTCAGATTGTCAACCTTAGCCTTGGATATCCATCTTTAATATTCTTCTAGCATTCCTCTCCATTTCATCCAATATTTCTAGTGCTCTTTCCAATTCTACTATCTGATATCTCCTCAATTTCTTCTTTTCATTGTGGCATTATGGGGTTTTACCCAAGGTACTTTGTACTACTTCATTTTGAGTCAAGCTCATGATACTGATACAAGTCTATAATATTGAATACTAGAGATATACTTAATCCTTATGATAGGTCTACCTCAAATGCATTTCTTGAGTCAAGCATCTTTTTAATTTTATAAGGACCAAACTCCTCCAAACCTTAGTTTATTATATGTTCTAACTAGAAATATTTCGTTTCTAAGGTACACCATCACTTCATCTCCTATTGCAAAATCTTTGTGTCTTCTAGATTTATGAACTTCTTGTTTGTACTTATCATTCATTTTCTCCAAGTGGTCCGTTACCTCTACATGTATCTTTTTCATGTGTTTAGTGAACCTCTCTACCCCTAAACACCTCTTGTCTTCATTGCTAATGTACCTTAAATCCAATACATTCTTTGGGCTACTACCATTCACAATTTAGAACAGTGTCTTTCTAGTACTCCTATTTACTAAATTATTGTATGCAAACTCTACCTGTGCTAATACCATGTCCTAGTTTCCAACCTTTTCTCCAACCAAGCATCTCAGTAAGTTTCCCAAGCTCTTGTTCACAACTTCTATCTACCCATCTATTTATGGATGGAATGCTAAGCTAAAATTTAATTCTATTTTCATCTTCTTCCACAAGGTCCTCCAAAAGTATCCCACAAACTTAGTATCTTTATATGAAACTATGCTCTTTGGTAAACCATGCAATCATACTACCTCTCTAAAGAATAGATCATTTATTTTCTTACATGGAATGAAATGTACTATCTTAGAAAATTTGTCTACTACTACCATGATTGATCATTTCCCATTTGTTTCCTTGACAACCCTAATACAAAATCCTTACTTATGTCCTCCCATGGATTTTGTGGGACTAACAGTGGCTGATATAACCCAACATTATAATTGTTTCCTTTGGAAACTTGGTACTTCCTACATTGTTGGATTAATTTCCTCAAATCCTTGTATATTTGCAACCAAAAATAGTTCTCACAAATCAATGCGACTATTGTGTCTATCCTAAAATGTCCAGTGAAAACTCCACAATGTTTCTCTTTGAGCAGATTCTCCCCCATGGAACTTCTTGGTATACATAATTAGCTTCCTTGAAATAACATCTCATTTTGGATCAAGTAGTCTAACCATTTACTCCTATCCATGCTTACTGGCTCTTTGCACCCTTTTCATACCTCCATAAAATTAAGATCAAGCTCATACAAATGTTTCAATTCATCAAAACCAACCACTTCTACCCTCATCTCTGTTAGGAAATTATTCTATCTTATACTCAATTTATAAACAACCTTGTTTGGCTTCCCATTCCTATGTTTTAGTATAAAATTGTAACTCTGCATAAATTCTACCCTCTACTTATGCCACTTGTTCAATTTACCTTGGTTATTCAAGTACTATAGTGCCTGATGATTTGTGTACAACACAAACTCTATGGGTAATAGGTAATGCCTCCACCTATTTAGCACTTGTATTATGGCATAAACTTCTTGGTCATAGATTAAATACCGCCTTCTAGCATTGTTCAATTTTTTACTAAAGTATGCTACTAGTCTCCCTTCCTGGCTTAGGATGGCTCTAATTGCATTCGCACTTCTATCACAATTAACTTGGAATACCTTATTTAAATTTGGTAAAGCCAATACTAGTTGTTCTGTTACCTTTTTATGTAGTAACTCAAAGCTTCTATTAGCTCCCATAGTCCATTTGAATTCCATTTTGTCCTCTCTCATTGTATTAGTAAGCAAAATATAAATGCTATTGAAATTTTTGATGAAATTTCTATAGAAACTAGCTAATCCATGAAAATATCTTCCCCTACATTTTCTAGTGTAGGCCATTCCACAATGGTTTTGACTTTCTTTGGATCCATCTTTAAGCCTTTAGATGAGATTACAAACCCTAAATACACCATTTTTTCCTTCATAAAGCTCCACTTTTTTCAAATTGATTAGCATTTTTCCTTCTCTCAACCTTTGTAGTATGAGATTGATGTGCTCTAGGTGTTCCTCTTTAGTCTTACTAAAATTAGAATGTCATCCAAATAACATCCTCAATACCAAACAAATTCCTCAATACCTCTTGCATCAACTGCATAAATATGCTCGATGCATTTGTCAATCCAAAAGGCATAACCAACCACTCATACAACCCTTCATTAGTCTTGAAAGCTATTTTCCATTCATCCCCTTCTCTTATCTTGAATTAGTGATAATCACTCTTTATGTCAATCTTGATAAAGTACTTTGCATCACTTAGGTAGTCCATAATATCATCCATCCTTGGAAATGGGAATCTCTATCTTACAACGATCTTATTGATTTCTTTGGAATTAGTACACATTCCTCACTCATTGTCCTTCTTGGCTGCTAGTATCATAGGTATTGCACATGGGCTCAAACTCTCCCTAATCAAGCCCTTCTTCAATAACTCATATACCTACTTATTTAGTTCATCATTTTCTATTGGTTTCATTCTATGTGTCACTTTATTTGGCAAGATGTATCCTAGAAATAAATCCATGTGATGAGTGATACTACTTACTAGTGGTAATCCTTCTAGCATGTTGTATTATATGATATCCTTGTATTCTTCTAGCAAATTTGAAATCTCTTGTGTCACTTCCTCATCACTTACCATGGTTCTCGCTTCATCTGCAACATTGTATGCCTTGGGAATTAGTTTAAAACAAATATTTTTATGCATCAGTCCATCCAAAAAATTCCTCCCATCCACCAAGCATATCCTAGTATTTCTACAAACTTGATCTTCTCTATATTTTAGTAGCATTAACCCATGTCTCTAGCCATTCCTAGTTATAGTGTATGTATTTTACCTTCCATCATGTATAGCCTATTGGTCAAACTACAATAGCCTCACCAATAGTAGGTGACACACATCCATTTGCATCACATTGCACAAGACTTCATCATAGTAACCTCCTATTTTGAATCTTACCCAACATTGTTCATTGACCACTACTTTATGTTCTTTCTGTAGCAAGGCAATCGTGTAAGGATGTGGCTTTTTTTTTCCTTTTAACATTCAAATTTTCTACCATTTATTCTGATACCAATTTATTGATTCTTTCACTATAAATAATTACTTTACAACACTTCCATTTGACTTTGCATTTTATTCTTAATAGACCTGTTCTTTTTCTGCACTGGTCCTTCCTTGGGCTGTTTCAACAAGGCTCTTTTCATTATTAGTGAATCTCTAGGTTTAGGGTCCTAATCTAACAAATGATATTTGATGCTCTTCCTCCCCAAATTTAGCTCTGGTGCTACCTTCTACCCACTTTCCTTGACCTTCAAAACATTCAAACACTCTATTTAATTCTCCACACTTGAAACATGTCCCCCTTGAAAGGTCTTTACTCATTCCTGCTATATCCTCCTCTTCCTCCTTGGTGTCCATCTTTGTGTTATGCATTTCCTTATCCTTTGTCTTTATGGTAGTAGTTTCTATCTTCCTAGCCTTTGGTATAAGTATCACTTTTGGTGTAATTAAATATTTATTTACACTTTATTAAGTTTACTTAGGGCTTTTTAAGTCATCTAGGGTTTTCTATATTGCAAATATAAAAGCAAGATCTCACATGTAATTCATTAATCGAATTTCATTATTACATCCTTATTGTGCAAATTGCTCTCCTCTATATTTTTTTCTCTTGTAGAAGGCTAAGCCTAGGTTTTGCAGGTGATCCTGGTGGCTTGAGTCAATTAGTGACTCTCACAATCACGTCTTCTTTCCTCACTATGGAAAGTACCACCATCTATATGGTAGAAATTGACAGTCCTTCAATCTTCCTAGTAGAGTCTTCTATCATTGCACCATGATCTCTCACTTTGGGGTCTCTCTTAGTTTCCCCTCTATTAGTTTTTGTGGTTTTTAAACCTCTTATTCAAATAATCTTCTACCTTTATCACAAATTGGTATGCTTCTTTGATGGTCGTTAATTGGGCTAGGTTCATCTCTTTTTGAATACTCTCTCTCAACTTGTTGACGGATCTTGCAACCTTTCATTTACCTACATCACTATGCCCTATCTTGATAATTAATTTACAAAACTCTTTGGTGTATTCCTTCATATTCCTATCCCTTTTCAAACTTTGCAACTTCTTCAATAGTTCTAGCTCATAGTCCATTGGTATGAATTACCTTTTTAGCTTTGCAACCATCTTCTCCCATTTTGTTATTCTTTCTTTTCCATTCCTAGTTCTTTCTAGTTGTACTTCTTTCCACTAAAATAAAACATGTTCCTTTAGCCTATACTTTAAAAACCTAACCCTTTTAGGATGTACAATCTCTTCATACTCAAAATACTCATCCAACTCATTTATCCAATTAATCAATTCTTATAGATTCAAATCATCATAGTAGTTAGGAACTTCCATTCTAGGTCTCTTACTAAATTTGGAAATGGACTTTAACACCTTTACCTATTCGAATTCTTCTTCCTAATCTTCCAAGTAATGCACATGTTCCTCTTTTGCATCTTTCTTTGTATCACTCTCATCATCATCTCTTGGGATTCGACCCCTTTTTATCTCTTCTTCTAAGGATTTAAACTAAATTCTCTTCCCCCTTACCTCTTTTAGGACTTCATCCAACATTCCAACTATGTTGGTAACACCTTGGACTCTTCATGGTGGCATCTTTCTTGGGGTCTGGTGTAAACTGCCTTAGGTTAGCAGTTTCAACCTAAAATCACTCTTTGTAATTGCGTCTCCTTAACAATTTGTTGACAAACTTCTTATAGGATGCCTCAATCTTGGCAATTTATTTATAGATAGAACCCATGTAGCACCATTTATCTTCCTCAAGATATGAACCTTATGCTTTGATACCACTTGATGTAGTCATCATAGGATGGTCTAATGAAGTATTGTCCAATCATGCAACTAAAACACATAAAACACACACCCACCCACCCTAAGAACTCACAATAAAATGACATAAGATATACCTTATGAAAACCCTCAAAGGGGGAAAATCCCAACCTCCAAAAGATTCATCATTATGTTATTAATTTTTGAATCAATTTTACAGTCTATGACAATGGATTTTGATATGCTAGGTTGTGACCACTTTATTACTAATATGAAACTTAATACATTCACACTTGTTTGCTTCTTCCTCCTTGAACTCCATCCTAAACCGTCATCTACATGTTTACACTCAATCCACTATCTCCTATCTTTAAATTCTTCTTTGACCCTTTTTAAATGATTGTGGCAACAAATATATATCAATCACAGGCCTTCTCAATGATCTGTGTCAGTTCCAAGGTGGCATAAAGTTCAATACTTCCTAAAACATGTAGTCAGTTAGTGAAATCCAATTCCTCAAACCCCAACAAAGGTAATGGGAAAGAAATCTATGAATTGCCTAGTGTTTTCTCTCTTAGGTCTAATAAGTCTTCACACGTATTCCTTAATTGTTGCAATGTAATGCCCCTCGCTTTTTGGCTTGTGATAGACATTATTTTCTTATTCCCTATGACAGTTCTGTTATAGTTGATAGTCTTTTATCACACATTTCAGCTTCGAGACATCGAAATTACATGTTTTGGGTTTATGATCTTTTTGATTTGATGGACTATGTTCGATGGATATATTTAGACATCTGTTATGAGTTATGATGACATTATGAGTACTTCAATTATGATGTGTTGAATATGTTTTGAAATGGATTATTATTTACATGTTTTATTAGATTCGTAGATAGTTGTTTTAAAATGTTATGATTATAATCTTATCCAAGAGTAGGGACGGTGTAGCATTACTCGTTTCGAGTACCCTGCTGCGCCACAATTCTTTGACTCTCTGTGTGTTGACATATACATACTTGATCGTATTAATTAGTTGTGGGATGCAGGTTACAGGTACCGAACCTTGACTCCACCTGATATAGCAGGTTTGAGCAGGTTCTTTCACCAATGGATATTAGTAACAGGAGATAACACGAGTTCTTTTCCACTAAGTCGGTCATTGTCATCTGTTGTGGTCTCGAGTCGTGTTGTGTCTCTTGGTCCGTGCCTTCTAAGGTTGGTAATCTCGTGTTGTGGTGTATAGTCGAGCTCTGTTATTATGCTTGTGTGTGGTTGGAATATATTTTAATAATTTATTATTAATTAATAATGCTCTTAATATGAGTATGGTATAATATTTGTTTGACTTAGGACTAGGATTGACATCTTCAATTATCTAACCAAGAGTAATTATGTGGTAAATATGGAGTTATGAGTTATTTATTTATATAGATTGGTGCAGAATAATTGGGATATGTGAAATAAATACCTTGGGTTGTCAAATATGAGTGCTCTGACTTGTGAAATCCCCATTATTAGTTAAACTTTAAATTTGCAGAAGAGTGGGGGGTTGAGTAACAGATGCTTGTCCACACCTATTTTCTAGAGTTGAATCATTTTTGAAAAGGGGAGAGTTTGTGAAGGAAGGAGGGAGAAGAATTTGTGGCAGGAGCTGGGAATTTTGGAGGTGGAGCTGAATTTTCAGGTAAGTGGATTGTCCTTCTCCGTGAATTTTCATTTGTTGTATCTGGTAAGTTATGTTTCATTGCAACACGATTCTGTGTGAATAACCAGCATGCCCTGTGTGTGGAACTTGTATGATTAACCCTGTGGCTTGTATAGTCATGGTGCCTGGTAGTCGTTATTTTTGTTTGTTGCTGGCCTTAGGCTCTGCAGTTGTCATGGGGTATCTTCTGATTTTAATCACTCCCTTTGTCACCCGCCATCTCATTGTTGTATGCATCAAGAATCTACCTACTTTCCTTATTCTCTAGTTTTCCTTTAGTATTCGTGCACCATTTAACTCAACAAGATTGTGATATTTTAGAGAAGCTTCCTCGCAACCTTTTTATCTTTGCATCGGCCTTTAGGACGTTTGAAGCCGCTCTTGTTTCTTTTTCACACTTGGTGCTCACCCTAAAATATTCCTTCTTTTCTTCTTATCTAGTGGAGCCGGTTCTTGTGAGGACAAATTTCAAGTTGGACATACCCAGTTATGTCAGTCGTTTCTACCAAACCGTAAATTTGATTGCTCATCGTGTCAGTTGTCTCTCATCCATTTGGTTTTGGTGTTGATCCTTTGCATAGCTGAGAGTGTTAACCTTCTGAGCGAGTCTTGCTGCAACCACACTAAATCCAGTTTCCTTTTGGTTGTCGTTGTTCTCATGCGCCGATTGCATGTTATAGCAACCATTTCATTGGATAGTTTGTTTCATATAAAGATCTCTGTTGCCGATCTGCGAATCTGCCCACCTTTTACCATGTTGCATCAAGAGTTATCTATTCATCATTGATATCTCTCATTCGAATAGCACCATGTAACCCTAAGATCGGCCTCAATATTTGTGCAACTCCATACTTCATGATGTTTTGATTTTGTTTTTTTAACCTTTCGATCACCCTCTGAGTGCATTTCGCACCTCAGTAAATAATATTCTGACTCCATTCTCTCACACCTTCATTGTTGATGCCAGTTTTACCTCCATGCTGGCTGGCGAAGGGCATTATGAATTAATGATGGCGTATTCCTGTTTAGCAGTTTCTATTTCATTAGTGGTAATAAATCCTTTCGAGCCATTCCCATAGATTGCTTTAGAAACCTGCCACATGAAGATTGCTCCACAGATTTGAAAATATCTTGTGGTGCTATAATTACGATGTCTCTCTGATTGACAGATTTGTTTCGATGTCTGTAGAACAATTAGTAATCCAATTAATCAGTTTGTGGTGTTTTTCTTTACTTCTGTTCGGTCACAAATAGGAAGGGCCACGGAACTAGAGTGTAGCCTTTGGTCGTAGTCATTTTATCTCAGTAAGTTGAAGTATAGTGTTAGTAAGCTCTAGGTTATAGTCTCTATAGTAAGTTAATGCGAGAAGGCAGCACCTCTGTAGCTTGCAAACCTCATTGCCAACACGAAGTTTTTAGCTTGAGAGCCATGTTGTAGCAGCAGTGTTGGAATCCCACTAACTTTTTAACTATTGTTGACTTGGATGGTCGCTCTAGTCTTGTGTAATGCACTGCCAACCCTTCTTTCATGCTTTGTGGTCTTATATATATTCGCTATCTTTTCCTTGGTTAGGATCGTGGTTTTAATTTACCCTTGTGAGAGTCGCTGTGCTTAACATGAGATCTGTATTAGCGTATGCCTGCGGTAAATGTGCTCTTCTGTCGAAACCTTTCAACATCTGAACATTAGTCCTTTCATTGCTTTCTTTTAGATTGTTGTAGGGTAGTCGATTGCCACAGCAGAATTAAAACACTGTTAGCTTTGTCGCTTTTATTAAGGCACTACCATCAAATGATTAGTCTATAGTCGGTCCTCATAATCAAGGTGAATTTCGTACCGAGTGGCCTTGTTTCTGGCATTTAGGAAATGAAGCACCTTGTCTCTTAGTCATTTTAGGAATTCTACTCATGTATGTTGTTGTCGCATGTCTTAAGGAGAGATTTATGTTTTGGGTGTGAATGCTTTGAAATCTGTGTAGAGCTTGTAGGTTTGAAAAATACTTAGTAGAACAGTGGTGTTATCGGAAAGTATAAAATCTAGATGTTTGACTTTATTTACAGTAGGTTTATCATCGAAGGAAGATTTTGCTTATTTTTAAATAATTTCTTTTAGAGGTTTTATTAGAAATGATAAGCAAAGCTAATTAGGACTTATAAGGATTTGACTTTGGGTTATTTTGGTTAATAGATCTAAGTGAAGATAAAATAGGGAATTTTAGTGGTAGATGTGGACAATAGGAAACAAAGGTGTTTTTTTTGTGTGATTGGTTCTTGAGATTAGTAATGGGTAAGATGTTTTTCATTCAAGTAACAATTTATATTAGTTAGTTGCTTCCTTATTTAAATTGTAGGTAATATCATGTTGATGAAAAGTTGTATTTCTATTATAGTCGTCCTTGGAAATTTTAGGGTAATTGGTATTAATGTTCAGGTACCATGAAGTAGCAATACTATGTTTCGGTATTAATAATCTTGTTAAATATTTTTTTTTTATTTGTTGGGCTTATAATATTCTTTTTCGTGCCCTATAAATGATGGATATCATTGTATATGTACTTTTGTTTTATACTTTTATTTTGGGAAACAAGGAGGTGTGTTCTGATTATATTTTGAGAATTAAGTGTCTTTATCTTGGAAATTGTTTAGTTAATGGAATTGTTGAGCCTCATTGGTCCTTGTTTATGTTAAGTTGTTCGGTTCACCTCCCTTGCCTTATTAATTCCTAGAGATGTGAAGTTATTTTAGTTGTGAGAACTTGGTGTAAGTTGTCCTTTTTATGTTACCTTGGGGGTGGAGTTTGATCTATGTCAGTTTGTTGTGAAGTTGGGATCTTATGTGATGTCATGGCCACGTGTTGACTGTGGAAGTGTCAGTCTTGTCTAACTATGGTTTCGTTATCCTTGGTTGTACCTAACTCCAGAGGTGAGGTGTCTTGATCTTTGGTCCAAATAGTGGCATGTCAATGAAAAGAGATATCTGGATTTTTGTACCTTGTCATGAATGGGAAATGATCTCTTGAAAATAGTACTTGGTTCTAGTTTTGTATTACTTCAATTTTTGATGGGTTCTAAGGACTTTATGTTGTGGCCTAAGGAATGGCGTAAGCTATGGGTCGGAACTGTGTTGTGACTTTTATATCGGTATGTTGTGGTATGTTTGTTGTTCAGAGAACGCTAAGGGAGTGGCTTTCATGGAGGGACCGGTGCCTAGTGAGAGGTCGCTTGGGTAACCCCATGGAAGTTATAAGCATGTGGAAAACTTAATAACTTAATCAAGGGGTTGGGAATATTAAAACACTTAACAAGATAAGTAAGTGACCTCACCCATGCCTTGAGTGCTCTCACAGGCTAAGGATGGGATGAGAAGGCTTGGTTGGCAAGGCCAACCTCCTTGTCTCCATGAGAGGACCTGTCGGCTCCGCATGTGTCACCCTATGGGTCCGGTGCCTAGAGAGAGGCCGCCAGGGTAACCATAGATGGGGGCCGGCTTCTGGGGATAGATAGCCTGGGTAACCCATGTTAGGACCTTGCGATGACACTCTCCTTACGCAGTTCTGTTGGTTCTTGGTAGTGCCTCTAGAGTGATGTCTTGTCTTGTACAGTTTTGATGATATGATCAGTTGTGTCATGTCAGTAGTTGTTCTTTTATTCTTTGGATGTTGTTTCTTGGCTTAGTGGAAACCTCGTCGTTATCTCCTAACTCGAAGGGGTGGACCTTAGGGTTCCACATGGTTGGGTGGCAGAGCTATCCATTGGTATTTTTGGACATTCAGTTCAAGCTTTGTGCAGAGCTACTCCTGTTCCTGTTGCTTTTCATCTTCAGTGATGTTATATACCTTCTCATGTATTTTTGCAAACTGACTTGATCGGTCCTGTAATCTTGTAACTTGTAATTTTGTAATTTCGTAACCTTGTAATTTATAAACTTGTAATCTTGTAATTGTGTACTGAGACTCTATAATTGAACTATTCTGCTTTAGCAAAAGATATTGTAACTACTTTTGCAGTGTCATGGTTATCACTTGTGGTTTTAATTTTATTATTAATGCAGTTATGTTGCCCTATACTTGTTAGAAGAATAATTTCTTGATGTTGTGTATTATGGTATACATTGTCTTGTTTTTTTTTTTTAAATCATTTCTGTAATCTTTGCACTTTTAGTCTAGCACTCTAGGGTTGCATGACGGGGCATTACATGCAACTTTAAATTCCTTTATGCCAATGGTAATTTAGTAATTGTGATAGTCTGCCACCCTTATAAAGGTCCTTGGGCATAAATAAGTCATTATATACATCAAGTCCTCCCCAAACATGAATATGACATCCAAATACTTTTTTAGAGGATTATACCAAAATTGCAATACCAAAATGTAAATTGTAACAAAATATGGTAACTTCTTCTATGAGTAACTAGTGAATGAAAAATTGAAAATAAACAAAACAAGAAGGTAAAATGGCAATGTAAGATTTTTCTTAATCTCCAAGGATACTCCTACATCAAGAACCTTTCCTGTACCTTTTTTGGCACAAATGTATACTAAGTGGCACATATGTATCAGGTTGTGGTAGAGACACCCTTTGAAGTCCAAATCTTTAGTCTATTTGTATGTTAGAACCCTATTGTGGTGTAGCAGTCATTGTAGTAGCATTTCTATATTTCTAGTGGCATATGTGAACCTATGTGTAATGTATATACTATCTAGAGTCTTTTTAATTCTATGGCATAGGTGCTCTATGTAAAAATGTATATGTATTCTGTGTGGCGTATGCACTTTGTGTAACAACACAAGCATTCTTTAATGTACATTTTCTTATATTAAGGATTTTTGAATGCTAACCCTAACCTTTACAAGTGTTTATCTTGGTTCATTATGCTATTTTTTGACCCTTTTAATGTAGGTTCACATTGTAAAAGTTAAATAATAGCATGAAACTACTATCATGTAGGTTGTAGGTTCGTGTGACAAAGATATACTTTCCTACCCCATTTTATTTTTTTCATCATATTTACTTAAGATGAATCAATCTATTTTTCTTGATTAGTACATCCAAGGGTTGTATACTCTTCCCTCACACTGCAAGGTGATCTTGGGAACTAAAATAATCCCTTGTGTATATTGATCTCCACATCTTAGACTTTATTTTTTTAAGGTCAATGAGCATGGTTGTGGTTCTTGTGTGAATAAGAGGCAAATATTCTCTCCCTTCACACTACAAGGTGATATTGGTAACCAAAAACACCCCTTCATTCAGTTTTTGTTTAATCTCAAAGTCTAGACACATGTATGCTCTTTCATTACGTTGCAAGGTGATCTTGGAAATAAAAAATGACTAGTCCTTTTAGTTTCTTTTTAACAAGCCTAGCTTGTATTTCATCACCAAGTGTTGACTTGAACCCATGCGTTCTAGAAGAGTATATAAATTTGGGAGAGAATCAAAAGACTCTCCCATTGAGATACATTTATTGTTAAGGCTAAGCTTGGAATAAACTTTATAGCTTGTAAAGTGATAATAGAGAGTGGGTTACTCTTTCGCACCAAGCTATTAGACATACACCTTATTCCATTAATTTTATCCTCCCATAATGCAAGGTATATTAAAGACATCCCCTAGAAATCCTTGTTCAACCTAGATAGAGAACTTTTAGTACTTGACAACTTATGATGCATTGGTAGGTAGTTAGTGTTGAACACATCTGGAGACTGAGACGGGGGGTGAATTAGTCTATATAAAAATTTAAATACTTCATTTACAGATTAAATCAAAATTACTTAGAGAACTTAAATTAAAGCATGCATCACATTAATCAACACAATAACACCAAGATGTTTACGTGAAAAACCCAAAATGGGAAAAACCACGGTGAGTGTTAGCTCACAATATATAATGCTTACTATTATAAAGATTTACAACTTTGTTTTAGGGCTACAACCCAAGGAAGTTGCTACTCCCTGTTGACTTGTAAACTATGGCTACAACATTAGTGCAAGATATAAAGACCTGCTGAAGAGACTCACTATTTGATAACAGGATACATGAAAATTACAATAAAAACATAGATATGAACTACTTGCAAAGAAGCATCTGACTTATGCTATTGTTACAACCCCCCTTTTCTATGCCATTACTCCATTATACTGACTTAGCACATTTCATTGTTTTTATATCTCTACTTTTTCCTACTCATCACAAATGACATTTTTTCTTCTATATATATGCCCCACAACAATATAAAGCCTTAATTAGGTTAGCACCAAAAATACCTTTAGATCAAAGGTATGATTAACAATCTCAGTCAACCTTCAAAGAGCTATGTGGTAGAGAAGGAGTGTGAAATATCAACATGCGAAGGAGGATATAATCATTATAGTCAGCACTAATATATATATCCGCCACAACAATATAAAGCCTCAATTAGGTTGGCACTAAAAATACCTTTAGATGATATGTGTGATTAACAATCCTAGTCAGGAGCTATGCGGTAGAGAAGGAGTGAAAAATATCAACATGTGGAGCAAGATATAATCATTATAGTCCTTGAAAGCATTACCAAAATTTCATGCAATAACCACTTATAGAATATTGAGAAATTGTTCCTTTATACTGGGCCAGACACATTGTTCTGCCTTTCAATACTGCAAAAACATTTTGCGAAGACCTAAAACACTTGATACTTAGAAATAACATATAAGACACTTGTATACTCCTTCTGTCCAAACCGCAAAGATTTATCTAAAACTACAAAGAAATGTGAAGAAAAATATGTTCTCTTTTATGACTATTTAAGCATTAAAGCCCTGTTTTCCAAACTGCTAAACCAAAAATATTCTTCCGCAAGTTCAAATGATATGAAATTTGAAACATACATTCACAATTCCATTATCTACATGTCCTCAAATCCGTAAAGTCATACATTCAATAGTGGTAAAGTGCGGAGCAAAATACGGACCCAGAGTAACCAAAACTCTTATAAAAATACACTAAGTATATATTCTGAAGTATATTGGATCATGTCCCAACAACTTGAAAATGCAAGGGAGAGAATATATAATAGTCTTCTTCTGTAACATCTGTGCAATACTTGTGTCTAAGGGCAACACTTCTTCTTGTGCATGACATCAATACAATATGTACCATCAATCTTCAAACATAGTTGATATCAATAACAACCTGTGTAGATAATCTCCAAAGTACTTGTCTAGACACTGTTGACATCAATGACAATCAAATGCCAACAATCTACCCCTTTGTCATTGATGGAAACACACACCAATACCAAAAACTTCTCCCCCTTTGATATCAAGGGCAAAGGGTGCACTATATAAAAAAACTTCTCCCCTATCTCAAAATTGATCTTATCATTTATATTTACATACTCCCCCTAATAAGTATCTTATATCATTCCAAAATTGAATCTATGCACATAAAATTGATATCTTCTATTCTTCTACTTATGTACATTGCATCAAGAAATAAAAGAAAAAAGGGAGTAAACTCTACTTGCTGGAAGGAACAATGTTCTTATAGATGGCTTTCAAGTGTAGTAGTGCTGAGTCCCAATGTTTCTTAGCAGAGGTAAGTATTTGGACTTTCCCAAAGATCTGCAGATATAACATTTCTGCTTCTTCAACTGAAGATGGTGTAACTGCCATCTGGAGTACCTTATCAACTTCTGTCAGCATTCCTATTAGTGCTGCCATTCTCAAACTGACAATCTCTCTTAGTGGACTTATTTGATCCTTGATCTACTCCTTTTGACCCTAAAGCTACTTAATGAGTGCATGAGATTTTTCAATTTGATCCCTTAATGCTCCATTTTTGTCCTTTAATGGTTCATATGTTGTAGAAATATTCTAGATATCTACAACTCAAGGCCATCAATTTGGTCTTTTAGACCCTTTGTTGTCACAGGCCATGTTAGGTAGAATTGATATAATACTTTTACTTCTTCTAGACCCTTTACATTGTCTACCAACATATTATGTGCATTGGAACATTTATCTGATAAATCTATCAATCTCTTATTATTTATTTGTTCCAGTACCTTTTTCTCAACTTCTTTCTCCAAAAGCGCAGAGTGATTGTTGAATGACTCCAATAGTTGCTTCATCTATTCAATGGGAGTCAAGGAAGCATCCCTCTTAGCTTCCGGTATTACTTTTTCAATGGCTCTCATTGCTTCTTCTAGAAGCTCATTTCCTTCCACTTGAGACTGCAAAATTTCTTCTTGAGTAGTGGCTTGGAATACATTTCCCAATTGAAGCTTCTGTAGAGGAGAAATACTGGACAAATTAATTTGTCCATCCAAAATAGGTAGCTAAAATAATTGCAGAGAAGCAAAAGACTAAATCTATCTTTGTTGTGGCAAGAATTATTTAATGGAATCAACTGGGGAGGCCACTGGGTCATGAGCAGAGCTCTCTGCATTTGTATTCACTTGGTCCTCTCCTGAATCAATGATATTATGTGATTCTAGGTTCTCCAAAGGAGAATTTTCCTTATCATTATCAGTATGCACATTATCATCATGTGCCCCTCCATCTTCTTTGTCCTTAGCACGGTGTTCAGAGCATTTTGGAGGGGGAGGAGTATTATCCATAGTATTATCAATTTACTTAGAAACTTGTTCATTTTTCTCATAAGTTTTCTTTGTTTTCCTTTCTCTTCACCTTCCTTGACATTGTTCTGTGGAGTAGACTCAACATTTTCTTTAGCAGAAGTATTCACATTTCCTTGCACATTTTCTTCATCCTTCTCTTTTCCAACCTATTCTATGTTTAGCAGAGAAGATGCAACATATTTATGTGGTGATTGTAGTGGAGAATCATGTGGCTGCTCCACTCTCTTTGATCTTACCTCTTCAAGTATCTTTTGTGAAATTTCCTATGTTTCCTTTGTAATCTTTCCAATGTCTTCTTCTCTATTCTGCATAATAGTATCTACTCTGGTGCAGGAGCACCTACCTGACAGCTGGTCTTGATGAGGCAGTTAGTAGTTTAGGTCTTGTTTGTGTTTCCAAGAAGGTCTGTTAAGACCAATTGCATGTAATAAGGTCATGCTGATCAGGATAAGATCATGCTGACCAGGCTTTTGCTATTTTTAGCTAGTTAGTTATAACAGCTATCATGATGTATGTTCGGTGGGATCTCCCAGCCGCTTGGAGAGTTCCCAGCCGCTTGGAGTCGGGTCAGTAGTACTCGTAGGAAAGTCTTTATAAGCATGAGATCGGTTGATGTTAGACAGAGACAGACACATATCATCGATCGAGCTTGAGTGAGACTGAGAGAGAGATTGATCATATTGTATTGCATCTTTGAAATCAATAAAGTGATCCTGTTTTGTGTTCTTGCTCTGGTTGCATTCCATTACTTGATTGATCTGCTGGTTTGAGAGGGTGTCATGGATTTCCTGATCCATTCCACTGGTTGACTCATCTGATCGGTGGAATGGTAGTGTACAGTAGGTTAGATGGTAGGTTGTTTTCCGTTTGCATGCAGGTGTGCAGGATCGCGGTCAAGAGATGTTGAAGACCCTAGCATCCTCATGTGCTAGGTCGAGTTGATAAGCTGATTGAGTTGGAAGATCACCCTGAGGTTGGATCGGATCATCCCTGGAGGATCGGCGAAGTGAAACTTCGCAAAAGCTGAAAGTTCGGTAAAGACGGCATCATCAGGATATTTCTGCAAATATCCTGCAGTCAGGTTAGGCATCGTCATCCGGATAAGTGAAGATGAACATGATGCAGTTGAGCGCATGAAGTGCGGGTTCGTCGGGGTGATCATCAGCAGGAGGAGCCGAGGTGGAGTGCATCGGCATCAGGTAGAAGATCGGGTCATGAAACTGTTGGAGTTTTCATGTTGCGAGTGCATCAGGATGTTTTAGGCCGGACATAGACTAAGTGCATGTATCGGCATCAGGATCATCATATCGGGAGTGCCAAACATCCGCGTATCGCGAGTAGATGCGGGAGAGAAAGTTTGTGTTTTTGGCTAAGTGTTGAAGAGGTCATCAGGATATTGGGTGACGTCATCGTCATCAGGATATGACGTCATCGTCATCAGGATATTGAGATATCCCCCCTATGCGAGTTCATCCTGCTGTCGTTAAGTATCGGCATCGGCAGAAAGTGTATTAGCGTCATCAGGAGGTTTCGAAGAGAACCGGATAAAGTGGATCATGATGCTGTTGCTTGTATCGTCGGGTAGCGGAGCATCGAAGGTAAGCTGCTGAAGGTGAACATCATCAGGATATTTGGGACAACCGGATGTTGAATATCCTGCTGACGAAGGAAGTGTTGCATATGATGATGACGATGGAGTTCGGAGCCCGATGAACAGTGCAACCGGAGGATGTGTGCGCCCGCTGAACATCATGATGATGATGTTAGGAGGAAAGCGGAGGTGAACAGTAGTCGGCAGGCGGATGTTTGCGATCGTCTGAAATATGATGATGCTGACTGTGTAACGCAGAACATGATGATGCTGTTGGTAGTTTTAGGGAATATGATGATGATGGCGAAGATGATGATGATGAGGTTGGTCTGCAGACATTCATGCTATATGCGAAGGTTATAGTGTGGATGCCTCTGCATCATAGTGGTATCAGAGCTCAGCAAAAGGTCTGGGCTGTTGTGTGTTGATTCTGTCACCGAAAGGGCAGAGGTAAGAGATAGAGTTGAGTTGTGTTGTGATTGAGAGGTTGACAAAATGCCTCCTAAAGGTAGTGGTACTGCAAGGGAACTGCAGGAAATGAAGGAGAAACATGCTAGAGAGATGAGGAAGATGAAGGAGCTTGCTGAAGCACTTCAAGCCAGGCTGACAGCCCTGGAAAAGAACAAAAAGAGGGAGGTAGAAGACAGTGAGTCTGAAGAAGATGCAGATACTGTTGAAGAGTATGAAGAGGTAGCTGAAGATCTGGATGCTGAAGACCAGAGATTGGCAAGACTGTTAAAGGCAGTGCAGAGTGAAAAACCTAAGGTAAAGGTTGATGTTTCCAAGTATACTGGAAGCTTGAATGAAGATGAGTTGTTGGACTAGATTGCTGCACTGGATAATCACTTTGAATGTGAAGATGTTGCTGAGGATCAGAAGGTAAAGATTGCAAAGACCAAGTTAGGAGGTCATGCTTTGGTATGGTGGGATTATGTACAATCTGAGAGAAGGAAACAAGGGAAGTCTAAGATCACTTCATGGGATAAGATGGTAGCAAGGATCAAGGGTAAATTCTTGCCAAGGGATTATGAAATCCAGATGTTTAAGAAGCTGCAATTTTTAAAGCAGAAAGACAGGGATGTGAAAGCATATACTAAGGAATTTTATCTGTTGAGTATGAGATCTGGTCATCATGAGAATGAGGTAGAAAAGGTGGCTAGGTACTTGGCTGGTTTAAGGTTTAACATACAGGATGAGTTAGTTTTAGCTAACCCTAAGAATGTGGAGGATTGTTATCAAATGGCAATCAGGATTGAAGAAAAGCTGAATAGAGGACATGATAAGTCCATGAGAGGAAGAGGAAACAATAGGGGAAGAGGAGCAGCCCCTGCACAAAAGCAAACCAATGAGGTTCAAGAAGACACTGGGAAAGGACAGGGACAGTCTGATTTCAGAGGTGGATGGAAAGGCAATAGAGGAAGATTTGGAGGTGGTAGAGGTTCTACTACATTTTCAGGAAAGTGTTACACCTGTGGAGAGTTTGGTCATCCATCTTTCAAATGTCCAGAAAACAAAGGTTCATCATCCAGAAATGATAGAACAAGTGATAAGAGAGTACAACTTGTGCAAGAAGAAAAAGGAGAAGAAAGTGCACAGGGTTCAAACAGAGATCCTGATAATGTTGGATATCCAGAGAGTGGAGAATCATTGATGCTAAGGAGAATAAGTTTGCAGGCATCAAAGGATATGATGCAAAGAAGAGCTCTTTTCCAAACCACATGTAAGAGCAAAGGTAAGGTATGTAAGGTTGTCATTGATACTGGTTCAACAGACAACATGGTATCTCAGGAAATGGTGGATAAACTGAAGCTGGAAAGGATTCCACATCCACACCCTTACAAGGCATCTTGGGTGAGTGATAGGCAATCACTTTTTGTCTCTGAACAGGCATATGTGGATTTCCAGATTGGACCATATCAGGATAGAATTTTGTGTGACATATTGCCTATGGAATGTTGTCACCTACTGTTGGGTAGACCATGGCAATTTGACAGAAGAGTACTGTATGATGGGTATGCTAATACCTACACCATCAAGAAGGATGGGAAGATTATTAAGTTGATGCCATTGCAGGCAAAAGCTGCAGCACAGAAGGCAGCCCAAATCATTTTAATGGGAAGGAAGGAGTTTGTGCAGATGCCTAGAGGAGCAGGCATGAAGGCAGTTCAGGATACTGCAGAGAAAGAAGTTGTTACAGACAACAAGCTGAAGACAGTTTCAGTTGTGACTGACAGAGGTCAGCAGCAGGTTCAGAAACAGGGGTGCAAATAGCAACCAGTTCAGAGGATTGACAAGGATGTTGTCATAGTTGGGACTATTGTTTGTCCTATAAGAGTTGAAAGGAAGATAGACTTGAACACTTCAGAAGTTCAAGAGGTAGTTCAGCCAGAGGTTCTGGTCAGACAATCTGACAAACACAAGGTATGTGAGAGAAAGGCCTACATCAACAGGCATGCAGATTTACTTGCCAGAAAGCAAGTTACAGTTCAGAAGTCTTGGAGCAGCCAAGAGTCAGCAGCAGATAAAGCTGGAACAGGTCAGACTATTGACAAAGCAAAGTGTAGAGGTGGAAGACTTCCACATACTCAACTCATGGGACATGAGTTCTTTTCTTTTGGGGAGTATGGTGCAGGAGCACCTACCTGACAGCTGGTCTTGATGAGGCAGTTAGTAGTTTAGGTCTTGTTTGTGTTTCCAAGAAGGTCTGTTAAGACCAATTGCATGTAATAAGGTCATGCTGATCAGGATAAGATCATGCTGACCAGGCTTTTGCTATTTTTAGCTAGTTAGTTATAACAGCTGTCATGATGTATGTTCGGTGGGATCTCCCAGCCGCTTGGAGAGTTCCCAGCCGCTTGGAGTCGGGTCAGTAGTACTCGTAGGAAAGTCTTTATAAGCATGAGATCGGTTGATGTTGGACAGAGACAGACACATATCATCGATCGAGCTTGAGTGAGACTGAGAGAGAGATTGATCATATTGTATTGCATCTTTGAAATCAATAAAGTGATCCTGTTTTGTGTTCTTGCTCTGGTTGCATTCCATTACTTGATTGATCTGCTGGTTTGAGAGGGTGTCATGGATTTCCTGATCCATTCCACCGGTTGACTCATCTGATCGGTGGAATGGTAGTGTACAGTAGGTTAGATGGTAGGTTGTTTTCCGTTTGCATGCAGGTGTGCAGGATCGCGGTCAAGAGATGTTGAAGACCCTAGCATCCTCATGTGCTAGGTCGAGTTGATAAGCTGATTGAGTTGGAAGATCACCCTGAGGTTGGATCGGATCATCCCTGGAGGATCGGCGAAGTGAAACTTCGTAAAAGCTGAAAGTTCGGTAAAGACGGCATCATCAGGATATTTCTGCAAATATCCTACAGTCGGGTTAGGCATCGTCATCTGGATAAGTGAAGATGAACATGATGCAGTTGAGCGCATGAAGTGCGGGTTCGTCGGGGTGATCATCAGCAGGAGGAGCCGAGGTGGAGTGCATCGGCATCAGGTAGAAGATCGGGTCATGAAACTGTTAGAGTTTTCATGTTGCGAGTGCATCAGGATGTTTTAGGCCGGACATAGACTAAGTGCATGTATCGGCATCAGGATCATCATATCGGGAGTGCCAAACATCCGCGTATCGCGAGTAGATGCGGGAGAGAAAGTTTGTGTTTTTGGCTAAGTGTTGAAGAGGTCATCAGGATATTGGGTGACGTCATCGTCATCAGGATATGACGTCATCGTCATCAGGATATTGAGATATCCCCCCTATGCGAGTTCATCCTGCTGTCGTTAAGTATCGGCATCGGCAGAAAGTGTATTAGCGTCATCAGGAGGTTTCGAAGAGAACCGGATAAAGTGGATCATGATGCTGTTGCTTGTATCGTCGGGTAGCGGAGCATCGAAGGTAAGCTGCTGAAGGTGAACGTCATCAGGATATTTGGGACAACCGGATGTTGAATATCCTGCTGACGAAGGAAGTGTTGCATATGATGATGACGATGGAGTTCGGAGCCTGATGAACAGTGCAACCGGAGGATGTGTGCGCCCGCTGAACATCATGATGATGATGTTAGGAGGAAAGCGGAGGTGAACAGTAGTCGGCAGGCGGATGTTTGCGATCGTCCGAAATATGATGATGCTGACTGTGTAACGCAGAACATGATGATGCTGTTGGTAGTTTTAGGGAATATGATGATGATGGCGAAGATGATGATGATGAGGTTGGTCTGCAGACATTCATGCTATATGCGAAGGTTATAGTGTGGATGCCTCTGCATCATACTCTATGCTTTATTTCGAGCTCTTGGGATTGCCTTTGAATCAATATTTCCTTTTCTTTCTCAAGTAGAGAAGCACCAACTTTATCCAAAGCTTCTTGTCTGAGTCTTTCATCTAGGGCAATAGCTCCTTCTCTATCCCTTTTAGAGCTATCTATAAACTCTCTGGTACTTTGGGCAAAATTTCATCAAGAGACTTGTTGTATCTCATCATATACATGGCAATTGCCTTTTCAATAGTGGCTTGATCCTCAGGAGGAGCTCCTAGATGAAGTTGTACAGTTTCATCAAACAAATTGAAAAAAATAATGGCATTGTAGACTATATATAGAGACGTAGGTTCTCTAGGAGGAGGTATTGGTACCTAAGTGGAACTCTTCTTGTTCTTCTTGAGCGGGGTAGTTGGCTCCTCCTCCTCCTCATCTTCTTCTTTTTCTTCTTCACCTACTTGAACACCTTGTTTCTTCTTCCTTTTGGCCTTCACTTTGACCCTTGGTTGCTTTTTCTATTTTCCCTTCTTCTGCTTATTTGAAATTACTTCTTCTTCTTCATCACTATCAATATCTTCAACAACAGTTTCTTTCTTCTTCAATTGCTATTTACTCTTGGATTTCATCTATGTTTGAATCTCAGAAACATGTGTATGTCTAGTAGAGGTTGTCCTTGTAGAAGAGGTAGGTTGTGGACCACTGGAAGTAGATTGATCAATAGATCTACCTGACCTTCTTGTTGTTGAATGCTCAGTGGTAAGTGGCACAACATATTCTGCAACATTCTGAGTAGTGAAACCTTCTGGTGGGATACCAACCTTTTTGAAGAACTTTTCTTTGTTCTTCTTTAAATCTTCTTCAGCCTTTTTCTTGCATAATTTGTCTAGAATCTCTTCATATGTTCTAAATCTATCACCTTTAGGGTCTTTAGGCTGACTTAGCAAGATCCTTGCATAAGCCTTAACTTCCTCATTAGGTACTTCATATGGAAGCTTAGGAATCCATGAAGTCCCTAGCTCAACTGCTACCATGTAGAAAAAATCCTTATCCACAAGAAATGTTATTTTATGTTTGTATTTTCTGACCAAATTAGAAGAATTTCTATCCCTTTTGTGCATTTCAGTTTGAAATTTTTTGAAAAATCTCCAGAAGATAGTTTTTACAGCTTTCTGAATCAAAGCTTCTCATATACTCTTTAATCTGTGCTGCTACAGGCCTATCTTATTGCCATATTTTTCCTTTATATCTAGGTTCTCCTTTCTCCTAGGATCTCATAAATCTAGAAAGGCCCTAACCACAACTTATTAAACTTAGCATGTTCTCCTTTCTTCTCATGGGATTTATCCCACATTAAGACTAATTCAACAATCCAAAAATCCCTAACTTTGGCCAAACCATCTCTTAATCAAACCCTAGTGTTTGATAATTTTTTAAGGCTACACCACTCTTTTCCTCAAGCTGTAATAGGTCTAGATGTCTAGCTTCTACCTTATCATCTACCTCAAGGGAGTCTTTCATGAATTGCAAGGTTGGGATCTTAAGGTTTACTAGAAAGACTGGGTCCAAACCATACACTAAGTGGTAGGGAGAGGTGCCTAAGGTAGTGTTTATCCTAATCCTATTAGCCCATAAATCAAATTTTAACTGAGTATGCCAATCTTAGGGATTCCTATCTAAAAATTTCTTTATAACATCAATTAGGTTTTTGTTAGTAGATTCTACTAATCATTGCCTTGAGGATAGTAATTGGAAGAATATTTAAGTATTGACTTATGCTTATAATCCCATTAGCAAGCTAGAAATAAGAAAATGTAGGGCCATTGCCACATACTAGAGCCACGAGCATTCTAAACTTGGTTATGATGTGCTCCTCAAGGAATTCAATGATAACATTTGTGGTGTAGTTCTTAAAAAATTGAGCCTCCATCCAATGTGTGCAATAGTCTATAGATATAAGTATGAACCTGTGACTTGTAGAAGAATTTGGGTTAATTGCACTAATAAAATCAAGGCCCCATTGGGCAAAAGAATGAACCTCAATAACTAGTTGTAGGAGCATGGTTGGGTTTCTCTCTATGTGAGTTGAGATTTGGCATATATATATGGTAACTTCTAACATGTGAATAGACATCTTAAAAAATATATGGCCAATAATACCTATCCTTGAGTATTTGACGTGCTATTGTAATCCTAGAACCATGTCCAGTACCAAAATTCCCATGAAAATCTACTAAGACTTGTGTTGTGTCTTCTTTGCTTAGGAATATTAGGTATATCCCTTCATGATTCTTTCCATATGGAATGCATGATTTAATCATGAAATGACTACTTTTGAGATGCAAACCTCTCCTCTATGTGGGATTCAGATGATCAGTGCACTTATTGTGTAAGAGATAGAATACTAGATCAATATATCAATCATCTTTTGTGATTTCTTTAGCTATATACTGCTAGTAAACTATTTGAGTGTCAACCTCATAAATTACTTTACTTAAACCCTATCCTCTAACTAATTTCATTGGATGTATTTCTAAATCAAATTTCTATAATACTATTACCCACTTTCCCCTTCTTTCTCCTAGTTCTTTCTACATCAACATTATCTTTACTACTTGATCATGAATCTTAGGTATATTCCTTCATAATTCTTTCTATATAGAATGCATGATTTAATCATGAAATGACTACTTTTGAGATGAAAATCTCTCCTCTGTGTTGGATTCGGATGATCAGGGCACTTATTGTGTAAGAGATAGAACACTAGATCAATATACCAATCATCTTTTGTGATTTCTTTAGCTATATACTACTAGCAAACTATCTAAGTGTCAACCTCAGAAATTACTTTACTTAAACCCTATCCTCTAACTAATTTTATTGGATGAATTTCTATATCAAATTCCTATAATACTATTACACACTTTCCCCTTCTTTCTCATAGTTCTTTCTACATCAACTTTATCTTTACTACTTGATCATGAACTATGACAAACACTTCACTCTTTAATATATATAATGCTTGAATTTCTTAACTTCTCTTACCAATGTGTAAGCCTTCTTCTCATTATATGGGTATCTTAATTATGAATCCTTAACGGGAGAATTCATGAAAACAATTGGTTTTCCATTATTTTCTTTCCCTTTCTATGTTAGGATAACATCACATGAGTGCTCAGGAGCAAAAGAGTAAACGTAAAATGACTATGAATAATCTGGTCTGGTTAACACATGGGCCTTAGCAATTGACTCTTTGATCATATTGAATACCACTTGGGCCTTTGGAGTTCACTCAACCTTAGCTTCTTTTTGAAGCATGACATTCAAAGGTCTAACTATTTTTACAAAAAACTATAATAAACTTGTGAACAAAATTGATCTTACTAGAGAAAGATTTGAGTTCTTTCTTGTTGCTTGGTAATGGGATCTTCAAAATTACATTTAATCACTTTGGGTAAATGGTTATACCTCTCTTGATGATGATGTGACCCAAAATATTTCCCTCGGTCACCCCAAAGATAAACTTCTTGGGATTTATGGAGATCCCACAATCTTTACACCTCTATAGTACTTTCCTTAAATATGATAATGGTCTCCCCTTTTCCTAGAGAAAATACTCATGTCATCCATGTAAGTGATTATACACTTACCAATCAAATCTTTGAATGTGATATCTATATCTCACTGGAATGTTTCTGTAGCATTGATTAAACCAAAAAGCATCCTTCTATAAACAAATGTTCCCCATTTGGTGGTAAAAGAAGTCTTGATGGTGTCTTCGTGTTTTACAAATACTTGATTATATCCTGAGTAACCATCTAGAAAGGACATCATTTGAGAACCATTTATTATCTATAACACTTCACTAAATTTGGTGAGGGATAGTTATTTATCTCTTTCTGAAGCCCTATTGAAGTTGCTAAAATCAATACACAATCTAATTTCACCATTTTTCTTGCAAATTGGAACAAGGTTAGCTACCCATGTCAAATGTCTTATTGAAAAGATAATACATGCATTGTAAGAAATTTTTGTACTTTGTTTGACTATCAATGGTTCTAATAAAGGATTGAATGACCTTTGTTTCTTCCTAAAAGGTTTCATATTGGGCTTAAATGGAATTGTATGAGTCATGATTAATGTGTTAAAAATATTTAGATCTTCATAATCCATGCAATAACTTCTAAATAATCTTTGAGAGCCTAAACTATACCCCATTTATCTTCATTTGTATATTATTTTCATAGAAGGATATTCTTCACTTCATTCTCAACTCCTAAATTAAAGGACTCATACTCTCCACCTTTTGAATCTAGGACACTCTTTAACATACCAATCTTGTCTGAAGGAAACAACCATTCTAATGCTATCATTCCTTTGGGTATCTTGTTTGTTTTTAGATTCATAATTCCATCTTCATCTAATTCAAAATCTTATTTATCATCTTCATCTTTAATCTAAGATTAAAAAACACCACTATTTTAATTTTTCTAAAATATGTTTATCATCTTCAAATACCTAAAAAATTTGGATATTATTTGGTATAGTAGGAATGAGAACCAATTTTATTAAGAACTTCTTGAATTTTGATTTTGTAATTAGCTCCAAGGAACTTGCTACAACAACTAGAGCATCTTCTATATAATTATTTCCTTGAGAAATTGGTTGTATGTCGAATGCATCCAAATATTCAATCAAATCCCATACTCTATTATAGTATTTGGTTAACTTATTATCATTGCAAGAGTATTGCCATCATACTTGCTTGACTAGTAATTCTAAATCTCTAAAAACTTCTAACTGTTTAACTTTCTTTTTATGAGCAAATAATAATCATTAAATAAGCACCTCATATTATGCAACATTATTTGTGTAAGTAAACTGGAGCCTATAGGATTTGATAAAAGATTTCCTTTTTGAGTTAATAATTTCAACACTAGAAACACAACCTTTCTTAGATTTGGATCCATCAAAATTCTTTGTGTCGGCATGTGTGTCCAACAATCCCCATGATATTTCATGACATGGATTAACCCCATCTAATGAATCCTAACTCTAGCGATTGTAGCGAAGATTAATGCCTGCGGGTTTTGGTCTAATGGCAATCATGGTCCAACAAATTGGTATCAGCGCCAATGGTTTCGAGTTTGAATCTCCCCAGGTAACACTGGGGGGAGAGGAGATTATTGGCATGTGCATCCAACGCTCCCCATGATGTTTCATGACATGGATTAATCCCCTCTCGTGAATCCTAACTCTGGCAATTGTAGCGGAGATTAATGCCTACAAGTTTTGGTCTAATGGCAATCGTGGTCCAACAAATTGTCCATATTTTCTCTTTTACTATTTTAGACTTGTCTGAAGTAGGAGATGCTAGTACATCACCCTTTGTTGGTATATCTTTAGGTATAGCTTTGTATATCTCCAATAGATTTATTTGAATGACTTCCTTTGACAATGCCAAGAGATGTTCATTAGTTTTAGGATTGTCACCTTTGATATCTTCCTAAAAGCACCATTTACTTAAACCAACTTCTGTATCTAAATCTACTTGTATAGGTTTACTAACTATTAAATAAACATCTTGTATCGAGGTCAAAGGTTTCACCTCTTTTAGAACCGATAAACATGATGCACAAGAGAGATTAAAATGAGGCACATCATGGATCCAACACTAATTGGGAAGTAAAAGATTTTAAACTTCTATCTTAGCTCCCATAATTAGTTTATCCTCATTCAATTTCTTGACAATATTCTAAAAATTTTCACTAAAATGTAGCTAAATCTTGTACTTGGCTACCCTCTACTTGGTCTTTTCCTATTTGAGGTTGACCCATGTGATCAATGAGTTGTTCATGCCTATATTTTGAACAAAGAAAATTTTCTATATGAACAACCTCATATTTCATATGTTACTCAACCCAACGTTTGATTCCATTTTATCCTTCTTAACAACCATGGGTATGACTACAACATCATTCACCATATGTCCCATGCCTATCATCATGATTTCATATTCATTCACATATCTTTGTAAAGAATAAACCCTTAAATAAATCTTAGTATAAGAAATTCATTTGAGCCATTGTACTCTATAATCAAATGTTTCATCCTTTGTTCCTTGTCAACCCTAATATGATTTGGTTGACCTCTCCAAGGTAGCTGCATATGTGAGAAATCTATTGCAAAGTATCCATTTAATGACTTAGACCAATCCCTACTTAGAAACATGCTACACCCTTTAGGTATATCCACTACTTATATATGTAAAGGAGAAATTATAACTTCTACGTTACATTCAATATGAGTTGGGTTGGAAAATGCTAATTTATAAGAAACTAAAATATAGAATTGGCAAACTAAATTTAGAATTATAAATAGAAAAAATAAAGGAAATTGGCATTAAGAGATAAAGTTCATTATCTTAGATGCCAACATGGCATGTGGACATCCATGTAATGCACTATTATCTTTCTGTGTTGTCATCCAAGTTATGTGTTGTCCTATAAAGTTGCAAAATACAAGGTTTTCACTAGATTTTAAACTCACTTGCACAACAAGAAATGGATACAACCAAATAGAAAACTAATGGATACCAGATAATACAAAATGAAGGAAATGAAGCTAAACTAACTAAATTAAATTCAATATTGAAATGACAAGCAAAGGGGAAGACACCAGTAAACCTCTATGAAGTTGAATGCCTACCAAAATACCTATAGCTAAAACAAGAGAAACTGTTGGGGCTGTTTGTGAGCTTGCCTTCAGATCAAGCCCCTATGTTGGTCTTTTGACCTCCACAAACAACCAAGATTGAAAATAATAAAGAAGAGTGTGTTCTCTTACATCCTAAGTGCATCTAGGAAGGTAAAATCAGCAACAAGAAATAAAATCTATAAGTATCAACCTTGGTCTATGGGGAAGAATGCTCTAGTGTGTATATAGAGGATAAAAAAGGTGGTGGTGGACACCAATATATTTTCCAAGGATATTTAAATGTGTTAAAGAAAAAAATACTACTAATTCTTTAGTCAAACAAGAAAGAAACTCATCTAAAAAGGTTACTAGTGTGATGTAAAAGAGAGGATGAGTACTTGTGTTTGTCCTAGAAGATTTTAATAGTATGCAACTCCAATAGTGGAGTCTTCATCCAATCATAACCAATAGAGACCATGAGAGAGAGAGAGAGTTTTTCTAAGAATCTAAGAATATAATGAGATAGATTCAAAAATTATTTTTGCAAAGGGTTATGAGGAAGCTGAAGGGTTAGATTCAGACACTGAAGGCATTATTTTGATAGGTGGGCATTATAGTAGGCAATAGTAGGTAGCTGGGTGCGAAGCTATACTTTAAATTTTTGGAAACTCACTAGATGCTAGCATGCCACATGGACATTTGCATGTCATACTAGTGTCCTAGAGAAATCACTCAAAATTTAGTGTATGTTCTTAGGACAATGAGAAGAATTGGAATCTGATATAGAAATTTGTCAATTTGGTAAAGGAAAAGGCTAAGGCTAGGCTAAAATGATCCCTAAAAAATGATAAGGGAATGGAAAATAAAGCAAGCCCAAAATATAGTGTGAAATTGCAAGGGTATGAAATTTTTGATGTTACATTTAGCCCCCACTTTAGCAAGTTAATGACACTAGGTGATAAGCTACACTAAAGTATAGAAAATAAATGATAAAAGTAAATAACATCATAAAAGGATACTTAAAAGGATACAATAGAGGATGCAAAAAATTCTTCAAGTGAAGGAACCATGCCCCCAGGCTGAGAACCTACAAAAAAAATATGTTAGAAAAAAAACTCACAAGACAATTGTGTTAGAAAGCAAAAACTACAAATCCACTATGTCAAAGCATCAAAAACATATATAGAAGCATGTAAAACATAAAAACTACAACATAGATGCATTAAAAACACATAAAAATACATCACACATTTCAAAAGGAAATAAATAATACATGAACAACACATGGGAAGAAGGCACATAACACACAAACAAAGATAGATTTTGGGTCAACATGAAAGAGACCTCTGAAAGTTGTCTCAATGATTTGCATCGTTGCTAAAATGCAATGAAACCAAAAGAGATGATAAATAGAGGAATTATTATATGATGAGAAGAATGTAATGAGTTGATTGATTATTTTAAAGTGAGAATAAATAGATACATACAAAGAGAAAGGGAAGAAATCAATACAAAAAAGAATACATGACATAGAATCTAGCTTGTTTTATTGCTAGAGGTCATGAGGAGAAAAAATGCATGATTCAAGGACTAGCTTGCTTTGTTTCTAAGAATCATGAGAAGAAAATTAAGAGAAACAAGCATTTTCTAACAATATGCTGCTAGAAAGGATGACAAATATAGTTCTAGGGATAGCACATTGTGTTGGATAGGAACCATACAATACTTTCTTGAATCACAAGCAATAGAAAACTGCATTGCTAGGTGACTCAAAAAAGTATGAACAGTAGCCTAAAAATGGATCACATAGTCTAGTATTGTGTCACTAGAGGCTCACATGTAGATGCAATATCAGAGATTACATGGACTAGCACATTATGTTGGCTAGGTAATCCTGATAAGGGTGGATGATCCAAGCAAGTGTATCAACTTGGGACCACAAGCTACTAATGCCTTAGGGAGAGTGTAAAAAATGTAAAAATGGTGGATGAATGCCTAAAGGAGTGTGCCAACAATGTGAAAATGGTATATGTATGTCCCCTTAAAATAATTGCATAGAATAAGTGTATGCAATTGATTTTAAGGTAGATGAAAGGGGATAGAGAAAGAAGCATGTTCCTAGGTAGAATGCATGTAGGGAATTTTATTCTAGAACAAGTTGTCATTTCCCCTCAGAATAGGGTGAGGACAACAAAGATGAAGAAGGTTGTGCTATTACCCAAGAAATGAGAAGGTGGTTGCACTTAAAATTGTACTGCCATGAATGAAAACATGTCAAGAAAGAATGCTACATGTGCCACCATTTTCTCATTTCTTGGGTAATAGCACATAATAGGTACCAACATAATAGAGTGATAGTAGAATTAATCAATGATGAAGGTGAAGTGATTCGATGCTTCAGCCAAGTCCACCTCACAATAAGAATGAATAAGAGAGTTCTTCAAAAGGTAGAGTTGTAACATGAGTGAATACAAAAGTTATAGGAGGAATACAATAAATGGATTGAAACAACTTCTTATCAAAAGAAGGGAGAAGTGTATCATCACATTTGAGGTGAGGGTACTCTAGAAGAATTTAATCAACTTCAAGAGCATGAAGAACTAAGTCAGAAAGAGAACAAAACTACTAAGAAAGCATAGCCTATTGGATATGTGGAAATAGGTTCTCATGAAAGAGAGGTAGAAGAAGGCCATAAGGGGGATGTAAACCCCATCAAATAAGCAAGGAAAAGAAATGAGAAGAAAATCCTTGGACACTCTCATTAATAGCTTGTTTACATTGTGCCAAGTGTGTAAGAGAGACTTTAGGATCCATGTTATATTGAAAATGAGATATTAAGGCATGAGAAACATCATAAAATGAGTGTAATGATCTAGTAAGTAAGGTGAAGAACAAGTCCAAGGAAATATCTCTCAATGTGCTCTACAAAAGAATTTTTCTAGGACATAGTCATCACATGTATGAGTCAAGAATATGGCGAAGAAGTGTTTTACATGGTGCAATGGATCACCATGGCCATTGTATTTGTCAAAATAAATATCTCTCTTACCAACTAGAGAGGGGTGCACAAGAATCTCAGAAGATAAAGGAGAACATAGCCATGCAGATGTAGAAGGAGAAATAGAAGGTAGCTCACAAGAAATTAATGGCAATGACTTTGGAAAAGAAAATGATGTAGGAGTGGTAATAGGCAAAGAATGTGGAGAAATTTAATAGCAAGGGTCAAGGTATAGAAGAGATGGCTCTAATGTAGAATAGGAAATAGTAGATAAAGGATCATGTGAATGATGCTCAATATCTACCAAAGGCTGACTTTTAGCCAATGTGACATTAAGGAAGTGATGAATGATAGTAGCATGCTCAACATTATTTAAAAGAGAGAGTTCATCCTCCAAATAAATAGGAGGAAATGAACAAAAAAGAGTTCATCTCACTAGGATAAAGGATCAATAGAATCATGTGACTCATAATCACTTAAAGAAGTGTCATCAAAGGCATAGAAAGAAAGATTATCAATAGAAGTTTGAGAACCATTTGGTGAAGAAGTATCATCAACTACAAAGGTATGATCCTTATAGGTGATAAGATAAGAGAAAGAGGTCACCACACCCTTGGTGATTTCCAAGGAGTTTGAACATGCAACTAAAGGAGGGAGAGAAGTGAAAGAGGCCTCCAAATACATTATGATGTCCAAGTAGTTTGAACACACAACCAAAGTAGGGAGAGATTTCAGAAGGGACATGGTACCATCATGAACTATATCAATCAATGATTCATCATTGAGGGGGAGATCTTAATAAAATGATCAATGATAGCATAATCTCCTAAACTATATCTATAAATAGTAAGAGTTTTAGGAGAGAGATCAAGAGCATAAAGTGACATAGGAAGAGCTAAGCTGCTATTATATGCATGAAATGAAGTATCATTATCACAAACTTTTTGAGCAAAGATGAAAAGTGACGTAAGAAAAAAAGAGAACATGTCCATTATGAAAAAGAGGAGGAGAAAGTTAAGAAAGGTGTATATGAATGTGGTTGAAGGCCTCCATCTTTCTCCTTTTGGAAGAAAATTGAATGAAAAAGAAGTTTTGTGTTAAAGTAGTAGGTTCACCAAAATGTAAAGGTGAACCAAGAAAGAACATCGAGTTCACCAAAATATAAAGGAGAAATTAAGCTACTCTTAACTTCTACATTACATTAAATATGAGCTATGATGGAAAATCATAAATTACAGGAAACTGGAATACATAATTGACAAACTAAATTCATAATTGTAAATAGCAAAAATAAAGGAACCTAGCACCAAAAGATGAAGTTCATTGTCTTAGACATTAGCATGGTGCATGAACATATATGTGATGCACTATTGTCCTTCTACACTATCACCCTTGTTATGCATTGTTGTCCCAAAAAGTTTCAAAACACAAGGTTTTTGCCCAAATTTCAAACTCACCTGCACAACAAGAAATAAGGACAACCAAAACAACAAACTAGGGGATACTAGATAATACAAAAATGAAGGAAATGAAGCTAAACTAACTAAATAAAATAAAATATTGAAATGAAAAGCAAAGGGGAAGACATCAACAAACCTCTGTGTAGTTTAATGCCTCCCAAAATAGCTATAGTTGAAACAAGAGAAAATGTTGGGGTTGTTTGAGAGATTTCCTTCAGGTCAAGCCCCTATGTTGGTATTTTGACCTCCATAGGCAACAAAGATTGAAAATAATAAAGAAGAGTGTGTGATCGATCTTACATCTTAAGTGCATTTAGAAAAGTAAAAGTAGTGACAGTAGGGTATTCTTCCCTGTAGACTAGGATTGATACTTATAGACTTTATTTATTGGACACCAACAAATTTTCCAAGGAGATTTGAATGTGATAAAGAAAATAAATACTACTAATGCTTTGTTCAAACAAGAAGGAAACTCATCTAATCAAGTTTACCAACATGATGTAGAAGATAGGATGAGCACTTGTGATTGTCCAATCTAAGATTTTAATAGCATGTAGCTTCAATAATGGAGTCTTCAACCAAGCATAGCCAAGAGAGAGCTTGAGAGAGAGTTTTTCCAAGAATCCAAGAATAGAATGAGAAAGATTCAAAAAATATTTTTACATAAGGGTTATGAGGAAGCTAAATAAACAACCAAATTTACCAAACTTGGTTGTTTATTCATTGGTAAAAGGGTTATGATGGTTAAATGGAGATTTCCAACAAGTTATTTGAGACTCATTCATGTTTTTTTTGTCTAAGCAACAAGGATAGTGGGCTAAGTGGCTACCTCTAGATAAGTGGTGGTACAATACCACTTATCATAGTGCTTCCAAAATGACTGCTTATGAGGTCATCTATGACCTACTCTCCCACCCTCCTTATGTACTTATTTTTTAATTTCTAAGGTTGGAAGAATTGGCAACATTTGGCCAAGCATGAAGACATCTTTTGACTAGACTTGAGGATAGTCTGACACTAGCTCAAAATTTGAGGAAATAGTATGTGGATCAACATAGGACAAAGAACACTTTTGACATTGGTGATTGGGTTTTTTACATCTCCAACCCAACAAGAATCCTTCATTAGGAGACAAGCATGGTCATAAGTTGGGTACCAAATTTTATGGTCACTATCAAGTGATCTAGAGCATAGGAGAGGTGGCATACAAGTTGGCACACCCACCTTCTTCTTAGATCCACCCAATTTTTCATGTCTCTTTTCTCAAGAAAGTGGTTGGTACTTCTACTTGGCCACAAATAGAGCTACCTAACTTGGATGAGGAGGGCTCAATATTTTTGGAACTTGAGGCTATTTTGGACAAATACACAAAGAAACTTCACAATTGTTCTATTCAATAATTATTTATCCAATCGAAGGACCTATAACCTGAAGATGCCACATGAGAGCCAATATTATGAACCCCATTGTACCTTTTGTTATCTTTTTAAAAGGGGAGGCAATGTTATGTACCCCATTCTAATTTATGTTAGATAGTATTTGTTGGGTGCATATGCTTTGTATGTCATCCCACTATTTTTTAGAATAAAGTATTTATCCCACATTCATGGGATGGTAGTAATTGCCTTGGTAAAACTCTATATATTGTAATGACTTATCAAATGGAAGGCATCTTGGAATATTTTTAATTGTAGTGTATGCTCTATTTTTATGTTGTCCCCTCGAAGTGGTATTGTGAAGATAATAAAATCATTTTTATTTCTCTCATTTCTACAATATTTCTATGTTCAACATTTTTGTCTTGTAGGTTCATAATAGAGGCCCACATTGTTTTAAATTTATAGAATTTGACATTGCCTATAGGATTTGTAAAATATTTTCCACCTAATCTATTAGGAAGGGTGTCTCAACCTTGCATCATATTTTGTTAAGAACATTAAAAATGCAATTTGTGGGCTATATAATAGAAAAACTCAATTTCTAGGCTATTGAGGTCTTTTTGGGCCCTAAAATTTTCCTAGATAGGTTGTAACTAATTCCTTGACTTTATAGGGATATAGATCTCTTTGAGATCTACAATTTGAAAAAAAAGGGTGTTCAATCATCTTTCTAGATCAAAAGTTATGGCCTATGAAAGTTGGGCCTCCCACATTGGAAATGTAAGAGCATCTATGATGCATAAGAGATCTATAAGAGGGATTTATACTTGTTGAATAACTTAGGACATGCATTATGACATGTCATAAGCCATATTTTCATAGATATAATGGAGTCAAAATAGAGTTCCCAAGTTGGTGAGTGGGTTATGATGAGCTTATGGTAGGTGGACATAATATTTGGGCATTGGATTTTTTAACTAGGGATTTGAGAACTATTTTTTGCATGGTTTTAGCTCATGGTTTCCTAATTACAAATTTATGGATTTATGTATTGCTTCTCCTATTTTTTGGGTTCTTGAGACGAAGCTTTTATAGTGAGTTTTTTAGGTACTATTATGTTTCCAGAAGTTATCTATATCTCTTGTTATTGATACTCCTATAAGGGCATCCCCTTGTGATTGTATTGTAAAACTTGTTGCTAATAATACAATTGGTTGATTATTTGGAGTATGGGTTTTTTCTCTCAAAGGGGTTTTCCCTACAAAAACTTGTGCCATGGTATAATTTTTCTTGTGTATTTTTCCTTGTAATTGCATAGATTTAATTTATTTGCACATGCCAAAGTTCCTCAAAGATTAGATTAGGAAGTGTTTCTACACTCCTACTTCCTTTTATTTAGTATCAAAGCTTTATCACCTCCAATTCTAGGTGTTAGGGATAGGGTTTTTGTTCTAAACTTGGATTAAGTGGGAGCTTGCACAAAGGGAGATCTTGTTTGGAAAATCGCAAACATGTCAAGGATAGAAAGGGAGAAATTCTAGGGCATACAGTTTGAGCTTTAGAATCTCAAAATGGAGGATATTCTCATGGATAGAGATTTATGGGCTAGAGTATCTAGATCTAAACTTGCTACTATGTCACAAGAAGATTGGAAAAAATGGATAGAGAAGTGAATGGAAAAAATGGATAGAGAAGTGAAAGGCCTCATTAGGCTATATTTGAAAGACTTTCTATTATTGAATCTACATTAAGGAGACACCCTTTCATCTCTTTAGAAGAAGTTGGGTGAGACTTATCAAGATAAACCATTGGTAAATAAACTTCTCTTGAGAAAGAAGTTGCATACCCTCAAGATGTATTAGGATTAAGGTGCCATTAACCTTGTAAATATTATGTAATTAATTACTCCTAATATTGTTTGTAAATCACCCATAAGGGACAAAAGGTTTCACCAACAATGGTCTTGTTTCAGCTACATGTTTATATCCAGTCCTCGATGCTAATTCGTATACGACGGGGGGTCGTAGGGGGGTTTCTGGACCATTTGTCATTAGGTCATAGATCTGATGGTTGATATTATGTCAGTTTTCTTGCCCTAGAAGGCAACCCCCTTTTATAAGGATATTTGTACTACATTTTTTAACAGAGTTGAGAGTAACAGGCACCACTGGATTGAATACTAAAGAAACAGAGGAAGTGCATGTATTGCAATCTCATAATTGAAGATAATATAACTTGGAGCCTCTTTTCTTGGTGGAGTTTTTTTTACCTGAGAGGGTTTTCTCCACACTACATACTGTGTTATGTGTTCAATTCTTAATGCATGTTATTTCTGTGTAATGGTTTTTGTTTCTATTGCAATCTCCATTGATTCTATATTGTTTAGAGGACATAAATAAGGTTTGAATCAGATTTCCATTGTGTGGTTTGCACCTTCATTTCTAACAAGATGGAGGATGGTGGTTATGTGATCAAGCACTTGAATTCTTTCAACATTATTTTTACCTAGTTTCACTTTGTTGGACTAAACATGGAGAAGAGGATCACTACATGAATTTGTTATGTTCTTTTCTAGACTCATGAGATCACTTGGTGATAACAATTGGGAGTAATGCCTCTAATCTAAAAATGGTGAGGTAGTTGCATCATTACTTTGAGAGGTGATGTAGATAAATTTTTTTGAATCAACCAAGGAGGCCCTATCCATTCATGGGAGACCAAAGGAGAAAGGTAAGAAGAAGGACAAGAAAAGAGACAAGTCTAGATCCAAATCTCTCAAGGAAAGACCAAGGATAAATGTTGGAACTACAGAAAGCTTGAGCATTTTAGAAGAGATTGTGAGGAGGAGAAAAAGAAAAAGAAAAATTATATAGATGGTGAGTTTGAAAAGTCTTAGGATGAGGTTATTTTTTTTGTGGCCTTGGTAGTGCATGTATCATAGGGTACATGGCTGATAGACTCTAGGGATGTTTTCCACATTACCATACATTAGGGTTCATTTTCAAAGTACAAATAATATGATGGTAGGAAGGTGTACCTTGGAGTTGACTCTCACCTAAAGATTGTTGGTAGTTGAAGAGTCTTGATTCAATTCTTTGATGGATGTGTGAAGGGGACAAATGATGTGCTACATATCCCTATTTTGACAAAAAACTTACTTTTAGTTAACAAGATTAATTATGTGGGTGTGTAAGTTGTTTTCTCTAATGGAGGGTATAAGATGGTGTGAGGATCTATGGTTCTCACTAAGGGTATTCATGTGGGCACTCTATTTTAGTTAGATGCATGCACAATTTAGTGTAATAGATATTTTGTTCTTATAGTTCAAAGAGATTTAAAAAATATACACCTTCACCATTGGAAGTAGTAGTAAAAAGGAGAATTGCATCTACTTTTGATGGTCATGCTTTCTAGGTACCTAAGGGTGCTCTTGTTATGGATCTAAAGAATAGGTCACATAAGTGAGAAGGGTATAAGGACCTTGAAAAATAAAAATCTTGTAGAGGGTTTAAATGATTGCGCTCTTGAGTTTGATTTATGTGAACATTACATATATGGTAAGAAAACTATGTTTGGTTTTACACGAGTTCTCACAAATCTTCTAGGGTGTTGGATCTAATTCATTCTATTTTTTTTAGTTCTATAAATATTCCTTCAATTTCAAAATCCTTGTATTATGTATCTTTTATAGATGACTACTCTAGAAGGACATGGGTGTATTTCCTTAGATGTAAATCTAAAGTCTTTAGTAGTTTTAAAGAGTTTAAGGCTCTTACAAAAAAATAGACTAGTAGAAAGATTAAGATTTTGACAACTAACAATGGTGGTGATTTTTATTCAATAGGATTCGATATATTTTGTAAGGAGAATGGGATAGAGAGACATAATACAACTCCATACACCCCTAAAAATAATGGATTTATAGAAAGAATGAACATGAAACTAATGAAGAGGGTCAGAAGTATGCTTAGTGGAGTTGGATTGGAAAATATGTCTTGGGAAAAAGTAGGTGCTATGTCTTATTACCTAATTAACATGTCTCCTACATCAACTCTTCTAGATAAGACTCCTATGGAGGATTGGTCAAGAAAAAATACCTAATTACAACATCTTCATTCTTTTGGTTGCAAAGCATATGCATGTGTGCCTAGGAAGAAGTGGTAAAAATTAGAGAACAAGGAATTTAATTATATATTCATTGGCTATGGTGTTGCTGTGAAAGGATACAAGATTTAGGATCTTATGGTTGAGAGAGTTTTGTATAACATGTGTTATTTTTAGAGATAATATTTCTCTTATAGTTTTGCAACTAGAAGAGGATAAGAAGAAAGATGTGGTTCCGCTACCCCTAAAGATTGAGAAATTTGAATTAGAAGCTCATGATGGACTTGAAGATGCTCGAAGACATTAGATAATTTAGATAGTTCCAAATAGGATGTAGAACCTCAACCTCAGATCTTAAAGAGGTCAACTTGGCATAGATAATAACTAGATAGATATACTCCTCCTAATTGGAGGTGTATTTTTTCTTTGATTACTAACATAGATGATCCTAGAACTATGGAGGAGGAATTAGGTATGGATGATTTTGAGTCCTAGAGAGAGGCTATGGGTGAGGAGATGGATACATTGAAGAAAACACACATAGGACTTAGTACCTTTTCTTGATGGTTGGAAAGCCATTGGTTGTTTAAATGGGTGTTCAAAAGGAAGATCAATTCTAATGGCAATATTGAGAAGTACAAGGATAGATTAGTTACAAAGGGATATTCCCAAGTTGAGGGAATTGATTATGGTGAGAATTTTTCTCTGGTTACTAAGTTGACATCCATTTGGTTCATATTATTTATTATAGTAGTCTTTTATCTTGAGATTGAGCAAATGGATGTGAAGACAACTTTCCTTCATGGTGGTTTGGAGGAAGAGATCCACATGACATAGCCATAGCATTATGTGGAAGAAGGTAAATAATCTTTGGTTTGTTAGTTGAAAAAGTCTTTGTATGGTCTCAAACAATCTCCTAATTTGTGGTACCATAAGTTTGATTCCTGTTGGTAAGAAATGGGAGGAATACCAGTCTAGAGATCTGGTCCTCAGTTAAGTATGTAAGTCTAGTTTATGCCCCAGTCAGACAATGAGAGAAACATGAATAAACATTAAGGAAATCTAATATGTAGTACAAGATAAGTAAAACATAGAATCATAACACATATACAATGATATCCCAATCCATATATCTCCATTATATTTATTTTTCATTAATAGGTATATACATATCCATACCGATAGGTCTGAGTCTCTGCCTTATACATATTACTCACATACACTCACTCTCTATCACTCTTATTTTACATTGCTCTGTATGTATCTCCTATACATCTACCTAGAGGTGTCTCCTTTCCCAAAATACCTCTTTGTGAGTCAGTTATACCCTCCGCATGGACTTTTCAGTAACCTACAGTAGGTTCTACTTGATGCCATGTTCTTTGCAAACATCACTCCCCCTTTTAAAAGTATGTCTTGTCCTCAAGACATGTTCTTCAGTTTGTAGGTGGGATGTTTTTATAGATTACCCTGAGCTAAGTCAGAGTAGTATCCCATTGTTTCTTAGAAGATGTCAAAATTTGTATTTGACTTTCAAGTTGGATATATGTATCCTCTGCTTCTCCTAAGGTAGTCGTACCTTAACCTTCTGTGTAGTCTATTTTGCTTTAGTGAATACTCTAGTTAGGTATGCCAACTTTAAGCTTATTACTTCTCTTAGCTGCTTGATCTGTGATTTTATCTATTCTCTCTGATCCTAGAATTACTGCAACTAAGAGTGTAAGGTTTCTACATGTGCCTTTATGACTCCATTTGTGTCTTGTACCAGATCATAGGTACTCGCTACTTGTGTTATCTGTGTTTCTAATGCCTCTATTTGATCTTTTATATTTTTAGTAGTAATAGGCCATTGTAAAAAAAATTGGTAGAGTATCTTGGCCTCTTCCATACCCTACTAAATGCTCTTTATTTGGGATTCTAGTTTATTGTGTGCCTTCAGCTAATCTTTTCTTATTGATCTTCTTTGTTATCTTTTCTTCTACTTTCTTCTCCAAATATGTAGAATGAGCCTTAAAGCTTTGCATCAACTATTTGAGTTGTTGGGTAGGAGGTAGGGATGTGTCCCTCTATGCCATTGGCATCTCCTTTGTATTATATCTACCACCTCCATTAGTATCTCACTTCCCTCAATATGTTGCTATAAAATTTCTTCCCTCACTATGGTGTGGAAGATATCACCTAATTGTAACTTATGTATGTTGGAAACTTGCTGGTGTTGTCATTGATGTCAACTCCCAATAGATGGTTCACTTGGTTTCCAAGTGCTTTTGAGAAAATTTGATAAAAAGGTGTGTAGTGTGACAAAGGTACCCTCAATGTTATGCTCCACATTTCTTTCTAATTGAAAATATGTTTGTGCAGTTTGGAAGTATTGATCAGAGGTGTTTAAAGGTATTATATCTAGAGTTTCAGGTTCTGGATCGTGTGGAAGTAGAAGATGTGTTTGACAGAATATTTGACTGTGAAGGAGGTTGTCCAAGAGAAATGAGAATGCTCCACATTTCTTTGCATTAAGCTTTCCTATCTTGTGGATCTAGGAGAATGTTTATATTTTCTATATCCACCTTCCATTGAAGTTTCTAGTGTTGGGATGCTCCACAAGTTTAGTTCTTGTGTTGGTGATCAGTAACAATGTGTCCTGATGTACATAATGAAGAATTTTTTTAATCCAGATGGTTGCGACAATGTTGTAGAAGTTTATTATGATGATGAGTATTCTGGGAAGGTGTGTGAATACTTTATAGTGTCTCTCTTTGGTCCACAAGATTTTCTTAGACTTGGAGAAGCGTGAATATGGTCATTAGCTCAGGTTTGGCTAAGCTGACTTACTAGCGCCATTTGCGGAGGTACCTTGTGGATTGTGGATGTGATAAGCAGCTTGGTGATACAAATTGGAGTCCTGGTTGTCCCTTAACATGGTCCAATTTCACTTCTCTCCACCGCAAAAGTCTTTAGTGCTAACCTAAGTAATGTTGCACATGTGTAATGCACACGCTACATTAGGACCAACCTAATTGAGATAGGTCTTGGTTGTAGATGGTATAAATGCAAGATGAAGATAAGTGGAGCAATGTAGAGAAGAATATAGAAATGTGAATCAAGAGTAGTGAAGTTATGTGCAAACTTAAATGCTTATAACTTTGGAATGCAGTGAGTAGAAGGGGTCTACATTTTAGTGTGCCAAAAGTTGTTGGAGGAAGTGAGCCAAAGGTTGCGGATGGAAAAGAGTTGCAGTGATGGATCTCTCCTATTGCTTTGAGATAGCGAATCTCTCTGTAACAATCTTCTTCTTTCTTCTCACTTCTAGGCAGTGAGTCTATTGATTTTTGGTGTTGTTATTCATATATGTTGTGAGCTAATCCTCACCATAGTTTTTCCCTGATTAGGTTTTCCATGTAAATCTGGTGTTCTTATGTGTTTGGATGTGTTTGTATTAATGATTCATATGTTTACATTATGCTAATGCACTATAAGTGGTTGATGTTTTAAGGGTTTAGAGTTTTAACATACAACTGATTCATCCCCCCTCTTAGTTGTCCTGTGCATTCTAACAATTGGTATCAGAGCCAAGTTCCCTGAAGAAGCTTAACCACTTAGGGTAGATCCAGATAGTGCATAGGAAAGGTATGGAGGTCCCAGTGTTTGATGGAACAAATTATGCTTTTTGGAAAACCAAGATGGAAATCTTTCTTGTCTCACTAAGATATGGCATATGGAAGATAGTTGACAAAAGTATACTGTACCTACTAATGGTCCAAAGGATGAAGATGAGATTAAAGAACATGAGAACAATGGAAAGGCAAGGAGTGCTCTTTTGAACAGTCTCTTTGATTCTGAATTAGTGAAGGTGATGATTTATAAAAATACTCATGAGATCTAGAAGAAGCTGGAAAGTACCTATGAAGGACATGATAAGGTCAAGAAAGAAAAGATCCAGATTTTGAAGACCAAGTTTGAAACCCTAAAGATGTCAGAAGATGAAAATATTGCAAGATACATGTAGATAGCGGATGAAGTTGTCAACTCCATCAATGGTCTTGGAGGAAAGCTGGAGGAAAGTGAAGTGGTAAAAAAGGTACTAAGAACTTCCAAAATCCTATAGTGCTAAAGTCTCTGCTATTGAAGAGACTCAAAATTTGGATCAATATACTAGGGATCAAATGTTTGGTACTTTAACTACTTTTGAGATAAGAGAATTTGGTCAAGATGATGCAAAAAAAGAAACTACTTTTAAGGCTAGCAAGATAGAAAAGAATGTTGAATCAGATTCAAATGACTTTGATGAAGTGGAAGAAAATTTTGTAAGTAGGTTGAAAAAGGGTTCTGGAAAATACAGAGGTAAGTTACCCTTCAAATGTTTTAACTGTGGAAAGATAGGTCATTATGCTTCTAAATGTCCAATCAAAATTTCTAATGACAAATACAAGGAGAACAAAGGTAAATCATTCAAGAAAAAATATTATGTTAAATAAGATGACAACATATTTGATGACAAGTCTGACTATCCAGATGATGATGGTAATGAATGCTTGTTCATGGCTTTGAATGTTGGAACTAGTTCTACTAATCCTAGAATATGTATGAAGGATATTGCTCTAGAAACATGACACCACATTGAAGGAGATTTGGTTACTGCCTTTCATGCAAGAGAAGAGGAGAATCTCTCATTAATTGATAGTGGGTGTTCAAATCATATGACAAGTGATAAGAATAAGTTTGTGAAGCTTGGGAAGTTTGGTGGAGGTTTTGTTAAGTTTGGAGATGATGCATCTACTAAGATTTGTGGAAAAGGTTCAATTAGTTTTGATGGCAAGAACAATACAAATGATGTCCTTTATGTCAAAGGTCTCTAACATAATCTTTTGAGTGTAGGACAAATGTGTAGCAGAGGATATAATCTTGTGTTTAGGATGGTGGCTGTGAAATCAAAAAATAAGACTCCAGAACTTTGACTGTTACAGGAACAAGAACAAAAGAAAATATATATCAGCTCAAGGATGCTAATGGTGTGTGCCTTATGACTCAAATTAATGAAAGTTGGCTATGGCATAGAAGAATGTGTCACATCAATTTTGACAACCTAGTGAAGATCATCTCTACACAAGTTGTGAGGGAAATACCAAAGATTACAAAACCTACCATTGCAACCTACAAGGAATGTCAGATTGGGAAGAAAACAAGGAAGAATTTCAAGATCAGAGAATATTCTACCATTGAACCTCTGGAGTTGGTGCATACAAATCTATGTGGACCTATAAGAGTCGGAAGCTTTCAAGGTGACAGGTATTTCATGTTGTTGATTGATGATTTTCTAGAATGACACGGGTAACTTTTCTTAAAGAAAAATCAGAAGCTCTAGATAAATTTAAAGCTTTTAAGGCTATGGTTGAAAATGAAATTGATCTGAAAGTCAAGTGTTTAAGGTCTAACAGAGGTGGTGAGTTCACTTCCAATGAGTTTAATTTCTTTTATGAAGATCATGGAATAAAAAGGCATTTGTTAGCACCTAGGACTCCTCAGTAGAATGGAGTTGTGGAAAGGAAGAATAGGACAGTTTAGGAAGCAACAAGGACAATGATGAAAGAAGAAAATCTACCAGATATCTATTGGAGAGAAGCAATTCACACTGCAGTCTACATACAAAACATAGTGCAAGCTAGGGTCAATAGTTCAAAGACTCCATATGAACTATGGTATGGAAGAACTCCTACTATAAAATACTTTAGAGTGTTTGGAAGTAAATGCTACATTAGGAGAGATGAAGAGAACTTGGGAAAGCTTGATACAAGATCAGATGAAGGAGTCTTCCTTGGATATTCTACAAAGAGCAAGGCTTATAGGTGCTACAACAAGAGACTGAAGAAATTAGTGGAAAGTGCAAAAGTCAAAGTGCATGAAGAACCATACCAAAGTTTAGTGCTATTAGAAGGATATGAATTGGATGAGAATCATTATAGAGAAGAAGAAAGAGAGGAAGAAAAGGAAAAAGAGAAGCAAGTTGATGAAGAAGATGCTCTAGAGAAGATTACCAAGACTCCCAAGTGTGTCCAGAAGAACCATTCTGAAGATCAAATAATTGGAGATAAGAACAAGGTGTTTTAACAAGGAGAAGTATTGCTGTGGTAGATGAATAGGTAAATTTGTGCTTATTATCTCAAATAGAACCCAAAACAGTGATTGAAGCATGCAAAAATGAGCACTGGATCAAGGATATGGAAGAGGAATTGATGTAGATTGAGAAGAATCAAACTTGGGAAGTTGCCCCAAGACCAACATACAAGAATGTGATAGGAACCAAATGGATCTTCCAGAACAAATTGAATGAGAATGAGGAAGTAGTCAGAAATAAGGCCAAGGTAGTGTGTAAAGGCTACTCACAAGCGAAAGGAATAGATTATGGGGAAACATTTGCTCTAGTGGCTAGATTGGAGCCCATCAGATTGTTCTTGGCCTTTGCAATTAATAAGGACTTCAAAGTTTATCAGATGGATGTGAAATCTACATTCCTGAATGGAGAGATGGAAGAGGAGGTATACATCGAACAATTGGAAGGCTTTCAGTTATCAGATGATCCAAATATGGTTTGCAGATTGAAGAAGGCATTGTATGGACTCAAACAGGCTCCTAGAGCTTGGTATGCAAGGTTGGATAGGTACTTACTGTAGCAACGATTCAAAAAAGGCATTACAGATAGAAATCTGTATTTCAAAGTTGAAGAATATCAAATCCTAATTGTGGAAGTGTATGTAGATGATATAATCTTTGGAGGAAATAAAGGTATGTGTAAGAGATTTGCAGAAGAAATGCAGAAAGAATTTGAAATGTCAATGTGTGGGGAAATGAACTTCTACCTTAGGTTACAAATTAGTCAATCCGAAAAGGGCATTTTCATTTCACACTCAAAGTATGCTAAGGAAATGTTAAAGAAGTTTGGAATGGAAGATTCCAAACCAATATGTACTCCCATGACTACTGGTTGTAAGTTAAGAAAAGATGATGAATCCCTTAAAGCTAATCAGAGCAAGTATAGATCAATGATTGGTGGATTATTATACCTAACTACTAATAGACCTAATATCATGCATGCAGTCTATCTTGTGGCTAGATTTCAAGCTAATCCTAGAGAGTCACATGTATTAGTAGTAAAGAGGATATTCAGATACCTGAAAGGCACTTCAGAGTTTGGCCTATGGTATATCAAGGATACTGATTTCTCCCTGAGTGTATATACAGATGTAGATTAGGTAGGATGTACATATGACATAAGAAGTACAAGTGGTGGTGCTTTCTTTCTAGGAAGCAGACTTGTCTCATGGCTAATTAAGAAGCAAGACTCAGTATCATTATCTACTACAGAGGCAAAATATATTCCAGTAGCATCTTGCTGCACACAAGTGTTATGGATGAAGTAGACATTGAAGGATATCAAAGTGTCATATTATGAGCCTATTCCTATCCTATGTGACAATACAAGTGCTATCAACATTTCAAAAAATCTGGTGATGCATTCAAGGACAAAACATATTTCAATCCGGTATCACATATTAAGAGAAAAGGTTGCAAAGAATGAGGTGAAGTTGGAGTATGTGCCTACCAAGGATCAAGTTGCTGACATCTTTACAAAGGCTCTTCCTAAGGATACTTTTGAGTATCTATGATAGAAGTTAGGAGTTATTGCCCCTCCTCTTAACTAGATGCATAAATGTGTGCATCTGTCTAGGAAGCATTTCAAGATACACGTTTGGCCCTAGACTGGTGTTGAAGGCTACCTCTTAGGGGGAGTAGGTAGTGATACAATTGGTTGGTGTAGTCAGATGGAGCATATCCTATGATCTTAAGGGGGAGAGTGTTGTGGAGATAGAGTAGATACTTGATGGTGTTAGAGTTGTTTCCCTTTTTCATTGATGTCAAAGGGGGAGAGAGTTGAAGTGTTTAAAAAATGATTGTGCAAAAAGGTGTATGAAGAGTAAAAGTTGTTTCTGTCAGGGGGAGTATGATTGGTTACAGAGCTATTGATTGATTACTTTAGGTCTTGATGGTTTTTCAAAGTGTTGGTGTTGACATCAATGAAAAAAGGGGATATTATTGGAAACTTGTTGGTGTTGTCATTGATGTCAACTCCCAATAGATGGTTCACTTGGTTTCCAAGTGCTTTTAAGAAATTTGATAAAAAGGTGTGTAGTGTGACAGAGGTACCCGCTGTGTTGTGCTACACATTTCTTCCTAATTGAAGATATGTTTGTACAGTTTGGACGTATTGATCAGAGGTGTTTAAAGGTATTATATCCAGAGTTTCAAGTTTTGGATCATGCAGAAGTAGAAGATGTGTTTGAACAATATTTGATTGTGAAGGAGGTTGTTTGGGAGAAATGAGAATGCTCTACATTTCTCTGAATTGAGCTTTCCTATCTTGCAGATATAGGAGAATGCTTATATTATCTGTATCCACCTTCCCTTGAAGTTTCCAGTGTTGGGATGCTTTGCAAGTTTAGTTCTTGTGTTGGTGATCAGTAATAGTGTGTCTTAATATGCACAATGAAGACATACTTTAACCCAGATAGTTGTGGAAGTGTTTCAAAATTTTATGATGATAATGATGAGTATCTTGGGAAGGTGTGTGAATACTTTGGAGTGTCTCTCTGGTCCACAAGATGTTCTTGGACTTGGAGAAGCATGAAATGGTCATTAGCTTAGGTCTGGCTGACTTGGCTTACTAGCACCATTTGCAGAGGTACCTCGTGGGTTGTGGATGTGATAAGCAGCTTGGTGATACAAAATTGAGTCCTGGTTGTCCCTTGACATGGTCTACTTTCACTTTTTTCCACTGTGGAAGTGTTTAGTGTTGACCTAAGTAATGTTACATGTGTATAATGCACATGATTCATTAGGACTAACCTAATTGAGATAAGTATTGGTTGTAGATGGCATAAATGCAAGATAAAGATGAGTGGAGAAATGTAGAGAAGAATATGCAAATGTGAATCAAGGGTAGTGAAGTTGTGTGCGAACTTAAATGCTTATGACTCCAGAATGTAGTGAGCAGAAGGGGTCTACATTTTAGTGTTCCAGAATTTGCTAGAGGCAGTGAGCCAAAGGTTGTGGATGGTAAGGAGTGGTAGTAGTGGATCTCTCCTATTGCTTTGAGATATGGAATCTCTCTATAACAATCTTCTTCTTTATTCTCTCTTCTAGGTAGTGAGCCTTTCTAGCAGCGAGCCTTTCTTCTGGGTAGTGGTCCTATTGATTTTTGGTGTTGTTATTCATATATATTGTGAGATAATCCTCACCGTAGTTTTTCCCTTATTAGGTTTTCCACATAAATCTAGTGTTCTTATGTGTTTGCATTAATGATTCATATGTTTACATTATGCTAATGCACTATTAGTGGTTGATGTTTTGAGGGTTTAGAATTTGACATACAACTGATTCACCGCCCCTCTTAGTTGTCCTATGCATTCTAACACTGTAGAGGTGAGATATCGAATAGATTTACCTATCCCCTATCACTGGTAGTTGTAGTAGCTGAGAAGTTACCATGGGTTGTATCTGCTTTTGTTGCACCAGGAAATCTTTGATAGAGTGGATGGGTGAGGCAGAGGAGGATACATCTTGGGAATCCAGTTGGTTATCTCCTGTATCCAGAGCCCCTTCTTGTTGTTTTCCATCCTCTTGATCTGTATTGGTGTTGTGCGGAGGAGATATGCTTTGATTTATATTCTGCGGATGATTTATATTCTATTGTGCCATAGTTTTTTGTGCCTCCTTAATTGTATCATATATTTTCTTTGTTATTTGTTCAGTTTTTGCCTGTATCTTATCTCTATCTTCTTGTTCCATGTTCATTATGGTATCCACCCTTTGCTTTGAGTTTAGCTCTTTGACTTGTATTGTTCTATTTTATCCTTCTTCTCCATAGAGATAGAAGTGCCCATTCCATCAATAGCTTGTTGCCTGATATCCTCATCCAATTTCAGGGCTTTCTCTCTTCTTTGCCTTAGTGCATCTGCAAGGCTATTCTATAGCAATCCTAGAATTTCATCCATTATTTTATTTGTTTTTATCATATATTTAATTATTGCTCACTGAATGATTTTCTTGTTATCCGCAGAGACTTACAAGTATAGTTCTATTGTCTCCTTTAGCAAACCATGACATTCAATCCCATTGAGGATTGCATCTAGGTTCAGTGGAGTTTCCCGTGTCATTAGATTTTGTTTCTTCTTCCTTATAATTTTAGATACCTCTTCTTCCCCTTCTTCCTCTTCTACCTCCTCCGTAGGGGATTTATTTTTCTTTCTTTTGGCATGTTGCTTTTGTCTTCCTACCTTTTTCTTCTTAGCACTCATCTGTACTAATCTTTCTGATGTAGTCCTCCTATTAGTGGATACTGTTTATGATGATGCAGTAGGTTGTGGTACTATTCGGTACTGACTTCCGCAAATGTACTTCTCCATGATCTTCTAGGTGTTTGTGAAGCAATGGACTCTTGCGAAGCTGAGGGTCTAGCTTGCAGAGCTTTCATAGTGGTTTGGGAGGCTGATGCAGTGTTATATAGTATATATGTGCCCTCTAGAGGTGGGTTTTCCCATTTTTTATGCAATTCATCTTTGTACTTCTCCACATGTTCATTTGCATTCTTCTTATGCATTTTATCCATTACCTCCTTGTATGTCCCAAATCTTTCTACTGTAGTATTTTGGGGTTTGCTTAGTAAATTTTCCACATAAGCATTTATTTCTACCTTAGAAACTTCATAGGGTAGCCTAGGTATCCAAAAAGTTCTAGGCTCCACTGCCTCCATATAAGTGTAATCTTTATCTACCATGAAAGTAATATGATTCATATATTGCTTTATAGTTTCATATGGTAATCTTTCTCTATTTTGCATATCTGACTCTAAGGTTTTGAAGAAACCCTAGTACATGGTGCTAAAGGATCTTGTGTCACTAAAGCTTCTAATGTGCTATTTTATTTGTGCGGCACCTGATAGGTGTTGTTGCCAAAATTTTCCTTTGAATCTTGATAATTCATTGAGAAAATAGAATACTAGGCATATAATTAAAGTACCATACTAGAAATTGTAGTTTGTCTCCTTTGTTCTTTTTAGGTTCTCCATCAACTACTCCCTCATCACTTCACAGAGGTCAAAATCTTTTCCCTCTTTCACCATTTGATATGCAGTGTGAATTGATTTGGCAATAGCCAAACCCTCTCTCTTTGCATAATATATTTTGTAGGCTATCCCCATTGTGGCATACTAGACCCCTGGATCTATGATATCCTATACACTGAGGCTTTGCATGTTAGGTTTTTCTCCTGTCAGCTTAGTAACCTTAACATTCTTGATTGCCTTCATTGCCAGTACTGGCCCTATTGAGCTAAGTCTTGTCAGCTCTCTGATAACATCCTTTGTTATGTGGTAGTGTTTGTCCAAATAGATAAATTCATCATGAATCTGACTGAGAATAATCCTTACCCACTCATGGGCATCATTGAAATCTAGATAACCTTTCCATATATCTAATTTCTTGGTGGCAACGTTCTTGTATTCATTAGAGTACCGTGCATCTCCGAGTAGTGTGTCCCTTAGCTCCTCAAATTTTATATGGTTTATCGTTGTGATTACGACATGGATGTACTTCTTGACATCTTCAATGTAAACCACATCCACCAAAACATTAGAGAAAGATCCTTCTTTGTCAACCTCCATCACCTTGAATCAACATTTCTTGTATTTAGGCCTTGGTTTCTTCATTATATCGATGATCGTCGGTGTAGCTATCTCATCTTTCTCATAGTTTGTCAACTAGGGTTTGATTTCTTTGTAGCTTAGAGCTTAATTTTTCTCAACTTGTTAGGATACAAATGAGGATTTTAGGTCAGATTAGGGTATAAATAGCCCTAAAAGTTGCTTTTCACATTTATTGTTTTACTCATTATGTTTTTCACGGGCTTTTATAGCCGTTTATTGTTTGTGAGTTGTTAACGGTTACTTTATTTTACAATATGATATAGTTATTATGTTACATGTTTGAATTCCACTACATTTCATCTTTTCATCTCAAAGATTTGTGATAATTCTTCAACCAAGCTCCATTAACGTATCCAACAGTGATTCTTCCTTCCATATCTTTCAGTATTACCACTCCAGATTTTGCAATTTCATGTATGTAATATGGTCCTAACCATCTGATTTTGAGTTTTCCCTATCTCTTAAACTTACCGTCATATAAAAGTATCAAGTCTCCTTCTTTGAAATTTTTTCCTCTGTAGGTTTCGGTCATGCCAAGCTTTCTGCCGCTTTCTCTCAAGATTCATGTTATAGGTTGCCACTAACCTGTTTTCATCCATTTTCTCCAGTTCCTCAATTCTCTGAGTCAAGGATTCCTTTGCATTTAGTTTTAGAGTCTTTTTGGTATGAAAGTTAGGAAGTATAAAGTGTATTGGTATAGTAGCATCCAAGCCATAGACTAGATCATAGGGTGAGAAATTTGTGGTTCTTTTGTAAGTGGTGTGGTAGGCCCAAAGTATCGCAGGTACTTTTAGGTCCTAATCTATTTTGTTGCCATCACACATTTTTGTCAATGTCTTACCAATGATCTTGTTTAAGGCCTCACTTTCCCCATTTTCCTAGGGATGATATGGTGTGCTCTTGTTGTGTACTATCATTAAGGATTGTAGTAACTCCGCAATCATGTTATTTACAAAGTGCTTTCCTTGGTCACTTGTGATACTAAGTGGAAATCAAAATCTAGTGATTATATTCTCATATAGGAACTTTGTGGCTATTTTTGCAGTACAGTTTTTTGTAGGTATAGCTTCTACCCATTTGTAAGGTATTATACTTCGGTGATAATGTATCTTGATTTCAATTCTTTGGCTGGAGGATCTATGGGTCCAATAAAGTTAATTGCCCATTTCTCAAAGGGAAGTTGTGTTGATACCGATCTTAATGGAATTTCATCTCTAGTGGTAGGTTTACCCATTTTTTGGCAAATGTCACAATATTTTACATATCTTTTAGTATCTTGGAATAGGGTAGGCCATCACAAGCTTGCTAGTTTGATTTTTCTTGCTGTTAAGTCTCTAGAGTTATGTCCTCCTACTATACCTTCATTTTCTTCCTTTATAATATCCTCCCTTTCGTGTTCATACACCACCCTCCTGCTTATATCATCTTTTCCTCTTATATGTAGTTCTCCTTCAATAAGTGTATAGGGAAAAGCCTTCTACATAAGGATTTGTTTGTCTTGCAGAGATGTCTCACCTGGACATTCTCCTATGGCTAGTAGATATGCAATATATTTTAGTTCTTCTGGTACCACATTGACCCTAAACAGGTTTGCGCCAGGGATTTCTTCTTCATGGTTATCAGGCTTCTCCCCTGTTTCAATTCTTGATAGATAATCAGGGCCTTGGTTTTGTTTCCCTAGTTTCACTTTAATGTTGAACTCAAACTCTTGGAATAATACGAACCATCTACATATTCTTCTTTGTATGATAGGTTTATTTAATAGGTATTTTAGTGGTTCATGGTCGGTAAAGAAGGTGAAGGGTGTGGATAGTAGGTAGTGTCTAAATTTTTGTAGTGCATAGATCATTGCTAGTGTTTCCCTTTCTGTTGTAGTGTGATTTGTCTCAGCTTTTGATAATTTCCTATTAACAACAGCTATAGGATGATCTTTAGTTCCTTTAGGTTGAGCTAATACTGCACCTACTACTATGCCTAAGGCATCTACATGAACATGGAAAGGAATGTTCCAATCTGGGAATATCAAGATAGGGGCTTCAACAATTTTCTACTTTAGTATGTCAAAAGAATATTGACACTACTCGTTCCATTCAATGTTTCTTCCACTTTTCTTTTTGAGCAATTCCTCTAAAGGTGCTTCAATTGGTGCATAACCCTTTATTTACTTCCAGTGATACCCAGTGTAACCTAAGAAAGTTTTGAATTCTGATGTTGTTTTAGGTGGTGGTAGTGTGAGGATTAAAGTCACTTTCAAGGGTTCTACCATCAACCCTTCTTTGCAAATAATGTGATCTAGGAGAGTTCCAAAAGGTATCACAAATGTGTATTTCTTGAGCTTCAATGAAATTTGCAAACTTCTACATTTTTTGAACATCATTCTCAAGGTCTGTGTGTGGTCTTTCACTAAGCCATAGACAATCCAGTCATCTAGATAAACCTCTAAGAAATCATGAATGAATTCTTTAAATGCATTTACCATTATTCTACTGAAGACTGCTGGTGCATTCTTAAGTCCAAAAGGCATCATTGTGTACATGTAGGATCTCAATTAAGATGCAAATGTTGTCTTAGTATGATCCTCTTCTCCTATTTTTACTTGGTGATTACCAGAAAATTTATTAGTGAATGAATATATTTCCCTTTCGGCAATTGATTCCAATATTTCTTCTATGAAGGGTGTTGGGAATGGATCATGGATGCAAGCTTTATTTAACTCTGTAGTCTCTGCATATCCTTATTTCTCTTTATTTCTTGTTTTGTACCACCATTGGGCTGATCCAGTCAACTTCTTCAATAGGTTTTATGATTCTTGTTGCTAACATCTTGTCAATTTCTATCTTGACTCTTTTGTTCATGTTAGGATTGAGTCTATAAGGCCTTTTATTGAATGGTTTCACTACTTTAAGTTGTATCTTCATTATCCATACTTCTTCTTTGATGCCTTTCATCGCAGTGAAGGTCCTTGGGAATAGATCTTCAAACTCAGAGAGAATCTCAATCACCTGCGCTACCACTTTTTCATCCCAATAGTCTCCAATATTCACCAGTTTAGGATCACCTTCCTTTGTAATCTTTTCCTCTCTAATTTTTAGTGGTTCATTGTAATATTGGTCCTTTTGTTCAATCAATATTTCTAGTTCTCTTTCTCCTTCTTGCACTTCAATATTTATCTCCTCATTATCCTCATCATCAATCTTTGTGATTTTATATCATATTTGGCCTATGTTCCTTGACTGTTGATCTATCCATTCCACCAATTTCCATATCCCTTCAGATCTTGGCGGCGGTGTACTGTACTCCGGTTCATTTTTATCTTACTCTATTACTTGTTAAAAAATTATTTCTTTTATTTTCCAAAGTACAACATGTATAGATTTTTTTGGACTTCAGAAACAAAATGTATGTATAAAATTAGCTTGTACTTCTTCCCAATCCCTTGTTTCCTTTCTTCTCTCTTGGTTGATATACCATATTTGGGATATAGGTGTTAATGTCTAGTAGAACAAGTGGGTGTAAATATCCTTGCTATGTTCTTTCTTATTTTCCCATGCTATTATGCAAGTGGTAAAGTGGTCTTGCAATAGAGTTTGGCCTTCATACTTAGATATTTCTTTGTATTCTCCATGTTTTGATAAGTATCTCACCTTGATGATTTAAGCTTAAATGTATGCCAATCTTGGACTGAATTTCTATGTGTTGACCACTAGTTTGCTGTATTACATACTAATGTATGTTGTATTGCTTGTATTCTACTTTGTTCTTCTACAAAAAATATCTCCATATCATTCAAGTGTTGTTGTAGGTCTTTAACCCCTGAAAACTTTGGTAACTTGATATGAGAGATTCCTTTCATAATCTGATTTATATGATGAGATCTTCTAGAATCCTCTTCATTTTGGTCCTTTTTATATGGTACATATCATTTGCAGTGGATTTTCCTTTGATGCAGAGGATTGCAATATGTTTTCTTTACTAGATTGAACCATGCTTATCCTCCTAATCCCTGTCATTCTCCAAGTTTTTAGCTCTGGTTCATTTTTGATCCATACTTCTAGGACTTCTTCACTATCAATGCTGTCATTCTCATTCTCCGCCTCTATTTATCCTACTGAATTTGGTTCTCCTTTTATTTCATTTGTTCCAGCCTTAATATTGTATAAATATTCTTAGAGTAGTCGTCATTTTCTTTCGCATGGGTGGATTATTCAATATAGGCCTCATCCATTGGTAGTCCTAAAGGTATGAATATACTTTTATTACTATCTACAAAAGATAGTTCTTCCTTGTGGGAATCCACTATGCCATTGGTATCTACAAACCATATTAGTCCCAGTAGTGCATTAAAGGAATCTCCTTGTTCTTTCATAGCAACAACCACAAAATCTACTACCTGTTTGATTCCCATCAGGTTCTCTTCTACTTGTCTCCATGTTCCAAAGGTTGACATGCTAGACCCATCTGCCAAAGTAGTGTTGTAAGGTGTTTGAGACAATCTAGGTCTCCCTAGTTGTTCCCAAAGCTTCTTAGCTATCATGTTTATGTTTGCACCCAAGTCTATCATTACATTTTTGACCATTTTATGATTAATATGGGCATCCACCAGTAGTGGTTTTGTTTTCCAATGTCTTTTATTTCTTTCCAATTACCTAACTTGGTTTCACGATATCTTCTCCTTATTCCAATATTTAGCAAATTGTTTAAATTTCTCCATCAGATTATGTTGTTGTGTTAGGGATGTAAATTCTTTGAGTACTGCAACTTCTTCTTCTGTGAAGAATTGATTGACTTATTTTTTTCTTTTCTTGTTCTTTTTTTATTATCTGTTTAGTCCTTTGGACTACCTCATCATGTTGCCTTTTATCTGGGAAGAATATATCTTTCTCCTCACTTTCTTCTCTTTTTGATTCAGTAGTGTCATCTTTTTCCTCTAGTGTTTGTGCCCTGTCTTGTAACTACTGTTGCTTTCTCTTTTCCTTTATCCATCTTAGTTTTTTCCTCCTTTATTCTCTTATTTTGGTTTTCTTCATCTAATGAAGATAGATCTATATTTCCATCCTTATCTCTCTGACGGGTCCTTATGTAAAAGCCCTCAAAACCATCACAAAAGTAAAATGAAATAAAAAGAGTAAATAATCCATTTAAATTAACATTCTAATGTAAAGAAAATAAAAAGAGGTAATTAATCCACTTAATTACAAGTAAAAAGATAAGCCTCATAAATAAGATTCAATAAGGTCAATAAATATTCACAAAAGAGAAACCTCATAAACACGAATCCATGAGAATCATTAAATCTTGCAAAAGATGATCTCATCAATATAAATCAAATAAAGTCATTAAATATTACATATTCACGTGCCAAATCTAGGTAATAAGCACTATGAATCAAAATACATAAATCCTTTGGCAACATGCCATAATACATCCAAAAAGGTACAATAACAAGTACATCAATGAATAACAAATCAACACTCTCCAGCTGCATGAACCAAGTGGTCCACCATATAAACCGAGAGATATGAACATGGCTCAGGTGCTTTTCCACCCAACCATGAAGTATTTACACTTCCCTAGATCCCTTCCTGGAAAGAAGGAAACCCAGCCCTACACAATATTCCTAGCTACCTAGAAACAACTAGCAGAAGGGAACACCCGATGCAACTCTGATGTCTGAATGTGTAATTCTAAGTAATGAAAAGCAAATTGTCTCACAATAGGTTGTGGCGGAGATATCAATAAATATGTTTTGCTAGACCATAAACATCTATTTCAATGTCATCTCGATTATGCATAATCATTTAAGTAACCAAGTCAATTCCCAAAAAGAGGAGAAGCCATCTCTGAATATCCACATTCGACATCCTAGTCCCAAAAGTAACCCAACACATTTCCTATATAAATCTACTTCTTTCCCCAAGAAGTAAGAAAATAAAATAAAGAATCATAACTTCAAGAATTCAATAAATCAAATTAATCCCTTTTCTTGAATCAATAAGTAAAAAAATACATTTCTAGCAATAAGTCATCTTTCATTCATACAATTGAAATCATAATGCCATTAATTTAATATAGTTTTCCATCTTGTAATTTAGTCACAATATCTTTAATGATAATAATAATAATAATTTAGACATAAAAATTTGTCTTATTGTCATACTTGTGACATGATCTACTATGTTTTAACCAATTAGTTTATATAAATATTTATTCTCAACCAAATACCCTCCTGTTATTCCAGTGACAGGAGCTATGACAAAATAGATAAAATAATTAACACACAGAACTGGTAATATCCTACTTGTCATCCAAGACAATGGCTCAAAGAAAATAGAAATTTACACAACAGTAACTTAATCTCAGATTGATCTAACTCTCTATTCTTCAAATGGCAGAAAACTAATTTATTTAAACAGGTTGTTTATGTATATAAATATTTCTAAACCTTCCTGTTGCTGTGGTGACAGGTACTATAGCATAATCTAATAACTAATTTTTAAAGAACTATGTTGAGATCTGATTTTTGATAATTCAATGGTCTCTATTGTCTCTTGTTTTGTCTCTGTTTAACAGTTTTAACAAGTTTCTCTGCCATCTATAAGAATAAATTAAATCAGTTACAGGCACAATGTAAATTCATCTATAGGAATAACAATTTTACCACAATTTCTAATAGTCATTATTTATCATAAGGAAGTCGATTTAATAAGTTTTCAACTATTTTCAGCCAAGTAAGAAAACACAGTCATTATTCTGACAGAAGGATAAAGTAACAACATCTAAGATTTTTGGTTATTTCCAATGGTAAGATCAAGATCAAGATGAAGGTGATTTTCATGGTTTTAATGATCTTCAAACAACCTTAGGCATAGGCGACAGCTAGAACAAGTGAATGATTCATAAAAATCAGCAGTCAAATCCAAATGAAAACTGGCAACGACTGTTTACAAGGGCCGATCCTTATAGATCGACCAAGGGATAGTCAAAAGGCCATTTAAAAAAAATAGTGGCCAGCATAGACGTCGATGGCTAGGATAAAACTACGGCCAAAGAAAGATAGTTCAACGGCTAGTAAGGTAGACCATTCAGCTGGAGAGAAGATGATCTGGGTTAGAAAAGAAAGCATCGACCATAGAAGTAAGGGCGGCTAGTAACATAAGGGAGAGGTCAAGTAGAAAATAAGGGATGTTCAGCCAAAATAGATGCCTAGTCAAATAGTAAGCAAAAACAATTAGAAGATAACTGAATCCTGCCATTTATCATAAAATAAGTAGAAAAACCTGGAATAAAGGCATTGGAATAATGAAGAAAAAGTAGTTTGAGTCACGGCCTTTGTCTTTCTCCTGTCACAGACTCCAATCTCCTTTCTGTCGCTGATGAAATGGTTCTTCCTCTGCAAATTGTGGTAGTCTCCTCCTGACGCCTCTCAAATTCACCTCCTGTCGCCGTGATGAAAACTGTTCTTTCTCCAAAACGTGGATATTCTCTTCTATCCAAGGTCGCCTATTTTATCCTTCTCTCATGCCTCTAATTTGGCAAACTTCTCAAATTTCAGAACTGAAGTTTATTTTTCAGTTTGCATGAACGATTGGCCAATAGAAAAGTAGGAATAAAATGCTATATTAAACAATAATATAATATCCTTTCAGCTTTCTGTGGCATGGATGATAGTAATAAATATTTTATTCTTTTATTAGCACTCCAAATATAATAATGCTAATTTTAATATTATTTAACTATTTTAATTAAAACAAAACCATTTAATAATCACCAAGAGAAATGCATTACAAATTGCATAATTATAATTAATTTAATCTATTTATTTAACATCCATAATATCAATATTTTTTTATTTATTTAATTACACAATATACATCATTGAATATATTTCCAAAAAGATATTAAGTCAAAGTAATCACATCATGCATTTGAACTTATTAAAAATCACGCATTAATGAAATCAAAGCCATTCAATAATGCATATGCAACTACGTGGTGTGTGTGATTGCATCAGGGTAACCCATCCATTAGTTCTTGCCAAGTGGCTAGAACATTTCTACCTCAGCCATGCTCTTGTCTTCAATGAGTATCTACATCCAATTGCACTCAACTTGATGTCAATAGGTTAGTATCTCAAAACATAACCAAAGCAAATCACTGCACTAATATTCCATATTACAAATAATTTCCAAATTTCATCAATTAACTCATAATGATTACATCCATGTAAGCAAAATTACTTAAAGTATAATCAATCACCATAATTGTTCACTAATCTAGAATAATTATATTGTCCATAAAAATGAGACGTGACACATTAGGACTTGACCTTATTCCTTAGCGACTCTTTTGATCACTCTGGCCCCTTTTTGCTTATCCAAATCATCTCTTTTTCCTTATTGTGGTGCATTCTGAAAGTACTTCTATGTCTTATCACATGTGAAAAGTTCATGTTCTGTACTGTTGCAAAATGAGCATTGCCTTCTTCTTTCTCCCCAACACTCATTAGCAAAGTGCCCTGGTTTACCACATTTGAAACAGGTGGCCTCATCTCTTCTTCTTCTTCCTCTACCTCGACCTCTGCCTCCTCTATAACCTCCAAATTGTCCTCTATCCTCATTACTATAGTTATTTTCATGTGGATCATTTGATTTGCAGTCTGGATAGTATTCATGTTCCTTTGGTATTCCATGAAGGTTGCTTGTAACCTTGGAACTGAAGATATAGTGGTCTTTCTACTAGGTCTTTTACATATGTCATTGTATTATTGTGTGTTTTGTTTTTGTGATTTGAATTGTACCATGAATCACTTTCATCCTCATCTTCTCTCACTCTAAACATTTGTGATGGACAATCAGGTATTTCAAGATCATCCCATTCTCCGTATAATCTGTAATACTATGTTGTTTTTTGTAGGGGTACCTTTATATCCACCTTCATTGTGACCACATGTCTTTCCCCTTTTAGCTTTGGACATTCATTCTGGATGTGTCCTTCCTTTGTACAGTAGGAACATATATTTGGCCCTTTATCTTCTTGTTTTGCCAAATTTCCTGTTTGAGTTTTAGTTGCTCCAATTCCAATCTTAATCTTTCTAACTCCATATTCTCCTTTTTTTGGTCCTGTTTGTGCCATTTCTATGCCTCAATCTGGCATGCTAATGTGACTACTTCTATATATGTCTCAAATATTCTTCCATCTAGGGAGTCTCTCACATCTGGGCTTATTCCGAATGTAAACCACTCAATCTTCTGCTTCTCAGTCAGTGGTTCTTCTAGTTTATGGATTGCGTCCTTAAACCTTTTGTCAAATTCCTTAATAGTTTCACCATCCCTTTGTATTAGTTCTCTCATCTTACTCACCCCTTCAGTTAGTGTTTATGGAGTTTCAAAGTTCTCCAAGAACTCCTTCTTCACTTCCTCCCATGTTTTTTCATGTTTGGGACAAGCCTTTCTGTACCATTTCAATGCATCATTCTACAAAGTCCCAATGAAATCAAATAATTTAGTGTCATCTTCAATTATCTCATTCCGGTTCCAAATTGATTCTAGCACAAAAATGTGTTATGTGGCTTTAGTTATGTCCTTCTCAAATATTGGTAATTTGATAATAGCATCCATCTTTCCTTTGTTTTTCTTTTCTGGACCTTCTGATGCTTTGCGGTGATTTTCTTTCTAGTTTTTCTTCTCCTTAGGCTCTGGCCTTTGTGTTAGGGTTTTATGTTCTCTCCCTTTATCTCTCCGCAAGCGGATGTCAAAATATTCTTCTCCCAAAATTTCTTCAAAATCATTCTTAATCTCTTCTTCTCTTTCTATTTCACTTTCAACTTGCTCTTTTCTTAAAATTCTCCTTGATTTATAAGGCACCCAGGTTGATTCTTGGTCGAGGGGGTGTGTCTCTTCAATCTACCTTTTCATTCTTGGGGATATTTTTTCATTTGTAAATGACATTGTGTTTTCATTAGGTGACTTTTCATTATTTTGTCTTATATTACTGGAAATAGTCTCTTTATATACTGCATCTTCTCTAATCTTCATTATACTCTGATTAACTAGGTGGTCTAGGTAATCCGCATCCAAATTTAGGGGCTGAAGGTTTCGTATAGGATTTAGTAATTCTTGCCATTGTTTGTCAACTCTAGTTTGGACCTTAGCCCAATTAGGTTGATATTTTGGATTTTGTATAGTTATGGTAGGGTTAGGGTTTGGTTATGTTCTTCCCTCCATGAACTTCTCAACTGCTCATAAGCATCAATTCTTCCTCCTATACTCTTTAAAAGTTCTGTTTCCCTGTCAATATGTATTGTAATAGGCTCAGGATTCTTTATATATCTTTGTATCAACTTTGAAGTAGCCTCTAGGGTTGTTTCATCCATTCTTTCTTTTCCCTTTATATTTTCCTCTTCAGCAACACCCACCTTAGCGTGCTCAGTAGCACCCTCACAGGCATGCTCATCCAAATTATTTTCTCCCACAATTTCTCTTTCCTGATTTCTACTTGTTTCTCTTGCCTTCTGCATTCTTCTATGGTACATTTCTTGATGTTCCTATGTTTGTTTCTATCTCTCTTCTTTGCTTATTTTCATTTCGGTAAGTATAATTTCTCTGATTTCCCTTAATCTTTTGTTATCCCCTTTTGCCATGGGTGTTTTTGATTTGGTATTATATTAATCCTTATGTATCCCATGGTTGGCTTATCTTGAAGAGTTACATCTTTTCAAATCCTCCCCCTGTTCCATTTGCCATCCCCTTAATTGCCTACCCCCCCTCTCACAAGTGTAGGAACTTAAGAGAATTCAATATCTCTCACATCATACAAAATTCTTACTACTCAAGTTTTCTTACTTGCACTACTCCGCACTTCCCCTTTCTCTATTTATTCTTTCTTCCTTCACTGTTCTTTTCTAGGGCCCCATCAATAGAAAAAAATGTTGGCAAGAAATGGGAGGGATACTAGTCCAGAGATTTGGTCCTTAGTCAGGTCTGTAAGTCTAGTTTATACCCCAGTCAAACAATGAGAAAAACATGAATAAATATTAAGGAAATCTAATATGTGGTACAAGATAAGTAAAGCATAGCATCACAACACATATACAATGATATCCTAATCCTTATATCTCCATTATATTCATTTCTCATTAATAGGTATATACATATCCATACCGGCAAGTTTGAGTCTCTGCCTTATACATATTGATCACATACACTCTTACTTTACATTGCTTCGTATGTATCTCCTATATATCTACCTAGAGGTGTGTCCTTTCCCAAAATACCTCTTTGTGAGTTAGATATACCCTTCGCATGGCCCTTGCGATAACCTGTGGTAGATTCTGTTTGATGTCTTGTTCTCTACCAACAATTCCTTTTTGTTGGATCTGGGATTTTTGAGATCGAAATTGGATCATTACATCTAAGGTGGATGGTGATTGATTCCTTGTTATTGAATGGTACACTAATGATATGTTATTTTTTAGTAATAGTAAGGATGTGATTTATGACTTGAAGTCCTAACTTTTAGCATAGTTTGAGATGGACATAGGGGATGCCATATATATCTTGGGTATGGAGGTCATAAGAGATAGAGTGAACACAAAGCTTTGGTTGGGCCAAAGCAAGTATGTGAACTCAGTGTTGGAGATATTTAGCATGGCATCATTATAAACCATTATGTGTTCCTATCTCGGTGGGAACCAAATTATCTATAGAGTAGTGTCTGAATTGGGTGCTGCCACAATAGTGTGTCCCACTTATGGGACATCCTAATTTTTGTCTGAAATCACATATTTTTAAGAAAAAATAATGATTTAAGCCTTGAGGGGTTTAATTGAAGGAGGTTATATAAATCCCCCTTAGATCAAACCCCCTTGGAAATAACCCCCTGGTCTTAAATCAAACCCTCGATGGAGTCTCCTCTGCATCTATCAAAATGTTGACAAAAAACCAATTTTGTTTCACCTTTTGGGGGATCAAATGAAGTCATTTAGAAATTCTATTTTGTAAGTATGTAACCCTTAGTATAAGATTTCCAAAAAATATGATATTGAATATATTTCATTTGATTATTATACTTATTATCTATTTTATAGTGAAGATAGGCTTCACCGAACATCAAGGTCTCTATTCCACACACAGAAAAATAAAAAATAGAGAAAAAAAATTCTAAAAAGTATCTGCACACTAGGTATTGATGTCCTTGTTTCAACAAAAAAATAAGATATTAATTTGGATACATAAAGAAAAAGTTATGTTGTATGGTATAAACCTATATCTGAATTATAATTAATCTCACTTTAAAAATTAATTAAAAAATGCAATAAAAAATTATGAAAAAATATTGTGCACTAGATATTGGTGTTACAAACATATAATTAAAAATTTATAATTTTGTTCTTTTTATAAAAAAGTTATGTTGTATGGTATAAATGACACTTTTTAAAAATATAGTTAACTATAAAAATAAGTTATTAAAAGTTACGTAAAACAATTCACAAATTATTTCTTAATTTTTTTAAAAAAATACATTTATAATCTACACACAATATCTCAAAAATCACTAGTTCACATCATCTTCAAATTATTAACGGATTGGTTTCTATAGATGTCAGAAAGTGAAATTTTGGTTAAAAAAGTTGATCTCAATGTCCCACTTTGGCCAAAAAGTGGGACACATTATTGTATGGCAAGTTAATTCACCTAGTGATATGGAGGAAATGGCTCAAGTACCTTATTCTAGTGTTGTTGGGAGCTTGATGTATGCTATGGTCTATACTAGACCAGACATTACCCAAGCAATGGGCTTCTTAAGCTGCTTTATGGCTATTCCTAGATGTGATAATTGGGATGTAGTTAAGAGGGTCTTAATATATTTGCAGGTTACCTCTAAGTACTCTATTTTTTTTTTATCATGGTGATTCTATAGGGGACTAACACTTAGTGGATATTTGTGGATTTTTAGATTTAGATTGGGTAGGAAATGTTGATAATGAAAGATCCACTAGTGGATATGTGTTCAGTTTATTTGGAGGTGTTATTAGTTGGATGAATGAGCAAAAGGATGTGATTTCTTTACCCACTATTGAGGTTGAGTATGTGGTAGCTACTCATGCATATAAGGAGATCATCTATCTTAAGAGATTATGTTTAGATGTGGGGTTGAGTCAGGGAGCTATTAGATTTCTTTGTGATAGCCAGAATGCCATATATTTGGCTAAGAACCCAAACTTTCATGTGAGGATAACACATATTAATGTCCACTACCATTTTTTTCAATAGTGTATGGGAGGGTGATGTTGGAGAAAGATGACACTATGTAGAATGTTTATGATGCATTGATGAATCTAGTGAGCATAGAAAAGTTTAGGTGGTGTTGTGAGTCTATGGGCCTCTCAACCCATAACAATTAGTTGATAGTTTTGGCACTAGCTTTTCTCTTAGAAGGTGTTTGACAAGTGGGAGAATGTTAGGAAAGGTGTCTCAACCTTTCATCTTAATGTTAAGAACATAAAAATATAATTTTGGGGCTATAGAACAAAAGAACTCAATTTCTAGGATATAGAGGTTATTCTTAGCCCTAAAATGTTTTCTAGATGGGTCGTAACTAGTTCCTAATTATAGGGATATAGACGTCTTTAAGCTCTCAATTAGATTCTTAGATAAAGTTTTATGGCCTCTAGAAGTTGTGCCTCCCACATTGGAAATGTAAGAGCGTCTATGACACACAAGAGAGTTGTAAGAGGGAGTTACACTTGTTGACCAAATTATGACATGTATTATGTCATGTCATAAAACATCCTTGGATGGAGATAATGGATCCAAAATGGAGCACCAAAGTTGACAAGTGGTTTATGGAAAGATTATGGTAGGTGGAAGGAATATGTTATTTTTAGCTAGTGGACTCGTCTTAGGATTTGGGAATTGGATTTTTTTAACTAGGGATTTGGGCACCATGTTTTAGTGGTTCTATCTCATGGTTTCCTAATTACATTTTGATGGTTTCATGTTTTACTTTTCCTATTTATTGGGTGCTTGAGATGGAGGTTAGATAGTGAATTTTGTAGGTACTGTTATGCTACCAAAATTTCTCTAGATCTCTTGTTGGTGATAATCCTATAGTGGCATGTCCTTTTGATTGTATTGCAACCTTTGTTGCTAATAATATGATATGTTCATGCTTTGGAGTGTAGATTTTTTCACCCAAAAGGTTTTTCCCCATGTAAACCCACATTATGGTATAACTTTTGTTGTGTATTTCTCCTTGTAACTGTAAAAATTTAATTTATTTGCACATACCTCCCCCAAAAGATTAAATTCATAATCATTTCTACACTCTTCCTTCCTTCCTTCCATAATCATTATTCTAGTAGAATTGGAGTAAAATTTTACCATTGAGAACTTTTATCGAATGAAGTGCATGTGGACTTCAATTTCCTTTTCTCTTTGACCTACAAAAAAATATTCTAGGAAAGAGTAATATTACTTTGGCTATCACAAAATAGATTGGTACTCTCATTGGATACTATGCCCTTAATCTTACATTGGTAACTCTTAACTTTAAGTAATTAAGTTATATAATCATTAATATAAATGTATATAGATATTTAGGTTATCCTAGGTGATATATTTTGGTATCTAAGTCATCCTAGGTGATATCCAAGGCTTGAGTATGGTATATATAGGAGGTAGAGGTTAGTCATTGTTAGGATATTGCAAATTGTGTTCTTCATTAGAGACTTTTGTAGGTTTTCCCCTCAAAGTGGCATATTATTATTAAGTATTTGTTGAACACACAAAAGTACTAAGGGGGGGTGAATCAGTACTTAATCAAATTCTTTCCTTTTAACAATAGTCAATCAAACTAAACATTTAAACCAAATGAATCATAAAAGCACAATCACACATGATACCAGATTTACGTGGAAAACCCAAGATGGGAAAAACCACGGTGAGAAAGCTACTTGGATCTACTGTTCAAATCCAGCCTCACAAATAAAAATAGATTTACAATAAATTTTTTGGGCTACAATTCTTTGATACATAGTTTTATGGGCTTCAACCCAAAGGAAGCTACAACTCCCTGATACATAGTTTTATGGGCTCCAACCCAAAGGAAGCTACAACTCCCTAAAATGCTACAATACTTACAAGAAGAGGCTCCAACCTCTGTACCAAAACACTTGATAGATTCTGTTGGTTCAATCACCAAAACATCATCTCCTTTAACATTGACATATGACTTCAACACCTCTACTCAAACAACTCTGATATCTTCAAAAACCTCCGCAACACAATACAATACTACCTCTATTATTAATCATAGCCTCTAGTGTTCATTCTTAACTTTTCGGATCATATATCTTTCCGCACACACACATACACTCACTCTTACACTCGCACACACTCACTTACACTCATACCTCCTTTTCAACAATCTTGATCTTTCATTTATATGCTCTGCAAGTCTTCAAAACTTCACCTTTGTTGGCCTAGATGAAACGTGTAACACAAAACATGTAATGGCCTAGCTTGTTGGCTCCCAAATCATCTACGATAAAGTAGGAATTAAATCCCATTGTGCAGTTTATATCAAGTGATCAATAGGACCTATTTCACCTTTGCACACATCTTTATACTAGTGCATACTTCCAAACACATGGCACAATCACTTAAACACTCCAAGTCGGCACATCAAACACTTATCCTTTCATGCCTTAGCTCTAGACCTAATGCAGTACCAGAGAAAGATCATGTCTTGAACATTATATGACTTGAAAAACATTCTCATAAACTCCTTTTACTATTTCATGCTGATGCAAGCAAATTGTCTTGATATAGAACATTGAAAATCATACTTGCGGTACTTCACAACACTTGAAACTTGAATTGAGAAAACATACAGACAATCTGAACTTATCTTTTAGACAACAAAGACAAATATTATAGTGCAGTGAAATGCGGTGGCTTTTACTTTCTCCCTCTCCCTTTGATAATCTTAACCAATAACATGACATGTCTTAACTCAGCTGACTCTAAAAAACCTCTGTGGTACATTGTACCATTTGAAACTTGAATCATGCATACATCTTACCTATATCTAGCTATCATCCAAGCCACAATGTCATATCTTCAAGTGCGAAGAAATGTGGAGCATTCTTTTACATATCTACTATTGCACCAACACTATAACACACTATACTCACTCTACTAGTTCTAAAAATCTCTATGGTAACTTTTATGCTTTGAAATTAGGATCATGCATACTTCATAGTTGTCTCTGTCTAACCTCCAAACCGTAAGACCATAGCTTCATCTGTGGTAGAATGTGGTATAATCTTTTGGGCTTATTCAGTACAAACCCTTGTACCTTTAAAAATTGAAACCTTGTACACTTTCTTTCATATCTTATGCAATGCTTTTCAACTAGAGGCAACGAATGTAACATTCATAGTACCATAGACAATAATCATTCATCAAAAATAAGAAACCACAATTTCTTCATGTCAGCATATCTTTCAACTTGACAACTTTCACCTATCCATGAACGTTAGAAAATAAGGTACAACTGTGTATAGATGATACTGATTCAACAACATGCTCATGACTTTCATCAACATATCCTACACCTCAAAACTCCTCTGATCATCACTCCTTTGACAACATATACAACAATGTGCAACACCTTTGATCACTCTTCTGACATCAATGATTACCATTCTTTTGACATCATATACAATAGTAATCCTTCCACATCACAACTCTTTTGACATCAATGACAACATATGTAACAATATTTACAACATATTTACTATTATATTCTTCTACTGTGCAATTTTTTTATTACAAGTGGTATCAGAGCATGATCTTGGCACCATGAAGGCAAAACAAAAAGGTAATTTTTTAAAATTTTGGAGGTCATTTTGGGAAGCACATATCTCTCTCATTTTAAAGAATATTTTCAATATTTTTAGTGGGTTTTTCAAGGACATATTGAATTTTCTACAGTCCAGATTTGAGGTAATTTGGATTATATTTGAGGAAGTTATTGGGAAATTAGGGTTTCCACCAATTTCTCTCTCAAGGCTACAAATTAATGAATTTCTTGGAGATTTTTTATAAGATGTGAGATATAGGCCATGGTAAGTTACAATAAAAATAATGTTGTCAGACTTGGAAAATCTCTAGGCAATGAGGATGTGGAAAATGAGGAGATTGTTCATAAAAAAAATGAATATATATTTGAATACATTTAGAAAGAAACCCACAAGATGAAGGATGAAATCTTGTTAATTATGTTAGAACAAATGCAAGGGTTGGTTAAGTCAAGTGATATTGAGAAATTGATGGAGAAATTTGTTTGTGGCTAACATCCTAGAGATCCCAAACATAGGAAGTCACACCACCAATATTGGGAGGAAGAGGATTCTCCTAAGGGGAAGGGTGTTTTTGGGTATGAATCAAATCTCAAGATGGACTAGCACTCCAATCATTCTATGGATAGGAACTTCATACTAAAGATGGATATGCAAAATTTTGATGGTCAAGATCTTGCCAATTGGCTCTACAAAATGGAGCAATTCTTTGATATTCACCATGTTCCTTGTTCACAAAATGTGGCCATGGCTTCCTTATACTTGGAACCTAACCAATTTGATTTATTTAGTATCATTGGCTATGTGAAGAAAATAAAAAGAAGGGACGTGTTCTCACTTGGTCCATTTTCCAAGACGAACTCACTACACATTGCGGTGACAATCTTATGGATAGATACTTTAGCTAGATTACCAAATTAAGGCAAATAGGTATGGTCAAGGATTATATTCATCAATTTTGCACTTTGTCTTTAAGAGTGGAAAATGTGGTAGCAAAAAAGTTGTTGGAGTTATTCCTTGGAGGCTTAAAGGACCACATCAAATATGAGGTACGCATGTTTCATCTAAATTCTATCTCCCAAGAAATGATTATGGAAAGGAAGGTAGAGGAAAAAATTATGGTTAATAAAAGGCAAGGTTTTATAAACATAAGATATAGAAGCACTCATACATAGTCACTTCCTCAACCTACTAGATTAATGCGACAACAATTGAAGAGAAGAGAGAAAAAAGGGTTATGTTTTAATTGTGATAGAAAATAAATTGAAGGACATAAATTGATGCAGAGGCATCCACACTAAAACCTTGACATACAGCATGTATGTCTACAACCCATCATCATCATCATATTTTCTGTTAACATTGTCAGCATCATCATATTTTCTCTTGCCGACCGATATCCTCCTGCAGACAAACCTTCGACCTTTCACCTGTTAGCAGCATCATCATATCCGGCTATCGGCAGCTTCATCATATTCGGCAAGCGCAATCATCCTCCTGACGATCACTGTTCATCTTACCGCCAACCTCTATCTGCAGCATCATGATGTTCGACATCATCTTCATCAGCAGGATATAAAATATCCGGTTCCTCCCATTTATCCTGATGACGACAACTTCATGCACCTTTCCTTCGATGCTTACGTCACCCCGATATCCTGATGACGATTATCCTGATGACGATGACGTCACATGCAGCTCCTCCAATATCCTGCTGTCGGCCAAACATAACATTATCGGCCCACGATGGTTTTATCATCCCGATCTTCTACCTTATGCCGATACGCTCCTCCTCAGCAACACCTGATGATGATCACCCCAATGCACATTCACCTTATGCAAACAATTGCATCATGCTCACCTCCATCTACTCGGATGACGCCCGAAGTAACTGCAGGATATACACAGAAATATCCTGATGATGCCGTTGCGATGGATTTTCCAACCTTAGCGAATTTTCAATCCGCCGAACCTCCTGAGGTGACCCGATCTGCTTCCTGGACAACTTTCCAGACTCTAACAACCAGCACGACCTAGCACATACCCATGCTAGGGTTCTCAACACCTCTCGACTGCGATCCTGCAAACATACATGCAAACAAACACAAAATGTAGACTAAATCCTAAACTACTGTACAAAGCCATTCCACCGATTCGACGAATCAACCGGTGGAATGGATCATCGAATCCATGAAACCACCAGAACAGCAAATCGATCACACAATGGAATTCAAAACAGAGAATGGACACAAACAGGATCTCTTTATTGATTTCAAAAGATGCAAAATACAATACTCAGTCTCTCCCTCTGTCTCACTCTCTGCAAAGTCTGATCGATGATCTGCAATACTGCTCAATCTGTATCTATATCTAAAACCAACCGATCCTAATACATAAATAGGATTTCCTGCGAGTACTACCACTCGATTCCAAGCAGCTGGGAGCTTCCAAGCGGCTGGGAGGATCCAACCAAACTAACAACCTAAACAGCTGTCCAAACAAACTATCTAAAAATAGTAAAGTATGGTCAACATGACCTTATTACATGCATTGGTCTTATAAGACCTTCTTGGAAACATTAACAAGACCTATAACAAACTAACTGCCTCATGGAGGCCAGCTATCAGGTAGGTGCTCCTGCACCATACTCCCCAACAGAAAAGAACTCATGTCCCATGAGTTAGGTTGTGGAAGTCCTCCACCTTTACACTTTGCCTTTGCAGTGTCTTGAACTGTTCCAGCTTTGTCCTCTGCTGGCTCTCGGCTGCTCCAAGACTTCTGAACTGTAACTTGCTTTCTTGCAAGTAAATCCTCATGCCTGTCAATGTAGGCCCTTCTCTCACATACCTTGTGTTTGTCAGGTTGTCTGACCAGAACCTCTGTCTGAACTGCCTCTTGAACTTCTGTAATGTTCAACTCTGTCTTTCTTTCAACCTTTATAGGACAAACAATAGTCCCAACTATGACAACATCCTTGTCATTCCTCTCAACTGGTTGCTGTTTGCAAACCTGTTTCTAAACCTGCTGCTGACCTCTGTCAGTCAAAACTGAAACTTTCTTCAACCTGTTGTCCTTAACAACTCCTTTCCCTGCAGTGTCCGCAACTGCCTTTATGCCTGCTCCTATAGGCTTCTGCACAAACTCCTTCTTTCCCACTAAAATGATTTTTGCTGCCTTCTGTACTACAGCTGCTTCCTGTAATGGCATCAACATAATAGTTTTCCCATCTTTCTTGATGGTGTAGGTATTAGCATACCCATCATATAGTACCCTCCTATCAAATTGCCATGGCCTACCCAACAGTAGGTGACAACATTCCATGGGCAAAATGTCACACAAAACTCTATCATGATATGCTCCAATCTGAAAATCCACATATGCCTGTTCATAGACAAAAAGTGATTGACTATCACTCACCCAAGATGCCTTGTAAGGGTGTTGGTGTGGAATCCTTTCCAAATTCAGTTTATCCACCATTTCCTGAGAGACCATGTTGTCTGTTGAACCAATATCAATGACAACCTTACATACTTTACCTTTGCTCTTGCATGTGGTCTTGAAAAGAGCTCTTCTTTGCATCATATCCTTTGATGCCGGCAAACTAATTCTCCTTAGCATCAATGCTTCTCCCTCCTCAGGATATCCATAACCGTCAGGAACTCTATCTTGATAAGTGTTTAAACTTTACACACATTCCTCTACTTTCTCTTCTTGCACAAGTTGTACTCTCTTGTCATTCGTTCTATCATCTCTGGATGATGAACCTTTGCTTTCTGGACATTTGAAAAATGGATGACCAAACTCACCACAGGTGTAACACTTTCCTGAAAATGTAGTAGAACCTCTACCACTTCCAAATCTGCCTCTATTACCTTTCCATCCACCTCTGAAATCAGACTGTCCCTGTCCTTTACCAGTGTCTTCTTGACCCTCATTGGTTTGCCTTGTTGTAGGGGCTAATCCTCTTCCCCTCATATTGCTGCCTCTTCCTCTCATGGACTTATCTTGTCTCCTATTCATCTTTTCTTCAATCCTGATTGCCATTTGGTAACAATCCTCCACACTCTTAGGGTTAGCTAAAACTAACTCATCCTGTATGTTCAATCTCAAACCAGCCAAGTACTAGCCACCTTTTCTACCTCATTCTCATGATGACCAGATCTCATACTCAACTTATAAAACTCCTCAGTATATGCCTTCACATCCATTTCCTTCTGCGTTAAAAATTGCAGCTTCTTAAACATCTGAATTTCATAATCCTTGGGCAAGAATTTACCTTTGATCCTTGCTACCATTTTATCCCATGAAGTGATCTTTGACCTTCCTTGTTTCCTTCTCTCGGATTGTACATAATCCCACCATACCAAAGCATGACCTCCTAACTTGGTCTTTGCAATCTTTACCTTTTGATCCTCAGCAACATCTTCACATTCAAAGTGATTATCAAGTGCAGCAATCCAATCCAGTAACTCATCTTCATTCAAACTTCCATTATACTTGGAAACATCAACCTTTACCTTAGGTTTATCACTCTGTACTGCCTTTAACAGTTTTGCAAATCTCTGGTCTTCAGCATCCAGACCTTCAGCTACCTCTTCATACTCTTCGACAACATCTTCATCTTCTTCTGATTCACTGTCGTCCACTTCCCTCTTTTTGTTCTTTTCCAGGGCTACAAGCCTGGCTTGAAGTGCTTCAGCAAGCTCCTTCATCTTCCTCATCTCTCTGGCATGTTTTTCCTTCATCTCCTGCAACTCCCTTGCAGTACCATTACCTTTCAGAGGCATTTTGTCAACCTCTCACTCCTCTACCTCTGTCCTTTTAGTGACAGAATCAACTCTACCTCTGCCCTTTCGGTGACAGAATCAACAAACAACAGCCCAGACCTTTTGCTGAGCTCTGATACCACTATGATGCAGAGGCATCCACACTAAAACCTTGACATACAGCATGTATGTCTACAACCCATCATCATCATCATATTTTCTGTTAACATTGTCAGCATCATCATATTTTCTCTTGCCGACCGATATCCTCCTGCAGACAAACCTTCGACCTTTCACCTGTCAGCAGCATCATCATATCTGGGTATCGGCAGCTTCATCATATTTGGCAAGCGCAATCATCCTCCTGACGATCACTGTTCATCTTACCGCCAACCTCTATCTGCAGCATCATGATGTTCGACATCATCTTCATCAGCAGGATATAAAATATCCGGTTCCTCCCATATATCCTGATGACGACAACTTCATGCACCTTTCCTTCGATGCTTACATCACCCCAATATCCTGATGATGATTATCCTGATGATGATGACGTCACATGCAGCTCCTCCAATATCTTGCCGTCGGCCAAACATAACATTATCGGCCCGCGATGGTTTTATCAACCCAATCTTCTACCTTATGCCGATACGCTCCTCCTCGGCAACACCTGATGATGATCACCCCAATGCACATTTACCTTATGCAAACGATTGCATCATGCTCACCTCCATCTACTCGGATGACGCCCGAAGTAACTGCAGGATATACACAGAAATATCCTGATGATGCCGTTGCGATGGATTTTCCAACCTTAGCGAATTTTCAATCCGCCGAACCTCCTGAGGTGACCCGATCTGCTTCTTGGACAACTTTCCAGACTCTAACAACCAGCACGACCTAGCACATACCCATGCTAGGGTTCTCAACACCTCTCGACTGTGATCCTGCAAACATACATGCAAACAAACACAAAATGTAGACTAAATCCTAAACTACTGTACAAAGCCATTCTACCGATTCGACGAATCAACCGGTGGAATGGATCAGCGAATCCATGAAACCACCAGAACAGCAAATCGATCACACAATGGAATTCAAAACAGAGAATGGACACAAATAGGATCTCTTTATTGATTTCAAAAGATGCAAAATACAATACTCAGTCTCTCCCTCTGTCTCACTCTCTGCAAAGTCTGATCGATGATCTGCAATACTGCTCAATCTGTATCTATATCTAAAACCAACCGATCCTAATACATAAATAGGATTTCCTGCGAGTACTACCACTCAATTCCAAGCGGCTGGGAGCTTCCAAGTGGCTGGGAGGATCCAACCGAACTAACAACCTAAACAGCTGTCCAAACAAACTATCTAAAAATAGTAAAGTATGGTTAACATGACCTTATTACATGCATTGGTCTTATAAGACCTTCTTGGAAATATTAACAAGACCTATAAAAAACTAACTGCCTCATGGAGGCTAGCTGTCAGGTAGGTGCTCCTGCACCATAAATGCACTAAAAAGAAATTATTCTATATTGAAGGGCCAAGTGAGGAATAAAAGGAGGAGAAATAAATATTAGTGGGTGACAATGAGTTATATGAGGACTCAAGAGATACCCAATAATTTCTTGTCATGCACTTGCTAGAGTTAGCACTCCACAAACTCTTAAGGTGGTGGGGTTCTTAGAGAGATTTCTAAAGTATTGCCTCTAAAAAAGGATCAGGATCATGCCATTTATCTAGTACCAAGGAGCCAACCACCCAACATCAGGCCTTATAGGTACTCATATATGAAAAAAAGTGAGATTGAGAAGATAGTTCAAGAGATGCTAGAGGTACGTATTATAAGGCATAGCTAGAGTGCCTAGTCCTCTCTTGTTGCAATGGAGAGTAAGAAGGATGACACTCTACACGTGTCTAGACTATAGAGAGATCAACAAGTACACCAACAAAGATAAGTTTCCTATTCTAGTCATTGATGATTTACTAGATGAATTGAATGTAGCTATGTTTTTTACAAAACTAAATCATAGATCAGGTTATCACCAAATTTGAATTAAGGAAGAGGATATTCCCAAGACAATATTTAGGACTCATGAGGGTGATTATGATTTTCTAGTGATACCATTTGATCTCACTAATACTCCGTCTACATTTCAAAGTTTGATGATTGCCAACTTTAAGCCATTTTTGAGGAAGTTTATATTAACATTCTTTGATGATCTATTGATTTATAACAAGACTTGGGAAGAACATTTGCATCATGTAGATCAGGCATTACAAGTTCTCAAGCAACACCAGTTGTATGCTAAACTTGAACTAAGTGCACTTTTGGTCTCAAAGAGATGGAATACTTGGGTCACATAGTGTCACATGAAGGAGTAAAGGTTGATCCTAACAAAATCAAGGCTATGATAGAGTGCCCTATTCCTAAAACCATTAAGAACTTGAGGGGTTTCCTTGGAATCATTGGATATTATAGAAGAGTTGGAAAGAAATATGGTCACATAGCAACACTGCTTACAACTCTATTGAAGAAAGATGATTTTCAATGGAATGAGTTAGCTAATACAAAATTTGAGCTATTGAAGGAGGCTATGTGTACCATTCCAGTTCTAGCCACTCTAGACTTCACCAAGAATTTTATTGTGGAGTGTGATGCTTCAATAAATGGTATAGGAGTAGTTCTCATATAGGAAGGAAGGTAGTGCAGTCATGGCAAGGAGGGTCCACAAAGTGAAAAGTCTAGACTGTGCAACAAGAGTAAACACAATGGAAACAACTCAAAGATAGAATGAAAATGTAGATTCAGTCATTTAGTATATCAAAGATTCAAAATACAAATAGGCAGACAACATGCGGGCTTACAATTAGGGCTCATAGGCCTGATTCCTCAGTTACAAAATATGTACAAGATAAAGGTTTAAAGCACCTTCACAAGAATTCAAACTATCTAACTATCTCTATCTAATTTTCTACCTTCCTAAGCATCTATTACATGATTATATATCATCTCCAGAACACAAGATTCCTCCGCGTCAGCTAGGAATGATTACAAACTCTGATGAAGAGATGTAACATGTGTACACAGATAGGTTAGACCTAAACAAGTGGGAATCCTCTGCAAGTGAATGGAATCACATGCAGATCTTAGGGAAGGTTGGCCATGATCCAAACAAATATTGAATGATGTGTCATTTAGCTCTGCAAGTCATGAAAATGCTCTGCAAGTCTTCTCCTTTAGCTGATTGTCTGAGATTGTTAACGTGCTCTACTCTGATAAAATAGTTGATCTTCAGATAGTGATATCTTTCTGATACCTAATTCAAATGATCTAAATTTTGGATATGATGCACATGAATGTGTCTAGATTCTAATTCTAGCTCTACAAGGTCTGAAATGAAACTGCGGTAGAATGCAGACCAAAATACAGAAACTACTACTGATTGAACTAACTGAACTGAACTAGAAATGAAAGAAAACTAACTGAAATGCAAATGTTTTTGGTTGATGCAAGATTGCTCTTGAACCAGGAATTCTCCTGCATTAGACACCCGGGTTTGTTGAAAAATTAAGTCCCTCACTTTGTTGGGGCTAGAGGAAAACCAAAATGTTCCACCTTAGTCTGAGAAATCCAAGATGAGTCTTCTTCCGGTCTGCCTTTCCACTTCACAAGATATTCTTTGTATTGCTTGCCTCTGGTGCTGCATCCAATTCTATTGTCCAAGATGTCTTCAATCTGCTCCGATACTTGTTGTGGTAACTGCTTCTTCAAATGATCTTCCATGCTATCACTGAACTCTGCTTCATGATATTGATATAGGTCTACAATGTTGAAAATAGGTGATATCCCCAATGTCACTGGTAGCTCCATTTCATATGTATTTCTTGAATCAAATTTTCTAAGTATCCTACATGGTCCAAACTTTTTCATCTTCAACTTGTTATATGTCCCAACTAGAAATCTTTCTTTTCTTAAGTACACTATCACTTCATCTCCAACTACAAATTCTTTATGTCTCCTCTTCTCTTCTGCTTGTTCTTTATACTTACTATTCATCTCCTCCAAATGCTTCTTCACTTGATTATGCACTGTCTCCATGTGTCCTGCAAATTCTTCTACCTTTGCACTCCTCTTATTTTTCATGCTGATGTCTCTCAACTCTACTACTCCTCTAGGATTATTTCCTATCACCATCTCAAGTGGTGTTCTTTTGGTACTCCTATTCACTGAATTATTATATGCAAACTCTGCTTGTGATAGAATCAAATCCCAATTTCCCACCTTCTCTCCAAGCAAACATCTCAACAAGTTTCCCAAAATCCTATTTACCACCTTTGTCTGTCCATCAGTCTATGGATGGAATGCTGAATTGAACTTCAAGTCTGTCTACATCTTCTTCCAAAGTGTCTTCCAAAAGTATCCCAGAAATCTTGTATCTCTGTCTGAAATTATGCTCTTAGGTAATCCATGCAATCTCACAATCTCCCTGAAAAATACGTCAGCCACATGAATGACATCAATTGTCTTCTTACAAGGTATGAAATGTGCCATCTTTGAAAATCTATCCACCACTACAAATATAGAATCATGTCTGTTGGAATTAGTCCAGAGAACTGAGAGGGGGGGTGAATCAATTATCCCACAATTTAAACTTTTCTGCCTTTAATCCTCTTTTACAACTTATAATCAAATAAACATTAAACTATGAATCAATAACACATGAGCAAAAGCATAAATAATATACTTGACACCAAGATTTTTGACGTGGAAACCCGGTTAAGGGAAAAACCACGGTGGGGGTTAACCCACAAAGATTATACACTATTAAGAGTATTGCAATGGGGAATGCACATGCATTCAGGCTCACTGCCCAGAGGTCACTACTAAAAAGAAGATTCACTACCTATAGCAAGCTCACTACCTATAGCAAGCTCACTGCCTACAAGAAAAGATTACAATAAATTTGAACTGATAATTAGCATCTATCAATGCAAGGATTCAATTCCAGTTAAGCACAGAAGACTAACTTGTTACACTTCATCCTTACTCTGCCCTGTTTACTATTTTGCTAACATTTGAACCTTAGATCTCTACTCTTTTCACACTTATTCCATTGTTGTATCACACACACATACTTAATCATTCAAGTCCATCGGCTATATATATCTGCATCTAGATCTTCAACGACTTTTCAGTAAGCTTCAAGAACACTTAGAACTTTATTGAAAGTTCTGCTCTATCAGCTAAATCCATGCATAATTTGAGACATGGACCAAAACTTGCACTGAAAAATCATCAATCAGGTTAGCTACTATCACTGATCAACACAACTTGTCCAACCAACAGCTTCCATACATCTGGAACCAAGATCAATTGCAAGGTCAGCTTGTTCCTCTTCTTTCTGTTCTATCAAACTATTAACTTGATACTCAGATGCTAATAACTATTGAATCCTTCATCACCAGAGGCCAAAACTATGGATTTAGATTATCCTGAGAATACTTATGACTCCCTCAAATCTATAGCAAATTTGGATCTACCCCCGAGGAGATCTGGACCAAGATACTGGACTTTGTCACACACTCTGTTCTTGACTTTTCAGACTTAGACAAATCTTCAATCTGATTTCTGGTATGGGCAAATTATGTAATGTGGATGTGTAGTAGATACTTAGTTTCCATCAATGACAACACTTATCATACCTAGCAGTGTCTCTTTCCAACAATCTCCCCCTTTGGCATTGATGGCAACACTTAGTGAAAAATGACTAAGTGTCAAATGCAGCTCCTCCTTACTCTATACAATTGTGCTTTCCACTATTTCCAAAGATCCCCCTTTGCTAGATTCCTCATTTTTCACTACTCTTCACTCCCCCTTTGACATCAATGGCAAAGGGTGGGGTCTGCAAGCCAAAAATTCTCCAAAAATTCTGTGTATAATGCCGCATATGTTTAATTAATCATTAAGTTCTATTCACATGAACTTGAGAATGTCTACAAAACTATTTTTCAATTGCACAATTTTAGAGGCCCAAGTTCCCTTCATCCCATCCAAAATTGAGATTTGTCCACTCAACAAAATGCATATGCTTATGCCTTTATCAGAGATGGAGGATTACTTGTCTGAAGTGCAGTCTGAGCTTCTGATAAGGCATTAAACATGGCTTCTAATTTGGGGCAATCAATCCCCAGAGCTCACACATTCTCTTCATAATGTTACCTTTTTCTTTAATAAGCCTCTTTATCTCATTTGTCAAGTTGATTACTTGACATTCCTAACTTATAGGCGAAACTGTTAGAGGATCAAAATTTTGAGAAAGATTTGACAATTTCTGTTCTTGCTCCTTTATCTTCTTCTCAATATCCTCACTAACTTTTGGCCAGGATAGACAAAATTTGTACATATCACTTCCATCATTTAGAGAATTTTGAATCCTCTTTATGCTAATGCCGAGTATCATCCTATCATTTCCTATTAGACTCTTTACTTCACTAAATTTCTTATCCAAAAATTCCTTCTGGACTTTCACCTCCGCAGATTTTTCAAAAGACTCAAAATGTGTACTTACAATATTTACAAGATTCTCTAGGTGACAGGAGGGGGAGTCTAATAGACTCTTTTGGCAGGTTGGCAATAACTTCTCCAAGACTCTGGTTGTAAGCCCTAATAGTTCACTGTCCTCCATGTGAGATTTTAACATCTTCTCTCTGGTCTTGGCTTGTGTGAAGGATGCAATCTTCATCACTTGTACCGAAGAGAGAGCATCTAGATTAATTGGTCCTTGGAGTAGTTTAGGCTCATCAAACTCAAGCATCTCTTTATCTAAAAGACTTTTCATTGCATCTGTAGTGTCTCTTGAAACAATTTTTGGACCACCCTTTTGTTCCTGAGATTTCTCAGCATCTTTAGATGCATCAACATTTGCAAAATCTTCTTCTATTTTGTCTTTATTACCCTTTTCTTTCTCCTTTTCTACTTCACCTTTTTCTGTATTATCTGCAGGAGGAATCTTCTCCTTGTCTTCACCACTACCAGTTTGATCTAGAGGGCTTTATGTAGTAGCAACTTCATCTTCTTTTCTAGATTGATTAGGTGGAGTAGGAATATCTCCAACACCATCAGTTTTGACCATCATCTCTGAGTCTCCTTTGTTTAATTGTTCCTCTTCTGGAGCTGATGAGTAATCAACTTCGGTTTGTTCTAGAGGATCTAAATTAACACCTTGGTCATCAATTCCCTTGTTAACCTCTTCTTTTGGAACTTCTTGTTCTGAAACTGGAGGATTGTCTTCTTCAACTTGTTTCTCTAAAATAATAAATATTTATCTTTGTCTAAGGCCTTTCTCAAAATTTCCTCTGTTTCTTTTACAATTTCCTTAGTTTTACCAAGCATTAGCTTGTTCATCCGAATCTTGCTTCTTAATTTCTCCTTAACTTCTCTAAGGATTTTATCTTCTTCTCTTCTAGTCATTATAGGACACAAAGTGGAGAGGACATACTCTTTGAGTTCTAGATCTTTAGCCTTGGTTGCTTCTTTCCTCATTTCTAGTATTTTCCTTAAACTTTTAGGAAGTTCTTGTAAAATTTCCAATAGGTCTCTATTTAATTTATTCAAATACATGATGATGGCATCTTCCAAAATTTTCTTATTTGCTTGATCAAAATTGTCATAGTAAACTCTGATAGGCTTTAAATTTCCATGAACAGTGATTGTTTTTACAATTTCATCAATAGTCATAGCGACCTTACCAGTTTCTTGCTTTTTACTGGCCTTATTGCTTTCGGAAGGCTAGTCTTCAGAAAGCTTTGAAGTCTTGGCTTTCTTGGATCTTATTTCTTTAACTTCTTCATCTATCTTGGTCTCCTCATCATCTTTTGTGCTTTTGGGAGTTCTTGTGGCCTTGGTTTTCTTTCTTTTCCCTCCTTCACCAGATGGAGTGGCTTTCAGTTTCTTAGTGGAAGTAGACTTGGGTTGCTCAGCAAGAGTTACAGAACTCCTTGTCTTCCTTAAGGAGTTTTGTGGGACTTCCGGAGCAACTGCTAGCTCACTTTCTACTTTTTCTTCTGAAGTCTACTCAGTGCTTTTCTCCATCTTTTCAATCCTTTCTCTGTTCTTTCTTACTACTTCTTTTATAATCCTAATGCTTTCTGCATACATCTCCACTTGCTTATGCACTTTCTTTTTGTTTTCAACTGTCTAAGTTCCACATGCAACTTTATACTTAGTTCCTTGTATGTTCCAAACCTTTCCATAAAGGTGTCTTTAGGTTTTCTCAGAAGATGCTAAGCATATATGTCCAGAACTCTCTCATCCACCTCATAACCCATTGGCATTATCCATACTATTCTTGGTTCTACAGCTTCCATTAGACAATGATCAGTGTCAACCATAATGCATATTTCATTCTCATATTTCTCCACAACTAATTTAGGGATTCTTTCTCTTGCATGCATCATACTCTAGAAGTTTTTAAAGTAACCCCAAATGGTTGTCTTCTGAGCTTGGGAATCACCAAGGTTGAGTAGATGATCTCTTATTTGCCATGCAACTAGCCTATCATTTGTCCAGTGCACACCTTGAAATCCAAGCACTTCATTCATAAAATAGAAGAACAAATATATAATCAAGGAGCCATACTTGAAGGTATTTTTCTTATCTTTCTTTATTTTGTTTAAATTCTCAATCAACTAATTTTGTAGCAGTTCACATAGGTCATAATCAACATTCTCCTTCAACATTTGATAGGCTGCATATATTGCAGTTCCAGAGATAGAATTTTCCCTGTTGGAGTGGTAAATCTTGTACCCAATTACCATGGAGGCAAATTTAACATCCGGTTCTATGATATCATTAATGCTCATTGCCCTTTTGTCAAACTTGGCACCGGTAGCATCAGTCACTGTCTAGTTTTCACAGCTTTTAGCATGGGTAATCCACTAGTTGAATTTAATCTGGTTACTATCTTGATAACATCCTTTGTAATATTGAATAGTTTCAATAGCCATATGAACTCATCATGTATTTGGATCAAGATATATCAAATCCATTCATTGTCATCAAATGTCGAAAAGTTAATGACTTGTAGAAAATGTTTGCTTTCTAGGGCTTTGTACTTTGGTTTCAATTTATAGCTATCATCACTTAAGTAGTTGTTGAACAAATCCAATAGTTTCGTATTTCCAAATTCATCAATGCTATAGTGGATGCATGCCCTAATATCCTCAACATGCAGTATGTCATATAGAACTCCAAAAAATGCACCTAATGGTTCAACTTCAACTAACTTGTATGGATGCTTCTTAAACATTGGTTGAGGCCTTTCAGTTACATCAACAACTAGAGGCGTAGCCATCTCAACAGATTTCAGATGTAAAGCTTTACAGAGAAGTACCTTTTTCTCTCGCAGGGTTAGGGTTGATCAATTACCAGTTGAATTCACTCTTTGTTCTTCAATATCTAGATTTGCAGCTTAAATGCTCTTCTACTTGTTTCCTTCAAATGCAAAGTGGTTAAAATGCATGACCAAATGACCTTTTATCCTTCACAAAACCTAATTTGGCATTGTAATAAATGCGTTGCCCTAACTTCATCCAGTTACTCTATTTTTTTGAACAGTTCTTCATGAATTACTTCACAAATTTCCATAACAACATTTTTTCTTTCGAAAATCCTTCCAAAAGTTCTGAAACACTTCAAAATATCTTTTCTCAATGGGCCATATCTAGGAACCCACTTACTGACCGGGGGAATTTGATGTTCAATGCAGCTCCCCCTAAGTTAGAGCTCCTTATTTAATTCCTAGAGGAATTGTCAGCACCAGATTCTGGTGTGGACCCATCACCATTTTTCATTGTATATTTCTTTACCTAAGTCTTGTTCATTTCGCTCTGAATCTCATTCACATCAATTTTTATTTTGCCCTTGTCTTGTCTCTACTCATCTGGTTTTCTATTTATCGGACCTCTTCTTCCATTATTCCTTCTTCTGTAGAATCTTGCAATATGACCAAATTTATTGCAATTAAAGCACACAACATTTTCTTGCTTATATACTTGATTTCCTCTTGATCTACACTGATTGGCTATGTGTCCAAATCCATTGCAAGCAAAATAGTAGCCATAGAAAGAATTGCCATTAGTTTTATTCATTATCATACTTCTACATTCATTGGATCTATGACCATATCTCTTACACTTGAAGCATTGACCGGAGAAGGATGGATTATTTTGATTTACTTTGCTTTTATACTGAGTAGCTTTATGGCCAAATTTATTGCAGTTGATACAATTTCCATTGAAGGATGGATATCTTTGAGCATTTGGCTATCTTACCGGAGGTCTTCTAGGTGCTTTTCTCCCATTCCTTGGTTGAAAATTTCTTTGTCCGAATCCGGAGCATTCACTTTTTTCATATCCAAGGCCATGCTTGTCATCAGCCTTTTTCTATCCTTCAAGCAATGCTTCAAGTTTGGCTAAGCTTATCTTGAACTTTTCCTTGTATTCATTTGCAACTTCTAGGTCATGTCTAAGAATGACAATTTACCTTTCAAGTTCTCTTTCTTTTTCTCTACATTCTTGTAGATCAAATTCTAGATGGTCAGATATTCTATCTAATTTGCAACATTCTTCAGTTCTTTCTTTTAATTTTTGATTCAAGTCTTCTTCAATTTTCTTCCTATCTTCAATTTCTTTGGTTTGCCTCATCACCCTAGATTCCATCTCAATTTTTAGCGCAACAACTTCTTTTGACATCTTCTCACATTCCTTTGTCTTTTCTTCCAAAGCTTCATTCATGCCATTTTCTTTAGTTAAACTAGATAACTACAGAAGTAGCTCCTTTTTCCTTCCCATAGATTTCTTTAATTTATCTTTTAGCATTTCTATGGTATCATCAGCATCTTTAAGTTCACCTCATAGATTACTAATTTCTGCTTTAGATTGAGCAAGATCTTATAGGGCTAACTGGAGTTGATCTTTTAGTGAACCCATTAAAACTCCTTCCAAGATCTTTCCTTAAGCTGTTAGGCTTCTCAAAGGAACCTTGCTCTGATATCAATTGTTGGAATTAGTTTAGACAACTAAGAGGGGGGGTGAATTAGTTGTCCCACAATTTAAACTTTTCTACCTTTAATCTTCTTTTACAACTTATAATCAAATAAACATTAAAGCATGAATCAATAACACGAGCAAAAGCATAAATAACATACTTGACACCAATATTTTTGACATGGAAATCTGGTTAAGGGAAAAACCACAGTGGGGGTTAACCCACAAAGATTATACTATGTTAAAAGTAGTATAATGGGGAATGCACATGCATTCAGTCTCACTGCCCAGAGCTCACTGCTCAAAAGAAGGCTCACTACCTACAACAGGCTCATTGCCTACAGGAAAATATTACAATGGATTTAAACTGATAATTAGCATCTATCAATGCAATGATTTAGTTCTAGTTAAGCATAGAAGACTGACTTGATACACTTCATCCTTACTCTGCCCTGTTTACTATTCTGCTAACATTTGAACCTTAGATCTCTGCTCTTTTCACACTTATTCCATTGTCATATCACACACACACACACACACTTAATCATTCAAGTCCATTGGCTATATATATCTGCATCCAGATCTTCAACCACTTTTCAGTCAGCTTCAAGAACACTTAGAACTTTATTGAAAGTTCTGCTTTGTTGGCTAAATCCATGCATAATTTGACACACGGACTAAAACTTGCACTGGAAAATCATCAATTAGGTTGGCTACTATCACTGATCAACACAACTTGTCCAACCAACAACTTCCATACATTCGGAACCAAGATCAATTACAAGGTCAACCTATTTTTCTTCTATCTATTCTATCAAACTGTTAACCCAATACTCGGATGCTAATAACTATTGAATCCTTCATCACTAGAGGCCAAAACTCTAGATTTAGATTATCCTAACAATGCTTATGACTCCCTCAGATCCACCACAAATTTTGATCTACCCCTGAGGAGATCCATACTAAGATATCAGACTCTGTCACACACTTTGTTCTTGACTTTCTGGACTTAGACAAATCTTCAATCTAATTTCTGGTATGGGCAAATTATGTAATGCACATGTGTAGTAGAGACTTAGTTGCCATCAATGACAACACTTATCATGCCTAGCAGTGTCTCTTGCCAACAATGTCCTCTCTATGTCTTTGGCAATCCCATCATGAAATCCATGCTTATGTCTTCCCAAGGTCTCTCCAGTATTGTCAAAGATTTGTACAATCTAGTATTCTGACTACTTACTTTTGCAACTTGACATATCCTACAACTCTGCACAAACTTCCCTACATCCTTATGTATCTGAGGCCAAAAGTGATTTTCACTTACCAATGCCACTATCATATCAATGGCAAAATGTCCTACCAATCCATCACTGTGCTTCTCTTTGATCAAATTGTCTCTCATTGAACTCCTAGGTATGCATAATTGATTTCCTTTGAACAATATATCTTCCTAAATGAAATAATCCAACCACTTACTCCTATCTATCACAATAGGTTCCTTACATACTTTCCAAGGTTCTGCAAAATCAAGATCTTCCTCATACATATTCTTCAACTCCCCAAATCCTAATACTTCAACTCTCATCTCTATGAACAAGTTCCTTCTCCTACTCAATGCATCTGCAACTTTGTTTTGATTTTCCACTCCTATGCTTCAATACAAAAGTGTAACTCTACATGAACTCTACCAACCTCATATGTCTCCGAACCAACTTTCCTTGACTGTTCAAATATTGTAAAGCTTGATCATCTGTATACAACCCAAACTCCTTAGGCAACAAGTAATGTCTCCACTTCTTCAAGGCTTGTATTATGGCATAGAACTCCTGATCATAAATTGGATATATTCTCCTTGCATCATTCAATTTCTCACTGAATTATGCTACACATCTACCTTCTTGACTTAACACTACTCCTATTGCATTTCCACTTGCATCACAATCTACTTGAAATACCTTATTGAAATTTGGTAATGCCAACACAGGTTGCTCTGTCACTTTCTACTTCAACAAATCAAAACTTTTATCTGCTCTTGATGCCCACTTAAAGTCTTTTCTATCACCTCTCATTGTCTCTATCATAGGGTTACATACTAAACTAAAATTTTTGATGAAATTTTGGTAGAAACTAGCCAATCCGTGTAAGGATCTGACTTCTCCAATGCTTTTAGGTGTAGGCCACTCAATAATTGCTCTCACTTTCTCAGGGTCCATCTTCAATCCTTCCGTAGAAATCACAAATCCCAAATATTCCAATTCTTCCTTCATGAAACTATACTGCTTGATGTTTATCAACAATTTCTCTTCTCCCAGTCTCTGCAATACTTGTCTCAGGTGCCACAAATCTTCTTCCTTTGTCTTATTGAAAATCAGAATATCATCCAAATATACAATTAAAAACTTACCCAATAATTTCTTCAAGACTTCATTCATCAACCTCATGAAAGTACTCGGTGCATTTGTCAATCCAAAACGCATCACTAACCACTCATACAATCCTTCATTTGTCTTAAAAGCAGTCTTCCATTCATCTCCTTCTCTAATTCTGATCTGATGGTACCCACTTTTCAAGTCTATCTTTGTAAAATATTTTTCTCCACTCAAACAATCCATAATGTCATCCATCCTAGGTAAAGGAAATCTATACTTAACTGTGATCTTGTTGATTTCTCTAGAGTCTGTACACATTCTCCATTCTCCATCCTTCTTAGGTACTAACACTACAAGTACTGCACAAGGACTCAAACTTTCTCTGATCAAACCTTTCCTCAAAAATTCTTGTATTTGTCTATTCAATTTTGCATTCTCTGCTGGTGTCATTTTGTGTGCTGCTTTGTTAGGCAAACTAGCTCCAAGTATAAGATCCATGTGGTAATGATACTCCTGATTGGTGGCAATCCTTCAGATACATTGTCTAATATGATGTCTTCATACTCTGTCAGCAACTCAGTTACCTCCTCCGGTTGTGATTCTTCAGTCCCTATCTTTGGGTTTTTAGGATTCTTAGATTCAAAGCATAACACATATTCTCATGTCTCAAACTAGCCAGAAATTTCCTTCCATTTACCAAATAGATTCTAGCATTTCCATATACTTCACTCTTAGGATCCTCTTCCAAAGGAATCAAAGTAATTCTCTTTCCATTTGATGCTATAGTATATGTATTCTTTCTCCCATCACGTATATATTTTCTATCATAGTGCCATGGTCTACCCAACAATATATGACATACATCCACAGGCATAATATCACACAATACTTCATCATGATAAGATCCAATATGAAATTTCACCAAAAAATGTTCACTCACCAGTACCTTATGGTCATCCTGAATCCATGCTATCTGATATGGCTTAGGTGTTTCAATCTTTCCAACTTTAGTTTAGTCATCATCTCCTCTAAAACCAAATTATTTGAACTACCACTATCAATTACAACTTTACAACATTTACCTCCTGATTTACATCTTGTTCTGAACAAACTCTTCCTCTGTGGTGGTTCCTCATTTGTCTTTGCTTGAAATAGTGCTCTCCTAATGACTAATGATTCTCCTTTCTTAGGTTTACCAACTGAACTCAGTGATCCAATAGGTTCTTCTTCCACATAGGTTGCTCTTCTATTGTTCTCTATCCTCTTACTTGCACTCCCTTGATTACATTCAAATGCTCTGTGTCCTTCACCTCCACACTTAAAACATGTTCCTCTGAATGTTCTCCTATCAGGTCCTCTTCCTTCTCTTCTATATCCTTCACTCTGGTATGGACTAGGGTTTCCTCTGCGGTAGAAAGTTCTGTCATCTCTCTGATATGCATTATTATCTCTATCCTCCTTCTTGAATCTTCCATCCAGTCTGTTCTGCTCCACATATGATCTTTCTTCTTCGGAAAATGTTCTACCTCTCTGAAATTTACCTTCTCTACCTCTCTGTCTTTTCTCATGTTTCTTTTTCAACTTTTCTTCAACTTTCAAGGAAAACTGATATGCATCTTCCAATGTTGTCAGCCTCACCAAACTTTGTTCTTCTTGAATGTTCAATCTCAATCCATGGATGTATCTAGCTACTTTCTCCTTGCTTGCTTCACTATGTCCTATCCTTATGATCATCTTTTGAAATTCTTCAGTGTACTCCTTCATAGATTTCTCCTTTTGTCTTAGGTTCTACAATCTCTTCAACAATTCTAACTCATAGTTAGTGGGTATAAACTGATTCTTCAATTTTGTAACCATTCTATCCCACTTTGTAATCTTTTCTTTTCCTCTTCTACTTCTATCCAATTGAACTTCTTTCCACCATATAGAAGCATGTCCTTTCAACTTTGTCTTTGCAAATTTCACCTTCTTGGGATCTTCAATTTCTTCATAATCAAAGTATTCTTATAGGTCATTTATCCAATCAATCAGCTCTTTAGGATTTAAATTGCCAGTGTAATTCAGTACATCAACTCTAGGTCTTTTCCCAATCTTTGAAATAGATCACAACATCTTCACTTGATCTGATTCTTCTTCTTCATCTCCTAGGGTTACTTCATTTTGATCAGCGGATTGAAATTCTTCATCATCATCACTTTCAACATTAGATTGAGGTGTTAGTCCTCTTCTTCGATCTTCTTCAATAGAATCCAAGAGAACTCGCATTGTTTTCATCATTTCTATCATCTCATCCATTCGTCCAACCATAGTACCAATAGTAGGTATTCTCCTCGACGACATCTCTTCCTAGGATCAAGTGTAACGGTCTCAAGTTTGGCGATCAGGCTACAAGGTGACAAATGCCTCACAATCGATGATCGGTTGACAACATAAGTAGTCTTCCTCAGATTCGGCAATCTATCCACAACTAGATATTATGGAATTCCTTCACCAATTTCACTTAATTCACTCCAAAGGATTCAAACTTCACTCTGATACCACTTGGTGCAGTCATGGCAAGAAGGGTCCACAAAGTGAACAGTCCAGACCGTGCAACAAGAGTAAACACAATGGAAACAACTCAAAGATAGAATGCAAATATAGATTCATTCATTCAGTATATCAAAGATTCAAAATACAAATAGGCTGACAACATGTAGGCTTACAATTAGGGCTCACAAGCCTGATTCCTCAGTTATAGAATATCCACAAGATAAAGCTTTGAAGTGCCTTCGCAAGAATTCAAACTATCTAACTATCTCTATCTAATTTTCTACCTTCCTAAGCATCTATTACATGATTATATATCATCTCCGGAACACAAGATTCCTCCTTGTCGGCCAGGAATGATTACAAACTCTGATGAAGAGATGTAACGTGTGTACACAGATAGGTAGGACCTAAGCAGGTTGGAATCCTCCACAAGTGAATGGAATAGCATGCGGATCTTAGGGAAGGTTGGCCATGATCCAAACAATATTGAATTATGTGTCATTTAGCTCCACAAGTCATGAAAGTGCTCCGCAAGTCTTCTCCTTTAGCTAATTGTCTAAGACTATCAAGGTGCTCTGCTCTGAGAAAACAACCAATCTTCTGATAGCGATATATTTCCAGTTCCTAATCCAAATGAGATAAATTTTAGATATGATGTGCATGAATGTGTCTAGATGCTAAATCCAACTCTACAAGGTCTAAAATGAAATTGTGGTAGAATGCGAACCAAAATACAGAAACTTCTACTGACTAAACTGATCTGGAAATGAAGGAAAACAAACTGAAATGCAAATGTTTTTGGTTGATGCAAGATTTCTCTTGAACCAAGTATGCTCCTACATCAGAAGGCCCCTTGCTTTTTAAATTAATCAATTAGAGGGTAAGAATCAACTCAAGCCCATTTATGAGAAGGAACTGCTAACTATTCTTCATGTAGTGGACTAGTGGAGGCCATATCTGATGGGTAGATACTTCAAAGTCAAGACAAATCATGACATCCTCAAATATGTTTTGGAGAAATGGTTATCATTAGAAGAGAAACAAAAATGGATCACTAAGATGTTGGGGTATGACTTTGAGATCATCTATAGGAAAGGAAAGGAGAATATAGTGGCTGATGCACTATCTAGAAAGGATGAGAAGGATGAGGCATTATCGTGTGCCATTTCAATAGTACAAGAATATTGGGTGAAATAAGCCAAAGTAGAGTGGTAGAATGATGTGGCTACAAGAAATCTCATTCAACAGTTGCAAACTAATCCTAATAGTTCAAATAATTGTTTTGGAGGGAGACTATTTTTGGTATAAATGGAGATTGTACCTATGCTAAAATTCCATCCTCAAACACAAGATTGTCAAAGAGCTCCATAGTTCTCCAGCTAGGGGTCATTCATGATTTTTGAAGACATATCATTGAATCAAGTAGGATTTCTTTTTGGTAAGGGCTTAAAGTTGATGTTCTTAAATTTGTGGTAGAATGTTTGATATGTCAAAGAAATAAAAGAGAAATGGTTAAGACACTTGATCTCTTGCAGTCCTTAGTTATCCCTAGCCAGCGATGGGAAGAGGTCTCCATGGATTTCATCATAGGGCTTCCAAGATAGAAAGGTAAGAGTGTCATCATGGTAGTTGTGGATCACCTAACCAAATATGCCCATTTTATTGAATTATCTCATCCTTTTAAAGCAAGTATAATGGCAAAAACATTTTGGAGAATATAGAAAAGTTACCTGGTACCCCAAGGGTTATTGTTGATGATCATGGTCTTATCTTTACAAGTAACTTTTGGATAGAATTATTCTCTTATTTGGGTACTCAATTGACTTGTAGATCTTCCTGCCATCCTTAGTATGATGAGAAAATAGAGTTTATCAATAAGTGTTTGGAAGGATATCTATGTTTTTTCACTTTAGATAAGCAATCTTAATGGGTGGATTCACTACCACTAGCAAAATGATAGTACAACACTTCCTTCCACACATCTACAAACATATTCCCACTTATGGCATTATATGGATACCATCCTCCATCCATCACATCAACATTGAAGGTGACACTGAAAGTTTAGGTAGTGGAAGATCATATGAATCATTAACAATAGGTTATTTTAGGACTCAAAGAGAATTTGGCCATGGTACAAATATAATGAAACAACAGGCAAACTAACATCATAGTGAAAGGAGATTTGATGTTGGTGATTGGGTTTTCTTGAGATTAGAACCCTATAAGAAAATCTCCCTGAAGGAACAAAGAAAGAAAAATAAGTTGTCACCAAAATATTATCGACCGTACCAGATTTTGCAGATGATTGGTAATGTAGCCTACAAGCTTGAGTTACCACCTACAACAAAGGTACATCCATTTTTCATGTTTCTTGTTTAAAGAAGGTGATTGGTCTAAATATTCCTATATAAACCATGTTTCTAGAGCTAGATGAAGAAGGAAGAATCATTTTGGATCCAAAGTTAATTCTCCAAATGTGCACAAAGAAGTTGAGGACTAGGACAATCACCAAGTACCTCATTCAGTGAAATAATTTACAAGTTGAAGATGTCGCATGGGAAGATGAAGATTTTATGTAGAAACATCCACAGTTGATCAACATTGAGGACAATGCTTCTTTGAAGAGGAGGCCATGCTACACACTTAATATTACATTGGTATGGGTTATGAGTAGTCAGCTTGTGGCTACCTTAACTCTTAATTAAGTTATATAATAATTAATATAGTCTTATATAGGTACTTAGGTCAACCTAGGTGATATATTTTGGTATCTAAGTCAACTTGGGTGATATCCAAGTCTTGAGTATGGTATATATAGGAGGTAGAGGTTAGTCATTGTTAGGATATTATGAATTATGTTCTTCATTGAAGAATTTTGGAGTTTGCCCCCTCCAAGTAGCATATTATTATCAAGTATTTGTAGCATATTTACTATTGTTATGTGGAAAATGAGATCTAGACTAATCAATGCCTTAACCTATCCTTCTCCACATAGCATTAGAACACAAGCCTATCAAGACTTGGCACTTGGTTGCTATCCTCAAGGGGGAGCCAAGTTGTTTGGGGCTCTATTCCTTTGTTGCAAAGAAAGATTGATGACTAATGAATTGACAAAGCTAAGTAATATAAAACCCTAATTGATTATCTGATAAACATGTAGATGACTATTATAATTTCATAAAATAGAAGTGGAATAGACAAATATAAATTAGACAGAACCTGACACCAAAAATAGGGGTAGATCTAACAAGACTCAGACATTGGGTGCCCTAGTCCTAGGATTTCTACATAGATTGAATATTGTCTGATGATCTGTGTACCTAATTTTTGTCTCCTATCTCTTTTCTGTTAGAAACTTCTAATTATGACCTACACACATACAAAGGAGGGAAAATGTTTTGTGGATATATAGGAGCTTGCCTCAGTCAAACCCTCATTTCGGTATTCCTACCTCATGGATCTAGCCAGATCAGTAACAAAAAATAGTGTGTGCTCTGAATCTTAAGTGTTTCTAAGACTCTGATGAGCAATGACAAGCAAATCAATAATCAAAACCTTAGTCAAGTGTGTTAGAGTAGATTTCTATATGCCTCAATCAATGAAATGATAATTAACCCAAGAGAGATGTGTTACCCAAGGGAAGATGTTCAGATCTGTAACTTCACCTCAATGAAGTAGAGAGTGAACAAAGCTTGGAGGCGAGAACAAGCTGAAACCATTCCAAATCACAATGAAGTGGTACAAGCTGATCATTAGTCAGTGATTCCAACCATTCTTCAATACTCTTGAAGATTCAATTAAAGATAGCAAGTAGACAAATATCTTGTAGTAGGTCTTTTCCAAAATGTAGAGCCAATGTTCATTTCGGTACAGCTTCACTATAGAATTCACATCCTTCTTCATAGTGACAAAAACACTAGTTTAAGTAGGGAATCATAGGAATAATTTAGGGCATACACCGACAAGTATTTGAATTTAGGAGACGTTAAAGAGCGCTTACAGATGTCGAAGTCAACGTCATGTCGTCCAAACCAAGGATGACCTTAAGAGTGCTCCACAATCTCAAAAGAAATTGGCAGGACTCAAGTGTTGGGCACCCTAGTCCTAGAAGAATCTTCTCAAAATATGGTCATAGCTTTGGGACTTAACCAAGACCCAAACACCGTTCATGGTTCCAACATGCGAACATCGGTAAGGTTTAGGTAACAAAAAGCATATCTCTTGAGTTAAAGGTAAGGCCAAGGATGGAAGTGGTCCTAAAATGGACTAGGGGAGTGGACACTAAAGTAGGTGCCAAATAGAGCGTGAAATTATGCTTGCACCATCAAGGAGCACAATTTTCTACACTACATTTAGCCCCCACTTTAGCGGGCATATGACACTATGTGCATATGCAAGCTAAACTATATGAAAGCAAATAAGCATGAAAAGGATACCCAAAAGGATACTATAGAGAACATAGAATATTTCCAAGTGAGAGAATGGAGCCCCTATTAAAAAAACCTACAAAACCACAATGTGAAAGGAAGCAAGGTACATGAAACACACTTCCTACACCAACCTAATGAGGGGAATAGTATGCAAATTCTTTTTAATCCTTACAATTTCAGCAATGTTAAACACATAACATAAAGATTACAAAAACAACACAACACATAAAGAAAGTGACACAAGATATATTGTGGGGAAAACCTTTTCAAGTAAAAAACCCCACACTCCAAAACCTACACAATGTATTATCAAATCTATGAAAGGATTACAATACACTTGCAATACAAGTTCTTCCAAGAGTTTGCAAATGTCATTTCTAGAGTAATTTTGGCAGCATAATAGTACCTGTACAAACACTATATGTCTACTACTCCAAAACAATGCATTATATAGAGTTATAAGGCATAAACATGAAGCTTCTAGAGATGGGTGTCCATCTTGGCCACATGGCTATTTTCCTGCATCAAAGGACACTTGTCCAAGCTGCAATTACCTCTCTTACATTTGTCATAAATGGTAGATTTGACTTCCCAAGAATGGAGCGCTCTAGGCTAAAAATAGCTATCACAGATGCTCTTACACATCTTACAGCTATCATAAAATCTACCCAACATAACAACCTTACATGTTGTAAGAGAATCTGTCATACAAGACTAAATATAGTATATTCCTCTTACAACATGTCATATCCCAACTTGGGTGCCCAAAGATGCCTTCTCCACATGCAAAGATACTTTACGACACTTGTCTTCACTTGTCTCAAGAATCTCTATACTTGGCTCTTACACGTCATAGATTATGTCATACACATAACACCTCTATCATACCACAAGATGCTGACACATGGCATATTAGTGCAACCTCAAATGGGATGCCTATATCCACATGGGATGAGTTGACCATCCTAGTCACCTTCCAAGTTGAGTGACACCTCACCATGCCACTTCACACTAAATGACATAACATGATGTGCAACATAAATTACATCATAGGCAAATAAATAAATAAATAATTAATAATCAATGCTAGGAATTGTAAGGTTGAGACACCTTAATTTCCAACATTCTCCCACTTGTCGAACACCTTGCAAGAGCCAATAGAAAGACAAGATTTAATTGCTAGGGGCCAAAAGGCCCATAGACTCTGAACACCATTTGAACTTATCTGTGCCCACAGGTTTAGTCAATGCATCAGCAACATTCTTCAAAGTGTCAACCTTCTCCAATATCACCTTCCCATCTTCTACCATATCTCGAACAAAATAAAATTGAACATCAATGTGCTTTGTTCTAGCATAGAAAGTAGGATTCTTTGCTAAGAAAATCCCACTCTGACTGTCACAATGGATAGTAATCTGTCCTGCATCAAAATCAACATCTAAACACAACATCTTAAGCCAAATGGCTTCCTTACAAGCATGAGTTGCTACCATGTACTCTACTTCTATCATGGACATTTGATCAACCACAAGTTATCACTTACTCATCCAACTAATAGCACCACCAAACATGGTAAATACATAAGCACTAGTGGATCTCCTGCTGTCAATGTCACCCACCCAATCAGAATCCACAAATCCATGAATACTCACAGAATGCTAAGGTCTAGTAGGATAACCATGATAACATTAGGAATACTCGAAAGTACCCCTCAAATATCAGAACACTCTCTTCACTACATCCCAATATACTCGTCCAAGATTAGCCATAAACCGACTAAGGACTCCCACTGCTTGGGCAATGTCTGGTCTTGTATAGACCATAGCATACATCAAGATGCCAACTACACTAGCATAAGGTATTCTACTCATATCCTCTATCTCAGAAGGAGACTTTGGACAATCGTCAATAGATAACTTTGTCCCCATCATAACAAGAATAGTCAAAGGTCTGCAATCCACCATACTAAATCTCTCCAACACAGTGTTAACATACTTCCTCTGGCCTAGCCAAAGTTTTTTTTGCTCTATCTCTTCTGATACCCATCCCCAGAATGTACCTGGCTGCCCCTGAGTTTTTCATTTCAAATTGTGCTGACAACTTGTTGGTCCCCAAATCTTCACACATCAAACTAAAGGTTTGCCACTTCTTATGCTCAAGTTCAATGGAAGACTTGGTCAATAGAGTGGGAGATTGTCTCTTATCTCCCCTTCACTTCAAGTTCTACTGCGCCTAGGGGGTATCCCTCATTCACAATCCATAAATATAAATTTTCATCACCAGGGAGAATGCTCTCATGTATGCACCAAGATTTATAAGATCAACCCCAAATTGGCAATGTTCTTGGATTATCTAATTTATTCATATAAGAGAACATGCAAGACCCTAACCTAAAACAAAATAGTACATGAAATGGTTTGTATGATTTGCTTTTTAAATTGTTGGGTTTCCTAGACCTTTGGACAAATGGATTCCTGATCGGTACCTTATTTGGGTGATAGAGTCAACCTGAGCAATGTAAATATTTCCTCATGACAGTAGAAACTCATAACAAGAGGACTGAAAATAATGAAATTACTGTCTAGCAGTAGTTTGTCCAAGAAAGAGAATCACCTATGACCATATGCTTTAATAATCCCTTGATATTACACATTTTCCTCCATGTCTGATCCAAAGTAAATTTAGTCTACTCCTTGAATAGATGCAGAGAATCAAACATGTAACATAGCAAATGTATATTGAAGAATTCAGAAACCCTTGGCAACTTTGTTCAAAAGAAAAATGCAAATACCTAAGGAGATAGTCACAAATAATCCACACAGAATGTGTTACTCATATAACTCAACTTGGAAAGAAAGCTTATCATTCAGAAATTATTTACTTACATAGCAAAATATGCCTCTGCAACCCAAAATCTAGTCACCTACTCTTACAAAATGCTATCTCCCAAAATGTAGACACCTTGTATCGAAAGCCTAGAGAAAATCCCCCCACAAAATAGAACAACATGCCTTCTTATAGACACAAGAACATGTTGCCCTAAAAAATTATTACATCCTAGTAGTTAGGTGAGTTTTGCATGACAAGTTGCTACCAATGAGCCTGGGGAAATATTACAAAGTTCAAAAAAATAAGGAGAAGACAAAAATTAATGTAAAATATGGAGTTAAATGTTCTTAATTTGTTTTCCCCTTTTGACTTTGTCCACATTTTAATTTGCTGTTACCGGACACCTCCATTTCACAATGTCGCGCAACATATTTGACAGATTCCCATACTTCTTGCGATGCTACAATAAGGGATTGTGTGGCTTCTTCTCAAGCTTCTTGATCGAACTCAGCCCCTTTTAAAATATAGAGAACAAATTATAGCAGCTTCACAAAGTGTACTTAATTCAATTTTTGTTGTCGGGTCATTTTCTGATAGTGCTGGGCATTTTTATGGCTGTAGGAACATGAAATTCATCACAAACACACTTAAAAACTCTGTCCAGGCACAAGGAATGGTCAAGGGATGAATTTGGAGCATGGAATAACAACTTTGGACCAAACAGAGCCTCCAAAAATTATCTGGAAGACCAAAAACGTGAACAACAATGTACTCTACAACAACTCTTGCCTGAAGCTGCCCCAAAATGTCTCAAAGAGACCTCAACAGAGAAGAAAACACACCAACATTCACAGGAAAAGAGCCTCCAGACCCAAAACTGCTCAGAAATGGTGATTTCACACCATTGCACAGTAGCAGGGGAGCAACCAGAAAGCTCATGCAATGGTGTGAAATGCCAAAGACTTGGCTTTATTTCCTTTTGCCTTTCATTTTATAATGTATAAACATTATAATAATGTTTATATTAAAACTTTTATCACCTTATTTTTCCAATTAAAAAATTGTGAGTATTTTCTTTTAAATAATGCATTTGGCAACTTAGGAAAATGAGAATCGGTCAATTTCTCCTCCCGGACAAACGACGCCTTTTTATTGCGGCCACATGGGACATTGAAGGGCTATGAAAATTTGTGCAAGGCCATTATTAATTATTTAGAGCAAACCCTTTTCATCAAAATTTGCATCACCAAAAGATTTTAGGGACTTCCTTTGTAAATTGGTCCACCGGACGCCTTCGCTGCAACTGAAACGCATTAAAATAATGCATCATATGATCTCCAATTTTGATGAAACTAGAACAAGAGATGTTTTGGACCAAAAGAAGAAATGGGTCACCCTCATAATTGTGAGATTTAAAACTTTTCAGAACACCAAATCTAGCCCGATCACAGTCAGAAAAGAATTAAACACCCCATCAAAACTCACCCTGGATGCACAAAACTAAGCAAGCATGTTACCATATGCACCAAAAAACTTCCTACCATATGCGTTTGCAAGATGAACTCTAAGTTGCAAGATTTTAATCGGCGAAGGTGGGCTCCGGGGTAGATTGAGCAACATGTCAACCAAGCCTCTGTCGACACATTGAGAGGAGATAGGCACTTCAAATTTACAAAATTTGAGGGTGCCAACAATGGCTCTTGCTTGGGGATGCATGCCTCTTGCAGGCATGGAGAGATTCCAGTTATCTCTGGGATGTAGACCATGTGTCGAATCCATTGGGCTGCTGAGTAATTGCTCCAACCTCTATCAAACACCATATTCTTAGTAGACTGCTTCAAGACCAGTCTAAAAACATATTTGCCAATTGTTGGCTCACTGATATTTTTACTGACATTCCTCATCACACCAATGCAATTGTCACTGCTACCATAAAAATTATGCAATTTGAAATTAGAAAGTAAGTGAAAAGCACCTTCAAACAACAGACACAGATCACTATCATATATTATTGAACATCCCTCCCATTGATCTAAAAAATAAACTGCTTCATAACCCAACAAATAACAAGCATCTAAAAATATCTCTGATGACCCCTGCTGTAGGCTAACTCTATCACACCTCAACTCCAAATCAGAAAAAATGAAATATTCATACACAACCAGTGAGTTTATACTTGGAGTTTGCCCTCTTTCAATCAGTGAGTCACCCTCTTTACAGAACATGAAATACTCAGATATAGGCAACATCTCCATTTGCTTTGCTAAGCACTAACCTTCATATTCACATAAACTTTTCAACCCTGAAGTAAAAATTTGCAAAACATGCTTATACAAGTAATCATAATCAATTAATAATTGATCACACTCACAGTTACCATGACCAACAAGTTGAAAGAGCTCACTTTTTGAAACATCCTCATATCCCTCATTATTGTGCTTGACAGTTTCATCATTAAGCTCTGCCTAAAATACTTCAAAAGAAGGATTGACAAATTCCAAATACAACCCATTGGCAAAGGCTTCATAATCACCCTTCCCACATACATCACAATCAATACTGTCCCCTATTGTGTCAATATGAACATTTGAAACCTATTAATCCACACTTGAACAATGACCCTTATTTTCTTTCTCACCAATGCATTCATAATTAAAACTAAACATTTCAGCTTCTACATTGTAGGAATGACCGTCATTCTCAAGGAAACAATCATATAGGTCTGGATTTTGATAGGTGTCAACACATTTTTTGTTATTATGCAAATCAAGATCCTCCTCATTCAGTGTGAGCATTTATATATCTTCTTTATACAAATAGTCATCTACAACTAGAATGTTATTACCATTATTTGAATCATAAGATGAGATATTAGACCTGACACCTATGCATTCTTGTGGTTCTTTAATGACAACATCATTGCAAGAAGTAATCTCATGTATATCACTGCAATCTATTTTCACACATTCTTCTTTTATGGGCTGATCACAAACTTTGTTTTCTTCATTATAGACCCAATCCTTATGTTGTATCATGAGCTCTTCATCCTTATGCATTATGCCATGACTGCCCTTTGCATAATCACCTCTCAATGAACAAATTGGAACAACTGAAATATATTCATTTTGAAAACTATTCTCATCCTCTAATTTACATTGTTGATCTGCATAAAATGCTTTGCAATAACCAACACTCGCAGCCATGTATCCTATTGGCATTCCATATTTCTGGTTATTCTCAATATCCATAGAAAATTTGTAGGCTTGATGCAATGTGGCAGGTTCCTTATCTCTCAGCAAATAGCTCATTTCCTCATCAAATGCAGTCAGATAGATTGCCAAACATAATGCATCATTCGGTCTCATATATTCTGGGATATGTTTGAGCAATTTTATAAATCTTAAATTAAAGGCTGGAACCAACTCATCATTTTCCTTTTGAATGTTCATGAATTGTGTAATCAGCCCGTTCACCAAATTGTTCAAGAAATGCAACTTTGAGCTCAACCCATGAAGAAATAGAACAGTCAGGCAAGAATGAAATCCAGTCCCTAACATCATTTTGCAAAGTTTGAACAAAAAGCCTCATAACTACATCTTCATGCTCAATCTCAAAGTCATCCAGTAAATCACAGAAAACTTGTAAATGTATTTGTGTTGATTCAAAATTCTATCCATTATATTTTGGTAAACACTTTCTAATTTCACTAGGGACAACATTTGGGTATCCATGAATACCATTAAAATTGAGAGCTTTATATCTTTCAATAGAGAATACCCCTTTTTGAGTACATGACCAAGATTGATGTCCTGATCTAATCATTTTGAATGAAAGAGATGAAGTACCTGGGAATATGTTGCAACTTCAAGCAGGTTCAACAATAGAGTTGCCACCACTCCAAAGAGGACAAAATACCAAAAGCTAAAAGCTCTTGCCTGATCAATTGCATTCTGGGTTCACTTCACCAACAAAGCACCATTACAAATTCTTTAGACATGTTGCAATACCTTCCACTTTAGACCGTGAAAACCTTTTAACTCATTTGAATCTCCCAAAAGATGAGCATCTGTGTTCTCCCCAGCAAAGTCTCCAATTCTGTTGGTCCCCAAATCTGCACACATCAAACTCTAAAGGTTTGCCACTTCTTATGCTCAAGTTCAATGGAAGACATGGCCAATAGAGTGGGAGATTGTCTTTTATCTCCCCTTCACTTCAGGTTCTGCCGTACCTAGGGGGTATCCCTCATTCACAATCCATAAATATAAATTTTCATCACCAGGCAGAATGCTCTCATGTATACACCAATAGTTATAAGATCAACCCCAGATTGGAATGTTCTTGGATTATCTAACTTATTCATATTAGAGGACATGCAAGACCCTAACCTAAAACAAAATAGTACATGAAATGGTTTGTATGATTTGCTTTTTAAATTGTTGGGTTTCCTGGACCTTTGGACAAATAGATTCCAGATTGGTACCTTATCTGGGTGATAAAGTCAGACTCAACAATGTAAATGTTTCCTCATGACATAACAAACTCATAACCAGAGGACTGAAAACAATGAAATTACTATCTAGTAGTAGCTTGTCCAAGAAAGAGAATCATCTATGACCATATGCTTCAATAATCCCTTGATATTACACATTTTCCTCCATGTCTAATCTAAAGAAAATTTAATCTACTCCTTGAATAGATGCAGAGAATCAAACATGCAACATAGAAAATGTATATTGAAAAACTCAGAAACCCTTGGCAACTTTGTTCAAAAGAAAAATGCAAATACCCAAGGAGATAGTCACAAATAATCCACACAGAATGTGTTACTCATATAACTCAACATGGAAAGAAAGCTTATCATTCAGAAATTATTCACTTACATAGCAAAATATACCTCTGCAACCCAAAATCTAGTCACATGCTCCTACAGAATGCTATCTCCCAAAATGTGGACACCTTATATCCAAAGCCTAGAGAAAATCCCCCCACAAAATGGAACAACATGCTCTCTTATAGACACAAGAGCATGTTGCCCTAAAAATTTATTACATCTTGGTAGTTAGGTGAGTTTTGCATGACAAGTTGCTACCAATGAGCCTAGGGAAATATTACAAAGTTCACAAAAATAAGGAGAAGACAAAAATTAATATAAAATATGGAGTTAAATGTTCTTAATTTGTTTCCCCCTTTTGACTTTGTCCACATTTTAATTTGTTGTTACCGGGCACCTCCATTTCGCACTGTCGCACAACATATTTGACAGCTTCCCATACCTCCTGCGATGCTGCAATAAGGGATTGTGTGGCTTCTTCTCAAGCTTCTTGATCGAACTCAACCCCTTTTAAAATACAAAGAACAAATTATAACAGCTTCACAGAGTGTACTCAATTTAATTTTTGTTGTCGGGTGGTTTTCTGACAGTGTTGGGCTTTTTTATGGCTACAGGCACCTGAAATTCATCACAAACACACTTAAAAACTCTGTCCATGCACAAGGAATGGTCAGGGGACAAATTTGGAGCACGGAGTAGCAACTTTGGACCAAACAGAGCCTCCAAAAATTAGTTGGAAGACCAAAAACGTGAACAACAATGTACTCTACAACAACTCCTACCTGAAGCTACCCAAAAATGCCTCAAAGAGACCTCAACAGAGAAGAAAACACACCAACATTCACAGGAAAAGAGCCTCCAGACCCAAAACTGCTCAAAAATAGTGATTTCGTACCATTGCACAGTAGTAGGGGAGCAACCAAAAAGCTAGTGCAATGGTGCGAAATGCCAAAGACTTGGCTTTATTTCCTTTTGCCTTTCATTTTATAATGTATAAACATTATAATAATGTTTATATTAAAAATTTGATCACCTCATTTTGCCAATTAAAAAATTGTGAGAATTTTCTTTTAAATAATGCATTTGGCAACTTAGGAAAATGAGAATCGATTAACTTCTCCTCCCGGGCAAACAATGCCTTTTTACTACGGGCACATGGGACATTGAAGGACTGTGAAAATTTGTGCAATGCCATTATTAATTATTTAGAGCAAACCCATTTCATCAAAATTTGTATCGCCAAAAGATATCAGGGACTTTCTTTGTAAATTGGCCTACCGGATGCCATCGCCGCAACTGGAATGCATTAAAATAATGCTTCATATGATCTTTGATTTTGATGAAAATGGAACTAGAGATGTTTTAGACCATAATGTGAAATGGGTCACCCTCAGAATTGTGAGATTTGAAACTTTTTGGAACACCAAATCTAGCCCAGTCACAGTCAGAAAAGAATTAAATACCCCATCAAAACTCACCCTGGAAGCACAAAATTGAGCAGACATTTTACCATATGCACCAAAAAACTTCCTACCATATGGATTTGCAAGATGACCTCTGATTTGCAAGATTTTAATTGGCGAAGGTGGGCTCCAGGGTAGATTGAGCAACATGTCAACCAAGCCTCTGTCGACACATCGAGAGAAGATAGGCACCTCAAATTTGCAAAATTTGAGGGTGCCAACACAATTGAGACTTCAAATCAGAAATCATATTCTTACCATTCTCAATAAGCAACATATCATCAACATACAGTGCAATAATGAGAATATGATCATTGTCAAACTTGTAATACACATAATGATCTGATTTCAATCTCAGAAATCCAATAGACAACACAAAGGTATCAAAATTCAAGTACCACATCCTAGGAGATTGTTTCAATCCATACCAAGACTTCTTTAACTTGCAAACCAAATTTTTTTACCTTTTACTATGTAGTGCTCTGGCTATGACATGTAAATTTCTTCCTGCAAGTCACCATGAAGGAAAGTTGTCTTCACATCCATTTGTGCCACTTCTAAATTATAAGCTGCTACAAGAGATAACATGAACTGAATAGATGTCAGCTTTGCAATGGGACATAAAATCTCACCATAATCAATTCCCTCCACTTGTGAATACCCCTTCGCAACCAATTTGTCCTTATGCTTCTCAACACTGCCATCTGCACCAAATTTCTTCTTGAACACCCATTTGCATCCAACAGGTTTCCGTCCATCAGGCAAAGGCACCAAGTCCCAAGTTTTATTCTTTTCCAAAGAAGCCATCTCATCTTCCATGGTCTCCTTCCAGGAACCTTCATCTTTAATACCCATAGCCTCTTTTGCAGTTCTAGGCTCATCAGTGTTAGAAATCAAGGCAAAAGCTCAACTAGAATCAAGCAATGAATAACCAAACTTGTCAGGTTGCTTCTTGATTCGTGTGGACCTCCTCAAAGGTTGAGGTGGATGTTATACTTCTTCTTCTAAACTTTCAGAGCTGCTAGAGCTCTCCTCATCATTATGTCTAACAGGGTCTTTCGGTTCAGTCTTCTCAGGGGTAGTAGGAAACTGAACCACATCTTCTTTCTTTACTTTTTCTTTAGGCTATAAAACAATAGGAGAAGGAGATACCTCTTTGAAAATAACACTTCTGCTATACAACACTTTCTCATCCACAGGATCCCAAAGCTTGTACCCTTTCACGCCGACACCATAGCCAATGAAGATACACTTAACTGGCTTGTTCTCTAGTTTTGACCTCTTCTCCTTAGGCACATGTGCATATGCCTCACAACCAAAAACACGAAGATGTCTCAATGAAGGCTTCTTATCAAACCACACCTCAATAGGTGTCTTATCAATGAGCACCAAAGTAGGAGACTTGTTAACCAAGTAACAAGCCGTGGCTATAGCTTTAGCTCAAAACTTTTGTTCGAGGCTAGCACCACTAAGCATACTCCTAGCCCTCTCCATCAACATTTTGTTCATCCTCTCTGCAACTCTATTTTGCTATGGGGTGTATGGAGTTGTCTTATGTCTTTCAATCCCATGTTCTTTACAGAACTTGTCGAACTCTGCAGAACAAAACTCACCATTGTTATTTGTTCTCAAACACTTAATCTTTTTACCAGTCTGATTCTCTACAAAATCTTTAAACTCTTTGAACCGACTAAAGACTTTAGATTTGCTTCTGAGAAAATAAGGCCATGTCCTCCTACTATAATCATCAATGAATGATACAAAATATAATGATTTAGAAATTGAAGAAACATTCACAAGACCAAACACATTAGAATGAATAAGATCCAACACACCAGAAGACTTATGAGAACTTAAGTAAAACTAAACACGGTTTTGTTTTCCATATACACTGTTCAAAAAAGTCAAACTCAAGATTACAATCATTTAACCCCTCAATGAGGTTTTTATTTTTTAGGTCTCTAAGGCCAGTCTCACCAATGTGACCAAGTCTCTTATGCCACAACATTATCTTTTCAGTAGGAAGTTTCATTTCCAAAGCATGAGCACCCTTAGGTACCCAGAAAGCACTACCATCAGAAGTAGAAGCAACACACTTTTTCACTGTGGGTTCCAATCGTGAGGATGAAGAATCTGAAGGTCTTTTCTTTGAAACAGAAGAACTATTGCATTGAGTAGTGCATGCATCCAGCTAAAATAGAGTACCTCTCCAAGTGCCCTTAGCAAGCACCATAGCTCCTCTCGTCATCTTGCATCTTCCACCTGAGAAGACAACCTGCACACCTGCATCATTCAATTTACTTATAGAGAGTAGGTTTCGTGCTAAACTGGGGATGTGCATAACCCCATTGATCCCCTTCACTCGTCCATCAGGAAATCGGATCAAGACTCTTCCATAGCCAACAATCTTTAGGTGAGAGTCATCACTCAAGTACACCTTCCCACCATCTTATTCTTCATACTTTGTAAACCAACCTTGATGTGAGGTCATGTGGAAGGAAGCACCAGAGTCAATCAACGGCACATATTTTAATGCATGGGTGGCTAAGGATGCAACAAAATCATCACCACCATCTTGTGGCTTGTCAGAATCAGAATCAAAGGTGTTCTTTTTCTTCTTCTCCTCCTTGCACTCCTTTCAAAAGTGCCCAGTTTTTTCATAGTTCCAACACACTGTCTCAGACTTTCCAGGAGATTTGGATCTCCCATGGAATTTGGATTTTCTCTTTTCATCTTTCATGTCTTTCTTTTTCCCTTTCTCTTTGGGTCTACCACAAACCACAAGAGCCTCCTTTTCCAATTCAAAAGACTTTCTCCACATCTCTTTAGATAATAGTGAAGACACCACTTCATCCATCTTGAAGGTGGTTGTAGTACTCCCAATGGCCATGACAAGGTGGTCCCATGAGTCTAGCAAAGAATAAAGCAAGGTCATGCAACAATCCTCCTCCTCCATCTTTACACCAATGGATGTCAACTATGCAACTAGCATGTTAAAAGCATTCAAGTGATTTGCAATCGATCCTCCATCATCCATCCTTAGAGAATATAGCTTCTTCCTCAGGAATAACTTGTTTACTAGGGATTTAGCTTGATAAACATCACCAAGTTTATTCCATAGCTCTTTCGCAGTCTTCTCTTCATGAACATTCAACAAGACGGAATCAGCTAAATTGAGTCTCACAAGACCCTTAGCGTTTTGATCTTTGAGATCCCATTCATCTTGAGGCATTGTCATTGGTTTTGTGCCAGAAATTGCTTCCCATAGATCTCTGTCAACAAGCATGTCTTCTATTTTGAGTTTCCACAACTTGAAATTACTACTGTTAAACTTTTCCAACTCTATTCTTTCGGATGTACCTACCATCTTCTTGTTGCAACAAGATTACAAAATACTCTACACAGACTCCCACTCAATTGAAGATTAGCTCAAAAAACCCCTACCCAACAACTAGGATCCTAGGTGATCAATATCTGATACCAACTAAAAGGAAGCAAGATACACGAAACACACTTCCTACACCAACTTAATGAGGGAAATAGTATGCAAATTCTTTTTAATCCTTACAATTTCAACAATGTTAAACACATAACATAAAGATTATAGCAGCAACACAACACATAAAAAAACCCCACACTCCAAAACCTGCACAATGTATTATCAAATCTGTGAAAGGATTACAATACACTTACAATGCAAGTTCTAGGAGTCTGTAAATGTCATTTCTAGAGTAATTCCGGTAGAATAACAGTACCTGTACAAACACTATATGTCTACTACTCCAAAACAATGCATTATATAGAGTTATAAGGCATAAACATGAAGCTTCTAGAGATGGGCGTCCATCGTGGCCACATGTCCATTTTCCTACATCAAAGGACACTTGTCCAAGCTATAATTACCTCTCTTACATCTGTCATATAGGGCAGATTTTACTTCCCAAGAATGGAGCGCTCCAGGCTAAAAATAGCTATGACAGATGCTCTTACACATCTTACAATTGTCATAAAATCTGCCCAACATAACAACCTTACATGTTGTAAGAGAATGTGTCATACAAGATTAAATATAGTATATTCCTCTTACAACATGTCATAGCCCAACTTGGGCGCCCAAAGATGCCTTCTCCACATGCAAAGATACTTTATGACACTTGTTTGCACTTGTCTGGAGAATCTCTATACTTGGCTCTTATGCGTCATAGATTCTGTCATACACAATAACACCTCTGTCATACCACAAGATGTTGACACATGGCATATTAGTGCAACCTCAAATGGGATGCCTATATCCACATGGGATGAATTGACTATCCTAGTCACCTTCCAAGTTGAGTGACAACTCACCATGCCACTTCACACTAAATGACAAAACATGATGTGCAACATAAATTACATCATAGGAAAATAAATAAATAAATAAATAATAATCAATGCTAGGAATTGCAAGGTTGAGACACCTTAATTCCCAACACAATGTTAGGGACCGCATCCTACAAAACCATTTTGTTAGAAAGAAGCAAAAAACTATCCTACAGGAAAAAAGATGTATTAGTCCAAAAAACTTCTAAGGGGAATAAGAACATGATCCAGAGTGAAACTCGTGGGTAGATATATGCCCCCCTATTTCTTTCTTGCTTCTATGGAGGTAGAAATACGGTGACGCTTTCTCTACTACAAGTTCCTAGAAAGTTGATGAATATGCCTTAGGTAGGGTCATTTGATAAAATAATGTTGGGACGAAAGACATATGAGGGGCAAGAGGGCGGAACTAGTATTCCAACGCAACAAAGAGTGTGAAAATCAAAGTTCTCAAGCCCAAGTTATGAGAGTTTGAATGAAGAGTGTTCGAATAGAAAGATAAGCATTTTGAAGTTTTACTATAAATAGTAAGGAGGTTTTCACCTTTTACTATTTCATTTGAAGTTTTCATTTTCGCAGCATTCGGAGTATCTTGGATGATCACGATTGTGACGATGCCACACAGGCAGCCATATTGACCACCCATGCTGGATGCACTAAGGGATTGCATAACGCCTTGGGCGTGCGGGCACACGAGGTAGGTTCAAGTTTTGAATTATGCATTTAGTATTTTTGTCATTTTGTATTATTTTTGTTATTTTTCATGTCAAAAAGTACCCTAGGGGCACTGATGTCCATCAAGGGCACTAGGGTCCATCGGGGCACTAGGATCGCAATGTGGCACTCATGTCCTGCTACAGTATCAGTGTCCTATCAGGGGTGCTAGTGTCCAGGGGATTTTGGCTAAGTTTTGTAGTTTAGACTTGTTTTTGATTTCCTATTTTCATGGGAGTGATAGATTTGTGTTGGTGTGGTTACAGGTGCCCCCAATGATGTGAGAGCATTTAGGTGGGCATTTATACACATTATTGTGTAGCCACGTAGAGACACTTACTACCGCAGAGGCTACTCACTAGAGAGATGTAGGATTATGGTGGGTGTATGTGAGGCTTACCATTTCACTCCCTTATATTGACTACTTTATTTTACTGTTGGAGACACATTTTAGACTTATGGGACTATTGATCCCAATTTTTAGGACTATTAGACTTTATGCTTTCTGATGATTTATTATCTTTAGCATGATTATGATGTGACTAGACCTTGATTTGATTCACTGACGATGTTTAGACATATGATTTACATTATGATGACATTGGGATACTATTCATGTGTTTATGTGATGGATATATTATGTGATGTCATTTTGAGATGGATTATTGAAGTACAAATTAGGAATCTAATTATGATGTGATTCTTTGATGTTTATGTGATTATGAGGTGTTGTGAGTGTATGTTTCACTTTGCTTTGGCTATGATATACATGTTGGACTAATATTTAATCTGAGTGCGCAGGTGTTTCTAACCAAGCCACAGATAATCAGAGATTATCCCACACACTTTGTGATTCCTGCGTTAAGCCAATCTAGTTCCAAGAGGAACCAAGATCAATTATGTGATGTATGATGAAATTTTGTAATGTTGTTGTGTGATGTTAGTTGGGTTAGGTCTACCCCTTCTTCTATTTGATTTTTGATTGGTGTTGTTAAGTGTAATGTTCATTTGAATCTTATTTTGAGTTTATAATTTTGAGACCTCTTTTTATGTGTTTTTACTCAACCTATGGTGCTCAAAACGGGTTAAAATTGACCCTCGGTTGTACCCCTATGGTCTAGGGACCATTTGAGCTTGTATAACCTTAGGTAAACTCCCATTTGGTCACTTTAACTTCACCTTGAAGTAAAGTGACGAAAATGGAAGTTTGGGAGGGAAAGGATGAGTGGGTCAAACACTCAACCTCTTCCTTTCCTTTTTCCTAGGTTGGGGAGTCTTCAAGACCCCTTAATTATGGACTCCTCAACTCCAAGCCTCTCCCACAATTGGTGAGGGTACCTTAGGGTTGAGTGGGCTTTCTTAGGAGGAGATGATGTTGATAACTGAGAGGGGGGGTGAATCAGTTATCCTAATTGTTTCTTCTTTTGAACTTTCTTATTAATCAATGCAGCATTGAAGTAAACAAACAAACATTACCATGAAATGAGAAACACATGATACAGTATTTTTGACGTGGAAATCCTGTTAAGGGAAAAAACCACGGGGTGATTAACCTAAAGATTATTCTCTGTTAGAAGAATAAGGAATTACAAAATGGCACTTGCCAATTAAGGCTCACTGCCCGAGCATACTGCTCACAAAGAGGCACACTGCCTACAAGGAGACACACTGTCTACAAAAGAATGTTATATAATACTTGAACTGATCAGAAGCATACACATATGCTGGAGGTCAGTTCCAGTTAGGCTCAGTACACTGATCTACTGCACTTCATCTTTCCTCTTCTCTTTATTCTGCTTTCCTTTCACATACCGGATCTCTCTCTGGCTGTTTCTGCTCTGCTCTGCACTTATTCGCACAATCACATCATACAACCTCACTTTTCACAACTAAATCCATCGTGCATATATATCTGCACAAGTAATTTCATCACCTTTCTAGTCGGCATCCAGAACAGTCTATTTTCTCACAACCTCTGTTCTATTGGCTGAATCCTTGCTCATCAAGTAATGCGGATCAAGCATATACTTGTAGATATCATTAATCATGTCAGCCAAACATAATCCATGTCTTCATAACCTTTACCACTGTCAGAAACACATCCAAAAAGCAATCTGATGTTCTGTCAGTCAGTTCTTCCTCTGTTCACACTGTTACTCAGGAATCTGGTATTCAACTGTTCATATCTTTTTCCTTGTCCATCACCAGAAGCTAAATCCTTGGAATCTATTACTCAAGGTAGTCCTCTTGACTTCCCCAAATCTGCACTGTACCAAGACACTTCCTCTGAGAGATCCGGACCAATCTGTCGGACCTTGCCACATGCTCTGTTCTTGTTCACCGGACCACAACAATCTTCATTCAAACTTCCGGTAGAGACACACCATGACTTGCGGATATGTGGGATGACCTTTGTTGCCATCAATGACAACAAACATAAATCCATATAGTGTCTCTTGCCAACAGATGATTGGGGCACATGTGGTACCCACTCCTTTGGTTCCACCTTTCTCTCCCACATATGTGAGAGAGAGCAAGTGGAGGGGAGCAAGACTTGGTGGAATAGGTGGTGACACTTCCAAGAGTCTTGAAAGTGGTTGTGTGGAGGAGTGAGGAGGTGACATGTGTCACCTCCCCATTCCTCGAGGCTCATGAGAAGAGCCTATTTTAATCCATCTTGAAGAGAGGGAGGGGGTTGTTGAATCTTTTTCAATTTTTGAATTTTGGTTGCTTTGAGGAGAAAGTTAGAGGAAAATTTGGAGACTCAACTTGGAGAGGGAGTTAGAGGAGCTCTTCTCACCTATCTTCCATTTGGGCTTTATAAGGTAGGACTCAAGGAAAATGCCTTTCCTTATGCATTTTTCTTTACTTGTGTGATGCTATGTGTGAGTTTCTATTTTTTGTTTTTGCTTATTGTTGTGGAAAAAATGGTTATGGGAGTTGTGAGAGCATCTCTATTTGAAGAAAATGCTCAACATGTATGGGGTAGGGGAGGAGTGAACCTCATCGGGGTCACATCCTTGGTTTTGTGGTATTTTAGCCTTGAGGGAAATATGTGCAAATGAGTATTTGTGAAATGGCTTGAGAGCCAAGAGGAAGTTATGTGAAAATTGTGGTTTTAAGCGTTGGCTTGAGGCCTTGAGGATTTTGGTTTGGGAATTTTTGGAGTGACACTCTTAAGTTGAGTGATGTCCACTCCCCTACCCCATTAAACTCATCTTTGGTGAGTTTTTGTTATGTGTAAGCCATGGGAGTTTATTATTTTGGTGTTAGTGTGCTTTGTTGTAATGTGGTGTGTGCTTTCCTTGTGTGAGGATGACCTCCTAGCTCGGGGGTGACTCATGAGTGAGTCTATGGTAGGGAGGAGAGCAGTTTGTTAGTGGCTTCTTTTCCTTCCTTGTGTTTAATGCAGGATTCTTGGAGCTATGAAATGTAGAAGAAAATGGGACTTTCCTTCTTGAGTTGTCTTTTTGGGCTCTTGTGAGAGTAATGCCAAGTTTGACCTTGTGTAATTGTTCAAGTCAATAGAGAGAAAATAAAATTGCTCCCTTGTAATGTAAAGACATATGTGCAAATTTTGAGTTGTATTTCTATTTATTTGCATATGGAAATAAAGGTCTTTCTTGTTGATTTATTTACTATGTGGGAAAAGTGTGTAGTAATAGACAAGTTTTATGTGCAAACCTCTTGGTGGATATATATGTTTTATTTCAAGATAAAAAGAAAGAATATGTTGCTGTTTTGTTTATTGAAAGGTTGATGAAAATGAAATTTCTTTTAGGAAAGAAAAGATAATCATTGTTGTTTTAGTTTAAAAAAAATTTATATAAGTTTTTAAATCTATTTACTTTCCCTCAAAGAGAATACTTATTTTGAAATACAACTATATTTAAGAAGAGGAGAAAAAAGGACATATTGACTGTTGTTGTGGGAGGTTGTATGGATAGACATGTTTCAAATAAAAATATATATATGAGTTGTATATATATAAACATATTTAACACACTTTTGTATAAATTTCTCTTATTTGTAGCTTGCTAGGCAAACTCTTTTAGATTGTGAAAAAAAAAGAAAACTAAGTATGTTAATATATATATATATATATATATATATATATATATATATATATATATATATATATATATATGTGTGTGTGTGTGTATTTTATAGAAATATTTAGTAATCGGCATCTGAGAGCCCTAAAGGATCTACCCAGCGTTATTGAAGATTCGAATTTTTTTTTAAAGAGTCTGAGCGTTGAAATTGAACCTGTGTGTGGGGAGGGGGCCGAGCCCACCCACACCCCCTACCCTATCACCTCCTTAAAAACTCAGCTAGCGCCCAATCCTCTCACACTGCCTCTTTGTTACCAGTGTTCAATACTTGTTGAAAAAAAAGAGACTATTGTGCTCAGTGGCGATGCCTCCATGTGCATTGCCGCCGTTGAACCTGCACACCTCTTCTTTTAGACCAGTGCTATTTAAATATATATAAAGTGTGTATACTCCATTTCTAATCCTTACAAAAAAATAAAAATAATAACTCTTTGTAAAAGAAAACCAGCAAGGATTAATTTCTCAGATCTGGGTTTATATATATATATATATCAAATAAAAAAAAGAAAAGTGGATACCTATTGTTTATCCATCCTTGAGTGGCAACCATGGCTGCCCCACTCCATTAAACTTGCACACAAAAAAAAATGGAAGAAAGACGATTGAGAGAAGAAAATAAATGAGAAGAAGTAGAAGAGAGAAAAGCAAAATGAGTTGGAGGCTAGGGTTATGTTTTCTCTCATAAGGAAATTAATTTTTTAATTGGAGAACTTTTAGGGCTTTCTTTTTGAGTTTGATTTCTTTTTTTTTTAATTTTAATTTTTACCTTTTCTCCTATTTTGGTGGACGGATTTATTCTCATTCTTTTATTTCTTTTCTTTCTTTTTGATTTTTTAAATTTTATGAGGGGATAGGGGAGGGGGGGAAGATTTATGTGGGTTTTCATTTTTAGTTTAATTAAATAGTGAAATTTCTCTTCTTACATCCTATTAATTGGGTGACTCTTATTTTTTGTTTTAAATTTTATTTTAATTTTAATCTTGAGGAAATATGGAAAGAGGGTAAAATTATTACACCTAAGACCCTATCTTTTGGGGAATTATATTTTAATTTATTAGTAAATTTAATTGTTTGGGTTATCTTTATTAGTTGGCCTATATTAATTTGAGTTTAATTAATTATTTAGTTGTTTTAATTAATTTAACTTTATTTTACTTTAGTAGTAATTTTAATTGTTTTGGGATTAATTAATTATTTAATTGTTTATTTAATTTAATTTTTGCTTAAATGGGGAGTTGATTTTATAACGTTATTAATGGATTTTAATTTAAACCTATGGTTTAATTTTTTTCTCTTTATCCTCAAAATGTTGTTGGGAAACCTATTTAAAATTAATAATTTGAACGCTGATAAGGCGTTATGCAGCCAGATTTTTCTGGAGATTTGACCGAGTAATTTAAGTGGTTTATTTATGCATTTAATTAAAATTTAATCTTTGCCTTGAGACTACGTTTTAAATGCAATCATAATTATTAATCTATTTTTGCTTAGGGTTAGGGTTTAGATTTCGGCACATGTCGAAATCCTGCTACTTCACCTAGGAAACTTAGGGTTGATGTCAATTCTGATTCTAACCCTAATGACGATCCTCCTCGGGATGCCTAACCCCCTAGTTAGCTTCCATCACATAAGGGAATGCACATGTGATCGCATTACCCCGCATTTGACTGACATGTTTATGCCTTATGCATATTGCCACCGAGCACACTGATGCGTGCGAGGGGATTTCTAGGGATACGTAGAAATTTTTTGATATTTCATGTCATGACCACATGACAAATGTGGACATGACACATGTGTTGCGTGTCATGACCGTAGGGTAAATGTGGGCATGACATTTGGTATCAGAGCCTAAGTTTAAACACTGGGCTTGTTTGGGCACATTATTATTTCCACAATTTTGATTAATTTGTAATTACCTCATTTTTTGTAGGATGCCTCCCCGACGAGTTCGGTGAGCACGTTCATGCCACACTGCGTTCGCTGAGGTGTACAGTGATTCTTTAGCTGAGGGTTAGGCACCGTCGGCCCCACAGGCACCACCGGCACCATAGGCCCTACCTATACCAGATATTGGACCACAGATACTTCAGGCACTATAGGTCGTGTTAGATAGACTACCACTGGTCATAGTTGCACCACGCATAGAGCCATGTGTTGAGCCCTACGTTGATCTGCGAGAGGAGCCAAGCATGGAGTCACGTGTGGAGCCACGTGTGGAGCCCCGCGTCGAGCTGCGAGAGGCACCATGTGTGGAGCCGTATGTTGAGAAACCAGATACGATGGAAAAGGAGGTTAGATTGGCCTACAGGGCTCATAGCAGGAGCCCTCCACGTCATGCTAGGCATGAGGAGACAGTACATGTGGAGCAAATTTTTCACAAGTTGTATGATCATTATGCGGATGAGCCTATTAGAGGGCACAGAGATCGAGGAGACCCCATTAGGGATTTGTTGAGGTTGAATCCTCCTACATTCACTAGAACTATAGAGGGTGCCAAAGTTGATGCTTGGCTCATCAGCCTAGACAGATGCTTTGCGTTGCGTCCTTATGGAGGCAACATAAAGGCACATGTGGCAGTCCACCTATTGCGAGATGTAGTAGCTACTTGGTGGTGCACTGAGGAGTGCAAGCGCCATCTATTATTGGACACACTCACATGGGAGACTTTCATTGAGCGCTTCAATGCGCAGTATTTATCAGATCACTACAGATAGTGTTGCATAGATGAGTTTCACAACCTTCAGCAGAGAGGGCTTACTATTGCTTAGTATGAGGGTAGATTCACCGAGTTGTCTCGATATGCAGAGTATCTCCATGATGAGAAACTCTTGGTGCATAAGTTTATCAGAGGGTTGAACCATAGCATAGTAGGGCCTGTAAGCATGGCAGACCCCTAGACATTGAGTGATGCTACCGAGAAGGCATACATAGCTGAGGAGATATAGGGATGAGGGTAGGGTTCACGCCATCAGTTTTAGGATTGTGGGTAGCAGTAGCATTAGCAGAGTTACCGTAGACCACTACTGCCACCCTAGAGAGGAGGATTTAGTTTTCCATCACTACCTCCTAGGCCTCCACAACAGCAGCAGTAGCTGTAGTAGCAACAGAGATTTAGGCCATAGCAGAGGGCACACGAGGGTCATAATCAAGGTTGGTAGCAGCAGGGTCCACGTAGAGATCAGAGGCAACATGGACCACCTGCAGGACTCGCGAGGACACAATAGTCATATAGGGGTTCACAGGGCTCCATAGGTAGATCTAGACAACAATAATCAAGTAGGACTCAGACTGGATAGGTATAGGCTTGGGACCCATGTTATGTTTGTGGTGGGGTAGGACATTTGGCCAGAGAGTGTCCACAAGGTTTCACAGTAGGGGGACAACCCCATTTAGGAGGGTCAGAGCAGATTGTAGGAGATGTGGGCAAGTCCCACCGTATGTTTGCAGTGGTTGACAACCGCCAGGCTGATTTCCAGGCCTCAGTGATTGAGACATCAGGTATGATGGGGGGTGTCCCCATTTCTATTCTTTTTGACTCTGGAGCTACTGACTCTTTCATATCTCCATCGTTAGTGGAGCATTGCAGGCTGGTGGCCTCTAGGCAGGGTGATAGGTGGGAAGTTGAGTTGGCCACAGGGGCCAAGACAATAGTAGATGCCTTAGTCCACGACTATGAGATATCTTTGGGACCCTTTACTATAGTGTGTGACCTTAGAGTTATGACATTAGGATCCTACGATGTGGTTTTGGGTATGGACTAGCTTGCAACTCATAGGGCCAAGCTAGATTATCGTCAAAAGGTGATTAGCTTCTTAGATGATCATGGTGCATCAGCTGAGATAGTGGGCATTTAGAAGCCCACAACAGTTCATTTGATATCTACTCAGTAGCTTAAGCACTGCATGCAGAAGGGATGCCAGATGTTTGCTATTACAGTTAGTGACAGATCAGAGGATGAGCCTGAGGCATCATTAGATGACCATACCATCTTGTGAGAGTTTGTTGATGTGTTTCCAGTAGAGTTACCAGAGATACCACCCTATCATGAGGTAGACTTTCATATTGATTTAGTGCTGGGTGTTGAGCCAGTGTCTCATGCACCCTACAGGATGACCACTCATGAGCTCATAGAGCTCAAGTTGCAGCTTGAGGACTTGCTTGAGAAGGGGCACATCTGACCCAGTGTTTCACCTTGGGGCACTCTGATCATCTTCATGAAGAAGAAGGATGGGTCACTTCGTTTATGCATGGATCATAGGCAGTTGAATAAGGTGACGGTGAAGAACCGTTACCCTCTACCCAGGATTGATGATCTCTTTGACCAGATGCAAGGAGCCAGGGTGTTCTCTAAGATTGACCTGAAGTCTAGTTACCATCAGTTGTGTATCACAGAAGTAGACATCCATAAGACTACCTTCCAGACACGATATGTCTACTATGAGTTCAATGTGGTCCCCTTCAGTTTGATGAATGCCCCTATAGTGTTCATGAGTCTCATGAACGGGGTGTTCCGAACCTACTTGGATCGGTTCGTGATTATTTTTCTTGATGACATATTGATCTATTCACAGACCAAGGAGGAGCATGAGGAGCACTTATGTCAGGTTTTACAGTGCTTGAGAGAGCAGCAGCTATATGGCAACTTGGTGAAGTGTGCCTTTTTCAGGACTGAGGTGCAGTACTTAGGACACATCTTATCTGGCGATGGTATCTCTGTAGATCCATTGAAGATTAGGGCTATCAGAGATTGGCTAGCACCCACTAGTGTGACAGAGGTCAGAAGTTTTAAAGGATTAGCCAGTTACTACCACAAATTCGTAGAGGGATTTTCCAGGGTAGCACACCCCATAACTTCCCTTTAGTGGAAAGGGAAGAGTTTCACTTGGACCGAGCAGTGTGAGAGGGCCTTGGGGGTCCTTAAGGAATGTCTTATCAGTGCACCCATCTTAGCGGTTCCTGATCCTGCAGAGGATTTTGTGGTTTGTACAAATGCTTCACTTGAGGGTTTGGGAGTCGTGCTTATGTAGGGTGGTATAATGATTGCATATGAGTCGCGTAAGCTCAAGACAAATGAGACGAACTACCCTACTCACAATTTAGAGCTCGCAGCAGTGGTACATGCTCTTGTTTATTACAGACACTTTCTTTTGGGTCATTGCTTTGAGCTTCATTCAGATCACCACTGTTTACAGTGCATTTTCACACAACTAAATTTGAATGCCCGCCAACAGTGTTGGATGGAGTTTCTATGCGAGTACGAATTTGATGTCCACTACATCAAAGGGAAGGAAAACGTGGTCGCTGACGCATTAAGTCGAAGGCACCATGAGATCGTGACCTTGACCTTGAGTGTGGACTTGAGAGAGCGCATCATTCAACATCTACCTGAGGATGAGTGGTTTCTTGAGGTACAACATGAGATCTAGTCATAGAGGGCCCTTGTGGGCAAATTTACATGTTATTCCCTAGAGGCAGATGGGTTGCTTAGACATCGACAGTGCATCTATATACCTCGTGCGGGTGACCTAGGTGTAGTAGTTCTTTCAGAGGCTCATAGAGCACCTTATGCAGTACACTCAGGGGTGAAGAAGATGCATGCCAACTTGCGACAGTTATACCATTGGGCGGGTATGAGACAAGATATTGCAAAGTATGTTTCTCGTTGCCTTGAGTGCCAGAGGGTCAAGGTTGAGCATCAGCATCCAGCAAGTCTTTTATACCCTCATGAGATACCTGAGTGGAAATGGGACACCATTTCCATGGATTTCATTGTTGGTCTTCCTATGTCATCTCGCCGCCATGATGCCATCATGGTGATAGTTGACAAGTTGACCAAGGTGGTGTATTTCTCACCCATACGCATGACATACAATGCACCATCAGTGGTGAGAGTATTCTTGGATCAGATTGTTAGACTACATGGGGTACCTCGCTGTATCATTTCTGATAGGGATTTAGTGTTCACATCAGCCTTTTGGAGGGCAATGCAGCAGACGTTAGGCACATAGCTCAACTTCAATTCTGCTTATCATCCAGAGACAGATGGTCAGATAGAGAGGGTTAATCAGGTTCTTGAGGATATGCTTCATATGTATGTCATGGATCACCAGAGTAGATGGGAGGAGTATCTATATCTAGTTGAGTTTGCCTACAATAATAGGCATGACAACTCGTTGGGTATGCCTCCTTTTCAGGCCTTGTACGACAGACCTTGCACAACACCTTTGAGTTGGGACCATATTGAGGACAGGGTTGTGATAGGGCCAGAGTTGGTTCAAGATATGGAGCAATAGGTGACCTTGATTAGGTAGAGACTTTAGGAGGCACAGGATTGACAGAAGAAGTATGCCGATGCTAAGAGGGTAGATCAGAGCTTCTCGGTTAGGGACAAAGTATTATTGAGAGTGCGACCACACAAGAGTCCAAACTGCTATGGAAAAGGCTCTAAGCTCACACCTCGTTTTGTTGGACCTTTTGAGATCTTGGAGCGGATTGGACCCGTAGCCTATCGTCTAGCCTTGCCACCTAGCCTGTCATACATCCACGATGTTTCTCATGTTTCTGTTTTGTGATGTTACATATCTGATTTATCTCATGTATTGGATTGGAGTGCTCTACAGGTAGAGGTGGACGATCAGTTGGCTTTGGAGCCAATTCACATATTCAAGGTTGAGAGCTGGACTAGGTTAGGGTCCAGTGGGACATGTACGATGAGGTCATGACAACATGGGAGGATGCAGCTAGATTGAGGGCCCTTTATCCTCACCTATTTGATGACTTCCAGGAGGAAGTACAGTCTTAGGGGGGAGGATGTGAGGCCTACCATTTCACTCCCTTATATTGACTACTTTATTTTACTGTTGGAGACACATTTTAGACTTATGGGACTGTTGATCCCAATTTGCAGGACTATTAGACTTTATGCTTTCTATTGATTTATTATGTTTAGCATAATTATGATGTGACTAGACCTTGATTTGATTCACTGATGATGTTTAGACATATGATTTACATTATGATAACATTGGGATACTATTCATGTGATTATGTGATGGATATATTATGTGATGTCATTTTGAGATGGATTATTGAAGTGCAAATTAGGAATCTAATTATGATGTGATTCTTTGATGTTTATGTGATTATGAGATGTTGTGAGTGTATGTTTCACTTTGCTTCAGCTATGATATACATGTTGGAGTAATATTTAATTGAGTGCGCAGGTGTTTCTAACCAAGCCATAGATAATCAGAGATCATCCCACACACTTTGTGATTCACGTGTTAAGCTGATCTAGTTCCAAGAGGAACCAAGATCAACTATGTGATGTATGATGAAATTTTGTAATGTTGTTGTGTGATGTTAGTTAGGTTAGGTCTACCCCTTCTTCTATTTGATTTTTGATTGGTGTTGTTACGTGTAATGTTCATTTGGATCCTATTTTGAGTTTATAATTTTGAGACCCCTTTTTATGTGTTTTTACTCAACCTATGGTGCTCAAAATGGGTTAAAATTGACCTTGGGTTGTACCCTTATGGTCTAGGGACCATTTGAGCTTGTATAACCTTAGGTAAACTCCCATTTGGTCACTTTAACTCCACCCTAAAGTAAAGTGACGAAAATAGAAGTTTGGGAGGGAGAGGATGAGTGGGTCAAACATTTAACCTCTTCATTTCCTCTTTCCTAGGTTGGGGGAGTCTTCAAGACCCCTTAATTGTGGAGGACTCAACTCCAAGCCTCTCCCACAATTGGTGAGGGTACCTTGGAGTTGAGTGGGCTTTCTTAGGAGGAGATGATTGGGGCACATGTGGTACCCACTCCTTCTTTGGGTCCACCTTTCTCTCCCACATATGTGAGAGAGAGAAAGTGGAGGGGAGCAAGACTTGGTGGAATGGGTGGATGGCAAGTGTCACCACCCCATTCCAAGAGTCTTGCAAGTGGTTGTGTGGAGGAGTGAGGAGGTGACGTGTCACCTTCCCATTCCTCAAGACTCATGAGAAGAGCCTATTTTAATCCCTCTTGAAGAGAGGGAGGGGGTTGTTGAATCTTTTTCAATTTTTGAATTTTGGTTGCTTTGGGGAGAAAGTTAGAGGAAAATTTGGAGACTCAACTTGGAGAGGGAGTTAGAGGAGCTCTTCTCAACTATCTTCCATTTAGGCTTTATAAGGTAGGACTCAAGGCAAATGCCTTTCCTTATGCATTTTTCTTTACTTGTGTGATGCTATGTGTGAGTTTCTATTTTGTGTTTTTGCTTTATTGTTATGGGAAAAATGGTTATGGGAGTTGTGAGAGCATCTCTATTTGGAGAAAATGCTCAACATGTATGGGGTAGGGGAGGAGTGAACCTCCTCAGGGTCACATCCTTGTTTTTGTGGTATTTTAGCCTTGAGGGCAATATGTGCAAATGAGTATTTGTGAAATGGCTTGAGAGCCAAGAGGAAGTTATGTGAAAATTGTGGTTTTAAGTGTTGGCTTGAGGCCTTGAGGATTTTGGTTTGGAAATTTTTGGAGTGGCACTGTTGAGTTGAGTGATGTCCACTCCCCTACCCCATTAAACTCATCTTTGGTGAGTTTATGTTATGTGTAAGCCATGGGAGTTTATTGTCTTGGTGTTAGTGTTTTTTGTTGTAATATGGTATGTACTTTCCTTGTGTGAGGATGACCTCCTAGCTCGGGGGTGACTCATGAGTGAGTCTATGGTAGGGATGAGAGCAGTTTGCTAGTGGTTTCTTTTCCTTCCTTGTGTTTAATGCAGGATTCTTGGAGCTATGAAGTGTAGAAGAAAATGAGACTTTCCTTCTTGAGTTGTCTTTTTGGGCTCTTGTGAGAGTAAGGCCAAGTTTGGCCTTGTGTAATTGTTCAAGTCAATAGAGAGAAAATAAAATTGCTCCCTTGTAATGTAAAGACATATGTGCAAATTTTGAGTTGTATTTCTATTTATTTGCATATGGAAATAAAGGTCTTTCTTGTTGATTTATTTACTATGTGGGAAAAGTGTGTAATAATAAACAAAACAACAACATATTCTTTCTTTTAGGAAAGAAAAGATAATCATTGCTGTTTTAGTTTTAAAAAAAAAAATTATATAAGTTTTTAAATCAATTTGCTTTCCCTCAAAGAGAATATTTATTTTGAAATACCACTATCTTTAAGAAGAGGAAAAAAAAAGACATATTGACTGTTGTTGTGGGAGGTTGTATGGATAGACATGTTTCAAATAAATAAATATATATATATATATATATATATATATATATATATATATATATATATATATATATTTTACACACTTTTGTATAAATTTCTCTTATTTGTAGCTTGTTGGGCAAACTCTTTTAGATTGTGAAAAAAAAGAAACTATGTTAAAATATATATATATATATATATATATATATATATATATATATATATATATATATATATATATATATATATATATATATATATATATATATATATATATTTTAAATGCTTGTTTTTTAAAAAATAGATATTTTTTTTTCAAACTGAAAAGTGTTATGATTCCTTCAAAAAAATACATATGCATTATAATTTTCTGTATATATATAGATTTCATAATCTAAAGCTATTAAAAAAAAAGAAATATTTAGTAATCAGCATCTGAACGCCCTAAAGGATCTGCCGAGCCTTATTCAAGATTCGGGTTTTTTTTTAAAGAGTCTGAGCATTGAAATTGAACCTGGGTGTGGGGAGGGGGCTGAGCCCCACCCACACCCCCTACCCTGTCACCTCCTTAAAAAGTTAGTTGTCGCCCAATCCTCTCACACTGCCTCTTTGTTTCCAGCGTTCAATACTTGCTGAAAAAAAAAGAGACTATTGTGCTCAGTGGCGTCGCCTCCACTGTGCATTGCTACCGTTGAACCTCCACACCTCTTCTTTTAGATCAATGCTATTTAAATATATATAAAGTGTGTATACTCGATTTCTAATCCTTACAAAAAAATAAAAATAATAAATCTCTGTAAAAGAAAACCAGCAAGGATTAATTTCTCAGAGCTGGGTTTTTATATATATATATATCAAATAAAAAAAGAAAAGTAGATACCTATTGTTTATCCATCCTTGAGTGGCGGCCATGGCTGTCCCACTCCATTAAACTTGCACACAAAAAAAAAAATGGAAGAAAGAGGATTGAGAGAAGAAAAGAAATGAGAAGTAGAAGAGAGAAAAGCAAAATGAGTTGGAGGCTAGTGTTGTGTTTTCTCTCATAAGGAAATTAATTTTTTAATTGGAGAACTTTTAGGGCTTTCTCTTTGAGTTTGATTTTTTTTTTAAATTTTTTTTTGCCTTTTCTCCTATTTTGGTGCACGGATTTATTCTCAATCTTTTATTTCTTTTCTTCCTTTTTGATTTTTTTAATTTTATGAGGGGATAAGGGGGCGAAATATTTATGTGGGTTTTCATTGTTAGTTTAATTAAATTGTGAAATTTATCTTCTTACATCCTATTAATTGGGTAACTCTTATTTTTTGTTTTAATTTTATTTTAATTTTAATCTTGAGAGAATATGGAAAGAGGGTGAAATTATTACACCTAAGACCCTATCTTTTGGGGAATTATATTTTAATTTATTAGTAAATTTAATTGTTTGAGTTATCTTTATTAGTTGGCCTATATTAATTTGAGATTAATTAATTATTTAATTGTTTTAATTAATTTAACTTTATTTTACTTTAGTAGTAAATTTAATTATTTTGGATTATTTTTATTAGTTGGTCTATATTATTTTGGGATTAATTAATTATTTAATTGTTTATTTAATTTAATTTTTTCTTAAATGGGGAGTTGATTTTATAACGTTATTAATGGATTTTAATTTAAACCTATGGTTTAATTTTTTTATCTTTATCCTCAAAATGTTGTTGGGAAACCTATTTAAAATTAATAATTTGAATGCTAATAAGGCATTATGCAGCCAAATTTTTCTAGAGATTTTACCGAGTAATTTAAGTGGTTTATTTATGCATTTAGTTAACATTTAATCTTTTCCTTGAGACTATGTTTTAAATGCAATCGTAATTATTAATCTATTTTTGCTTAGTGTTAGGGTTTGGATTTCAGTACATGTCAAAATCCCGCCACTTCACCTAGAAAATTTAGGGTTGATATCAATTTCGATTCTAACCCTAACAGTGACACTCCTCGCGATGCCTAAACCCCTAGTTAGCTTCCATCACATAAGGGAATGTGCATGTGATTACATTACCCCACATTTGACTGACATGTTTATGCCTTATGAATATTGCCACCGAGCATGCTAATGCGTGTGAGGGGATTTCTAGGGACACGTGGAAATTGTTTGATATTTCGTGTCATGACCACATGACACATGTGTTGCATGTCATGACCGCAGGGGAAATGTGGGCATGACAGTGTATATGATGTCCACTATGAGATATTACTATATGATGCTGATGACACTCATGGAGTAGTGGGATGAAGACACCTCTACCTTCAATCTTTCGACAAGAGAGATGATAGTCATACTAGAGAATGTGTACTGTATCCTTCAGCTACCTATGCGAGGTGAGACTGTGACAATTGATGAGTACTAGTCAGTGGAGTATGTCCAAGTGAGCTAGATGTATTGTCTCGACCGTACCATGCCCTCGAGTACTACCAAATGCATTCACCTATCTTGGTTAGAGCAGGGTGTTGTCCTTGATCTCAAATACACAAACTCTTAGGTTTGTGGTACATTGACAGTTGCATTGGTTTGATGTTGCATCATGATAGTTGTGATAATGAGCTAAAACATTTCATTTGGTTGCTATCTTGGTTACACTGAACTTACACATTTGGTTGCCATGATGGTTGCCATTATTGTTGTCATTCTTTGCATGGCAAAGTTGATTTTTGAGATCCTATTCTTTCTTCCTATAGACTGAGTTGCATTGGTAAAATTGATACTCTCATTGACAACATTATAACAATTGGCACATGGTTAATACCATACTCTCATGATGATATTATACTAGTTGACACATGCGATCATATTCTTGATATAACAGTTAGCTCTACTGATCTCTTGATGTTGGATACTCTCATGGTGGTATACAGTTGGCATATGATATTCACATAGTTCCTAACAGTTGACACCGTTGACACATGGGTTCTCTATGACCGTGCTCTATACAGTTGAGATAGTTGCTTATACAGTTTAATATGCATAGGCATCTTGACATAATTGGTAGTTGGTACATGTTGGCACATGCTTGACAGTTGGCACATGTTTGGTATGGTATCATGATAGTTGGGACAATTATTCATGTAGTAGTTGTATTATTCTCTCATTGTTTGCTCATGGTAACAGTTGGTTGGTATATACTCTTAATAGAAATGTGGATTTAATGACTTTGTCCCTAAGTGCATTACATTTGAAAGGATCACAAAAAAATTTCATAATGTCATTTGATATGTTGCTTTTAAGGTGAATGAGGGGCACTAAAAGCATTTTCTCATCTTTTGGTTTGAAGGAAATTTGTTTTTATTGACAATGTTATGAATTGGCTTACCATGTTTTGAGTTGACAAGGGGTTTCACTAGTTACAAATGATATGCATTTCCTAGTGAATAAAATACAACTTGCTTTGCAAAACACATTGTATCGGGAACTTAAAGTTTTAACCTACATAGCAGGTGTCAGGTATTTTTAATAGGTAAAAAGGTGATATGAGTGTCACTTGGTGACTAGTCCATTCTAGGGTAAACTGAGCCTCTTGGTAGCTATGATGTATCAAGCAAAAAGGAAGTTTTTTGTCTTTCATATTGCAAAGTTTAACTTTGGATAATACAGCTCCAAACTAGGGTTCAACATTTTGATGGCAATGATGGTAAAACATGGAACATACAGTAAGGTTTTGGTTGTGATAGAGATCTTTTGAAGTGACTATGCTCAGGCTCAGGTCAACTATGCAGCTAGACAGTTATACAAAGTCACATGTGACAAGTTTCTTCTTCCCGTGGCATAAATCTTATCAGGTGTTGCCATTTTTGTTTTTGCATTTCATTCTTATGAAGATTCAGTTAAGGTTTTTTGATTTGTTGGTATTTCATTAACAAAACAAAAGGGTTTATCTGCTAAGTGGAATTTAGTGTTGTTTTTCTGTGATCAATGGCATCTAAAATGTTGAAATTTTTTGATAATCAAGTTGCATTTGTTAAGGAAAATGATTTTGTTCTTCAGTGGTTAATACTGTTTAATTCTTTGAAACCCTTGTCTGGTTTTTTGGGATTGTGGTTTACTTTCTCCATGAGGGTAAAGGACTATGTTTTTAACAGTGGGTAAAGTGGCAACACAGTGGGTAAAATGGCAACATTTTGGATAATAGTTTTTGTTTTACCTTTACCTGTTATTGGGTAGTTTGAAGAAACTATTTTGATCTTTTCACCTATCACCGTATATGGACAGTTTGTAACTAAATGGCCTTTCAAAAGGTAGAATATAAAGGCTTCATGATGTATTTATAAACACTTTCATGGTGATAGTTGAAAAGTTGGTTAAACTTCTTTGTATTTTGAAAATGAAAAAACTCGAATAGAAGTTGAAGGGTTTATATATATAAATTTGTTTATATATATATATATATATATTTTGATATATGAGAAGAAGGATGAAATTGATGGGTCAGTGAGACAGAGAAGACAAAAGGTTTTCAAGGCAGAATATTAACAGACACATTTTGTATTGTTTCATACATATAAATTCTTACGCATCCAAATGAAGAGGAATGAGAAGAGAGGATGATAAGAAGTGATATCTAGAGAAACAAAGGTTTTAGTTTGTGTATATAATTTTTGTATTTGGGATTTTGTATGCCAGTGAGGCAATATTATCAGTGAGAGATTATTGAAAAGACCAATGAGGGATAATGACAAGTCAGTGAGACTTCTAAGCCAGTGAGGCTCTGTAATTGTGATTATTTCTATCAAGCTAGTGAGGCAAAGTTGTGTAAAACCAGTGAGGCAAGAAAATAAGTTAGTGAGACTATATGATTGGGATTTTCATATTAAGCCAGTGAGGCATTTCGAGTGGTTTTTATTCCCCAAGAGGGTTTTCCACTTAGGACAATATTTGTGTTATGGGTTATTATTATCACTGATGTGCTTGATTCCTTATTTATATATCATATGTTTACTTGGTCTGCATTAACACATATTCATCATACATCATTGTTTGTAATGATATTCTCTGCCCATCTTGATTATGGTCAATCAAACTTTTCAAATTAATCCCTAAGTTATGATATCAATTGTTTGTGTCTAACATAGATTGTTTCAATACTGTTTGATGCATTCTTGATATTGATGTGTCAGTTATTAATGTCATGATGTTAATAGTTATATGATACCTCATCTCTATTTAGTAGAAGTTGTCTTGTTTCAAAGCTTTGAAAGATTATCTCAAAGTCTTTTTGAAATTTGTATACCACTGATTCACCCCCCCTCAGTGGTATTGTACTTCAACAAGTGGTATTAGAGCCTAAGTTCCCTATAGAAGTCTAATCGACTTGGGTAGGTCTTGGTAGTGGAGTACAATGGGTAAGAAGAATAGAAATAAGGTCTCAAATAGAGAAAAGAAAAATGTCAAGTCTCCTACTGATCAAAAGACACCATCTATACCAAATTCAGATGTTGTACAACTAGTTGATGGAAATGAGTTAGGTATTAAAATTACAGAAAGATTTTTTTGAAGTTCCTTTCTTTGATGGCTTAGACTTCTTTGTTTGGTGTATTAGAATGCAAATCTATCTATCCTCTTTAGGATATGGTGTTTGGATGTCTGTTGAATTACCTAATTCTACAAATAGCAAAGAGGCTTATACAACAAAGAAGGCTATTCTATTTGGTTTGTCTAATGAAGTTTCTTGTAAAGTTATGCATTGTGAAATTGCTCAGGATGTATGGAAGGAATTGATAAGAATATATCAAGGTGATGCACTTGAAGGAAAGGATAGCTTATTATCTGAAAAGAGTGACAATGATGGAAGTCATTCACATGAAGGAGAACAAGAATTTGATGAAAGAAAAGATGTGTTTGTTGTTGAGACTAATGATGAAGAAAGAGATTTATTTGAGGATGAAGATGATTGTGAAGTTGATGTTGAAGGAGAACTGTTGTGTGCCCTAGATACAATCAAGCAACTTAATAAAGAAAATAGGAGATTAAAAGACCATCTTCAACAAGAAAAAGACTCCAAAGACAAAGTATGTTCAGATTTTTTAAAAGTTTCTTTAGAGTGTGAAGAGACAAGAAATTAGGTTATTAACTTAAAGAATCAAGTTGATAAATCTGACAAACTGATTACAAGTCTAAAAATTGAAATAGAAGAAGTTAAAAGGGTTGCTGAGTATATAAAATTTGATCTTGAAGTCAAGACTAGTGAATGCTTAAAACTAGAAAAGGAAGTAGTCTCTTTGAGAAAAGATTTGGAAAAGGCTTCTTCTAAACATCACAAGAATATTCAATTTGACAAAAGCACTGAATGCCTGAATGACATATTGAGCAAGAAAAAACAACATAAGGACACCACTGGCTTGGGTTATGAGAAAGGAGAATGTTCCAAATCAAGAAATGCTCCTACGAAAAAGATAGAATTGAATACTTACTCTACTGCCCATGAGAATGAAGTCAAGAAGAAGGAAGAAGATAAAGTTGCTGATAAAAGAAGTACAAGCAGGCACTCAATATCTTTATCTAATAGGCGATATCATTTGGTCAGGTATAACTATTCTCATTTCCATGGTTATTACTATTCATGCCATGTTTATGGTCATAGAGTTAGAGATTGTGAAAGAAACGTTTTTAGTTGGAATTGTGATAGGTAAAAAATCAGGTTAATAAGATCAAGCATAGCCATGAAAACCTAACCCTACCATCATCAAAGAATCTAATCTAAATGACATCAAAAGTAATGCAATTCAAGCACAACATCACCTAGACTGTGTGATTCCTTGTTTATGATGTGGATTACTTCTTCAACAATGAACAATTATGAAGATAAAAGCTGCCATGACGGATGATAATGATAAAAGCTCAATGGATGCTATGGAGATGCTCAAATGCTCAATATGCTCAAGATGATAATGTAGACGCTATATGAATGCTGGATAGATGTAGTATGGAATGAGAGGGTGTTTATATAGAACTCAACCAAAATCAATCAACAGTGGAGATTCGGAGGCTATGTGAATGGCTAAGATTAAAAGATAGGCATAGGTGAATGTGAAGATGACAAGTGGCGGGAAGATAGGGCTCATGTGTGCTTGTGTACATAAAAAGTACTATATGTGAAAGTTATTAAATAAAAGGATGCAGTACCACTTATCTTTTTAAATGAAAGAGGCACACATGTCAGCTCATGAGATAAATGATAAGATAAATTAAATAAATAAATACAATTTATTTAATTAATTGGAAAGTCAGCTTATGAAAGGGAATTTTTAATTAAATAAATAAAATTTATTTAATTAAAAATAGAAGAATGAAGATAATTAAATAATTGAAGATTGTTTAATTATAGCTTAGAGAAAAAATAGAAGAAATAGCTAATGAATTAATTAAATAAATATAGATTTATTTAATTAATAGAAGAAATATATGTGTTAGGGATATTGCTCAAGTGTGTTAGACAAATGCAGATGTGTGATAATGCGATATTTGAATGTTAATAATAATGAGTCAATTTTGGGTGTCTACATTTTGCCCCTCTTTGATACAATGTTCGTTAGAGCATTGTGTCAAAGAAGATACGATATGTGCTTGATAAACAAAGTTATGCCCTAGTGTAACTGGTAGGTGATGCCCCCTTGAGAGGTAAGCCAGGCTAACTAGGAAGGGCAAGGTTGGCTCGCGAAAAGATGAAAAGCTAGGACGCAAGGTTGACATGAAGAAAACGGGGGTTGGGAGGGTGAAAATAGGATGAAGCAGCTGAAAATAGGCTTGAACATAGAAGAATTAGGATTTTTGGATAGGGCTATAAGTAGGTTCTACAATGGCAAATAGACTCATTTGTGCTCATTGGTGTTCAGAAAGCTATACAGATCTAGAGCTCCGTAGAGGTGTTGTGCGACGAGAGGTGGAGAGCTATCAAGATGGTGATTCCACGCAGAGATCATCGTGCCAAGCGAGTGAGGACACATGGGTGACCAGAGGGATTAGGCGTACCGATATGTATCAAAACTTTTGCTAAAAGCATGATTTTGATAGGCTAGAAGCGTCATAAATGCACACACTTCACCAGAAGCGACTAGTTCTTAGGATAGGTAGTTCAGGTCGCTTGTGTAGGAAGATAGGTCGCTATTGGCAGTGTAGATCGCTTATAGGCGTGGCTTGGTCACTTTTAGAAAAATTAGGTCACTTCCAGTCAGCTAGGCAATGAGAAAAGGCTAAATGTGCATATAGATAGAAACGGGTCGCATATAGGCAGACAGTATGCGCATATAGGGTATTAGCTCGCATAGAAAGGAGAAGTGCTCGCATATGGTAGACAGCTCACTTGTAGGCTAAGGTGAAGTGCATAGGGAGTTCAGCTCACATGTAGTCCAACAGGGATCACATATGCACAATAGATCGATTATTAACAAGATAGAAATGCTTATAGTAAAAGAAGTCGCTTTTGATCAACAGATAGGCACATATGGAAAACTGAACTGCTTATGGTAGTTAGAGGCTAGGAAAGCAATAAATGGTCAAATTGTGATATTAGTTAAGTAGCACAAAGGACTGGCATGATGAATGGAATGATGCAGGACATACTACCGCCATTGTTATCACGGAAGCCACATCCTAGGGATTTGCGATTGGTAAGATTACTGGATGCAGAGGAGCGGCTAGTGTTAGAGATCCTTAGGTTGGAGCATGTTTCAAGATTAGAGCTGGTGCAGGCACATTGAGGATTGATGACGGCGATGATGGAGTGATGGATGAGTGAGTATAGTGCTTTCTATTGCCGACAGGAGAGGCGACGATCATGCTGGAGGATGTTTTTCGGATACTGCAGATTCTGATAGATGGAGACCGAGTTGATTACGATCCTGACTTGGGTCCAACTGCATTCAGGAGATTATTTAGGACACCAAACATTGGAGTAGAGGGCTCAGAGATCCCAATGACGAGGATGGAGGAGCTATGTGATAGGTTGCAGAGAGTGGTAGTGGCTATCATCAAATGGCTGGTGGGAGATAGGAGAGCGAGAGGCTTTCCAGTAGGATGGGGGATAGTGATGGAGGGGATGTTCTCCTACGACATGAGATATGTGTGGGTGGAGTGTGTGCTGGAACAACTCTATCATTACCTACATGATTGCGTGTATCTGTTCAGAGCTAGTATGTCAACAGGGGTTATAATTTGCATGTATGGGCGTATGAGCACATCCCAGTGACGAGGCCAGAGGGATGGGTGGTGAGACCTGTAGGGGAGCCTTATGCTATAATGTATAGAGGAGCTCTGACATACCAATAGCGTAGAGGAGTGGTATACTGGCAGAGGAGGTTAGATGAGGTGGATAGCTTTGTATGGAGGCCATGGCGTGGATGTGAGAGATGGGAGGAGGAGGATGCAGAGCTTGTCTATGTGAGGCAGGTGAGATACATTTTTGGATGCGGCATATATATTATAGAGCCCTATTTTCCAGAGAGGGTTTTGAGACAGTTTGGGGTAGCACAGGCAATACCAGTTGGTGATGTTGTTTTTGGTAGGACAAGATAGGAGGTTTTTGATTGGGGACCGGAGGTTGTGGTTGAGACTGCTTTGGCAGAGAGAGATGGGTTTCAGCTAGTAGTATGGCAGTGGGGACAGGGTCCTGCAGATCCAGGGATGCTACTAGACTATGATGCATACTAGGCGATAGCTAGACCAACATGGTTGACGTGGGTTGGAGAGATTGGGGAGATAGGGATAGAGAGACCGGTTAGGAGGAGGCGACGACGGGCTCCACCAGCATAGGTGGTGGTACCAGCAGCGCTAGGGATACAGATGCCAGGACAGCCTCAGATACTTGCACAGCCTTAGGGGCAAATATTGGTGGGTGATGACGTCAGGATTATGCAGCTGTGGAGATGGATTAGGGAGGAGAAGAGATGGAGGCAATGAGCACAGATGAGGTTGAGGAGAGTGGAGATAGATAGACATCAGGCAGTGATTGGCTTGCGGCATGTGAGAGCTCAGGTGCAGACATATCAAGCTTAATTACAGTTCAGAGCACAGGCTGGAGATGGACAAGATGATGGTACACTGGTGAGGGTGATAGGAGAGAGAGATGTAGCTAGACAGAGTGAGCAGATGATGAGGATAGAGCATGATACGGATGTATAGCAGGTGCAGGCTATGAGGGCAGAGAGGGATGGTCTGTGAGCTAAGAGAGATATGGCTATGCAGCAGCTGTAGGGGATGACTAGTGAGCGAGACAGAGCAGTGACTGCACTAGGGACAGATGGGGCTACGATGTACTTGGCTACATAGTTGACACAGGTACAGGTAGAGCTACAGAGAGTACAGGGGGAGGCTGAGTACTATAGAGGCTTATATTATGGGGTTGTGCCAGTAGAGCAGAGGCAGCCTAGCTTCAAGAGAAGGTTAGGGGCTTCAGGTTCACGGAGGTCAGGTGGATCTCAATCAGTAGCCTCAGTGATGGGGCCACTGAGAGATAGAGGGCTAGGTACAGGACCCAGTGGTGGTGGTCAGGGCGAGGGAGCTGCCAGTAGTCACTAGGGTGACCTTGTTTATATGTTGTATCATGATGAGGCCTAGAGCCGATTGTACATACATTCTTTATGGCTCAGCTTGTATATGTAGACACTTGTATATTGACACATGTATATATGTATGATGGTGTATTATGGATCTATATGATGTTGTAAGGGATGCATTGTTGATATTATGATGGTCATGCATGTTGTATTTGTATTTTCATGGATTATGTATGAATGTTGATGCAAATGCTATGTATGGAAATGGTATGATGGTGCAGGAGCACCTTGGCAAATTAATATCGCCCTAGAAAAATCTTTGAGTTTGAGTAAATTTGTAATGTTTCAATATTGTAATGTGGTTAATCAGGTCACTAGGTCTTTAGAAATGTTCAAGTTTTGTCTTCATTTGCAAAATGGGAAAGTTATCTTTCAAAAAAATGTAAAATGAGGGAAGGTGAAGAGTCATTTGGCTCTTAGTTCATTCCAAGGAAGTTAGCAACTGAAATGTCATGTTGTAATGCCTTTAAAAGGCCTTGTATCCATTTGTGAAGTCGTGGGTGATTGGAGATTTGAACATGGAATGATAAAAGACACTGTTTTCTGTATTCTACTTCAGAAATTTATTATTTTCTTGGATGGTACGGCCCAATATGGATAGGAGGACATTTATTTTTGATTTAAAATGAAATTATATTCAATCACCCTCCCTTTCCTTTTTGTCTCATCAAATTTGGTGCAATATTGAGGAAGTTATGACCGTTTTAGTGACTGCAATTTCTAGAATTCTCCTATAACAGTCCTGTTGCAGCATTTGGTACGGTTTTGTATGGATATATACAGGGAAAATCCATATATGGTTGGAAAGAGGATTGAGTTACCTTTCAAATGCATCTAGTAGGAGGTCTTAACTCGATTCCTAGAGGAATATATCATGTTTTTTCTAAAACTACTCTGTTAACTAGGTTAACTAGGGTTTTTGTAGGAAAAAAAGTCATAAAACCTCATTCCACTGTGGGAATCCTCTAAAACTCATTGGAATGGAAGTAGTGGGAGTGATTGACATTTTTACCAAGGCTCAGGACCAAAAAAGTTGTTTTGGTGTGTTTAAATTGATGCCCTAGGTGACTGTAGCAGCATTTTTCTTGTTATCTTTGCATTTGAAGTGGGAAAACAAGCATAGAATGGAATTGTCTTGCATCCTGACCACAAAACCCTTGAAATACATTGTTTTACCATCCATGTGAAGTGTCCAAGGTGTCTATAGAGTTTGATGGTTCCATCCAAGGGTACTTGCTTCACAAACTAGGCCTAATTAGGGGTTAAAACCACTAGGAGGGTTATTGGTTAGGGCATACTTTCCAAAATAACCTAAACCCATTCTGGAGTATGTTGTGGGGAGGCATAATGGGTATCTATTTCATGTCTGAGAGTTGCATTTGGATGTCTGTATAAAAAGTTATTGGGATTGTTCTCTGTTTGTAGGGCTACTAGCCTTTCTTGAGGTTTGTGAAGGAACTAGTAGTTCGAAGTTTGATCCACCTTTGCCAATGGATGGGATGGCTTCTAATACATGTCTAAACACCATTTATAGGAAGAATTCAAGAGCCTTAAATGCTGTTCCCACTTTTCCATGAAGATCCTTGTTTTTGGGCTTTTGGGGTGAATAGAACCTTGTCTTGTTTGTCCTTTTTCTTGTATCCACTATGCGCTCTGCATTATATGATAATGCAAATATGTAAATGGTAATGATATGGATGGAATTATGCATATAGATGGATGGTAATGAGATAATATGTGATGGACTTATGTATGTCTAACACACTTGTTTTGCAGGATACGAGATGTGGACGAAAGACGATGGAAATGATTGATCTTGGCTGAGGACTATGTAGGCAAAGTAATAGGATGAATAAATGATGTGATGGGCAGATTTTTAAGTAATTTCTCAAAATGAAAAGAAATGCAATCCTTATGTTTGATATAGCATGTGGATGTTATGCACTAGGGTATAGAAGACCAAGGTGTCGAGATATCCAATGCGGAACTAGCATGCTACAATCTTGTCTGAACACATGAGGTCAAGATGTTGAACCAACATGCACAAGATATGAATAACAAATAGTGTTGTAAGATGGACTTTGACGCTACAAGCAATGGTTTGAGCTTATCTCCACTACACATAGTGATAGCTTGCTGGTTAAATGTATGGAGCTAGTCTTAACATAGAATAGTCTCAAGTGCATAAGAGACTATTTAGCTTCTCAGATGCTAGAGATATTGATATGTAAGATGCTAATCCCACCACGTACAAGATACCAATATGCTTAGGAAGAGAATAAGATCATCCCACAAACACGACATACAAAAGCAATATGACCATGCCCCATTCCTTACTTCATCACAACATACCAAGATATAGATAGATCAAGGTAGTCTTGATTAGGCATAGAAAAGGGACAAAAGATAAATCAAAAGATAAAACAAAAGATACTATCATCACATTCTCTTGCCAAATTTAGGTGCTCTTAGATGGATTTAAGCTAGCACCTTGTTGAGAGGAAAGTTGCATCCTATTGAAGGCTAAAGATGTTGATAAACTGCTATAGCAAATGTTGGCTTAAGGCATGCGGACAAAGAGCTTCTGGCTTATTCTTGATTGGTTGAAGTGCTTGAGCTTTCAGTATACACATAGTTTGCCTCCTACTTGAGCGGATCAAAGAGAAGAAGGTGGAAGATGAGAGAATATGGGGTGGATCATCTGTGCTTGAGTACTGGAAACTTCCTTCATATTCCAGACTGCCTACATACCCTGTATCCATGGGATCAAAGCACATTTACGATGAAGATGAGACATGATGAATATGTAGTTCTGGGTTTTTATTGATGATGTAAGTGATTGTGAAATGAAAGATTAAAGGATTATTAGAAGAAAGATGGAAGATGGATGATGAAAGGAGCTATAGTCTTAGCCTGAATCAGAGTGCTTCCTTCGCATCTCAGATTGCCTACATATCCTGTATCCACGGGATCAAGGCTTTAACGATAGAGTTGTGATGTAGTTCTTTCTTATTACGCTGGTGAGGTGATGTCTTGCAATTTTTGGATGTTAGATGAGCGTGAATTGATTGACAAGATATGAAGCCTGGTTGTAAAATGTTTGGCCACATTTGGTTGTTGGATGAACGCTATGGTTGAAGTTGAAAGTTTGTTGTATTGTGAGCTAGAATGTTTGATGTGTTATGACCTAGAGATGATAGTATCCACTTCCAAATGAGACTCAACAATATGTCCCCAGTGCGGGATGAGGTTTACGATGAAGGAGCGACGATGGAGAAAGCGTGTAGTCAAGATGCTAAGGTGCCAAAGAGATAGTTATCGCAACAATGTCTTAAGTATGATAGCTAGCATTGACAGAGACGAAGGTGGAAAAGGCTATTTATTGTGATGAAATATGGATTATGATATGGACTATGTTGGATAAGATGGCGAAGTATGGTAGGACGAGTGATGATCAAACAAACCAGGCAGACGATGGAAGCTGGTCATTACACATAGCGCCTGTTTGCCAAGTTTTCACTATGGTACTTATCCAAGGTGCCTGTTTACTAGGTTTTCACCAGAGGATGGATTATTTATCTTAGACTAATAATTTTTTGTTATCCAAAGTGGCACAAAGTGGTTTTCACTATTGAATGGATTTTTTTTTTTGGGATAGCTAAGATTTAAGGATAAAACTTCTTGAGGTGAATGTTGTTGACTGGTTCATCCAAGGGAATGCCTTCAAGTGTTGAAAGAGTGTATGCACCTGATCCATAAACTACTGTGATGATGAAAGGACCAAGCCAATTTGGTTCAAACTTGCCCTGTCTCTCACGGTGTTGCTGATTCTTTTGATTTTCTTTAAGGACAAGATCTCCAACTTGAAATCGATGTTCTCTAATTTTTTTGTTGTAGCTGCAGTGTAGACGGTTCTGATAGACCTGAAGATGGTTGAGTGCTGTAAGACGCCATTCATCTAGAAGCTCAAGATCATGGAGTTTGGATACTCGATATTCTTCCTCTGAGATGGTATGTTGTAAGGATACTCGCAGTGAGGGTATCTCAACCTCAATAGGTAAAATAGCTTCAGTGCCATACACAAGAGCATAAGGTGTGGCTCCAGTGGGAGTTATGATACTTGTCCTATATGCCCATAATGCAGGATGGAGTTGTAGATGCCAATCCTGACCAGCTTCATTGACCATCTTTTTGAGAATTTTGATGATTGTTTTATTAGAAGCTTCAGCTTGACCATTTCTGTGAGGATAGTAAGGGGTAGAGAATCAATGTTGGATATGGAACTTGTTGCAAAGATCTCTAACCTCTTGATTCTTGAAGGGATGACCATTATCGGTGACAATAGCTTGAGGAACTCCATAACGGCAAATGATATAGTGTAGAATAAACTTAGATATTTGCTTGCCGGTGATATAGGTCATTGGTATGGCTTCCACCCACTTTGTGAAATATTTAGTGGTGGTGATAATGAACTTATGACTATTTGATGAAGTGGGATGGATTTTACCTATGAGATCAAGTCCCCACTGCGAAAAAGGCCATGGAGTAGTGATAGGCTGAAGCTCATGTGCTGGTGCATGTATTAAATCTCCATGTTTCTGACATTGTAGACATCTCTTTGCAAATTGTTGTGCATCTTTTTGCATAGTTGGCCAATAGTATCCTACTCGTAGAAGTTTCTTAACAAGGCCAGGGCCAGTAGAATGCGAGCCACAGACACCTTCATGTACGTCACGTAAAGCCACTTTTGCTTCCTCAGAATCAAGGCATCTAAGAAGGATACCATCAAGACTCCGGTGATAGAGGGTGTCCCCTAGGATAGTATAATAAGAGGCTTGACAGATAAAGGTTTTGCATTGGTTATTAGATAGTTAGAGTGAAAAGGTTTGATTATGGTGGTATTCATATAAATCCTCATACCATGGTGAATTGGGACCAACAATGTCACATATAAGCTTGGACTGTGGAACTTCAAATGATGGAATCAAAAGTTGTTCAACCAAAAACTCACATTTATGTGTATTAGATGGCATGTCTAGAATGATTAAAGCTTCATACTCTGCTATGTTATTGGTACATGGAAATGCAATTCTGTATGACTTGGGTATACAATCTCCTTAAGGGGTAACAAACAAGATGCCTGCTCTTCATCCATGTTGTGTATATGATCCATCAAAATATAGTTGCCATTGTGTTGGAGAAGTTAGATTGAACAATCCTTCATCAGGGAATTTTGGATATATTGGATGGATATCTGTGATGGGTACTGCAGCTAATTGATCAGCGATGACTTGTCCTTTGATGGCTTTTTGATCCACATATTGTATGTCAAATTCACTTAAAATCATACCCAATTTGCTAATCTGCCCGTGAGAATTGCTTTAGAAAGAAGATATTTGAGCGGATCAACATTTGATATGAGCTTGGTTGTTTGGTTCAACATATAATGTCGCAACTTTTGGGAAGCAAACACTAATGCTAAACATGCTTTTTCCATAGATGAATAATTGAGTTCATATCCCACAAGAGTTCTGTTGATGTAATAGATGGCTTGTTCTTTTCCTAAATCATCATGTTGAGCTAGAAGGGCACCCAATGCTACTGTTGTTGATGATATGTAGAGCAATAGTGAGAAGTTGAGCACAGGAGGTGTTGCCAGATATTCCTTTATTTTATCGAAAGCTTGTTGACACTTTTCATCCCACTTAAATGGTTCACCCTTACATAAAAGATGCTGAAAAGGATGACATTTATTTGCTAGTTGTGAGATAACTCTATAGATGGACTGTAACCTACCTTGTAAACTGCAAAGCTGTTTGAGATTTGTTGGTGAAGGCATTTCCATGATAGCTTTTACTTCAGCTAGATCCACTTCTATTCCTCATTGAGACACAATATATCCCAACAATTTTCCAGATGTTACACTAAATACACATTTCTTTGGGTTCAATCTGACGTGATACTTTTCTAATCGATCAAAGATTTGTGCTAATACCTATAGATGTCCTTCTCTTGTCTTAGATTTTCCCAGGATGTCATCAACATAGTCTTCCATGATAGTGTGAAAAAGGTCATGAAAGATAACTGTCATGGCTCGTTGATAAGTAGCTCTGGCATTCTTGAGACCAAAAGGCATGACAACCCAGCAATATGTGCCCCATGGACAAATAAATGATGTTTTATCTTGATCTTCCTCTACTATCTTAATTTGATTATACCTTGAAAATCCATCCATCAAAGATAGCATTTCATGTCTGGTTGTAAGATCTACAATGTTGTTTATGCTTGGTAATGGAAAGTCATCCTTAGGACATGCTTTATTAAGATCTCTGAAATCTGTGCAACAACGAACTCGTCCATCAGGTTTTACTACAGGTACCAAATTTGAAACCCATTCTAGATAATCAATAGGCTTTATGAACTTAGCTTCTAATAGTTTCTGAATCTCTATCTTGACCAATAAAGCTACCTATGGATGCATTTTGTGCAATTTTTGTTTGACAAGTTTTGCATTAGGAGATACTGCTAGATGATGTACCACAAGTGATGGATCTAAACCGGGCATGTCAGCATAAGTCCATGCAAAATTTATAGCTCTTCTCAGAAAAAATGCTGTGAAGTTTCTTCTTTCTTGCTCTGATAGTGATGCTGCCAAAAAAGTGATCTTTGGATTTTGCTCTGTACCCAAGTTCATGTCTTGTGATTGTTCCACTAGCACTGTTGATTTCTCATGATAATCAGTGGCAACAAGAAGATCAAATCCCTCATCCTCAGGTGCCTCAGAGAGGTTTTCACCTTCAGATACGTCCTTTATTTTTACTTTTGCACGGTCAGGAGGCGCCTTTCAGTTTTCACCTAGTGACCTATTTTGTTTGATTTTGTTTATTTCACTTTTGCAACTGAAGGATTTGATACTTCCACCAAAATATGCTAGTTTAGGTAAATCCATCATGAAACCTGCTTTGTGATCACCCAATGGAATGCCTTGTTGCAAGCCCATGAATTTTGCAATAGCTCCATCATTTTCAAATGTATCTAATATTGGTGCCCCCTGTTGGTCCCAATTGAAGAGGTCAAGATATACGAGTGAAAGGTTAATGGAGGAATTGTTATGGCTAGAGGAGGCTATAGAGGTCATGAAGATGGAGTGTTCTTGGAAAAGGTTGGTAATATGAAAGGGGGAGTCATCGATAGTATCTGAATGAGAAGTCTCTCCTACTGAGGAAGGTCCAGCATCAGTATCAGAAATACACTTAATGTCCTTGAGTCGCGGTACCTCCAGCTGATAACCGAGGCCTTGCTTATTAAACTTCTTAGACACAATTATAGGTTCAAGAGGTCCTTGTTCTTGTGATCCCAATCCACCATGTCCTTTGTAGCCCATATTCTTTATAATGCAAAACCCATTGTTGTATCTCTCTACTTCCAGTTGGACTTGGTCATTTTCATCAAAGAATATCCAAGAGTCAATATCATTAATGTCTTCATCATCCAGGAATCTACCTTTAAGGAATACAGTAGGTGGAGCTTTGATGACAGCAGGGGCTGAAGTTGGTTTGGATGTGGAAGGTTTACCATAGGATTTAGGAGATAATGGAAGGGTGCCTACACAACAAGATTCTTGCAGTGTGTATTCACTAAGGCCATGTTCGATATACTTGATACGGAGATTGGAAGGGGTTTTACTAGACGATGGCTTGAGTAGGTCTGATGGATCTAAATAGGATGAAGATGGATATGCCTCGGTGTTGATAGGAATGCGATTTGGGCTCTGATAAATAGCTTGGAAAGCACAACAAAATTCAAATGGATTGGGATCAGCTTGGATAGTAACTTCAACACCGTTGTGTGGGAATTTAAGGCATTGATGGTATGTGGAAGGAACTGCCTTGAGGGCATGTATTGGTGCAGGAGCACCTAACACAAGGTGGCCTCTATGAGGCATTTAAAATCATGTTTTGTTTAGGAAATCATGTTTGCGTTGTAATAAGGTCTATTCGACCAATGCATGTCATTTCTGTTTGTATCTAGACCTAGAACAAACTTTGTAAGTCCCAAGTAAGTAGGTTGCATTTGTCAAATTGTTAATGGTAAGATGGTTGGTCTCCCAACCGCTTGGAATCAGGTAGTTTTCTCCCAACCGCTTGGAATTAGTTTCCCAGCTGCTTGGAATGGGTTGGTGTTCCTCGGGGTAAGCTTATAAACCCCAGAGAAATGAATCAAATGCATATAGATTAGAATATTGTAATCAGATCAAAGAGGAGATCGAATGTAATTATGCATTGTGTTAAGGAGAAATCAAACTATTCTATGTCGTCAATTTGCTTTCCATTCTCTATAATTACAAATTGCATAGATGTAGATTCCTTTTCCTTTCTGTACTTCTATTGTTGCAAAATGTTGATGTGAAGCATTCCACTGGTGAGATTTCTGTCGAAATCAGTGGAATGGCTTCGTTGTACATATATTTGTTTTTTTTTCTAATTTTGTTTCAATGTTCGGTAGTGTAGATGTTCCAGATCGAGGGTTGTGCACAGTAGACGGCCTAGCATCTCCATGTGCTAGGGTTTGATTGGAGGAGTTGGAGCTATTATTGGTGAGACAGAGGCCATCAGAAAAGTATTCCTCGCTCAGAGTGATGAGGATAGTCTGGCTGAAGAGAGGTTTGAGCCATTAAAAGAAAGTCATGGTCTAAGATTCATATCGGAATGATGAAGTACATCGGGTAGTTAATTTCACGTTGGGCCGATAGTGTTGGTCTCACTGATCGAGGGTATCAGAGTGACTACAATGGTCAAAGTGATAAGTTGCAAGGTGGCTGACGGAGTAACTCTTACCGATAGAGGCTCCCCATCATATTGGTATCAGAGCCAGTGAAAGCTCTGGGTGGAGGTGTTGTGTATTTGATTTCTATCACTGAGAAGGTAGATGAAGAGTTACTCGTGCCATCTAGTTGCGAGAAGGAATATGACTCCTATAGTGTGTGTGCAGATGATGATGAGGACTGTCTAGACCATTCACCAATAGAGGTTTGGCTAGAAGAGGGTGCAGAGTGAGGCCACTATGAGAGAGAGTGGTAATGCATCTCCAGGATCTACTATTGGACGAGAGGAATGGGTCTAGGAAGCAGCATGTAGGATGGATAGCTGATTGAGCACTTTGTTGTAGTCAAATTGAGGATTTGCAGAAGTGTTGGCATTGTCTATGAATGTTTATGTTAGATAGAGAAAGTGAAGGAGAGGCTAGCAATATGCCTCCAAAGGGGATGATAGCAGAGGTGCTTAAGAAGTTCCAAGAGATGGAAGAGATCATCAAGACTGGAGTCAAGGAAGCACTCCAGGCTGAATTGAAGACAATGAAGATAGGAAAAAGGATAGAAGAAGGTTCAGACGGAGAAGAAGAGGAACAAGAAGAGGCAAAGATACCGGCTGAACAAAAGTAATTCCTGGAAGCCATTAAGGTTATTGGCAAGGACTCTTCAGAGGCTCGGATAGATATTCCCATGTTCAGTGGAAAGATGAATGCTGATGAAGTCATGGAGTGGATTGAGGCTCTAAACAACTACTTCGAATATAAGGAAGTTCCTAAAAGTAAGAGAGTTAAGTTTGTAAAAACTAAACTCAAAGGTGCTGCCCTTACATGGTGGAATTACACCCAAGGAGAAAGGGTAAAGAATGGGAAGAGTATGATATCTTCGTGGAGCAGAATGTTGGAGAAGATCAAGTCCCAGTTCCTTCCATCTGACTACGAGGTGCAGATTTACAGGAAGATGCAGAACCTTAAGCAAAGAGATATGGATGTGGCTACTTACACCGAGGAGTTTCACAAATACACTCTTTGTTGTGGGTACATGGAGGATGAAAAAGCCAAGGTATCAAGGTATCTAAATGGTCTGAGGATCAACATTCAAGATGAGATAAGTTTGTTTACACCTGAAACTGTGGAAAAATGCTTTCAAGTAGCATTAAGAGCTGAAGAGAAGATGAAGAGGAAAGGTGAGTAGCACAGTCGAGGAAGAGGTGATAGAAATTTTAGAGGCAGTTTTGGAGGCAGAAATCCTAACCAGAGGCCTAGTGATGAGTCTAGCCAAGAAGAGCAAGTTGGAGACTCAAGTAGTAGAGGAGGCTACCGAGGAAGAAGGCCAAATGAAAGAAGTGGGACAAATGGATCAAGTAGAGAATCCAAGTTCTCCAATATGAGATACTATAACTACAATCAGATAGGACACCTAGCTTATAAGTGTCTAGAGAAGGCCTCAACTTCTCATGGTAATGAGAGAAGAACCACATTAACTCAAGAGGATGCAGGGAGTGTAACATCTCCTGAAGTGAATTTGACATCAGAGGTGGGAGAAAATCTGATGATCAAGAGGACACTGCTCAAAGAACCAGTGAAGACTAAACCATCACAAAGGAGAGCACTTTTCAGGATCAATTGCAAAAGCAAAGGTAAAAAAATGCAAGGTAGTCATAGATTCTGGTTCAATAGATAATATGGTGTCTAGGGAAATGGTGGATAAATTGAACATAGAAAGGATTCCTCATCAAACTCCTTACAGAGCATCTTGGGTAAGTGATAGTCAATCACTTTTGGTAGATGAACAAGCATATGTTGATTTTCAGATTGGAGAATATAAGGAGAGAATTTTATGTGACATTTTGCCCATGGAGTGTTGTCACCTACTTTTAGGTAGACCATGGCAATTTGATAGGCAAGCATTATATGATGGATATTCTAACACATACACCATCAAGAAGGATGGAAATACTTTTGTGATGACACCATTGCAGGAGGATACTGAAGCAAAGAAGGTAGCCAAGATCATTTTGGTGGGTAAGAAAGAGTTTGTGAAGATCAATGAAGAAGAGACAAGGACAGTTGAGGATGTCTCAAGGAGTGGGGTTACCAAAGATCACAGTTTGAAGGTGATTTCAGTTTTGAATGATGGAGATCAGATGGTGATGTCTGAAATGGATCAGCTGAAGGTCAAAGAGAAGGTCTGCAAGCAGCCACAAGTTGATTGGAAAGAAGAGGATGCTATCATAGTAGGGACCATTGTTTGTCCTCTAGAGCCAACAAGAGTTGGACACTCATATTCTACCATAGTAGCACTACAAGTAGCATCAATCAAGGTTTTGAATGTAGGTGTTCAGGTAGAGATGACAGTAAGGAAGAATGGTGAGCAAAGTATGGGTTTGGTTGCAAGCCCTCACTCATGGCAAGGTGTGAGTAGAGCCTACAATGCTAGACATGAGTTTTTGATTCCATGGAAGCAAGTTACAGTCCAGAGATCATGGGGAAGACATGATGTAGCAAAGGATAATGGTGGTGCAAGACACAGACTCAACTCATGGGAAATGAGTTCTTTTCTAGGTGGGGTGTATGGTGCAGGAGCACCTAACACAAGGTGGCCTCCATGAGGCATTTAAAATCATGTTTTGTTTAGGAAATCATGTTTGCATTGTAATAAGGTCTATTCGACCAATGCATGTCATTTATGTTTGTATCTAGACCTAGACCAAACTTTGTAAGTCCCAAGTAAGTAGGTTACATTTTTCAAATTGTTAATGGTAAGACAGTTGGTCTCCCAGCCACTTGAAAATTAGTTAGTTTTCTCCCAGCTGCTTGGAATGGGTTGGTGTTCCTCGGGGCAAGCTTGTAAACCCCAAAGAAATGAATCAAATGCATATAGATTAGAATATTGTAATCAGATCAAAGAGGAGATCGAATGTAATTGTGCATTGTGTTAAGGAGAAATCAAACTATTCTGTGTCATTAATTTGCTTTCCATTCTCTGTAATTACAAATTGCATAGCTGTAGATTCCTTTTCCTTTCTGTACTTTCATTGTTGCAAAATGTCGATGTGAAGCATTCCATTGGTGAGATTTCTGTCGAAATCAATGGAATGGCTTTGTTGTACAGATATCTATTTTTGTTTCCTATTTTGTTTCAATGTTCGGTGGTGCAGATGTTCCAGATCGAGGGTTGTGCACAGTAGACGGCCTAGCATCTCCATGTGCTAGGGTTTGATTGGAGGAGTTGGAGCTATTATCATTGAGACAGAGGCCATCGAAAAAGTATTCCTTTCTCAGAGCAACGAGGATAGTCTAGCCAAAGAGAGGTTCAAGCCATTGAAAGAAAGTCGTGGTCTAAGATTCATATCGGAATGACGAAGTACATCGGGTAGTTAATTTGGCGTTGGGCTGATAGTGTTGGTCTCGCCGATCGAGGGTATCAAAGTGACTACAATGGTTGGAGTGATAAGTTGCAAGGTGGCCAATGGAGTAAGTCTTACCAATAGAGGCTCCCCATCATGTATCCATGGACAACCAAGGATGATGTTATAAGGAAGATCAATATCAAGGACCTGACAGCAGGTTTCTATAGTGATCGGCCCAACTTGGATAGGCAAGAAAATAATTCCTTCGGTATCTCTCTCGGCATCATCATATGCTCTGATAGTAATAACCTTGGAGTTGTTAACATCTTTCTCAGAATATCCCAGTTGTTTTATCAATTTCAAAGAACATATATTAAGCCCAGCTCCACCATCTACCAAGATTTGTTTGATATGGCGTTGTTTGACAAACACTTCAATGTGGAGGGCTTCATTATGTAAAGGATGGATGGAGGGCTAAAGATCTTTGTCAGAAAAGGTTAAATGACAAGGGGCTGCAATGCTAGCGACCATAGATTGGAATTGTGAGATATCAATATCGTTGGGCACCGAAGATTCTTATAGAGCTTTGTCAAGGATAGCTTTATGAGCAGGAGATATGCGAAGCAACTCAAGAATGGATATATGTGCAGGTGTTTTGCCAAGGTGATCCAAGATATTATAGTTAGGGAATGGTCGAGGAGGATGAACAGGTGCTCCTTGAATAGTGACTCAACCTCTTCAAGTGGTTACAGCGCAATCAGGTACTTTACCTTGGATAGTAATGGTAGAAATGCGAGAATGGTCAATGCGGCCAATGGTAGATGATTCATAGGTATACTGAATGGCATTTCTAGCATGAGGGTTAGTTGTTTTGTCATGAGATGGAAGAGTATTCTTGAAAGTCTCTAGATCATAGTTCGATGTTGATTGTTGTGCAGGTTGAGTTGTTGAAGGTGTAACTTTGATTAAACCTTGATTGATGCAATCTTGGATGACATGTTTTAAGTAAATACAACCATTTGTTTTGTGTCCTTTAACTCTATGGAAATCACAATAGTCATTTTCTTTGTACCAAGGAGCTTTGAAGAGAGGTTCACCATTTGGTGGTGCATCTGGTAAGATAATATCACCTGCTTGGAGAAGCTTTCGAAAGATAACTTCCATGGGTTCCGCTAATGGTGTAAATTGTCGACGCAGATTGGAAGTTTGGCATTGTCGCATTTGTTGAAAAGGTTACGTTGTTGTGGAAGCAGCTTGGATGTTGATAGGAGCTTTCATATTTTGGATGTGCTTTGCATCGACAACACCGTCATTGACAATATTCTTGTTTTTGTTCCAAAAGCAAGACTTATCATTGGAGTTTTGAGTATAGTCTTTGTTATCGCGAAAGATCTTGATAGTTACTTTAGTAATTAAGGCTCATTCAATGATGGTTCCTTTGGAAACAAGTTCATCAAAGGTGCTAGAACTTTGCAATTGTAGTTAGAATGATAGCTCGGGATGAAGATTTTGAACAAAGATATTGAGTTGTTGCTTCTCAGGGATTTCCCATGATAGTTTACTAGCCATATTATGCCATCATTGAGTAAATGAAGAAAAAGCTTCACCATTGCATTGTTTATTGTTGACAAGGTCATTCATGTTTATCTCATGGTCAATGTTGAAAGCGAAGTGTGAGTGAAACTTATTGGCTAACTCTGAAAAAGACTTGATTCCCAAAGGTAAATGAGAGAACCATTCAAGAGCTTGTCCTGCTAAGCTTCGAGGAAATAGTCTCAAAAGATATGTATCATCATAAGCAACATCGAGACATGCCACAAAGAATGCTTTGAGATGGTATTTCAGATTTCCTTTGCCCTTGTACTTGCAAATTATGGAATTTCAAAGTGTGGTGGAAAAGGTATCATATGAAGAGACTTATCAAATGGATAAGCGCATATGTTATCTAGAGAGAATGTCTTCTTGCCTTGTCCTACCGCTTGGTTAATCATTTGTTGAACATCCGCTGAAGATAATTGCCATTGTTGCAAAGGGGGTGAAACATGGTATGGTGTATATTGAGGTTGTTGTTGTGGGATATATGGAGCCATGACCATTTTTTGGGGTTGTGTACTTGCAATATATGTCAAAGTATTAGGATGTGACACATATGTAGTTGCGGATTGCTGTCTTTGAGGCACAAGTGGTGTTTGAGTATATTGGGATGAATGGGCACCAAGATTTTGCATCACATGCGAAGCGGAAGACGGATTGACATTAGTTAATGGTTGGGAAGTTGGAGTTGGATTTGTGACATGGTAAGTGATGGAAGGATTGGTAGATGTGAAGGAAGGATGGACACTTGGGTTGGTATTTTGTACAACATGGGGATTGGTATGTGCCATGTGTTGGGTGACAATGGGCAAGCCTTGGGTAGCATAAGATGGATTGATGGTGTGTGAAGGATTGGAAGAGTATGATGGAATGGATGTAAGTTGCTCAACATAAGTGACCGTAGAGCTAGGATTAGTTTGAGAAACGATAGGAGGGTCACTCATATCAATAAGACTAACATTGGGATTATATGGTGTAGTGGAAGGATTAGTAGAGATGGTAGAAAGCGTATTAGTAGTTGGTATATGGGATATAGTAGATTGTGATGGTCGTGAAGCTTGAAGTATTGGTTGTGTTGGTACAGTTTGGGAGGCTTGCACATTATAAGACATAGGGATAGCTTGTGATGTTTGGGAAGGTTGTGCTTGGGCCACATGGACAGCCTGTGTTGTTTGAGGCATGGATACAGTCATGGTAGGTGAAGGAATATGTTGAGGAACATGGAAAGGTGGAATGTTCAAATTTTGTGACATGAGAGGGAGCATATTAGTTGGCACTATCAAAGGTTCTAGAGTGTGCTCCAAGTGTGGTAGATCAAATGAAGCAACAATAGGTAATGAGGAAGATGTATTGAAAGATGGAGCTTGTGATATGATGGGAGACGATGTGACTATAGTGGATGGTCCCTTTGCAACAACAACGGGAGTGTTTGGATCTTGCTCTTTGATAGCAGATATGTCAAAATCTCTTGGTAGTTTAGCACCCATGCGAGCAAGTTGCAAGAAGTAGTGATTAGGCTTAGATATAATAAGTCTCTCAACTTGATCCCACACACGGGTATCCCAAAATTCTGATGGGTCATCTTGAGATTATTCTTCAAAAGCCTCAAAAGCTATTGGAGGTGGCATTTGTTGTGAGGATGATTCTCCAGGGGTATACCCATGAGGTGTAAACATATGAGGAGGCATACCAGTCATGAATTGAGTTCCATCCTTAAGAGGTGTCGATCTAAGTTGTTGCATCTTAGCTTACAATTTGGCTTCCATTTTAGCTCTATATTTAACTTCCATTTCAGCTCTATATTGACTCCTAGTTTGAGGCATGATGTTGATGTTAAAAACTGAAGCTTAGCTTGTCAAAGTTTTGAGACCCAAAAGATGATGGTTTGCTAGTTGGTTGGTTGGTTGGTTTGCTTGGGTTGATTTGTTGTTTTGCTTGGTTGCTGATTTGTTTTTGGCTGGTTTCCCTAGAGAATAGCTCACACACTCAAGGGAAAAGTTTTTTGCTAAAGATTGCTATGTTGTTGATGTTTGCTGAAGCTAAAGCTGATGTTTTGCTGATGGATCAAAATGATTGATTTGATGTTTGGTTTGTTGGTTTGGGATCTCAAAAAGATTAAAAGCTCATGAAATGTGATTGATTGGTAAGCTCAAAACAAGGAGACAAAATCCAGGTATCTGCTAATGATCAGAGACAGGTCCGAAAGCTAATGCTAAAGCTGAGCAAGCTAGATTTGTGGCTAATTTGACTGAGTCGCTAAGATTTGTTGGTATTAGACCACAGGCAACAAGTGATAGCTCATATGCGACTCAGAGAATGCTGAAGGTGACTGGTAATAGCTCAAATGCGAACTGGTTTAGGTTCTGAAATAGATTACAGTGTTAACCAAAGGTGATCCAAATGTTCAAAGGCGATGACTGTTAGCTGAAAAGCAATTTACTGCTGATTGGAAGTGACTCAGGTTAAGCTAAAGGTGGAAGACTGTTGTTTAAAAGCAACCTAGTTCAGAGCAAAGGTAATTGACTGCTGTTTAAATGCGGGCTAATTCAGATAAGAGGTGACTGACTACTATTCAAATGTGACTCTGTTTATGCAAAAGGTGATTAACTATTGTTCAAAGGTGATTTAGTTCAGGCAAAAAGTGAATAACTGCGGCTTAAAAGCCATTTTGTTGTCTGTATGCGGGTAGTTTAGGCTTAAAAGTGACTGTGTTTGTCAGGAAAGATGTATGATTTGTGATTTTTGATAAGAAAACAGTAATTTTAGTCACTCACACTCACAACAATCTCAAACTTGTACAACCTAGGCTAGAAAGGACTGTATTTGTTAAATCCCTTGGCTGTGCTTATTCAAAGCGAATAGCTTCAGGATCTTGGTAGCACCAGCTCCCCTCCACGGCACTCACTTCTCACACATACCAAGATCCAGGTTTCATGTAAGGCTTGTCCCCCCACCAAACCTTAGGATTGTCCCTGCTATCTCTTCTAAGAGCCACATGAATTGGGGCCGCTTCAAAGGTCCCACCTTTTGCATCAACAAATAGAAGGTTTTTGGCTACTACACAAAGTTGCTAATAAGGGCATCCGTTCGGGTGGCTATACATGCGGCAGTGCTACTCTTTGTTGTGGAGTCTCCCAACCTTCAAGGGTTACGCCTTGGAGGGCTTTGGGGGAGGTTGGCTATCGGTATAACGCAACAACACCCGTTGTTTGTGGCTTTCGACACAAACACTTTTCATATATAGCAGTTCGGAAGGACTTGGCTTTAGCCTATTACCGCTTGGGTTGTATCCCTTCTCACACCAGGAAGGTAGGCCCTCTAAAGATAATAACAAGTTCTCATGCACCCAAGATCCATTTGATAGGCAAGGGGAGAGGATACTTTTGTTATTAAATTTAGGTTACAATCAATCACATGCAAGTAATCAAAAAAGATAAATCAAGCACAGAGCAAGCAATGATTCAATTTAAGCACCAAGCCCAAATGTTCCTAATTTAGTAAAAACCACAAGTCTTGGACTGATCGGATCTGCAACAGATATGTCAGTAGTTTGATAACCTCCTTTTCTTAGACAAATTGATAAGATTATGCATAAATACCCAATTAGTAGCGAAGAAAACAAACTACAAATTATACAGACTGAAAGCGCACAATTTACCAGAGGTGATTTACTATCTGTTAATAGAAATCTCTGTTTTAGACATAGGTGAATTACTGTAGATTAAAAGCAATCTCGAAAACTCCAGATGCAAATTGTTTAGGCTTAGAAGCGACGCAAAATAGCATAAAGCGGTTGGTATAGGCTCATACGTGAGTTGGATCTGCAACAGAGACAATACGCAACAAAAGCCCTAATTCTACATAAAGCGATTCAATTATCTAAAAGTGGCCAGTGTAAGATCAAAAGCAATTAGATTAAATGCAAAGGTGACCATTGTTAGCTAAAAATGATGCAGAATAAACAAAAAGCGATCACTGTCTGCTTATAAGCGATCTGAAAATGGTTGAAGGCGGTAGATGTTAGTGTAGAAGCGACGTGAATGTGCAGACAATGATGGGTTTTTGCTCAAAAGTGATAGAAACTTGCCTTAAGTGCTCAAAAAATTTGATCTTCATAAAAACAACTTCAAACAACAAAGTTAATCAAGGACGTGAGTCCCACCGAGCGTGCAAAAATGTGATAGGTAAAAAATTAGGTTAATAAGATCAAGCATAGCCATGAAAACCTAACCCTACCATCATCAAAGAATCTAATCTAAATGACATCAAAAGTAATGCAATTCAAGCACAACATCACCTAGATTGTGTGATTCCTTGTTTATGATGTGGATTACTTCTTCAACAATGAACAATTATGAAGATAAAAGCTGCCATGATGGATGATAATGATAAAAGCTCAATGGATGATATGGAGATGCTCAAATGCTCAATATGCTCAAGATGATAATGTAGATGCTATATGAATGCTGGATAGATGTAGTATGGAATGAGAGGGTGTTTATATAGAACTCAACAAAAATCAATCAACGATAGAAATTCGGAGGCTATGTGAATTACTAAGATTAAAAGATAGGCATAGGTGAATGTGAAGATAACAAGTGGTGGGAAGATAGGGCTCATGTGTGCTTGTGTACATAAAAAGTACTATATGTGAAAGATATTAAATAAAAGGATGTAGTACCACTTATCTTTTTAAATGAAAGAGGCACACATGTCGGCTCGTGAGATAAATGATAAGATAACTTAATTAAATAAATACAATTTATTTAATTAATTGGAAAGTCAACTTATGAAAGGAATTTTTAATTAAACAAATAAAATTTATTTAATTAAAAATAGAAGAATGAAGATAATTAAATAATTGAAGATTGTTTAATTATAGCTTAGAGAAAAAATAGAAGAAATAGCTAATGAATTAATTAAATAAATATAAATTTATTTAATTAATAGAAGAAAAATATGTGTTAGGGATATTGCTCAAGTGTGCTAGACAAATGCAGATGTGTGATAATGCGATATTTGAATGTTAATAATAATGAGTCAATTTTGGGTGTCTACAGGAATAAGAAGAAAAACTTTAATACTCTGTCAAATCAGGATTATAATGATGTGTGTTACAACTATAATAAAGTTGGTCATCTAGCAAGAAATTGTTGGGTGCATGAAAGGTATGATTATAAAAGCTTTCTTAGATCACCTAGAAGAAATTATTTTTCTTTTGGTCAAGATAACAATATGAAATGTTATAGATGTGTGGTTATGGACACAAAGCAAGGTGGTGTAAGAAAAGTTTGATAAAACCATCTAGAAACAATGTGACCAAGCAAAAGCAAGAGAGTACTTTAAACAAGAAAAAGGGAACTATACTGGTTTGGAGAAGAAAGAAAAACTAGAAGATGGTTGAGTCTAATCATGTGCATACTGCACAAAGCATGTGCATGACAGTTTAAAAGGGAAAGGCATGAAGTTAGGGGGAGTTATCCATGTCCTACCTATTATCCCCAAGAAGTTGCAGGAGGACATTATTTGGTCTTGTTTTGGTTTATTATGTTTTAGGATTCATGCTTGATAATTTTTTCTATGATGCTATTCATATTAGCTTTGTGAAATGAAGTTCATAATGGTGTTGTTAACTATGTTGCTCTTCAGTATATGTTAGTGGTTTAGTATTTTTGGTCTTTCATATCTTTTGCTCTCAGTCATGTTTGTCATATTGTTCTTTGGAAGTGAAGATGTAGGCTGGTGAAGTTATATTGTGATCAATGCTTGTGCTGACAAGGTGATTATGTAGGCTCCATCATGTTAAGGTATTTGTTAGTATTGCAGAGAGATGTATGATGTTTTTGCAGAGGAGTTCAATGTGCAGTTGGCATCATATCTCCTGATCATAAAGTGACTGATATCATATCTTCTGATTGTAACAATTATCATTTGATTCAGTGATGTTACTTACAGTTGGCACTATAGGTCTTAACAATGGCTCAGACATGTCATACTACCATGTTGTGCTTAGGCAATGATACATGACAAGTTTTGTCTATGGCAAAAAGGTTAGTGTGCTTTGAACATGGTTTGACTAGTGCTTTCAAGATTTGACAAGGTATCTTTAAGAGTTATGGTAATACATCATGAGTATATCCATTCTTTGCATCAATTATAATGGTCTTCAATTGTCTTTATATCAGACTGTGTGTCAAAATTCAATGATTCATGCACTTTCTAATTGTTGTCTTATTAAAAGAGGCATTGCAATGATAGTAATCTAAATGGATTCTCTGACTGTTGTATCTAAGTAAAGTCAGTGCATTTCAAATGATAATGGCAAAGTTCATTTGACAGTAATATCTTAGTTTCTGATAGAGAACAGTGATTTCTCAGTGACTTTATTTGTTTGCTAATTTCAGATAAAGGGCAATGACAGTATATAAGCTGCTATCATTTTCTTTTGATAGCAGACAGGATCCTCAAATTTAGATGTAAAATGGTTGTTTTTTGTTTCTTGGTATCTCACCTGATAGTACAATGCTATATAGTACTTCTAGATTTTTTATGATAGTAAATTCTTGCTTACTTTCACAATAATGATCTATGGTGTTCTCTTAGCTGATAATTCTACTATCTCTGGCATCTTTAGTTGTTTTCCTTGTTTTGATACATGCTCATTTATGATACTAACAGTGCAATTGTATTTCAGGCCATTCTGGATGTTTTTGCTTTATGGGATAGTCATGGTATGCTTAATATTTTCTAATTATACTTACATTTCTATCATAAGTTGGTCTCTAGTTTCTGATATCTCCTTGAGGCATTTGCATACTTTCTTCCTCCCTTTGTCTTTGATGAAAAAAGGGGGAGAGAGAGTTGTGTTTTTCCATCAAGGACAAAGGAGGAGTTTGTTGTCCTCTCAGTTGTTGTCCTTGATGTCAAATACAAAAAACTCTTAGGTTTGTGGTACATTGACAGTTGCATTGGTTTGATGTTGCATCATGACAGTTGTGATAATGAGGTTGGACATTTCATTTGGTTGCTATCTTGGTTACACTAAACTTAGACATTTGGTTGCCATTATTGTTGTCATTCTTTGCATGGCAGAGTTGATATTTGAGATCGTATTCTTTCTTCCTATAGACTGAGTTGCATTGGTAAAATTGATACTCTCATTGATAACATTATAACAATTGGCACATGGTTCATACCATACTCTCATGATGATATTATGCTAGTTGACACATGTGATCATATTCTTGATATAACAGTTGGCTCTACTGATCTCTTGATGTTGGATACTCTCATGGTGGTATATAGTCGGGTAAGTGCAAGAAGATGGGGGGCCAAAAAGGGGTCTTAAGTGGCCACTTTTTTTTCTGAAATCAAGAAATATTGGCCTTGGATGAGAAATTGAGCATAGTTACACACAAAATTTGGAGATGCAACCAAAACAATGTTCGTAGTGCTCTGAGTCTACTTTCTAAACTACTATTTTGTTTTGAAAATGGCATAGATTAAGGGGTTCAAAAGAGGGAGACACAGAAATTGGTGTTGTTTCTGTCAAAAAACATAACATAGCATGTTTTGTGGCTCCCTCAAAAGGTCAACTTTTTTTTGGTATTTTTAAAATTGCTTCAGTGAGAAATTAGCTAATAGCATGTAGTTTATGCCAATTTTTCTGATAATTTTTTGATGAATATTTGATTTTTTACTAATTTTCAAAGTGGACACATCCTAAAAAATAGAATTTTGGCCGTGCTACCCCTATAAATTTTGAAAACTAATTGAAAATCATTTTTTTATTTTTTTAATATTTGTAGAATGGAATCTAGTTTCTAAATATGTAATTTTTAAAAAATTTGAATGAATAGTTAATTTACAATGAAAAAAAGACCAAATGGTGGTTTTTGCCTAAAAACGGACACACAAACAAAAGAAATTAAGATGAAAGGCTTAACATTGTTAAAATGTGAAAAAAATCACATCGTCAAATAGCTAAGAGAAAGCCTAACATTACCCAGGTGTTTGATTTGTTTGACCTTGAAACATGTGCAAATCTGAGGGTTAGCACGAACGAAATTATGTGAAATCTTGAAGAATATGGAAAAACATGTCTGTGACTGTTCATAAGGCACTCCAAGCCTTTGGGTTGGAAATCCAAAGCAAATCGCAAGTCCAAGGCTTGGGATTCACAAATCAAGACATAATGCGCGTGCGTTATAACGCGCTCGTGTTATGTTTTGCTTTGCATTTTTCCTTTCCCGCAAGTCTATTGTTTGTCATGTTTGACATAACGCGAGCACGTTATAATGCGCTCGTGTTATGTTCCTCTTAAATTTTTTTATGTTCAAGGCTATTAATCATGAGGGTTAAGGGATAAGGGATAGGGTTGGAGGGTTTAGGGATAAGGGATTAGTGTTTAAGGTATAGTATCGAGCCCGTTGAGGGTCTAGGAATAGGGATAGCATTTAGGGTTTAAGGATGAGGGATTAGAGTTGAGGGATGACAGATTAGGGTTGAGGGATTAGGGTTTAGGGATAAGGTTTAGGGTTAGGGTTGAGGGATTAGGGTTTAAGATATAGTGTTGAGGGTTTAGGGATAGGGTTTAGGGTTGAGGGATTAGAGTGAAGGGTTGAGGGATTAGGATTTGACGTTGAGGGTTTAGGGTTTAGGGATAGGGTTGAGGGTTGAGGGATCAGAGTTAAGGGTTAAGGGATTAGGGTTTGACGTTGAGGGTTGAGGGTTGAGGGTTGAGGGTTAAGGTTTAAGGGTCAAGGGTTTAGGGATAGGGTTGAGGGTCGAGGGATTAGGGTTAAAGTAGAGTGTGGAGGGTGTAAGGATTAGGGATAGGGTTGGAGGGTTTAGGGATAAGGGATTAGGGTTTAAGGTATAGTATCGAGTCTGTTGAGGATTTAGGCATAGGGATAGTAGTTAGTGTTTAGGGATGAGGGATTAGAGTTGAGGGATGATGGATTAGGGTTGAGGGTTGAGGGATTAGGGTTTAGGGATAAGGTTTAGGATTGAGGGTTGAGGGATTAGGGTTTAAGGTATAGTGTTGAGGGTTGAGGGTTTAGGGTTGACGGATTAGCATTTAATGTCGAGGTTAGGGTTAGAGTGTCGAGGGTAGAGGGATTAGGGATAGGGTTTAGGGTTGAAGGTTTAAGGATTGAGGGTTGAGGCTTTAGGGATGAGGGTTTAAGGCTTAAGATATAGTGTCAAGTGTTGAGGGTGTAGGGATAGGGTTTAAGTTTTAAGGGTTGAGGGTTGAGGGATAGGGATTAGGGTTTAGGGTTGATGAATTAGGGTTTAATGTTGAGGGTTGAGGGTTGAGGGTTGAGGTTGAGGGATAGGGTTAATGGTCAAGGGATTAGGGTTAAATAAGAGTGTCGAGGGTAGAGGAATTAGGGTTTAAGGTATAGTATCGAGCCTATTGAGGGTCTAGGAATAGGTATAGCGTTTAGGGTTTAGGGATGAGGGATTAGAGTTGAGGGATGACAGATGACGAATTAGGGTTGAGGGTTGAGGGATTAGGGTTTAGGGATAAGGTTTAGGGTTAGGGTTAAGGGATTAGGGTTTAAGGTATAGTGTTGAGGGTTTAGGGATAGGGTTTAGGGTTGAGGGATTAGAGTGAAGGGTTGAGGGATTAGGATTTGATGTTGAGGGTTGAGGGTTTAGGGTTTAGGGTTTAGGGATAAGAGATTAGGGTTTAAGGTATAGTATCGAGTTTGTTAAGGGTTTAGGAATAGAGATAGCATTTAGGGTTTAGGGATGAGGGATTAGAGTTGAGGGATGATGGATTAGGGTTGAGGGTTGAGGGATTAGGGTTTAGGGATAAGGTTTAGGGTTGAGGGTTGAGGAATTAGGGTTTAAGGTATAGTGTTGAGGTTTAGGGATAGGGTTTAGGGTTGAGGGATTAGAGTGAAGGGTTGAGGGATTAGGATTTGACATTGAGGGTTGAGGATTGAGGGTTTAGGGTTTAGGGTTTAGGGATAGGGTTGAGGGTCGAGGGATCAGAGTTAAGGGTTGAGGGATTAGGGTTTGACGTCGAGGGTTGAGGGTTGAGGTTCGAGGGTCAAGGGTTTAGGGATAGGGTTGAGGGTCGAGGGATTAGGGTTAAAGTAGAGTGTGGAGGGTATAAGGATTAGGGATAGGGTTGGAGGGTTTAGGGATAAGGGATTAGGGTTTAAGGTATAGTATCGAGTCTGTTGAGGGTGTAGGAATAGGGATAGCATTTAGGGTTTAGGGATGAGGGATTAGAGTTGAGGGATGACGGATTAGGGTTGAGGGTTGAGGGATTAGGGTTTCGAGATAAGGTTTAGGGTTGAGGGCTGAGGGATTAGGGTTTAAGGTATAGTGTTGAGGGTTTAGGGATAGGGTTTAGGGTTGAGGGATTAGAGTGAAGGGTTGAGGGATTAGGATTTGACGTTAAGGGTTGAGGGTTTAGGGTTTAGGGTTTAGGGATAGGGTTAAGGGTCGAGGGATCAGAGTTAAGGGTTGAGGGATTAGGGTTTGACGTCGAGGGTTGAGGGTTGAGGGTTTAAGGCTTAAGATATAGTGTCAAGTGCTAAGGGTGTAGGGATAGGGTTTAAGTTTTAAGGGTTAAGGGTTGAGGGATAGGGATTAGGGTTTAAGGTATAGTGTTGAGGGTTGATGGTTTAGGGATAGGGTTTAGGTTTGAGGGATTAGGGTTTAGGGTTTAATGTTGAGAGTTGAGGATTGAGGGTTGAGGGTTGAGGTTGAGGGATAGGGTTAATGATCAAGGGATTAGGGTTAAATAAGAGTGTCGTGGGTAGAGGGATTAGGGTTTAAGGTATAGTATCGAGCCTGTTGAGGGTCTAGGAATAGGGATAATGTTTAGGGTTTAGGGATGAGGGATTAGAGTTGAGGGATGACAGATGACGGATTAGGGTTGAGGGTTGAGGGATTAAGGTTTAGGTATAAGGTTTAGGGTTAGGGTTAAGGGATTAGGGTTTAAGGTATAGTGTTGAGGGTTTAGGGATAGGGTTTAGGGTTGAGGGATTAGAGTGAAGGGTTGAGGGATTAGGATTTGACATTGAGAGTTGAGGGTTTAGGGTTTAGGGTTTAGGGATAGAGTTGAGGGTCGAGGGATTAGAGTTAAGGGTTGAGGGATTAGGGTTTGACGTCGAGGGTTGAGGGTTGAGGTTCGAGGGTCAAGGGTTTAGGGATAGGGTTTAGGGTCGAGGGATTAGGGTTAAAGTAGAGTGTGGAGGGTATAAGGATTAGGGATAGGGTTGGAGGGTTTAGGGATAAGGGATTAGGGTTTAAGGTATAGTATCGAGTCTATTAAGGGTGTAGGAATAGGGATAGCATTTAGGGTTTAGGGATGAGGGATTAGAGTTGAGGGATGACAGATTAGGGTTGAGGTTTGAGGGATTAGGGTTTAGGGATAAGGTTTAGGGTTTAGGGTTGAAGGATTAGAGTGAAGGGTTGAGGGATTAGGATTTGACATTGAGGGTTGAGGGTTTAGGGTTTAGGGTTTAGGGATAGGGTTGAGGGTCGAGGGATCAGAGTTAAGGGTTGAGGGATTAGGTTTTGACGTTGAGGGTTGAGGGTTGAGGTTCGAGGGTCAAGGGTTCAGGGATAGGGTTGAGGGTCGAGGGATTAGGGTTAAAGTAGAGTGTGGAGGGTATAAGGATTAGGGATAGGGTTGGAGGGTTTAGGGATAAGGGATTAGGGTTTAAGGTATAGTATCAAGTCTGTTGAGGGTTTAGGAATAGGGATAGCATTTAGGGTTTAGGGATGAGGGATTAGAGTTGAGGGATGGCGGATTAGGGTTGAGGGTTGAGGGATTAGGGTTTAGGGATAAGGTTTAGGGTTAAGGGTTGGGGGATTAGGGATTAAGGTATAGTGTTGAGGGTTTAGAGATAGGGTTTAGGGTTGAGGGATTAGAGTGAAGGGTTGAGGGATTAGGATTTGACGTTGAGGGTTGAGGGTTTAGGGTTTAGGGTTTAGGGATAGGGTTGAGTGTCGAGGGATCAGAGTTAAGGGTTGAGGGATTAGGGTTTGACGTCGAGGGTCAAGGGTTGAGGTTTGAGGGTCAAGGGTTTATGGATAGGGTTGAGGTTCGAGGGATTAGGGTTAAAGTACAGTGTGGAGGGTATAAGGATTAGGGATAGGGTTGGAGGGTTTAGGGATAAGGGATTAGGGTTTAAGGTATTGTATCAAGTCTGTTGAGTGTTTAGGAATAGGGATAGCATTTAGGGTTTAGGGATGAGGGATTAGAGTTGAGGGATGGCGGATTAGGGTTGAGGGTTGAGGGATTAGGGTTTAAGGTATAGTATTGAGGGTTTAGGGATAGGGTTTAGGGTTGAGGGATTAGAGTGAAGGGTTGAGGGATTAGGATTTGACGTTGAGGGTTGAGGGTTTAGGGATAGGGTTGAGGGTCAAGGGATCAGAGTTAAGGGTTGAGGGATTAGGGTTTGACGTCGAGGGTTGAGAGTTGAGGTTCGAGGGTCAAGGGTTTAGGGATAGGGTTGAGGGTCGAGGGATTAGGGTTAAAGTAGAGTGTGGAGGGTGTAAGGATTAGGGATAGGGTTGGAGGGTTTAGGGATAAGGGATTAGGGTTTAAGGTATAGTATCGAGTCTGTTGAGGATTTAGGCATAGGGATAGCAGTTAGTGTTTAGGGATGAGGGATTAGAGTTGAGGGATGATGGATTAGGGTTGAGGGTTGAGGGATTAGGGTTTAGGGATAAGGTTTAGGATTGAGGGTTGAGGGATTAGGGTTTAAGGTAGAGTGTTGAGGGTTGAGGGTTTAGGGTTGACGGATTAGCATTTAATGTCGAGGTTAGGGTTAGAGTGTCAAGGGTAGAGGGATTAGGGATAGGGTTTAGGGTTGAAGGTTTAAGGATTGAGGGTTGAGGCTTTAGGGATGAGGGTTTAAGGCTTAAGATATAGTGTCAAGTGTTGAGGGTGTAGGGATAGGGTTTAAGTTTTAAGGGTTGAGGGTTGAGGGATAGGGATTAGGGTTTAGGGTTGATGAATTAGGGTTTAATGTTGAGGGTTGAGGGTTGAGGGTTGAGGTTGAGGGATAGGGTTAATGGTCAAGGGATTAGGGTTAAATAAGAGTGTCGAGGGTAGAGGAATTAGGGTTTAAGGTATAGTATCGAGCCTATTGAGGGTCTAGGAATAGGTATAGCGTTTAGGGTTTAGGGATGAGGGATTAGAGTTGAGGGATGACAGATGACGAATTAGGGTTGAGGGTTGAGGGATTAGGGTTTAGGGATAAGGTTTAGGGTTAGGGTTAAGGGATTAGGGTTTAAGGTATAGTGTTGAGGGTTTAGGGATAGGGTTTAGGGTTGAGGGATTAGAGTGAAGGGTTGTGGGATTAGGATTTGATGTTGAGGGTTGAGGGTTTAGGGTTTAGGGTTTAGGGATAAGGGATTAGGGTTTAAGGTATAGTATCGAGTTTGTTAAGGGTTTAGGAATAGGGATAGCATTTAGGGTTTAGGGATGAGGGATTAGAGTTGAGGGATGATGGATTAGGGTTGAGGGTTGAGGGATTAGGGTTTAGGGATAAGGTTTAGGGTTGAGGGTTGAGGGATTAGGGTTTAAGGTATAGTGTTGAGGGTTTAGGGATAGGGTTTAGGGTTGAGGGATTAGAGTGAAGGGTTGAGGGATTAGGATTTGACATTGAGGGTTGAGGATTGAGGGTTTAGGGTTTAGGGTTTAGGGATAGGGTTGAGGGTCGAGGGATCAGAGTTAAGGGTTGAGGGATTAGGGTTTGACGTCGAGGGTTGAGGGTTGAGGTTCGAGGGTCAAGGGTTTAGGGATAGGGTTGAGGGTCGAGGGATTAGGGTTAAAGTAGAGTGTGGAGGGTATAAGGATTAGGGATAGGGTTGGAGGGTTTAGGGATAAGGGATTAGGGTTTAAGGTATAGTATCGAGTCTGTTGAGGGTGTAGGAATAGGGATAGCATTTAGGGTTTAGGGATGAGGGATTAGAGTTGAGGGATGACGGATTAGGGTTGAGGGTTGAGGGATTAGGGTTTCAGGATAAGGTTTAGGGTTGAGGGCTGAGGGATTAGGGTTTAAGGTATAGTGTTGAGGGTTTAGGGATAGGGTTTAGGGTTGAGGGATTAGAGTGAAGGGTTGAGGGATTAGGATTTGACGTTAAGGGTTGAGGGTTTAGGGTTTAGGGTTTAGGGATAGGGTTGAGGGTCGAGGGATCAGAGTTAAGGGTTGAGGGATTAGGGTTTGACGTCGAGGGTTGAGGGTTGAGGGTTTATGGCTTAAGATATAGTGTCAAGTGCTAAGGGTGTAGGGATAGGGTTTAAGTTTTAAGGGTTAAGGGTTGAGGGATAGGGATTAGGGTTTAAGGTATAGTGTTGAGGGTTGATGGTTTAGGGATAGGGTTTAGGTTTGAGGGATTAGGGTTTAGGGTTTAATGTTGAGAGTTGAGGATTGAGGGTTGAGGGTTGAGGGTTGAGGGTTGAGGTTGAGGGATAGGGTTAATGATCAAGGGATTAGGGTTAAATAAGAGTGTCGTGGGTAGAGGGATTAGGGTTTAAGGTATAGTATCAAGCCTGTTGAGGGTCTAGGAATAGGGATAATGTTTAGGGTTTAGGGATGAGGGATTAGAGTTGAGGGATGACAGATGACGGATTAGGGTTGAGGGTTGAGGGATTAAGGTTTAGGTATAAGGTTTAGGGTTAGGGTTAAGGGATTAGGGTTTAAGGTATAGTGTTGAGGGTTTAGGGATAGGGTTTAGGGTTGAGGGATTAGAGTAAAGGGTTGAGGGATTAGGATTTGACATTGAGAATTGAGGGTTTAGGGTTTAGGGTTTAGGGATAGAGTTGAGGGTCGAGGGATTAGAGTTAAGGGTTGAGGGATTAGGGTTTGACGTCGAGGGTTGAGGGTTGAGGTTCGAGGGTCAAGGGTTTAGGGATAGGGTTTAGGGTCGAGGGATTAGGGTTAAAGTAGAGTGTGGAGGGTATAAGGATTAGGGATAGGGTTGGAGGGTTTAGGGATAAGGGATCAGGGTTTAAGGTATAGTATGGAGTCTATTAAGGGTGTAGGAATAGGGATAGCATTTAGGGTTTAGGGATGAGGGATTAGAGTTGAGGGATGACAGATTAGGGTTGAGGTTTGAGGGATTAGGGTTTAGGGTTGAGGGCTGAGGGATTAGGGTTTAAGGTATAGTGTTGAGGGTTTAAGGATAGGGTTTAGGGTTGAAGGATTAGATTGAAGGGTTGAGGGATTAGGATTTGACATTGAGGGTTGAGGGTTTAGGGTTTAGGGTTTAGGGATAGGGTTGAGGGTCGAGGGATCAGAGTTAAGGGTTGAGGGATTAGGTTTTGACGTGGAGGGTTGAGGGTTGAGGTTCGAGGGTCAAGGGTTTAGGGATAGGGTTGAGGGTCGAGGGATTAGGGTTAAAGTAGAGTGTGGAGGGTATAAGGATTAGGGATAGGGTTGGAGGGTTTAGGGATAAGGGATTAGGGTTTAAGGTATAGTATCAAGTCTGTTGAGGGTTTAGGAATAGGGATAGCATTTAGGGTTTAGGGATGAGGGATTAGAGTTGAGGGATGGCGGATTAGGGTTGAGGGTTGAGGGATTAGGGTTTAGGGATAAGGTTTAGGGTTAAGGGTTGGGGGATTAGGGATTAAGGTATAGTGTTGAGGGTTTAGAGATAGGGTTTAGGGTTGAGGGATTAGAGTGAAGGGTTGAGGGATTAGGATTTGACGTTGAGGGTTGAGGGTTTAGGGTTTAGGGTTTAGGGATAGGGTTGAGTGTCGAGGGATCAGAGTTAAGGGTTGAGGGATTAGGGTTTGACGTCGAGGGTCAAGGATTGAGGTTTGAGGGTCAAGGGTTTATGGATAGGGTTGAGGTTCGAGGGATTAGGGTTAAAGTACAGTGTGGAGGGTATAAGGATTAGGGATAGGGTTGGAGGGTTTAGGGATAAGGGATTAGGGTTTAAGGTATAGTATCAAGTCTGTTGAGGGTTTAGGAATAGGGATAGCATTTAGGGTTTAGGGATGAGGGATTAGAGTTGAGGGATGGCGGATTAGGGTTGAGGGTTGAGGGATTAGGGTTTAAGGTATAGTATTGAGGGTTTAGGGATAGGGTTTAGGGTTGAGGGATTAGAGTGAAGGGTTGAGGGTTTAGGATTTGACGTTGAGGGTTGAGGGTTTAGGGATAGGGTTGAGGGTCAAGGGATCAGAGTTAAGGGTTGAGGGATTAGGGTTTGACGTCGAGGGTTGAGAGTTGAGGTTCGAGGGTCAAGGGTTTAGGGATAGGGTTGAGGGTCGAGGGATTAGGGTTAAAGTAGAGTGTGGAGGGTATAAGGATTAGGGATAGGGTTGGAGGGTTTAGGTATAAGGGATTAGGATTTAAGGTATAGTATCAAGTCTGTTGAGGGTTTAGGAATAGGAATAGCATTTAGGGTTTAGGGATGAGGGATTAGAGTTGAGGGATGACGGATTAGGGTTGAGGGTTGAGGGATTAGGGTTTAGGGATAAGGGATTAGGGTTTAAGGTATAATATCGAGTCTATTGAGGGTTTAGGAATAGGGATAGCATTTAGGGTTTAGGGATGAGGGATTAGAGTTGAGGGATGACTGATTAGGGTTGAGGGTTGAGGTATTAGGGTTTAGGGATAAGGTTTAGGGTTGAGGGTTAAGGGATTAGGGTTTAAGGTATAGTGTTGAGGTTTTCTGTCGTCAAATGTAGATTTATGGGTTCAATTATATTGATTGCCTCTCTAGTTTTGGGGTGTGGATGTTTTGGAATCAATCAGGAAGTCTTCAGGAGACTTTGTGGAAGTGGATTAGAAATTGCTTGATAGAATCCCTGCTATTTATGCTTGGATAAGGATTTGTCACAAACTAGAACTTCTACTTCCAAAGAAGATCTGTCTTTCTTCCTCGATGGGCATTTTCTATCAATAACTTGATTATGAGGGCTTGCCCCTTCATTGTTATGCCTATCATATGGCAAAGCATCTAGCAAGCTCTTGCAGAAAACAGGAAAAGTTCTCCCTCAAAAACCTTGTGGTCATTCAAGTCTAAAGGGGAAGGTTCGGAAAGAGATGTGATCAATGCAAAGGATGTGATCAATCTATAGTAGGACAAAACGCGAGCACGTTATAACACGCTCACATTTTGTCTTGCTATAGAAATGGTAAAAAAGTGTTGACCCCTGTGATTCAGGCCCACATGCTCTATTTTCATACTGATTTTGCATGTGCTCTGACAAAAAAGAAGTGCTTTCATGCTAGTGGGAAGTTCACATGCACATTTGACACATTGTACCACCTTTGCATGATCTTTCTACCACCTTTTCTGCTTTGCCAACTTGAGGAGGAAATAACATAGTTTTCAGACCAAGTTTGATATATATCTATTCAAGTTTCAATTTTTGTAGTGTTGAAATGTTAATTGTGATTCAATTTTAGGAATTTAACATCATAGATTGGTTAATAGTATTGTTGTTAGTAATTATATTTGAGTGTTATTCAATTTAACATTGAAAAGGAAGCAAGCGGTGAAAAACTCAAATTGTTGAGGAGTTTGATGCAAGAAGAAAAAAATACTACATAATTGGGTACTCTCTCCATTCGAATCTTCATTTTTTAGGTATGTCAAATCTTTACATGCATGTTCTTTACATTTTCCTTATTTCAGATTGAATTACTTTATCATGCTTTATCATACATGTTTAAAATAGACACATTCCCAATCAAGAAAGCAGCCTACAATCTCACATGATGCCATATATATTTTCTACACTTGGGGTCTTTAATAATTATGTGTAATAAATAGACCTTAACATACCATGATGTCAAACTATACAAGAATAAATCCTTACAACATAATAAAAATACAATCCCACTATTATCTTGTATTCATTTCTTAGGAACTAATATTGGTCTCTTTATCATACTACAGACAAATTCTCTATCATGCCAAGGAAACGATCAAGAATTAAACCAACACAGGAAGAGATAGATGCTAAGAATGCAAAGAAAGTAGTGGCTATGAGGGAACTTCGTGAGAAGAGGAAATTGGACACGATAAATGAAGACATACCAATTGAAGAGGAACCACAACCATCACAAAGAGATATGGTATTGGCGGCACAAAGAGAATGAATGCAAAAAACTTCATGGTACGAGAGATTTGAATACCATAGTTGGAGACATGTCCTCTACTGCAAGTCAACATGTAGGGACACCATCTACCACATCTCAAGTTGAGAGTACATCATCACTCACATGTGATGAAGGAGGTACGCCATTGTTCCCACCTCAACCTCAAGGTATGTCATCTATTCCATCTTCGATCAAAGGTATGCCATCTAGCCCATCTCATTTAAATATTGATGAAATTCCTAATATTGAGATGAATTTACCTAACTTAACACCACCTAGAATTTTGCATAGAAAGCCAACGTATTTGATTGAAATTGATGAGAATATTTTACAGCCAATGGAAGGTAAGATTCCAAAACACACTTGTAGAAGATATGCTCATAAGATTTGGAGATTGTTCTTTGAAAAGTTAAATGAGACTGCAAGATATCAACTATTCATTGAAATGATGTGAAGTATAAAGTATAGGTCCATCATGAAGATTCTTAGGTTGAGAATATCAGAGGCTTCAAGTGAAAAATCTATTGTCAAGAATCTAATGAGTGCATATGAGAGAGTGGGTAACACCTCATGCACAAAAGATAGTAATGCAACATGGCATGTGATTAGATCAACTACAGTAAGTAGTCAAATGAGGAAATCTCATCTCATTAGAAAGACGAGTCAAGAATTGAGAATTAATAGGAAAATTTTATCAAGAGCCGTTGGAAGACGCCAAAGAATTGAGGACACTAATGCCAATGAATTATGGGCGTTCTCGGGGAGACTACCACGAAAAGATAAACCAATTGTTGAAGCATTGAGATCACTAATTGAATATTTTTGGAAGAATTACACAAGGGTATCTTAGAATCAAAGGGATGTGGTAAGAAGGAGAATCGGTAGTTAGAACCGTGAGCCACATCCAAAGCATTTTTTGGATGAGACTCAAACACAGTTTTATGGTAAATTTCTAGAGAAGTATCCTCAAATTAAAATTTGTCAAATATATTTTGAAATGCTAAAACCTTTCTATGTCAAGATAAATCACACACGCACTACTTGTTGTTGTAGATTACATATTGAATTTTCTAACCATTTTGATGCTTATAGGTCTATATGTTTAGATATGCATACTAACAATGTTTTGCAGGGTTCTGCCATATGTGCCCCACCAACATCTTCAACAGACTTCATATCAAGAATTTTATGTGAAAGAGAGGAAGGTCAAATATTCTACAAGAAATTATGCTTAGATGGCACATGTCATCGTTGCGGTGGCTTGCAACATTTGCCAATATGTGAACATCTGGAAAGAACACACGCAGTTGGAAACGAACTAGTAGAGTTTGGCAAGTATAAAATAGTGGCATACAATACAAAAATGGTAAAGAAGCAAAGAGGTGTGAATTGGTTATTGAAAAGATTTCAGTGTATCAGTTTGTGCCTATATTTCATGACAGCATAGTGTATGAGTATGCAAGACATGCACATAGAGCTCGATGGTTGGACTTGCAATTCAAGTTATGTAAGGACACATTTCTAGTTGGTAGCATTGTTTCAGTCATCAACTTTGCAGAGAACTACAGTCTATAGCCACAGCATGAGGTGCAATCACAATATTACAACTCCACACAGGTTTCTATATTTGTGCACATCGCATTCATTCATGCAAATGATAGTACAGAGGATGACAGAAAGATCAAAAGGGAGTATAATTTCTATATTAGTGATGATCGCACGCATTCTACGAAGTTCGTGCAAGGTTGCTTTCAGGTGTTCTACAATTATTTGGCTAGAAGGGGCATATCGTTTAGTCAGCATATCATATGGTCGAATAATTGTGCATCACAATTCAAGAACTCATGGAATTTCTATTGGCTAAGTAGGAGGCATAATTTTATAGGTATTCAGCATATGTGGAACTTTTGTGAGGCTGGGCATGGAAAGGGGGAGCATGTATCAAAAGAGCCATAGCACGAGAAGAGTTAAAGTATAAAGACAATGCAAAGTTGACAAATGCAAAATCAATTGTCGAGTGGTGTAATGCTTCCATGGGTCTAGGTAATGAAGGTAAGTCTTCAATTCGTAGATTTTTTTGGTTGATAGATGATACTAACATTGCACCATATGAGGACTGTTGTACACTGATAGGATCAAATGAGATGCACTCTTTCAGAAGCTCAATTGCAGGTTCATGGAGTATCCATACACAAAAGATGTCATGCTTTTGTTCTTCCTATACAATTCAAGTCTGGGATGAGTGCGAGTCAAAGGAGTGGGTTGACGAATGGCAATTAAGTTATCTTAGCCCACTTGACACGTATCGACCCTCGACGGCACTAGAACTAACACAGATGGAATCATCAGTTGACTTTGACCACATATCAGATTTAGTTCAACCAGGTAATATAGGGCATGTATATGCATCTAATTTCATCCAGTTGAACTAGGTAATGTCATCTTACTTTGTAGTGTTCTTGTAATGCTGACTAATTTCATCTAATTTGCTACACATATCAATGTAGGGCACGTATATGTAGTTATTGCAGATGAAGATAATGAAGAGGGAACAAATTATTACTTATGTCGTTGTGTTAAGGCCAAAAAGAAATTGGAGGCCCCTGTTACAAATGGAGAAAACATCGAATACCCTACAGGCTCAGTGGTTATTACTGGAACATGGCTTAAAAGGTACCCACATAAGAGTGTTTATTTTTTTCTATTTTAGGACTTTGACACGCATCGAAAGATTCTTCATTACTTGAACCTTATCGTGGCATCCAATGTTCATTTGCTAAAGTATCGGGGTAGACCTTTGAACAAAATCTTGTGGAAGGTGCGTGAGTCTGACCATGAAGCAATACTTGACACAATAAAGAGTAGAGCAGACCCGGATGGTTCATTGGATTAATTTGTAAGTATTCACATTGATTTTGTAAAGTCATGTTACATTGAGTTGTAAGTATGCACACTAACAATTAAGGTTTGTCTTTTTTTATTTCCTCCTACATTTTTACACATATACACATTTTTACATCATCATGTTATACATTTTTGGTGTCCTGCTCCTGATGTGACCAAACTGACTATTCCAACGCATCCGGATGGGTACATTTACGCTAGGCATGGTCCTATTTTTCACCCAAACATGTCGAAACAGTTCGAGCTACATTGTACCGACGATATCCCTGAAGAATCCAAAGTGCAAAAAGGTAGTAATCTTTGACAAGATGTTACTCAAAAATTGTGTCACTTAGAAACATTCTTTCTAAGGCAACATGATCAAGTAGAGTGCTTCTACAATAACCTCTCTCAGTTTTTTATATCTTTGAGGCATTTTCCCATGGTGAAAGGTTTTCTGCTACCCCAAAAATCGTCAGAAGGAGGCAGTGTAAAGTTGCAAAGGGGTGTAACTTTCATCCCGCTCCTGATGTGACCAAACTGACTATTCCAACACATCCAAATGGGTACATTTACGCTAGGCATGGTCCTTTTTTTCACCCAAACATGTTGAAACAGTCTGAGCTACATTGTACCGACGATATCCCTGAAGAGTCCAAAGTGCAAAAAGGCAGCAATCTTTGACGAGATTTTACTCAAAAACTATGTCACTTAGAAATATTCTATCTAAGGCAACGTGATCATGTAGAGTGCTTCTACAATAACCTCTCTCAATTTTTTATATCTCTGAGGCATTTGCCCGTGGTGAAAGGTTTTCTGCTGCCCCAAAAATCGTCAGAAGGAGGTAGCGTAAAGTTGCAAAGGGGTGTAACTTTCATCCTGCTCCTGATGTGACCAAATTGACTATTCCAACGCATCCAGATGGGTACATTTACGCTAGGCATGGTCCTATTTTTTACCCAAACATGTCGAAACAGTCCAAGCTACATTGTACCAACGATATCCCTGAAGAGTCCAAAGTGCAAAAAGGCAGCAATCTTTGACGAGATGTTACTCAAAAATTGTGTCACTTAGAGACATTTTGTCTAACGCAACGCGATCATGTAGAGTGCTTCTATAATAACCTCTCTCAGTTTTTTATATCTTTGAGGCATTTTCCTGTGGTGAAAGGTTTTTTGCTACCCCAAAAATCATCAGGAGGCAGTGTAAAGTTGCAAAGGGGTGTAACTTTCATCTTGCTCTTGATGTGACCAAACTAACTATTCCAACACATTTGGATGGGTACATTTACACTAGGCATGGTCCTATTTTTCACTCAAACATGTCGAAACAGTCCGAGCTACATTGTACCGACGATATCCCTGAAGAGTCCAAAGTGCAAAAATGCAGCAATCTTTGACGAGATGTTACTTGAAAACCATGTCACTCAGAAACATTCTATATGAGGCAACATGATCACATAGAGTGCTTCTACAATAACCTCTCTCAGTTTTTTATATCTCTAAGACATTTGCTCGTGGTGAAAGGTTTTCTACTGCCCCAAAAATCGTCAGAAGGAGGTAGTGTAAAGTTGCAACTTCTTCTTAGGCACAAATGTAAGGGTACACAAGGGGAAAATGGCACCTAGATGACTTAGTGCATTTCTATGACTTCATTCACATGTTTAAATGTTTGAGAAACTCTCCTTTACTAAGTGCTTGTCCTCATGTCAATGTTAAGCTTTATACCTCCTAGGCGCTCAATTAGGTGATGTCATTAGATACAACTTACCCTGTCATGTCCCCATTTGTGGCTTGATCATCAAGTGAAGAATGGATTAGCCTATTGCTCATTCTTGGAGGCTAATTCAGAATGATGAGGGAATGAATTGGTTTTTGACTAACTCAATCTCATTCTTTTGCAGGAACAAAGTCAGAAACTCAAAATTTGTCTAAGTCTGGAAAGCAGAATGTTGACTCTTGGAGTCTAGGTGCCAATTTCACATCAAATTGTCTAAATGAGCGCCTAAGGATGTGGAGTCTTCAATCAAGGCACTCTAGTAGGAAATGTTGTTTGGCCTTCAAGATGAGGTTGCCTTAGTGAATTAAGTCAGGATGAAAGCCTATTCACTCTAGGCGCTAATCTCAAGTTGCACAATCATGAATATGTGCCTAGAGAAATAAGTTGCTACATCATGGTTCCAGGACCTTGAAATGGTGCCTAAGCATGTAAGAGGAATTTTCAAGGAGCCAGAATTTTTTTGAAACTCTAAGGAACTAATCCAAAGACTCTATGGTGCCATCTTGATACCATTGAGTCAACTTTTGAACTCAAACATATTGAAACAAGGTCTAGGAAGCTAGGCACCATCTCTTGCTAGTTTAACCTCTGAGATGCACCAACATTGGAAAGACTCTTAATGAGCGCCTAAGTTTGAATTGATCTTGTGATTGAAAGTTTGGTGATGTATTGGTGCAAGATGATCTTTAGTTGAAGCAATCTAAGTTCCAGGAAGGGTTTAGATCCTCTTTCTAGGTGCTCTTCTTGGCAACTACAACCTTCAATTGGTGCCTAGATCCTGAAGAAAAACACTTGCAAGTGTGGGTGCACTTTCCTTGTGATGGAGCATCAAACTAGTGCCTAGAAATTATAATGCATGAAGTGAGCACCTAGGATCCTATTGGTCCAATAGGTGGTTTTGGGATCTGTGTCAAGTCATTGGAGATAGATATTTTGGCTCATTTGATGATGGTCTCAAGTCTCTCTACCAAGGCGAATTTTGATGATGTTCTTATTTAAACTCTTATGAAGACTATCTCATCCCTAAGCGCTCATCCTTTTCACAAGGGGTATGTTAGTTATCCCATATATCATTACATTATGATTATTTTTCAATACCCTGATGGTGGAAGGATTGTTTTCACTATTATCTCTAGCTTGGGAAGTCATCACCAATCCAACTCTTGATGTTGATACAAGGTTCTTTTGAAGGCAAAGGGCGCCTAGGCTTATGGTTCAATAAGCAACAAGCATGAAGGGTTAAGGCACAATTTGCAACTCATAAAGCCTCAAAAGGGTGCCCAACTTACTAGAGGCTTGTTCTCCTTCCAACTTAGGTGCACTTTTATGGTGGAATAGGTGTTAATGGGCGCCTTGTCTTAAATGAATGCTCTCTCTAAGTTGGGCGCCCTTTTGAGGGTTTATGAGTTGCAAATTGTGCCTTAACCCTTCATGCTTGTTGCTCAATGTTTGAATGTTTAAGAAAGTCTCCTTTAGGAGCTCATCTTAATGACTTTTTCTCAAGGCGCAATCATCCTAATGACTTGGATATTCATCCTAGTGTTTCAGGATATCAGGCTACCAAACTTAGTCATTTTCAGGATCTCAAACATAAAGAATAACATGATGATTCATTTTTTTGTATTGCATATAGTTGACATTTTATGCTACTCATAAAGAATATTAATATTTTCTATTCAACATGATGATTCATTTTTTTTTTAAATACAACTTTTATCTTTTAGTCCAAAATAAGGTTTAGATGATACTTGAATAACAATAGCTAGCTTATTGGATCAACAAACATCCTATGTAATACAATTGGACTTTAAATATTTGAAGTAGCCATCTACAAATATCCATTCAAACGTGGATTTATAATGCAAGTATGGACACCATCAATAAAAAATATTTATATTAACCAAATATCCATATAGGCATACATCAATATCTGTTGATATAAGTATAACATATATACAAAATAGCCATATAGGCTTACAAGAATGCCATATAGGCATACAATGTCAACTATGTACAATACAAAATATATGTCCACAAATGCCATATAGGCATACAAGAAAGGAACACAATAAAAAGTCATTCCCCTCTGGCTGGTGAAGAGAATAAATCACAGGCAGCCTTTGATCTTCTAGGTGATGGAGACACGCATGTGGGTGGTCTACTACGAACCCGAGGGCTACTCCTATTTAGTTCTTCCTGCATCTTTACCTGTTACAATAAAAGTATAGACATTAATATATAGAAAATACATGTTATAAAAAATGAAACATTTAACAAAATAATCACTTACCGCTAACATATAATCTGTCTCCTCACTTGCCTCAATAGCAGGAATAGGCCCTGGTGATGTCAAGTCCTATAGAAACCATCCAGATAGAAATTAAACTTCAAATCAATAATCTTTTAATTTTTCAAAAATAGACAACTATAACAATGAATGTAAATTGAAATTTACTAATCTGCCTCACACCCCTATCAATGCCATGGAGCTCTGAATTGCAGAGGCCACACCATGCTCCATTGCCCTCTGAACATGGGGAGGTGTCTCCGTAGCCTGCATCATCTGTAAATAAAACAACATTATTCAATTACGAAAAATATAATAGTGATGCAAATCACGGCTCCTAACATACACACATGTTCATCTAAACATGGAAGTACACACAATAAAGCACACAAGTCACATACAAAAATCTAGTAAGTACAATTCATTCATTAAACTACTTATTTTATTACCTCCGTAAAACTTTGAAGTCCACCACCATTGGCAGGTGTTACCGTGAAATCTACAATATTAACCTATTCAACATCCAAAATCAGATATTAGAATACCATTCATATAACGATGCTATTCACATGTAATATTTATAATTGTTTACTAGTTACATACCCCGCCAGTAGATGATCTAGTGTAAAATGCAAGTGGCAAACCACTGAAAACTGCATCGACACTATGACCCTAAAATTTCATTAAAATCATCAATTTAAATTAGTTAATCTTGCATTTCAAAAATAAAATTTAATAAATTAAATTCAATAAACTTGCTAATGTTTACCTGAGTATCAAGGCCAAAAGTCTCCTTTAGGAGGGTATCTATCATCACCATTTGCTCAACTGCAGATGTAGCCTGTGCACCTGCGTCCTGACTATCCATGGGGTCATAACCATAGGCTGACCCACAAGTCTGACAAGTATGGGGTGGGACCCTACTCCTCACACTATCTCCCAACGCACTCTGTGCTGCAGGACTGGCATGCGCTATGATGCTCTAGGTCAAGGCACTAATGGACTGAAGTGTATCAACCTCAACACTCTCCTTCACAATGGAAAGGATAGAAACATGCTCGTGGGCTGGTCTGCTAATTACTTGTCTCACTACCTGCTGTGGGTCAAGACGTGCCCCTGGTCTATCTTGTGCTGACCCCCCACCTCTACCCTGGAAGTCCCGCATATCAAAATAGTTTGGCACTTTATTAAGGACAAACTTGCAGTAGAGTTTCCTCAAAAAGTATTGCAGGACCTCATTATTATTGCATGGAGGATGGTCAAAAACCATCCACCACCTCTACCCAAAATTATCCCTTATCACTTGGTTCTTGAACCAATGGATAGGGAACCTCTTGCATGTAATGGGTGGAGGTTGATTTGTTTGTGGGTTTGTGAAAATTGAACACAAGTCTAATTTTGTAATTTGTAATTTTTTCACATCTTGGTATGACAGCTTGTCTGCATAATATTCTCTAAACTCTCTCCTCTTACTCGTCCAACTAGTTATTTGCTTGCTAATTGAATCTACATTTGATAACATAGATTCAAGAGATTCAGCAAGCGTGGACCTATGCAAGGTTGAAGTGGAAGGATCTTTCAACCTTGCAATTATATCTTCAATTTCTTTTTTGTTGTTTTCAATTTACCCCATTATATTTTCTCGTGTTCCAGGGGCATGTCGAGGAATGGATGGAGGAGGTTGTTGTTCTACAGGTATTTCCTCCTCAGGATTTTGTGGATTTTGAGGAGGAGGAGGTGCATTAACATTTCTTGACAATTAACGAAATATACATCAAAAAACAACTCAAACCTACCTATTTAGAAGCAAATTCAAACAAGAAAAGAAATAAAACTCACTCCTTTGGCGTGCTCGACGTCGTGGCGGCATTTTGGCGATGAATCAGCGAGATTTTGTTGTTGAATTGGCTTTTCCAATACGCGAGCGCGCTTTGTAGGGTTTGCAAGCCGCAGGGATAGAGGAGAAAAATAGAAATGAAATGAAATGATAGCCCTTTTTTATTTATAGTGGTTCATAACGTGCTCGCATTATGTATTATTTTTTTTAAAATCATTTGGCCACTTTTTGGCCCCCCATCTTTTTGCACTTTCCCAGTCGGCATATGATATTCACATAGTTCCTAATAGTTGACACCGTTGACAAATGGGTCCTCTATGACAGTGCTCTATACAGTTGAGACAGTTTCTTATATAGTTTAATATGCATAGGTATCTTGACGCAATTGGCAGTTGGTACATGTTGGCACATGCTTGATAGTTGGTACATGTTTGGTATGGTATCATGATAGTTGGGATAGTTGTTCATGTAGTTGTATTATTCTCTCATTGTTTACTCATGGTAACAGTTGGTTGGTATATACTCTTAATAGAAATGTGGATTTAATGGCTTTGTCCCTAAGTGCATTACATTTGAAAGGATCACAAAAAAACTTCATAATGTCATTTGATATGTTGCTTTTAAGGTGAATGAGGGGCACTAAAAACATTTTCTCATCTTTTGATTTGAAGGACATTTGTTTTTATTGATAATGTTATGAATTGGTTTACCATGTTTTGAGTTGACAAGGGGTTTCATTAGTTACAAATGATATGCATTTCCTAGTGAATAAAATACAATTTGCTTTGCAAAACACATTGTATTGGGCACTTAAAGTTTTAACCTACATAGCAGGTGTCAGTTATTTTTCATAGATAAAAAGGTCATATGAGTGTCGCTTAGTGATCAATCCATTCTAGGGTAAAACAAGCCTCTTGGTAACTATGATGTATCGAGCAAAAAGGAAGTTTTTTGTCTTTCATATTGCAAAGTTTTACTTTGGATAATACAGCTCCGAACTAGGGTTTGACATTTTGATGGAAATGATGGTAAAACATGGAACATACAGTAAGGTTTTGGTTGTGATAGAGATCTTTTGAAGTGACTATGCTCAGGCTCGAGTCAACTATGCAACTAGACAGTTATACAAAGTCACATCCGATAGGTTTCTTCTTCCTATGGCATAAATCTTATCAGGTGTTGCCATTTCTATTTTTGCATTTCATTCTTATGAAGATTCAGTTAAGGTTTTTTGATTTGTTGGTATTTCATTAACAAAACAAAAGGGTTTATCTATTAAGTGGAATTTAGTGTTGTTTTTCTGTGATCAATGGCATCTAAAATGTTGAAATTTTTTGATAATCAGGTTGCATTTGTTAAGGAAAATGATTTTGTTCTTCAGTGGTTAATACTGTTTAATTCTTTGAAACCCTTGTCTAGTTTTTTAGGACTATGGTTTACTTTCTCCATGAGGCTAAAGGACTATGTTTTTTAACAGTGGGTAAAGTGGCAACACAGTGGGTAATATGGCAACATTTTGGATAACAGTTTTTGTTTTACCTTTACCTGTTATTGGGTAGTTTGAAGAAACTATTTTGATCTTTTCACCTGTCACCGTAAATGGACAGTTTGTAACTGAATGGCCTTTCAAAAAGGCAAAATATAAATGCTTCATGATGTATTTATACACACTTTCATGATGACAATTGAAAAGTTGGTTAAACTTCTTTGTATTTTGAAAATGAAAAACCCGAATAGAAGTTGAAGGGTTTATATATATAAATCTATTTATATATATATATATATATATATTGATATATGAGAAGAAGGATGAAATTGATGGGTCAGTGAGACAGAGAAGACAAAAGGTTTTCAAGGTAGAATATTAATAGACACATTTTGTATTGTTTCATACATATAAATTCTTATGCATCCAAATGAAGAGGAATGAGAAGAGAGGATGATAAGAAGTGATATGTAGAGAAACAAAGGTTTTACTCTGTGTATATAATTTTTGTATTTGGGATTTTGTATGCCAGTGAGGCAATATTGTCAGTGAGACATAGTTGAAAAGACCAATGAGGCATAATGACAAGTCAATGAGACTTCTAAGCCAGTGAGGCTCTGTAATTGTGATTATTTCTATCAAGCCAGTGAGGCAAAGTTATGTAAAGCCAATGAGGCAAGAAAAGAAGTTAGTGAGACTGTATGATTGGGCTTTTGATATTAAGCCAGTGAGGCATTTCGAGTGGTTTTTATTCCCCAAGAGGGTTTTCCACTCAGGACAATATTTGTGTTATGGGTTGTTATTATCACTGATGTGCTTGATTCCTTATTTGCATATCATATGTTTACTTGGTCTGCATTAACACATATTCATCATACATCATTGTTTGTAATGATATTCTCTTCCCATCTTGATTATGGTCAATCAAACTTTTCAAATTAATCCCTAAGTTATGATATCAATTGTTTGTGTGTCTAACATAGATTGTTTCAATAGTGTTTGATGCATTCTTGATATTGATGTGTCAGTTATTGCTGTCATGATGTTAATAGTTATATGATGCATCATCTCTGTTTAGTAGAAGTTGTCTTATTTTCAAAGCTTTGAAAGATTATCTCAAAATCTTTTTGAAATTTGTATACCACTGATTCACCCCCCCTCTCAGTGGTATTGTACTCCAACATAGGGTTTTGTAGTCACACCAGTCTTGCATCACATCATGATCACTATCATCACTCTTGTGGTGATGTAGGATGGGTGAGGCACACACCTTCACACACACCTTGTTCATATTATGAGAGTGATGGAGGGTTAGATGATTGTTTATGCTTGGGGACTGAGCATGCTTGCTCACTTATACCATGATCTAGGGTGCTATGTGAACTATGATGCACATAGATTGATGACCTACACACTTCTCAAGGTGTGGGCATTCGAGCATATCACATACACGCAGTTAATGGGGTTCCTGATAGAGCCAATCTGGACATGCCCACGAACGCATGCCTACACATTGAGGAGACCATGGCATTTTGGTGATTTATTATACTAGAGAGTTAGATTTGATAGATTACAGCCCAAGGACATCTTGTGGAGACCATATAGAGGCCATATAGTATGGATGGGCCAGGCTTGGTAGCTAGAAAGGATGTAGAGGGATCATCTTCTAGCCGATCATTTTGATCATGTCATTATGTCATTCTACTATGGTTGGGTGACGAGGCAGTTCGGTCATGTGCAAAGAGTTCCTACTACCTATCCAACCTATGTGCACTCAGATCGTAGTGTACTGAGGCCTGAGGATGAGACCTGATCTACCATTGTGGATGTTTCTTTGAGTGATCTCGATGATGAGGTAGAGGATGCAGCCCCCGTGTCAGATGTTGACGATGTGGGTGTGAGCCTAGCATACATGACTTGGTGGAGCACGGCTCGTCTTGCTCCTGTGTTTCTATCAGACCATCCCAATGGTGATCCTAGGCCTTGGGTAGATCGAGGGGATGAGTCAGGGGAGGAGGAGGGAGATGATGATGATGATGAGGAGGAGGAGGAGGAGGATCAGCCAGCACTGGCAACAAGAGGGAGATAGTGCCAGGGAGAGGAGGATGATGATGTCATCAAGGAGAGACCCAAGGCTCGACTTCGTGCAACATAGTCAACTTCTAAATATTTTCAAGTGGGAGACACTAGGTTTCTTTTCTCCCACACTTTCAAGGGTGTTGATAAGTTTAACTTCCTTAAAGACACTCTATTAAGAATGTGAACAACTTTATTCATTGCTTCAACCCAAATTGACAAAATGTATCATGGATTTAACCATTTCCATGATGGTTCTAGTTTTCCTTTCTACTACACCATTTTACTATGGAGAATTTAGGGAGTGGCAAGTTTCCTCTAAATCCCTCAAGAGGTTAAAAATTCCTCAAAATCTCTATTTATGTACTCTATTCCATTATTTATTCTTTGACTTTTCAATTTAAGGTTTGATTTTCAATCAAGGCTTTAAATTCCCTAAATTTAGAGAGAACTTCATTTTTGTTTTTAAGATAACATGCCCTTATCATCTTCATGCAATCATAAATAAAGGTTGGGGCATATAGATATCCCCTAAGGGATGGGACTTGTAGAGGTCCCCTTAGGTCATTATGGATCAATTCCAAGGGTTTAGAAGAACCATCGATATGGTTCTTTTTAAAGGAAAAGTGTGTTGTTTACTTAATAGCCAACCTTCACAAGCATCTAGATTGATTAATTTTGTGTAAGCTAATCACAAGGTCATGATGAACCATATTGCTTAGACTTTTGATATTTAGATTCCCTAGTCTTTCATTCTAAAGTTGAGTATCATCTTTGGTTTTATGGAAAGATAAGTTTATCTTAAGAACCCCCTAATAATAGTCATTATTCTAAGTGCCTTGGGCAATTATGGATTAATTATGTTTTTTGATAAAATTGAGTATCTTTAAGAGGAGTAATTTTAAAGTTCTCATGTATTAGTTGAGAACAAGAAAGAAGTTTTTTCTTAATTTTGGAACAAATAACCATCTTCTATAAAATTATTAGGGGATTTTATCTTTACATTACCAATGTGCTTCTATGATCAAGCTGTCTCCTAGATTTACTTAATACAATACTTAATATTTTTTAGAATATCATACATATACATCATATGTGATGTAGGAGCATCCTTGGTTCAAGAGCAATCTTGCATCAACCAAAAATATTTGCGTTTCATTTTATTTGCAGTTTAGTTTGTTTCTTTTCATTTTCCAGTTCAGTTCAGACAATTCAGTTAGTAGCAGTTTCTGTATTTTGGTCTGCATTCTACCACAGTTGCATTTCAAATCTTGCAGAGCTAGAATTAGCATCTAGATTCATTCATCTACATCATATCCATAATTTAGAGCATTTGGATCAAGAACTGGAAAGTTATCTCTATCAGATGAGCAACTATTTTCTCATAACAGAGCATCCTGACAGTCTTAGACAATCAGCTAAAGGAGAAGGCTTGTGGAGCATTCCTCAACTTGTGGAGCCTAATTGTACATCATTCTATGTTGTTTGGTTCATGGCTAACCTTCCCCAAGATCTGCACTTCATTCCATTCATTTGCTGAGGTGTTCTATGCATTTAGGTCTAACCTACTCGTGTACACACGTTACAGCTCTTCATTAGAGTTTGTAATCTTCCTTGGCTGAAGAGTAATCTTATGATCTAGAGATGATATATAATGATGTAATAGATCCCTAGGAAAGCAGTGATTCACATAGTGATAGTTTGATAGTTTAGATTTTGTGCGAAGGAGCTTCAAAGCTATATCTTGTGCATATTCTGATATTCTGAAATAAGGCATGTGAGCCCTAATTGTGAGCCCACATGATGCCAGCTAGATTGTATTTGAATTTTATGATATACTAAATGAATGAATCTACATTTGCTTTATATCTTTGGTTGTTTTTGTTGTGTTTACTCTTGCTTCATAGTCTAGACAGTTCGTTCTGTGAACCCTCCTATTGTGACTGCACCAAGTGGTATCAGAGTGAAAGTTCAAATATTTGGGAGAAAATTGAGTGAAGTTAGCGAAGGATTTCCATAAGATCCTATTGTAAGTAGATTGCCAAATTTGAGGTAGGTTACTTATGTCGCAACCAATCGTCGATTGTGAGGCAGTTGTCACCTTGTAGCCCAATCGCTAAACTTGAGGCAGTTTGCACTTGATCCTAGGAAGAATGCCACTGAGGAGAATCCCTGATATTGGAATGATGGATGGTAGGATGGATGAGATGATGGAAATGATGAAAACAATGAGAATTCAATTAGATGTTGTTGAAGAAGATAGGCAAAGAGGATTGCCACCGAGACCTAATGTTGAAAGTGACGATGATGAAGAATCTCAATCTGTTGAACAAATTGGCAAAACCCTAGGAGGTGATGAAGAAGAAGAATTAGATCAAGTCAAGATGTTGTGAGCTTTTTCAAAGATTGGGAAGAGACCTAGAGTTGATGTACCGAATTACACTAGCAATTTGAACCCTAAAGAGTTAATTGACTAGATAAATAACATGGAAGAATACTTTGAATATGAAGAAGTTGAAGATCTAGAGAAGGTGAAATTTGCAAAGACAAAATTGAAAGGACATGGTGCTATATGGTGGAAAGAAGTTCAGTTGGATAGAAATAGAAGAGGAAAAGAAAATATTACAAAGTGGGATAGGATGGTGACACAATTGAAGAATCAATTTATACCTACTGACTATGAGTTGGAGCTGTTGAAAAGATTGCAAAACCTGAGACAAAAGTGTTGGGATATGGTGTTGTACACCATTGCAAAATTTTGATATATTTTATAATGTTGTAATTAAATAATTATTTAGTTGTGATGCACCTAGGTGGTGTGGTTAATCACACTATGTAATTATTTGGATCCACTTTATGTTGTATTGTAACATTGGGATATTATTTGTATTATTTGATTTATTGGAAAAATGTAGTACCAATAGTCAAATGTGGGGTCAAGTGGTTTTGTGTTACCCATGGTTTTGGGGCACATGGTTTTCTCAATGTAATATGTGAGCTTATATTATAAAAGCAAGCACAATATTATTATTTGAGGTTGGCTAGATATTTCATTGTAGGTGAATGGAGGTTTTGTGAGAGGCTGTCATTGTATTGAGCTCTCTCTTGTAAGTGCAGATTGTGAAGCATGGCAGGTGATGTATGGATTCATACTTGTGCACATGGAGGCTACATTGGAGGTACTTGATGGTTTAGGGATACTCATGAAGGCTCAAAGATTGTATTTTAATACTCTTATTGTTGAATAATATATGAGAGCATGGATGCTTTTGGAGGCTTGGTTTTTCCCTGCAAAGGGTTTTCCTAGGGTATATCTTGTGTTCCTTTGTTGTTTGTTCATTGATCTTTTACATTATGGTTGTTTCTACATCTTGTTTCTCCTATTGGGTTATGTGGAATTGGTTTAATTAGACCTACAAATTCCTAACAGTTGGTATCAGAGCTATGTTTATGGTTGAGGGAGGTGTGAGCCCCCTAGATGTGTATAACCCATGTGTGTGTAGATCAGGTGCAAAATGGAAGCCATGGCAATGCATGGAAGGATTGAAGGCATTAAAAGGTTTTGTACAGGTTGTATTGCAGATTGGGGGTTTTGGGTATTGGATATTTGTTGTGTATGTTGTAGATCTGATGATTAAAAAACCATGACTGAAGAGGGTTTCTCTAGTTTGGCTTCATCAGGGTTTTGAGGAGGAAATTTCACAAATGACCTCCTGGGACAAAACAGACCTCATCATTGAATCCAGGAGGCCCGAGAGATGAAGATTCATATAAAATTTGCCTACGTTTGGTTACTGGACAAAAATGCAAAAAAAATTAGACTCCCAGGTTCGTCGGTACGGCCGTCGTAGTGTGCAGAGGTACGCTGAAGAAATTTTTTTCCTGTGCATGCAAAAAAATGTATTTTCTATAGTTGGTTTTAAATAAAATTAATATTTTAAACTATAGAATGCATTAGATAAATTTAAAGAAATATAAAAAAATTGGGGGGTATGGGCCTGCAGACCCGTACCCTACCCCTACACATGATGCAGAGAGGAGTACCGGTGGGTACCGCCGGCATATGTCGATCGGCCCCGTCAATCCCCTCTCCTTTTCCTTATGTTGGCCACCGGTGGGAGACACCCCCTCACAGGGTTAAAAACAAAAAAAAATTATTAAAACTTTTTTAAAAAATGTGGGCAGTGGAAATGTACTATGACAGCGGTGGCATTAAAACTATTTTTATTTTTATTTGGACTTTAATAAAATATTAAAACCTCCTTTGAAATGCACCTTGGAGTCCGATGAAAACAAATTTTCACCTATGCTAGTCAAAGACAAATTGATGCTAGCTCAATATGCACAGTCAGTGCATAGTCATGCTTGCATCAGCAATGACGTCAGCATTGTACCAAGGCCCACCAAGGGTCCACTTTTAGCCCTATGAGTGCCTTTTCTTTCAAGGGGCATAATTTTCACATACAGTATTAGTTTTTCAACTTCTTATAGGAGTCTGAAAGCTCTCTCGAAGAACTACATAGTGGTATAGGTTTCATGACCAGATTTTGTTGTTTGTGTCAGTATTTGGTGTCTGAAGCCTGCATGGCTCCGATATAATTTTATGCTCATAACTTTTGCATACAGAGTCAGATTTTTTATTTCAGATAGGCGTTAGAAAGATTTTGTAGTGTACTACAATTTGGATCATGTAGATTTTTTAGTTTGGTGTACAAAGAGAGTTTGGTACTTGTTTGATCACTTGTAGGAGCTTGAGATTCAGAGTGCATTTACGAATGCATTCAAATGGATTTTTTGGGTACAAACTTGTGGAAGTACATGTTGTTATGAGACCATCAACATGGTATAGTAGGTTTTCAGATTTGGTGATTCTTGATACAGGTTTATAGGTGTTTTCAAAGTTTAAACTTTGATGGAGACAGGTATAGGTTGTCTTCTAGTTTGAGGACATGGTTGATACTCGTATGAGACATGGAGTCTTGTTTCAGTGGGAGTTGAGTACAGGTACATCAATGATGATGATTATGGTGTCATGGATATGTAGGTACACTTTTGCATTGGCATGACAAGATCATGTATGCAATTGACAAGTATGGGCTATGATGCTTGATTCATGATTACAGGTGGTGTTATGGTGTTGTTTTAGGGGATTGTTCTTATCTCCCGTATGCTTGATTAGTTCCTTGACTATGGTTACTCGTTTGTGGACTTGTTGGCAAATCAAATCTAGAGTTGATTTGGTGTTTGAGTCTTGGAGTCTACAGGTTATCTTCTTTGATATCTTAGTTTGTATATTATTAGTGTGATGATGAGTTTGCATGTTACATTTGTTTGGGTCTATGAGTTATGTAGTTTTGTAAGCTGATCACCTATTTAGTTACAGTGGGATGACTCGGATGTGGACTGTCTATATCCACCAAATTGATTCAATGTTTATGCAGACTTTGTTAGTTGGCCTTGTCTATGGTCATTTGTGCATTGGTATGTTGCTTTGGGATAAGAGGATGAATGATTAGAGTGCCTGGATAGTCAGTTGTTGGGACTTGTAGCATATTTATCACGATGTCATGGAGAGCTTGGATAAATGGTTCTATGCTAGCTTTTGACAGTGATGATTTCATCTTCTTGTTTGGAGATTTTGGTTCTAATCAACCTTTTGGGATCTGTCAAGATGTTACAGTGGGATTCCTTGATTGGTTTGGGGCCATGGATAATCTTCATTCAGGAAATGGTTATTTTGTTGTCATGGATAGCTCAGTATCATGGTTTAGTGGGAGCTTTGGTAGCATGTTGGATTCATCATACGTGATGGATAATCTTCTGAAGTGGATGTTGGTGTCATGGAGGAGCTCTTGGTTGTGAGAGTTCTTAGACATTTTTAGCTTAGTTATTAGGAGATGGTTATTTTCATATGATTGGAGATGTTGACATGTTGGTTTACCATGAAGGACTTATTGAGTCTTTGGTTGAGGTGTCGGTTTGACATATTTATCCTTATTTAGAGATGTTGATATTGTGTCTTCATGGGTTCTTGATTCTAGATTAGAGTTTCAACATGATACAGGTTCTCTTAAGACAGGATGTATGCATCATTGTATGCTTTGTTGCATGTGATCTTCTTGGAGGAGATGGTTATATCATGATGTCATGATGGGCTTCTTGATTATGCAGATGTGTAGTAGGAGCATTAACAGTGGTCTTTTTTGTTCTCTTGGTATTGATTACTTTGATCAATTGCTTGATTACTTCATGATGGTGCTATGTTGCATTTGGAGTTTGGCATGTATTGGTCAGTTACAAGTGCTCATGGATACTTGGAGATGTGGGTGAGGCTAGAGTTCTCTTGAGATTAGATACACTTGTTGAGATGATTACTTATTGGAGGTTTTAGCAGTTAGACCGAGGAGCCTTACACCTAGATATGGATGTGATTTCATTATAGACCTAAAGGAGACTATTCTTGGAGAGAGTCGTTGTGATGGTGTATCTTGGAGGAGCATTCATGTTCCCCACTCTTGGTCTACTCGGTGATTTGTCATCTATGAGGTATTGCCCATCCTTTTAGATGCATCTTGCTTTATGTTTCATCTTCTCATAGATATGGATCTTGAGCTATAGTTATTGGTTTTGGCGAGTTCATTTGAGGGATGTTAGCATGGTTATCTCCTTGTTCGTATGGTTTGATTTATGATGTTCATTTTGAGGAGTTTAGGAGTTGTGATTGGGCTTATTCCTAGTTATGGAATGTTTATGAGTTTGATCTACCTTGATCAGAGAGGCTTACATCCATGTTGGTTACATGTTATATATGTTCATTTGATCTTATGAGATTGAATGGTTGGATGTTGTTGAGGTTTTTCACTTGGGGTTGTAGAGGAGATCATACTTGACACAGCTTAGCACTTTGAGGTGTTTTGTAGAAGGACATTATGATTTATAGGTTTTCTCTCTTTCTCTTATGGCTACTTCCTAGAGGATCATGTTGATATGGTTGGACTTCAGATAGTTGTGGTCACATGTTATGAGAGAGTACGCAGCAGTTTATCTTGCATGTGTAGATCATTGTGATTGTTCTTGATACTACATTGGCTTGTTGATTAGCCACACCTTAGTTTGAGTGTTGATTGATAGACTTGGTATGCCTTGGATCTATCTTCAGATTTGACATTACCCATACAGTTGGAGTTCCTGGATGTATGTGTTCTTCATTGACAGGTTTTATTCATGGAGCTTGTTATTGCAGTATATGGGTTGGATATGTTGTTGGCATGTGTTTATTGATGTTGTTGATACCTATGAGGTATGGATGGTTGGATGTATTAGCATATGTTGTGGGTGCTATTTCCAGTCATGTGGTTTTTTTACCTTTGACAGTAGCTTGGTGCCTTATGTTATCACTTGGACTTGATGCTTGTGTTCTTTGGATTGGTACATCTTCACCTTGGCATGTTCCTTTTCTTTCATAGGTGGCACATTGGAGGATGACAGGAGTTCTTTGTTGAGATGGTGGTCACTTTGATTTTATTGCAGGTATCTTGATGGAGCACGAGAGCATTCTGGAGATTCATGTGATACATCAATTTTTAATCTCAATCCATTGATAGCAAGCAAGTGAGGACGAGAGCATTCTAGAGATTCATGTGATAATTCAGGACATAGTGAAGCAAGAAAGGAGAAAGTGGCTAGATACATCAATGGACTGAGATTGAACATTCAAGAAGAACTAAGTTTAGTGAGGATGACATCTTTGGAGGAAGCATATCAGTTTACCCTGAAAGTTGAAGAGAAGTTGAATAAGAGGCATGATCAGAGACAAAGAGGAAGAGGAGGTAAATTTCAGAGGAGAAGAACATTTTTTGGAAGAGATAGATCAGAACATAATAGACAAGAGAACACATTCAAGAAGGATGACAGAGATAATAATGCTTATTGGAGAGATGACAGAAACTTTTACCTGAGAGAAAACCCTAGTGCATACCGGAATGAAGGATACAGAACAAAAGGAAGACGATTTGATAAGAGAACATTCAGAGGCACTTGTTTCAAGTGTGGAGGTGAAGCACATAGAGCATTTGAATGTAATCAAGGAAGTACAAGCAAGAGAGCAAAGAACAATGGAAGAGCAGCCTATGTTGAAGAACCTGTTGGATCAATGAGTTCAGTTGGGAAACTAGAGAAAGGAGAATCACTTGTGATGAGGAGAGCACTATTTCAAGCATAGACAAATGAAGAACCAACGCAGAAGAAAAGCTTGTTCAGAACCAGATGTAAATCAGGAGGTAAATGTTGTAAAATTATAATTGATAGTGGTAGTTCAGATAACCTAGTTTCAGAGGAGATGGTGACTAAGTTGAGATTCAAAAGATTGAAACACCCTAAACCCTATCAGATAGCATGGATTTAGGATGATCATAAGGTACTGGTGAGTGAACAGTGTTTGGTGAAATTTCATATTGGATTTTATCATGATGAAGTCTTGTGGGATATTATGCCTATGGATGTATGTCATATTTTGTTGGGTAGACCTTGGTAGTATGATAGAAAAGATATACATGATGGGAGAAAGAATACATACACTATAACATCAAATGGGAAGAGAATTACCTTAATTCCTTTGGAAGATGATCCTAAGAGTGAAGTATGTGGGAATTCTAGAATCTGTTTGGTAGATGGAAGAAAATTTTTGGATGGTTTGAGACATGAGAATATGTGTTATACTTTGATCTCTAAGAAGCCCAAAACATTGAAGAAGGAAGCTGAAGAATCACAACCGGAGGAGATAAAAGAGTTGTTGACAGAGTATGAAGACATCATATCAGACAATGTACCTGAAGGATTGCCACCTATAAGGAGTATCAGTCATCACATGGATCTTATACCGGGAGCTAGTTTGCCTAATAAAGCAACACATAGAATGACATCGATAGAGAATGAAGAATTACATAGATAGATACAAGAGTTGTTGAGGAAAGGTTTGATCAGAGAAAGTTTGAGCCCTTGTGTAGTACCTGAAGTGTTAGCACCGAAGAAGGATGCAGAATGGAGAATGTGTACAGACTCTAGAGCAATAAACAAGATCACAGTTAAGTATAGATTTCCTTTACCTAGGATGGATGATATCATGGATTGTTTGAGTGGAGAAAAATATTTCACAAAGATAGATTTGAAGAGTGGATACCATCAGATCAGAATCTGAGAAGGAGATGAATGGAAGACTATTTTTAAAACAAATGAAGGATTATATTAGTGATTAGTGATGCCTTTTGGATTGACAAATGCACCAAGTACTAAATCACGAGGTTGATGAATGAAGTCTTGGGTAAGTTTGTTATTGTGTATTTGGATGACATTCTGATTTTCAGTAAGATAAAGGAGGAGCATTTGCAGCATCTTAGACAAGTTTTGTAGAGACTGGGAGAGGAGAAATTGATGATAAACATCAAGAAATGTAGTTTCATGAAGGAAGAATTGGTATATTTGGGATTTGTGATTTTTGTGGAAGGATTGAAGATGGACCCTAAGAAAGTGAGAGCAATTGTTGAATGGCCTACATTAGAGAGCATGTGAGAGGTTAGATCATTTCATGGATTGGCTAGTTTCTACCGGAAGTTCATTAGAAATTTTAGTTCAGTTTGTAACCCTATGAAAGAGACAATGAGAGTTGACATAAAAGACTTTAAGTGGACATCTTGAGTAGATAAAAGTTTTGAGTTGTTGAAGTAGAAAGTGACTAGCAACCTATTTTGGCATTACTGGATTTCAATAAGGTATTTCAAGTAGATTGTGATGCAAGTGGGAATGCAATTGGAGCAGTGTTAAGTCAAGAAGGTAGACTTGTAGCATATTTTAGTGAGAAGTTGAATGATGCAAGGAGAAGATATTCAGTTTATGACCAAGAGTTCTATGCCATAATTCAAGTCCTGAAGAAGTGGAGACATTACTTGTTGCCTAAGTAATTTGTATTGTATATAGATCATCAAGCTTTGTAATATTTGAACAGTCAAGGAAAGTTGAATCAGAGACATATGAGGTGGGTAGAGTTCATGTAGAGTTATACCTTTGTGTTGAAACATAGGAGTGGAAAATCAAACAAAGTTGTAGATGCATTGAGTAGTAGAAGGAACTTGCTGACAGAGATGGGAGTTGAAGTATTGGGATTTGATGAATTGAAGAACATGTATGAGGGAGACACTGATTTTGCAGAACCTTGGAAAGCATGTAAGGAACCTACTGCAACAAATAGGAGTAAGTGGTTGGACTATTTCATTCAAGACTTGATATGTTGTTCGGAAGAAATTAGTTATGCATACCTAAAAGTTCAATGAGAGATAATTTGATCAAGGAGAAACACAGTGGAGGATTGGCAAGACATTTTGGCATTGACCAGACAATGGCTTTGGTAAGTGAAAATTACTTTTGGCCTCAAATACATAAGGATGTTAGTAAATTTGTGTAGAGTTGTAGAGTTTGTCAAGTTACAAAAGGGAGTAGTTAGAATACTGGATTGTACAAACCTTTGACAGTACTGAAGAGACCTTGGGAAGACATAAGCATGGATTTTGCAATGGGATTGCCTAAGACACAGAGAGGACATGATTCTATATTTGTAGTTGTAGACAGATTTTTAAAGACGTCACATTTCATACCTTGTAAGAAGACAACTGATGCAGTGCATGTAGCTGACCTATTTTTCAAGGAGATTGTGAAATTGCATGGATTAACTAAGAGTATAATTTCAGATAGAGACACAAGATTTCTTAGATATTTTTGGAAGACACTTTGGAAGAAGATGAAGACAGATTTGAAGTTTAGTTCAGCATTTCACCCATAGACTGATGGACAAATAGAGGTAGTGAATAGGAGTTTGGGAAACTTGTTGAGATGTTTGGTTGGAGAGAAGACATGAAGTTGGGATTTGATTCTTGCACAAGAAGAGTTTTCATACAATAATTTAGTAAATAGGAGTACCGGAAGAACACCTTTTGAGATTGTTACCAGAGTAAACCCTAGAGGAGTACCTGAGCTGAGAGATATTAGTCCAGAGGAAAAGAGAAGTGCAGAAGAATTTGCAGAACATATGGAGACAATGCATAGTCAGGTAAAAAAGCATTTGGAAGAGATGAACATCAAATATAAAGAACAAGCGGATGAGAAGAGAAGACATAAGGAGTTTGAAGTTGGTGATAAAGTGATGGTATACTTGAGAAAAGAAAGATTTTTAGTTGGAACATATAACAAGTTGAAGATGAAGAAGTTTGGACCTTGTAGGATACTCAGAAAATTTGATTCAGGAAATGCATATGAAGTAGAGCTACCGGAGACATTGGTCATATCACCTATTTTCAACAATGCAGACCTATACTAGTATCATGAAGTAGAATTCAGTGACAGCATGGCAGGAGACATGAAGAAGTAGTTACCACAACAAGCACTGGAGTAGATTGAAGACATTTTGGATAGCAGAGTTGGACACAATGCCAAAGGAAGACAATACAAAGAATACCTTGTAAAGTGGAAAGGCAGACCAGAAGAAGATTCATCATGGGTTTCTCAGGCTGAGGTGGACTGTCTTGGTTTTCCTCTAGCCCCAGCAAAGTGAGGGACTCACTTTTTCAATAACCTCGGATGTCTGATGTAGGACCATCCCTGGTTCAAGAACAATCTTGCATCAACCAAAAAATTTGCATTTTAGTTTGTTTCTTTTCATTTTCTAGTTCAGTCAGTAGTAGTTTCTATATTTTGGTCCACATTCTACCGTAGTTGCATTTTAGATCTTACAGAGCTAGACTTAGCATCTAGATTCATTCATCTACATCATATCTAGAATTTAGAGCATTTGGATCAAGAACCGGAAAGTTATCGCTATCGGAAGAGCAATTGTTTTCTTAGAACAAAGCATCCTGACAATCTCAGATAATCAGCTAAAGGAGAAGGCTTGCAAAGCATTCCTTGACTTGTGGAGCCTAATTACACATCATTCATCATTGTTTGGTTTGTGGCCAACCTTCCCTGAGATTCGCACTTCATTCCATTCATTTGCGGAGGTGTTCTATGCATTTAGGTCCAACCTACCCATGTACACACGTTACAGCTCTTCATCAGAGTTTGTAATCTTCCTTGGCTGACATGGAGGAATCTTATGATCCAGAGATGATATATAATGATGTAATAGATCCCTAGGAAAGCATTGATTCACATAGTGATCTAATTTGATAGTTTAGATTTTGTGCGAAGGAGCTTCAAAGCTATATCTTGCGCATATTCTGATATTCTAAAATCAGGCCTTTGAGCCCTAATTGTGAGCCTACATGATGTCAGCTAGATTGTATTTGAATGCTATGATATACTGAATGATTGAATCTACATTTGCTTTATATCTTTAGTTGTTTCCATTGTATTTACTCTTGCTTCATGGTCTGGACAGTTCATTCTGTGAACCTTCCTACCGTGACTACGCCAATATGTCTTGATACACTACTATCTAAGATCCACTGATTATCAATAGAGGTAGAAATGGTAGTATAGAGAGAAATTGTTTGATCATTCTATTTCTCCTCTCTTGCTTTATTTTCTCTTGATGATGGATCATGTGGTATGATCTGAAACATTGAGAGAAAATACTATTACACAGTTTAATCCAGAAGCACCCAATTACAATATTATGGACTGTGGAAATCTGATGTCTATTTTTTATTTTGGTTGTTATTCTCAATCTGATTATGATTTTGATTAGACTATTTCCTTCTTTTGTTGTTCCTAGGGTTCTTGTTTTTTATTAAAGGGGTAAAACAGGTTTTGAAGGGGCCCCAAAACCCTATTACAAAATGTTGCCCAAAAAATTAAACAAGATTAACCGGCAGCTAACAAACAACAAGAAAAAACAAACAAGAAACCCATAACAAAACACCAGCACGATCACAGCTTCTTTAAAGTCTCAGCTTTGCCTCCAATTCCTACAAATAAAATCACAAAGTCATTGGAAAACTATGCCATTAAATAGTTAGAAGAAATCATAATAGTTGATAATCCAAATGGCTAGAATGGTGTTAAATTATGGGAATAATTAACAACACCCCCTAAAGTATAACAATGCTTGAGCTGCATGACTTTGGATAGAACATTTTGCATGAGAAGAAATCCTTGAAAGATTAGGAAAAATCATAGGTAGTAGACTGGGGAGCTTTAAAAATGATAGTGCTTTCTATACTATCAAAGCTAAAAATGCCTCTAAGAACACCTCTTCCCACTAGAAACTATGACTACAAGGAATTATTTATTCCCAAGAAGATAAGGCAAAGTTTTTGCATTGGCTCATTGTATGTAGCTAAGGCAATATGCATGATAATTAGGAATAATTTTCTAGAATCACAAGAAGCACACCTACGTGATCAAACCATGATATAACTCTTCCTATCCAATACCATCAACATCCTCCACAACAAGAACCTCACTAAGTAGATGGTAGTAAATTACATCAAAAAAAAAGTATATAAGTGATTCCATGAAAGTTATAGAGGAATATGATGTAAGAAAGAGTAGTGATGACATTGGTGGAGTTTTCTCCATTAAAGATCTAACAGAGAGCATAGAGATGAAAAGAGATATAAATTTTCTATGAAGTAGATTGATATCATGCTCTCTACATGATCTATGGACCTATTTAGAAGGCAACGAATCACTGCTCATAGAGGAATAAAACAACTTACTAAGGGAGATGATATAAGGTTTTCTATATATACTACATAATGGTTCTCAAGGAGGCTATAGCTCCAACAATAGTGAGAAAGAGGACTAAGCCTCAAAGGTGTTAAGATTATGTTAGGTAGACCAGAGAAATCACAATTACCAATTATATGCAGATTACAATATACACAGAAATAAACAATGAAGAATAACAATTACAACATCTTTTCAACGTGGTTCACCCAATGTGGGATACATCCACAAAACACAGCCATCGAATATTATTATCCAATAAATTGAACTAATTACAACCAACAACCTTACAACTCAATACCACTTCTATGCTACATGAAATATATTACAATCTCAACTGTGACTCATGGCTTTTCCCCTTCTCCAGCTGCTTATTTATCAAGCCTTATGGCGTTTATACAAAGTGGGTTTTTACATGTCATCCAATAACAAAGGGGGAATCGCGGCTGACAAAGTCACCAAAATTTACCTTGTTGCGTATACTTGCAACCCCTACAACATGATCAGTCACCACATACTAACAAAAGAAATCCTAATTTTGAAAGATGAAAATTTGTTGAGTCTACGTGCTTTATACCCATAGGCATGTATGCCATATATATCCATTAATGGACTCAAATATTTTTCTCCTATTATATTATATTGTATTAAGGGAGTTGTCCCATGAAAACAACTTGTATCAAAATATATATAATATAAATTATTAATTTTATGCATTTATTATATTTTATGATATGTGTGTGCATACATATATATACATTATTTATTAGGATTTTAAAACACTAAACTCCCATTTGTTGTAGCCAGTTAGAAAAAAATGACTTTTTATTTGTTTTTTTAATATTAACGTTGTTTCTTATTTGCTTATATTTTTATTAGCTTGCAACGGCTAATGGACATTAAAACTATTTATATATTTTAAAAATAATTCCTATCCTAGTTTCCATGAAATCTAATATATAGAGGATACCTTTTTATTAGGATATTTAACATAGTCCAATAGGATATTTGCCCAATTTAAAAGATAATAATTTTTTAAATTATTTTTGTAACTTATATGGTCCAATAGGAGATGACAAAATAATTTCAAAGCTCAATTATTGGTTTTTCTTTGTAGGTAAGATTAGAATAGTCTAAAGTAGGCTCTAATATCATGTTAAGATTCTAATATTATTTGGTTTAGCCATGTGTTAATCATTATTCATAATGTACAAAGAAATAAAATATGTAAAAATAAAATGGATGACATAGTAAATAGAAATTATATGGGTAAAACCTTGTGGTGAAAACCCCCCACAAAAGCATCATTCCTTTTTATTGAGAAAATTTTTATTGTTTAATAAACAAAACTAGCTTTTCCAATCTCTTCTCTCCTTCCAAATACACAACCTTGATATTTCATGCAAATTTGTTTACCAAATTTACATATATCTAATAACATATTATTCCCCACACATGAATTCTTAAACCATCCATTACATTTGGGTGGCTATACCTTTTCATTAAAATATATAATCTTTTAATTAATAAAATAATATTTTATATTAAACTATTATTTAATAATCAACTCTCAATAATCATATATATCACAAATATAAATATAAGATTAAAATTTATATTAAAAAGATCTTATTAATGTTAATGGTCAACTTTATTTATCCCTAATAAACATTACAAGTTTATATAATTATTTACCAACTCCCATATTAAAAAGCAAAATATACATTTTTTCACAAATTACTTATACTCTTGGAAGGGGAAGTGGTTGTCACTTATACGTAGAATTACTTTGATTAAGGCCTCCTTAGTGACTTCTTTGTTGTGTGAGGTAGAATTACTTTGATCAAGGCCTCCTTAGTGACTTCTTTGTTGTGTGTGACGTCAGTCTTTAAAATTTCCAGTAAGGTTGCAAAGATGATTGAAAATACTCAGAGAAGTTTCCTCTAGAATGGGTCATATGAGAATAGGAAGTATTGTCTTGTAAAATGGGAGGATATTTGTAAAACCAAAAATGAAGGTGGTTGGGTTTTAGGCAAATAAAATGGATGAATAAATCCCTAGGAATGAAATTGGTATGGAGAATTTATTAGGAAAGAGATAGATTCTAGAGTAAGGTCCTTAGGCTAAATATTTGTCCAATAATGTCGAAGGATTGTTTGATAGAAGTCAAGAGTTAGCCACTAGGTCAAGTATTTGGAACTTCTTAAGGATTTGTTGCAATTATATTTGGTCAAATGTTAGATGGCGACTTAGTCATGGAAAAAAAATTAATTTTTGGAGGGATAAGTGGATTGATCAAGAGGCCTTGGCAGTGAAAGAAGGAATGCATCCATTGGCTTCCTTCTTTGAAAGGTAGGTTGGTAGAAAAGTTAAGGATCATGGTAGAAATTAGGTTACACTTTCTATGCTTGGTCAAGCTAATTTGTGGGCTTTTTAGGATGTGAATTATCGACTCTCCAAATGGCCAATTCCCTGTTTGGGGGTTGAGGATCAATTAGTGTGGGGATACAATGTCAGTGGTTGCATCTCAGTTTCCTCTACTTATCATAAAATTGCTTGTAGTGGGGCAGCCTCTAAGTCATTTCTGAGGGGAAGGATTTGGGAGAATAAAGGACTTCCTAAGGCTAATGCCTTTCTTTGGATTGCTGCCAAAGGAAGGGCACTTATGTGGGACATGTTGCAAAAGATGGGGAAAGTGGGGCCTTCTTGGTGTGTTTTGTGTAAATCTCATGAGGAGAATAGTGAACACCTTTTCATTCATTGTCATTTGTTCCTTCAAATTTGGCAGTGGTTTGTGGATAGGTGGCACTAGAGTTGGGCCACCCCAAAAAATGTTGTCTCTATTGATGAGTTGGAACTTGAAAATAAGGAGCAAGAGTTTGAAAATTATTTGGGAGTGTAGTGTGGCTCTCATTTTATGGAATATTTAGCTTGAGTGTAACAGAAGAATCTTTTAGGATAAAATTTCCCCTATTGAAAGTGTATGGGATTGTGTGGAATCATTAGTGAAAGAACTGGGAGAAGGTAAGTGGAGGAAGGATTGGGAAGTTAGGGCTGAGGAAAAATTGTGGGGAGATGGTTGGTCTATATTTTCTTGGTTAGATAGGGTCTCAAAGAGAAATGATTAGGAGGTTGGGGTGGTCAAGTGGGCTTGCCCTCCAGTTGGTTAGGTGAAGCTAGATTTTGATGGCACAACCAAAGGAAATCCTAACCCTACCAGTAGGGGATGTGTTTAGGGATGAGAATAAGCAATCTTTGGGTATATATATCCTTATGACTTTCAGAGTCAAATAATATGGTTGAGACTTGTGTCATGTTGTGGGGATTGAAGGAAGCTTTGGAGAGAGTATGAGAGCAAATTTAGGTGGAAGGTGAGTCCAAGCTGATTATTAACCTTATGTCAGGAAATGTTTGTAGTAACTAGTTATTGGATACTATTATTTCAAAGGATAATCTTGTATCTAGGAAGTTTAGAAATATTGTCTTTAAGCATATTCAAAGGGATGGAAATTGTGTGGTAGATTGGGCCATGAATGTTGGAGTGGAATTGAGGAAAAAGGAAGGGAAGATTGACAAGGAGTGGAAGGAATAGTGGCCAAAGGAGGCTCTAGCTTTGATACAAAAGAATTTAGGGAAGATATATCCTAATAATGGGTGGAGGATAGATGTATTAATTTTTGTAGTCAAGTATCGATTGGCAAGAGGGAAGGTGATAACTAGTACTCATTACAAGATGTGCATTTAAGATCACACATTTTGATGGTAGAGTATTGAATAATTATGGTAGTGAGGAATCTCACCATATTTTGGCAGTTGGTGAATTCTCTAGGCCATATGGTTTTGGTAGTGGTGAGAGAGGAGGTAGGTTTCTTTAATTTGGTATGATGAGGGAGTTTGATCTAGGCAAGGGTAGTGGGAAGAAAACACAAAAGTAGTGAGTTTTAGGTGGGGAGATGATGGTTGATTTCATGGCGTATGTGGAAATGGAGATAAAAATATGGAGTTATGTCTGTGGATTGTCAAGATTTGGGAATTGGCCACAAAGATATTGATGGTGCTCATGTAGTGTTGGTATTTGAGAGAATATGTTGAATTTGCTATTGGACCTTGGTCATACTCATGGGAGTCATAATGTTTTTTATGCCACTCAAATGCTCAGTTGTGCCTCCATGCTCTCGATGGAAAATGGTTCATATCTAATTCATGATGATATAGAGGACATGGCTAATTAGGTAGAGGTATATTTCAACTATATTTTGGAGCATTTGCATGTAGTTAAGCATCATCACCTATCTATCTATAATGAGTGGTAGAAGAGGTGGAAACAAGTTTGAAAGTGGTGTTGCCAGTAGAGGTGGTTGTAGCAGTTTTTGGCTGCTATGAGAATGAAGATTCAAACGAGGTGGCTGAGGTTCCTGCTATGGGTAATGTGTATAGAAATTGTTGCAAACGTGACTATGTATTTATGTCTAGGGTGAAGGGGCTTGTGTAATTTTCCCCAGTCCTATTTCTTAGACACTGGTTATTGACAAGTATGGCAGTAATGTATGTTTAGGGTTTCTTTTTAGGTAGATACTTAAGATAGTTTACTGGTTTGTTGTATGGTGGTCTTGGTGGCACCAAAAACTATAATAATAAAAAAATTACTTATACCCAAAAATAATTAAAAGTAATTTTAATTTGAAAAATATTTGGTATATATAATTTCTTATTTGCTTACCTTTTTAATAACATGTATCTGAATATATTAAAAAATTTACAATGAAAAGAAAATATTAATGAAAAGATATAGAAAGAGAAAGGATAATATCATATTAAGAGAGAGCTCACATTTTAGATTGAGAACCCAAAAATCTAAATTCACCTTTTTTTAAGGTTCACTTAATTTAATATAATTTTAACAATTCAATTACATATGTATTAACTTTACAATTACAAGAGTTTTATTAATGGGTCCTTTTTTTAATTAAAAATATAATTTTATTTATACAAATTTGCATTAATTATATATAGATATATATCATTTTTTAATGAGACCTAAAAACCATAGATGATGAGACTTTCCAATATTCAATATTCTTTGAGATTTCTTTTATTTATGGACATCCTATCATCCTTTAATTTACATCTCCTCCTCCTTCCCAACTAGGATGCAATTGAAGGAGAAAGTGACTCATTTATAGAATGAAGAATGGAGTGAAGAATATAATTACCTACACCTCATTCTTTAGTAGGGGCCATAATGTCTTTCCATGCTACATTTTGTTGGCACAATAGTTATAGTAACAATGATATTACATTGTTAATTACATTGGCATTTACAATGTTGCAGTTATAAAGTTGTTATAGAACTGCATTGATGAACTGCATCAACAGTTATGTGAACTGCATCGTCCTTGTATAAATCCATTGCATTGTATCATTTCAAATCAATCAATAAAGAGGTTATTGCCCCTTTATATGGTATCAGAGCATCTGCAATGTGAGGAAGGCATGATTTAGTGTGTTGCATCCATTTGATGAAAAACATGGAGATAGCTTTGGGGCTGCCACTATTACCTATCATTTGAAGGATGTGAGAAGGTTTTTCATATAGAAGGGTGGCATTTGAAACCTGTTGTAAAGACGTTGATAAAATATTTCTTTGTAATGCAGGTCGTCAAGCATTGAGTTCATTGGGGTAACTAAAATTTGAGAAAGCCTATGATGCATTAAAGTTTTATTGTGAGGTTTATTAATTTATGCAGATTTGCATTACAAATTGTTTGGAGTTTTATTTCCAAAGGCATTCGAAGCAGTTGAAGACCATTGGAAATCTCTTTCCTGAAAGAGAGGTTTGTGAAGTGTGGTTAATGAGGTAATAAAGTGCCATTCTACGTCGAGGAGAAGACATTCAATCTACAAAGCTTGAGCCATTGTGCCATCTTTGAATCCAAATGGTGATCTCTGTGCAAAATGTTTGAACCATGGCAGAGACCCCTGTCATTATTATTTGCGCTCAACAGTGAAGATCTAAGAAGGGCAATTTTTCTAAATCAGAACAACATTCTAGAGAAGGAAAATTGTCCAACAACCATGGTATGGTGATTAGACTGAGACCTAAATGTATTTTATGGCTGCACTGGTGTGTAGAGGATAAAAATCTGAAGATAAAAATCACTCCTTGCGTGTGAGCGTTGTGAACTTTTTAAACATCTTTTGTCTTGCGCAAGGAGGTTGAGCATGGAAATATTCTGAGGGATCTCAGCCATTTCATGAAAGGAAGGAAGCCTTTGGTGCAGAATCAATAGTATTTCAAAAATGGGAGATTTAATAGTGTATGATTTTATAACCCTATGTTATTGTCTGTAAGTGTGAGGATATTCTGTTAGTTTTTTCAGTTACAAAAGTTATTTTTAAGTTTGGTTTATAGAGAAGATCCAATTTCCTAATTGTCCATTCATCACCAGATTCAATCGAATGATGTTGAATAGGTTATCTCAGAAGGAAGGATATAGATCATGGTGTGAAAAAGGGGTATTCTAGTCATTTTATATCCACTGAACATTGTCTGAGTTTTAGATATCTTTCTTGAGGGAGGAAAGAAAATCTTCTTTCTAGTTATTCATGAAAATAAAGGTGTGTTTATGGAGGTATAAGGTTGATTAGTGTATGGGTCTATCATTGGTTCAAATTGACATTATCATCTTTTAATCATGAATGCACATATGTCAAAGATAGCTTATGCTTTCACGACCATCTTTTCTATTCCTAATGAGGCCTCCAAAGACTCATCCAAGACATCAGTTGGTTGAAGTGTAACAGGGACATATTGGAGGCAGGCAGCATTGGAGGATGGAGGAATTTCCATCATCTCAAGTTAGCTTCTCGCTTTGAGATGATGCTTTGCATGAGAAGCATTTTTTGCTTTAGTTTTTTGCTTTTCCTTATTGTTGTTGACAGATTTGAAGAATACATGTTTTGTGAAGATTATGTTCTGGAGACAGGTTTGGGATTTGGTGTTGAGCTCAATATGGATTGTTGTCAAGCGAGCTTCAGAGTATACGATTGAGAATTATACCCTTTCGCGGTCACTAGACAATGATAGAGATCTGTCGTATCTCTTAGGGATTGTTGTCAAATAATTCAAGACTTTGTGATTTGAGAGTTCGGGACTAAGAGCTCAAGAACACAGCTCGAAGCTACACCTTTTCGAGGGTCAAGAGACAACTTGATGGAGCCCCACTTGGTTCACGATTTGTTCTTTTAGGAGAAGATCTTCTATAAAATATGTATTCATATTATGTAATCAGCTTTGTTGAGTATATTAGCATTCAGGGGGGCGTCCCTTGGTACTATTGTAGGAACAATGTAATAAGGGGGGGAATGTTGGTATAATAGTTATAGTAACAATGATATTACATTGTTAATTACATTGTCATTTACTATGTTGTAGTTATAAAGTTGTTATAGAACTACATCGATGAACTGCATCGACAGTTATGTGAACTGCATCGTCCTTATATAAATCCACTGCATTAGATCATTTCAAATCGATCAATAAAGAGGTTACTGCCCCTTCACATTTTAAATTCTATATTGAATGAAAAATTTATTCACCTTTTCTAGGTTAGTAACTAATTTCTCCTTTTGGAGCTAACAAAAAGATTAAATATTTTTCTTACTAATATAATCCAAACTAGAAAAATTGTACCTTTTGTTGTTTGTTGCATCATGCCTTCCCTTATATAATCCTTAGGGGAGTTAGCATGAATGACATCCACAAAACAAGGAGAACCAGAGGAAGTTGAGAAACAACAATATACTTATGAACCTCCAAGACATGCACAACCAAAGACTAAACTACTACCTCTCTGTTACCTTCCACCACCTTTGCATTATCATTCACTCGAGACTAAGTACTGCTAACTAACAAGTGGAAATAAGATGCTCCATTCCACCATGTCAATGATCTTGGTTTCAAATTTGTCCCTTCCATACAAGTTGATGCAAGGTGTCCCTCTTAGAAGCATTTCCTACAATGAAAGGGTATATTCTCATAATCTAGGATTTGTTTCCAAATCTATTGTTCTACCTATAGCCAATAAACCTTTAACAATATCGAACTCCACTTGGATTCTTATAGAAGTAGATCATGCAAGCCCATCAATTATAGGATCTAAAGATGAAAACCTACTTGACTTGTTGCCTATCCCACATAAACATGCATCAACCCAATATTGTAAAGGTGAATTTGGAAGGCACACCCATACCAACATGATAGTAAATGATTTTTTCGAGGGATTAAACTTCAAAAATGACTTCTTTAACAAGAGAACATGCTTATCCTAGTGCCAAGGCTCTTTGGCTAAAATAATAGAATGGTTTTCTTTCATTCCATATGATAAAACAAATAATCCTTACACATAGGGGAATATTTATATGGTATGCAAAATGTTCATACTCCAAGATTTAGAGATCCAATCATGTAAATGTGCTAAAATTGGCCAAAAGGAATGAAACTTATAGATCAATCTATGTTACCTAGTTTCTCTTCTTGAAAGATAACCTTCTTCCCCAAAAAAGAATAGGAGGTAGTGAAATATAGGGAACAAGTTTACTGCCCACCAAAGCACAACCTCCCTCCTACATATCTAGCTGAATATTAAACTTGTGCTAATTAATACCCTTACCTCCTATCAGATCCTTAGAAGACATTGCAATCTCTTTGGAAGGTGTTTCAAGAGCAACGTGCCCTTTCAAACCCACCAAAGATGGGCCCAATGTCTTAATCCCATTAGAGAAAATGTTGTCATGCATCAAAAGCTCATTGTGCTCTACATACCTTGATCCCAATATCTATTTTCCTGCTACAAAACACACACAAACACACACACACACACACACACACACACACACACACACACACACATCATTAAAACCATGGGTTCAATATATTTGTTCCACTTTCCTATTGTTTTTACTATTACTTTTTTTATTTTTCACTATTTGACAAGGCATCATTAATATTATTTTTATCACTAAATATTAATTTGATAAATTTAAGTTAAGGGATTTTTGGTTAACATGCTCATACCATTACAATCCACTCCTTTTGTCTCAGCATAATTAGATGGGACTATTTTTGATTTATTTAGTATAAATAGTTAAACATAATTATTTGTAGATTTAATTATGTAATCTTTTTAAAAGATGTCAATTAATTTATTACATTTTCAAAAAATGATTAATATTCAAAAAATTAAGAACTCGGAAATCATCTATAAATTTGTGATGAACATGAGATTTACATTGTCTATAATATAAATTTATCTAAGAGTTTTAGAAAAAACATATAAATTTAAATTTTATGAATATTTTAGAACACACTTCTTATTACAATAATAAAACAAAATAATCAATGTAATCCAAAATATAAATATATACAATTTTTTTTAGTAAAAAATTAAATTAACTATTAAATTAAATACTAACAAATTTCTTTTTATAAAATGCAATTCCAATTTCAAAACATGAAAATACATACATCACTAATTAAAAAATTATACAAATATTCATAACCGATTTCTGTTTGAAAATTTTAGAACATAAAGAAGAAATCGAAGGGCTGAATGGTTAATAGATTTCCCTATCCTTACTTAAATGCATACCTTTAACATGGCTCATCATGAATGCTGAGTATACTGCTTCCTCCAAGGCCTCATTTGGCTTGAAAATAAAACAATGCATCTTGCATTGCCACCCTCAATATGGCCCGCCTCAATTTAGCAATGACTCTGACCAGACAATAATGCATTTGGTTTTTCTATGTATAACATGATAAAAGGGTGAATTTTGCCCAATGTACTTTCAATTCCCCTATTGACTGACCTAGTCTGGTAATTTGCCAACATTAATAATTTTCTTATAACAAGATTTTTCTTACTTACTTTATAGTTGTCTTGTCCTTTTATCTCAATAAGACTTAAATTTAATGGCCATATGACTCTATTTAAACATTTTTACGGTAAAATACAATCAAATTTTTGAAAAGACTATCATATGAAAGAGGAGATTTCAAACAAACTGTCAAAATTTATATAATATACACACAGCTTATTTGAAATCTCCCCTTTCATATATATACATACATACATATATGAAAGGAGAGATTTCAATATATATAACATATGTCTTATCGTTTGAAAAATAACTTGAAATAGATAACTGTTATATATATAAAAGACTGACTTTATTTATAATAACATATGTTGTAAGTTTGAAAGACAACTCAAAATAGATAATTATCATAAAGAAATTACTTGACAATATCAAATTTAGGATTATTATTGACCCTCTAACATTATAGCCTTAAAATATAAGTGAGGATGCATTTTTCTCTGAATGACAATTATGCAGAATTATTTTCTTAAAAGGAACTATGACTTTGTACTTGTGTTTATGTTTCTATCTTGACTTTTTAGATTTACACCTAACTTAAGTGTTACCATATATACACCCAACCCTGAATTTATAACTTTAAAAATATAAATGAACACATATTTTTCTCTCTGAATGACAATTGTGCAGGGTTATTTTCTTCCACATGGATCGTGACAGGCCTATTAAATAGGCCGAGAGATGCCCATGTATTCACTCTTATTTCATGCAATCTAATTTTAGGCATTAGACATGAATGACTCAAATTATCTTTGGAATTGCATTCAATAAACATCTAATTTGCAACATTGCAGAGCTATGAAACTAACATCATCAATTTTTCTCGTATATAAGCATATATACAAATGGGCTATCTATTTTCGATCTGTAAGCAAAGTAATGTCAACTATCTTTGCTACAGATGATGAGTTAGAGAAAGCAGCTCAATGCTGCAATAGCCTGCATAGGAGTCTCATGTATACAGATCTATATGAACACAAAGGTGAGAATGAATGTTGTTCTTGGAAACAATGGCTTTGGGAAACCAAAATCTATAGAGAAATTGAATCATTAAAGAACACAGTTGTGGTGTAATTTAAGCACAGAGAGAAGCTCTGGTAAGCCATGTCCTCATCGATACATTTTTCAACCTTCAGAATATGATTGAAATCCTTTTTATAAATATGTGCACTGTGAATATTATGATTCATTCATTCATTCTCGGGGTCGAGCAGACCAGAGAGAACTTAGTGCACGAAGTCTAGAGAAGTATTCTCCAATAGCAAGAAAGCATTTGGCAGCTTGCCGGGTGGTGAGGATTCTGTGCAGCTGTTGAAGTGTTTGATGTCTCAGGCTATCAGCCTGTAGTTTTTAAAAAAATCAGGTATTGGTTTTGTAAGGAATTTTCAAAAATTTGGAAGAACTATGGAAGAGATTAAGAATTTACCTGGCGTATCAAAAATTCTAGATTAGCAAGTTTTCCTATTGCTATGGCCATCTGACCCATGTAATTTGCCATGTTGGCTGGAGAGCTTAGAGATCCTGCAGCTATGGTTTCCACTAGAGATTGTTGAAGCTCTTCCATTCCCTGTGAAAGGGCCTCTTCTGCTTGCACTGAAGATTGTTGCAGACTACAAATGCACTGATATTGTTGCTCTGTTAAGGGTTCTATATGAGGAAGGAGAACCTGCTAATAAACATGCATATACTAATTAGTAGTAAAAATGAGGATTATATATAAAAATATAAAACACAAGTTATAAGTAGAATAACTAATTAGGAAATTATATGATTTCTTTGGCATGCACAAAGAACTGAGGATGATCTATGCATAGATAGATAAAAGAACTACAAAGCATTGAACATACTGCATTCTATCCACATTCATGTACAGATTATATGTAAATTAGTATATATGCTTCATAACTATATTTAGGATTGATTGCTCAATGTTTGATACAACAAATATGGAAGATGTCCTTTTTATGCATGTAAATAGACATGAAATAAAATGTTGAAATACCTTGAGAAGCTCTGAAGGACGGAAGCCTCCTATCCACATGAAACAACGCTCTGCAGGCGTTTTCCACATGCCTGAAAGCAGGTGGAAAACATCTGCTTTGGCAGCCACACTCTTGATGTGTAATATTTCAGAATAGTGAGCAACACAGTTGTCCACAAAAAGCCTCAGATCACTGTCTGAGAGATGCTCCTGCAATGCTGCTCTAAGATCACACATGTGGCGGTGGTGCTCTTCTAGCCAACGTTGGTATTCCATGTCGAATGCTGCAGCATCTGATTACATACAAGAAAAAGAATGCCATCTAAATCATTGTTGTGATTGCTTGTAGTCAGATCGATTATCCATTCAAAACTTCTCCTCCTTTTTTTTTTGGGTGGGGGGGTTGGAGGCAAAACAAATATTGTCATGGAAGTATATGATTAGAGCAACATAAAGTAGTTATTATATGAATAAATTAAAAGCACTGTAGTTATTTATTTGAATACATAGAACACATTAGGATTTCAAGGAGTGAATTTACATTGGTTGCAAATATGATGTCAACACTTCACCTAACACTTTACTTAAATATTACTCTTTTTAATAGTCAATAATAATTTTAGGCTTCATTCTCATCAAAAGTGGTGAAACATAAAACACATTAGGATTTCAAAAAGTGAACGTGGTGCATATCTTAGAAATATTAATCTTCAAGGTGTGAATTGACATTGGTTCTAAATATGTTCGTTGTTAACACTTTACCTAACATTGTATTTAAATATCACACTCTTTTCAATAGTCAAATAGTAAATAGCAATTTTATACTTCATCCTTGTCAAAAATGGTAAATAATTGTCCTATTTTTATTGGCTAAAATCTACCTTTGACCATTGAACTGAGTATAATTTAAAACAACTCTTAATTAATTGGTGAGAATAAAATCTCTTTCTGGATCATGATAAGTTAATACTAGCTGGTAGACATTTAGTTGTTGTAGTACTGGCAGATCATGACTATATACTAGTTTATAATCTATTCAACCTCTGTAGGCAACTTGACTGACTGTTATTTTGTCTTGCTTGGATTGTTCCGTTGCTGGTTTTCTTGGTTTGTTATTTTGCAACAATTATTTATGAAAATTGTATAGTCTTTATGATACAGTTGTTTCTTAATACGTTCAAGGAATGAAGCGTAGACATACCAGAACTTATGACAGCATTCCCAGTTGGATGGCCTTGATCGTTCATGAATCCATTTGCTCCTATAAATATACCCTTCATTCATACACAACACAAACAATTAAAACCAAGCTTGTTACAAGATTAGATGCATTGAGATCAGGCATGGTGGAAAGAAGCCAAAGTTCAATGTACCTGTGCTCTAGCACGCTGAAGCTCTTGCTCAATCTGATTCAGTTTCATGCGACTGGATTCTAATTGCTGAACATATGCCTGTCCACCAAAATTATACGCAACCAAGATTAAGTTTGTTGAATACCCAACAAAACATTTTGAAACAATAAATAATATGCATCTCTGTATGTGTATCACCTTTTTCCTCAGCCTACTCTTCCGAGCTGCCTCTCTATTTTGAGCCAATCTTCTTAAAGTCTGTTAGAAAAAAACATGGACATATATAACTCTTTCCACCCAGAGAAGAAGAAAACAAAAGTATATATTAATATCAACGAAAAATATATGTATACCTTGGGGTCTGTGGCCTTGGTCCCCTCAGGGTCAGATATGGATGTGGGGCCTTTCCTATTGAGTTCATGCTTTTAACATGAAGGCAAGCACACGGCAAATTAAATTTTGCAGACAAGAAAATCCTTCATTTTGACTTGTCTTATGCAGAAAAATATGCAGTCAAAAAGACAGATGGACAGACAAACACAGATACATGTCCATGCAATGTACCTTTATATCTTTATCGACATCATTCAATGTAATTTCCTTAGAACTTGTGGTACTGATATTTCTCCCCATCTGATCAGAAGCATCCATGGGCTCTGATTTCTTCACACTAGTCTGCGAATCGAACTCGGGTTGTGGTGGACCTCTTTTGTGAGAAATTGTGTGTTGGGCAGATTCTGAATCAAAGCTCTCCGCGCCTGATATGGAAGTTGCCCGAGAGATGGCCTGATAAAACATAATCGAACAAAAGTGCAATCAATTAGAAATGGGCTTCAGAAAGTGATCCATCAAAAAAATTCAATCTTCAACCAACTAATGTAGAATTGAGAAAGACCCAAGTAGTTAGCACTAGGAATTCATGTTGTATTTCAATGCAAAAGAGAGAGAGCAAGGCAAAAAAATAAATTTCAGCAATGCAAAAAAACCTAAATGCTTAGCAGGAAGGAATATTTCATTGTTTTATTTACCGGTGGGGAGCCTTCAAAGTGCATTGGCCTGGAAGGAAATATGTTGAGAGTTGGCGGTCGATCCGCAGAGTATTCTGCACATTCATATCACCCACAATCATACTCTAAAACCGTAAACACTTTCTCCATATCTTGAATTCATCCTTAAAGGCCTGTATTTGTTATTTTTACTTACACATGAAGGGTTAGTTGGGTAGCCTTTATTCAAAGAATCTATTGCAGTGACCTATGCTTTACATGCCAATAAGAACGTTGACGAACAATTTCAGTTTACAGAACTTTTTTCAGATTATGTACATATAGTTGTACTGAATTACTATAGTGGGTTGATATACTATTTAATCAATTCATGCACGGATCAAGAATCAAGACAGGTGGAGGTAGTTTCGAGTGAAACTGTAACAAGCACTTGATTGGTGTGAAGAAAAATGCCTCTTGACTGGTGCAAGATAGGGTGTCACACATATTTTGCTCTCAGTAAAATGGCCATATCCGGACTTGTCTGTAGTGAGGTACACCATTTTCAAACCCCCCATTGACAAACTGTTACATGTCGCATTCATTTAAGAGTAGGTCTATTCTACTTTAAGCTATCTCCGCAGTCTGCCATGGAAGTATCCCAGAAAGAAAACAATGAAGAATATTATGAAGTTATATGCAAAACTAACCTAATCTAACCGCATCTCTACGTCACCCTAACGTTTCATGCATAAAATAAATAGAGCATATCGTTGTGTGGCCAACATCATAACATTTTAATTTGAAAGAAATGTGTAGATATATATATGTTAACCTACGTTTCTGCATAGCCGTTGGATCTCCTTCCAAGTACATGAAGAGAGCTTGATCAAGTTCCCCTAGGTCATAAGCTCCAGGGTTGTCTTTGACAAAGTCTGGTCCTGTGTGTGTCCTATGACCAGGTTAAACAAGAGTATTAATCAGTTTATAAACAAAACTTCATGCTAATTAAGATCAAAACTAATTAGACAAGACAATACAATACAATCAGAATTATCAGAAATCTGCAGTACACTACAATACAATCAAACAAAATAACATTAGATACCTTCTAAATACCTATTCATGATCAGAACTCAATTTTCATACTGGAAGGCAATTAGGGAAGAGAGGCATGCTATATCTGTCCTAACAGCAAAGTATTGATCAGCACCATCCAAACAAAATAGGCTTCTTATGTTTCAATCCAATATAGTTTATTGGCAAATATTAAATTCTTGTAAAAGAAAAAGTTATGGAAGTAGAAGTTTCCTTGGATTAATAGCGTGCTTGGAGCATTTCATGTCTGCATACAATGTAATCATACATCATTGAAATCAATCGATCTTGCGAGGGCTCAAACTGTATTTGCAATTTTGTCCTCCCATACGTTTCATAAATTTTGATAAAAAAATTTGCTGTTCATTTCATTTCCTACTGGTTTTTTAACTCCATGTGCTACAAGGTATCTGTTTTTTTTTCTCTCCGGGTACTAAAAGATGCCTTGACCGAATTTCATCTTATATCTTGTTTGTTTCTCTCTCCCTATGCTACAAGATACCATGACCTAAATTTATCTTCAATATAAGTGGTTGTTGTTGAACTGTTTTGTGCACTCCCATTTCTTTGTTTCCCATTGGTGTACAATCAAATCAAGCAATTCAAAATCCAAACGCACTTCGGCATGATGATGGAAAATCAAGCAGAAGGGTTAGAGCAGCTTGCAACAAAATATTCAATACAGGAAATTTGTAGTAGATTAAATCAGGAAAAAAATTGAATCAGTACATGATATTGGAGGGACAAGACGAGGGGATTCCTTGAAGCATCCCGTATTGATGTTGTTGTTGTTGTTGTAGATGATGATGGTGGTGTTGTTGTTGTTGTCTGCTTGAGCCTGGAGATGCTGCTGCTTGTATAAACATCTGCCCTGATAATGATCTACTATCAGCCATTCAATTTTCTTCACATCCTTTAATTCTCTACTTCCAAGAGATTCAACAAACACCACAAACAACCTGGTTTATTGATTGATCTCCTGCTTGCAAGAACTAGTACTCTACTTCTATGAGATTCATCAAACACCTCCAACAACCTGGCTTCTTGATTGATCTCCTGCTTGCAAAAACTAGTACTCTACTTCTATGAGATTCATCAAACACCGCCAACAACCTGGCTTATTGATTGATCTCCTGATTGCAAGAACTAGTACTCTACTTCTATGAGATTCATCAGACACCACCAACAACCTGGCTTATTGATTGATCTCCTGATTGCAAGAACTGGTACTCTATTTCCATGGAATTCATCAAACACCAACAACAACCTGGCTTATTGACTTATCGCCTGATTGCAAGACCTAGTACTCTACTTCCACCAGATTCATCAAACACCACAACAAACAACCTGGCTTATTCACTTATCTCCTAATTGCAAGAATAGCAATAATCAATGAACCCCATGTGCAAAAAGGAGACCTAGAAGCCTCTACACTGCAGTCAAACACCCAAATTTCCACTAGTTCAAATCATGTGATTCAATTCAATCAGAGAATCAAAATCAAGGCACAGTCAGCTCATGAAGAGATGTACGCCTGCAGAAGAATGGTTATGATTAACTGATTAGGCAGCAGGAGGAGAAGGAAGAAGAGGAGGAAGAGAAGGATAATTGAAGGGGAAGGTTTTTAGTCTTTGTATACATCTGGTTTGTCTTGTTTCCAAGATGGGATAGCAAGGGGTCCCATCAATCCGTGTTCCCACCACTCCACTATCCTCAACAACAACAACTAATTGAAATTTCAATTGGAATGCATTCAATTACAAATGCGAAGACAAACAACTTCTTCTCCCACTTCTGAACAAAACTTCTTCTCCCTTGATCCCAATTAATGAATCCTTCCTTTTGCTTCTTTCCGTCTGCAGGCACAGACAAAATTAGTAAGTATTAGAATCATATTGTCCCACCAATTCAATTCAACCACCCACGCATATAAACAACTGCCAAATTTAGTTAAACCTCTATCCTTAAAAAAACAATAATATAAAATCCCCGCTAAACTTGGGATAACTTGTCAGACATTTCAAGATCAACATTTAAATAAAACCCCACAATTATTCTTTATTCATTAACAAAAATAAACCTAGAAGTTTTACCGAAGGCTGCGGAGGTCGGTGGAAAGGTCAAAGTCAAAGGCACAGTGATAACGGGGTTAAAGCAGGCGCATGATTGAAACGTAACAATGACCCTGATGTTGACACGTGGGATGCACGTAGCTCTTTTTCCCTCTCGGTGGTAAGTACACGTGAGGACGTTTAACGGCGGTTAGGCATTTTGCAGTCGTGGGTCCCACACTCATGTATTTGGCCACCGGACGGCCGCAACCCTCCAAACCCTAGACTCGTCAAAACATAGCCACCGCGGGTCCCACTTGCCTTTTCATGAAACACCGGGTCCAGAGGCCATGCTAAAATGCCCAGTGGAGGATACTTTGTCCTTTCATAATTTTTTATAAAACTAACCTCTGATGATTTGTTCGTAAAAGCCTAAGTTTCGTAAATAGGAGGAGGAAAAAAAGGGACAGATCAATGGCTACATAAATTAAAACTATCTTTGTCAAATTTGGAGGCTTTGGCTTTTGCCACATATACCATTTTTCACATAGAAATGTATTCACCTCAATGTGAAACTCTGCTAGGTTAGGTGAACATGGTCATTACAACCTTACCTCTTAACTTTGGTCATAGTTGGCATCTTCATTTATACTATAGGTAAGTTGAATGTGGGTCATGGTCAAATACCATGTTCATAATTGTGAGGGGAAATAAACCACCTTCACATTTATATAATAAATAAATATGATATAGACTATTAAGTTTAGGTTGTTATTGAGAAATAAAGGAAACAAAATAAATGTATTTAGTTTTAGAATCCATGTTAATAGAATTAATAGAATTGTGATAGATGATGTAGAATGGTTGGTCATTATTTTAAATAAACAAAATAAATGTATTTGGTTTTATATTTGATATCGATAGAACTATGATAAACGATGAAAAATGTTTCGTCATTTTTTAGAATATTAAGATATATTAAGTCGCTACTTTTGAATTGAAAAAAATGACCATTAAAAGCTCTGGGTCAATTTCACGCTAGAAATTGCTCTAGGTTGAAAGTGCTTGCAAGATCATACTTTTGTGTGTGAAACTGATCTTCGAGGTTTTGTGATCTGAGATCTAGTTTTCCATGTCTTCTAATATAGGAAAACTACAATAAATTGACTAGTGATGTTGATAAACACCTTTGAGGAGCTTGCTAAGTTAGGGTCATGTTCTTTTCATTCAAACCCTTAGGTCAACCAATTTAATGGCTTTGTGAATCAAGATTGATGATTGCAAGCAAACATGCAGTATGCTTATTTGTTGCTAAGTATGCAAATGTAGATGTAGCATTGAATTTGCAATATTATTAATCTTTTACTAGATGATTCCTTAGTGAGTACTAGATCCTAGATTCCTTCTAGATCATCATAATGAATTAGGGCTTGTCCTTTTATACAACACTCTATTTAATACAATTTAAAATATTTCATGCTCAAGTTGGTGAGCATTGACTAGTTAGAAGGGGGCAACAAGGACCCATTTTAAAATTTGAGTTCAAAAGTGTTGTTAATTTCACACCTCGAAATTGAACCAAGTTTAATTTCATGTCATGGTTTTGAATGAAGATGCGGAATGACTAATCTATAGTTCAAATATGAATTTTTGAAATGTGGAAAGTTAGGATTGATGAAGCCTCAAGAATTTTATCAACTTTTATGCAAAAATATACCACTTGTATGAGAATTATTACACAAAGGGCAAACTAGATTATAGCGATCCTTAAATGAATAAGAAAAGTTTGAGGTATACAAATTTCACCACTTCAATAATGTAAAATTTATATATCCCATCATTGTTACATTGTTAACTCATTTTCATTATAGTCATTGCTAAATGTATTAACATGTTTAATTTAGGTTTGGGTCAAAGGTAGTTCATGGGACAAGAATGAGGCCCTCTCTTTGTAACCTTAAACTAGTTGAGCCAATTAAAACTAAAAAAATGTTAGATAAAAAAATAATCCATGTTAGTCTTGGTGCAATGTACTTCATGTTAGGTTACACTATAAATTTTAAATTTATTAATATATAATCTTAATTTAAATTATATTGAAGCATTAATTATATTATAAATATAAGTTTGTCTTAATTTGAGTTATATTAAAGTATTGTAATGGTGAAATTTGTATATCTATGCCAATTCTTATTTAATTTTGGGTATATTTTGAGAGAACACCTTAATATAACTATATATCGACAAATAACACAATTTTATGTGAAGTTGGGTTTATTCACCAATCCTTGACTTGTAGTCATATATACACATTCTCATGCATTTAACCTTATCTCATCTATTTCTATGCATTTCTATACTCCCTACATTTATTACACTTTTCATGTCTGAGCATTCATTCTCTACCTAGATCTTACCATTCAATCGTCCTTAGTCAATCTCATAGATGCGGGATCAATCCTATGACCATGGATTTGACCACTAATTTTTTAAAATTCAAATTCAAACTTGACCAACTCCCACCCATTTCACTAGCCTTTATGAGCCAACTCAACAGACATTTACATGATTTATTTGTATGTCCTTGCATTTAAATGCATTCTTTTGCATTCTTTTCACATCCTCTCTCATCCAAGATCATTCGCACTCATAATAACATTCAAGGATAATTTATTAGAAGAACAATTCAATTGATGCACTTAAAAATATTTACTTCAACATTATCATCTAGGACATCTATACAAATTTGATTGTTGCCTACTAATCCTTTGCATAATCATAAAGTTAGTCTTTCTCAAGGGTTGACCTAAGAAAACATGTTCCTAGCAATTCGACAACCCTTTAAGTTATTCTTAAATACTATCAATCCTTTCAACAAATCAAACATTAAGAAATAGAAGCACAAAAGTTGTAAGATAGGATATACATGACAAAAAGATAGATTCATAAACATGAAAGCAATCTACAATCACATTTCAACCCAAAAAGAATACTTATCTTGTATAAAATATGAGACAAGAAACATACAAAAAGGATCTCATTCTAGTTTCAAGGCAATCAAATCCTAGAACTACATGTCCATCTTTATTCCTAAAACTAAATACCAATATAACATTTAATTCTAATTTATCATGCCCAATTGCTACTTAATCTAAATTAATTTGTATTTTATTATATAAATTTATATAATTAGCCGTTGATTTAGAAAAGGTTATTTTTCCTTTTGGATGCTAATTAGACAACCTCCTTAATTTAACCATGTTCTTTTAATCAAATTTATCTCTTTTATTATGCGTACACTTCACTTTATTCATTATTACACTACAACTTCGTTTTAATATGGGTCACAAAGATATAATATCTTATATATTTAATTACATTATATATTAATTTTTTTTATCCTTAAGAAGTGTTTTTTTCATATAACATAAAAGAAAATAAAAATAAGAATGTTTCAGACCCAAAATCGGGGAGTAGATAAGATGAGAAGGAGCAAAGAAAGGGACAACACAGACGTTTAAAAGACCAAAAAAGATACGCTGAAAGCCAACAGAGCCTTAATGAATTAGCCTTTCTTTTGTTTTCTTTTACTCCTTGTTAGGAGCTCTTCCATCGTCCACTGAGTGCCTTCACCAATCGCATCCAAAGCGTCCAATCTAAGTTTCTTAGCTTTAGTTCTCCTTCCCCTACGCTTGCCGCCCTTAACCAAACTTGTATCCCTACCAGCAGTTTGGGGAAAGGAGTGCCTCATTGAGCAAGCAAAGGCCTTTGCCTGATCCGAAAGGGTCTTGAGCATTTGAATCCTTATTCACTGAGACCCTAAAATTCCACTGCTAATCCATATTCACTTGCTGGGGCAGTGTATCCTCTGCCCCACAGGATGGCACAAAAATGTTTTCAGAGTGCTCCTCCACCCCATCTTCAGGGGTAGACGAAGAAGGGTGATCCAGGAACATACCATGATTTCTCCAAACAAAATCTGCATCAGGACTGTCCACTTTGCAAACCCATTTCTTGAGATTGATGGCCCGTTGGCCCTCACTGATTTTAGATTGGTAGCTGACAATCTTATGGCCAAGTTGGTTGCACCTGAAGCATCTTTCAAGAAGCCCTTCATAATTAATAAATTGAAGCCAAGAGCCATGAGACGAGTTGATGCGAATTATATGGGGCAAAGGCTTGGATATATCTATCGGGGCACAAACTCTGGAATACCTTCTGAGAACAGTTCCTTCCTCAATTTTAATGAAGGAGTCAAATTGGTTGACGAAAGATTCAATTTGATAAGGATTACGCATCACCAGGGGCAAACTATATAGGCGCAACCGAATTGGGATAGATGAAATTTGGAACTTTGCAGGATCAAAGAAAGGGGTCCAAGGGGTCATGAATAAGCTAGATCTACCAAAAAACCAAGGACCATTATCTAGCACAAACCTACAATCTTCAGAATTTTGAAAGACAACAAAAAAGAAACCATAATCGAGCAATTCCACAGAAGGTGGAGACATTTTGTCCCAAGAGCTCTTGCACCAGGTAATGAAATCATTAACAGGAGGTCGTCATCCCACCGACCTGAAGATCAAAGATCATGACCCAATGTCTAAGGAGGCTTTCCTTATGCATTCATCAGATATGAGAAAATCCATAGGCTCTAAGGCCAAATCCACCTTGCAATCACCTAGAAGCCAAGAGGAGCACGGGGCTGGAGGGATTACCAACGGAGGAGGCGGGGGATCTGGAGCAGTAGAAATGTTCTCTCTGGATGGCACTGCAGGAACTATAACGAACCCTAGGTCAGCCATAGGATCGAGGGAGGGAATCCTCTCCTTGCAAAAATTGCTACATGCATGAAAGAGTTTGAAGTATTTTGGCATAGTTTGTATCTACCCTTCGAATGATTCTACGCAGTAGAGGGGGGCGAAATAGAGAGAGGATCAGGGGAGGGAGATCCCATGCACCTTGTAGAGCCCTGAACCTTCCTATGCTTAAATTCATTTACCCACTGCTGAAGAACAACCACAAGCTACCTAATGCCTTCGTTGCCTAGCTCCTCTTGCAAATGCAAACCATATTTCACCAATTTTAATGCATCATTAATGGTCAGCCCATCCATCCAATCGCCCACCTATGACACCTCTCGCGCTTCTGCTTCTTGTCGCACCGTCTTTATTCGCTCACCCGTAGCACATTTTCCAGGGGCCTTAGCATTTTCATCCACCATATTCCATACCTTTTTTGAGGGGATGAGTTAGGGTTTTCCTAAATAATCTGATCTCTGCCATTCTGCCTCCATTCGTCATTTTTCTTCCATTATGCTCCATGCGCCTGTAGCTGCTCTGCACTTCACTCTCCCGCCTCTTCACTTTCGCTCATGCCAAAATAGAGTAGCACAACAGGCTCATCATTACATTATATATTAATTAATATAAAAGTGTTATATATATATATATATATATATATATATATATATATATATATATATATATATATATATATATATATATATATATATATATATATAAGTCACAATCAAATATATGCATGTCTAGTATATTATAATTTGGGTTAATTTAATTTATCATTTAATATAAGGGAAAATACACTATATATATATAATAATAATAATTTAGGTTAATTAAATATTATGTATTTAATTATATATAATTAATTTAGATAAATAATTTAGGGTTGGAAATATTCAATTTTAAATTAAATGAATTTAAAGATGATATTTAATTAGATTTTGTAGGTGGAAAAATGATGTAGAAGATGTTAGGGATCGATTTGCCCTAATAGGATTTGATCAAATGATTGTCTTAGATTTTGTAAACTGATTGTGTTTCCCTATGGTTTAGATTCATACTTGTAGAATTGATCTCTATGAGTTTGGAAATGATCTGATTCAAGTGGACCTAAACTTGTATCTATGTGAGTGAATTGATAAAAAAATGATTGTTGGAATTCGCTCACCTAGATCTTCTGATAATTGAATTTTTATATCTAAAGTTTAGTAAGGAATAGTGGTGTTTACAGACACCTTTGGCAAATTTGTTGAATTATGAGGTCATGTTTTCCTCAACCAAACCCTTAGTTGAATTGGTCAAATGACTTTGGAATGTGTTCAAGGATTAAGGATATCAATCAAGCATACAATGGACTTAAGATGATGTATGCTACTATAATCCTCTAATAATATTGCTATGATGCTCTCATAAATGATCTTCAATGATTCTTATGTTGTCCTTAATGATTTCAACATTATGAGATGATTTCCAAATGAATGGATGATTTTTTTTAAATACAACAACATAGCTCACAAATAAACATAAACATGCATTAGATTGCTCACAATGACTACTAGGAGGAAGCCAATGGGATTTATTTTGAATTTGAATGCTAAAAGTTTACAATTTGAATCCATGATTGTAGAAATGACCTAGGTCAAGTTTGCACTTGTGATGAATGAGGTATCTAGGATTTGGGACTAGTCTCTAGGGATGAGTGATAATGAGACCAAGATGTGGTGGTATCATGTGTGTCAAATTCATGCAATAATATATCACTTAAAGAATATTCATTATAAAAAACACTTTAATTAAAGCAAGCCTGAAACATTTACTATTTAACAATGAGAGATTCACCTTATTTTTACCACAACATTAGAATACATCAACACCATCTTTAGCTATTGTGTCAAAAGTAAGGGGAGGAGGCCACATGAAGCCATGTATTATGCTTGGTGGGGAGTTGTAACAAATGGCCTTCCTTAGGAAGATCAAAGAGGCTAGAAAGAGGAAGGTTTTCTTTTTTCAAGGTGATGATATTCTTGAATCCATTTAGGAGGTGCTCATTTGGGATTTCATTAAAGGGAAAATCTACCATAAGTTATATATCAACATTTCATCCATGTTTTGTATTGAACATATATATGTTATCATTGGTGACAAAGAGATCACAAAATCTTTTAGGGAACATTACATCTAGAAAAAGAATAGAATGGGTTTGGAGGAAGTGGTGTATCATGCACTGTCAATAACCACCTTTTCCTTCTATGTCACTAGAGCTCAAAGTTTAGTGGTGAAAGGAAGTAGAGGTGCATAATACACTTTCTATGCTAATCAATGAAAGGAGGTATGTGAAAAAATAAATTGATTGTACAGTTATAAGGAAATAAACATAATAGAAATATACCATAACATAGTGATTTATGCGGGGAAATCCCTTTCAGTAGAAAAACCCCACACTCCAAAAAGTAACTCAATGTATTAAATTTAGTAATCAATGGTTACAGTACACTTATAGAGTTTAATCCTTTACAAGAGTATCACCAACAAGAGATTTAGATAAATTCTAGTAGCATAACAATACCTACAAAACATGCTATATAATCTCCATCTCAAGCACCCAATAAATAGAAGCAATACATAAAACTATCAAATAATAATTAGGAAACCATGAGCTAAAACCACCCAAAATGTGGTGCCCAAATCCCTAGTCAAAATCTAGTACCCAAATCCCAAAATGAGTCCACATGATAAAAGTAGCATATTCCTTACACCTAACATAAGCTATCATAATATCGTCATTATTCACTCACCAAATTGGGCACTCCATTTTGTCTCCATTATCTCCATTCAAAGATGCATTATGACATGCCATAACATGTGTCATAAGTTGGTCAAGAACTGTAACTCCCTCTTACAACTCTCTTATGCGTCATAGATGCTGTTACATTTTTTATGTGGGAGGCCGAACTTCTGGAGGCCATAACTTTTGATCTGGGAAGTTGATTGAGCCCTTTTTAAAAATTATAGATCTCAATGAGTTCTATGTCACCATAACCAACTTGCTTTGGTTAAGACCCATTTTGACATTTTTTTAGGGCCAAAATTGACCTCAAGAGCCTTGAAAATTATATTTTTGTATTCTATAGCCCAAAAATTGCATTTTTTTGTTCTTCACATTAGGATGCAAGGTTGAGACATATTTCCCAACAAGTGGGATGGATTCAATTGGCATGGTATAGGCCATTGAATCTTGGTTGTTGGCACTCACAAAGGAAGTGACAAATATCCAAAGCTGCCTAAAGGGCACATGGAATTTTTATAGTTCAACAATCAATGTATTAGAGCCTTGTGCTCTAGAAAAGTCTTTGTCACTCCAATAATGCTTCAACCTTGCCAAAACAACAAAGGCCATCAAATTCTTGTAGATAAGGGTTGGTCTAGTAAAAAAGAAAGATGGAACAGGTCTATAATTCCAATTTCATTAATGTAGAAAACTTGTAATATTTTATGAACACACTTTGTTATAGATACAATAGGAGCACACCTAATGGATAATGTAGGTTAGATAGGGAATATTATCAATGCCTATAATTTCTCTAGCCAAATCTATTGGTCATTTTTCTATTGTGTCTTTAGCCTACCCATTCAACCATTTTGTCTATAATGTCTCTAGCCTACCCATTTAGCCATTTTGTCTAGTTTTCTCATCACTTGCTCATTTAGTCACTCTACTCTAGAGAGAATTTTGTTTATGTTAGCCAACACTTAGGACATGAATTTGTATGCAAATATTTCATAAATTAATAGAATGAGAGAGGGCCCATCATTTGATTTAGTAAAAAAGTAGTGAGCCAGAAACATAAGAGAAAAAGGCATGTGTATGAAATTTTCACCATTACATTTTGCCCCCACTTTTATGTGCATGTCAAAACTACTAAATAGATGCATGTTAAAATAAAATGTGTAGTCACCATGGAAATTACATATTTTTTGAACATGTAAAAGGATACAAATTTGCTCAAAATGAACATTGAAGCAAAGATCTTAGCATTTTAGAAGGGAGCATCTCTATCTTGTAATGCTCTAAAGGTGGAAGGTGACTTTTGATTGATTATTTAGCAAATGTATATGGAATAGAAGATTTATAATATCCTTGAAGAAGCCCATTTGGTTACTCTTCAATTCAATAGAATATTCTTCAAGCATTATTTTAGGGAAGGGAATTGGGTTATGTACTTCCTTGCTAATGAGGGTATGTGTGATCCTCTTTCAACAAATTTGAAATCATCCATTACATCTTTACTTGTTGGCATGCTTGGTAATCAATGGGTAGGAAGGATGGTGGCCACCACTCAATTGTCAAGTTTCATCACATGTTTCCTCTTCTCCAAATTAATGGTCCACTCCTATATTTATGCATGACTCATTTTAAGCTAGGTTGTCCCTATTCAATTGGTCATCCTTAGCTTTTGTTGTTTTAGTTTTTCTCCTTTGTATCTTATAGGTGGGAGTAGATGATGGACTCCAAAATGATTTCATTGTTGTGTTGTGCCTCCAATAGAGACTCCCCTTATGGCAGGGATATATATCTAATTATCTAGACTCTATAATGCACTTTGCATCCTAGATGAAATGACCTCAAACTTTGTTAAGATGACCTTGGGTGAGGATGATTTGGAAAATACTAGAGTACTACATACTCGAGCCTCCATTATTCAAGACTTTGAGTCTAAAGTGAGCTCTTGTATTGTGGATGCAACAATTTTCCATTAGATTCTAAGTAAGGCATTCCCCAATGAAGAGGTGGTTGTTTTGGGATCTAATTATGAGGTACGCCCATCTTTAGAGATTTTGACCTTGTTCTCCTGAACATATTAATACTTTTTTTATTATTATAATATTATTTAATTAAGTATAAACTAATATAAATATCTCAAATACATCTATCTAAATAAATATTCCAAAAGATCTATCTAGAAACACCTTTTTAACTTATACAACATACTTTATACAAATACTTTAAGACTAATATCTCTAAAAAAAAAATCATTCAAAATATTTGTATTAATTATATTTGACTCTTACTTAAGTTTAAATAATGATGAAATACATCCCCTTCTCTTAAACTACAACATCATCCTCTCTTTAAAAACTCAAATAATCTTAATTTAAACCTAAAAAACAATTCTTACATAACATCTCATTCTTTAGACAATGATAACTTAAAAAGTAGACCGAAAGACTTGCGGAAATGGTAAAAGCAATAAATATTCTATTATAAATTCAATTCAAGTAGAGTTCAAATCCATCCATAATAAATAAAATATTTAAGGACAAAAACCGAAAGGGCGTGCCTTTAGGTGACAAAGATTGAAATTGTGACACTAGAGAGAGTTTACAAAATGCATCTCTAGCACCAATAATATTCTCTAGCTTTGACCTACAACGATCAGTTTTTTCTATAGTTGGTACAAGTCTTAATTACGTGCTTATATTCAAGTCAAACATATTGATAATACCCTATCTATTATACATATCACATTCAACGTGTCCTATTTAACCTCGCACTAAAGTCATCAGACATCTTACGTTCAAGTCTCCTCTAGTTTGTTAAATATTTTAAAATTATTTATCCATTTAATACTAATAAGCATGGAGAGGAGGAGTAACTACTACCGAGAAGGTTCATGGATTAAGTGTAACCATCAAGAGATATTATAGTGTTGATTAGGTAGTAGAGATGCTACTACTAAGATTTTATTTTTCTTTCTACATATAAGATAAGTTTCATGACATTTGCTTTGGCATTTATGTGTTGCTTTTAGTGCCAGCATGATACCTAATATCTAGGATGTCTAGAAACTTTTTTTTCTCATAACTTATTGTTTCTTTAGGATTTATGTGGCATCATGCTTACAGATCACTTCACTTATTTAGGTCACCTCACTTATTTGGATGTATTATGCAAAGTTTATATGTTTATGTTCTTAATTTTTGCTATGGTTGAACTATAAAATGAGTTATTAGTGTGTTAATTGTCTCTGATCATATTTCATCATTTATCATTATTATAAATGTTGATGATGAATCATAGAGTATGAGCTAAAACGTTGGTACTAAAAATTATTACAGTGATATTTCGAAGCACTCACAATTATTATTATGGATCGTGGAAATATTAATCTCTCATTGTATAACATAAGCGGCCGTTTAATCTTGTAAGGAGAAAAACATACCACTTACATAAATATCTAGGTTAATTAAATGAATAATTAGTCTAGATATATGAGTTGAGATTGGAAATAACTAAATAGTAAATTAGATGTAGAAACTAAAAAGTTTAAATGTAATATTTAGTTCAAAATTTGATGAGAGCAATTTATTGTGGATGACGCTAGAAATCAATTCATTAAGGTGCTAGAATTTCAGGGCTTGATAAGACAAATGCCTCAAAATCTACACACTGACTATAATTTGGTATGGTTCAGATCTACACCTATGGACTTGATCTCCATGCCTGCAAAAGTGAATTGGTATGCAAACCTAAACTGATACCGACAAGAATGAACTTCAAAATTCAGTTGTTGGAATCTATAAGCCTTGATATTATGATATCTAAATCTTAGTAAGGATTTATGGTGTATAGAAACACCTTTAGGGAATCTACTAAGTTACAAAGGTCACGTTCTTCTCAGTTAAAGCCCTAGGATAACCAATTCAATGACTTTGGGACAACAATAAAAGATAATAGGCAACCATGCAATATGCATAGGATGATGTATGTTGATGTATACTCTAATAATGCAACTACACTCCTCAATTATGTCACTATGATGATGTGCAAATATATTAGGGCATGCAACATCTAAGCATGATTTCAAATGACGAAAAGAATGTCTTAAAATAATACAATATAATAGAGAAATTAACACAAACATGCACTAGGTCAGCTCACAATAACTAGTGGGAGGGAGTTAGCAAGATTTAATTTGAATTTGAATTTAATAGTTTAAGGTTTAGATCCATGTCTATGGAAATAACCTAGGTTAGGTCTACACTCACATATTTAATCTGATGGGGAATGTGAGATCTAGGGATCATAATGAATGTCTAGGGATGAGTGATGATAGGGACAAGATAGACATAATGGCATGATCTAATTTTCACATAAGAATATGACACTTCTAGACATGTTATGTCATAAAGGACATTGTAATTGAAGTAGTCCCAAAACACAAGGAAAAAGGGCATGATTATGTAATTTTCACCATTACATTTCCCCCCACTTTAATGTGCATGCCAACTATTATGAGGATGCATGTGAAAGTGAAACAAATAGTCATTGTGGGAATTAAATATGTTTTAAGAACTCAAAAAATATTGTAATGCTATATATATGGTTGAAAATTCTTGAATTCTCTTCAAAATGTGTGCTCCATAAAAAATACACAAAATAGAAAAAACATGCAATGAGCAACACCTATTGATTTGGGGCCCAAGGGTTAGTATGCTAGTAGACAACTTTCTAGATGTCAATCCAAATAAGTTATAGCAAATGCAAAAGCAATTAATAAAATTATGCAAAACAAAGACAAAGATATAGAACTAAATAGAGAATGTATTTTTATTCATCTATTTGTTGTATTCATGGCACACCCTTGAGAAGGGTGTATGGTTGTTTATCGTCTATCTATTCATTAGTACATGATTGACGAAAGTATGTTACATAAATGTATATACCATTTACAAAGAATCATGATATTAGGGAGATCAAAAGTTGCTACAAAGTTGAATCATCTCCTTGAGAAGTGGAATCATTTCCTTGATTAGTTTCTCATTCCATGGTAACTTTGTGGTGTATAACCAATTGATGACATGTTCTTGATGAGTTGGCATGTTGTGAGACTTGTGGGTTCTAACTTGGTTGTCATACTGATAATTTTGTCTAAAGACTATAGAACCACTCTCATGATGATGTAATGAGCATACTTGTGAGTTGGACATTATAGTTTTTCCAAAAGGTATGTTGGACCCTACTAGAGCTCTAGTAGAAGTCACAGGTCTATTGGTTTAGACAGGTTTGCTATGAAAGTGTTTGCCTCTCTACAAAGTGTGTTATGTTTCTATAGGAGCATGTGTGGCATTTGCTGGAGAGCTAATATGTATCTTTGTGTTCCCTAGATCATCTAGGAGGTTCTCTAGTGTACCACACACCTAACAAGGAGCTCTAAAATTTCTACAAGCCATGATGATGGTTCAAGTGTAATTAGAGGTGCCTTGTTTGGTGAATCATCTTGGATCAATCACCCCTCCTTGCAAAGAAATAGTCTTGATTGCATTGAGACTAGGAAGTAGGTGTATGGCCTTGTCTTCTAGCTACTACTTGGTGAACCACTTTGTTTGTTGTGGGAGTAGACCTTTCCTAACAACTCTATATATAGGTAGAGTAGATTTCTTAGTGAGTATGATTTCCAAGATTTGATCTTTCTTTACTAAAATATGTTGGTTTATAAGTGGAGGTGAGATGATAAATATTGAGTATATATTTTTATATGGCACAATCTTCTTTAGCACTAGTGCAACATGTGCTAAGCATGAACTCACTTCTAGAATTTGGTATCTCTTTCTACCTATTAGAATGACTATTTGGTATCTTCTATATTTGACACTCATTAGAATGACTACAACTCTTGTGCTTGTCACATCATTTATTAATCTTGGAAAGTTTGCTCTTGTCAAAAGGAGATAAATTTTGGGTATAATGGTTGACTTCTTCTCACCCTTCTACTTTAAGTCCTCAATTGTTGCCACATAGTGGAAAGCTTCTCCCATCATTTTGATCTTGATCAAATGTAGTCTATACTAGATTGTTGGATGAAGTTCATTGTGGTATTTTAGGACTTTGTGTTTCTCTAACTAAAATGAGAAGCTAACCTAGCATAGAGCTTGTGAAAGGTGTTAGTATAAGCCTAGATAGGTTGGTCATGCCCCTACTACAACTATGACCACTACATGCAACAATTAGAGTAAACATCTTTAGGATAAAACTCATCCTTGAAGGTTCTAGGAATTGATCCTAGGTTGGTTTAGATTTACCATTTGACTATTCCTCTTCCTAGAGTGTGTGGCCTTGCCAACAATTCTTGATAGGTGAGGAAACCCTTAGAAGGGAAATCCTTATCTTCTCCTCATTAGTTAAATTGTTAATGAAAAAGTAAGATTCAATTTGGTCATCCAATTATCTATAGAATCTGTGCCAATCTTACCTTTAAAGATTGGTACATCCAAGTTTACTTGAGAATTGAGGGGAACTCAACCACCAAGATCTTTGCTTGATGAAGGGGTTGATCAAGTCACAAGTTTAAGGACCTTTGCAAATTAGCTAAACATGGATTTTTGATGATCCATGAGTGCATCTTCAATCTCACTCTTGATGTCCACATTTATCTCTTCTTGTGCTAGTTTGTTCATCTTGACATAGATTGGAATGTAGTTATATGAATTCAAAGATTATATGTTGAGAATCAAGTACTCTGACAACATGTGGAAGGACATGAAATATGTTGATAAATATACTCCAATACCACAAATCTAGGGTCTAGGGGTTAGTATCTAAATGGATAACTCTCTAGATGTAAATGTAAATAAGTTTTAGTATATGCAAGAATAATTAATAGAATCATGAAAAGAAAGATAGAGATACAAAACTAAATTGAGAATATATTGTATTCATCTATCTGCTCTATACATGCAATACCCTTGAGAAAGGTGTATGGCTATTTATATTTTGCCTATCCACTATTACATGACTAACTAAACTATGTTACAGACTTGTATATATATATATATATATATATATATATATATATATATATATATAATTCGGATGCTTCTGGATTAAACTATGTGATAATATTTTCTCTCAACGTTTTAGATCATACTACATGATCCATCATTCTATTCTCCTCTCTTGCTTTCTTTTATCCTGATGATGGATCATGTAGTATGATCCAAAACGTTGAGAGAAAATATTATCACACAGTTTAATCCAGAAGCATCCAAATTACATTATAATGGACTATGGAAATCTAATGTCTATGATTGTATATGTATAGTTTACAAAGAATCATGATGTGGAGATCGAAAGCCATTAAGAATTTGAACCATCTTCTTGACAAGTGGAATAATCTCCTTGATAAGTTTCTCATCCCCTAGTGGTTGTGGTGTATAATCAATTGATGATATGTCCCTAATGAGTTGACATGTGACTTGTCATGTTGCAAGGTTTGTGGATGCCAACTTGGTTTTTATGCTAATAGTTTTGTTTGAAGACAAAATAATCACTCTTAGGATTATACAATTTGAGCATACTTACAAGCTGGATGTTGTGGTCTTTCCAAAAGGCATGTTGGACCCTCCTAAATCTTTGGTAGAAATTGTAGGTTAATTGGTTAAGGTAATTTTTTTGAAAAAGTTTTTGTCTCTCTACAAAGTGTGTTATGTCAAGTTGTAGAAGCATGTGTGGCATTTTCTAGAGAGTGGATATGGATATTTGTGTTCCCTAGAGAATTTGGGAGGTGCTCTAGTGTACCACAAACCCAAGAAGTAGCCCCACACTTTCCACAAGATATGAGGATGGCTTGAGTGTTATAACAAATGCCTTGTTTGATGAATCCTCTTTGATCACTTGTCATGTACATTTGAAATAGGAACTAACTACAACTTGCTTGAAAGGAACTATATTTGAAAAATAGTGAGAGTAAAAGGATAAGGGTAATGTATTATGTCTAAGTGGAAAGTGGTAAATCTTTGACCAAGTAGAAAATGGTAAGACTCCAACTATGCACAAGATTTGATAATGCCCCCCTTAACATAGGAATTACTATGAGCCTTTCAATACATAACATAACTCACAAAAGGGAATGTCAGTGACATATATTCCTCCTTCTAATTTGTTGCATACAAAGTATACAAGAAATTAGAGGAAAGGAGAATAATATATAATCATTAAAAGAGCATGTAAAAATGGTAAAGGATATCATCATGTGATAAGAATGTAATAATATAGAAAAGATGAGTACATATAGCATGAGTAAGACAAGATGCCCCCAATTTTGCCAAATAATGATAGCAATAAATGCTTGATAAGGACCATATACTTGGCATAAGTGAGATGTTTATGATATAAACATGATAAGAATCATAAACATATAAGTATGTATGTAGAAGAAGATGTAAGAAGAAAACATGATACCATAAGTATGCAAAAACATTTGGAACATCATAATAAGCATGTCATGTAAAAATAGTGAGAGAAAAGGATAATGGTAATGTATTATGTCTAAGTAGAAAGTGGTAAATCTTTGACCAAGTAGAAAATGGTTAGACTCCAACTATGCACAAGATTTGATAATGCTCCCCTCAATACAATAATTACTATGAGACTTTCACCACACAACATAACTCACAAAAGGGAATGTTAGTGACATATATTCCTCCCTCTAATTTTTTGCATACAAAGTATACAAGAAATTAGAGGAAAGGAGACTAATATATAATCATGACAAGAGCATGTAAACATGGTAAAGGATATCATCATGTGATAATAATGTAAGAATATAGGCAAGATGAGTACATATAGAATGAGTAAGACAAGATGCCCCCAATTTTACCAAATAATGGTAGCAATAAATGCTAGATAAGGACCATATACTTGGCATAAGTGAGATGTTTATGATATAAACATGATAAGAGTCCTAAACATATAAGTATGTAAGTAGAAGAACATGTAAGAAAAAAACATGATATCATAAGTATGCAAAAACATTTGGAACATCATAATAAGCATGTCATGTAAATACCTACTCATAGAGTTAGTCATGAGGAACATGCAACATCTAGGAAGCATAGGAACATCAAAAAAAATGTAACATAGAACATATAAGGAAACAATGAACATATGAAAATATAAGTGGTAAACATGAAACATATGAGGACATAGGAGTCAAACAAGCCACATAAGAAAGCATAGGAGCCACATATATGTAGAACACATGAAAGTGTAGGAACTAAATAGGTAAGAGAGGAAAGCAATGAAATGACTTAAATAGGCACGAGAGGAACACAATGACATGAATTAAACATGCACAAGGGAAGAAAGCAAAGGAGCTAACAATGGAAAGAATTAAAAGGTGCCCCTTGGTGGGTAAACAAAGTGTTAATCATAATATAGAAGGTGAAATGAGAGTAGGATAAATAAAACTATTAGGAAAGATGTTTGAACCTTTCATGCTAATGTTAAGAGAAAAAAAATGCAATTTTTAGGCTACAATACAAAATCTCAATTTATGGGCTATAGAGGTAGTTTTTTGCCCTAAAAAAGATTGAAATAGGCCATAACCAGAAAGATAATAATGGGGATGTATATCTATTTGAGATCTACAATTAAAAAGTGGGGGACTCAATTGACTTCCTAGATCAAAAGTTACAGCCTTTAGAAGTTGGGCATCCCACATTAGAAATGTAAGAACATCTATGACACATAAGAGAGCTATAAGAGGGTGTTACACTTGTTAACCAACTTATGATGCATGTTATGACATGTCATAAGATATATTTTAATGGAGATAATGGAACCAAAGAGGAGCAGACAAGTTGGTGACTGGATTATTGTGAGCTTATAGAAAGTGGAAGGAATGTGTTATTTTTAGCCAATGGACTCATCTTGGGGTTTGGGCATTGGATTTTTAACTAGGGATTTTGGAAATACATTTTGGGTGGTTTTAGCTCATGGTTTCCTAATTACCATTTTGTGGTTTCATGTATTTCTTCTCCTATTTATTGGGTGCTTGAGATGGAGGTTTTGATAGTGAATTTTGTAGGTATAGTTATGCTACCAAAATTGTTTTAGATCCCTTGTTGGTGATACTCCTGCAAAGGCTTAAACTTTACAAGTGTATTGTAACCATTAATTACTAAATAATACATTGAGTTTCTTTGAAGTGGTGTTTTTCTCTAGGTAAAAGGGTTTTCCCCACATAAATCATCGTGTTATGGTATGTTACTTTTGTGTTTATTTCCTTGTAACTATATGATTAGTTTAATTTTTGCACATACCTCCTCTCATAGATTAGTGTAGGAAGCATATATCCTACACCTCTTCTTCCTTTCATTTATTATCAAATCCTAATCACCTTAGATTCTAGGTATTAAGGGCAACCATTTTTTGTACTAGTCTTGAATTGAGTGGGAACTTGTGTAGAAGAAGATCTTGTTGCATAAAAAATGGAAAGCACATCAATGATAGAAATAGAAAAGTTACCATGCACAAAAGTTGATCTTTAGAAGATCAAGATAGAGGTTATGCTTGTGGATAGATATCTATGGGTTGTAGTATCCAGATCCAAACTTGTTGCTACATCATAAGAATATTAGAACTTGTAAATGGACACGAAAGAAAAGGGCCTCATTAGGCTCTATTTTGTGGACTCCATGTTACTAAATTTATATGAAGAATCCATTTCTATAGGTCTCTAGAAGAATTTGGGTGAGATTTATTAAGATAAATCACTGGTAAGTAATTTTCCTAAGAAAGAAGTTGTATTCCCTCAAGATAGAGGATTATGGTTCTATGTCTAACCCCCTGAATGCTTTCAACATGATCATTATCTAGTTGCACTTCAATGAAGGTGGAGGAGGATTATTGTTGCATGACTTTGTTATATTCTTTTATAGACTCGTGGGATCACTTGGTGATGGAAACCAGGAGTACACCCTCTAAACTCAAAATGGATGAGGTAGTTGCATCATTATTTTTGGAGGAGATGCAAAGAAAAACTTTTAAATCAGCCAAGGAGGCCCTAGCTATTCATGGAAGACTAAAAGAGAAAATAAATAAGGATTAGAAAAGAGACAAGTATAGATCCAAATCCTATGGGAGATCCAAGTCTCCTAGAAATACCAAGGCTAAAGGTTAGAATTGTGCTAAGGCCAGACATTTTAGAAGAGACCACAAGGAGGAGAAAAAGAAAAAGAAGAATGATTCATATGATGATTCCAAAAAGACTTCTTAGGATGATGGTGATGCTTTCATCATGGCCTTGGTAATGCATGCATAAAAATGTGTGGTTCATAGAATCTAGAGCTTCTTTCCGCATGACCTCACATTAGGGTTGGTTCTCAAAGTATGTAGAATATGATGGTGAGAAGGTATATCTTGGAGATGTCTCTCTCTTGAAGATGGCTGGCCATGGAAGAGTCTTAATTCAATTCCCTAGTGGATTTGTAAAGGGGATCAATGCTGTACTACATATCCCTACTTTGACATGAAACCTATTTTTAGTTAACAAGCTTAATGATGTGGCTGTGAAAGTTGTTTTCTCTAGTAGAGGGAATAAGATGGTTTAAGGAGATATGGTGCTTGATAAGGGTGTTTGTGTGGGCACTCTATTTTATCTATATGCATGCACAATTCAGTGCAATATTTACTCTATTCATGTAGTGAAGTGATCTATGGATTCTACACTCTTACCATTGGAACTAACAATAAAGAGAAGTGTTGCATTTACTTTTAATGGTAATTTTTTCTAGGTACATAAGGGTGCTCTTTCTTTAGAGACGAAGTTACCTATAGAGAAGGAAACGTTATGGCACTAGAGAATGGACCACATAGGTGAGAATGGGTCTCATCCTCATCATCCTCGTCTTCCTCATCTTCTTCTCCATCTTCCTCTTCCTCCTCCTCCTCCTCCTCCTCCTACTTCTACTACTACTTCTTCTTCCTCCTCCTCCTCTTATTCTTCTTCCCCTTCCTCATCTTCCTTGTCTCCCTCTTCCTCGTCTTCTTGGTCTTCCTTTTCCTCTTCCTTTTCTTCCTCTTCGTCTTCTTCTTCTTCCTCCATCTCTCCTCCTTCCTCTTCTTCCTCTTCCTCTTCCTCTTCCTCATCCTCACCCTCATCCTCCTCATCCTTGTCCTCATCCTCCTCTCATCCCCCTCATCCTCATCCTCTTCCTCCTCTCTTCCTCCTCCTCCTCCTCCTCCTCCTCTTCTCATCCTCATCCTCCTCTTCCTCATCCTCCTCTTCTTCATCCTCCTCTTCCTCATCTTCTTCTTCTTCCTCCTCCTCCTCCTCCTCTTCTTCTTTCTCTTCTTTTTCCTCTTCTTCTTTGTCCTATTCTTTGTCCATCCTCTTCCTCCACATCCTCTTCCTCTTCCTCTTCCTCTTCCTCTTCCTCTTCCTCTTCCTCTTCCTCTTCCTCCTCCTCCTCTTCCTCCTCTCCTCCTCTTTCTCCTCTTCTTCCTCTTCCTCCTCTTCCTCCTCTTCCTCTTCTTCTTCATCCTCTTCTTTATCTTCCCCCTCTTCCTCTTCCTTTTCCTCTTCCTCTTCCTCCTCTTCCTCCTCCTCCTTCTCCTCTTCCTCCTCCTCCTCCTCCTCCTCCTCCTCCTCCTCTTCCTCTTCTTGCTCCTCTTCCTCTTCCTCTTCCTCTTCTTCCTCCTCCTCCTTCCTCTTCCTCCTCCTCCTCCTCCTCCTCATCATCATCATCATAATATTCTTCTTCTTCTTCTTCTTCTTCATCATCATCATCATCATCATAATAGCCATATACCTTTGTGATATTATCTATATACCTTTGTTCCAATCTTATGACAAGATTTTGAGGGTGAATTTGATTTGATTTGTGATGACATTGTGTGGATTTTGTAGATTCATTAAGTTGTTTCAAGGTACTTTTTTGTCAAGCATGGGTAAATAAACTATATCAAGTAAATGAAGTTAAAATCATGAAGATCACAACACCATACAATCCTCAAGTTGTTAGGAGATCAAAGACTAAAGTGGCCTCATGCCCAAACCTTCATAGGGCTGTTAAAATGCACAAAACAATCATACAAGATAGTCATGAAGGTATCATCATGAACAAGGGGATTACATCAAAGTGACATGTATAATAGGGTTATCAAGGTCATGAAATACTAATAAAGTGAAACCATCATCTGGAAGTGATTAAAACAATCCCTGCAAGGGTGGAAAGAACACAATTCATACAAGGGTTCCAACATTGCCTACTACTATCACAGTCAAACAACAGTGTTATGAGGTCTTTCATTCATGAAATTACTATGCAAAGAGGGTTTAGAAGTTGCCTTAGGGTTTGTAGAAATGATCTAAGGAATTTATGAGGTTTTCAAACACTAAAATGGAGGATTTATATGAATTTTAGGACTGTCACAGTCCATGTACAACTTGCTGTCCTCTTTGACTGAACTATTAGAGTTTTCAATGTTTTTACTTAATAAATCCTTGATCCTTTGTCATGGAAAATCAAGAGGATGAATATAGACACACTTATGGCAACAAGTGGCTTTCATGAACTTGATAAGGGGCCACCAAACCAATTCTAGGTCTGTCTTAATAAAACAAGAGTGGACTGTCAAATACATAGTGGCTGTTCCAACACCTATATGACTATCATAACAATCCATAAACGCCACTTGTCCTCATGATCAGTAAAAGATACCATTAAGAACATCATTATAAACTAATTTATAGGTTGAAAACAAGAAGGAGGAGGTGGTATAAGGTTCCAAATGCAAAGGAATGATTGCTTGTTCAAAAGATACATGTGGCTGCCCAAAACTGCCCTTTATGACTGTCCTAAAACAGCAGCGTGTATATTGTCATAAATGCCATTAAACCTTGAGAATAACCTTGTCATTGGCTAAAGGATTTGAAGGATAAAGTTTATAAGTATCCTATATGCAAAATACAATCATTGTTTCACCTAAAACAATAAAAAATCAGTCCCAAACTACCCATTAATAGTCATGAACAACCATAGGACAGCCATGAATATTTTTAGTTTTAATTTGATTCTACTTGCATGGTGAACCTAGGGATCATTTGCAAGGTGATTAAAGGTATGAAATGATGAAATAATGAGGGTGACAATCAAAATGACACTAAATTTTCAAAGTTTCAGCATTGCAACAAATTTGACAAAAAGACAAGAATTATGAGAGAAGTTGTCTATTGACCTAGTCAAGAAGCTTCTAGTTTTTGATACCATTTAAGAGATTATTGCCCAGAAATTTGTCATGGAAGGTGGTAAGGAGTTGTATGAGAATGTGTGAAAAGTTTTCAAGTGGTTAAGAAGAGATTAAACATCCTAAAAAAGGACTGTACCGCTGTCCCAAAAGTTGTCAAAACTGTCCCAAAAGTTGCCCTAGTAGGTGAAATCATGAAAATCTTGTCCTAAAAATTAGCCACAACATTTGGAGACCTAGGAAAACACTATAAATATGTTAGAAACATACATTAAGCCTTTGGAGTCCTGAAACCATGAGAAAAACATTAGGAACACTACTGCAACACCTAGAAGACAACTTGACAATTTGACAATTTTTGCATTGTTGATTGATTTGATGTTTCTAATGATAGATTTTAGTGATTTGTGATTGGAAATGATTTGTTTATGAGGAATTTGAAGCTTGGCATTGTTTTTTGTAGGTATGAGAGGCTGGAAACATATGACAATCAGTTGGAGGCATCATGGAAACACAAAGATCTAGAGACGCCTTGCTATTCCAGCCATGAAGAAACTTAATTTTCAAACCAATACCACTGTTGTACCTACAAAATGGAGCCAAGATGATGTCAAGGATGATGAATACAAACCCTAGGATCTGGAAAACACAAAAAATCAGACCTATACTGTTGTTCATGTGAAATCAAAGCCAAAAATGGGGGAAAATGAAGGAATAAATGCCATGCAGCTGGTTGGAGTTGAATTGTATGACTATACCTGATTTGCAGCTAAGGACATGACTGATCCAACCTTCCATGAGAGTCCAACTTGATATTCCAGGTCTGATATGAAGATTTATGGTTGAAAAAGATGGAAACATTAAGAACAAGGGCTGAAAATGCATTTTTTATGATGGAATTGATCACCTACAGCTAGATATTCATGCTTGCACATGGAAAATGAATACCTACATCCACACATGATGTAGAAAATTACTTTCTACAGATGCATATGATCTCTATTGATATTTGTCACACTACAACAAGTTGTTGGAGTTGTAGTTGCAAAAATTAAATGCATTGGAGATGTAGTTTCAAATATTAAATGTTTTAAGCTTCCAAAAAGTTACTTTTGTCAAAATTAGAAAACTTAGTACCAAAAAGTAAATGTCAAGACAAAAAAAAAGTTAATTTTTGATACTAAGGGAAGCTTGTTGAGGAAGCTAGAAGGGGACAAGTGGAGTATCTTGAAAATGACACTTGCCACCAAAATTGATTTTGTGTTTGAGCATCAAATGTGAACCATTGGATCAAATTGATCATAGCCATTGGATTTAAGGGTGAAAACTTAGTATTGTCAAGCTGATTTACATAAGTAGATAGTTCAATCTCATTGTAAGGGTTACAATTTGTTAGAATTAGTGGGAATTCGTTGGTGTTTTCTTGGTGTTTGTTGGGAAAAATCATTAGAGACATATTGGAAAGACATTTAAACTTTGGATTTGAGAGAAAATACATAGTATTTTCTGAATTTTCATGATATTCTCATGGTTTTCTCCACATCAAACTTAGAAATTGTTGATGTTTGTCAATCTTTTGAGCATAATACAAGTTTGATTCATGATTTCTAGTCAAGATAGTAAATAGAATTGTTGATATTCATTGAACTTGTCATCAGACAAAGTTTGTTTCATGTTTTCTAAACATCAAGTTGCGTTGTTTTATTTTTAGCTATAAGATCGATGGATATTTGATGAATTTGCAAAGTGTTCATACCACTGGTGGTTTGCTGATTGCAAATTACTTTGTGTGGTTAGCTTGAACACATATAAACTCACCTTTGATGATTGCACCTTCTTGAAACTTGATTGTTGACTTATCATGATCAAATCAAGAATGGTTAATATGTTTGCATACTTTTCTATCCATTGATGAGGCTGAAATGTTTGAAAAGATTATGTTTTAGCTAGTTTTCTCTCTAATCCTTCGCTATCCTACCTTACTTTTGTACTTTTTTATTAAATCTGGTTAGTTTGGAGTTAGAACAGGACTTTCAAACTTGCATATTGCTACTATAATGTTGATATTTTATGAATGCAAGTTGGTATATTGTTGGTTATAGGATGAAACGATACATTTTATGGCAATATATGTTTGGATAAGTTTGTTTATACATTGCTAAATTTGAAAACTGGTTGATTTATGTGTATTTTAACCTTGTGTGTTTAAAGTTTGTCCATATTCATGTAAGGCCCCTTGTTGGAAAAACAAAGACATTGAACAACTGGGTTATCTTGTGAAGGCCAAGACCTAACTATAAGAGACCTTGGGGTAGTAATTTTCCATTTCTTTGAGATTTGATTCCTTTTAGGAGAGATAAAATAGTATTTTATCTAAGTTTTTGCATGCAAAAACACCCATCAACAGAATCCAAGCCAAAAATAGAACTAGTGAGTTGTTATCCATGTAATACCCTAGATGTTGAAATAAACATGATTTGCATGACTATCTTCTTAATAAAATAGGTGTATGTCACATTTGGGAGAAAAGCTATACCATTAAACAATGCAACCTACTCCCTACAATCAAATATTGCACCAAGAAAGGTATAAAAAATAAAGAGGAACTTAAATATGTGTGACAAAGGTAGGGTGGTAATTTCCCCTATCAATACTAAAATCTAATTCCTTGGTGTACCCTGTGAATTGGCTAACTAATCAATTATCAACACCATTATCTGAACTACAACTACCATAATAGTGGGGACCTTATCCTTGGGGACCTCAAGAGGACTAACTAATATTGGCCTAATCCTCAATGGCCTAAATAGTTGCAACATGAGTAGATACCTCAACCAAGTTCACTCTAGTGGAACCTCAACAGACATATAATTAGCCTTTCCAAGGGTAGAGACAATTTTAGAACCAACAACAAGCTTTGCTAATTGGTCCTCCCAATGTGTAAATTCAACCTCAACTTGAAAATTTTTGCCAACCACAACTTCCAACCCAACTTGTGGCTAACCTAAAAAATAATAGATAGGCTACACTTGTCTATACTAAATACTAAGAAAACATAGCTAGCATTAACTTCATTAATTATGAGAACATTCAACTACATTCAAGAAAAACCCTAGTATAATCCTCTTCTCCAACCATTTTCAAATTTTATATGAAGAGGAAAAACAAGCTTCCACTAAACTAGAACAAGATAACAACCCTCTTCAAAAGAATAATTCTAATATTTCTCCATCTCCACCATTTATAGAAAGGTTGAAAGATGTAGTTTTACTTGCAAAGCCTTCAACTTTGAATGAATCTAAATTGGTGAAAGAAATCAAATGATTAAACATTGAAATACCATTGTTGCAAGCTAAAGAGACATTTTAGAATTGAATTAGCTCATTAAACAACTGTGTTAAAACTCCTAGGAGAAAGAAATATCCAAAGACCATCCATATAGAATGGAAATTGTAATGAAATAACTTGCACAAGAGAAAAATATAATAGGAAATATGTTGCGAATACTTGATAATACTTGAGAACAATAAGCCACCTTGAGGGGGAAAACCTCCAAATATCTACAATAAGAACACAATTCACAATATGATGATCAAATAACACTCACTATCTCCTATATATACCCTACTTATGCCTTGTATATCATCTAGGACAACTTAGATACCAAAATATAACACTTCAGCTTACCTTATTATCTAAATAAGAATATAATAATGATCATATAATTTAATTAAGAGTTAAGGTAGCTACACCCTATACACACTATAAGATTAAGGGTGTAGCATGCCCCCCTCTTCAGAGAAGCATTATCTTCAATGTTGATCAACTATAGATGCTTATGCACAAAATTGTCATCTTCCCACATGACATCTTCAATTGGTAAATTATTCCAATGAATGAGATCCTTGGTGATTGTCCTAGTCCTCAACTTCTTTATAGATGTTTGGAGAGTTAACTTTGGATCCAAAATTATTCTTCCTTATTGATGAAGGGGGTAAATCATAAAACACACAACAACAGAAATTGTACATAGAAAATAGAGATGTTCTTTTATTGATTTGGACACCACATTACATTACAGAAGCTCAAATACAATCAGAGGATGAATCCTTCTTACATCCCCAACTTACAATTAGACTTAATCATTAACTTGGAATGATAATTAGGAGGATTAGTCATAGTTAATTGATTTGATATTGTGGAAATATCTGATTTAATCTTGATTATGGAGTAATGATTGTTGTTAATTAGTTTTATAAAATAAATAATTTATATTATGAGATAAGATAATGATGCACTGATCATGGTCTTGTGGTCCTGGGTGTGAATAGGAAAATGAACGTCTTTTGAAGAAGGAAGGAGAGTATCATCCTAGAGGAAGGGTTAGACGTTGGGAAAGCAAAAGGTTGATTGGTCATTTGAGTATCGACTTTTATGTCCTTCTAAACCCCTTCGTAAGTTGTCACATGTCATGTCTTTCTTTTCTTAGTTTTCATGTTCTCTGTAAGTTGTTATGTCGTTGGTACCATCATGACTAGTTGTGATGACCAAACGATGTTCTTGGAGCATCGTCTCAAGTCGAGGGACAATCGTGTAAAGAGACAAGGAAGTCTCTCATTATCTTTTTGTTCTCGGGGATATTGTTCCCTAGTTTTTTGACTAAGGATGATAGTCAATTTCGGGGGAGTAATACTCGACCCCGCCAATTGACGATCTTGTTGTGACTCAATTTGTGTTTTTTATTATATAGTGATAATCCTTAAGTAAGGATGAAAACCTCTTTATAGGGTGAATTGCAATAATATTGTTATTATTTTACTTATCATAATATTCGATTACTATTGAATGCTATTAATTTGTTTTTAGTCGGCCTTGAGGAATGATGGAGAGCTTTGAGCTCATCCTTTCTTGCATGATGCCTGGATCGAGCCACTTTTGTGGGAACCAACCGAGTGGAAATGTAGTTACCTTCCAAAATGGCATGCCAAGAGTCGGCCAGATATCAAGCTTTGATTATTCTTTTTGTGAGGAGACTTTGGTTGGATAGGGGTTCATTGTTGGGTTTTGGTGAGCAAGGTGGTGAAAGCTATACATAGATAACACTAGGAAATTAGAAGTTGTGTGCAGCTAGAAAAAGACTAAGACTGGAACGACGTTTACATTGAAAGCATTGTCCAGGTAATATTGTGGACAAAATTCTATTTCCTTTCGACATATTGAGCTTAAATTGTGTTAAATCTCTACCAGAGAAAGTATGAAGTTATTTGTCATGTTGTATATTTAACTCAGAGGCATGAGGCCTGTGAGGCTGTGCCATGGTGTTTGCAATATTTTCATAGTCGTAACTCAAGGCTGATACAGCCAAGCTAGCATTGTTTCAAAGTTTTATTTTTTTTCTGTGGCTTAGAGCCTTAAGGCTGAGCCTTACCATGTTATCTTTATGATAAAAATAGGCTCAAAGCCATTATGGCTGAGCTAATAACACAAGTAAACTTTCTTATGAATGAACTCACGGCCATAGGGCCAAGCAATGAAACCCACAATATTCTTTTCGAGATTACACTTTAGACCGTATGGCTAAATATTGAAACATTGGAACCTTTTCTTGAGACTGCGCTCCAGGCCATGTGGTCGAGGCTTTGAAACATTGTGTTCTTTCTAGTGGCTAAGCTCAAGGCTTAGAAGCTGAGCAATGATTGCAATATGTTTTAGTTGTGACACTATCTCGAGGCCATCAAGCTGAGCCTTTTAGAGATGAACTTTTTTCTATGTCTAAGCTAAAGGTCTTACAACCCAGCTATAATACATTCCACATTTTGTGATGACAGTTGCTCGAAGCCGTTATGGCTGAGCCGACCTTCAAAACATGTTAAACAACTGTCAACTAATGATGAAGATAGAGCTGAAGTAATCTTGACATAGAAATATTGCATAACTGATAATGACTCCAGTTAATGATTATAATCTTTTTCTCTTTGAATTAAACAGTTGTTTGACTATGGAGACAGCTGTAAAGGCACTTATACATCATTGCGACTGAAACACTATAACTAATATCAAGTTGGCATGCATGGAAAACCTGACTATGATATACATTGTGGGTATTTAAACTGTCAAGAATTGTATTCTTAAACCATCGATGTGAAGGTGGTGAGATCTTTGAGATCATAGTCTCATCATGAAAATAGCATGTGGTGCTTAAAGATCAAAATAGATTTATTCTATGTGTCTCAACTAAGACCAGCCGATTATTATTTTAAGTTATGATCTCTTTGTTATACCCTTTGTAAACCACTGAGAATGATGTTTAGCTTCTAAAGCTCGTAAGGATAATAAAATCTATTTAGTATAATGAAACCAATCTATTCTACTAAGGCAAGATATGCCTTGAGTACTATGAATATGACTTCATCATATATGATGATTTATTTTCAATATTGTAGACCATAGATGAACCAAGATGGTAATAATTGGTCGAATTGTGATATGAGTTTAAAAAGGAACAAAGTGACAAGGAGTCACTAGTTCCTTGTTATGAAAGTAACCTAATTAGTTGTAACCAACTTATGATGGGAGTTGAATGTCCAAGTATGGACAACGAATCAAATTGATCCCACTTATACTAGACCTAAAGAACAAGGTCAGTGAGAACTTACTGTAGGACATGATAGCTTATAAGTTGAGTTAGGGTGGTGGACATATGACGACGTTCATTGTACAATGTGTATGTATATAAAACTTTGGCCAAAGTAATGCATCTGTCTCTGCATGCATTGTCGGTCCACAATGTTCCAGATGGCCTAGTGTCTCCAGTAGTGTCATACAAGTTAGAGTGGATCTATAGTGTGTGACCGTGAGACATTAGGAAGGACACAACACCAGATACTCAGATGGCTAACCGAATGGTTTCTAATGTCTAACCTTTCTGTTAAGGGTAGGGCCACTTCCAATTAGGAAGTTGAGCGGGGGACTGCAGGTCCATGGTTGGAGGAAAAGCACTAGGATGATGCTCTCCTTCCTTACAACACCCTATCTCAAGACTCTGGAATCTTCTGCCTTCTGCAACACCAAATCTGCTAGGGTTTATGTTTTCCCACCTATTCTTGACTCTACACTTTCCCCCTTAACTCTACTACTGCCAAGGGTTCCCAAAAATTGGTTATTAATAGCCTTTTTGGTGGCCTCCAGTCAAATTTTAAATTTTGCATCTCCCTCCAAAAATAGGTCAACTTCCGAGAGCCATAACTTTTGATCCAGGTGTTTGATTGACGAACCGTTTGAAGTGCCGGAAAGCTCGTAGAGTGCTCTATGCACTAAGAATGGGCTTGTTAGTTATACCCATTTTTGGGCCCGTACAGGGCCGTTTAGTGCCTCAAACCTGAATTTGAATAATTTTCAGGTATTTTTCAAGAAATAGAAACTTTAATATCTTTTAGCTTACAAATGATCTTTGTGTGATTCCTTCACCAAAGGTCTTATTTTTCATTTACGAAGCTTCCTATAAATTTTTGCTTCAATCCGTGCCCAAATGCAAACCTTCCAAAAAATAGCAGTTTGGAAAAACTAAAAGTTCTACATCATTATTCAAGCGATTATGGAACCAGAAACACTAATTTTGAAAAGAAATGAAAACAACATCAACAATTTTGAAACATCATCTTTTTTTGGGTGATGTAAGATTGCCCTTACACCACTGGATGCTCCTGTATCACTTATTCATCTAGCTTTGGTAACACTGTCTATGTAGGAATATGTCAACCAATCACCTTATTTAAACAAGAAACATGAAAAATTAGATATATCTAGAACTAGATCCCCAATTGGTAAGTATAATAGATGACCAACAAAGTCATATATTTTTTTCTATATATATCCCTTGTAACTTGTACAAAGATTTTTTTTCTCCTTATCCAAATCCTTGAACTGCAATGATTGCCTATAATCATTAACTACTTTAACAAACACAACTATACAAATGTTTAGACCAATACCTATACAATCATAGGAACCCTTCGGCCATTCCTTAGTAGTAATTCCAACACCTAAGGACACTATTACACAAACTACAAGAATCATGAGTGTCAAATCTTGAAAACCTAAAACCCCCAGGGTGCTTCTTAATCAAATTTGTTGATCCAAAAAAATTCTAACAAAATTCAACACCCAACACATTTACACAAGAAGACCTAAATCCCCTCTTAGGATAAGGCCTAGGTATACTAGGGAATGGTGCAGGACAAAATTTAGGGGTTTTATCAAACTACTGAATTAAGCAGCAAAAATCAAACATCAAACATCAACATAAACAAACATCCACACCCATGACAATTGCATTTAATTATTTCTGTAGCAACAAAATCATTACAGGAGTACAAAATTTTATAGTCATTCTTCAAAAACCACTACACCAGCCTTCTTATAAACTTCTTCTGTGACACCTCTTTCTCCAACAATTTGAACCCCCTAAAAAATGCAGTGGTTTCCAATTTATACCAAGATGGGAGAGAAATTGAAAAGTCGACAGTTTCACAACTACATCTCAACAGTCGCCCAATAGTTTGACAGTTATAGAACTGAATCATCACCTGAAGAAAATAGTTGGCCCCAAAGCCCTCGATGGCATAGAACATCCTCCAATGTATATTCGGTAATGTTATACATGCTCAAGATTTATGAAAATCCATTGGCAAATGCTCCCTCCATGAACCACGGAGTCCTCCCTAACAAAGTTCTCTTTTCAAGAAGCATTGTCATTGACGTTATGAGGAAGTTGTCAGCGAAAGCGACACTTCATGAACTTAAGGTTTCGCTGACTACTATATCAGTGAATTCTTTAGTTTGTAAACTAAAAAGTTTGTCGATACATTGCCTTAAGCCATTAAATCCTTTTATTGATAAAACTTAGCTTTCACGAACTCTTTGTCAGCATGTCAGCAAATTTCAAAAACTGTGAACTTCTGTCACTTCAAACTTTCTTTCCTTTAGTGAACTAAGGAACTTTGAACTCCACTCCTTAAAGATTTTATCAGGAAAGTAGGTCATCTGCAAACCAAAGGGTTCAAAAACTAGCAATTTTGCTAACACTGAAAGTTGTCAGCAAAAGATGCAGTTTTGAAACTTCAAATTTTTCTAATATCAAAGTACACTTTACTTGAAGTTATTTTTGGTGAAGAAACATGATCACAAAACTCCAAATCTTATTGGCAATATGGCTTGTCAGCAAACTAAGCCATCGGCTAAACACTGGGTCAGTGAACTGAACTATTCACGAACCAGAAAATTCTCTGACTTGCTCAAACTTAGCCAATTCTCAACCAAATTTCCCTAAAATTGAACTGGAGATACCCAATTGGCTCTTTGACAAGATGATGCCCTAATCTTGGCCAAATAAATATGAATTTGATTCCTGAAACACAAAACCAACTCTGCAAAGAAAACAAAGCCAAAAACCAACTTAGAAAATAAAATATGTTTTTGGTGATACAGGATTGCTAGTGAACCCAGATTCTCCTGCATCAGGGAATCACAACATTAGCTTCTTGAGAATGTCCATAATTTTCCATTAGTCATATAATTTAACTTGCACACTTGCATACAAACATCAATATATCTAAGATAATAGCTGAAGTGAAATTTGTAGTTAAATCAATATACACACCATAGATAAATCATAATTAACCAAAATTATCATGATTCAATGAAAATCCAATGATATATTTAATCTACTATTGAAATCACATTTACACACAATTGCATAAACACATAGAATCCATCCAATTACATTGAGATTCATCATTGCAAAATTAAATCCATTCTAAAATTGGTCCATAGCGATAAGATAAATATGAATTCTATAATTGAATATAGATGATGTAAACAAGTCCATAATCATTAGTTAACTAATTCATCATCCAAGAAAATGATCAACTACCATTCTAAACATAATATCAATGTCCACATAGTATATGATCATACCAAAGTATAATAGCATATTCATGAGTGTCATAAGCATAACGAGTCTTATAAAAAGAAGGTGTGATCATGAGGAGGAGAAGTGTGCCTTAGATTTTCAAGATAAAGAAATGTTGATTAGTTGTTTTCTCATTAAGATAAACAATGCAATTGAGGAAATAGTAAACAATGCAGCTAGAAATTAGAATTTAAAAAATAGCTCTTTCACATCATGGGACAATGAAATCTTGAAGGAATGGAAAGGCTTATTGGACCCTCCATTCATGGGGTAGGTGGGGTTAATCTGATCCCAAACCTAGGTTTGGGTGTCAAATGGATCCCTCCACCCAAAGGTTAGTACAAGCTTAATTTTGATGAGGTCGTGAATAGAAAAATGTGAAACCAAAGTAAAGAATAAAACCTTCAAGATTAAAACCTTATTTCACATCTAACTATCACCTTAGTTAAAGAACATGAATTGACAAAGAATGAATGAAAAACAATAAATCGCACTCAAATCAACTCCCATTGTATCGCGAGGGTAGTTTTTCTCAAATGTTGATAGATGTGGTTGCTCGAACTAGCAGCATGACTTTGCTCTGATAGTTGATTATGAAAATGGATCACATAAGGGTCCATTTATAGATTTTTGGATTGGATGATCAACAATCAAGATTGGTTGAGAGATAAAGGTAAGGATTGATTTGGTTGGGTAGTTGAGAGATGGATGGTGGAGGATTAAAGGGATTTTTAATTAATTTTCAGATTTATGGGAGATAGTTAGAAAATGAGTGGTGGAGAATAAAACAAATTTCTAATTCTTATATTCACTTTTTAGGAAGTTGAGTGTAAAAAGAAAGATTTAATAAATTAATATTTATTAAATAATGTGAAGTGAGGAGAGGATTAAATAAATAAATAGGAATTTAATTATTTAGGACTTAGGAAAAGTGGGATAATTAATTAAATAATTTGTTTTAATTTATTTAATTAATAGAATAAAAATGTGGTGGGTGTGGCTAGGACAGTGGGTGAGTTTTATGTGTCTACATTTTACCCCTCTTTGAGATGATGTTGTGAATAAAAGAAGAAATGTCATCTCAAACAAAAATAAAATATAGATTTTAACACTTTTTAGGATGAGTAAGGATGAAAAGGATGGGGTTTATAAAAAAGGAGGATGGGATTATGCCCCCTCAAGAGTATAGGCGGGTATGAAGGAAATTGGTATGCTCTCGAAATGGATGGAAATAAAAGAGGAGGATAGAGTATGGGATGCAAAGGATGGATGAAAGGATAGTCATGCTAGTTAGTGTGAGAAACCTGATGTTTGATATAGTACTTGATGTTATGTGTTACATCCCCTTTTTGGATTCAATATTACTATTTACTTTTTCTTAAATAGTACAGTTATGTGGATATGTTTTTAACATCATAGGAACTGATGATATAAATAGAGAAGGTTAATTTTATGAAATTATGGAATCTATTTGATTATGATCAATATGATGTTATGAATTGGAATGTCTTTTCGATATGAAAATGAAATGATTTGATATAAATGTGTTTTGAGTAGAATATTGGTGCTTTGACCACAAAATTGTATGTGAGATTGTCAATGACAAGAATCGATGGAACATGTTCGCCAGGAAGAAAGAAGAAGAGAAAGTATCTTTGAGAAAGAGAGAATAGACTCTAGAATAACCCAGGGGTGTTTGCCACTGAAGACACAAATAAGGTAGACAAACCTAGATGCTTTGAATTTGGACTAAGTCAATTTTAGTCGAGATATTGACATCTGTTTGAATAGGTCTTTTTCCTTTCGTAAGTCATCGTTTAGAGTATGAGAAATCGACATTAGTGTCGTACTACTCTGAGTTGTGTCGTCAAATATGAACGACTGATATATTGTTTATAAATTTATGTTTATGCTTATGGTCGAGTTGTAAGTCGTGTCTTGTTATTTGTTTGGCACAAAAGTCAAAATTGTGCATAAGTCGATCCCAAACCTTGTTTTGGCGTTTGCGCTCAATTTGTCGTTATCGTCGTAAAGCGCTTCGAGCGTATGTCATAAACACCTCTTTACGAAATTTGACGGATGTTGAATTATTCTTTATTGGGGTAATATCGATTACTAAAGGGTTTAAATAATGTTTAATTCTGGAGACCATGGTGTGAAGTACCCTTGGTCGTAAAGGTACTAGAATATGTAATATTTTGTTAGTGTCATTTTGAGATAAATTCCTTTATTCTCTAATGATGTCGATAATTGGGCAGAAGCTTGAGAGGAACACACTTAAGTTCTTATTAAGAGGTCTTGTTTTTTGAATAGTCTTTTGCTTTCATGCTTTAAAAACCTTAAGGTAGTCGTCGGCCTAACCTTTTATATTATGTTAGCATTTGTTTTATATTGTTAACTGTTTTGAGTAGTGGACAGACTGTTGAGTCTACCAACTGCTACCTCACCTTCATGGAGCTCCAATTTGGAAAATGATCACAAATTGTGGGAGTGGCCACACCATTTTCTGGTTGAGGTCACAAAAGGTGGGAAAAATGTTTTGCATGCTGGAAGATTCCCTTTTTGATAGGCATGGTCAGAGAATGGAGAAATAGTTATTTCCTTCGCAGTGAGCGGGGGTGATATAGTGTAGTTTGAGTCAGTTTTGGATATACAGAATACTGAGAAGAAGAAAAATGAGACTGAGCAAGGAGCTTCGAGAGGAAACGGCTAGGAGAAAAGCAAGTGCTGAGGACCAGTTGGTAAACGAATTCTAGAGACCATTTCAGGTTCTCTTCCTCTCTTCACTACGCAGTCTTAGATTTACTATTATGTTGTTTTAAGTAATGTCTTTTCTTGCATCTCAAAAGAAATTAGTTTGCTTTAAGGCACCAGGTGTTAAATATTGTCAACTATAGCTATGTGAGTTTGTCATCATTAAAACAAAAGCATTGTTTATATCTGCTACACTACACTATGCTGCACCAAAGGTGTAAAAACCACAGTTTATAGTATGTCTTACAAAGGTTGAGAATGATTATGAAGCCAATGGTTTTACTTTAGAAGGTTTGTAGTTAATGTAGGGTGCAAATCTGAGTATGAGTTGGTTTCAAAACATCTCACAGCTAATGCAAGTCACAGTGGCAAACCATTAGTCGATAGAGAATAAGATCTCTTAGAATAGTCGAATACAAACCTTGGCTCTAAAGGCTAGCTAGTATTAGAGTGAAAGACTTGTTTGTGTCAACCATCGACAAAGGATTGTTATTAGTGAGAGGTGTAGGTCGTAACATGCAAAGTGTTTACAATCATTCTCTCTTTCTGAGTTTAAACTAGTCGGTTGACCATGGTGAAGTTGTTAACTAGCTGTGAATGATAACAAGATTTAGATTATATGCTTTTGAAGGTAATACTTTTGCTATTGAAGTAATTAAACTATTGTTTTTCTGAGAAAAGACCATATTGTTATACCCATTTATTATTATGAAGTTTTTACAAACAATGCAATGAGTCTTTTGTCAAGTCTCAAGCTTAGACTTACATGCAATCTAAATTGTTAGAAGAAACGATATGATAAGGTTTTCTAAAGTATAGATCGACAAGATTAAGTTATGTCAAGATTTTGACACGTCGAAGTAGTTCATTGTGAGTGTTAAATTTTAACGTAGGGTTTTCAAACATTGTATTCTTGAATTGTCTTTTAGAGAAACCTTTACAAAACGACAAAGATGAAGCTATGTCAAAGAATCGACAGTCGAAGAAGATTCCTTAGAATGTTTAATTTTAAACTTAGGGACTTCGAATATTTATGTTCTATAAATTGGTTTATAATAATTTCCTACTGAAAACAACAAAGTTGGATTTAGTGCCCACTCAAGAGTGGATGATTTAAACAATGGGATAATTTAGAGATTGTTATAACAACGTATAGCATTATCCAAAAAATTGATATGCTAGGAAACCATTCTTTTATCATGAAGACGGAGAGGTTTCCATGAGCTTGTAGAGAGAGAGTAAACCTCAATACCATGTGTTACTACATGATGAAGTTTAAACACCTTGAGCTTATCAAGGTTGTTATATAGAACTTATAAATAGGTAACTGTAGGATTGCGATTAATTCAAGTCGAGTGGGGTGGGTGAACTTAATTCATGCATTGATACAATGCTAATTATACTTAAATCCTTTGGCCAAGGTAATGCATGATCCTCAAGTGCATTGAATGTTCACTGTGACTGGATGGCGTAGCTTGTGGAGTGGTCATACATGACTAGAGGGTATCTAGGGGATTGCATGATAACAAGTCACGTAGGTCACAACACTAGAGCTCAGATGGCAAACACCATTGGTTATCCTAAGTCTATCCTTTTGAGTAGGGTAGGGCCACTTCCGGTTAGGAAGGAGTACAGGAGACCGACGGTTTGTGGTTGGAGGTTAAGCTCCTTGAAGATACTTTCTCTTCTTAATTCTTGAGGATTGCCAAGACTTGAATTTGGATGGTCGACAATCGAGATGCAGTGACAATGGTAAGTTCCTATTTTAGATTTGTTTTAAGTAATTTTTAACAACATATTGTTTAAATGTTATGGATGATTATATCTTTTTGCTTTACAAATATATATTCATGATTATTGTTTTTTCGATGGATGTTCTTCTTGGTTATAAGAATTGGAAACAATTTACTTTTCTATTTTAAATTTCAAAAAAAAAAAAAACCTTTGGTTAAAACTTAGTTTTTAGAGTGAATTCAAAATTGGGTGTTACATTATGCACCATGATATAAGGCCCGTTGTGACGATGTGTCTCGTGCATAAAAGATTGAAGGTTACAAGAAAGCATATGCCAAGGAAATCATGATATGAAAGACCATGATTTCATTGTGGTAGGTATGTTGCAAGGACTAATGCAAATGCAAGACAAAATGATAACACACATAAGAAAAACAAGGAAGCATGCACAAAACAATACAAAGAAAAACATGATGTTGCCCTTGGTCAAGTTGAAAATTGATGATTGATTGACAATGATGATGATGATAGTGTTGTTGATGTGAGAATGATACATATCTTGAGAACAACATGAGGATTGTGTTGTTGATACGGGAACAATATATCCCAAGAACAACATGAGGATTGGGAATGATATATCTTGATGATGATGAATGATTGGATTAATTTGATTAAGATTTGTAGGAAGGCTAGGAACAAGATCGATGGATGCTTTTAGATGATAGGATAGATTGCTTGGAAATATTTGTATGCATTAGGATTTCTTGTGATGGATTTACTGCTTTGGGATCAAGATTGAGATTATTGCATTAGATTGCTTGGGATGAGTGAATTAGATTTATTTTGGAATAGGATTATTTTGGATTACTGCATTGGATTGCTTTTGGATCACTAGTAGAATTTGGAAAATAAATGATAGGTGACTACAAATTTTAGTCACGACAACTAAAAATGACTAAATTCTACTAATTTTTTGGAACACAACTATAAACGACCAAATAAATGACTAATTTGATCGTCGGGTAAAAAACACAACTAAATAATTAGTCGTACAAATAAAAATGACTAAATAATTAGTCACACAAATAAAAATTAGACAATATGATTTAAGGCAAGAGGTACTTTTACCCTTAAAAACTAAAAATGCAAGAAAATGAAATCCAAATTTAAGATTTTCTCGTGTCGATATCACCACGTAAGAGGGACTAGGTAGAGAGTCAAAACATTATTTTTCTTTATATCAACACAGGAAAATTTGAAGTAGGAAAGGGAACAAGAAGAGTGTGAGTTCAATAGTTTTGGTATACAGTTTGTGTGTTACTTGGCGAAGAATCATTTGCAGGAAGCGAAAAGGGAAGAGGGTTTTCAGTGGTTGTGTGATGGAGTGTGTGTTTGGACTGGTTGGGGATGGGTTTTCTCTGGTTGTGGCTGATACATCTACCGTGTAGAGCATTGTAGTGCAGAAGATGTCCGAGGACAAAATAATGCCCCTCAATTCTCACAAGCTCATGAGTGCCAATAGCGAGGGTGGAGATAGGTACACATTCATCACACTTTAAAAAAAATACTATAATCCTTTTCATTTTTTTGGTTTCTAGGGTTTTGTTTCTACGTGTGATTAGTAGCCATATTTTTAACTGTGATTTACAAAGTGCAATTCATGGAATACATTCAAAAGAATGTTCATCTTTATCAATTTCGCAATGGCATTCTGATATTTGGTTTTGTTTTTATTCCATATTCTATAAATTTCCCTTGTGCAATAACATCCGGCTTATATCCCACAAGACCCAGGCTTCTTTTTTTTTAAAGAATAAATCACTTATTCATGTAAGTGTAATTACATATTTCCATGGGACTGTCCTGAGAGTAAAATTAGGAGCCCAAGTTCTCTCTATTATAGATTATCATAGATTGCAATGACAATAAATAGAGGGTAATTTTTTCCCTCTCAATAACTTCATCCATAAAGTACTTCATCCCACTGCACTAATTTTTTTTTTTCAAAATTGCTTTAATAGGATGTGAAATCTACAAATCCATTCATAGTAGCCAACCAACTCAAGTAGATAGGGAGAATGCAAATAGCTCAAAAGATCCACCTCAACTCTGAATTCACATTCTCCTTTCTTTCCACCTCTATCAAGCTGTTTGATGGCCATTATTATGTCATCAGGCAAGATGCTTCTGTACACTAACCCAAATCCTCCATTGTCAATAACATTAGTAGGGTTAAAATTGTTTGTAGCAAATTGAAGCCGTTTATAAGTGAACACCTAGGCTTCTTTGTGTGTTATAACACGGATGACAGGGATAGGAGGATTGATGTGATCTAATGATAAACTTTTCCTCAAATCTGGGCTACCATTCTCATTGAGTTGCCTTGATATATTGCCATTACTAGGATTTTTTGTGGATCCATCAATTTTCCTTTCTATATGGCTCCTTCTACCTACATTGCTTCTTCTATAGTGGTAGAATCTAAGCAATAATAATCCCAGAGAAACCAAGCTGCAAACTATGGCTACTATTACAATAACCACATTGCTTCTATGTGCTCCTCTATGTTGATCAGCATGCGGCTTACCCCATAATTTTAGTATGTTTGCAACAATTTGCATAGGCAATACTCAAATTGTTTTATTTCCTAATTTAATTTTTCTATATGAATTAATTTTCATGGTATGAATTGAGCTCATAAGATTTGATTTATCAAGTTTCTGAGGTTTTCCATCTTTTAGGGTTTTCATCAGTATCTTCTCACATTTTAGATTATTCAAGATTAGTTACATATTTGCACTTTGTGCTATTAATGTTCAACATTGGCCACATCTGTCCTCTAATCTGTGCTGCTAGAAATGAGAAATAGGAAATGAGATGGCATTGGCAACATGATGGGAAATTGGAACAGGTTCAGGTTGATTTCTGCTTAGGCACAATAAATGCTTGTACATTTAAACACCTATTTAAATATGCAATTTATGGTGCAAATTACAACTGGAAACAAAATACATAACACATCGTCACCTCCAAGCACACCTTGCCATCTACCCCAACAATGTTTGGCTCTATCAATGTTCCAAACATTATAGAAAATCCTCACAGTCATTCAATACTCTACGTTTGCAATTGAAGGAGGTAGTGCTATCGCCTTTTAAGGTTGATGGGTTTCAATCTGGAGACTTAAAGTCTTACTACAACCCTGCCACATGGACTCCCGCCTATAATTCTTTCCCTATTTGTCCATATCAACAATCGTCTACCTCAACACTTAGCTCTTGTGAAAGCCACCTCAAATGCCTAGGTCAATTTACTCTATTGATGTTGATGTTAGAAAAGACAACAAACCTTCTATGGAATCAATGTAGAGTAAACAATCTCAATTTCACCCCCTAAAACAGAAGACACTCAAAATGGACAAGGGGCTCAAAGGAAGAAAAAACATTTAATTTAAACCAACTCTCTGCCCTAAAAACAAGACCCCGCAGATATTAGTTACCAAACCATTGGCCTTTATATCTGTTGTCATGAAATTTTCCATTTCAAATTTTTAAATTTAATGTCTTCCATTAAGTCAAAGTTGTCTCATGTATCTCTCAAGTTGTCAATTTACCATGTCAAGTTTCACAGTTCAAATTTTAAGTGTGGACAATTTGCATAAAAGGTCACAATATCAAAATGCTCAAATGTCCAATTGGTCCTAGAAAAGGTTAGGTCTTGTGAAAAGTTAAAATTCCTAAGTTAAAAGTTGGGAATTTGCCCTCGGTCGAGTTTTGGGGTTTTCATGCACTTTTGTAATTTTTACTAGACTATGAAGGAACTCTGAAATTCTGCATGTTTGTATTATGGTAGAGCTCATGAAACTGAAAGTCTTGTGTGAAGATTTTGACATGACATTGAATGAGTACTACAAAGTAACTCATAAGATGCTAGATATTTACATATCTAGAAATGCATGCTATAGGTACTTTGATGGCTTAGATCAAGAAGTAGCCTCGTGCCATGTGCCGACACCTTACTCATCAATCAATCATCATTGACATTTCTCACGGTTCCATCTTTGTCAATCATTCCCAGGCTTAACCGCCATACCACAGACCCCATTGCATGATTGTCACGGTGTTGCAGGTTATACACCACACCACCACAAGGCCATTCCATTGACCATCGCAGGACGACAGTATGTATACCGCACTACCACAAGGCCATTCCATTGACCATCGTGGGATGACGATATGTATACCGCACTACTGCAAGTCAACTTGATAGACCGTTGCGAGGTGGCAGGTTCTTCACCACACTACCGCACAAACTATCAAAAGACTCCCACAAGATGGCGGTTAACACCTCCAGCTCGCACCTCTCTTATCTGCACTCAGTGGTGCTGTGGTAAACACTGGATTTGATAAAAAATGATGGGACTTTAGGGTTTGATAGACCTTATTAGGGTTTAATAGAGCTCTTAGGGTTTACAAAGACCTTGAAAATATTATGCAAACCTTTTTAGGTTATACATATCCCTAAAACTCTTGACAAACCTTCTTAGGGATATAAAAACTTTGAATGCTTGAAATACCTCATGGTGATGGGGATCTTACCCCTAGATGCATTGCCAACATTACCCATTATTTTTGGGAATGAAGATCATTTGGTGATTGATTTTTCTTCATTACTTCTCACTTGATAAGCTTTTGGTACAACATCCTATGCTTTACCCTTCCACTATCTTTGATCCCTTTGTATGGTCACTCTCTGCCTAGTTGACATTTATTTCTCCATATAATGCCACAAGTACTCCAAAGATAATCACATACACCAAATGCTTCACAAACCCTTCATAAAAGTTTGACAGACCTAGAAATGTTTGGTAGACCTTTTAATAGCTTCAAAGACTCTTCATGGCTTAACAAACCTAATGAATGACTACAAACCTTTCTATTCTTGTCTTGGCTGGGCCATGTCTAGGCCTGTTATGGGTTCCATAGGGTTTCTAGATGTCTATCTATATAGAACTTACAAATGTCTCATAAACCCTTAGAAAACTTCACAGACCCTTAAAAAGCTTGTGCATACCTTTAATGACTTGATAGAGTTCCTAATGATCATGCATATTTTCTCATGGTTTATGCAAGGTCTTCAAGGTTGTATAATATGTATTTTAGACAATCTCATGCTTTACAATAGATCATAGACTCTTAATGATTTGATAAAGTCTTTTAAGGTTTAACAAGGTCTTAAGATTATATAGAGCTTCAATAACATCTTCATGATTTTAAGACTCTTTACAAACATTACAATGGTTTTCACAGATCCTAAGAGAACTTCACAAACCCTTAATGATTTTCATAGTGTTTCTAGGTTTGACAAAGCTCTCACCTTGATTTAATACCCTGTACAAGCATGCATGGCTCTGTTGGTCTTGTAGAACTCTTGCAGATCTCCTCCATGAGCATACATTCTTGAAATAGACCTTCTAATGCTCTATAGACCTTCTAGGATTGTGATACTTCTATAATAATGTATGTATAGATGTGTATCACCTATAGAACATTGTAGAATAATCATTGTAGAAGATGAATTGACTCCACATGCTTCTTAACTAACCTTGTTTCATTTCATGAATACCTGAACCTTCTCGAATGGATAAGCCATCTTCCCATAAGAAATACATTTTTCTTGTTTCCAAGAAACATAGTTGAGACTCTGTTGCGTGACAACTTCAAATGGATGTGAATTGACCTGTCAAGTGCCCATATTTAGATATGGTAGTCTTTTTATTTTAATTTAAATCTTTATTGTAGGTTGGTGGTACCTGTAGGGGTTTAGGATTTTAGGTCCATAGAATTGCAAGTCTTTACCCTTAAAATATTTTAAACCTAAGTCCCTAAGTCTTATGCACTTTATCTTTTAAATCCTTATTGACCGCCTGTGGTAAGTCCCTAGTCACTTAAGTTATAACTTGAAGCCTTTATGTTCGTTAGGTGACTGGCCCCGTGTCCTAGGTTTACCCTTTGTAGCCCGTGAAATATTAAATCTATGTCCTAAGTCTTTGTAGGGTTATAACATATTGAGTAAAGGTATTTTGCAGCGTCGCAGCACATCATAGATGATGTCATCATCCCCCTGTGCGGCTGCGACAAGGTGACACCTATCAAAGAATTTGGGCTTACAACCCCTTTATCGAAGAATATTACATCAAGCAACTGTGTGCTGCCAAGTGTCAAAGCAACAAGTGATCTGCATGAAAGCTTAAATCTAATGGTTGTGCAAGCTCATAAGGGAATCTTGTCAGAGAGGAATATTCACCACGCAGTCATGAGACAACAACACGTGGCCTCCTCTTAATAAATAAATAAAGGTGAGTGAAAAGAAGACACGTGGAGGCTTTATTGCATCCACGCAGGATAGGTAGGTGGTGGGCCATTTCTGGCTGCGACACCGTGAAATGGCACCACATGTCTAGATCATACAAAAGGTGATGTGGTCAGTGAAAAGGGTACATCTGACTTGGCTTGCTCTTATTTGTGAAAGACTTTTCAATGATGATGACCCAGATTTTCAAATCTGGTGGGTAAATGGTGGCCGTGGATTTCACAAGGATAGACTTAGATCAATGGTGAAAGTTTAAATTTCTTATGAAGAACGTTGTAGGCACCTTGTGACATGAACATGAGGTTAAGGCTGAGGCTACTTCCATTAATGCCCCAAAACCTATGCTACGAAGCTTCAAAAGAAGGAAGAATTAGGGCTTTTGGCATCATTTCCTCAAGCATGAACATAGTCTAGACACGCAGCAAATCTTCAGGAGAGTAAAAGAAGGAATTCTAAGCTTCTGCAGGCGTAAAAAACTAGTAAGTTCATTCTATTTGGTTGTGCTTAGTATATTTTAAGGTTGATTGCTTGATTGAAAGGGGTAGAGAATTATAGAAGAGGGAAGCCCTAGTTTAATATAAATAGTTTGAGAAGATGAGTCAAGCGGGTCAAGCCTCCACCTCAAAACACAGTATAGATGAGGACCTTATGGTCCAATTCCTGGGCTCTATTAGGCATGATCTTAATTTGCATGGTCCCGATGGGCTAGATGATAAATTCCTAGACTTCTGCTACAACTATAGGGATGCCCGATTGCCTATTCCTGGTTGGGTCCTATTCAAACACTGGCATCATAGGATGGACTACAAAGTCATAGTTTGCAATGCTTGGTGCTTTGATTTGGCCAAGCTAAATTGCCCTAACGTATTTCCAAACCCTAATCTAGTAAGGGCAATTGCACAGAGGTATAATCCTCAAACAAGGTCAGTCTTGGTAGGAAATGACACAACAATAATCAAGTTTACAAAGGCATACATCTCCACTGTGTTCAGTTTAAACCATGCAGCCAGTAAACCGATCAACCTTGGCGCAATGAAGGAGAATTATAAGACTATCAAACATACATATAAGGACTTCAACCTGGCTAAACACAGACTGAGGGGAGTGGATGGAAAACTGGTGAAGATATCAAACAGGGAGGAGGAGCCTTTTCAGTGCACTCTGTTCATGCATTATTTTGTCAGAACATACCACAGTTTGTGCCAAGTGCTTGGAAGGGATGCTTCAAATAGGGTGCCAATCTCTTTGATGATGATGGTGGTGAATATTCAAGATCAAGAGACTAGGGAGCCATATGATTATGCTTCCTATATAGCAGATAAGATGCACAAACAAATGATGGCACTAAAGAGCAAATTGTTTACTATGGATGCCCATGTTGAATTCACATGGTACTCTATGTTGTGTCATATGATTTTGTTTTCCTTGTCAAGACTGTGGCATCAGAATTTACATGTCAAGATGACAGGTGCACAAGGAAATATGTTACCAGTGCAAATGTGGGCATGCATTGTGTGGACTCTAACTATGTAATTTTTGAGGAATATTTTGTGAGAAGAGTTCTTGGTTTCTTAGAACCAGAAGGAGAAAGGATGCAAGCAAATGTATTAGACTTATTAATGCCTTTAGACATAACCCTTGATTTAGGGATTGATCATAACTGGGGTGACTGGTTCTATCATGAACACACCACTTGCATTAGAATCTATGGGTGTGAGGCCCCTCCCCATATTTTGCCTAAGTATGTACCAAAGAGAATTGCATTCCTTGAGATTATTAGGCAGCTAAATGAGTCATACAAAGAACATCTGAGAAGACATAAGAAGGGCTCATTCTTCCCCAGCTCCCTTAGATTTAGTGATTTCTTGACAGCTGATAAGGGAGAGTTGGATCAGATTGATTCAGTGCTTCAATGTTACAGGATGTATTTTGAATAGCCCAGGATGTTTGACACTATGGGCTTTATTGACAGAGTGAGGATTAGTAAATAGAGACCAAGGTATATTCACCAGGTCTATTTTGATGAAGACATTGTCAAGAATTGCTTCACAATGAATGATGTCCATACCTTGAGAATAAAGTGGCACACAATCATGGCAAGAGAAAGAATTAGGAAAAATTTGAATGCTGCATACTCGGGTGCCTTTTGAAAGGAAGAAAGGTACACAGAACACACTTCTTACACCAATCTAATGAGGGGAATGGAGTGAAAATTCATTTAAATCCTTACAATTGCATCAACATTAAACTAATAACATAAAGATTGCAGTAGCAACACAACACAAAAAGAAGGTGACACAAGGTATACTGTGGGGAAAACCTTTTCAGGTAAAAAACCTCACACTCTAAAACCTACACAATGTATTATCAAAACAACAACAATTTACAATACACTTGCAATGTAAGTCTTCCAAGAGTTCATGAATGTTGATTCTGGAGTTATTCCGGTAGCATAACAGTACCTGTAAAAACACTATGCAACTACAACTCCAAACTATGCATTTTATAGAGATTACAAGGCATATCTTGAGAGCATCTTGGGATAGGCGTCCACCTTGGTCAAATGACCATTTCCAACATCAAAGGACACATGTCCTTTCTGTCCTTACATCCCTTACATCTGTCATATATGGCAGATTTGACTTTCCCAATGTAGAGAGCTCCAAGCTAAAAATAGACTATGACAGATTCTCTTACATGACTTACAAACGTCATAAAATCTGCCCACAATAGCAATCTTGAAAGTTGTAAGAGAATCTGTCATACAATGCTAAATATAGCATATTCTGCATACAACATGTCATAGCCCAACTTGGGCACCCAAAGATGCCTTTCTCTCATGCAAAGATGTCAACCGACACTTGTCATCACTTGTCATAGAAATCTCCAAACTTGGCCCTTACGCGTCATAGATTCTGTAATATGGAATATTGCCTTCCACATACCAAAGATGCTGACATATGGAAAATTAATGCCACCTCACTATGAGACACCCAAATCCATGTAGGATTGACTTGACCATCCAAGTCACATTCCAAGTAAGTTGACATTGTAGACACCCAAATTTGTCCCAACTTTGTCCATGTCTAGCAACACCTTGTTAAATCATTAATCATTAAGCCAATTAATTAAATAAATTTTATTTATTTAATTAAAATCCTATTCTCATTCTACTTAGCCAATTAATTAAATAAATTTTATTTATTTAATTAATTTCCACATCATATCTTATCTCATTTTATTCATTTATCCTATTAATTAAATAAATTTTATTTATTTAATTAATATCCAACTCATATCCCAACTAATTCAAATATTTTATTTGAATTAAGTCCTCCCCTTTCATCACATTCCAACACTTGTCCATCTCCCCTTAATCATGTGTTGTCATGCAACTTTCATTTAAAATCCTTCACATGCACAACTAATGAAACCTAAATTTAGTAACTTTCAATCCTAGCCATTCACATAGCCTCTGAATCTCCGTCGTTGATTGATCTTGGTTAAGTCCTATATAAACACCCTCTCACTCCATATGAGACATCTAGCAATCATATTGCACCTACATTATCATCTTGAGCATCTTGAGCATCTGAGCATTCATTTGAGCTTTTCATCATCCATCATGGTAGCTTTCAGCTTTGCAATTGTTCATTGTTGAAGAAGCAGTCCACATCTCTCAAACAAGGAATCACATGGTTTAGGTGATGTTATGCTTGAATTGCATTGTTCTTTGATTTCATTTAGGTTAGATTCCTTGATGATGGTAGGGTTAGGGTTTCATGACTATGTCTGATCTGCTAAACCTGACTTTCACCTATCACATTTTGGCATGCCCGGTGGGACTCACGTCCTTGATTGACTTCATTTTTTAGAGTTGTTTTCTTTGAAGATTAGATTTTGCAGGTGCTTGCAGTAAATTCCGGTCGCTTCTGAACGAAAATCTGCCGCTTCCGGATCTCTGTGCTGCTTTTATGCTAGAACCGGCCACATTTACCTCTCTGGATTGCCTTTAAACAGACAGTCGTCACCTACGGTAAAATTTGTATCACTTTTGTTTTAACAGGGCTCGCCTGTGATTTTGGCACTGATTGCGGTTGCTCTTAGACTGTATTTATCGCTTTTGACCTAACAGTGGCCACTTTTGAACATCTTCAGGCCGCTTTTGATCTAACAGTTGGCACTTTTACACATGTTCGCATCGCTTTTGATCTAATATTAGTCGCTTTCACACTGATCTGAATCACTTATGAACTGAGAGTGATCACCTGTGCAGGTTAGGGTTTCGACTGTGTTTTTGCAGATACAGGTCGCTTTTGTCTCACAACCGGTCACTTCTAGGTATAGCTGTATCGCGTATGAGTCTACAGAGGCCACATTTGAATTAATTGGAATCACTTATGAACTGACAGTGCTCGCCTGTTAGACTAGGGTTTTGTCTGTCGACTGTGTTTTTACAGATACTGTTCGCATTTAGCCCTCAATTAATCGCGTCGGGCTAATGCGCATCGCTTATGAGCTGACAGATGTCGCATCCTGTATTTTCCATGTTGCATATGATCTGCATTATCTCGCCTATGGGAAAATGAAGATCGCTTTTGATCAGCAGTGAATTGCATCTGGTAAGTTTTGTTGCTTTCAAATCTGTTTCAGTTCCAGTTTGATTTTTGGGCTATTAATTGGGTATTTGCGCAGCATCTTATCGATTTGCCCAAGAAAGGAGGTTATCAAACTATTGACATATCTATTGCAGGTTCGATCGGTCCAAGATTTGTGGTTTTTCACTAAATTAGGCATTTTGGGCTTGGTGCTTAAAATGAATCATTATTTGCTCCGTGCTTGATTTATCTTTTTGATTGCTTACATGTGCCTGATTGTAACCCAAATTTAATGACAAAAGTATCCTCTCCCCTTGCCTATCAAATGGATCTTGGGTGTATGAGAACTTGTCATTATCTTTAGAGGGCCTGCCTTCCCAGTGTGAGAAGGGATACGACCCAAGCGGTAACGGGCTAAAGCCAAGTCCTTCCGAACCGCTATATAAGAAAAGTGTTTGTGTCGAAAGCCACAAACAACAGGTGCTGTTGCGTTATACTGACAGCCAACCTCCCCCAAAACCCTCCAAGGCGCAACCCTTGGAGGCTGGGAGACTCCATAACGGAGAGTAGCACTGCCGCATGTATAGCCACCCGAATGGATGCCCTTATTAGCAACTTTGTGTAGTAGCCAAAAACCTTCTATCTGTTGATGTAAAAGGTGGGACCTTTGAAGCGGCCCCGATTCACGTGGTTCTTAGTAGAGATAGCAGGGACAATCCTAAGGTTTGGTGTGGGGACAAGCCTTACAGGAAGCCAGGAACTTGGTATGCGTGAGAAGTGAGTGCCGTGGAGGGGAGTCGGTGCTACCAAGATCCTGAAGCTATCCGCTTTGAATAAGCACGGCCAGGGGATTCAATGGATACTGTCCTATCCTAGCCTAGGTTGTATCAGTTTGTGCTTGTTGTGAGTGTGAGTGACTGTTATCACTGTTTTCTTGCTGAAAAACTACAAAATCAAACAACTTTTGGACAAACACAGTCACTTTTGAACCTAAACTACTCGCACAGATCACAGACATCGCTTCTGAACTGTAGTAATTTGCTTTTTGCCTGAACTGTGTCACTTTTAAACAACAGCTGCCCGCATATAGGCTGAACTGTGTCACTTTTAAACAACAGCTGCCCACATATTACTTGAACAGAGTCGCCTTTAAACCACAACTGATCGCCTTTTGTCTAAACAGAATCGCATCTGAATCACAGCCGATCGCATCTTGCCTGAACCAGATCGCCTTTAAGCCGCAGTTAGTCACCTTATGTCTAAACGAGCTCACCTTTGAACAACAGACTGTCGCCTTTAGGGATATCTGAGTCACCTCTGATCAACAGAAAATCATCTTTGAACCAACAGTCGTCGCCTCTGGCATAGCATTCACTTCTGGTTAACACTGTCATTCTCTGTTGAGCCTAAACCAGATCGCATCTGAGCTATCATTGATCACCTTTGGAATCCTTTGAGTCACATTTGATCTATCATCAGTCGCTTGTAGCTAAAATACCTGTAAACCTCAGTCCCTCAGCTAAATTAGCCACAGGTCTAGCTTGCTTGAGTCTTAAACATCAGCTTTCAGACTTCTCTTTGATCAACAGTAAATACCTGGACTTTGCCTCCTATTTTTTGAGCTTATCAATCAATCACAACTCATGAGCTTTCCATCTTTTTGAGACCCCAACCAGCAACTCAGAAATCAACCCAATCATTTCAATCAGCAAATATCCTTCAGTTTTAGCTTCAACCAATGTCATCCTTCAGCTTTAGCTTCATCAAACAACATCCTTTAGCTTTAGCTCCAACAAACATCAACAACAAACAATCTTTCCCTTGAGTGTTTGAGCTATCCTCTAGGGAGAACGAACAACAACCCAACAACAACAACTCAACCAAAACAAATCAACCAAGCAAATTAGCCAAACCAGTAAACGAAAACAACAACCAATCAACCAACCAGCCAACTATCATCTTTTGGGTCTCAAAACTTTGACAAGCTCAACTTCATCATCAACATCATGCCTCAAACTAGGAGTCAATATCGAGCTGAAATAGAAGCCAAATTGAAAGCTGAAATGGAAGCCAAATTGCAAGCTGAGATGAAACAATTCACAACATCTCTTAAGGACGCAACTCAATTCACAACTGGTATGCCTTCTCATATGTTCATGCCTCAAGGATACACTATTGGTGAGTCATCTTCACAACGAATGCAACCTACACCATCCTTGGAAACTTTCGAAGAACAATCTCAAGACGACTCATCGGAATTCCAAGATACCTATCTATGGGACTAAGTTGAGAAACTCATGATATCTGAGCCTGATCATTGCTTTCTCCAACTTGCTCGCATGGGTGCTAAACTACCAAAGGACTTTGACATATCTGCTATTAGAGAGCAAGATCCCAACACTACTGCTGTTGTTGCGAATGGACCATCTGCTATAGTCACATCATCTCCTATTACATCGCAAACATCATCCTCATTGCCTATTGTTGCTTCATTTGAGCCACCACGATCAGAGCATACTTTAGAACCATTGATAGTGCCCACCAATGTGCTCCCTCTCATGTCACAAAATCTCAACATTCCACCTTTCCATGTTCCTCAACATATCTCTCCTTCTACCATGACTGTTTCCATGCCTCAAGTAACACAAGCTGTCCATGTAACACAAGCGCAAATACTTCGAGCATCACAAGCTGTTCCCATGTCTTATAGTGTGCAAACCTCTCAAACCACTCCAACAACACATGTTGTCCATGCTTCACACCCATTGCAATCTACTACATCTCATACAAATACCATATCCCATATACCAACTGCTAATACCTCAATGCTATCATATAATCCCAATGTTAGTCTCATTGACATGAGTGATCCCCCTGTTTCTCAAGCCAATCCGAACAATAAAATCGCTTATGTTGATCAACTTACATCCATGTTGTCATATTCTTCCAATCCTTCACACACCATCAATCCATCCTATGCTACCCAAAGCTTCCCTATTATCACCCAACACATGACACCTACTAATCCTCATGTTGTCCACAATACAAATCCAAATGTTTCTGTCGTATCTACCAATCCCTCTGTCACTTACCGTGTCGTGAATTCAATACCAACTTCCCAACCATTCGCTACTATCAATCCACTATCCACTTCTCATGTGATGCACACCCAATTGCTGCTTGTGTCTCAAGGACAGCAATCCTCCAACACATACGTGTCACATACCAATCCTTTGACATACATTGTGGGTACACAACTGCAACAAACAGTCACAACTCCATATATCCCACAACCACAACCACAATATATCTCCTACCATACTCCACCCCCTTCGCAACAACAGCAATTATCTTCAGCAGATGTTCAACAGATGATCGATGAAAGGGTAGGACAAGGCAAGAAACCTTTTTCTCTCGAAAACATATGCGCCTGTCCATTTGACAAGTCTCTTAATATGATACCTTTTCCACCACATTTTGAAATCCCACAATTTGATAAATACAAAGGGAAAGGGAATCCGGAAGACCATCTTCGAGCCTTTTTTGTAGCATGTCTTGATGTCTCTTTTGACGATACGTATCTTTTGAGACTATTTCCTCGAAGCTTAGCAGGACAAGCTCTTGAATGATTTTCTCATTTACCCCCAGGCATCAAATCTTTTGCGGAATTAGCAAACAAATTTTGATCACACTTTGCCTTCAACATTGAACATGAGGTAAAAATGAATGACCTTGTCAATACCAAACAGCGCAACGGTGAACCCTTTTCTTCTTTTACCCAATGATGGCGTAATATGGCTAGAAAATTATCATGGGAAATACCTGAGAAACAACAGCTTGACATCTTTGTTCAAAATCTTCATCCTGAGCTGTCATTCCAATTACAATTGCAAAGTGCTAGCACCTTTGACGAACTAGTTTCCAAAGGAGTTATTATTGAACGAGCCTTAATTGCCAAGGGCACTATTAAGATCTTTCGTGACAACAAAGATTCTCCCCAAAATTCCAATGATAAGTCTCGCTTTTGGAACAAGAACAAGAATGTTGTAAATGACGGTATTGTAGACGCGAAGAATATTCAAACTATGAGAGCTCCCATCAACATTCAAGCAGCCTCTACACCAAGACAGCCTTTTCCACAACGAAGAAACCAACGCCAAACTTCCAATCCACGCCGACAATTTACACCATTAGTGGAACCCATGGAAGTTGTTCTTCAAAAGCTACTTCAAGCAGGAGATATTATTCTACCCGATGCACCACCAAATGGCAAACCACTCTTTCGAGCTCCTTGGTACAAAGAAAATGAGTATTGTGATTACCATCAAGTTAAAGGGCACAAAACAAATGGTTGTATGCGCTTAAAACATGTTATCCAAGACTGCATTGATCAAGGTTTAATCAACGTCACACCTTCAACAGCTCAACCTACTCAACAATCAACATCAAACTATGATCTAGAGACTTTCAAGAATCCACTTCCATCTCATGATCAGACAAATAACCTTCAGGCTGGAAATGCTATTCCGTATAACTATGCATCATCTACCATTGGCCGCATTGACCATGCTCGCATTTCTACCATTACCATCCAAGGGAGAGCACCTGATTGTGCCGTAACCACGCGAAGAGGTCGAGTTACTATTCAAGGAGCACCTCCTCACTCTCCTTGATCTCTCTCTGACTATAACCTCTTGGATCACCTTGGTAAAACACCCGCACACATATCTATTCTTGAGATGCTCCGCATATCTCCCGCACATAAAGCTATCCTTGATAAAGCCTTACAAGAGTCTTCGGTGCCTAATAATATTAATATCACACAATTCCAATCTATGGTCGCTAGCATTGCAGCTCCTTGTCATTTGACCTTTTCCGACAAAGATCTTCAGCCCTCCATTCATCCGTCACACAACGAAGCCCTCCATATTGAGGTATTTGTTAAACAACGCCGTATCAAACGAGTCTTGATAGATGGGGGGGCTGGTCTTAATATATGTTCTTTGAAACTTATCAAGCAATTGGGATATTCTGAGAAAGATGTTGACACCTCCAAGGTTATTACCATCAAAGCATATGATGACGCTGAAAGAGATACCGAAGGGATTATCTTATTGCCTATTCAAGTTGGGCCGGTCATTACAGACACTCGCTGTCAAGTCCTTGATATTGATCTTCCTTACAACATCATCCTTGGACGCCCTTGGATCCATTCCCTTAAAGCAGTTCCCTCTACATACCACCAATGCCTTAAATTTCCACATAAGGGTGTTGAGGTTACCATTCAAGCTGATCCCAATCCATTTGAGTTCTGTCGTGCCTTTCAAGCTAAATATCAGAGTCCGAATCGCATTCCTATCAACACCGAGGCATATCTGTCTTCATCCTATATAAACCCATCCGATCTTCTCAAGCCCTCATCTAGCAAAGCCGCTTCCAACCTTCATATCAAATATACCGAATATGGCCCTAGTGAATACAAATTACAAGAGTCCTATTGCATTGGTACCCTTCCATTATCTCCTAAATCCCATGGTAAGCCCTCTACATCCAAGCCAACTTCATCCTCCGCTGTTATCAAAGCTCCCCCTACAGTATTCATTAAGGGTGGTTTCTTGGATGATGAAGACATTGAGGACATCAACTCTTGGATATTCTTTGATGAAAATGACCAAGTCCAACTTGAAGTAGAGCGATACAACAATGAGTTTCGTATCATAAAGAACATGGGCTATAAAGGACATGGTGGCTTGGGATCACAGGAACAAGGACCTACTGAGCCCATTATTGTGTCTAAGAAGTTTAATAAGCAAGGCCTTGGTTACCAACCGGAGGTACCGCGACCCAAAGACATTAATTGTATTTCTGATATTGACGTTGGACCTTCTTCGGTCGGAGAGACTTCTAATTCGGATACTATCGATGACTCCTCCCTTCATATCACCGACCTTTTTCAAGAACATTCCATCTTCATGTTTTCTGCAGCCTCTTCTGGTCATCACGATTTCTCCATTAGCCTTTCACTCGTATATCCTGACCTCATCGATTGGGACCAACAGGGGGCACCGATATTAGATACATTTGAAAATGACAAAGCCATTGCAGAATTCATGGGTTTGAGACAAGGTATTCCACTGGGTGATCATAAAGCAGGTTTCATGATGGATTTACCTAAACTAGCATATTTTGGCAGAAGTATCAAATCCTTCAGTCACAAAAGTGAAATAAATAAAATTCAACAAAATAGGTCACTAGGTGAAAACCGCAAGGTGCCTCTTGACCGTGAAAAAGTAAAAATAAAGGACGTATCCGAAGGTGAAAACCTCTCTGAGGCGCCTGAGGATGAGGGATTTGATCTTCCTGTTGCCACTGATTACCATGAGAAATCAACTGTGCTAGTTGAAAAATCACAAGACATGAACTTGGGAACAGAGTAGAATCCGAAGATCACTTTTTTGGCAGCATCACTATCAGAGCAAGAACGAAGAAACTTTACAGCATTTTTTATGAGAAGAGCTATAAATTTTGCATGGACTTATGCAGACATGCCAGGTCTAGATCCTTCACTTGTGGTACATCATTTAGCAGTATCTCCTGATGCGAAGCCTATCAAACAAAAATTGCGCAAAATGCATCCACAAGTTGCCTTATTGGTCAAAGCAGAAATTCAGAAACTGTTAGAAGCAAAATTTATAAAGCCTATTGATTATCCAGAATGGGTTTCAAATTTGGTACCTGTAGCAAAACCAGATGGACGTGTTCGTTGCTGCACAGATTTTAAAGATCTTAACAAAGCTTGTCCTAAGGATGATTTCCCACTACCAAGCATAGACAACATTGTAGATCTTACAGCAGGACATGAAATGTTATCTTTGATGGATGGATTTTCAGGTTATAATCAAATCTGAATAGCAGAGGAAGACCAAGATAAAACATCTTTTATTTGTCCATGGGGCACATATTGCTGGGTTGTAATGCCTTTTGGTCTTAAAAACGCTGGAGCTACCTATCAACGAGCCATGACAGTTATTTTTCATGACCTTTTTCATACTATCATGGAAGACTATGTTGATGACATCCTGGGAAAATCCAAGACAAGAGAAGGACATCTACAAGTATTGGCACAAATCTTTGATTGATTAGAAAAATACCAAGTCAGACTAAACCCAAAGAAGTGTGTATTTGGTGTAACATCAGGAAAACTGTTGGGATATATTGTGTCTTGACGAGGGATAGAAGTGGACCCAACTAAGGTAAAAGCTATCATAGAAATGCCTCCACCAACGAATCTCAAACAGCTTCGCAGTTTACAAGGTAGGCTACAATCTATCCGCAGATTTATCTCACAACTAGCAGATAAATGTCATCCTTTTCAACATCTTCTTCGTAAGGGTGAACCTTTTAAGTGGGATGAAAAGTGTCAACATGCTTTTGATAAGATAAAGGAATACTTGGCAACACCTCCTGTGTTAGTACCTCCTATACTTGATCGTCCATTACTGCTCTATATATCATCAACAACCGCAGCATTGGGTGCCCTTCTAGCTCAACATGATGATTCAGGTAAAGAACAAGCTATTTACTACATCAGCAGAACCCTTGTGGGATATGAACTCAATTACTCATTCATAGAAAAGGCTTGTTTAGCATTAGTGTTTGCTTCCCAAAAGTTGCGACACTATATGCTGAACCAAACAACAAAGCTCATCTCTAATGTGGATCCCCTCAAGTATCTCCTTTCAAAAGCCCTTCTCACAGGGAGATTAGCAAAATGGGTTATGATCTTAAGTGAATTTGACATACAATATGTGAACCGCAAAGCTATCAAAGGACAAGTTATTGCTGATCAATTAGCTGCAGCACCCATCACAGATATTCAGCCAATATATCTAGAATTCCCTAATGAAGGATTGTTTAATTTGAATTCTCCAGCACGATGGCAACTATACTTTGATGGATCATACACACAACATGGTTCTGGAGCAGGTATCTTGTTTGTCACTCCCCAAGGAGATTGCATACCTAAATCATACAGAATAGCATTCCCATGTACCAACAACATAGCAGAGTATGAAGCTTTAATCACAGGCTTGCGCATGGCAGTACAATGGGTAGTCAAGCAGTTACGAGTCTTTGGTGATTCTCAGCTGGTTATCAAATAGGTCTTAGATGAATATCAAACAAAAGACGAAAAGCTTCTCCCATACAAGCTAATGGTGGATGATTTCAAGAAATATTTTGAGGATATTACCTTTGAGCAAATTCCCAGACTACAAAACAGAGCAACATATGCCATGGCTATGATTGGATCTCTTTTAGACATGCCATCTAACACCTATAAATGTGAATTCTTGGTTGAACAGCTTTTGATCCCAGCATTTGAAGTTCCACAGTCTGAGCTTATATGTGAAATTGTTGGTCCCAACTCGTCGTGGTACAAGGATATATACGAGTATCTCCGAAATCAAATCTTTCCATGTCAACTATCCAACACCCAACGCAAAACCTTTATCCGTTGAGCCTCTCGTTACACTATCTTAGGAGACACCCTTTATCGCCAGAGTCTTAATGGTATCCTTCTTAGATGTCTTGATTCCGAGGAAACAAAAACGGCCTTACGTGAAGTACATGAAGGTGTCTGCGGTTCGCATTCCGCTAGCCCTAGCCTTGTTAAGAAACTTCTACGAGCAGGATACTATTGGCCAACCATGGAAAAAGATGCCCAGCACTTTGTAAGGAGATGTCTACAATGTCAGAAACATGGAGATCTAATACATGCACCAGCACATGAGCTTCAGCCTATTGTCACTCCATGGCCTTTTTCGCAATGGGGACTTGATCTTGTAGGTAAAATCCATCCTACTTCATCCAACGGTCATAAGTTTATTATTACTGCCACTGAGTATTTCACGAAGTGGGTAGAAGCCATACCAATGACCTATATCACAGGTAAACAAATAGCCAAATTCATCCTACATTACATTATCTGCCGTTATGGAGTTCCTCAAGCTATTGTCACAGACAATGGTCAGCGTTTCAAGAACCAAGAGGTTAGAGATCTTTGCAACAAGTTCCATATTCAACATAGATTCTCTACGCCTTATTATCCTCAAAGTAATGGTTAAGCTGAAGCCTCTAATAAGACAATCATCAAGATCCTTAAAAAGACTGTTAATGAAGCTGGTCGAGATTGGCATCTACAACTACATCCTGCATTATGGGTATATAGAACAAGCATCAGAACTCCCACTGGAGCCACACCCTATGCTCTCGTTTATGGCACTGAAGCTATTTTGCCTATCGAGGTTGAGATCCCCTCTTTACGCATATCCTTGCAACATACTATCTCAGATGAAGAGTATTGAGTATCCAGATTCCATGATCTTGAGCTATTAGATGAACGCCGCCTTACAGCATTGAACCATCTTCAAGTCTATCAAAACTGGCTACGCCGCAGCTACAACAAAAAGATCAGAAAATGCAGATTTCAAGTTGGTGACCTTGTCCTTAAAGAAAACCAAAGGAATCAACAACATCGAGAGAAACAGGGCAAGTTTGAACCCAATTGGCTTGGTCCTTTCATTATCACAGCAGTCTATGGATCAAGTGCATATACTCTGTCAACACCTGAAGGCATTCCCTTGGATGAACCAGTCAATAGCGTTCACCTCAAGAAGTTTTATCCATAAATCTCAGCTATCCCAAAAAATATATATATATATACGATAAATAATCTGTCCTCTGGTGAAAACCTGGTAAACAGGCGCCTTGGATAAGTACCATAGTGAAAACCTGGCAAACAGGTGCTATGTGTAGTGACCAGCTTCCCTCATCTGTTTGGTTTGTTTGATCATATTTCTCCATTTCATCTTGTATAAGCCATAATCACAATCCACATCGCAATGCCGCATATAGCCTTTCGTCTTCATCTTCGTCTTTGCCAATGCTCGCTATCATATTTGAGACATTGTCGCGATACATATATCTTTTGGCACCTTAGCATCTTGGCCACATCTTTTCTGCATTGTCGCTTCTGCATAATAAACCTCATCCCGCACTGGGGGCATTTGTCGAGTCTTATTTGGAAGTGGATCTTGTTATCTCTAGCTCATAACACATCAAACAACTCAACTTACAACACAACAAACCTTATCAACTTCAGCCATGGTATATATCCAACAACAAATGTGACTTAACGACTTGCAACCAGGACCCATATCTTCGCAATCTATCCACATTCATCCAACAATCGCAACAAACGTCGCTTGATCAAACATCCAACCAATTAGCGACATCAATAAGAACTACATACAGCTCTATCGTTGACGCCTTGATCCCGTGGATATAGGGTATGTAGGCAATCTGAGATGCGAAGGAAGCACTCTGATTCAGGCTAAGACGATAGCCCCTTTCATCATTCATCTTTCATCTTTCTTCTAAACATCCTTCAATCTTTCAGCTCAAATTCTTCTATCTTTCATCACTTACATCATCAATGAAACCCAGAACTACATATTCATCCTGTCTCATCTTCATCGTAAATGTGCTTTGATCCCATGGATATAGGGTATGTAGGCAATCTGGAATACAAAGGAAGTTTCCAGTACTCAAGCACAGATGATCCACCCCATCTTCTTCATCTTCTTTCCTCATCCATCTTCTTCTCTTTGATTAGCTCAAAGAAGAAGCAAACCATGTGTATATTGAAAGCTCAAGCACTTTAACCAATCAAAAGTACGCCAGAAGCTATTTGTCCACATGCCTCAAGCCAACATTTGCTATAACAGTTTATCAACAACTTTAGCCTTCAACAGGATGTAGCTTTCCTCTTAACAAGGCGCCAGCTTAATCTATCCAAGAGCACCCAAAATTTGGCAAGAGAACGTGATGACAGTATCTTTTGTTTTATCTTTTGATTTATCTTTTGTCCCTTTTCTATGCCTAATCAAGACTGCCTTGATCCATTCATCTCTTGGTATGTTGCGATGAAGTAAGGATTGGGGCATGGTCATATAGCTTTCGTATGCCGTGTTTGCGGGATGATCTTATTCTCTTCCTATGCGTATTGGTATCTTGTCCGTGTTGGGATTAGCATCTTACATATCAATATCTCTAGCATTTGAGAAGCTAAACAGTCTCTTATGCATTTGAGACTATTCTATGTTAAGACTAACTCCATACATATAACCAACAAGCTACTCTTATGTGTAGTGGAGATAAGCTCAAACCATTGCTTGTAGCGTCAAAGTCCAACACTAGCTGTTATTCATATCTTGTGCATGTTGGCTCAACATCTTGACCTCATGCATTCAGACAAGATTGTAACACGCTAGTTGTGCATTGGATATCTTGACACCTTGGTCTCTTATACCCTGGTGCATAACATCCATATGCTATATCAAACATAAGGACTGCATTTCTTTTCATTCTGAGCAATTACTTGAAAGCTGCCCATCATCCTATCTAGAACCTACTTATAGCCCTTCTCACAACCCTAATTCTTCTATGCCACAACCTATTTTCTTCCATCCAACTCCCATTTTCTTCGTGTCCGCCTTCTTTTTAGCCTTTTCCTCTATCAAGAGCCAACCCAGCCCTTCCTGGTTAGCCTGGCTTACCTCTCGAGGGGGCATCACCTGCCAGTTACACTGGGGCATAACTTGTTTATCGAACGCATATAATATCTTCTTTGACACAACGTTCTATCGAACATTGTATCAAAGAGGGGCAAAATGTAGACACCCAAATTTGTCCCAACTTTGTCCATGTCTAGCAACACCTTGTTAAATCATTAATCATTAAGCCAATTAATTAAATAAATTTTATTTATTTAATTAAAATCCTATTCTCATTCTACTTAGCCAATTAATTAAATAAATTTTATTTATTTAATTAATTTCCACATCATATCTTATCTCATTTTATTCATTTATCCTATTAATTAAATAAATTTTATTTATTTAATTAATATCCAACTCATATCCCAACTAATTCAAATATTTTATTTGAATTAAGTCCTCCCCTTTCATCACATTCCAACACTTGTCCATCTCCCCTTAATCATGTGTTGTCATGCAACTTTCATTTAAAATCCTTCACATGCACAACTAATGAAACCTAAATTTAGTAACTTTCAATCCTAGCCATTCACATAGCCTCTGAATCTCCACCGTTGATTGATCTTGGTTAAGTCCTATATAAACACCCTCTCACTCCATATGAGACATCCAGCAATCATATAGCACCTACATTATCATCTTGAGCATCTTGAGCATCTGAGCATTCATTTGAGCTTTTCATCATCCATCATCGCAGCTTTCAGCTTTGCAATTGTTCATTGTTGAAGAAGCAGTCCACATCTCTCAAACAAGGAATCGCACGGTCTAGGTGATGTTATGCTTGAATTGCATTGTTCTTTGATTTCATTTAGGTTAGATTCCTTGATGATGGTAGGGTTAGGGTTTCATGACTATGTCTGATCTGCTAAACCTAACTTTCACCTATCACACTTGTGATCTTATATTCTTCGGTGGTGACACATTTTCTATGACATTCGTGTGGCTAGCCACTAGCATAATTTTATGATCCACTATGTGGGCTAATCCCCAAACAATGTCAACACCCTCTTTTCCTTCTTGCAATAATCCTCTTATACCATCAACAATAGGTATCACTTCTTGAGCCAGATGTGCACCTCCCACAATTTGTTGAAAATCAACTAGTTGTTTGTCCAATTTCTTGAGTTGCTCATCAAGTACATGTGTAACTATATTAATCACATCTTCAACATCATGAAATGTTTGTTCTTCAATCATGTTGACCTATTTGTGATATCTTGCATGGATGGTGATTCACCTTTCGTAAAGTAGTTGGTAATAGATTTTCTGATGTTTGCACACCATTGCTATCAATAGCATTAGAACACATTAGTCTACAACTTCTTCTTACCAAGGTGTTGGTGTTAGGGCAGAGGGTTATACAACTCATACAAAGTCTTGTAACATTCAATGCACTAACCAAGAGTATGATCAATAATATTATGAAGATTAAGGTATTAATGCTTGTTGAAATGCACAATGTGTAATTGCAAAACTATGAATTTTCAAACCAATGATTTAAAATGATACAAGATAATGAAAAAAAATATGCTATAATCAATGCAAGATCTGAATTCAATGCTCAACAAGATGTAAATGCTTGGACAAGAGAGAGAATGATTAGAATGTGTAAACTAGGTCAAGCCCCTCTTTTCATACACTAACATTTGGAATATGAACCAAGCTCAATCACTATGAGAGTGTTAAGCTACAGGTATCATATTCCTTTGTTGCTGTACATGAAAAGATGTCTCAACTAGTGAAAGGAAGCTAGGTGTGTGGAAATCGCTTCCTAAACTAATCTAATGAGGGGAGAGGTATGAAAATTCTTTACAACCTTTACAATTGCAGCAATATGAAACATATATTAGAGATATTATAGCAGCAAACACAAAACAAGAATGTAGACAGAGAGAACTAGACACAAGATATATATGGGGAAAACCTTTTCAGGTAAAAAACCCCACACTCAAAAACCTGCACAATGTATTATCTGAAATAGTTAAAGTTTACAATACACTTGCAATGCAAGTTCTTCCAAGAGTCTTCAAATGTCGATTCTGGAGTTATTCCAACAGCATAACAGTACCTGTAAAAACACTATGCAACTACAACTCCAAACTATGCAATATATAGAGATTACAAGGCAAATATTGAGAGCATCTTGGGATAGGCATCCACCATGGCCACATGGCCATTATCCCACATCAAAGGACACTTGTCCTTACTGAAAATACATCCCTTACATCTATCATACATGGTAGATTTGACTTTCCCAATATAGAGTGCTCCAGGCTAAAAATAGACTATGACAAATGCTCTTAAGCATCTTACAGTTGTCATAGATTTTCCCAAGATAACAACCTTTAATGGTGTAAGAGAATCCATCATACAATGATAAATATAGCATATTCCTCTTACAACATGTCATAGCCCAATTTGGGCCCCCAAAGATGTCTTTCCCTCATGCAAAGATCTTCACCGACACTTGTCATAGGAATCTCCAAACTTGGCTCTTACACGTCATAGATTCTATCATATGGAATATTGTCTTCCAAACACTACAAGATGCTGACACATGGCATATTAATGCCACCTCAAATGGGATGCTCAAATCCATGTAGGTTTGACTTGACCATCCAAGTCACATTCCAATAAAGATGGCATGTCATAATGCCACCTCAACTATGTGACCAAACTGAATGTGTAAGTAATTACAACATTAGGCAATAAATTATTATACAAATAAATAAATAATGCTATGAATTCGTGAAGGTTGAGACACCTTAATTCCCAACATTCTCCCACTTGTCAAACACCTTGCAAGAGCCAAAAGAAATGACAAGATTTAACTGCTAGGGGCCAAGAGGCCCATAGACTCCGAACACCATCTGAACTTGTCTGTGCCCACTGGTTTCATCAATGCATCTGCAACATTCTTCAAAGTGTCTACTTTCTCCAATATGACCTTCCCATTCTCTACCATGTCTCACACAAAATGAAACTGAACATCAATATGCTTTGTTTTGGGATGGAAAGTCAGATTCTTTGCTAAGCAAATCGCACTCTGACTATCACAACAAATAGTAATCTGTCCTGCATCAACACCAATATCTAAACACAACCTATTAAGCCAAATGGCTTCCTTACAAGCATGAGTTGCTACCATATACTTAGCTTCTGTCGTGGACAAAGCAACCACAGGTTGTTGCTTACTCATCCAACTAATTGCACCACTGAACATAGTAAACACATAAGCACTAGTGGATCTCCTACTGTCAATGTCACCTGCCCAATCAGAATCCACAAATCCATGAATACATATAGAATGCGGAGGTCCTATAGGATGACCATGATAACATAGGTAATACTTGAAAGTACCCTACAAATATCTGAACACTCTCTTTACTACATCCCAATGTACCCATCCAGGATTAGCCATAAAGAGACTAAGGACTCCCACTGCTTGGGTAATATCTAGTCTTGTATAGACCATAGCATACATCAAACTACCAACAACACTAGCATAAGGTACTCTACTCATATCCTCTATCTTAGAAGGAGACATTGGACAATCATTCACAGATAACTTTGTCGCCAATGAAACAGGAACACTCAATGGTCTGCAATCTACCATGTTGAATCTATCCAACATGGTCTTCACATACTTACTCTTGTTGATAACTGAGAGGGGGAGTGAATCAGTTATCTTGATTACTTTAACTTTTTGTTCTTCTTTAACAACTAGTGCAGCATCAAATTAAATAAGCATGCATAACCATGAAAGCAGAAATAAACTCAATACACATAACACAATGATTTTGACGTGGAAAACCTTGTTAAGGGAAAAACCACGGGGTGATTAACCCAAGATTGTATTCTCTATTAAAAGAATAAGGTAGTACAAAAATGGCACTTGCCAATTAGGGCTTACTACCTGAGCACACTACTCACAAGAGGCTCACTGCCTACAATAGTTTATGGAAGTAAACTAGATACTTGAACTGATGAGAAGCATCCACATGTGCTTAGGTTCAATTCTGGTTAAGCTCAATACACTGATCTACTGTACTTCATTCTTTCTCTACCTTAGTGTTGTTGTTCTGTCACATACTGGACCTTTATTGCTGCTTCCACACTATTCTTTGCCTTTCTTCACACAACACAACACACCACACATGCCTTCATACTGAAAATAATCTGGTATATATATCCGCACTAATGATTTCAACACCTTTCTAGTCGGCATCCAGAATAGTCAATATTTTCCCAAACTCTAATCTGTCGGCTGAATCCTTGCTTATCAAGTGATGCATATCAAGGACATGCTTATAGAAGTCATCAATCATGTCAGCCAATCATGAATGATACCTCAAGAAACTTGATCACCATCAATATCTCATCCGGATTAAGGTCTGATGCTCTGCCGGTCAGTTCTTCCTCAGTCTACTCTGCCAAACAGGAACCCAACACTTAGGTGTTCATATCTTTTCACTCTTACATCACCAGAGGCTCAATCTCTAGAATATATTAGTCAAGGTACTCCACTTGACTTCCCAAAGTCTGCACTTTACCGAGATACTTCTTCTGAGAGATCCAGACCTGACTGTTAAACCTTGCTACATACTATGTTCTTGCTTACCGAATCAAGATATTCTTCAATCTGACTTCCAGTATAGACATACCATGTCCTGTGGATGTGTGGGATGGACTTTGTTGCCATCAATGACAACACTCATGAAGCCACAACGTATCTCTTGCCAACAATCTCCCCCTTTGGCATTGATGGCAACACTTAGTGAAAAATGACTAAGTGTTATAGCATACTCCCCCTTGGTTGATGCTCTGTTCTTATGTACACTTTTCTGAAGCTCCCCCTTAGCTAGATTCCACATTTTTCACTGCTCCTCACTCCCCCTTTGACATCAATGGCAAAGGGTAGGATCTGCACACCAAAATTTCCAAAAATTCAACTATACTTAGCCGCATAAGTATGTATACATGCTATACTTACATATACTGAAGTATATCTGCAAAGGTGGTCTTCAACTGTACCACTTCTGTTGCCCAACTCTTCTTCATCCTATCCAAAATTGAAATGTGACCACTCAACAGGAATACAAAATCCTCTGCCCTCTTTAGATCTGTCGGATCACTGGTCTGGGCTATGGTCTAAGCATCAGTTAGGGCCTCATGCATGGCCTCTAACTTAGGGATAATGATCCCTCTAAGTGCACTTAACCTGTTTATTCTAATTTTCTTCTCCTTCTCAAGCTTCTTTATTTCATTTATGACTGCAATAGTCTAACACTCTTGATTGACTATGAGAGAGGAGAGAGGATCAAAACTTTGAGATAAACTTGTCAGTTTATCCTCTTGCTCTTTTACTTTCTTCTCAATGTCCTTGGTCACTTTGGGCCAGGATAAACAAAATTTATATATATCTCTACCATCTTTAAGAGCATTTTCTAAGCTCTTTATTCCAATATCCATAACTCTCCTATCATTGGTTATTAGACTTTGTACTTCAAAGAATCTCTTCCCCCAAAACTCCTTCCGGACCTTTTCTTCTACTAACTTCTCTAAGGAATCAAAATGCGTATGAATAGAATTTACAAGAGACTTTAGATTACTGAATGTGGAGGTCGAAGGATCCTTTTGGAAGGATGGCATGATCTTCTCCAATACACCGGATGCAGTTTCTATGGGCTCACAGTCTTCCAGATGAGATTTCAAAAGTTTTTCTTTTGCCTTTGCTTGAGTAAAGGATGCTAGCTTCATGGTTTGAACCAGGGAGAGGGAATCAAAATTGAATGGACCTTGAAGTAGTTCTGGTTCATCAAATTCCATCTTCTCTTTTGTCAAGAAATCTTTGACAATTTCTACAGAGTCTCTTACAAGAGATAGAGTCTTCTTCCCTTCTACAGTCTCAGAACTGTCTCCTGGAGTCTTCTCTGTTTGGTCTTTTTCTTTTTCCTTTACTTCTTCTTGACTAGTTTTCTCCTCTAATCTTTCTTCTTCTTTAGATCTAGAGTCTGCAGGGGAATCCGGATGAGAGATATTTACTTCTTCTTGGACTTCCTCTTCCAGAATAGAGGTATCCAGGTCCTTAGTTTTCTCCTCAACTATCTTCTTTGCCTCTTCTACCACTGTCTCAGTAGATTCTCCTTTGTCATCTAGGGCAGAGGGTTCATCACCTAAGTCCTCTATAATAGGAATATTGAATCTTTTGAAGGCATTCCAGAGGATATCTTCTGTTTCCTTTGCAACTTTGTCAGTTTTTCCAAGCATAAGTTGATTCATTCTAGCTTTGCTTCGGAACTCATCCTTGCATTCCTTGAAGATAATGTTCATTTGTTTAGGGGTAATGGATAGATAGAGCTAAATAGCAATCTGCTCCCAAATTTCTAGATCTTTTGCTTGGGCATTATTCTTCCTTATTTCAAGTTCCTTCTCTAAGCTTTTGGGAATCAGAGATATAATTTTAGTGAATGATTTGTTGTAGATGTTTAGATACCTGACTGTGGCATCTTGCAATATCTTCTAATCAGTTTCATTATATTCATCATAAAATTTAACCATTGGTTGTAAGTTCCCATCCACAGTAATTGATTTGATGATATCATCAATGCGTAGAGTGGGCCTTTCAACAAACTCTTATGCCTCTGCTTCACCAGATTTCTTCTTCTTCTTCATTTTATTGATCTCCTCATCAGATTCTGTCTCTTCATCATCTTTGAGGCTTGTTTATGATCTTGTAGCCCTTGAATTTGTTCTCTTTTCTCCTTTACCAAATGCTTTTGCTTCCGGTTTTGATGCCTTTGAGCTCTTAGCAGTGGTAGGTGCAGAGCTCTTAGAGGATCTAGTCTGGGAGGGGGCTTCTACTGGAGCACTTACTTTTTCTACTTCTTCCTTTTATTTTTCTACCCTTTCCATCTTCTCTCTATTTGCATCGAGTGCATCTTTTGAAATGCCATACCTTTTGACAACATTCTCTACTTATTTTCTCACTTTTCTCTTCATCTCCAGTTGTCTAAGCTCCACATGAATCTTTACACTTACTTTCTGCCTTAGGGTCCTTTGGGCTGACTCAAAAGATGTTGATTGTGCAACTCTAGGATTTTCTCATCAGCCTCATACCCCATTGGCATGATCCATACTATTCTTGGTTCCACTGCCTCCATTAGGCATTGATCAGTATCCACCATGAAGCATACTGTATCTTTGTATTTTTCTACTAGAGATTGGGGGATTCTCTCTCTTGCTTACATCATACTCTGAAAGTTCTTGAAGTAACCCCATAGTGTTGTATTTTGTGCCTTGACATCACCTATTTCATGTAAATAATCTCTAATTTGTATGGCAACAGGTCTATCATTTTGCCATATCCAGCCACTAGATCCAGGTAGCTCATTCATGTAATAGAAGAACAGACAAAGTATCAAGCCACCGTATTTGAAGGAGTTCTTCTTGTCCTTCTTTATCTTTTACAGATTCTCCAAAAGTTGGTTTAGAAGGAGCTCACAAAGATCATAGTCAGCATTCTTCCTTAACATTTCATAAGCAGTATACACATCTATTCCAGATACTGAATTCTCCCTGCTAGAGTGATATATCTTATAGCCAATTATCATAGATGCAAACTTGATATCTGGATCAGTGATATCTTCTATAGTCATAGCTCTCTTGTCAAATTTTGATCCAGTTGCCTCACTTACTATCTGATTCTTGACAGATTTGAGAGCAGGTATCCCACCGGATGAGTGCAATCCGATAACTACCCTAATGGCATCCTTGGTTATCTTGAAGGGCCTCATTAACCACATAAAGTTGTCATGCATTCTACTTAGAACATACCGGACCCATTCATCTTTTGCAAAATAGGGGAAATGGATGCACTGACTGAAATGCTTATCCCGGATGGCCTTGTATTGGGGTTTGAGATCAAATGAGTCATCTATCAGTTCCCTGTGGTAGATATCCATTAGCTTGGATTCCCCAAATTCTTCAATATTTGCATGAATGTAAACCCTAACATCTTCTACATGCAAAACACCATGCGGAATGCTGGAAAATGCACCTGAGGGATCTACTTCTAGAGATTTGTAGGGATGCTTCTTAAATTTAGGGCACGGCCTATCAATAATCTTCACAACATTCAGAGTAGCCATCTTCCAAAAGATTTACATGAAGATATTAAGAATGAAAAATACCTTTTACGCTTTTAGGGTTCACGAAATGAGCCAGATCGATTTGCTGCATGAATTGGCTTCAGCGGTTGATCTTTGAGAAATTTGAGACAATTTGTTATAGAGCTCCTTTTCTCTTCTTCTCAAATGCAAATGTACAAATGATGAACAAAAGAACCCTTTTATTTATGCACAAACCCTAATTTCGTTTGCAATAAATGCATACCTTAAGTTATTCTGGTTGCTCTGTTCTTCTTGTCCTAAGAGATTTCTCTAGATCACTAAGATGCACTCAAAGTTATTCTTGGTGGATATTAGCAATATATCTACCTTTCACAATCATTACATTTATCTGCAGATCAGGATACCTCAAATTTGAACCATACCGGATCTAACTGTGAAAATCCTGTTCTTAGCGGATGACTATTGAACCGGATCAATCTTGGAAGATTAATCTTTTCAAAACTTCTTGTGGATCTTCCATATCTTTACCATGGCTTATTTAGATATTTTTCTAAGAACCTTTTGATCCGCAACCTTTCATGTGCCAATTTCAGGCACCTATTGACTGGCTAGGGGAAAATGTTTTTCTTATGTTACTCCCCCTGAGCCAGAGCTCATCTATTTAGTTTCTGGAAGGAATATCAGCACCAAATTCTGGCACGGATCCATCCCCATCATTTTCTATACTTCTCTTCATCCATATCTTGTTCATCTCCCTTTGAATTTCATCTGCATTCACTTTTCCTTTTCCTTTGTCTTGGTTATGATTAGGATGCACCGGACCCTTTTTGTCCTGATTCTTGCTTCTGTAGTATTTGGCAATATGACGAGACCTATTGCAATTGTAGCAAACAATATTTCTTTGCATATTTGACTGATATCCTCTTGATCTACACTGATTAGCCATATGTCCCATTCTATTGCATGCAAAACATCTACCATTGAATGAATTGTTCATTTGTATATTTCTGCATTCATGAGATTTGTGACCATACCTTTTGCAATTAAAGCACTATTTGAAGAAGGATGAATTAGTCTGATTCATTCTTCTACTATACTAGTTTGCTTTATGACCAAAGTTATTGTAGTTGTGGCAATATCCATTGAAATATGGATATCTTTGAGCATTTGGTTGTCTTACTGAAGGTCTTCTAGGTCTGTTCTGTGAATTTCTTGATCTAGAGTTCTTCTGACCGGATCCAGAGATTTCACCTTTCTCATACCCCAAGCCTTGTTTGTCATCTACCCTCTTCTAGCTTTGAAGAAGAACTTTAAGTTGAGCAGAGCTTATCTTGAATTTTTCTTTGTATTCATTTGTTGTTTGAAGATCCCTTTTAAGAGAGTCAATCTGATTCTCAAGTTGTTCTTCATTATCTCTAGCTTCTTCAAGATCAGATTCTAGATGCCTAATTATTCTATCCATTTTGTGGCAGTCTTCTAACTTCTCCTTGAGAGATTGCCTTAGATCATCTTCAGCTTTTCTTTTCTCTTCAATTTCTTGGGTGAATTTCATAACTCCTAATTCCATTTCATGTCTTACCATAATGACCTCTTTTGATAACTTTTCACATAACTTGGTTTTTCCTTCAAATCTTCATTTGTATCATTGGTTTCACCTTGACTTGCTAATTGTTGGAGAAGTTCCTTTCTCTTTTTCATAGAGATACTCAATTTCTCTTTTAGTTCATTTATGAACTCATCAGCTTGTTTGAGTCTTTCCTTCAAGTTGTTGACTTCGGAGTGAGATTTCTCAAGATCATCTAGGGCAAACTGAAGTTGTTCCCTCATACCATACATATCCATTGAGATTCCCAGATCTTCCTCAAGCTGTTAGGCTCTATTTGGAGGAACTTGGCTCTGATACCAATTGTTGATAACTGAGAGGGGGGTGAATCAGTTATCTTGATTACTTTAACTTTTTGTTCTTCTTTAACAACTAGTGCAGCATCAAATTAAATAAGCATACATAACCATGAAAGCATAAATAAACTCAATACACATAACACAATGATTTTGATGTGGAAAACCCTGTTAAGGGAAAAACCATGGGGTGATTAACTCAAGATTGTATTCTCTGTTAAAAGAATAAGGTAGTACAAAAATGGCACTTGCCAATTAGGGCTCACTACCCGAGCACACTGCTCACAAGAGGCTCACTTCCTACAATAGTTTATGGAAGTAAACTATATACTTGAACTAATGAGAAGCATCCATATGTGCTTAGGTTCAGTTCCGGTTAAGCTCAATACATTGATCTACTACACTTCATTCTTTCTCTACCTTAGTGCTACTGTTCTGTCACATACCAGACCTTTATTGGTACTTCCACACTATTCTCTACTCTTCTTCACACAACACAACACACCACACACACCTTCATACCGAAAACAATCTAGTATATATATCCACACTAATGATTTCAACACCTTTCTAGTCGACATCCGGAATAGTCAATATTTTCCCAAACTCTGATCTGTCGGCTAAATCCTTGCTTATCAAGTGATGCGTATCAAGGAGATGCTTATAGAAGTCATCAATCATGTTGGCCAATCATGAATGATACCTCAAGAAACTTGATCACCATCAATATCTCATCTGGATTAAGGTCTGATGCTATGTTGGTCAGTTCTTCCTCAGTCTACTCTGCCAAACAGGAACCCAACACTTAGGTGTTCATATCTTTTCACTCTTACATCACCGAAGGCTCAATCTCTGGAATATATTAGTCAAGGTACTCCACTTGACTTCTCCAAGTCTGCACTTTACTGAGATACTTCTTCTGAGAGATCTAGACCTGACTGTCAAACCTTGCTACATACTCTGTTCTTGCTTACCAGATCAAGATATTCTTCAATCTGACTTCTGGTATAGACATACCATGTCCTGCGGATGTGTTGGATGGACTTTGTTGCCATCAATGACAACACTCATGAAGCCACAACGTGTCTCTTGCCAACAACTCTGACTTAACCAAAGTTTGGAAGAAACTGGCCTCTTGGTGAGCTTTGATGTTGTTTCTCTTTTCACCAAAGTCTCGATCCATGACTCCATCGAAATTATTAGATGAAAGACCAACAGTGAGATTGCCTCCTTAGTTGAACTTTGCCTCAGGTCAACTTTTTTCACATTCCAAGGTGTAGTCTTTGAACAGCTCGATGGTGTGGCCATGGGTTCACCTCTCTCCCCAATTGTGGCCAACCTTTACATGGAACACTTTGAAGAGGTTGCTCTCCATTCCTTTCCCCTGAAACCAAGGTGGTGGAAATGCTATGTTGATGACACCAACATTTGCTGGCCTCATGGCCCAAAAAAATAAGAAGAATTCCACTTACACCTTAACAACATTGCTCCTTGTATCTCCTTCACCAAAGAGCTTGAAAATGATAACAAGCTCCCCTTCCTAGACATTTGAAATTTAGAAAACCTGATGGCTCCTTAGGCCGTCATGTTCACCACAAATCTACCCACATTGACCTTTACCTTCACGCTTCTTCACATCACCATCCAGCCCAAAAATATAGCATCCTCAAGACTTTAACTAGTAAAGCCCTCTACATCTATGACTCTAACCACAGAGACCAAGAACTTGACCACCTATCCAAAGTTTTTAAATTAAATGGTTATAAGAGGAAACAAGTCCTTAGAGCTTTCAAGCAAGCCAAGTCGCGCCTTATCTCCAAGCCCAAGGAAGCCAACACTTCCAACCTCCCTGTCACCACTCTCCCTTACATTGAAGGCCTCTCTAACAAAATTTCTAAGATTCTCCTAAAAAAGGGCCTCCAATGTTCTTTCAAACCTATCTCCACCCTGAGGAATCGGATCTCTTCTCCTAAAGACCCTAGGGACCTCTTGCTCCACTCAGCAGTGTACAAGATTGTTTGTTCTTGTGGCACACCCTACATAGGGGAGACAAGTAGGTCCTTTATCACTAGGATCAAAGAACATTGTCCTGACATTAGGTTTAAACATATCAAAAAATCAGCCCTTGCTAAACACTCGTTTGTCACCAAACACCACAATCGCCTTGAAGACACCCAAATCTTAGTCAAGGAAGACAACTACTACAAAAGGAAACTCAAGGAGGCCATTGAGATTAGTAGGCACCCCTCTAACCTTAATCAAGATGAAGGTTGGAGTTTTAGCCTTTCCTGGAACCCTCTTTTCGCTCACCTCAAGAATAGTTCCCGTCCCCCCTCCTCTTGACCTCTAGCTTGTTCCCTTTTTTCTTGTTCCTTCACCTCCCCTTCCATCCATTCTTGCCTTTCCTCTCCATGTCCCTTCCCCTCTCTTTATTTAGCTCTTCTCCCCCCCCCCCTTTTTCTCTCTATGGCATCCATCTTAGGTCTTGCTCCTCCGAGCTCCCTCTTGCTACCACCCTCTTTTGCTCCCCTTATTCTAATCCTCATTTGCCCATATGGGGTGTCAATTTGTCTCGCCTTCTAGTCCATCCCCTTGGTTCTGTGTTTTCTCCATTTCTCTTTCTTTCTTGCCTTCCTTCCCTCATGCTTTCTTATCCTTTTCTCCCCGATTCGTGGTAGTTTTGGTGTCTTTTTCTTTCTTTTTTGTATTCATAGGTATATTTTTATTAGCTTTCTCTCCAAGTTATTCTCTTTCTCTTTTCTGTTGCCTCTCTTTTTTGTGTTATTTAGTTCTATCTTTTATTTTATTTATTGATGTTCTCCCCCTTTTTAGTTTTTGGTATTATTCTATTTTTTATTTAGTTTCATATGTTTGTTGATTAGCGTGCTTATAGGGTTACATTCTCATATAGTGTATAGGTATTCACTTTTCTAAGCTTTGTCTTTTGTTCTCCATTGTTTGTAGTCTAGGATTCTCTGTGTTTATTGTCTGTAGGTAGTCCTTTGTACACTCTTGTTTTTGCTTTTTTAGTTTCCCTTCCAATTGTTAGCCATTTATTATTATTTTTTCTGGCTTATTTTTTCTTCTTCCTCGTATTATATATATATATATATATATATATATATATATATATATATATATATATATATATATATATATATATATATATATATATATATATATATATATATATATATATATATATATATATATATATATATATATATATTCTTTTATTTTATTATTTATATTTATATATAAATATAAATAATACAATAAATATATATATATAACTATTTTGTATATTATTTGTGTGACTAGTGAAATCAAAATGAGATAGAAAAACACAAAACAAGTGCATAAAAACAAATGTTATACCTCACTATGACTCACAAATCCAAGATAGGGTTGTAGAAGCATGCACCCAAGAGCTCCTAGATGTACCCTAGATAATGGATTCAATGTGAAATGCTCTATCAAATGCAACTCACAAGCTAGCTCAAGAGATTTTTTGGCATGGTAACATTACTTAGAAATTGGATCCTGAAATGGCTTGGAAGATGTTGTATTTATAGGCATTTTGGAGAGATTTTGATCCAAGGGTTGAGATTGATTTGGGAGATCAATGGTGGAGGATGAAGATAATGTGGAGGGCTTAGATTTCATCTTGGAGGATGGAGGGCTAGGAATAAAGATGAATTTTATATTCATCGTGGGAAAGGAGTGAATTAAATGAGGTTGGGTGCGATGGATTATTTGTGAATTAAAAATTCACATGGGGAAGGGTAAAATGAATTAAAAATTCATTTGGGGAAGAGTGGATATTAATGAGGTATGGCATGTGTAAGGGGTGTAAGGGGTATTAAATGTGATGTTGGACCCATGTGTATAAAAAATATATTTATGTGGGATATATTTCAATTTTTTATTTGGAGGATGTGGGGAAGGGTGTTAAGCTAGGTTTGACCACTTTAATTATGGTAATTAGCCTAATTAATATGGCTGAAAAAATTAGGGAATGGGTTAATGAGAGGTTAAGATTAATGAAATAAGGTTTTATTTAATTAATCCTAAGGCTAGGAAAAGATAAGCTAGGGTGGGCAATTAAATAATGACTATTTAATTACCTAGGGTAGGGATAGGTTAATTAATAGGCTAAATTAATTAGTTAAACATGATTTAGTTAATTAATTGGATTTAATGAGGAGGGGGAAATTAACCAAATAAATATTAAGGTTGAACTATTGAATTAATAAAATTAATCCAATTGTTGGGGATAGAATGATGAAAAATTAGGTGATGAAGGGATAATTAATTAAATAAAAATTTAATTAATTGATTAGAAGAGAAATTGGTATGTTTAGGGATGCTGGGAGTTAGTTTGATGATGGAGACATTTTTAGGTGTCTACATTTGCCCCTCTTTGACGTGGTGTCAAGACCTAGCAGGAAAGTGGCGTCAGGTCAAAGAAAAATATGCCCCAGCTGCCGGGAAGGAATAAGATGGGTGAGGGATGCCCCCTCGAGAGGTCACCGAAAAAATAAAAAAATTTCAGGCGAGCTCTCAAAAGGACACGACGAGAGTGAAGGTTGGATAGAGGATGGAAAAAGAAGATGACAAGAAGAAAAATAGAGGAAAAAGGTTGTGATCTGCACCCTGGAGGGGAAAAAGAGTGGGCAGAAGGATAACATGGCTTACTATATTTAGACTTGTATACGCCTAAAAATGACACGATTCAACTAAATAAATATTCTAAATATTTATTCCGTTCTTCTACCAATTAAATAAATATTCCAAATTTATTTAAGTGGTTCACTATTCCATAATTAAATAAATTCAATTTATTTAATTAAGATCCCTAAATTCTTCTAATGTCCTACACAATTAAATAATCATAAATTATTTAATTAATCCAAATTCCTCTATCCTAAGTTCTAATTCCAAAAATCCACCTCACACTTACACCTCACTTTTCCACCTCACCTTGTCCACCTCATCGGGTTGCACATGTAATTAAATATATTAAATATTTAATTACCTATTTTTCCCCTCACCCACATGTCCTATTTCTTCTCAAATCAGGAGTTAGTTAACTAATCAATCAAAAGTGTTAACTAACCAGTCAATTGAGTTAATCCCTCGATCAATTCAGTCAATTCCATAATTTATTCTTCCAACTGACTAATCAAGTTTGTTAACTGATCAGTTAAAAGAGTTAACTCTCCAATCAATGTTGTCAAATCCCCTCTTTCATGATGGAGATGAGACACTTGTCATATTTCTACTGGTTGCACATTCCTCAACCATCCTCAGTCGTTGATCATCACACTTCCTCTTAACCGTTGATTCTCATTCTTCTGAGTCTATAAAAGAAGCTTCATCCCTCCATTCTATTCATCCAGGTTATTTGTATTGTTACTCTGTAGAATTCTTCCTGCGCGCCTTTGGCACCCCCAATACAATCTACTTGAGATCACCATTTTCTTTGAAGCTCTACTTCACAACATTATCTATCAACACAGCCATTTACTATTGACATCCTACAACATAGCTAAAAGAGTGCACTCACTAAGGGCCTACTTCATTAGCAAAGGACAGTTGTAATAGGCGAACAACAGAAGCTTTGGAAGAGGGAATGTTTGCACTGTATTGTTCATTGCCTCATTTCATTCAATCTTTCTTATTTTTATTATTCTGTTGATGTTTGGGTTTATTATTGTTCATTTGATTAAACCACATTTTACCCTAACATTTTTGGCACCCACCGTGGGGCCTTTGCCCCTTTATCTCATCAAAATCTGAGCTTTTTTGAAGGCAGGTTCCGTACAAGTCACGCATAGTCACGCACAGGCTACTTCGGGGCATTTGAACATTTCTGCAGTGCATATACCCATTTCTGCGGTGTTTCTATTATTTCTGCGCATCTGTGCTTTCTTGTTGCGCTTTTGCGCACTGTTACGGCACTTTTGTTATTATTGCGCATATGTTCATTCTTTCTGCGCATGTGTTTACTATTCCTGCGCATTCGTAATTCCTACACATTTGTTCATTATTACTGTGCATTTACAGACTGTTACGGTGCATCTGTCATTTCTGCGCTTCTGTGTATTTCTATTGCGCTTTTATGCACTGTTGCAGCGCATTTGTTATTGCTACGCTTCAGTTGACTATCTCTGCGCATTTAGTCACTAAAGCTATGCATATGTAATAAGTAATGGTTTTAGTGCTTTTCTAGGAAAGTTTGCTAACGCTAACCTTTTCACGGGTGTTCTCTGGAGCTATTTTGCAGGATAGGCTCGGGTTTAGTTCCATATAGTTGCATTTAAATAGTTCACACTTCACTTTCTAAGGGATAGTAAAACTGATGTTCATTCAAATCCTCACCTAGCTCTAATTAGGAAAGAAGTAACTGGATCATTTGTTTCTTGCATTGCAACACTTTCCAAGTTATTGCTATCTGGGATTAAAACTAAACTCACCATTGATTTTGGGGTTAAAATTGAACTACTGCTATCTCGTTGGACCAAAACTTCAAAGTTAACTATTTCGTGCTACGAGGATTAAAATTGAACTCATCATTGATTTCTGGGTTAAAATTGAACTACTACTATCTCGTTGGACCAAAACTTCAAAGTTAACTATTTCGTGCTACAAGGATTAAAACTGAACTCACCATTGATTTCTGGGGTTAAAACTGAACCAATGCTATCTTGCTAAAATCACTTCAAAGTTCTGTGCTTGCCCAAGTAGATTAGCCCATTTAGTTTTTCTACTTTTAACTAGGTTGGATTAATCAGTGTCTTCTGTGCTTGACGAATGACAATAGGTTTATGCTCTCCCCTTTACTGGGTGATCAGAGTGCCAGACTTGTCATTCTATCTATTTAACCTTTAAGAGGGGCCTGCCCTTGGATGCACGCTTGTCCAAGTTGGAACGACCCTGAGTGGTAACAGGCTAAAGCCAAGCCCTACCAAGCCACTTAAAATAAATTGTGCTTGAGGTGAAAACTTCCTGCAACAAGTGCTGCTATGTTACACCGACGACCAACCTCCCCCAAAACCCTCTCAGGCGCAACCCTTTGAGGCTAGGAGACTCCACAATGGAGAGTAGTGTCACCGCATGTGTAACCACTTGAATGGTTGCCTGCATTAAATACCTCTTGTTCTAGTGGCCAAAATCCCTTATAATCCATTTCTAGCCTAGGATCTTTGTGCTTGCTTTTGTTTAGTTTAGTCTAAAATAGAGTCGAAAAAACCACAAAAATAATGAAAAAACTATACAATATTCTTTGTGCTTGCCATGTTTTCTTGTTGTTAATTCATAAAATCAGACCAAGAAGGCCTTTTTCCAGCCAAAAATACCAAAAACACTAGAAAAATCAAAAAAAATTTGCCAAAAAGCAGAGCTGCGCATATACCCATTTCTGCTGTGCATTTGTATCGACTTGTTGCACATACGTGTAGACTTGCTGCACATATACAGACTATTGCTGCGCATTTATTTTCCACCAGTACAGTGCATATACTGTGACTTCCTGCGCATATATTCATTCTTGCGGCACATTTGTTTCTGCGCATCCACAACAGTGAGCATTTGCACTATTTTTGAGGAGATATTTCTACCTGTTTGGAGCACCCATTTCAGCCTAGCTTCACATTCTGAGGTCAGATTCAGCCTTGCAGTTAGTCTTCATCCATTTCACCCAAAGTGTCTCTCTTCCGTCAATCACCCATTCACCTCCTGTCAAAGCAAAGTCAATCTATTCCATACCAGTTTGACATCGATCCCTTTCTCGTATCATTAGTGAATTCATGTAAGCCTAGTAGGTCACAGTACCTTTGCTAGTAGTCTTGTTGAGCGACTAGGCCCTACACAGTAAGGCTGGTATCGACTACCCTTACTAGTGGCTACTGTCATGTGTCAATCATCTTACCTGAAGTCATTGAGCGAGAAAGTCCTTTGTCCAAGTCTTGTCCTAGATACCCTATTCACAACAGTATCAGTCGGCACCTGGCCAAAATTTCTAATCCTAGTCCACTTCATCCCACATCACCTTGCATGGTTCTTACTCGATCCCAGTACAACAAGCAACTTGAAATGGCCGGCTCATCCAATCGTATCGTCACACCTCATGATAGTGACGAAGAGATCTCTCGCAAAGATTATGAAGGGAGCATTCAAGATCAAAAATTCCAACGTTTAGTAGAGAAGGCGCTCCATGCTGACCCTCATAAGTACTTCTATCATCTTGCTAGTCTTGGAATTAAACTCCCCGCAGACTTTGACATAAGCTCAATCATGGAAAATATAGACAATGATCACGAAAGGGGTAGGAATGACACAGACCCACACACAAATGAAAGAGAAAGGAATGACACAAACCCACACACAAATGAAAGAGAAAAGAATACTATAGACCAAAATGCAAATGATAGAGGAAAGAAAACCATGGATCGAAATGCTCCCATGGAAGAATTGAGAAAGCAACTTGAGAGCCTCACACAACAAATATCTGACCTTAAGACTAGTACAAGTACCAAGAACTACTCCTTGGAAGATATAGCACCATACCCCTTTGACAAAAGTCTGGACATGAGACCATTCCTCTACAGGTTCGAGGTGCCCAAGTTTGACAAATACAAAGGGAAGGGGGACCCTAGAGATCATATCAGGGAATTCAATGCAGCATGTTTAGAAGTAGCTCACAACGAGACCTACTTGATGAGACTATTCCCAAGATCTTTAGGTGGTCAAGCTATGGAGTGGTTCTTGCGTCTCCCACCAGGAATCAGAACTTTTGATGAACTTGTCAATAAATTTATAACACACTTCTCTTACAACATCAAACACAAGGTATCTATGCTAGATCTATGCAACACCAAACAAAAGAGTGGTGAGTCATTCGCCACCTTCTTACAATGATGGAGACAACTAGCTAGTAAGTGTTCTTACGATATGCCTGAGAAGTAGTTATTGGAAATGTTTGTCCACAACCTAAACACTGATCTTAGCTATCAAATACAGATACAATGCCCTACATCATTCACACAAGTCATTGCAATGGGCTTATTCATCGAAAAGGCTATGATCACTAAAGGAGCTATCAAGCTATACAAGGACACACCTACTTCCAATTACACAACGAATAAATCAAAGTTTTGGACCAAGAACAAGAATGTGGTCAATGATGGGGTAGAGGATGCCAAGGCGGCAGCTCCCAAGCAACAACCCATATTCACTCTCAAGGGAGAAACGAACAATGGTACACTCAACAAACCACCCTCTCGGGAGCCCAGACCTTGGTTCAATTCAAATCCAAGGAGAAAATTCACACCATTGGGTGAATCTCAAGAGTCTGCACTAAGAAAATTATTGGCTAACAATGAAATTTCTCTACCACCAACAAGTGATTACGAGCCTATAGTCAAACCTCCCTACTGGAAGGACACAGACTATTGTGAATATCATCGAGGAAGGGGGCATACAACTAACAACTGCATCCGCCTCAAAAATGTCACACAAGATGTACTAGATCAGAACCAGGGAGGGACACAACAGCATACCTCCAATGAATCTCATGTGGCCTACAGGGATCCACTTTTGAATCACAACAGGCCGTATAACAACAACAACAATGGCCACAACAACAACAGTCACAACAACCACAACAGCAAGAACTACAACGGCAACAACTACAATGGCAACAACAGTAACAACAACAACAATAATCACAACCAGCCAAATCAGAACAGCGAGACTAGTAATGCCAACTATGCAAGTGTGCCATTTGACTACACCATAAACTGCATTTCTGAGCATATCCCACAAGTCAATGTCATCTCACCCAACCAACAACCAGGACCTAACAGAACTGGTTCTAGTATAATTACCCGCAGTGGTAAAGCCACGCTCAATACCGCCCCTCCAAGGTCGCCACAGTCTCCATCCAACTTCCGTCAGTACAATGTCATCGACCAGTTACAGAAAACTTTGGCTCACATTTCTATATTGGAGCTATTGTGTCTATCTCCTTCTCATAAGGAGATTCTTGAGAAAGCCTTAGTGGAAACCATTGTCCCCACTAACCTAGCCCAAGAGAAGTTCCAGACCATGGTAGGCATTCTAACATCCTCCAACTCCATATGGTTTACTGAGCAAGATGACCTTTCTATATCTCAACCCCACAACACCCCTTTGCACATTGTCGCATTCATACACAAGCACTGCATCAAGAGGGTTCTCATTGATGGAGGTGCTAGTTTAAATATTTGCACATTAAAGCTAGTCCTTGCCAAATTGCCCTTATCCCCTAGATCTTTTGTCCAACCCAAACATTTTCCAAATCCATCTGCTCCTCATGTAGCTCCCGCAACTCCCTTTGTAAAATGGGGGACCTTATCTGATGAAACAGAGGAGAGAGATCTGCAATGGCTTTATGCTGAAGAAGAAAACACACACCAAGATCCGCCTAGACTTCCTACAGAACTCTATGGGCGAGTTGAGACTATTTTGCATAGGATGGGGTACGAAGGACAAGGCCCCATCGGCCTCAGAAAAGAAGGAATCATTGAACCTATTCAACCTTCTTCATCCTCATCGGCTAGAAACACAAGTGGCCTAGGATACAAAGGCAAGGGCAAAGCTAAGGAAAATGCTTGCCTTGTAGAAACAATTCAAACACTCCAAGTGGACAGTGACACAGATTCAAATGAGTATGAGTGGGATGAGCTAATAGAGCACTCCTACGACGACAAAGAGGTCAACACCATCCAAACTCTTAGCCCCTACCGTGAGGGACAAACGCAATGGAGTAGACCACTGGAGTCTGATTTGCCCATCCCTGAGATCATGGCTTTCGAGGAAAGTTTAAATTCCATTGCAATAAACAACTTGGAGGAAAGTACCACCCTGAACACTACCCCCGCCAATGATCCTAACATTTCCATTCACACCATCAATGAATCGGGTCTATCATCTGACTCCCTTCCCCTCTTGCACCCTGAACTTATTGACTAGGATCTGCAACGAACTCCCCAACTAGACATGTTACAAAACGATGATGCTTACATTGATTATATGGAACTTAGGGACCACTTACCCAAGAGAGATCATAAAGCTGGTTTTGCTATTGAACTGAATACCGTGGCTTACTTCGGGGAGGTTGCCAAGCCTTCCAGTCGTAAAAATATCAAGATCAAAAATAGATCTGACAGTGAAAACCACCTTGTGGCAGTGTCAGATCACAAAATAGTAAAAAGAAAGGACGTATCCGAAGGTGAAAACCCAACTGTGGCACCTGACGATGGAATGCTTGACACTCTCCCTAGTGATATGTACCAGGAAAGGTCACAGATTGTTGTGGAACCAACAGAGCCCGTGAATATTGGTACAGAAGAACAGCCCAAGATTATCCACTTTGCCAAATCTCTCACACCACCAGAGAAAACCAGGTTTGTACTGTTCTTTAAGAAGAAGAGAGGTAGCTTTGCTTGGTCATATGCAGACATGCCAGGTCTAGACCCAAACTTAATTCTACATCATCTACCATTAGATCCAGGAGTAAAGCCAGTAAAGCAGAAGCTGAGAAAAATGCATCCTCACATAGCACTTTTGGTCAAAGAAGAACTCAAGAAATTGCTGGATGTGGGCTTCATCAGAGCCATAGATTACCCATAATGGATATCCAACATAGTGCCAGTATCCAAACTAGATGGCCGAGTTCGACTATGCAATGATTTTTGAGACTTAAACAAAGCATGTCGCAAGGATGACTTTCCATTGCCGAACATCGATATCATAGTTGACCTAACTGCAGGACATACAATGCTATCACTCATGGATGGATTCTCGGGATATAATCAAATCAAAATAGCACCAGAGGACCAACACAAGATAGCTTTCACTTGCCCCTGGGGTACCTTTTGCTAGAATGTCATGCCATTTGGGCTGAAAAATGTAGGTGCCACATATCAAAGAGCTATGACTACTATATTTCATGACATGATGCATGTAACTATGGAGGACTATGTTGACGATATCTTAGCAAAATCTCTCTCAAGGGACTCACATCTGGATGTCCTAGAAAAAGTTTTTCAAAGATTGGACCAATTCCAAGTCAAACTGAACCCAAAGAAATGTGTGTTTGGGGTAACTTCAGGCAAGCTGCTAGGCTTCATCATGTCGGCAAACAGAATAGAGGTAGACCTTGCTAAGGTCAAAGCTATAATGGGCATGCCACCGCCCAAGACTCTAACTCAGTTGAGATCCCTACAGTGCAAGCTGCAAGCCATCCGCAGATTCATCTCACAGCTGGCAGACAAGTGCCAACCTTTCAGCCATCTCCTGCACAAAAACATTCCATTTAAATGGGATGAGCAATGTGAAGAAGCATTCAACAAGATAAAGGAATACCTTATGAATCCACCCATTCTCATGCCTCTGATCCAAGGAAAACCTCTAATTCTCTACATATCTGCTACACCTACTGCTCTTGGAGCTCTTCTAGCACAACAAGATTATGAGAACAAGGAAAGAGCTATATACTACATCAGTCGAACCTTAGTGGGCTACGAGTTGCAATACTCACAAGTAGAAAGATCATGTCTTGCGGTAGTTTTTGCTTCAAAAAAACTTCGACATTACATGCTTGCACATCCAGTTAAACTCATTGCAAAAATAGACCCACTAAGTATCTCCTCAGCAAAGCAGCTCTCACAGGTCGCCTAGCAAAGTGGGTAATGCTTCTCAGTGAATATGACATCGAATATGTGGACAAAAAAGCCATCAAGGGACAAATCATAGCTGACCAACTAGCAGATGCACCGTTACAAGATAGCAAGCCCATGTAGTTTGAATTTTCAGACGAATCCTTATTCAACGTGTCAACATCTTCCTGGAAACTCTACTTTGACGGGTCTTATACAAACCATGGATCGGGGGTAGGTATCCTGTTTATAACTCCTCAAGGTGACACAATTCTGAAGTCTTACCATCTGTTGTTTCCATGCACCAATAACATAGCGGAGTATGAAGCCTTGGCAATTGGTCTCAAGATGGCGACTGAGTGGAAAATCCAAGAACTGCATGCCTATGGTGATTCTCGGCTTATCATCAATCAGGTCAATGATGAGTATCAAACCAAAGATGAAAAGCTCATCCCATACAAACGAATGGTTGACAACTTCAAAGAACACTTCGGGACCATTTCCTTCGAGCAAATACCTAGGATTGAGAATAAGGAGGCAGATGCAATGGCTACCATAGCCTCTCTTCTGGAAATACCTAAAAATGAGTCACGATATGAGTTCTTAGTGGAAACTATCCGGCAAATAGCTTATGATCTTCTTGAAACCCATTCCATCTGCCTTCTAGTCGGATCTAATTCACCTTGGTACGGTAAGACTTACACTTACCTCAAGGACAACATTCTCCCACCCAACCTCTCTTCCAACCAAAAGCAAACTTTCATACAACAAACCTCTTGCTACACCATCATAGCCGATACCCTATGCTGACATGGTCTTGATGGTACTTTGCTCCGTTGTTTAGAACAAGAAGAATCCATAACTGCCTTGCAAGACGTACATGAAGGGATCTGTGGAACACACTCCAACAGTCCTTAGCCAAGAAACTCATGCATTTGGGTTATTACTGGCCAAACATGGAAATGGATTCATATCAATTCGTCAAAAAGTGCAAACAGTGCCAAATACACAGGAACCTAATCCATGCACCTGCTCAAGAGTTGAGACCTTTAACGACACCCTGGCCATTTTGCCAGTGGGGACTTGACCTTGTGGGAAAGATTCATCCACCCTCTTCCAATGGCCACAAATTCATCATAACCACCACTGAGTATTTCACAAAGTGGATTGAATCTGTTCCCCTCACCACCGTCACAGGCAAGCAAATTTCCTCTTTCATCCTGAATTACATTATCTGCAGATATGGCATTCCATCATCTATTATCACGGATAATGGAAGACCTTTCAAAAATTAGGATGTCTAGGAACTCTATGAGCATTTCAAAATCCAACATCGCTTCTCCACTCCATACTACCCCCAAGGTAATGGTCAAGATGAGGCATCGAATAAAACCATTCTGAAAATCCTAAAGAAGACTGTCAACGATGCTAGTTGTGATTGGCATGTCCAACTCAATCCCGCTCTGTGGGCCTACAAAACCAGTATACACACTCCCACAAGTGCTACACCCTACGCCCTTGTCTATGGTTCAGAAGTCATCCTCCCCATTGAGGTCGAACTACCATCTCTCAGGGTGTCGTTGAAAGGTCTCATATCAGACGAAGAATACAGAGTCTCCAATTTACAAGAACTAGAGCTGCTAGAAGAAAGGCACCAGAAAGCCTTTGATCATCTCAAAGCATATCAACAGATGATGTCAAGAAGCTATAACCACAAGGTTCACCCAAGATGCTTTAAGGTTGGGGACCTCGTTCTCAAAGAGAATCCTCGCAATCAACAAGACAGAGAAAAGAAAGGCAAGTTCAAACCTAACTGGCTTGGGCCCTATGTGATTGTAGCTACTTACGAATTGGGGGCATATTAGTTGGCAACATCAGAGGGTGAGTTGTTCAATGATCCAATCAACAGCATGCACCTTCCCCGGTTCTATACCTAGGAGAACCCCAATGCAAGGGGGCACAAAAATACAAAAAAAATAAAAAATAGAAAAACAACAAAAAAACAGGAAAAAATAGAAAGCATACAAAAAAATCGTCCTTTGGTGAAAACCTAGCAACCAGGCACCTTGGATAGGTAGCATGATGAAAACCTAGCAAACAGGCGTCATGTTTACTTTCTAGCTTCTCGTGCAAATAAAAGCAAGTGATGAAAACCTGGTAAATAGGCGTTACTTGTGATAAACTGCCTTCTCCATCTTTGGGAATCCAATCACCTTGAGTCCATTCTTCCTTCGCTCATTTTCCATTTGACCCATATCTGTCCCATAATAAACACCTAGTAGTTACCTATCATGGCTTGATAACTCTCCCTCTTTGTGGCCTTGTCAACCAAGGTTTTGTCCCATATCATCTCTTCAATATGAGCCTAGCATAGTGTCTCTCATTGGTTTCCATGGTCCAAGTCTGTGAACTACGTTGCCTCTGCATCATCACGTAGGCAAGGCCATTATTCCACTGCACCCCCGAGGCTTCCATTGTCCCACCCATTCCATATCTAGTCCCTCTATCAATCTAAGTCTGTCTCCACTTTCTCTCACCTAGGTCTTAGGTCCATTAGGGTTTACCCCAAACTATGTTGCCTTTGCGTCGTCACGTAGGCAAGGCCATTTAGCAATGCGCCCCCGAGGCAATAGGTCAGTCCCTTAGGGTCCATCTCCCCAATAAGGATTGTGCAATCTTCTCACCAAACAAGCAAATGCAAGTAGAACCCACGCTTCAAGCAGAAATCTTGACTATGAACATCTTAACCTATCTAAAGCAAAGCAAATACCCAAGGTCTTCTAACTGATTCTATCTAAATTACAGCAGGGAAAACACGTCTAAATGCTAGAATGTTTTGCGGATTAAAATCATGGTTATGTTACAGAGTCTTGATTTTGTTATCATGTCTTTCTATGCTACTCAAGGATGCCAAAAGCTAGAGATGCTATGATGGGGGCGTGATCATTTTTCTTTGTTTGCTATCTATGGATTCCACCTTAGTAATGTGATATCTTGTCTAAGGACATGATCGGCAAAAGATCATCAAGGATATCAAAGGTCTAACATGAATGGGGGCAATCCTTGTTTGTTGACACGCAAGAAGTACTCAGGTCATCTAGATTCAATTTTGACTAGATGCTTGTATTTACTTGCCAAATCAAAATCCATGTAAACAGTACTCAGGTCATCTCGGTTCAATTATACCTAGATGCTTGTATTCACTTACAACATTTCAGAAAATGTACCAAAAATAAATTGCCCAATGATGAAATAAAGCACTCTAAAAAAGCAAAACATCCATCCTATATCCATATATACATCCATACATCCATATCCCATACAACCAACAGTACCCGAACTATGCAGAATAACAATATCAAATGAAGTTTCTAAGTCTGTCAAAACCATTCTTCTATCTATCATCCTGTCATTCTTGTGTCGATAGAGTACATTTGGACATCACAAAAAAGCAAAGCATATAGGTGCATATCATATCACATTTTGAGTTAGTCATGTTCATGATTAAATCAGTTGCATACATAATACAAAGCATTAGGTCATCCATACATCATCATCATATCGCATCAAAAAAGTAAAGAAATAAAAAACATAGCTCAGTGCATCACATACAACAAGCTGCATAATCACGTAAGAAATCATGTTACATTTGCATACATTCGAAACATATTACATCATATAGACATCACATAGCATCATATCAACAAAACGTCTCATATAGCATTAGAAAGAACACCTAAATCTACACATACATCGCATCATACAATAGAAGTAAATCATCATCTCATAACATATGCAATAGATATACAATCATAAAAAGAGGTCCAAATGTACAATATCATCATCTCTCTCTAAATCAAAATGTCATATACAATATACATCCAACAGGATGGTGATACATGTCCCAAAAAGTACAAAATCTGGTGCAAGTCTACCCCTGCTACTGTGGGCCACCACTGCCAGCCCCTGACTGCTAGGGACCCATCACCGAAGCCCCTGACCATGATGGACCTGCTCTCTGCGTAGCCCCAGACTGACTCCTGAAACTCGAAGCCCTCTAACTCACTGGTACTGCCCCGTGGTACAAGCCCCAGTAATACTGCACCTGTGCCTGTGCCCTGGCAAGCTCTGCCTGTGCCTGTACCAACTGCACCTGCAACTAGCCTACCTGTGCCTGTACCTGCTGCACCTGCCCAACCAAAAAGGAGCTAGCTGCGTCTGTCCCCATAGCTGCCACTGTAGTGTCTCGCTCCACACGGATAACGCATACCCGTGCATCTGCCATGTCCCTCTCATGAGTCAGCCCTGCGATCACTGCAGCATCAGTCTCTCGCTGGCCGTCGGCCCTCCTAAGTTGTGCCTGCAGCTCTCTCACCTGTCCCCTCAGGCTAGCTATGGCCCTCTCATGCACCTCTATCTGCACTAGCCCCTATGATGCCTCTACTTGTCCTAGCCCCTGTGGCTAGGGCACCTGCTGCTGTGGTACCTGCTGGGGTGGCGGCATATATGCCTGCCGCGGTATCTGCTACTGTGCGACCTGTCCTAGCACTGCCTGCTCAGCCTGAGCTACCCTCCTCTGCTGTCTCGGCCTCTCTCCATCATCACCACCTCATCCTCCTCGTCCCTGTCCTCTACCTCTCCCCCGGCCAACCTGACCCTCCTCTGAATCTGCCTCATCAATACGAGGCACCAGCATACCAGGTCCTGAGTATCCCAGAAAGTGATGTGTAGTAATCCAATCCTCATACTCCTGGCTGATCCCTGCATTAGTAATCTCCATCCTCATGTCCCATGCCACATAAGGAGTCTGCCAGAACTCTACTAGGGCCTCCTCATACGAAGCCATCGGCCCCCATCAGACCCTCTCTGCATGTGTCCGTGCGAACAGTTCATGTCCCTGTGGCATACCCTGTCTCCTGCCAAACTGTCTCAGCACCTGGCCCACCATCTGTCTCTCTAGTATATGCCGTGTCCGGCCTATCAGCCACCTCGTCTAAAAATAGTAGGGCAGCTCATCTCCCTCGTCGTCCCAAGGCTCACAATCTAGATATGGTCGCCAGATGACCACATCTACCCCATCCAAAGTGTGCCTCCAATACTCCAACTTCCCCAGCCTATGCTAGGAAATCACTCCTACATAGCCATAACTGTATGGCTCCCCTCGCTACCTCGCGAACACACATATCAGCCTCGTCACCGCTATGTACTCCCACAGCCAAAACTGTAGCAGTAGTACCCCAGCCGATAGACTCGTGCTGCGGTGATACACCACCTAGTGCATGTCATGGTACAGGTGGGCCAGAACGCAAACTCCCCATGCATATCGGGTGCCCTCAATTAGCATCCGCTCCATGATCCTGCCCCATCCAATGGGGAACCCATGCGATCTCCTGTTGGGGCATACGACGCCTCCGATCAATCCAGCCACGATCCCAGGGAAGTAGTCATAATAGTCATGTATATCATGCCATGGGATGACCTGGCCAACCAGCTCAGGGTCATCAAACACTCGCCTGCACTCGGTGAGTCCCACATTCCGCTGCGTGTCATACTCTACCAACTCACCCTGAACAGGTAAGTGCAGTATCCTGTACACGTCCTCTAATGTCACGGTCATCTCACCAGTCAGAAAATGGAAGGTCCCATCCTCACTATGAAATCTCTCCATGATAGCTGTCAACAATCCATGGTTCACCTACACCTCGGGCATGAAGCAAACGTAGTCCAGACCCATGGCACCAAGTGCCTCTCTGTCGATCTCTGTCAACATGTATCTCTGCAATAGGAACATAGGGAACTATTGATAACTGAGAGGGGGGGTGAATTAGTTATCCTAATTATTTCTTCTTTTTGAACTTTCTTATTAATCAATGCAGCATTAATTCAAACAAGCAAATATTACCATGAAATGAAAAACACGACACAGTATTTTTGACGTGGAAACCCTGTTAAGGGAGAAAACCACGGGGTGATTAACCCAAAGATTATTCTCTGTTAGAAGAATAAGGAATTACAAAATGGCACTTGCCAATTAGGGCTCACTACCTGAGCACACTGCTCACAAAGGAGGCACACTGCCTACAAAAGAATGTTATACAATACTTGAACTAATTGGAAGCATCCACATATGCTGGAGTTTAGTTCCAGTTAGGCTCAGTACACTGATCTATTGCACTTCATCTTTCCTCATCTCTTATGTTGCTTTCCTTTCACATACCGGACCTTCCTTACTACTTCTGATCTACTCTGCTTTTATTCGCATATCACATATCACCACAACACTTCTCACAACTAAATCCATCCTATATATATATCCGCACAAGTGATTTCATTATCTTTCTAGTCGGCACCCAGAACAGTCAATCTTCTCACAAACTCTGTTCTGTCGGCTGAAACCTTACACATCAAGTAATGCGGATCAAGCATATACTTGTAGAAATCATTAATCATGTCAGCCAAACATGATTCATGCCTTCATAACCTTTAACACCATCAGTAACACATCCAAAAAGTAGTCTGATGTTCTGTCAGTTAGTTCTTCCTCTGTTCACACTATCACTCAGGAATCTGGTACTCAACTATTCATATATTTTTCCTTGTCCATCACCGGAGGCTAAATCCTTGGAATCTATTACTCAAGGTAGTCCTCTTGACTTTCCCAAATCCGTACTTCACCAAGATGCTTCCTTTGAGAGATCCGGACCTGTCTATCGGACCTTGCCACAAGCTCTGTTCTTGTTTACCGGACCTCAACAATCTTCATTCTGACTTCTGGTAGAGACACACCATGTCCTGTGGATGTGTGGGATGAACTTTGTTGCCATCAATGACAACAATCATGAATCCATATAGTGTCTCTTGCCAACAATCTCCCCCTTTGGCATTGGTGGCAACACTTAGTGAAAAATGACTAAGTGTTTACACTATGCTCCCCCTTGGCTGATGCTCTGTCTTTATATACATTTTCCAGAGCTCCCCCTTAGTTGGATTCCTCATTTTTCACTGCTCCTCACTCCCCATTTGACATCAATGGCAAAGGGTAGGGTCCGCACACCAAAATTTTCAAAAATTTTACTATACTTAACCGCATAAGTATAAATATACAAGTTGTACTTACATATACTTAAGTATGTCTACAAAAGTGTTCTTCAACTGTACAACTTCTATCGCCCAACTCTGCTTCATCCTGTCCAAAATTGAGATATGCCCACTCAATAGGAATGCAAATGCATCTGCCCTTTTTAGATCTATCGGATCATTGGTCTGGGCTGTAATTTGGGCTTCTGTTATAGCCTCATGCATGGCCTCTAGCTTAGGGACAATTAACCCCCTGAGCTCACTCAACCTGCTTATTCTATTTTTCCTTTCCTTCTCCAATTTCTTGATTTCACTCAAGACTGCGATAGTCTGACATTCTTGATTTGTTATAGAGGATGAAAGAGGATCAAAAATTTGAGACAAGCTTAGTAGTTTGTCTTCTTGCTCTTTTATTTTCTTCTCAATCTCCACTGTTACCTTGGACCAGGAGATACAAAATTTGTATATTTCACTGCCATCCTTAAGAGCATTTTCTAAGCTCTTTATCCCAATGTTCATGTTTCTCCTATCATTAATGATCAAACCCTGTACCTCGGAGAACCTTTTATCCAAAAACTCCTTCTGGACCTTTTCTTCAGCTGATTTTTCTAGAGAATCAAAATGTGTACTAACACTGCTGACTAAGGTTTTGAGATTACTAGAAGAGGAGGCTGTGGGATCTTTCTAAACCAATGGCATAATCTTTTCAAGCACTCTAGAAGCAGCTTCTATCAACTCACAGTCTTCCATATGAGACTTTAGGAGTTTTTCATTAGCCTTAGCATTTGCAAATGAAGCTATCTTCATTGTCTGTACCGGAGAAAGAGAATCAAAATTGAATGGACCTTGTAGAAGCTCCGGTTCATCAGTCTCCATTGTTTCTTTGTTCAGGAATTCTTGGATAGTTTGTGCAGTGTCTCTTGCTGAAGACAGATGTTTCTTCTCTTCTGCAGTTTTGGAGCTATCCTTAGGAGTTTTCTCTCCTTCACCACTAGTAGTTGTGGTTTTCTCTGCTGAAGTCTTCTCTCCTTCTACAACCTTAGCACTGTCATCTTCTTTTTCCTTCACCTCTGCTTCTTTCTCCTATGATTTTTCTTCTCCTTTAGATCCGGAGACTGTAGGGGAAACCGGAGGGGAAATGTTAGTCTATTTAGGGCCCACCTCTTCTGACATTTTCTCAGGAGTTTCTTTTGCAACATTTGTAGTGGAGGGATCAGTACCAAAGTCCTCTATGATAGGAAGATTAAATCTTTTGAAGGTTTTCTAGAGAATCTCTTCAGTGTCCTTGGCTACCTTGTCGGTCTCACCAAGCATAAGTTGATTCATCCTTGCTTTGCTCCTAAATTCATCCTTGCAGTCTTTGAATACCATGTTCATTGTCTTGGGATCAATTGAAGGATATAGCTAAATAGCTATCTGTTCCCAGATCTCAAGGTCTTTTGCCATGGCATTGGTCTTTCTCATTTCCAACTCCTTCTCTAGACTCTTAGGAATTAGAGAGATAATTTGAATAAAAGCTTTATTGTAAATGTTCAAAAACTTAACTGTGGCTTCCTCCAGAATCCTTTTATCTACTTCATTATAATAATCATAGAATTCTGTTAAGGGTTGTAGGTTGCCATCCATAGTGACTGCTTTTACTACATCATCTAAGGAGAGAGTAGGTTTTTCAACAAATTCCTCTTCCTTCTCTTCTTCTCCTTGACCGGATGATTTCTTCTTCTTCTTTAGTTTCCTGATCTCCTCATCTGATTCAGTTTCCTCTTCATCCTTTTGACTTGCATAAGCCCTTGTGGCTTTTATCTTTGATCTTTTCTCTCTTTTACCGGATGCCTGGACTTCCAGTTTTGATCTTTTGGTTGTGACAGGTGCAGATCTTTTTGATGATCTGGTCCAGGTTGAGGTTTCTACCAGAGCACTTTCCTTGCTTTTCTTTTCTGCCTCTTTCTTCTCTTCCTCAGCCCTTTCCATCCTTTTCTTGTGGGCATCAAGTGCCTCCTTTGAGATGCCAAGGCCTTGGGAAATATTTTCTACTTCTTTTCTCACCTTCCTCTTGATCTCTGGTTCTCTGAGTTCAACATGGATTTTTATACTCAGCTCCTCAAAGGTTCCAAACCTTTCTGCTTTTGGATCTTTATGCTGGCTTACCATGTGTTGAACATGCAGCTCCACAATCTGTTCATCAACTTCATACCCCATGGGCATGATCCAGACTGTCCTTGGTTCTACTACCTCCATTAGGCACTGATCAGTCTCTACCATAAAGCAGATTGTGTCTTTGTATTTCTCAACAAGAGACTGGGGAATCCTTTCTCTTGCTTGCATCATGTTCTAAAAGTTCTTGAAATACCCCCACAGAGTTGTATTTTGTGCTTTGTTGTCACCAAGTCCATGTAAATAATCTCTTATTTGGATAGCTACTAGTCTATCATTCTCCCATACCCAGCCATTAGATCCGGGAAGCTCATTCATAAAGTAGAAGAATAAGCACAATATTAATCCACCATACTTGAATGAATTCTTTTTGTCTTTCTTGATTTTCTGCAGATTCTCCAAGAGTTGGTACAAGTGAAGCTGACAAAGATCATAGTCTGCATCCTTTCTTAACATTTCATAAGTAGTATAGATGGCAGTTCCAGGTACAGAATTTTCTCTGCTAGAATGATATATCTTATATCCAATGATCATAGAAGCAAACTTGACATCCGGATCAGTGATGTCATCTACTATCATTGCTCTTTTGTCAAACTTAGAACCAGTAGCCTCACTCACAGTTTGGTTCTTTACAGATTTAAGAACAGGAATCCCACCGGATGAGTGTAGTCCGGTAACTGCCCTGATGGCATCTTTAGTGATCTTGAATGGTCCATTTAACCGCATGAAATTGTCATGTATTCAGCTCAAAATGTACCTAACCCATTCATCCTCTGTAAAACAAGGGAAATGTATGTATTGTGCAAAGTGCTTGTTCCGGAGGCCTATGTATTGGGGTTTGAGCTCAAATGAATCATCTAACATTTGTTTGTGATAGATATCTCTTAGTTTGAATTCCCCAAACTCTTCAACATTTGCATGTATATAAACCCTAATATCTTCGGTGTGCAACACACCATGCGGAACACTAGAAAATGCACCTAGGGGATCTACCTCCAAGGATTTATATGGATGTTTCTTAAATGAAGGTTGAGGTCTCTTAGAGATCTTTACTATATTCAGAGTAGCCATCATCAAACAATCTTACTGAAGGATATCAAGAACAATAAATACCTTTTACATAGGTTAGGGCACACGAAGAAATCCGAATAGAGCTGTATGAAGAGTTGCCTTAATCTTTTGGGAGAAGTTGTTTGCAGAGCTCCTTTTCTTTCTTCTTCGCATGTGAGTGTACAAGTGTGTAAATGACAAACAAATGAACTCTTTTATTCCAAGAAGCCCTAATTTTCACCCTGCAATAAATGCGCAACCTAATTTATTTCGGTTTGCCTAGTTTTCCTTGTTCAAGGAGGAAGAAACTCATCCAGATCATTATGATTCCCTTGTGATCGATGTTAGTGACGAATCATCATATCCACTTGTCCTTCTGATCATCTTGTGTATCCACAGATCAAGCTATATCAATTTGGATTCATACCAGGCCAATCTTGTGAGAAACTTATTTTACCAGAAGACTTGCTTAACCGGACCAATTCTGAAGGAATTGAACTTTTTAAATTTTCTTGTAGATCTCTCAGATCTTTACCTAACCTTCTTTACATGTTTCTCTAGAAACCCTTTGATCCGCAGCTTCTCATGTGCCAATTTCAAGCACCACTTAACTGGTTGGGGGAACAAGGTTTTCTTTGTGTCTCCCCCTGAGCCAGAGCTCACCTTTTAATTTCTGTAAGGAATATCAGCACCAGAGTCTGGTGTGGATCCAACCTCTACATTCTCTAAACTTTTCTTCACCCAAATCTTGTTCATCTCATTCCTAACTTCATCTGCATTCACCTTTTGTTTACCCTTATCTTGATTCTGATTATGATATACCAGACCTCTTTTCTCCTGATTCTTGCTTCTACAGAATTTTGCAATATGACCGGATCTATTACAGATTTGGCAAATAACATTTCCTTGTATATTTGATTGATATCCTCTTGATCTGCATTGATTAGCCATATGACCTATTCTATTGCATGTAAAGCATCTACCATTGAATGATTTGTTCATTTGCATATTTCTGCATTCATGAGATTTGTGACCATACCTTTTGCAGTTAAAACATTGTCCAGAGAAGAATGAATTTGTTTGATTCATTCTGTTTCTGCACTGATTAGTTTTGTGACCAAAGTGATTGCAGCTGTGGCAGTATCCATTGAAGGATGGATATCTTTGAGCATTGGGTTGTCTTATCGGAGGTCTTTTAGGCTTGTTCCTTGGATTTTCTGATCCAAAATTCTTTTGACCAGATCCGAAGCTTTCTCCTTTCTCATATCCCAAACCACACTTGTCATCTACCTTCTTTTGACTTTCAAGAACTTCAAGTTGAGCAGAACTTATCTTGAATTTCTCTTTATATTCATTTGCTATTTGAAGATCCCTTTTGAGAGAGACAATTTGATCCTCAAGTTTTTCTTCATTATCTTTAGCATCATCAAGATCAGATTCAAGATGTCTAATAATTCTATCCATCTGGTGGCAATCTTCTTATTTCTCCTTGAGAGATTGTCTTAGATTATATTCAGTTTTTCTTTTCTCTTCAACTTCTTGGGTAAACTTTATAACTCCTGATTCCATTTCATGTCTTACCATAATGATTTCTTTTGATAACTTTTCACATAACTTGGTTTTCTCAGTCAGCTCTTCATTTGCATTACTTGCTTCACCTTGTCTTGCCAATTCTTGAGGTAGCTCCTTTCTCTTTTTCATAGAGAGACTTAATTTGTGTTTTAGTTCTCTCATGAAATCATCAGCCTGTTTGAGTCTTTCCTTTAATTCATTGACTGCAGAGTTTGACTGTTCAAGATCCTCAAGGGCAGTCTTGAGTTGCTCCCTTAAACCATATGCATCCATTTGGACTCCCAGATCTTCCTCGAGCTGTTAGACTCTGTTAGGAGGAACTTAGCTCTGATACCAATTGTTGATAACTAAGAGGGGGGTGAATCAGTTATCCTAATTATTTCTTCTTTCTGAACTTTGTTATTAATCAATGCAGCATTAATTCAAACAAGCAAACATTACCATGAAATGAAAAACATATGACACAGTATTTTTGACATGGAAACCCTGTTAAGGGAGAAAACCACGGGGTGATTAACCCAAAGATTATTCTCTGTTAGAAGAATAAGGAATTACAAAATGGTACTTGCCAATTAGGGCTCACTGCCTGAGCACACTGCTCACAAAGGAGGCACACTGCCTACAAAAGAATGTTATACAATACTTGAACTGATTGGAAGCATCCACATATGCTGGAGTTCAGTTCCAGTTAGGCTTAGTACACTGATCTGCTGCACTTCATCTTTCCTCTTCTCTTATGCTGCTTTCCTTTCACATACCGGACCTTCCTTACTACTTCTACTCTGCTCTGCTTTTATTCACATAGCACATATCACCACAACACTTCTCACAACTAAATCCATCCTATATATATATATATATATATATCCGCACAAGTGATTTCATTATCTTTCTAGTCGGCACCCGGAACAGTCAATCTTCTCACAACCTCTGTTCTGTCGGCTGAATTCTTACACATCAAGTAATGCAGATCAAGCATATACTTGTAGAAATCATTAATCATGTTGGCCAAACATGATTCATGCCTTCATAACCTTTAACACCATCAGTAACACATCCAGAAAGTAGTTTGATGTTCTGTCAGTCAGTTCTTCCTCTATTCACACTGTCACTCAGGAATCTGGTACTCAACTATTCATATCTTTTTCCTTGTCCATCACCGGAGGCTAAATCCTTGGAATCTATTACTCATGGTAGTCCTCTTGACTTTCCCAAATCCGCACTTCACCAAGATACTTCCTCTGAGAGATCCGAACCTGTTTGTCAGACCTTGCCACAAGCTTTGTTCTTGTTTACCAGACCTCAACAATCTTCATTCTGACTTCCAGTAGAGACACACCATGTCCTGCGGATGTGTGGGATGAACTTTGTTGCCATCAATGACAACAATCATGAATCCATATAGTGTCTCTTGCCAACAGGAATGTCTCCCTAGACTGCAATACGTCTCGTATCTCCTCCTACAATCACGCAAAGCAAGGCGTCAATCTAAAGCTGCATATACCATACTCAACATATCTACTGCACTATATCAACTAAACTTAGCATTTTATATTGATCAAAACAGCACACTACATCTCTTGACTAGATTTTTGCAATCTCAGAGATAGCTCATCGATTTCTACGTCAAACAAGATGCTCATCGAATCAATTTGGCTAAGTAATTTGCTATCCAAAGCAAATGCGCCGCTACAGGTGGTAAAAGCATCATTTCTTTGCATATGCGCAGCTTTTGGTAAAAGCACCGCTAAAATTAGCAAAAGCGCCGCCAAATGACATATGTGTTATTACATTGCACATATGCGCAAGATCAACAGATGCACAGCTACATTCCGCAGATGTGCCGCCAAACTACAGGTGCACCGCTAAAATGCACAGATGCGCAGCTTTAACATATGCGCAGCCAAACTAAGCATATGCACCGCCAAACTATGAACGCGCCGCCAAATTTGACATATGCGCAACTTTAACAGATGCGCAGCCAAACTATGCATATGCGCTGTGAAACTACAAATGCGCCGTTTCGCGCTGCATATGTGTCGTTCTGCAGTTTAGCGCATCTATTTGACCTATTTTCTACTTGCATTTATGACACCCTAATGCGACTCTAGGGGAAAAATTTCAAAGCACATACCAAGGGTCCTGTCTCTACTGGCCACCTGAATCGTCGGACTCGCTCGAATCGGTGCTCCTCACGTGGAATGTCTGCTGCTCTGGCTGCCATGCTGATCCAAGTTGCTCTAAGCTCTCTATATCCAATCCAGATCAAACAAGTGTACAAATGACTAATCTTGTGGACCCAGCTCCTATTTATAACTTGTAAACCCTAACTCTAGCTAGGTGATGACTGTGACTACTTCCCGTGCCTGTTTTCCCTCTAGTTTTCTTCCTATTTCCCTTAAACGAATCCTTTTTCCTCCAACCTAACCTCACCCCTTCGTCTTCATGAGATTATCCATCTCCAAGTCTTTCACCCTTTTCCCGTCCAATCTCCTGAGGGGACATCCTATCGTCATTAAACTTGTACCAGGGGCAAACTGGGGCATGTATCACTATTAGACTATCGATTTCTTTGAAACAACGCTGTAAACAGCATTGCATCAAAGAGGGGCAAAATGTATATGCCTAAAAATGACACAATTCAACTAAATAAATATTCTAAATATTTATTCCATTCTTCTACCAATTAAATAAATATTCCAAATTTATTTAAGTGGTTCACTATTCCATAATTAAATAAATTCAATTTATTTAATTAAGATCCTTAAATTCTTCTAATGTCCTACACAATTAAATAATCATAAATTATTTAATTAATCCAAATTCCTCTATCCTAAGTTCTAATTCCAAAAATCCACCTCACACTTACACCTCACTTTTCCACCTCACCTTGTCCACCTCATCGGGTTGCACATGTAATTAAATATATTAAATATTTAATTACCTATTTTCCCCCTCACCCACATGTCCTATTTCTTCTCAAATCAGGAGTTAGTTAACTAATCAATCAAAAGTGTTAACTAACCAGTCAATTGAGTTAATCCCTCAATCAATTCAGTCAATTCCATAATTCATTCTTCCAACTGACTAATCAAGTTTGTTAACTGATCAGTTAAAAGAGTTAACTCTCCAATCAATGTTGTCAAATCCCCTCTTTCATGATGGAGATGAGACACTTGTCATATTTCTACTGGTTGCACATTCCTCAACCATCCTCAGCCATTGATCATCACACTTCCTCTCAACCGTTGATTCTCATTCTTCTAAGTCTATAAAAGAAGCTTCATCCCTCCATTCTATTCATCTAGATTATTTGTATTGTTACTCTGTAGAATTCTACCCGCGCGCCTTTGGCACCCCCAATACAATCTACTTGAGATCACCATTTTCTTTGAAGCTCTACTTCACAGCATTATCTATCAACACAGCCATTTACTATCGACATCCTACAACACAACTAAAAGAGTGCACTCACTGAGGGCCTACTTCATCAGCAAAGGACGGCTGTAATAGGCGAACAACAGAAGCTTTGGAAGAGGGAAGGTTTGCACTGTATTGTTCATTGCCTCATTTCATTCAATCTTTCTTATTTTCATTATTCTGTTGATGTTTGGGTTTATTATTGTTCATTTGATTAAACCACATTTTACCCTAACAAGACTAGTGGGCCCTAAGGGTGCGACATTTTCACACATTGAATTCTTGAGAAGAAGGAGCAAAGGAGAGATGGCAGAGCGCAATCCCAAGTTCCCACGACTCACCCACATTTTCGAGCATTTCTGATCGTATGGCTGGGCACTGGAGGCTGGACCCCAGGTAGGGCCTAACCCTAGCTTTGTGATTTTTTATTTTTTCGCATTTTTGGGCTTCAGGAATTGGGGATTAGCATTGTGGCGCTATCGCAAGACCGCACGGCGCTAAAAAGAAGCGGATTAGCGCAATCCTCTGGATTGGTGCTATCTGCTAGGGTAGAGTAGAGGTAGATTGGTGCCAAATGTTTAACGTTTTGGCACCATCCTCTGGATTAGCACAATGTGCACAAGGTTTAGGATTCTAGCGTTTTGGTGCCAAATAGGTAGCAGGGTAGCGCTATATTCTAGATAAGTGTTATGCTAGATAATGGTGCTATCTTTAGTATTAGCGCTATGTGTAGGAGTAGCGCTATATTTGATATAGGTGCTATCGAGAAGAGTGGTGCCATTATGTATATTGGTGCCAAATGGAAGAGTAGTGCCATTTGTTTAAATGGCACGAAGAGGCTACGCAGTGGCGCTATATTGTGAATTAGCGCCCTGGGGAAATGTGATAGCGCTATCATTAAAAATGGCACAAAATATGGTCTATTGTGGCACCAAAATACTTTTGGCTTTCAACATTAGAAGAAAGGGAGTGGATTCAAAAAAAGATAGATAGATTTTTTACCAGAAAACTGTGGATGTAGGATACGAGGTCATTTATAGTGTCCTCGTAGGAGCAACGCGTGTTGTCTATGATGGCGCTATTTGATCAGTTTGATGATGCTACCCGGGCTCAACTGGCAAGGTTAGGGCTTTTGATAGCTGCATCGATGCCAGTGCTGCAAGCTCATAGAGCTCTAATTACAGCTATTGTAGAGCGGTATCGGCTAGAGACTTGTTCATTTTTGCTTCCCACTGGCAAGATCACCATCACTCTTGAGGATGTTTATCGCATCCTCAAGCTACCGATTCATGGACTCCGAGTGACATATGACACAAGGAGGGGATGGAGGGCCTTGATTAGAGTATTTAGCTGCAATCACATGGATTTATCAGTAGACAAGAGGGAGATGAGCTATGAGGGAACACTGTCGGCAGGTGTAGACCACTTTGCTATATTCTTGTGTGCATTGATTGGTGGCGTAGTGATGCCCGATAGGAGGGGCAGGGGATTTCCAGTTGGATGGGGAGAGGTGATTGAGGGGATGGTCAGACATGAGACCGTGTATGCCTGGGGACCGACGATGTTAGCGCAACTCTATCATGAGATGCATATAGTTGTTTATCATTATGATTCAACTTTATCAGCCAGGGTTACTTTGCTGCATGTGTGGATCTGGGAGCATATTCCGGTCACTCAACCGAGATGTGGATACTATCACCATTAGTTTGAGGCCCTTGTGTTCATATATCGAGATGCTAAGTATACATACACTAGGCAGGTTCGATATTGGAGATGGGCATTGGATGACATCATTTGGGTTATCTAGCGACCATACATCAGAGTGGAGTCCTGTCCAGATGACGATGTTCACATGCCATTCACTTTCCAATAGCGCTACCTGATAGGTCAAGGGGACCACATGATCGATATGTATCTACCATCATGAGTTATGCGGTAGTTTGGGTTACGACAGGATGCTCCATAGCAGATGGTGATTTTTACACGGACCCGTCGAGATGTCTATTATTGGCCTGCAGCCATACAGCCCCGAGTTGCCCTAGAGGATTTTGCGGCTTTGGAGCCATTGATGTGGGATTGGCAGAGTGTGATCAGGGATGCAGGCACTACTCCTGCATATGAGACATGGTGGAAGATGTGGCAACCTACACGGTTCACCGACCCTGTAGAGGAGGTAGTCCCCACGGAGGAGGCAGCAACATCAGGGGATGAGGAGTCTAGGGAGGATGGAGATGATGAGTCTGATGGAGATGATTTCCTGGAGGAGGGTGAGGAGATTATTTTGGACTACCTTGTGGAGGTTGGAGGGGATGGGGAGGAGAGGGAGCTTGGGAGAGATGGGGAGCCGATGGATGTGTTAGCAGCAGTAGCAGCTGGACAAGTCAGGCTCAGGGGAGAGGGACAAATAGGTGGTAGTTCACAGGTGCCCCAGCAGTAGGTGTGACAGGGGATACCTACACAGTAGGTATCTATTAAGCAGGTCCATATTGGAGTGGTACGGAGGCAGGGAGGACCTCGACAGCATGGGGGACAGCCGAGGGTAGGTAGAGGTGTTCTACCCCAACCATAGGTATCGCAGTAGCAGCAGGCTGTTACAGCAGGACAACAAGCAAAGGTAGACACCTCAGTGGCAAGTGGAGATTCAGGGCTTCAAGGGTCTCATCTTGTAGGTGGCCTTAGAGTGGAGAGGAGGAGGAGGTTGAGACTCTACGGGCAAAAGTAGCCAATTTGCAGGAGGCTTTAGAGAGTCGCGAGGCAGAGCTAGTGTAGTTGCAAGGGATAGTTGCACTATTAGATGGTACAAATAGATAGGAAGCTACATTATGGGCATAGTTAGCCCAGGCTCAAGGTGAGATAGTGGTTTTGACAGGAGAGTAGGATGCGGCACTTGGGAGAGCTCGGCAGGCGGAGGCTACAGTGGGTAGTTTACAGGCTTCAGGTGTTGATATGGCCCCAGTTTTGACACTGATGTAGACACAGTTGTCCCAAGCACAGGGACAGTTGTCTCAGGTACAGGGATAGTTGTTAGAGGCCAGAGGATAGATGGATTATTATCAAGGCCTCTATCACACGGTAGTGCCTGCAGAGCAGCATGCACCGAGCTACAGTCAGCTCAGTGGATCCAGGATGTCTAGGTCACACAGGTCTAGATCAGTTCAGTTTGTTCAGCAGGTGATGGGTCCCCCATCACATGTACCCCAACAGGTTACACAGGTATAGGTTCAGTCATAGCCACAGCCACAGGTAGGACCACAGCCACCACCAAGACCAAGATCCCCCACTAAGTTAGAGAGAGGGTCCTCTATGTGACAGTTGTATCATTTTGGTCCTTGGAGGCATTGTATCATGACATGTTATTATATTTTTTTATGTATATACATGAGTGATGTATATTTTTGCGATGATGATATATGAGATGATGATTTTTGATGGCCTATTTGTTTATTTATGATGCTTTTATATGATTATGATGACGCTTATGTTGATGGATGCAGTATGCTTTATGGATTATATGCTATCGATGTGTTGTGTTTATGCAATGTATTATGTTGATGTTATGGATGTACCTATTGATGTAATATGATGGATGTAATGACGGTCTACTTATTTTGATATATGCATGTTTGTGATCTATGGACTACGATGTATAGTACAAATAAATGTTCAGATTAATAAACATTTATTATGGATGTAAAATGTAATGCAATGGAATTGTATGTTTATCTTAATAAACACATGTTATGTATGGAAATATGGATATGCAACTAGGTGGTTATAAAATGTAGCTAAATGATTATGATTATTATTATGCAATGTAAATGTAACTAAATGATTATGAAATGATATATGGAATGCAATGTAATGATTATGGAATGCAAACTAAGTGCGAATTAAGTGATTATATGAAATGCAATTTAAATGATTATAGAATGGAATGTAATGATTTATGATTTTAAAATGCACCTAAGTGATTGCAAACTAAATGATTATGATATGCAATGACTTCTAAGAAAGCGAGGTAGAACTCCCTAAGATGATCCCTAAGGTCTCCCTTTCCCTTGTATTTATCAAATTTGGGCATTTTAAAATTTTTGGGGAAAGGGGGCATGTACAATGTTCGATCAAACGGATAGGGACAAATATCCTCAAACGAATAATGCTTGTGTTTGCCCCCAGTTTGTATATCGTCTACTTTTTGAATCAAGGCTTGTACAATGCTTGTTAGATCTAGGGTTGGTGGCGGTTGTGGTGTGTAGGTTTGTTGATTGATGAGATGTTGGAGATTGGGTGGGATTTGATGTTGGAGGTTTTGGGAGATCATGTTTTGGTACTATGGGGTGGTGTTTTGGTTGAGTTGTGCGAGATATTGTTGGTAAGCGTGGATTTGTTGGAGAATATGAGGAGGTATTTGAAGGAGGTATTTGAGGATTGGGATTATGTTGTGTTGATGACACTACGGGGTTTTGTAGATATGTGAGATTAGACGGATTGACATTGGATGGGTTGACATTGGATTTATTGATGTTAGATGGGTTGGTCGTGTTGTAAGGTGGTTGTGAAAAGAATTATTTCATGTAGGCTATGGTTTTGGGATTGAGTGGAGGCACACTTGTGGAAGCACTTGTTTGCGTGGGATTCCCTTGGATGCCCAAGGTGATTTGCGAAACGGAAGGGTTTATGTTAGTTATGGTAGTGGATGTGATGACGGGTTGGGAGGTGGTAGGATTGGAGACATTTGTGGGAATCGTAGATGTGGTAACACTAGAGCTTGTGGGGGTGGTAGATACAATGGGAGTTGGGGTTTGAGAGATAGTAGGTTGGGTGTTTGATGTAGATGGTTGGGAGGATGTGGTAGGATTGACGTTAGAGGTGGATGGTTGGGACGATGTCATGTTGTGGGGTGGTTGGGCACCAATTTTGAGGAGATAGTCAAAGTATCTATTTGGATCTGACCTTAGGACTTTGTCAAGCATGTCCATGTTATTGGCGTCTTGTGTAAAGTTCAAGACATCTTGATCATCTTGGGATAGGGTGGTGACGTTTTGGATGGGTGGTGGTGGTTGCAAGAAATGGAAGGGATTTTAATTGGGATTATATCTCAGAATTTGAAAGACCGAAGGTGGGTTGTGTGTTTGGTTGATTGGTAGGTTGTTGTCATTGGTATTAGGCATTCCTATGCCCATATATTGTCCAAAGTCTGTCATTGCTTGATTCTTCTTGTGTTGTGATCTAGTTATGGGCATGCAAGTGTATGGATTTGATTTTGAGGTGGATGAAAGGGGGATGGAGACCTTAGAGAATCCGGATTGATTTGTTGGACCCCAAAGAGGATGTGGTAGTGGAATGGAATAAAAGATGAAAGGGTGATTGTAGCGTGATAAAGGATAGATTTTCACTTCTTATATGATTCTTCAAAAAAGTGTCAATCTAAGGATGATACGGGGGGTGATATTGATGTTTACAAAAATTTGGACCAAAATGGTAGATGATAGATGGAGTTTGTTTGAGGATGATTTGACGGAAGGGATTTTTTTTTATGTTGATTTGGAGGGTGAAATTTTTAGATGAACTAGATATGGGGTATGATGTTTTTTGAAAAAGGATTTGAAGGTCAAGGAATGAGCTTAGGTAAGATCTAGTTTTGTGATGCACATATGGATGTTTTTCTTTGTTTGGGGTAGACTAATGACCTTACACAAAGAAGGATGATTATTTTACTTGAAAGGTTAACTAATGACTCTCCAATCTAGCCTTAGCTCAAAGGGATGACAAGTTTTGGATGTTGGTTGATGGTTCTTTGATGGGTGTTTGGTTTTTTAGAATATATTGGATGCATTTTTTATGAGAGAAGCGAAAGGATTTTGGAATGATTTTTTGTGGCAAGGATGTTTGTTTGGTCCAAAAAGGTATGCAAAGATTAATGAGGATGAATGGATATGAAATTGGGTGGATTATGGTATAGCAAAGGGTCCGATAATGATAATGATTAATTCTCTAAGGTCAAAATGAAGGTATGATTGGAATTTTTTTAGAAGAAAATGGGTGGGGTATTGATGGATTTTTGGGAAGGTGCTTATGGATTATGGTCAGGCAGGTGCTAAACATCACAATGAAATTCGTCTTAGTTTCAGGGAGGTCAGTCTGCAAATAGTGCCAATCCATAGGTGAAATGGCACCAAAAACAGATAGAGATGGCACTGAAACATGTCAGTGTTGGTCGAAGCTCTAAAAAAGATAGATTTTGATGACAAATTTAGATTTGTTTTGATATGAAGTTTGATCAAATGATTTTTATTATCTCTTGGAAAGTTTCTTGAAAGCACTTTAAGCACAATAACACACAATAACCAAGATTTTGTTTGTGAAAAGACATGTGATTTTCTTAAACAAGCACTTTGCACAATCTAAGGTGAAGATAGGATAGTATTTGTTGAATCCCCTAGCTGTGCCTATTCAAAGTGGGTAGCTCCAGGATCTTGATAGCACTGGCTCCCCCTTACAGTGCACTCACTTCTCACACATAACAAGATTCTAGTTTCCACGAAGGCTTGTCCCTCACCAAACCTTAGGATTGTCCCTACTACCTCGGCTAAGAACCGCATGAATCAGGGCCGCTTCAAAGGTTACCCTTCTGCGTCAACAAATAGAAGGTTTTTGGCTTGCTAAAACAGAAGTTTGTAGTAAGTGCATTCATTTAGGTGACCATACATGCGGCAGCGCTACTCTCCATTATGGAGTCTCCTAGCCTTCAAGGGTTATGCCTTGGAGGGTTTTGGGGGAGGTTGGTTGTCAGTATGACACAACAACACCTGTTGCTTGTGACTTTCATCACAAACACATTATTTATATAGCGATTTGAAAGAGCTTGGCTTTATCTTGTTTCCACTTGGGTCATTCCCACCTTTCAAAGTGGGGTGGCAGGCCCTCTAAAGGTTTAACAAAAGCAACACAACCACAAAAATACTTTTGATCCCCAAGTTCATACAAGGATGCGAGGGGAGAGCATACGTATATTTTGTGCTTGGGTTACACTAAACAAGGTTCATTTTTAGTTCTTTGGATTATGTTGGGGGTGATTTATGCAAGTGTTGTGAGAAACTTTTGATTCCCAAGATCACCAATGGTGTGAGGGAAGAGCATACACTTTTCACCACACAAACATCATCACAACACACTTCACACAGTTGATTTGTTTTCTTGCTTAGATGAGTGAAAAATGCAGATTGTTGTTCTTTTTAATCCAATGAGTTATGATGCACTTTGTGGTTCTTTTTAAGCCCAAAATCAAAATGTTTGTAGATTGTTGTCAAGCACTTGTTAATTTTAGAGCACCAAGTTCAATTGTTGTTTAAGCTAAGGCACACAAAGATTTTGTTTGTTGTTGATCAATTTAAGTGCACCAAATTGAAATGTTGTTTCTAAGCTAACATACAAAGATGAAAAACCCTACAAGAACTTGTTAGTGGCTCTAGAATGATGGTGATGACTTGAAAATAGCTTTCTAGTCCCTGCATAGAACCCAAAGTTAGCCTATAAAAATAGCACTAAAACAGAGATCAAATGGCGCCACCTTCGACCGCAATCGCTCTACTGACAGAAACTGACCTAAAAACTTGATTGCCCTAGAAAATAGCACTGATATACCTACACATAGAGTTGATATACAACATAGCACTAAAACAAGATACAGAATGTGCCAAAATAATAGATAGCACTAAAATATATTACAGAAGGCGCTAAAACTAAATATGGCACTAATATGTATGTAACAAGGTGCCACTGTGTGTGCATTTGAATGGTCTAGTCGACAATGTAATATAGTGTTGCTCTGGGTGTTGATAGCACTGATACGAGGTTGAACTTGTCAGGCCTACAAAACAAAGGTCTTCCTAACCAAAACAAAGGGTTAGACTGCAAAAAAAAGGGTCTTGTTAGTCTTGTCAACCTAGTGAATGGAAACCAAAACAAGATGAAAGCAAAAATGGTGTATTTGGTTCTCAAGAAAATTTTGGCATGACTTCCCCCTCTTTATGCACGATGTCTGCAAAAATAGAGACCAAAGAAACATAGGAAGACAATAGAAAAACCAAAAAGCAAAAGAATGTGTGAGTAAAATCTAAGAAAAAAGTGCCATGTCAAATAGCGCTGAAACAGAAGATAGCGCTGAAATGCGCCACAAATGGCGCCACTGCACAGGTACATAGTGCCACACCTGTAAAACACAGCTCAAACAACAAAAACTCACAAAAATATAATTAGATTGAGACCTTGTGGGTCCCACCAGGCGTGCCAATGTGATTAGTGAAATCAAAATGAGATAGAAAAACACAAAACAAGTGCATAAAAACAAATGTTATACCTCACTATGACTCACAAATCCAAGATAGGGTTGTAGAAGCATGCACCCAAGAGCTCCTAGATGTACCCTAGATAATGGATTCAATGTGAAATGCTCTATCAAATGCAACTCACAAGCTAGCTCAAGAGATTTTTTGGCATGGTAACATTACTTAGAAATTGGATCCTGAAATGGCTTGGAAGATGTTGTATTTATAGGCATTTTGGAGAGATTTTGATCCAAGGGTTGAGATTGATTTGGGAGATCAATGGTGGAGGATGAAGATAATGTGGAGGGCCTAGATTTCATCTTGGAGGATGGAGGGCTAGGAATAAAGATAAATTTTATATTCATCTTGGGAAATGGGTGAATTAAATGAGGTTGGGTGAGATGGATTATTTGTGAATTAAAATTCACATGGAGAAGGGTAAAATGAATTAAAAATTCATTTGGGGAAGAGTGGATATTAATGAGGTATGGCATGTGTAAGGGGTGTAAGGGGTATTAAATGTGATGTTGGACACGTGTATAAAAAATTGATTTATGTGGGATATATTTCAATTTTTTATTTGGAGTATGTGGGGAAGGGTGTTAAGCTAGGTTTGACCACTTTAATTAGGGTGATTAGCCTAATTAATATGGTTGGAAAAAATTAGGGAATGGGTTAATGAGAGGTTAAGATTAATTAAATAAGGTTTTATTTAATTAATCCTAAGGCTAGGAAGAGATAGGCTAGGGTAGGCAATTAAATAATGACTATTTATATACCTAGGGTAGGGATAGGTTAATTAATAGGCTAAATTAATTAGTTAAACATGATTTAGCTAATTAATTGGATTTAATGAGGAGGGGGGAATTAACCAAATAAATATTGCATATTTATTTAATTAATTGGCTAAGGTTGAACTATTGAATTAATAAAATTAATCCAATTGTTGGGGATAGAATGATGAAAAATTAAGTGATGAAGGGATAATTAATTAAATAAAAATTTGATTAATTGATTAGAAGGGAAATTGGTATGTTTAGGGATATCAGGAGTCGGTTTGACGATGGAGACATTTTTAGGTGTCTACAATTTGTACTATCCTTCTTTATTTAGTTCTTTGTGATCTACTCTTCTTTTACATCCCCTTTCTTTGCTTACGTCTCACCGGTTTTATTTTCTTTCTCATTTTATAGGAGCTCTCTTTTTAGTTTTTTGTTTAGTTTTATTCTTATATAGGTAGACTCATTTTCATTTTTATGTATATTTATGCTTACACTCTTCTTTTTATTGTCATACAAGTTAACCCTTACTTATGTAGATATATATTCTATTGCTTGATTGCATTTATTTTCTCACTATGTTTGCCCTCATTTCTCCTTTATAGTAATTATATTTTTTTCCACTCTTATTCCTTCTTTTTTGTTTTTTACATCCTATATATTGTTTTTTCTTTATTTAGATTTATAAATTTAGTTATTGAATATTTTTGTTTCTTTTTTGTTTTTTCTTTTTTGTTTGGCTCATGATTTTTTCTCTTCCCCCTTCTTGTTCTTTTCTTTCTTTTCTTGATTATGGTGCTCTATGTTTTAGGTTGCCAATCCTTAGATACTCTTTCATTGCCCTTTCTCTATTTTCTTTGCAATTGTTTTTAACCCCTCTCCTTGTTGATGCCTTGGTCTTTGTACCATCCCCCTCCCTCCCTCTATTTAACCTTGTAGAAAGGTCTATAAACTGTTATTTTTCATTCTCTTTTCTAGCTCTCCTGATGATGGATCACGGAGCGATTCAAAACGTTGAGATAAAAAACTCACACACAGTTTAATCCTGAAGCTCTCAAGACATATTAACCAAAGTTTTATGTTTGATCTGTCTCTTCTGATCTCCATTCCTAGAATGTACCTAGTTGCCCTTAAGTTTTTCTTCTCAAACTGTGCTGACAACTGAGACTTCAAATCAGAAATCATATTCTTACCATTCCTAATTAGCAACATATCATCAACATATAGTGCAATAATGAGAATACGATCATTGTCAAATTTATAATACACACAATGATCTAATTTCGATCTCAGATATTCAATTGACAACACAAAGGCATCAAATTTCATGTACCACATCCTAGGAGATTGCTTCAAACCATACAAAGACTTCTTTAACTTGCAAACCAAATTTTCTTTACCTCTTTCTATATAATGCTCTGGATGTGACATATAAATCTCTTCCTCCAAGTCACCATGAAGGAAAGTTGTCTTCACATCCATTTGTTCCACTTCTAAATCATAAGCAGCAGCAAGAGATAAAAGGAACCGATAGATGTCAACTTTGCAACGGGACAAAAAATTTCACCATAATCAATTCCCTCCACTTGTGAATACCCCTTCGCAACCAACCTGGCTTTATACTTTTCAATACTGCCATCTGCACCAAATTTCTTCTTGAAAACCCATTTGCATCCAACAAGTTTCTGACCATCAGGAAAAGGCACCAAGTCCCAAGTTTTATTCTTTTCTAAAGAAGCCATCTCATCTTCCATGGCCTCCTTCTAGGAACCTGCAACTTTCCTGCCCATAGCCTCTGTCATAGTTGTAGGCTCATTAGCATTAGTAAGCAAAGCAAAAGCACAACTAGAATCAAGCAATGTATAACCAAACCTCTCAGGTTGCTTCCTGACTTTTGTGGATCTCCTCAAAGGCTGAGGTGGAGTTTCTACTTCATCTTCTAAACTTTCAGAGTTGCCAAAGCTCTCCTCATCATCAGGTCCAATAGGGTCATTCGGTTCAGTCTTCTCAGGAGTAGAAGGAAACTGAACCACATCCTCTTTCTTTTCTTTCTTTTCTGGCTATAGAATAGTGGAAGAGGGTGTTAGCTCTCTGAAAATAACACTTCTACTATACAACACTTTTTCAGCCATAGGATCCCAAAGCTTGTATCCTTTCACACCGACACCATAGCCAATGAAGATACACTTAACAGCCTTGTTCTCCAATTTAGACCGTTTCTCCCTTGGCACATGTGCATATGCCTCACAACAAAAAATATGAAGATGTCTAACTGAAGGCTTCTTACCAAACCACACCTCCATAGGTGTCTTACCAACAAGAGCTGATGTAGGAGACCTGTTTACCAGGTAGAAAGCAGTGGCTATAGCTTTAGCCCAAAACTTTTGTTCGAGGCTTGGTCCACTAAGCATACTCCTAGCCTTCTCCATTAGTGTCATATTCATCCTCTCTACAACTCCATTTTTCTGTGGGGTGTATGGAGTTGTCTTATGTCTTTCAATCCCTTTCTCTTCACAAAACTTATCAAACTCTACCAAACAAAACTCACCATCGTTGTCAGTTCTCAAATACTTAATCTTTTTACTAGTCTAATTTTTAACAAAAGCTTTAAACTCTTTAAACCAACTAAAGACTTCAGATTTGCTTCTGAGAAAATAAATCCATGTCCATCTATTGTAGTCATCTATGAAATATATAAAATATATAGATTTAGAGATTGAAGGAACATTAACTAGACCAAACACATCATAATGAATAAGATCCAATACACCAGAACACTTATGAGAACCCGAGTAAAACTGAACATGGTTTTGCTTTCCATATATACAATGTTCGCAAAAGTCAAACTTGAGATTACAATCATTTAACCCCTCAACAAGGTTTTTATTCTTCAGGGTTCTAAGACCCTTCTCACCAATGTGGCCAAATCTCTTATGACATAACATTGTCTTTTCAGCAAGAAGTTTAACTTCTAGAGCATGTGCACCCTTGGGTACCCAAAAAGAACAACCATCAAAATTTGTTACAATAGACTTTCTCACTGCCGGTTCCAATGGTGGGGATGAAGTGACTGCAACTCTTTTCTTTGAGTCAAAAAAACTATTGCACTATGAAGTGCATGCCTCCAGCTGAAACAGAGTACCTCTCTGAGTACCCTTTGCAAGCACCATAGCTCCTCTTGTCATCTTGCATCCTTCTTTTGAAAAGACAACCTGCACACTTGCATCATTCAACTTACTTATAGAAAGCATGTTTCATGCTAAGCCTGGGATGTGCATAACCCCAAAGATCCCCTTCACTCTCCATCAGGGAATCAGATTGAGACTCTTCCACAACCAACATTCTTCAGATGAGAGTCCTCACCCAAGTACACTCTTCCACCATCGAACTCTTCATACTTTGTAAACCAGTCTTGATGCGATGTCATGTGGAAAGATGCACCAAAATTAATCAGCCACACATCATCAAATGCATGGGTGGCCAAGACTGCAATGAAGGCATCACTCTCATCTTGTGACTTGTCAAAATTTGAATCTGGGATATTCTTCTTTTTCTTCTTTTTCTCCTCTTTGCATTCCTTTTGGAAATGCCTAGTTTTCCCATAGTTCCAATATAGTACCTTGGACTTTCCAAGAGATTTGGATCTCCCATGGGATTTGGATCTACCCTTCTCAGCTTTCTTGTCTTTCTTTTTCCCTTTCTCTCTGGGTCTTCCACGAACTGCAAGAGCTTCTTTGGCTGACTCAGATGACTTTCTCCACATCTCTTCAAATAACAATGAAGACACCACATCTTCCATTTTGAAAGTGGATGTGGTACTCCCAATGGCCATAAGAAGATGATCCCATGGATCCAGTAAAGAACAAAATAGGGTCATACACCGATCCTCCTCCTCCATCTTCACACCAACGGATGTCAATTGTGCAACCAACATATTGAAAGCATTCATGTGATCAACTACAGATCCTCCATCTTCCATCCTCAGAGAATATAGCTTCTTCCGTAGGAACAACTTGTTTACCAGGGATTTATCCTGATAAACATCACCAAGTTTCTTCCATAGATCCTTCACAGTTTTCTCCTCATGTACATTTAACAAGACAGAATCAGCCAAACAGAGTCTCACAAGACCCTTAGCTTTATGATCTTTGACATCCCAATCATCTTGGGACATTTCTATTGGTTTTACACCAGAAATTGCTTCCCATAGGTCTCTATCAATGAGCATGTCTTCCATTTAGAGTCCACAACTTGAAATTGCTGCCATTAAACTTTTCAACCTCTATTCTTTCAGATGTGCTTGTCATCTCCTTCCTGCAACAAGATTTCAAAATACTCTGCATAGAATCCCACTCAATCTAAGATAAATACAAAAAACCCCTACCCAGCAGCTAGGACCAAAATTGGCCAGGCTCTGATACCAACTGAAACGAAGCTAGGTGTGCAGAAATCGCTTCATAAACTAATCTAATGAGGGGAGAGGTATGAAAATTCTTTACAACCTTTACAATTGCAGCAATATGAAACATATATCAGAGATATTACAGTAGAAAACACAAAACAAGAATGTAGACAGAGAGAAGTAGACACAAGATATACGTGGGCAAATCCTTTTCAGGTAAAAAACCCCACACTCTAAAACCTGCACAATGTATTATCTGAAACAATTACAGTTTACACCACACTTGCAATGCAAGTTCTTCCAAGAGTCTTCAAATGTCGATTCTAGAGTTATTCCAATAGGAAAACAATACCTATAAAAACACTATGCAACTACAACTCCAAACTATGCAATATAGAGAGATTACAAGGCAAATATTGAGAGCATCTTGGGATAGGCATCCACCTTGGCCACATGGCCATTATCCCACATCAAAGGGCACTTGTCCTTGCTGAAAATACATCCCTTACATTTGTCATACATCTTAGATTTGACTTTCCCAATATGGAGCGCTCCAAGCTAAAAATAGACTATGACAGATGCTCTTACACATCTTATAGTTGTCATAGATTTTCCCAAGATAACAACCTTTAATGTTGTAAGAGAATCTTTCATACAATGCTAAATATATCATATTCCTCTTACAACATAGCCCAACTTGGGTGCTCAAATATGCCTTTCCCTCATGTAAAGATCTTCATCGACACTTGTCATCACTTGTCATAGGAATCTCCAAACTTGGCTCTTACGCGTCATAGATTCTGTCATATGGAATATTGTCTTCCACATGCCACAAGATGCTAACACATGGAATATTAGTGCCACCTCAAATGGCACGCCCATTTCCATGTAGGTTTGACTTGACCATCCAAGTCACATTCCAAGCAAGATGACATGTCACCGTGCCACCTCAACTATGTGACCAAACTGAATGTGCAAGTAATTACAATATTAGGCAATAAATTATTATACAAATAAATAAATAATGCTAGGAAGTTGCAAAGGTTGAGACACCTTAATTCCCAACAACTAGGGTTTTGCAAACCTTAACTAGCTATGGACAAGCCAAACCCTAGTTACAAGATATGCATGAACAAGCGGATCCTGGGAGCAGAAACCTATAGACTGATTACAGAAATGTAGATAGGAGACCACAGTGATAGTGCACCTAAATTTTGGAGGTTGGGAAGACTTGGGTGCCCATGAAATTGTCCTACAAGTTATCTTGCCATAAAACTATCTTTACCAGGTGTCTGAGCCTCTATGGAGGATTCCAGATCCCAGATCTAAGGTCCTACAAGACTTGGGTACCAGGAAAATAGTCATTTGAGTCTTCCAAAGATGAATCTATAACTTTTATGGCACTGATAGCTATAATACTTGTTTCCTCTTCGCTCCTTTCCATCAGATCTTCCCAAATCTGACCTGCACAAAAAAAGGAGAAGGTATGTTGTGGCTATTTAGGAGTTTGCCTCAGTCAAACCCTATCTTTGGTATTTCTACCTCAAATATAGCTAGTGTCAAAGTATGCAGATGTGTGTGCTAATAAACCATAAGTGTAAGCATAAATAAATGCAAGACTCTAAATGACTCAAACATCAAGGAATAGATCCACACAGTGTTTCACTCAAGGAAACAATAACTTCACCTCAAGGAGATGACATCAGTAAAGACTTGTAGAATAAGAAGGTGAGGCAGCCATATCTACGGAGGATTCCAAAACTCAAGTTGGAGGCTTCAACCCTTCTCTCGATCGTACAAAAGGCTTCACAAACCCTAGGAAGAGCAAGATAGACTCAAGATCTTGATTCCTAATATTCACAATGTATCTCCAAGATAGAAAAGATCCATTTCTTCAATGAGCTTCAACACTTTGCAAACCTTCAATAGCACTTGTAGCAGAATTTCAGCATAGTAAGCTTGCATGATAATTGTGAGTGATAAAATGATTTTGAATTCTCTTTAAATACCCAACCTTAAAAATGAAATAAATTGAAATAAAATGCCGACATCACATGGGAACAAAATTTTGAATTTGGAATCCCAAAGCACATGACATAAGCTGACACCAAAATAAAATTTGGAATCCTAAGATTTAGGGCAAAATGTTATGTATGGAAAAGATGAATGATGAAGACTAGTATGCACACTAGATCAAACCCTCTTCCATAATAACATTCAAGGACAAGACTGAGCCAAATCACTACCAAATGAAGGTGGACTCAATTATAGATTTTGTGCTCAAGAGTGCTATGGAAAGATCTGATTTAATCAAGTTTTTTATCAAATCCTAGGTCAATCAATACACTAAACCCTAGATTTGTAAAGATCTGATCATAACAAGAAATGTACAATAGATAATCAGAAACCAATTTCACAAGAGTGATTAGAGAGATATCAGAACCTTTGTCTCAGAAGCTGGAATGTCAGAGGACTATTTTGCAGGTGTCCAAGTCTAGAAGGATGGAATCTTCAAAAACTGAAAACTGGAGAAATGTCATAGAGGATGTTCTGATGCCAGATCTGATGTCTATTTAGGTAGAAAGACTATTTCACGGGTGCCCAAGTCTTTCATAGAGGAATATTCCTAAAATGTTGTCAGATCTTGAAACCCTTTTCCTTACTTAACCTTCCTATGTCTTCACTTTTCTAGATCTCACACCTGTAACTTGCACATAAGAAGAAACAGGTTTTGGGGGTTATGGTGTTTAGGGACTTACCTCAGTCAAATCCTGGGATAGCATTCAAGATTCCCAACACCATTATTTGATAGAGAGTGTGTGCCCTAACAGGGCAGAGGCTAAACATAAATCAATGATGAAGAAATCAAATGATGATGAACACAAATGATATCACCTATGTGATGAAACCCTTAGGAGGATGAATGCTCTTCAACTCATAAGGAGAGATAGATGATAACTTCAAAACCTGCAACAACACACAATGTCAATACAAATCTACTCTAGAATCACAATGAATGCTTTGAATGCTCTATACTCCAATGCTTCAAGTTAGCTATCTCTATCTAGGTTCCAAATGAATTCAAAAACACACTTATATATGCTTTCCCGCTAACATTCATGAAATTAACCAAAAGAGCTGACAAGGAGAAACCCTTTTAAAGGTCCTATGCCAACATACATTGGAATTTTCTCCAACCAATCAGGGAGGATTTGGGCGCGGGTGCCCAAGTCCCAAGGCACCTTTTTGGTCCAAGGTAAGGAAGAATATAGGCCCCTAGTTCCTAAATTGCATTAGTTTCAGGGGATTTTACATTAGGATGAATATTTTGAATGTATAATGTAATCACAGGGACCTAGGAGCTAAACAAGGAGGTAAAAAGGCAAGTGTCCACTTTTTACTCCATAACATTTAGCCCCCACTTTAATTTGTGTATGATCTTATGATCATTACATGCATTAAAGTATGGTCAAAGCATATCAAACACATCAAACACTAGAGAGAAGACACACCCTAAGTTTGAAGGACCATTTCTAGCCCCCAAGCTCAGGCAAACATAAGAAAACACTTGACAGTCACGCGAAATATAGTGAATATAGTAAGGAAGCATGCAACACACGGTGAAGATAGTAAAGCACGTAAAACATGGAGAAGACATGAATATAGTCACATAATACATAGAGAAGACATGATTAAACAATTATATATATAACCCTAGTTAAGTGATGGGGGGAGCTCATCGCTACGCACCACCATCAAAGCACACAAAACACACAACATGGGGGGAGCTCATCGCTACACACCACCATCAAAGCACACAAAACACATAGCATGGGGGGAGCTCATCGCTACATGCCTTTAAACCACTAAAAACATACAAAACACACAACGTGGGGGGAGCTCATCGCTACATGCCTTTAAACCACTAAAACATATAAAACATGCAAGGAAGACACACAAAAAACACATGGGATACACAAGTTCCATAGAGTATGTCATCAACACACTATACATCTTATACACAACAAACATGGGCGATAGGGAGGAGCTCATCACTACACTCCACTATCTAAGACACACCAAACACACCTAACAGTTGAGCTACACTACCACAACTGCCAAAGACATGCTTAAGGGTGAATAACTCAAGATCTAGCCCTACCTCCGTAGAGGGCTTTCAAAAGGATGTGCAACCACTCAAGGGAAGACACAAGGGATTTCAAAATGCAACCCAACCTGCATCCACAGATGCCTTATGGTGAAAAGGAAGCATGCACAAACTATACAACCCCACATGCATCTGTAGATGCCTAATAGTGAAAAGGAGGTATACGTAAAACAAAACAAAGTACACAACCCCACCTACATCCACAGATGTCTTACGATGAAAAGGAAGCATACGCAAACATGCTTTATCAATAACATCTAAAATATCCAAGCATTTACCACAATATATTCCCCCACCTTAAAGTGGTTGATCTCACTTGCCGGTATCAAACACATTTTAAGGTAAAGTGAAAATACACAAGGGAATAAGAGCTTCGGCAAATCTCATGCCTTGGCAAAGTGACATGTGCTTAACAATCACTGAATGTTCCCATCAACCACACACATTAGTATCAAATTCTATTCATCAACAATGCATAGAAATAAGGTAACATACCACATAAATAGACCAAGGCTACACTTACATGTTCAAAACCAAGTATAGCCTGATAGGTTATACTTCAGGTATCTCATAACTGAGTGTATCTATAAGGTGAGATAGAAAACATTCTAAAGTGCATAGAAGCAGATTAGAGTGTTGCAAAGGTTTGTTACAAGAAAATTCACAATACGATACATGATCACAACACGAGGTGATTCTACTAGTCAAGCGTTAGTAATATATCAACCCCATCTTCATATATGGACTAGTTCCATTTTTGCTTTCTTGCTATAGGGATGCAGGGTCCTTATCAATATTTATTAGTTATCGCCATCCACCAACTAGTAGAGCCACTGAAGAATGAAAACATCAAAAATGCAAGAGAAGACAAAAATGTCTTAGGTTCACCAAGTGGGAAGATCCCCCCAAGACATCCTCCACAATGTTATGCCCCCAAGGCACCACACACAACAATTACAATAGGAGAGAGGAGTGTGGAAGAATAGAGAAACAAATAGAAGAAGTGTCACAACAAAGGCGGTCTCCTTGTATCCTTAACCTTACAAGAGTATCAAGGGTCATCCAAGGGGGCCTAAACAATATTTAACACATTACAGGGGAAACACAACACAACACAACAAGATAACTATATCTATTTAAGAGGAGACCAAACTTGTGAGCATCCTAGAGAGGTGCTCCATCAAATGTGGTAAAATGTGTGAATACTAGTCTTCATCATTCATCTTTTTCACACATAACATTCAAGGACAAGATCGAGCCAAATCACTACCAAATGGAGGTGGACTCAGCTACAGATCTTGTGCTCAAGAGTGCTATGGAAATATCTAATTTAATCAAGTCTTTTATCAAACCCTAGGTCAATCAATACACTAAACCCTAGATTTGTGAAGATCTAATCATAAAAAGAAATGTACAAGAGATAATTAGAAACTAATTTCACAAGAGTGATCAAAGAGATATCAGAACCTGTGTCCTAGAAGTTGGAATGTCAGAGGACTATTTCGCAACTGCCCAAGTCCAGAAGGATGGAATCTTTAGAAAATAAAAACTGGAGAAATGTCACAAAGGATGTCTTGATGCCGGATCTGATGTTTGTTTAGGCAAAAAGACTATTTCACGGGTGCCCAAGTCTTCCATAGAGGAATATTCCTAAAATGGTGTTGGATCTTGAAACCCTTTTCCTTAGTCTTCCTGTGTCTTCACTTTTCTGGATCTCACACCTATAACCTGCACACAAGAATAAATGGGGTTTTGGGGGTTATGGTGTTTAGGGACTTGCCTCAATCAAATCATAGGATAGCATTCAAGCTTCCTAACATTGTTGTTTGATAGAGAGTGCATGCCCTAGAAAGGTGAAGGCTAAACACAAATCAATGATGAAGAAATCAAATGATGATGAACACAAATGATATCACCTATGTGATGAAACCCTTAGGAGGATGTATGTTATTCAACTCATAAGGAGAGATAGATGATAACTTCAAAACTTACAACAACACACAATGAAAATACAACTCTACTCTAGAATCACAATGAATGCTTTGAATGCTCTTTACTCCAATGCTTCAAGTTGGCTATCTCTATCTAGGTTCATAATGAATTCAAAAACACACTTATATATGATTTCCTGCTATCATTCATGAAATTAATCAAAAGAGTCGACAAGGAGAACCCCTTTTAAAGGTCCTATGCTGACATACATTTAAATTTGCCCCAACTTGGGTGTGGATGCCCAAGTCTCAAGGCACCTTTTTGGTTTGGGGTAAGGAAGAATATGGGCCCCCAGTTCCCAATTTACATTGGTTTCGAGGGATTACATTGGGATGAATATTTTGAATGTATAATCTAATCACGGGAACCTAGGAGCTAAACAAGGAGGTAAAAAGGTAAGTGTCCAATTTTTACTCTATAACAATAGCCATCAGAGGAAAATACAGCAGAAGTTGAAGCACCATTGGAAGATGGAGAGGTTTTGTCTACTAATTTGAGAGGTTAATTATATCATGTTTGGCTTATTTATTCCATAGCCTCTTTTCACATGACTGCTCACATGGACTGGTTTTGTTCTTATTGGTCATGTGATGGAGCTATGTCTTACATGGGAAATGACAACTCGTGTGAAGGTATATTTGTTGAGGAGAAGTCAAAAGTAAGATGTTTGATAGGGTAGTAAGGACTGTTTAGCATGTCATACATGTACCAGGATTGAAGAAAAATATTCTATCACTTGGTGTATTCGATGAACAAGGTTACCTATTTAGTGGTGAAAATAGTTGTCTCAAGGTAACAAAGCCTAGCATTGGTGGTTCTAAAGGAAGACAAGGTTGGCAATCTCAACAAGATGGTTGGAGAAACTTGCAGTGGAGAGGCTACAGTGGTATTAGATGCAAAAATGGACTGGGTAACAAATTGGCATCAATGGCTAGGCCACATGAGCAAGTGTGGTCTCAAGGTATTACTAGATAAAAACTTTCTCCTAGGTACTAAATCTAGAGATTTGAATTTTGTGAGCATTGTTTGTTTGGAAAATGAAATAGATTGGGTTTTTCTAGATGTTCTACCAAAAGTAAAGAAGTTCTATAACTAATACATTTAGATACTTGGCAAGAACCTATTATTTCTATTTTGGGTTCATCTATTTTATTTCATTTATAGATGATTATTCCTGTAAGGTGTGGATTTATCTTCTTAAGAAGCAATCTTATGTATTTTCTTGTTTTAAGAAGTTTAAAGCTCTAGTAGAGAACCAGAAGGATAAGAAAATAAAATGTCTTAGAATAGACAATGGAGGAGAATTTTGTTCAAGAGAGTTTAATCAGTTTTGTAGTGAGCATGGCATTGCAAGGAAACTAATGGTTGCTAGAACAACACAACAAAATGGTGTTGTTGAACACGAGAACCATACAATCATGGAGTGAGCTAGATGCATGTTGTGCACCACTGGATTGGAGTAGAAATTTTGGGCTGAAGCTATCACTACAATTTGTTTCTTGATTAATAGATCACCCACTATAGTTCTAGATCATAAAATTTCTAAAGAAGTATGGACAGGTAAACCTGTTGATTATTCTTTTCTTCATGTTTTTGGTTATGATGCTTATGCTCATATTCCAAAAGAGGATAGAATTAAGTTGGACGTGAAGTCCACGAAATGTATTTTTCTTGGCTATGCAGAAGGTACAAAGGGGTACAGGTTGTGGGATACTATTGCTCGCAAGATTATTATTAGTTGAGATGTTTATTTTAATGAAACATTAGTGCAAAGTAAAGAATAGTAAACTACAAAAACTATTCTAGTAGAGGTGAGAAATTTTGATGCTAATATGGAGGTGCCAGATGAAAATTAGCCACCTGTCCATGAAAATCAACAGGATAACAATCAAAATTAGTTCTATGATGAGGATGGATAGCAGCCAAATAAGCCATAGGGTAACACATTACCCCTTATGAGAAGATCCACTAGAGTATCTAAACCACTAGCAAGGTACTCTATTAATTATAATTCATCTTATGCATTAGTTACTGATGTTGGTAAGCCTAGCTCATATCATGAGGCTTGCAAAGATGAAGATGCAAGCAAATGTAGAGTAGCCATGGATGAGGAGATAGGAGCTCTATGTAAGGAAAGGTGTCTCAACCTTGCAATTACAAAAGTTTTCTATTCTTCCCAATTTTGGTCTTTTTGAATATCCTTTATCTTGAAGAATGGTTTAGAACATTCAAAGTTTCCAAAAGGGGCTAAAAATGACTGGGCTTACTATTTTTAGTAACTCTACATTTTAGCATGCAAGGACCCAAAATTTTCCCAAAAGGTGTGGAACTGCCAAGTAAACATCTTGAGTGAGTTTTGACTCAAGATCATACCTAGATTACAAGATATTAAAGTTTAGGTTTTTTGAAACTCCTAGAAAAAGTTTTGAACTTAGATATGAAGCACTTAGAGGTCCCTAAATTCCCTAAAATTTGTTGTAACCAAAAAAGTAGGTTATAGATTGATAGATCTCTTCACAATCTTTCCAATGCATCAAATGGTTTGTTAATCGGACACCCTGATCAAAAGTTATGGCCTTCAGAAGTTGGACCTCCTATTTTGGGAAATATGAAAACATGTTGGACACTTAAAAGAGCTGTAAAGGGGAGAGTTACACATGTTGGCATGTGATTTGGCACATCACAAGGAATCTTTGATTGGAGATAATTTGGGTGCCACTTTTGGGTGGTTTTGGCTCATGGTTTTGTAATTATTGTTGATGATTTACTGTATTGTATCTCCTAAATATTAAGAGATTGAGATGGAGGTTGTGTAAGAGTCTTATAGATGTTGAGTTGCCTCCAGATCTCTAGTTGGTTATACTCCTATGAAAACTTTCTTTGCAAGTATAATGTAATCTTCTTGATTCCTGAATAATATATTGGGCAGCTTTGGAGTGTGGGGTTTTTCTCCTGAAAGGGTTTCCTCACGTAATTTCTATGTTGTGGTATGATTGTTATTTGTGTTTATTTTCGTAACTTTTGTAAAGATCTAAAAAGTTCTACATATCCCTCCCTTCAAGGTTAGTGTAGGAAGTTGTTCCACTACCTTAGTTTCCTTACAAGTGATATCAGAGGTTGATTACCTTTGGATTTTAGTTGTGGGTTGTTAGGTTTTTTGAACTAATCTAGTTTTGACTGGGAGCTTGTGTAGAAGATACTTTGTGATCTTGTTGTAGGGATTTTCAAATGGTGAGCACATCAGGGAGAATAGAGGTAGAAAAAAAAAATTGTAACAATTTTGAGATGTGGAAGCTAAAGACGGAGGATCTGTGGGATGCTATTGATGAGAATGTTTCAAGGCCCACATATTCTTCTTTGGCTGCTGCATATGATGTTATGGACCATAAAGCCAAGGGTCAAAATCAGATTGCACTTGACAGACAATGTTTTAATCAATGCTCATGAAGAGCCCTGTGCAAAGAAACTATGGAAGAAACTCGGTGAGATATATTATCAAGCCAAATCTTTAGTGAACAAGATTTTCTTGAGGAATAAATTGTATTCCTTGAGAATGGAAGAGGGTGGATGAATTGCAGACCACTTGGAAGCATTCAGTATCTTGGTGGCTCAATTGGCATCAGTTGGTGTAAAAATGGATGAGGAGGAGAGATGTTAGATCATGCTATGTTCTTTGTTTGATTCATGGGATTCTCGTGTTATGGTGATTGGGAGTACTTTTGTTGTCTTGAAAGTTGAAGATGTTGTGGTTTCTTTGCTTTCTAAAGAAATGAGGAGGAAGGTATCTATTAGTGCCATAGAAGCCCTAAGTGTTTGTAGAAGACCCAAAGAAAAAGGCAAGAAGAGTGAGAAGCATGATAATTCCAAGTCCAAGGGGAGATCCAAATATCCTGGAAAGTCCAAAGTTATTTGCTAGAATTGCGATAAGCCTAGACACTTCCATAAGGAGTGTAAAGAGGAAAAGAAGAAGAAAAACAAGAAATTTGATTATGATTCTGAGTCTGAGAAGGAAGATGTTGATGCATTCATTTCATCTTTGGCCACTCGTGCAAGTAATGATGAATGGTTAATTGACTCGGGTGCATCTTTCCATATGACCCCTACTAGAGATTGGTTTTCTGAATATAAAGAATTTGATGGAGGTAAGGTGTACTTGGGTGATGATTCTCATTTAAATATTGTTGGCCATGGTAAAGTTAAAATTAGATTCCTGATGATAGAAAAAAAGATTACTGGTGTTTTGCATATCCCTAGATTAGCACGAAATTTATTATCCGTGAGCAAACTAATAGATGCGGGTGTGCAGGTAGTCTTTTCTAATTCAGGATGCAAGATGGTAAGAGGTGCTATGGTGATTGCTAAAGGTGTAAGATTTGGTACATTGTATAAGCTTGATGCATGCACTATTAAGTGCAATAGTACTTCTATGAAAAGAAAATATGTGACTACTTCATTGGAAAAGGAGAGGGTTTCATTTTTAGTGGATGGTCATGGCTTCTGGGTAACTAAGGGTGTTCTTTCTTCTAAATCAAAATTGCCTATAGAGAAGACTATGTTATGGCACCAGAGATTAGGTCACATAGGAGAAAAGGGTCTAAGGACCTTGAAAAATAAAACCTCGTTAAAGAGTTGACTGATTGTAAACTTGATTTTGATTTTTAATTGTGAGCATTGCATTTATGGTAAACAAAACCGCATTCAGTTTTACTCAAGTTTTCATAAATCTTGTGGTGTATTGGATCTTATTCATTCTGATGTGTTTGGTCCTATAGATGTTCCTTCCACTGTGAAATCCACATATTATGTTTCATTTATTGATGATTATAGCAGGACATGGGTATATTTTCTAAAGAAAAAATCTAAAGTTTTTAATCGATTTAAAGAATTTAAAGCAATGGTTGAGTTGCAGACTAGAAAGAAAATAAAATGTTTAAGGACTGACAATGGCAGTGAATTTTTCTCTAATGATTTTGATAAATTTTGTAAAGATTGTGGCATACAGAGACAAAAGACAACTCTGTATTCTCCACAGCAGAATGGAGTTGCAAAAAGAATGAAAAGGACACTGATGGAGAAGGATAGGAGTATGCTTAGTGGTGTTGGTCTAGAACAAAGGTTTTGGGCTGAAGATGTTGTTACTTCTTGCTACCCGATTAACAAGTCTCCTACATTAGTGCTTGTTGATAAAATGCCTATTAAGGCATGGTCGAGGCACAAGCCTTCACTAAAATATCTTAGAGTTTTTGGTTGCGAGGCATATGCACATGTGACAAAGGAGAAGCGAAGAAAGTTGTAGAACAAGCTTGTGAAATGTATCTTCATCAGGTATAGTTAAGCTGTGAAAGGATACAAGCTTTGGGACCCTGTTGCACAAAAGGCAATATATAGTAGAAGTGTTACTTTTAAAGAAACTAAGCCTTCTTATGTTACGTTGCAGCCAGAAAAAAGTAAATAGAAAGATGTGATTCAACTCCCTTCTACGCTTGAAAAAGTCGAATCGAGGCCTCTAGATAGACATGAAGTTGAGGAGAGCTCATCTAGCTTTTAATCTTTAGAAGAGGAGGAAGAACCTCCAACTCAACTTGTTTGAAGGTCTACAAGGCATAGAAAACCACCTAAAAGGTATTCACCTGATGACTGGAGATATATTTTTTCTTTTAATACTAACATAGATGAACCTAGATCTGTATAATAGGCATTAGGGATGAATGATGCAGACTCTTGGAAGATTTCTATGGATGAAGATATGGTAGCTTTGAAAAATAATGATACATGGGACATAGTGCCATTGCCTAAAGGAAAAAAACATGTTGGCTGCAAATGGGTGTTCAAGAAAAAGATAGGTTCATATGGAGGTATTGAGAAGCACAAATCACAGTCGGTTGTGAAAGGTTACTCTCAGGTTGAGGGTGTTGATTACAGTGAGGTATTTTCTCCTATTGCAAAAATGGTGTCCATTAGATTCTTGCTTTTTATTGTTGCAACTTATGATCTAGAGGTTGAGCAAATGGATGTGAAAATGACTTTCCTTCATGGTGATTTGGAGGAGGATATTTATATGACATGGCTAAAATACTACATGGTGAAAGGTAAAAGTAATTTGGTTTGTAAATTGAAGAAATCTTTGTATGGCCTCAAACAAAGTCCTAGGATGTGGTACTAGAAATTTGATACATATGTCTTGAATTTGGGATTTGAGCATTCTATATCTGATCATTGTGTTTATTATAAATCTGATGGTGATTGTTTCATGTTTATTGCATTTTATGTTGATGATATGTTATTTATTGGTAAAGGGAAAGGAATGATTTCAGAACTAATGTCTCAACTTGCAGCTAAATTTGAAATGAAAGATCTTGGTGCAACTAAACACATTCTTGGGATGGATATAAGAAGAGATAGAGTGAACAAAAAACTATGGCTTGGCTAGAGTAAGTATGTCAATTTAGTTTAACAGAGGTTTAACATGCAAGATTGTAGACCATTATGTGTTCCTTTTATAGTTGGAATGAAGTTATCTACTTCACAATGTCCAACATCCCCATCAAACATGAAAGACATGAGTAGAGTGTCTTACCAGAGTGTAGTCGAAAGTTTGATGTATGCTATGGTCTGTACTAAACCAAACATTGTCCAAGCAGTGGGAGTTCTTTCCAGATATATATCTAATCCTGGTAGAGTTCATTGGGATGCAGTTAAAAGAGTCTTTAAATATTTGCAAGGTACCTCAGAGTATTCATTGTGTTATCATGGAAATTTGATAGGAGACATGCATTTCCTTAATATTCATGGTTATGTGGATTCAGATTGGGTAGGTGATGTTGATAGCATATGATCCACCAATGCTTCTGTATTTACATTATTTGGTCATGCAATTAGTTGGATGAGTAAGCAACATGATGTGGTTACTTTGTCCACTACTGAAGCTGAGTATATGGCAGCTACTCATGCTTGTAAAGAAGCCATTTGGCTTAAGAGATTGTGTTCAAATATCATAATAAAACAAGGTGCATGACAGTTTATTGTGATAGTCAAAGTGTGATCTACCTAGCTAAGAACCCAACATTTGATGCCAGGACCAAGCGCATTAATATACAGTATCATTTTGTTAGAGATATGGTCGAGGATGGTAGGGTGAAGCTAGTTAAGGTAGAGACTTCAATGAATATTGCAGATTCATTAACTAAGCTTGTCAGCACAAAGAAGCTCATATGGTGTTCAGAATCTATGGGCCTCTTGGCCCCTAGAAATTAAATCATGGTGTTGATACTCCCTTTTCTCTTGCAAGGTGTTTGACAAGTGGGAGAATATTAGGAAAGGTGTCTCAACCTTGCAACTACAAAAGGTTTCTATTCTTCCCAATTTTGGTCTTTTCGAATACCCTTTATCTTGAAGAATGGTTTAGAACTTTCAAAGTTTCCAAAAGGGGTTAAAAATGGTAGGGCTTACTATTTTTAGTAACTCTACATTTGAGTACGGATGGACCCAAAATTTTCCCAAAAGGTGCGGAACTGCCAAGTAAACATCTTGGTTGAGATTCAACTCAAGATCATACCTGGATTGCAAGATATTAAAGTTTCTATTTTTGAAACCCCCAGAAAAAGTTTTGAACTCATATTTGAGGCACTTAGAGGTCTCTAAATGCCCTAAAATTTGTCATAACCGAAAAAGTAGGTTAAATATTAATAGATCTCTTCACAAGATTTCCAACACATCAAACGGTTCATCAATCGAACATCCAAATCAAAAGTTATGGCCTCCAGAAGTTGGACCTCCTATTTTGGGAAATGTGAAAATGTGTTGGACACTTAAAAGAGATGTAAAGGAGAGAGTTACACATGTTGGTGTGTGATTTGGCACATCACAAGGCATATTTGATTGGAGATAATTTGGGCACCACTTTTGGGTGGTTTTGGCTCATGGTTTTGTAATTACTGTTGACGGTTACTATATTGTATCTACTATATATCAAAAGTTTGAGATGGAGGTTGTGTGTAAGAGTCTTATAGATGTTGATTTGCCTTCGGATCTCTAGTTGTTATACTCCTGTGAAATCTTTCTCTACAAGTATATTGTAATCTTCTTGATTCATGTATAATATATTAGGCGGATTTGGAGTGTGGGATTTTTCTCCCGAAAGGGTCTCCCCACATAATTACTGTGTTGTGGCATGATTGTTATTTGTGTTTATTTTTGTAACTATTGTAAAGATCTGAATAGTTTTACATATCCCTCCTCTCAAGATTAGTGTAGGAAGTTGTTTCACCACCTTAGCATTCTTACACTCTACATAAAGTAAGATGTAAAAGCTTATGCCATTGTGTAAGGGGCGAACAGCTATAGGGAACAAGTGGGTCTTCAAACTGAAAAGGAATATAAATGATAATGTGGAGTGATATAAAGATTAGTAGATAGCCAAGGGGTATGCATAAAAACCTAGTATTGATTTTGATGAAATCTTTTCACCTATTGTACAATTAAGTATAGATAGAGTTGCTTTGGCTCTTGTTGCTAGTCTTGATTTGGAGCTACAATAGTTAGATGTTAAAATAGCTTTCTTGCATGGTGACCTCTCTAAGGAAATTTACATGTTTAAAATAAGCGCCAAGGTGTTGGTATAAGCAATTTGATTCTTTCATGATGAGCTTGGGTTTAGAGATGTGAGGCTGATCATTGTGCCTACTTTCAAAGGTATGAACATGGTAATTTCATTATTTTTCTTTTATATGTTGGTGATATGTTAGTATAGGGGCCCAACATGCATAGAATCATTGGGTTGAAAGATCATCTTGCTAGGGAGTTTGAAATGAAGGACTTAGGATGTACAAATTAGACTCTTGGAATGAGAATACACAAAGATAAAAATAATGTATGAAGCTTTGGTTGACACATAAGACTTATGTGGAAAAGATTTTACAGAGCTTCAATATGTAGAATGTACTACCAGTTAGTACTCCATTTCTTGTTCACATTAAATTGTCTTCAAAATAGTGTCCTAGCACAGAAGCAAAGAGGATGCATATGTCTTATGTACCATACTCATCATCATTTGGTAGTCTTATGTTCTCCATGGTGTGCACTAGACCAAACTGAAAGGAAGCTAGGTGTGCGGAAAATGCTTCCTACACTAATCTATTGAGGAGAGGGCTATGCAAATTCAAATTTATCCTAACTATTACAGAAATGTTAAACCATTAACATGAGATATTGCAGCAAAACACAAGAATCAGAAAGTAGACAGAAGAAGAGAGACAAAGATTTACGGTGGGGAAAACCCTTATTGGGTGAAAAACCCCACACTCAGAAACCTGTACAATGTATTAACAAATCTGAAAGTTGTTTACAATACACTTGCAATGCAAGCTTCAATAGTCTTTGACACTCATGTCTGGAGTCAATCCGGCAGCATAACAGTACCTATAAACCTGTGATACAAACTCCATCTCTAAGCACCTGTATAAATAGGAAATATAAGGCAATATTGGACCTTTCTTGCAATGGACGTCCAACATCGCTTCTTGGACCAAAACCCACACCTAGGGACACTTGGTCAACATTGTAGAATGTGTCTGACACTTGTCCATAGCTCCCATCCCAAAGAGGTTGCCTATTTCCAAAATGGGCTATGACAGATGCTCTTACGACACTTACGACCGCCATAGAATCTCTCATAGCGGTTACAACTTATAGCTATAAGAGAATCTATCATACACATGCTATAAATAGCATATTCTCTTACAACATGTCATATTCCACCTTGGGGCACCCAAATATGCCTTATTCAAAGATGCTTCATGACACATGTCATCACCTGTCTTATAACCTTTTATTTCTGACTCTTACATGTCATAGACTCGTCATAGGAATCTGTCATAACCGTTTCGGTCAAACATTCCTTACACAACATGGAAGATGCCAACATATGGCAGAATATTCCTACCACTAAGTGGGATGCCTATCTTCTCATGTGAGGAAAAAAATACAAGTTATCATAATCCATGTAGGATTGACACATCATCGTGCCACATCCCACAATATGACAATATGGATTTTCCAAATATTTACAACATAGGCAACTAAATAATAAATACAAACATTACAAATGTAGAGAATTACCAAGGTTGAGACACCTTAATTCCCAACATTCTCCCACTTGTCAAACACCTTGTAAGAGCCAATAGAAAAACAGGATTTAACTACTATAGGCCAAGAGGCCCATAGACTCTGAACACCATCTGAACTTCTCTCTGCCCACTGGTTTCGTCAATGCATCTACAACATTCTTCAAAGTATCTACCTTCTCCAAGTTTACCTTTTCATCCTCAACCATGTCTCGGATGAAGTGAAACTAAACAGCAATGTGCTTTGTTCTAGCATGGAAAGTTGGATTCTTTGTAAGGTAAATTGCACTGACTGTCACAACTGATCGTGATCTGACCTGCATCAACACCAATATCTGAACACAATCTCTTAAGCCAAATGGCTTCCTTACAAGCATGAGTTGCTGCCATATACTCAGCTTCTGTCATGGACAAAGCAACAACAGGTTGTCGCTTACTCATCCAACTAATAGCACCACCAAACAGTGTAAAAACATAAGCACTGGTGGATCTCCTACTATCAATGTCACCTACCCAATTTGAATCCACAAATCCATGAATATCAACAGAATGCGAAGGTCCTGAAACATTACCATGATAGAAAATGGAATACTCGGAAGTACCCCTCAAATATCTGAACACTCGCTTAACTGCATCCCAATGAACCCGTCCAGGATTAGCCATAAATCGACTAAGGACTCCCACTGCTTGGGCAATGTCTGGTCTTGTGCAGACCATAGCATACATCAAACTACCAAAAGCACTAGCATAAGGTACTCTGCTCATGTCCTCCACCTCACTAGGAGATTTTGGACAATCCTCAACAGACAATTTTGTTCCCAAAGAAATGGGAACACACAATGGTCTAAAATCTGCCATGCTGAATCTATCCAACACAGTCTTCACATACTTACTCTGGCTTAACCAAAGTTTTCTGTTGGTTCTGACTCTTCTAATTTCCATTCCTAGAATGTACCTGGTTGTCCCTAAATCCTTCATTTCAAACTGAGCTGACAACTGAGATTTAAAATTAGAATTCATATTCTTACCCTTCCCAATGAGTAGCATATCATCAACATATAGTGCAGCAATGAGAATACGATCACCATCAAATTTATAATACACACAGTGATCCAATTTCGATCTCACAAATCCAATTGATAACACAAAGGCATCAAACTTCAAGTACCATCTCCTAGGGGATTGCTTCAAACCATACAAAGATTTCTTAAGTTTGCAAACCAAATTTTCTTTACCTTTCACCATGTAATGCTCTGGCTGTGACATGTTGATTTCTTCCTCCAAGTCACCATGAAGGAAAGTTGTCTTCACATCCATCTGTTCTACCTCCAAGTCATAAGCTGCTGCGAGAGACAACAGGAATCGAATGGATGTCATCTTTGCAACAGGAGAGAAGATCTCACCATAATCTATACCCTCAACTTGTGAATACCCCTTTGCAACCAATCTAGCCTTATACTTCTCAACACTGCCATCTGCACCAATTTTCTTCTTGAACACCCATTTGCATCCAATGGGTTTTCATCCAGGAGGCAAAGGTACCAAGTCCCAAGTTTGATTCTTTTCCAGAGAAGTCATTTCTTCCTCCATGGCCTCCTTCCAGGAACCTGCATTCTTCATATCCAAAGCCTCTGATACAGTTTTAGGTTCATCACTGTTAGTAAGCAAAGCATAAGCACAACTAGAATCAAGCAATGTAAAACAAAACCTTTCATGTTGCTTTCTTATCCATGTAGACCTCCTCAAGAGCTGAGGTTGAGGTTTAGCTTCTTCATCTAAGCTTTCAGAGCTGCTAGAGCTCTCCTCATCATCAGGTCTGACACTGTCTTTTTGTTCAGTCTTCTCAGGGGTGAGAGGAAACTGAATAACATCCCCTTTCTTTTCTCTTTCTTCTGGTTGCAAAACAATGGAAGAAGGTATAAGCTCTCTGAAGATGACACTTCTGCTATACAACACGTTTTCAACCATGGGGTCCCAAAGCTTGTATTATTTCACACCAACACCATAGTTGATGAAGATACACTTAACAACTTTGTTCTCCAACTTTGACTGCTTCTCCCTAGGCACATGTGCATATGCCTCACAACCAAAAACACGAAGATGCCTTATTGAAGGCCTTCTACCAGACCACACCTCCATGGGTGTCTTTCCATCAAGAGCTGATGTAGGAGATCTATTTACAAGATAGCAAGCAGTGGCAATAGCTTGCCCAAAACTTTTGTTCTAGGCCAACTCCACTAAGCATACTCCTAGCCTTCTCCATTAGTGTCCTGTTCATCCTCTTTGCAACTCCATTTTACTGTTGGGTGTATGGAGTTGTCTTGTGCCTTTCAATCCCAAGTTCCTTGCAATACTTATTGAATTCTATAGAACAGAACTCACCACCGTTGTCAATTCTCAAACATTTAATCTTTTTACCAGTCTGATTTTCAGCAAAGGCTTTAAACTCCTTAAACTTGCTATAGACTTCAGATTTGCTTCTGAGAAAATAAATCCATGTCCTTCTACTATAATCATCTATAAAAGATACAAAGTATACAGATTTTGATAATGAAGGAACATTAACAGGAACAAACACATCAGAATGAATGAGGTCCAACACACTAGAAGACTTATGAGAACTCGAGTAAAATTGAACACGGTTTTGTTTTCCATAAATGCAATGTTCACAAAAGTTGAACTCAAGATTACAATCATCTAACCCCTCAATGAGGCTCTTATTTTTTAGGGTACGCAGACCGTTCTCACCAATGTGGCCAAATCTCTTATGCCATAACATTGTCTTTTCTATAGGAAGTTTAACTTCCAATGCACGATTACAACCATCAAGACTAGAAACAATAGATTTCTTCATTGCTTGTTCAGATGGTGGGGATGAAGTGATTGTTGCCCTCTTCCTTGAGTCAGAAGAACTATTGCATTGTGAAATGCATGCCTCCAGCTGAAATAGAGTACCTTTTCTAGTACCCTTAGCAAGCACCATAGCTCCTCTAGTCATCTTGCATCCTACTTTCGAAAAGACAACCTGCACACCTGCATCATTCAACATACTTACAGAAAGTAAGTTACATGCTAAGCCTGGGATGTGCAGAACCCCAGAGATCCCCTTCACTCGACCAGCAGGGAATCAGATAGAGACTCTTCCATGACCAATGATCTTCAGATGAGAGTCGTCACCCAGATACACCTTTCCACCATCGAACTCCTCATACTTAGTGAACCAGTCTCGATGCGAGGTCATATGGAATGATGCACCAGAGTTGATTAGCTACACATCATCAAATGCATGGGTTGCCAAGGCTGCGATGAAAGCATCACTGTCATCTTGTGATTTGTCAGAATCTGAATCAGGAGCTTTCTTCTTTTTCTTCTTCTCCTCTTTGCATTCCTTTCAGAAATGTCTGGTCTTGCCACAGTTCCAACAAAGAGACTTGGACTTTCCAGGAGATTTGGATCTACCCTTCTTAGCTTTCTTGTCCTTCTTCTTCCCTTTCTCCTTGGGTCTTCCATGAACTGTAAGGGCCTCTTTGGCTACCTCAAAAGACTTTCTCCGCATCTCTTCAAACAACAGTGAAGAAACCACTTCTTCCATTTTGAATGTGGATGTGGTGCTTCTAATTGCCATGACAAGATGATCCCATGAGTCCAGTAGAGAACAAAGTAGGTCATACACCGATACTCCTCCTCCATCTTTACCCCAATAGATGTCAATTGTGCAACCAGCATGTTAAAGGCATTCATATGCTCAGCAACGGATCCTCCATCCTCCATTCAAAGAGAATACAACTTCTTTCTCAGAAAAAAGTTTATTAACTAGGGATTTGGCTTGATACACATCCCCCAACTTCTTCCAAAGGAGTTTTGTAGTAGTCTCCTCATGGGCATTTAACAACACAGAATTGGCAAGACTAAGTCTTATGAGACCCTTAGCCTTCTGATCCTTGAGATCCCAATTATCTTGTGACATTGCAGCTGGTTTAGTTCCATTCACACTATCCCAAAGGTCTCAGTCAATTAACATGTCTTCCATTTTGAGCTTCCATAGCTCGAAATTACTACCATTAAACTTCTCTACTTCAAACCTTCCTGATGTGCCTACCATATCCTTGATGCAATAAGATATAGAATGCTCTGTACAGACTCCCACTCAACCTAAGATTAGCTCAAAAAACCCCACCCAACAACTAGGACCAAAGGTGATCAAGCTCTGATACCAACTGAAAGGAAGCTAGGTGTGCGGAAAATGCTTCCTACACTTATCCATTGAGGAGAGGGCTATGCAAATTCAAATTTATCCTAACTATTACAGCAATGTTAAACTATTAACATGAGATATTGTAGAAAAACACAAGAACCAGAAAGTAGACAAAAGAAGAGAGACAAAGATTTACGGTTGGGAAAACCCTTATCGAATGAAAAAACCCACACTCAGAAACCTACACAATGTATTAACAAATCTGAAAGTTGTTTACAATACACTTGCAATGCAAGCTTCAATGGTCTTTGACACTCATGTCTGGAGTCAATCTAGCAGCATAATAGTACCTGTAAACCTGTGATACAAACTCCATCTCCAAGCACCTGTATAAATAGGAAATATAAGGCAATATTGGACCTTTCTTGGAATGGCCGTCCAACATGGCTTCTTAGACCAAAACCCATGCCTAGGGACACTTGGTCAACATTGTAGAATGTGTCTGACACTTGTCCATAGCTCCCATCCCAAAGAGGTTGCCTATTTCCAAAATGGGCTATGACAAATGCTCTTACGACACTTACGACCGTCATAGAATCTGTCATAGCGGTTACAACTTACAGCTGTAAGAGAATCTGTCATACACATGCTATAAATAGCATATTCTCTTACATGTCATATTCCACCTTGGGGCGCCCAAATATGCCTTATTCAAAGATGCTTCATGACACATGTCATCACCTATCTTATAACCTTCTATTTCTGACTCTTACATGTCATAGATTCGTCATAGGAATCTGTCATAACCATTTCGGTCAAACATTCCTTACACAACATGGAAGATGCCAACACATGGCAGAATATTCCTACCACTAAGTGGGACACCTATCTTCTCATGTGAGGACAAAAATACAAGTTGTCATAATCCATGTAGGATTGACACATCACCGTGCCACATCCCAAAATATGACAATATGGATTTTCCAAATATTTACAACATAGGCAATTAAATAATAAATACAAACATTACAAATGCAGAGAATTACCAAGGTTGAGACACCTTAATTCCCAACACAAACATTGCACAAGAAGTGGGAGTAGTCAGTCATTACATGGTGAATCTAGGTTGTGAGCTTTAGACGAATGTGAAGTGGATTCTTAGGTATTTGAGGGGCACTTCTAATGCTACTCTATTATAGTGGGAGTAGTCTTTAGGTCAACGGCTATGTGGATGCGGATTTTGGTGGAGACAGAGATAAGAGAAAATCCACTACATGTTATGTTTTCTCCTTAGTAGGCGGTGTTGTTAGTCGGGTCTCAAATTTGCAAATAGTGGTGTCCTTGTCTACTACTGAAGCTAAATATATGGCAATGACACAAGCTAGTAAGGAGGCAATCTAGCTTCATAGACTTTTGGGTGAATTGCAAATAAAGTGGGATAACACGGTGTTGCATTGTGATAGCCAGAGTGCTTTGTACTTAGCCTGGAACTTAGCATATCATGCCAAAACAAAGCATATTGATATACAATATCACTTTGTATGTGAGATGGTAGAAGGAGGACAGATCTCTTTGGTTAAGATACACATTGATATAAACCCAGCATATATTTTGACAAAGCCCATTGGTAGAGATAATTTCATTTGGTGTAGAACTTCTCTTGGCTTGCACATCACTTGATGATAGGTAGCATTGGCATTGGTCTTTCAATAGGAGATATTCACAAGAAATAAATTTGACTTCAAGTGGGAGATTGTTGGTATGTGAAGTCATTTTCAAGATATTCCAACATTGATAAAGCAATTGACGACTAGTTCCTCGTATGAAATATTTTTGGTCGTGTGACATGTGTATGACATGTGGGAGCACCACTCGTGCTTTCTATTTTTGGAAATTCTTCTTCAAAAAGGATTTGTCTGACTTAGATGATGTAGACACCTAAATTGACCTTCACCTAGTTATCCATCTTATGACACCTCCTAACCCCACTGTCGACACCTTTCAACATCATTCATCCTAGGACCCCTTCTTATCCCCTTCTAGTTAATTAAATAAATTATGTTTATTTAATTAATTAGGATTATCCCATTGTCCAAATTAATTAAATAAATTATCTTTATTTAATTAATTTAAACCCATTTTCTTCATCACCTAATTAATTAAATAAATTCTATTTATTTAATTAATTTAATCCATTTTCCCCTCTAGTCAAATTAATTAAATAAATCTTATTTATCTAATTAATTTATCCTCCCACATCACACTTCTTCAATGATTAATTAAATAATTTTATTATTTGATTAATTATTGAGAGTCACATGACTAGATAAGAGCTTTTGTAGATTCATTGAACCTAGGCACTTGCCACAAACAATAAATGAGAGGCACAAAATTCAAACTAGCTTTACATCTCAACTATCCATTTCATACTACATCTCCAAATCTCAACCATTCAAATAAGGATATGCCTTAGAAGCCTCCATCCTTTCCCTAGTGTTGCCTCATCAAATCCTAACCATCCATTGCACCTCTCAATCCTATCCATTCATCCTATCATCCAAGTGTCTATAAATCAAATATCAACCAAGCTATTATCAATATATCAAGAGCTTCAAAGTAACATTATGTTGTCAAAATAATCACATATCACACAAGAAAGTAATGTTATGCTACTGGTGTGAATAATCAACATATCAATATCAAGAGCATAGCCATTGGAGCTTGGGTGCACTCCATTCCGCTCTATCCAAAGAGAAAAAAGCATATAAGGTGAAGGTATTTGTGTGTATTACTTTATCTTCTATATTATTTACCTTTAATCTTTTATTGTCTTCATTTTGGAACACCCGGTGGGACCCATGTCCCTTGATCTAGCTTGTTTTTGCAGGTTTTGTGAATTTTTTGTTATAGGTTTAGGCTCTTTTTTGACAAATCTTGGGGGTGACTTGTTGTAGGAAACATCCTAGGGAAAAACATACCTCACAGTTGAGCTTAGAAGGCCCAAAAACCTAGTATCCATATATAGCATAATATATTTCAGAGGTAAAAAAATTGAATTTTTTTTAATTTTTTATTTATAAATTTGTATCGTACGAACCTGTATCGTACGGACCCCCGTCATACCACCTCCTATCTATCTGTGAACTTTAGCTAGTCTAATGCATCTAAATCGACAAGTATTTAGTTTTATTTCAGGTCTTATTTCAATATTGAAATTAGATATTGTTTTCATATTTCAGCTCTGCGTGTTAAAAATAGCCTATGCGCTAGCAGTGACCACAGAGGGGAACTCTACTTGAGATTAGGAACCACCAAAGCACTTAGTAGATAGGGGTTGGCTCTAGGGTTTAGGTTAGTAGGAAGGCTCCCATGGAAATTTTGTTAGCTTAGGATCTGAGTCTGGTTTTATCCCCAACTCGTGGGTTGGACTCTAGCATTGACCGTTCTAGATTCCCCTTGCCTACTAGCAACTGAGACTGCCTACACCCAGTGAATCCTAACTGTGGACACTTGACCAGGGTTTAAATCTAGAACTATCCACTCACCATGGCCCTTGTTGGCTAGGGAGAACAAGGGGATAACACCTCATGGGACCACCCACCAAGGGCTTCCCTTAAAGGTCACAGTCACATTTAATGTGATAGTTACATTATATGTCATGGTAACCACTAGCATCAACCCCCAAAACTACCAGTATCCTTGACCACCACTGCTAAATGCCAAGCGCACAGTCCTTGTGACCACGATTGCACTAACTACTAATGGTTAGCATTAACTTCTAGGCAAACCCCCCCTTATTTTTATCCTAAAATAGGCCTTTTTTCATTTTCTCATAACTTGGGAAAATTGTATCAAAGTTTTACAAAATTATAGGCATTGGAAAGATAATTTAGCCAACTTCATAGTGGTATGGACCTGTTTTCCATAGTTGGCCCGAATAATTAGGTATAATCATTTGAACTTGTTATTTTCTTGCAAACTTTAAAAACTTATAACTTTTGCATTTCAATTCGAAATTTGATAAAAAAAATTGAAATTGCATATAATTTTGCAAGGAACTTGAACATATCATCTAATCTATTGTATCTTATCATTTAATCTCTAATATTGCAAATTTAATCATTTTGAGATAACACACTTGTTTGTAGCATTTATCTTGTCAAAGGTCAAATCTTTCAAACTACTAACAAGTTTGCTGCAGGATTCGCTTGTTAAAGACATCATTTGAAATCTTGTGTTTGTTTTGTTTGGTGGGCTTTATTGTGAGTTGAGGTGTGTGTATGCTCTTCCCTTTCACTTAGTGTGATCTTGGGAATCAAAAGCACCCTTTAGCCACTTTCATTTTCACAACACATTCATTTCTAAGGGTCAATTAATCTTGCTTGTGTGGATCAAGTGTGTGTGAATGCTCTCCTCTTGCACCACTAGGTGAACTTGAGGATTAAAAACACCTATTGTTTCACTTTTTCCACCCAATGTGTGTTAGTGTGTGTATGTTCTCTCCTAGCACTTCATACGAGCTTGGAGATCAGAAACACATAACATTAACCTTGTCCTTTGGGACGCTTGCTTGGGGATTTCATCACCCCAAGGGATGACCTCAACCATGTGTTCTGACATGGTATATCAAAGTGGGAGAATAAAATTTGTACCTCAATCTAGTCATCATCGTGTCTAGCATAGTCGTGAGGCCCCTGGTGATTTAGGACATAAGGTGAAGAGATCATTTAAGTCATTACTCCGATCTCATGCTTGTAGATGGACTAGTGTTCATGGATTGGACCCCACATACCTTGTGTATATAGGGTACTCCCTTAGAGGCTTTTTCATCCTAGTTTAAGACCTTTTAGCCATCTTTTATTGTGGTATAAGGGATGGGAACTTCCCCTTGAAGTTACTCACCATGCACACCCTTGAGTCAAGATAGAGACTCCTTGGGGAAGGTGTCAAGGCCTCCAAGGAAATGGATCTCCTATGTACGCAAGACATGCCCTAGCTATCTGCCCCCAGGAATGGTATTAATGGATTAATTTCCATTAGAAGTTAATCTTACTTGAATAATCTAGGGTGTTAGTGTGTTTGGTGTGGTGTTCATTTGCACTTCCATAGAATCCAAAATCCAAATCCATTTTAAACTTGTGAATGTATGTGTGAAATCTATTGTTTGTAAAGTTTCCCAAGGTCAAGCTTTAATCCATTCCTACTCACCTTCTAATCATACATTTTCATTCAAATCCAATCTAATCCATCTTCATCCTAATCCTCCTAATCCAATCCACCTCATCCCTAATCATCCTAATCACCTCATCCCAACTATGCTAATCATCTTAATGATCCCTCTTAATCCTCCACATCAAATCCTAATCATTTCCCTAATCATCCTAATCATCCCTCTTATCCACCTCATCCTTACTCATCCTAATCATCTACATCACCCTATCCATACCATTCCAATCTTAATCCATCATCTAGGACCCTAATCCTAATCAATTTCCTCATCCAATCAAGGTCCTAATCCTAATCCATTCTATCCACCTAATCCACTTCCTAATCATGGTCATCATCCTAATCATAATCCCATCATTGAGCTTAATCCAACCTATCCTCATTCTAATCACCTCCTAATTCAATCATGTCTATCATCCTTCATCTATTTATACATCCATAATCCACATCATAATCCCTATCCTAACCCAATTTCATCATTCATCCTTATCCTAATCATAACCATCCATTTGTCATCTATAATCCACTATCCTAATCTAATTCCGTCATTCATTCTTAACCTGATTATCCTCCATCCATTATCATCCATAATCCACATCATAATTTAATTATCAAACTTAAGTCAATCCTTCATCCTCATCTTAATCCAATCTCCTTATCCACCTAATCCCATTTCAACCAAATTCTACTCTAATTCACTTATCCCTCATCCAAATTCAATCATCCATTATCCATCTATCCATATCAATCACGCATCCAGTCCCCCAATACTTAATCAAAAATCATTCTTTGAAAATCAAAATTTGGTTAAGGACTTAACTGAGCCTTCAACCCCATACACTTTCATCCAAACCCTAATCATAATCCATCCAAGTCATCATCAAAATCCTTCATCCAAGGGTGCTAGTCCTAATCCTCCATCATCCATTTCAAATCCAATATTCAAATCAAAAATCAAGACCTTAAGTTGATCCTATCATCCTTAATCCAAACTTGTTTAAGAATGTTAGTCTATGTTAAGTATAGTTATCAAATCTAATCAATTCCTACTTAAGAACTTTGTCTATCTTAAGTAGAAATCAAATCAATCCAATCAACCCTCTTGCTTAAGAATGTAAGGCTATCTTAATTATAGAGAATCATCCCTTATCCAATCAAATCAAATCATTTTAAGGTCTTGACATTTGATCCCCAATCATCCATCATCCTATATCATCTCATACCCCCCCCCCCAACAACATGTATCCTTATGCAAAAATACAAGAAATTAAACATATCTATGAGGGATTTGATCCTCTCACTAAAGCAAAATGCAAAGATCTCATTGGTCATAGTCCCTTAGCACATCTCATCATTGGAGATTCTCATGACCCTACCACATCAACATCACCATCCTATATGTCATCCCCATCAACCTCATACCACCCTTCATCCCCTTATGTGACCATGTCATCATATCAGTCCAACCTATCAATACCTCAAAGTTATCCAAACTCCACCTATTCATATACCTCATCAATCCCTCCATCATCATATCCCTCCAACCCTCATAATCTTAATCCATTAGCCCACATACCTTCCAATCCATCAATCCCTTTAATCCCTCCATCACATTATTCCTCCAACCCTCCATTAAAGGAGACCATAAAAATGGCTTTACAGGAAATGGTTCAAGGAAATCTCATTAAACTCCCTAAAGTAAAACAATATGAGAACCCATTCAATCCCCCTTGGTTTAAATATCATGAATATTGTGAATACCATGGGGAAAAATTCCATAAAACATCTGATTGCATAAAACATAAGAGGTGCATCCAAGATCTCATCAACTGTGGTGAGATTGTGATTGATGATTCCCCCACTAACTCCTCATGCCAACCCAAATTACCCTTTTCAGATGTGACCCAAGGACTATTAGCAAGGAATCAAACACCACCTTGTAATCCAATACCTATCCTTGAACCTATCAAAGAGCCTTCAAGTATCATTCTTATCTCTCCAATACCATCATCCAATCCAACCACCTATTAAGCCTATTGACAAAACTCCTACCTTAAATGCAAGTCAAGGTCCATAATGTATCAATGTTGTCAACCATCAAGAGCCTATCAAACCTATCCAGGAAGCTCCCACTCCTCTCTAAACTCAAGAGCTATATCAAGAGTCAAATCTAAAGCATGATCAACCTTACACCCAATCAAGTCAAGATCAAACTATCCAAGCTCCTCAAGCTCACATTACCCAAGCTACCCAAGATCCAACTACTGAAGTCACCACCATCCATTATCAAGAGATCAACACTCCTCCCATCCATGATCCCACAATCACCCATAATCAAGAAATCCACACTAGTTCTATGCTTCATCCAACAACATCTGATGATGAGACACTTGGTCCCCAAGAAAACATAGATAATCAAACAAATAACTTGGATCCTATTACACCGCATCTTAATGAGCATAGTGTTAATCAAGATCCAAGCATCCCAACTCATCCCTTTCCCGATCCCACATCATATCCTATCACCCCTTTACCATCCTCCATTGATCCTTCACCATTCACTATTGACCTCATCCCAAATCCATCATCCTATCCCCAAGTGGTCCTACTACATTCATCCATGGCGGTTCTCTCATAGGAGAGGAACAACTTATATCCACCACCCAATCCTCCCCCATCTAATGAAGGACTCACATCTTGTTTCCAAAACAAAAAACATCCCATCGCACACTACATGCTCCAAAACATGAAATATCAAGGAAAAGGCTTAGGCCTTCATGAACAAGGTATATTGGAGCACATCCATGTTACAATCCCTCCACAATCGCATGGCCTTGGCTACATATCCCAAGGGCAACAATCCAAACATGTTCGTATCACTGACACATGTCATAAGGCATCTTCTTCCAATCCCAAGCTAGGTGCCCCTCATCACACCTAAAAATCATATGTTGTCATCTCCCCTCCTCCATCTTATCTCATACATCAATCAAAACATCCTCCCATCCATAAATCCACTCTTCCTCCACTCCTCCCAACTCCAAATATTCCCATCCTTAAATCCCCTCATCCCTTCATCCACAAGTCCACTAATCCCTCCATCCACATATCCTGCTCCCTTAAATCCCCTAAAATTCCTAATCATGGTCAACAAATGCACACATCACCTAAACATGAAGCTATCACAAAACCCATGTGAATCAAAAATAAAAAATTGGATGCCTCCTTACATAAAGTGAAAAATCCTCAAAATCCTCAAGATTATCATGTTGTAGGGCATCGATACACAAATCCAAAAGGCTACAAACACCCACACCCCCAAAAGCAAAAACAAAATTGGTGGGGGTCCCTAAGAAAAAATAAATCAATCCAAATGGAGCATCCAAATCCCACACTTAATCAAAAAATCCAAAGAATCCTAAGTCCATTTGGGTCCCTAAATCCCCAAATCGTCAATCCCAAAATCCCCCTTCCTGATCCCATGATCAAAAATACCCATTACTCCCCACTCATCATGATCAAAAGCTTCAACATCTACCATAGTGTGTGCAAATATTGGTCTTAGTTCCCCTCCACCCCATAGCATCACCTCATGCACTCGTACCCCCATCTTACATCCCCTATCCCGCATATCTCCCCATCACACCCATATGATTCATGCTTTCGCATAAGTCCACCCATTCTCCATCATTATCATCCATAATCCACATCATAATACACTATCCCCCATCCATCCATAATCCATGTCATAATTCGCTATCCCCCCATCCATCCATAATCCACTATCCCCCATCCATCTCATCCAATCATCTACCAACATCCATGCGCATGTCAATCACACTCAACATAGTTTATGTACGACAACATCCAATATGGGACATTATCACATCCTTTTGGAAACAAACACTTGAGTCCCCATCCTCCATCCAAATCTCTCTCTCCCCCCATCCACCTATCCTATCCCACTATCTAGCAAAATCAGAAAAATTTTAAAAAAAAGAAAAAGAAAAAATAACAAAAAGAAAATCAAGAAAAAATCAAAAAGAAAAAAATCAAAATAGTAAGATAAATCATTCATCTAGTGGTGAAAACCATTTTCATGGCACCTTGGATAAGTACCATGATGAAAACCCATTTATGGGCATCATGTGTAGATCAATTATCTATGTACCTTACACTTGGGGGAAAGTTGTCTCATCTATCCTATCCTATCATTTCTCTCCTATCCTACCATCCTCATCTATTTTATCTGCATACCTATCCCATTACACCAACCTATCCTCCCCTCCTACTTTAATCTTGATAAGAATAAGGGCAAAATGTTGAAAAAAAATTTGGACACCTCTTGGTGTACTTAATCTCTTCTAACTAATCCTATCACGCTATTATCATCCCAAGCATTGTCACACCAAGTCCTAAGTATAATATCTAAGATTGGGGCATGTTATTCCAATGCAACATAGTCCTCGGAGATTAAACATCCTGAACTCCTCCATCCACCTTTCATCCCCCATACATTTCATCCACTATTGTCAATCCTTTAATCCATCCATCCAATCATCCTTTCATCCTTCCCTTTAGACCTGGTTTTTCCTTGTCATTGGTATCCAACGAATAGGCTATCTAAATGCAACCCAATAAATCAAAAAAAATCCAAGCAATAAATCCAAATGCAAGTCATCCATAATCCTTGCCAATCTAGCCAAGAAATCTAGCCAATCATCCAAAATTATCCAATGGTTTTGTTCCTAGCCTTGCTGCAAACCTGATCAACACAAATCCAATCAACTCTTGCTTAAGAATGTAAACCTATCTTAAGTGTATAGATCTATCTATCAATCCTTGTGTTGATTCACATGGCCAACAACATTATCTAATCAATCAATCATCAGTTTTCAACTTGACAGGGGAAACAACCTTGTTTGTATTTAATCATTTATGCATGCTTGTTTGTTTTCTTGTGTGTGTTTATCATCTTATCTTGCATTTGCATCAAGTCCTTGCAGCATACTATCACAACGACATCATGGTATTCCATGTCATGGTGTCCAATGGCATATGTTTGCTTGTGACCTTTATCTTTTTGAGTCAGTCCTTTATGCACAAGACACATCGTCACCTTGGTCTTTATACCTTGGTGCATAACTTCTAGTGCTATATCAAATTATATGGTTACTCACCCAATATAATGTATCATTCATCCATTTCATCCATCCCTTATCCTTCCTCCATCTCCTTAACCAATTTGTTTCATCCATTTCAAGAGCATATATGTGTTCTTCTAACCCACCTATCCTCTCGGGGGGCATCCCATCCCTCCATTCTTCATCCTCATTACTCCTTCAAGTGGTTGTGGCATCCCTTTCCAATCATCCATACCTCATCCTTTTTGAAATGATGTTACTTGTCTTAGCCACAACATCATCTCAAAGAGGGATTAAATGTAGACACCTGAAATTGACCATCACTTAGTTATCCATCTTATGACACCTCCTAACCCAACTTTGACACCTTTTGACATCATATATTGGGACCCCTTCATATCCCCTTCTAGTTAATTAAATAAATTATATTTAATTAATTAATTAGGATTATCCCATTGTCCAAATTAATTAAATAAATTATTTTTATTTAATTAATTTAAACCCATTTTCTCCATCACTTGATTAATTAAATAAATTCTATTTATTTAATTAATTTAATCCATTTTCCCCTCTAGTCAAATTAATTAAATAAATCTTATTTATTTAATTAATTTATCCTCCCACATCACACTTCTCCAATAATTAATTAAATAATTTTATTATTTGATTAATTATTGAGAGTCACATGACTAGCTAAGAGCTTGTCCAAATTCATTGAACCTAGACACTTGCCATAAACAATAAATGAGAGGCACAAAAGTCAAACTAGCTTTGCATCTCAACCATCCATTTCATACTACATTTCCAAATCTCAACTGTTCACATAAGGATATGCCCTAGAAGTCTCCATCATTGCCTTAATGTTGTCTCATCAAATCCTAACCATCTGTTGCACATTTTAATCCTAGTCATTCATCCTATCATATAAGTATCTATAAATCAAACATCAACCAAGCCATTATCAATAGACCAAGAGATTCAAAGTAACATTATGTTGTCAAAATAATCACATATCACACAAGAAAGTAATGTTATGTTGTTGGTGTGAATAATTAACATATCAATATCAAGAGCATAGCCATTGGAGCTTGGGTGCACTCCATTCTGCTCTATCCGAGGAGAAAGAAGTGTTTAAGGTGAAAGTATTTATGTGTATTGCTTTATCTTCTATATTATCTACCTTTAATCTTTTCTTGTCTTCATATGCTTTTTTGGTTTTAATTAGTCGAATTTGAAGAATGTTGTGCAGATTGTTGTAACAACAAATTATTTGTGAGAATAATAGAATTATTGTGAGACCTTTGCCCGTGGTTTTTCCTGGTACATAATCAAGTTTCCATGTAAATCCATGTGTTGTTCATTTATGTGTGTTTTATTGCTTTTCATTATATATGTTTGTTATTTCTGCACTGTATATTTTCTCTACAATAATAACACTAAAGACGAAGCAGCACAAGAGAGGGTTAGAGCCAAAGAATGAATTAATAATAGAAGGATCCAAAGTTTGATATTTTGACAAATACAACAGAAAAGCAAGATGTTCAATAATTAGATAGTAGTTGTTTTTATCCATGTTATACAATTATCGTAATTCTACTGATCTTAAGGTTTAAAACAGCTTGAGAAACCAGTTACACATTGATGACAGCACATTCTCAAACACACTCTGATATCTTAATACTTAGTTTCTTACACCTTGAATAGACCATTTAAACCTCTACAGACTTCTTGTCCTAAGAACAATAGGAAGCAAAACAACAAAATAAACATTTCTAGAACAGAACATCTTAAGTGATAGGAACTCAAAGTTTCATGCAATATAGTAATAGGAAACCAAATCCAGAATGTAACACATTTGATGGCAATACACAACATTCCAAATGATGGAGGTTCAATTACATAGAAAATTCACCCAAAATTCTTCCATTCCATATTTGATCAAATTAAACACGAATACAGACATTACAATTTTATATTTCATTAGACTTAACAGTCTCAACACTCAGATTGACTTCCTTTAGACATATACCTTCTCTATGCTTCAATTCTATTTCCTTATGTTTGTTTCTGCAATTCATCTTCCTCTCACATCATGGCCCCATCTTACTCCTTTGTTCTTTGTTTGGCAGTTATCCAAAACTTCTATGTCCTTGTTGGCGACTTCATTTTCTTTACCTCTCTTCTATTAAGACATATCTCTATCTTCCAACCAGTCTTCCTCTCTTCCTACATTCTCCAAAGACTCTCAGTCATTCAATTTCTCTACATTCCTTCCTCTTTTCCAACTCCGTAATCTCCCTTTTGCTTTCGCTATCCAGGAGAATGAAATTTCTTCTCTTGCCCCCTAAAGTCTCACGGTCTCTCCTCTTACTCTTCTCTGGTAGTTCGGTGGCAGGAAGGTTCTTTTATTTGGAGTTTGTTGGCAAAAATAACCAATGTTTCCTAACTTATTCTTTAAACCAAAAACAAAATTGTCTTTAGACCAAAATAAAACTGCCTCAAAGAGGTTGATAAGAGTCACAGACAAAACTTAAACATTGTCAACCAAACAAAACTAAAAATTGATGAGGAATGGAATGATGCCCCTGCATCAGACTACCCAAGGGACAAAATAAAGAATGTGCTCCTACACATGAGGCTATCAATCAAACTTATCTTCCATTGTTATTTTCTTCCTCTTTTTCCACAATCATGCTGGATCAATTATCATGTTTCTCCAACATTGCAGATCTTTCCTCAGCTCTATAATTCTCAGCTTTCTTTGCCAAAGTTCTCTTACCCCCACAATCGCACACAAATCAATATGTCCAAATGTACTAAAATAAAAGATATCCACATTTACTTCTTCAAATATTTCCACCTTGCCCATCTATCTGACAACTTCATCAAAACCATTCATAGCCTTATGTAAATCTGCATTCACCATTTCATATTCTTCTTTTGCGATAACTAAACTACATAACAACAAATCATATACAACTCATCCATTCTCAACATAATCTCCACTAAAATCAACACACACTATTCCAGCCTCTTGCCCACATTCCTTGTCATTCAACATATCAAAAGAATACATAACAGCATCCTTATGGAAGACACTCATATTTACCTCTGTTTTACTCATTGCACCAACTTTGTTGTTAACAACTACAACCTCACTTTGCATATCCTTCACTGTCCTACTTGTATTCATACCTTCATTAGCAATCTTCACCCTCCACTCTGAAAGGAAGCTAGGTGTGCAGAAAATGCTTCCTAAAAATGCTTCCTACACTAATCTAATGAGGAGAGGGCTATGCAATATCAATTTAATCCTTATCACTACATCAACATATCACATCTAACAGAGATATTAATGCAATACACAAGAACCAGAAAGTAGACAAAAGAAGAGAGACAAAGATTTACGGTGGGGAAAACCCTTATCGGGTGAAAAACCCCACACTTAGAAATCTGCACAATGTATTAACAAATCTGAAAGAATGCTTACAATACACTTGCAATGAAAGCTTCAATAGTCTTTGACACTCATGTCTGGAGTCAATCTAGCCGCATAACAATACCTGTAAACCTGTGATACAAACTCCATCTCCAAGCACCTGTTTATATAGAATATACAAGGAAAAATAGGTCCTATCATGGGATGGGCGTCTAACTTGGCTTCATGGACCAAAACCCATGCCTAAGGACACTTGGTCAACATTGTAGAATGTGCTTGACACTTGTCCATAGCTCCAATCCCAAAGAGGTCACCTATTTCCAAAATGGGCTATGACAGATGCTCTTACGACACTTACGACCGTCATAGAATCAATCATAGCGGTTACAACTTACAGTTGTAAGAGAATCTGTCATACACATGCTATAAATAGCATATTCTCTTACAACATGTCATAGTCCACCTTGGGGTGCCCAAATATGCCTCATTCAAAGATGCTTCATGACACATGTCCTCACCTGTCTTACAAACTTTTATTTCTGACTCTTACATATCATAGATTCTGTCATAGGAATCTGTCATAACCGTTTCGGTCAATATTCCCTTACACAACATGGAAGATGCCGACACATGAAAAAATGCTCCTACCACAAAGTGGGATGCCTATCTCCTCATGTGAGGACAAAATTACAAGTTTTCATATTCCATGTAGGATTGACACATCACCGTGCCACATCCCACAATATAACAATATGGAATTTCCAAATATTTACAACATAGGCAATTAAATAATAAATACAAACATTAATAATGTAAGGAATTACCAAGGTTGAGACACCTTAATTCCCAACATTCTCCCACTTGTCAAACACCTTGTAAGAGCCAATAGAAAAAAAGGATTTAACTGCTATAGGCCGAGAGGCCCATAGACTCTGAACACCATCTGAACTTCTCTTTGCCCACTGGTTTCATCAATGCATCTGCAACATTCTTCAAAGTATCTACCTTTTCCAAATTTACCTTTCCATCCTCAACCATGTCTCGCAGGAAGTGAAACTAAACATCAATGTGCTTGGTTCTAGCATGGAAAGTTGGATTCTTGACAAGGCAAATTGCACTCTAACTATCACAACTGATCGTGATCTGACCTGCATCAACACCAATATCTGAACACAATCTCTTAAGCCAAATGGCTTCCTTACAAGCATGAGTTGCTGTCATATACTCATCTTCTGTCATGGACAAAGTAATAATAGGTTGTCGCTTACTCATCCAACTAATAGTACCACCAAACAGTGTAAACACATAGGCACTGGTGGATCTCCTGCTGTCAATGTCACCTGCCCAATCTAAATCCACAAATCCATGAATATCAATAGAATGTGGAGGTCTTGAAACATTACCATGATAGTAAATGGAATACTCAGAAGTGCACCTCAAATAAATGAACACTCGCTTAACTGTATCCCAATAAACCCATCCAGGATTAGCCATAAATTGACTAAGGACTCCCACTACTTGGGCAATGTCTAGTCTTGTGTAGACCATAGCATACATCAAACTGCTAATAGCACTAGCATAAGGTATTCTTCTCATGTCTTCCACCTCACTAGGAGATTTTGGACAATCCTCAACAGACAACTTTGTCCCCAAAGAAACAGGAACACACAATGGTCTACAATCTGTCACATTGAACCTGTCCAATACGGTCTTCACATATTTACTCTGGCTTAACCAAAGTTTTATGTTGGTTCTATCTCTTTTGATTTCCATTCCTAGAATGTACCTAGCTGCCCCTAAATCTTTCATTTCAAACTGTGCTGACAACTGAGATTTAAAATCAGAAATCATATTCTTACCCTTCCCAATGAGCAACATATCATCAACATATAGTGCAACAATGAGAATATGATCACCATCAAACTTATAATACACACAGTGATCAGATTTCAATCTCACAAATCCAATTGACAACACAAAGGCATCAAACTTCAAGTACCATCTCTTAGGGGATTGCTTCAAATCATACAAAGACTTCTTAAGTTTGCAAACCAAATTTTCTTTACCTTTCACCATGCAATGCTTTGGATGTGACATGTAGATTTCTTCCTCCAAATCACCATGAAGGAAAGTTGTCTTCACATCCATCTGTTCTACCTCCAAGTCATAAGCTATTGTGAGAGACAACAGGAATCGAATGGATGTTAGCTTTGCAACGGGAGAGAAGATCTCACCATAATCTATATCCTCCACTTGTGAATACCCCTTTGCAACCAATCTGGCCTTATACTTCTCAACACTACCATCTGCACCAGATTTCTTCTTGAACACCCATTTGCATCTAACAGGTTTTCGTCCAGGAGGCAAAGGCACCAAGTCCCAAGTTTGATTCTTTTTCAAAGAAGCCATTTCATCCTCCATGGCCTCCTTCCAAGAACCTACATCTTTCATGTCCATAGCCTCTGATATAGTTCTAGGTTCATCACTATTAGTAACCAAAGCATAAGCACAACTAGAATCAAGCAATGTAAAACCAAACCTTTCGGGTTGCTTTCTTATCTGTGTAGACCTCCTCAAGAGCTGAGGTTGAGGTTCAGCTTCTTCATCTGAGCTTTCAGAGCTGCTAGTGCTCTCCTCATTATCAGGTCCAACATTGTCTTTCTGTTCAGTCTTCTCAGGGGTAGCAGCAAACTAAACAACATCCTTTCTTTTCTTTTTCTTCTGGTTGTAAAACAATGGAAGAAGGTGTAAGCTCTCTGAAGATGACACTTCTTCTATACAACACTTTTTTAGCCACAAGGTCCCAAAGCTTGTATCCTTTCACACCAACACCATAGCCAATGAAGATACTCTTAATAGCCTTGTTTTCCAACTTTGACCGCTTCTCCCTAGGCACATGTGCATATGCCTCACAACTAAAAACACGAAGATGCCTTATTGAAGGCTTTCTAGCAGACCACACCTCCATGGGTGTCTTTCAAACAAGAGCTGATGGAGGAGATCTATTAACAAGATAGCAAGCAGTGGCAACAGCTTCATCCCAAAACTTTTGTTCTAGGCCAGCTCCACTAAGCATACTCCTAGCCTTCTCCATCAGTGTCCTGTTCATCCTCTCTGCAACTCCATTTTGTTGCAGGGTGTATGGAGTTGTCTTATGTCTTTCAATCCCAAGCTCCTTGCAATATTTATCGAATTCTGTAGAACAAAACTCACCACCGTTGTCAGTTCTCAAACATTTAATCTTTTTACCAGTCTGATTTTCAGCAAAGGCCTTAAACTCCTTAAACTTGCTATAGACTTCAGATTTGCTTCTGAGAAAATAAATCCATGTCCTTCTACTGTAATCATCTATAAAAGATACAAAGTATACATATTTTGATAATGAAAGAACATTAACAAGACCAAACACATCAGAATGAACAAGGTCCAACACACCAGAAGAATTGTGAGAACTCAAATAAAACTGAACACAATTTTTTTCCCATATACGCAATGTTCACAAAAGTTGAACTCAAGATTACAATCATCTAACCCCTCAACGAGGTTTTTATTTTTCAGGGTGCGTAGACCCTTCTCACCAATGTGGCCAAATCTCTTATGCCATAACATTGTCTTTTCAGCACGAAGTTTGACTTCTAATGCATGATTACAACCATCAAGACTAGATACAACAAATTTCTTTACTACTCATTCAGATGGTGGGGATGAAGTGACTACTACCCTCTTCCTTGAGTCAGAAGAACTATTGCATTGTGAAATGCATGCCTCCAGCTGAAATAGAGTACCTCTCCTAGTACCCTTAGCAAGCACCATAGCTCCTCTAGTCATCTTGCATCCTTCTTTCGAAAAGACAACCTGCACACCTACATCATTCAAACTACTTACAGAAAGAAGGTTCCATGCTAAGCCTGGGATATGCATAACCCCAGAGATCCCCTTCACTCAACCATCAGGGAATCGGATAGACTTTTCCATGACCAACAATCTTCAGATGAGAGTCATCACCCATATACACATTTCCACCATCGAACTCCTCATACTTGGTGAACCAGTCTCGATGCGAGGTCATGTGGAATGATGCACCAGAGTCGATTAGCCACACATCATCAGATGCATGGGTTGCCAGGGCTGCGATGAAAGCGTCACCATCATCTTGTGATTTGTCAGAATCTGAATCAAGTTCTTTCTTCTTCTTCTTCTTCTCCTCTTTGCACTCCTTTCAGAAATGCCCAAATTTACCATAGTTCCAACAAATAGCCTTAGACTTTCCAGGAGATCTAGATCTCCCACAGGATTTGGATCTACCCTTTTCAGCTTTCTTGTCCTTCTTTTTCCCTTTCTCCTTGGGTCTTCCACGAACCACAAGAGACTCTTTGGCTGCATCAGAAGACTTTCTCTGCATCTCTTCGGATAACAGTGAAGAAACCACTTCATCCATTTTGAATGTGGATGTGGTGCTTCCAATAGCCATGACAAGGTGATCCCACGAACATGTTAAAGGTATTCATATGTTTAGCAATGGATCCTCCATCCTCCATTCGAAGAGAATACAACTTCTTTCTTAGAAAAAGTTTACTAACCATGGATTTAGCTTGATACACATCTCCCAACTTCTTCCAAAGTAGTTTTGCAGTAGTCTCCTCATGGGCATTTAATAGAACAGAATCAGCAAGACTAAGTCTTATGAGACCCTTAGCCTTTTGATCCTTGAGATCCAACTCATCTTGTGACATTGCAACCTGTTTAGTTCCATTAAGACTTTCCCAAAGGTCTTGGTCAACAAGCAAGTCTTCCATCTTGAGCTTCCACAGCTCAAAATTAGTGCCATTGAATTTCTCCACTTCAAATCTTTCAGATGTGCTTGCCATCTCCTTGCTACAATAGAAATCAGAATACTCTACACAGACTCCCACTCAACTTAAGATCAGCTCAAAAAACCCTACCCAACAGCTAAGACCAAAATTGGCCAGGCTCTAATACCAACTGAAAGGAAGCTAGGTGTGCGGAAAATGCTTCCTACACTAATCTAATGAGGAGAGGGCTATGCAAATTCAATTTAATTCTTATCACTACAAAAACATATCACATCTAATAGAGATATTATAGCAATACACAAGAACCAAAAAGTAGACTGAAGAAGAGAGACAAAGATTTACGGTGGGAAAAATCCTTGTCAGGTGAAAAACTCCACACTCAGAACCCTGCACAATGTATTAACAAATCTGAAAGAATGTTTACAATACACTTGCAATGCAAGCTTCAATAGTCTTCAACACTTGTGTCTAGAGTCAATTCGGCAGCATAACAGTACCTGTAAACCTGTGATACAAACTCCATCTCCAAGAACCTATTTATATAGAATATATAAGGCAAAATAGGTCCTATCTTGGGATGGGCATCCAACTTGGCTTCATGGACCAAAACCCACCCCTAAGGACACTTGGTCGACATTGTAGAATGTGCTTGACACTTGTCCATAGCTCTCATCCCAAAGAGGTCGCCTATTTCCAAAATGGGCTATGACAGATGCTCTTACGACACTTACGACCGTCATAAAATCTGTCATGGCGGTTACAACTTACAGCTGTAAGAGAATCTGTCATACACATGCTATAAATAGCATATTCTCTTACAACATGTCATAGTCCACCTTAGGGCACCCAAATATGCCTCATTCAAAGATGCTTCATGACACATGTCCTCACTTGTCTTACAAACTTCTATTTCTGACTCTTACATGTCATAGATTCTGTCATATGAATCTATCATAACCGTTTTGGTAAATATTCCCTTACACAACATGGAAGATGCCGACACATGGCAAAATGCTCCTACCGCAAAGTGAGACACCTATCTCCTCATGTGAGGACAAAATTACAAGTTGTCATATTCCATGTAGGATTGACACATCACCGTGCTACACCCCACAATATGACAATATGGAATTTCCAAATATTTACAACATAGGCAATTAAATAATAAATACAAACCTTAATAATGTAAGGAATTACCAAGGTTGAGACACCTTAATTCCCAACACACTCTTGTTCTATCTCAGAAAATTGTGCTCACAAATCATCTACACTATTATTGTTTACTGCTCTTCTTTCTAATTCCACCTTTATCATGTTCCCGTCATGAATATGTTTGCTTTCATCTTTCGTAATCTCCACTGCAATAATATCTATTTCTAAATTTTCTGACTTTTCTTTTCCTTCTTCATTCATCATGCCTTTATCATACCATTCTTTTGTTGTCCACTCTTTCGTCCCATTCCTCTTGTCCAACTCATTCTTCAGACCCATTCCACACTCATATTTATTCATTCTATGCTTTCCAATCTACTTCCTTTTGCTTTCCTTTTTATTTTTTGTATCTTTCCCTTCTCATGTCTTTTTCATCCACAAGCCTCCACAACTCCATCTGACATCCCAATATCCCATTATCACTATTCAGTTCCACATCCTTATTATTTCCTTCTTTAGAATTCTTTCTTTCAACAATTTCATTCCAAAATTCAAAAGTATTAACATCAAAATCAACTTGTTTACCTTCCACATTGTATGTCCTCTCCTCCAGCTTCTTCCAAGTTGCTACTTCATTCTGGACTTCTTTTTCCTTTCTTCAAACTCCATTGTTATGTCAGCTTCATGGAGTGCTAATGCTTCTTTCTTTTTGAGTTCTACATAAGTTCCCGCTTGTATACCCTGTTGCAATGTCCTCTTGTCATCCTTTGTCGGCTTCTTCATGATTCTTTGCTCCTTGTACTCATCCTCTTCTTCACCTTGTCTTACATTACCATGTTCCTCTACTGTTGTCCCATACTTCACTACCCACATTTTGTTTTCCATCTTCTTGCACTGATGTTTTTCTATTTCTGCACTTGGCCTACCTTCTTGTCTACTTGGAAACTTTGTCATTTCTTCCATCCTTTGGTTTTGTTTGCTGTCACAAACTCCATCATAAGCCACCCCCTGCTTACATTTTATCTAATGTCCTTTAATGGGTTTCTTCTGCCAACTTGGCACCCTATATCCATGGTCTTCTAATTCTCTTTTCTCTTTTTTAACTTGCACGTTTACATTCCTATTTCCACATATTAGATCAAAGTCAACATTCATACTCACATTTACCTCTTCATTGGCCTATTGTCCCCATTTGCTTCCATCCTTGGTATCATTGCTTGTCATCTCTTCCTTTTTGCAGGTTTCCTTCCTTTCTTCAATAACCCTCTCTCCATCTTTAGGTCCCTTACGATGTACCTCTACTGTAAATTGTTCTCTTTGGTCAACTTTGCATATCACTGCAACTTGTTTCCTTTCTTTCTCATCTTTATCTTTGTCTACGGAACTACTCGTCTTCAAGGTCTTGTCCTCAACCTTCCTCTTACCTATATTCACATTCTCAAACATATCATTAGCAAATAAATCAAGAGACCAAGATGTCTCCTTAAGTGCCTCCTTTATGGATACTTTCCTCTCCTCTTTCAATAGAAGATCTTCCTCATCTTCATCTATTTCCTTGTCAAATTTTAGATTTTCAAAGTCCATTTTCTGAACTTTTTCATCTTCATTTCTTGCACACAAAACATCACTCACAAACCTGTTATCATAAAAAAAAAAATGAGGCTCAACTTCACCCATTTTATGATTTTCTTCATCCTTCTCTTTCTCATCTGTATCTTTCTTTTTCAACCCATTTTCAAGGGCATCCAATCTTGCTTCTATTTTCTTCAACTCTTCATAGAGTCTTCTATTTTGTTTTTCTTCCCAATATTGTTCCATAGTTTCCCACACAATTGGCTTCTTCATGACAATTTTCCTTCTCTTTTTCACATACATCTTGCTCACTACTGCAACCTTCTACAATAGAATCTCTCACATTCAACAACTACCCTCTACCCAATAAAGACTCTTGGAGATGCACCTCTCAAACCCCCCTCTACCCACTCTCTTAGTAGAGGAAGTTGTACACCTTCTACCCAGTTTTATCTCTATTGGAGGATAGTAATTATAGACCCTCTCTCATGCCTGTAACAACTGTTGCAAATATGTGCCTAAGTGGTATTGTCATTGATGTCAACATATCCTTATTGCCATTGGTGTCAATTGTATCCTATTGTTGTCTATATAGAAGACCGGATTGTTGAGGATATTGAGAAAATTAATGACAATCACGCATGTGGACCATATGGTTGTGTAGAGAATTGTCAAAGGTTGCTCCAGTTAAGATTTGAGAAGTCCGCATGAAGATTTGAAGAAGTTATGGCCATCTGAGTAGAACCAGATTTTGCAGTATTCAGAAGAGACAGTGTGATAGTAAGTTGGTCCGAATTGTTCTGCAGTGAAATATTATGGTCTATAGATCTAAAGGCATGTTTGGGAAGTCAGTGTGTAGCATCAACTCCAGTGGTTCCTGGTTTGGAGGTCTGCAAGCTATTTTTCTAGTTTGACAGTTATAGAAGATAGTGTTCTTGAGGTTCCGGAGGAAGATACAGATGATTCTGGTAATTTGGTTTAGAGTGTATGTTATTGGTAAATACAATGTGCTTGTGGAGGTCTCTAGATGGTGTGGCTACTATGTTGGAGGTCTGCATTGAAGTTTGAGCTTATTGATTGAAGATTTCTTCCTTGAGGTTGATATTCTTCCCAGTCTTGGCCGACTGGATGATCCTGGTGTGTTGCGGATGATCTAAAGAGGATTTTATGAAGCATGATATGTTAATGGAGAAAGTTTCAAGTTCCAAGTATGCTTGGCCAATAGTGTAAAGATCCGCATTAAGTTTGGCCAACTTTGTTGATCATTCCAAGGTTGATGAAGTGTATAAATACTTGCTGAAGAGTTGTGGAAAATCATCCTTGTATAAAATAAATTAAATCTAAAGAAAGGATCAAAAAAGTAGAGCAGAGAAGAAGAGGGGTGAAGGAAGTATAGAATGAAGAGTCAGTGAAGAAGTATTTGAAGATAGGAGCAAAAGTTTTGTGAGCCTTCAAATGGAATGATTCAGACATGAATGTAGATGATATTTCTCAGTTCATTATCTTTGTGTAAATCATAATTTCTTATAGGCAGTGGGCCTTTTCTTGAGCAGTGAGCTCTGGGCAGTGTGCCCGAAGGCATATGTCTTATATTTTCTTAAGTACTTTTAACAGGGTACACATTTTTGTGGGTTAACCCCCACCATGGTTTTTCCCTTAACCGGGTTTTCCACTTCAAAATTCTAGTGTTGTGTGTTTATGTTGTTTCTGCTCATGTGTTGATTTATGCTTAAATATTTACATTATTGATCTAGTTAAGAAAGAAGATTTGAAAGTTCAAAAAAGGCTAAAGATTAGGGACAACTGATTCATCCCCCCTCTCAGTTGTCTGAACTAATCCAACAATTGGTATCAGAGTGAGGTTCCTCTAGAAAAAACTTAACCGCTCGAGGAGATCCAGGATGTCGACTTACAAGAAGCATAGTCCAAGATTCAATGGAACAAATTACTCTGTTTGGAAGAGTCGCATGGAATGCCATTTACAATGCATGGGTGATGCTTATTGGTTAATAACCAAAGATAAGTATGAACCTTCGGAGAAAGGTCCCTAATGTAGAGGTCTTAAGCAGAAACATGCAAAATGTTGGTTTTTGTCAATATCGGCAAGAGACTTTCAACATCTTACCGAACTGTGCTTCTTTATGCTTATCGGCCTGACTTGCCTTGTCAACCTTCTCCCATTCTTTCTTCCCGACGGTCTCTCTCTCGCCGAAATTGTTATGTTCATCAGCCAAACACTCGTTATCGACCAATATACTCTTCGTCGGCAAGACTTTCACCTTCGGTCAGACTTCACTCTTCTCTTCTGATCATGCTTCTCACACCGATATGCCTTCTATCGGCATGACCCTACTATTTGTTGTGACTTCCAAATTTGCTTCCGACGACATTCCTTACGCCGATATTCTTCATCTTCGACTATACATTTATTGACTTGATGAGTTGGTTCTCCTCCCTGCTATCACCGGTCATCCTTTGCATCTATGGACCAAATACCCTTCCAACATACAAACTAGCTACCATTTCGGCCGGTCACCATTTGTATCAAATACATTATATGTCTTTGTTGTATCTTCAACATACAATAGCAAAATGCAATTGTAGTATACACACAAATTGACAATCATATACAATAACGATATACACATACACTGTCTATGACATACCATGGACATATACACAGGAAATATATTTCCTCAGACAATCTCGACATGCACAAGGTTTAACACAGAATGTACACTAGCGATATACACACTAATGGATACTTAGACGTAACAGCGATATAAACAAAGCAAATACCTACATTCATTTGTGATATATACAGGAACTGTATATTCAAATTTTCCGGCTAATAACCCTCTCTGAAACGGATTCTGCCATTTCTATACTGCCATGTATAACAAACAAAAGAATGGAACAAAAATGGAAAATTATTTTACAAATCCATTCCACTGATTTCACAGAAATTGACCAGTGGAATGGATTTAAACCTGCATCACGGCAACAGGGAAACTAAGCTAAATATGAAATGGTTCTCTATAGATAATATATAGAACAATTCGATATACGAAGGTTTCACATAGGATTCAGACTATTCAAAACATAATTTTTAGAATTTCTATTTCCTCATTTCAACCTTTTCAAACACAGACTAATTACAGAGATTTTCTTGAAGATGGAAGAAGAACTACTATGTTCGACCATCTCTTCCTGTTTTTCTTAACCCCTCTCCTCTATTTGCGAGATTTTGATTTCTTCAAGATTAACAGCAGAGACCCTAATTAATCACACGGCATCTATATTTCTTAAGACAACAAAAAATTAGATAATACGACATATGTGATGTAATCCTGCACATAACCTAAATGTCTGTTGTTGTCCATGATGTCAAATACTAGCCTCAGGAGGAGAGATGTTAAAACATAACATGTCAACATAAAATGTTACATTAGTTAATGACATACAAATGCTACATAGTAACATTAAGTGTCAAATATATATTAAAACCTTATTCTTCTCCCTCTTGTGCATATTTGTCCTATTGAAAGGTGTTGAAGGGGTGCCCCTGCACCATACTCCTTGAGAGAAGAGATCTCAAGCCCCTTTTGAGATCAGAATTTGAAAATCGGCACCAGATTGTGTAATCTGATCTTCAATCATCTAGACTGCCTCTGAAACAGGTTGTCCGTGCCAAGCTACCAAATACTCCATGTACTCTTTGTCCCTTGTCTTCTTTGTCACTCTTGATTCTAATATCTTCTTCAATTTTGGTGGAACATGCTTAGGAATATCATCATCTGCTACATCCTGCAATGGTTCCTGTTCTATATCTACATTTGTCTTGTATGGAGTCAAATCACATACATTGAAAATGGGTGACAATCCAAGATCAGGAGGAAGTTGGATCTCATAAGCATTCTACCCACACTTCTTTAAAATTTGGCATGGTCCAATCTTCCTCTGCATGAGCTTGGTATACTTACCTTTGGGGAGTCTCTCCTTCAGATTTACCCACACCAAATCTCCAACCGCAAATTGTAAATCTCTTTTCTTTTTGTCAACATAGGTTTTGTACTGCAATGTAGTTTGTTGGAGCTAGTTCTTCACTTGATCATGTACTGCTTTGATGGCTAAAGCAAAATCTTTTGCATCTGCACTAATAGGCTCTCCTGTAGGTAGATCTCTTAGTTCTAGGATACCCCTTGGATGAATTCCATACACTATCTAAAAAGGTGACTTTCCTGTATCCTATTGATGGTGTCATTATAGGAGAATTCTGCTTGGGGTAGGATATTATCCCACTTCTCTCCATGTTGCCTTGTTAAACACCTTAACAGATTTCCCAATGAACGATTAACAACTTCAGTCTACCCATCTGTTTGAGGATGGTAGGCTGATGAGAAGGACAAATTGGTTCCAAGCTTCTTCCAAAGAGTCCTCCAAAAATGGCCAATAAATTTTACATCTCTGTCTAAGACTATGCTCAATGGCAATCCATGGATCCTCACTATTTCCTTGAAAAACAGGTCTGCAACATACGAAGCATCACAAGTGGTTTTGCATGGCAAGAAATGTGCCATTTTACTAAATCTGTCTACTACCACAAAAACACTATCATATCCTTTCCTTGTCCTAGGCAAACCTAGTACAAAATCCATGCTTATGCTCTCCCATGGCCTAGAAGGAATGGGTAATGGCTGATACAAACATGCATTTGTGGATCTCCCTTTGCTTTCTGACATATCACACATGCTTCCACAAATCTTCTCACATCTGACTACAGCTTAGGCCAATAGTAATGCCTCTTCACAAGATCAAGAGTCTTATCCAGACCAAAATGTCCTACCATGGCCCCACAATGTTTCTCTTGAATAATATTCAATCTCATAGAACATCTTGGAATACATAGTTGTCCACCTTTGAAAAGTAATCCATCTTGAATCAGAAATTCAGAGAACTCAACATGATATTTGTCTCCAAAAGTGGTACATACCTTGTAGATCTCGCCAAAGTCTTCATCATCATCATACATTTTCTTTAAAGAATCAATCCCAACACTCTCCAATTGGATCTGATTGATGGTCAGAACTCTCCTGCTCAAAGCATCTGCCACTTTATTCTTAACCCCTTTCTTGTGTTTGAGTGTGAAAGTGAAAGCTTGCAAAGTTTCCACCCACTTCATATGCCTATGGTTCAGCTTCTCTTGACTGTTTATGAAACTGAGGGCCTGATTGTCTGTGAACACTATGAATTCTTTTGGCATCAAGTAATGCCTCCATTTCTTGAGTGACTGGGCTAGAGCATACATCTCCAAATCATAGGATGAGTATCTCTTCTTGGCATCATTTAATTTCTCACTGAAGAATGCAATAGGCCTACCTTCTTGGCTGAGTACTGCTCCAATTGCAATATGACTTACATCACATTCTACTTGAAAAAAATTTCTGAAGTCAGGAAATGCAAGAATTGGCTGCTCTGCCACCTTCTTCTTCAATGTTTCAAAGGAATTATCTACCTCCTTTGTCCATGTAAACTTGCACTTTTGTCCTCCCTTTATAGTGTCAAGCATGGGTGCACAAATATGACTAAATCCCTTTATAAACTTCCTATAAAAGGTTGCTAACCCATGGAAACTTCTAACATCATTCAAGGTTTTGGGAGTTGGCCAAGACAATATGGCACTTACCTTCTCTTGATCCATTTTCAGTTTGTTATGTGAGATAAAAAATCCCAAGTAGATGATCTCTTCCTGCATAAACAAACACTTTGCTAAATTGATCATTAGCTGCTCTTCATATAACCTTTTGAGAACCAAGTCTATATGGATGAGGTGCTCTTCCCTCATATTACTGAAAATCTGGATGTCATCTAGATATACTATGACAAATTTTCCTATGAATTCCCTCAAGACCTCATTCATCAGCCTCATAAAGGTACTAGGGGCATTGGACAAACCAAAAGGCATGACCTTCCACTCATATAACCCCTCATTTGTCTTAAATGCAGTTTTCCATTCATCACCAGGTCTAATCCTAATTTGATGATAGCCACTCTTCAAATCTATTTTTGAGAAATATTTATCACCCCCCAAACAATCAAGCAAATCTTCTATCCTAGGGATTGGAAACCTATACCTGATGGTTATCTTGTTGATCGCCCTTGAATCAATGCAAAGTCTCCAAGTGCCTTCCTTCTTTGGTGCTAGTACTGCCGATACTGCACATGGGCTTAGACTTTTGCCAATTAGGCCTGTCTCCAACAATTCTTCAATTTGCTTTGCTACCTCTGTATTCTAATCTAGAGTGAGCTTATATGCTGCTTTGTTTGGAAGTGTAGATCCTGGGTTCAGATCTATACAATGGCTAATGTCCCTAATAGGTGGTAGGGAACTTGGCATTCCATCAGAGATAATGCCTTTGTACTTGTCCAATAGCTCTTGGACAACTAGGTCTATGAATTTTTGTATCTTCTCTCCCTTGACTTGTTGCTGCTATTCTTTGTTTACCTTTAGGCAAGGGATTAGAGCATATGTAACTGCTCCTTCTTCTCCTATCCCTTTCATGAATTGTTTGCCTTCTACCATCATCACTTTGACATATTTTCCTTTTGACTCCACCTCCTTCTCCATTAATGGAAGCAATTCTATCACCTTACCATTCTTGGTAATTGAATAGGTGTTTCTAACTCCATCATGGTATGCTTTCAAGTCATACTGCCATGGTCTTCCAAATAGGAGATGGCAAGCATCCATTTTGGCAATGTCAAACAATAACCTATCCTTGTATGGGCCAATCTGAAATTCTACCCAAGCCTGTTCTTCTACAACTGTTTGCTGACCTTGGGTGAGCCATGAAATTTTATATGGGCAAGGATGTGGTAGTCTCCTAAGCTTAAGCTTTTCTACCATCTCAATGGACACAAAATTCTCAATAGATCCAGAGTCAATCAGAACTTTACATACCTTTCCTCTGCCTTGCAAGTAGTTCTGAAGAGAGACTTCCTTTGTGGAGGTTCTTTTCTAGGCACCTTCATGGTGGTCATTGCTCTCCTAATCATCAAAGATTCTCTATTCTCAAGATACCCATAACTGTCGGGAGCATTCACACTTTGATTAGTGCTTGAGCTTGCTACACTTTGACAATCAGATTCTTGGATCAGATTGATCCTCTTTTCTCCTATTGAACTTGTTGTCTTTGCTGGACATCTGCTGGCTATATGGCCTTCTTGATTGCAATTGTAACATCTAATAGGTCCTCTACCCTGAGATTTCCCTCTAAATGGTGGTCTTCTGCCCCTAAAATTTTCTCTTTGATTGTAACTTCCCCCTTGATATTGACTGATATCTCCTCTGTTGTTCTCTTGGTTGGATTCACTTTGGTATCTAAATCCTCTACCTCTAAAAGGACTTCTTCCTCCTCTCTGCTATTTCCCTCTACCTCTATTGTTCTACTCATGCCTTCTTTTTAATTTGTCTTCCACTTTGAGTGCTAACTGATAGCACTTTTGAATTGTCTCTGGGTTATGCATACTTATGTCTTCTTGGATATTAAACCTCAATCCATTGAGGTATCTTGCTACCTTTTATTCCTCACCTTCCTTTACCTTTGTTTTTACACAGTTTCATGAATTCTTCTGTGTATGAGTTGACATCTAGCTCCTTCTGCTTCAAATTTTGTTTCCTCTTATGTAATTGGATATTATAATCCAATGGAACATAGGCTTCCTTTACTAAAGCCATCATTCTCTTCCATGTTGCAACTCTGTTCTTTTCCTCTTTCACCCTGTCATCTTGGATGAAATTCCACCAAGTCAGTGCAGGTCCTTTCATTTTGGACTGAGCCATCTTCACTCTTTGGTGGCCTGGTATTTCCTCGATCTTAAAGAAATTATTCAAGGAGTCTATCCACTCCATCACCGAATCAGGTTCCATTTTGCCTGCAAACACTGGCAGGTCTATTGTCATATCCATGGTCCTTCTTTCCATGGACTTGAAGGCATTGAGTAAGGGTCTCTAGTCTGCAGGAACCACTATCTCTTCCTGCTTTGGGGTCTCCTCTTCATCCCCATCTTTTCGTTCACCAGAGTTTTCTTCCCCTTTCTCCACTCTGTCCCTCAACTTCTCTAGTTCTTCTTTCAATGCCTGATTCTGAGCTCTATCTACTCTGCTCTCCGCCATGTGCTTTCTTACTAAGGCCGTCAACTCAATGTTGGTCATCTTTGTTGGGTACGTTTCTGATCCTTCTCCTTCTGACATCTTGTCTTCTTCTTCTTCCCAAAGAATGCTCCTTTTCTCTGATACCAATTTGATGCAGAGGTCTTAAGCAGAAACGTGCAAAATGTTGGTTTTTGTCAATATCGGCAAGAGACTTTCAATGTCTTACCGAACTGTGCTTCTTTATCCTTATCGGCCTGACTTGCCTTGTCGGCCTTCTCCCGTTCTTTCTTCCTGATGGTCTCTCTCTCGTTGAAACCGTTATGTTCATCGGCCAAACATTTGTTATCGGCCAATATACTCTTCGTCGGCAAGACTTTCACCTTCGGTCGGACTTCACTCTTCTCTTCTGATCATGCTTCTCACACCGATATGCCTTCTATCAGCATGACCCTGTTGTTCGCTGTGACTTCCAAATTTGCTTCTGACGACACTTCTTACGCCGATATTCTTCATCTTTGACTATACATTTATTGACTTGATGAGTTGGTTCTCCTCCCTGCTATTACCGGTCATCCTTTGCATCTACAGACCAAATACCCTTCCAACATACAAACTAGCTACCATTTCGGTCGGTCACCATTTGTATCAAATACATTGTATGTCTTCATTGTATATTCAACATACAACAGCAAAATGCAATTGTAGTATACACACAAATTGACAATCATATACAATAACGATATACACATACACTGTCTATGACATACCATGGACATATACACAGGAAATGTATTTCCTTAGACAATCTCGACATGCACAAGGTTTAACACAGAATGTACACTAGCGATATACACACTAATGGATACTTAGACGCAACAGCGATATAAACAAAGCAAATACCTACATGCATTTGCAATATATATAGGAAATGTATATTCATATTTTCCCGCTGATAACCCTCTCTGAAACAGATTCTGCCATTTCTATATTGCCATGTATAACAAACAAAAGAATGGAACAAAAATGGAAAATTATTTTACAAATCCATTCCACTGATTTCACAGAAATCCACCAGTCAAATGGATTTAAACCTGCATCACGGCAAAAGGGAAACTAAGCTAAATATGAAATGGTTCTCTACAGATAATATATAGAACAATTCGATATACGAAGGTTTCACACAGGATTCAGACTATTCAAAACACAATTTTTAGAATTTCTATTTCCTCATTTCAACCTTTCAAACATAGACTAATTACAGAGATTTTCCTGAAGATGGAAGAAGAACTACTGCGTTTGACCATCTCTTCCTGTTTTTGTTAACCCCTTTCCTTTGTTTGCGGGATTTTGATTTCTTCAAGATTAACAGCAGAGACCCTAATTAATCACACAGCATCTGTATTTCTTAAGACAACAAAACATCAGATAATACGACATATGTGATGTAATCTTGCACATAACCCAAAATGCCTGCTGTTGTCCATGATGTCAAATACTGGCCTTGGGAGGAGAGATGTTAAAACATAACATGTCAACATAAAATGTTACATTAGTTAATGACATACAAATGCTACATGGTAACATTAAGTGTCAAAATATACATTAAAACCTTATTCTTCTCCCTCTTGTGCATATTTGTCCTATTGAAGGGTGTTGAAAGGGTGCCCCTGCACCAGTCCCTCAACTCCAGATCAAGTCAAGGATGCGGAAAATAACATTCAAACTAAAGAAGCCTTGTTGAGTGCCTTGACTAATTCAGAAATGACAAATGTCTTTGGACTAAAAATTGCTCATGAAATTTGGATGAAGTTGGAGAATCTGTATGAAGGTGATGAATATGTCAAATGTGCCAAACTACAAAGTCTGAGAGGAAATTTTGAAAATCTGAGGATGAGTGAAGATGAAAACATCACAATCTACATGCAAAAGATAAATGAACTTGTGTGTGGGATCAGGTGTGTTGGTGAAACTTTGGAAGAATCAGATATTGTGGCAAAAGTGCTCAGATCTTTGCCTAATTCATACAAAGATAAGGTTCCTACTATAGAAGAGATCAAGACTATCTCATATGTTACAAGAGATCACCTAGTTGGCAAAATTTTAGCTTTTGAATTGAGTGAATTTGGTGATTCTCTTCCTAAGTCAGAATCTGCTTCCAAAGCCAGTGTATATTGAAAACAAAGATATGATCCGGGTGAAAGCTTTTCTACAAAATCAAACAGATTTGTGAAGACAAGAAAGGATCTTGAAGATATTGAAATAGAAACTGCAAATCTTGAAGCTCTTATTGCCAAAAGAATGCCAAGAGGATCCGGTAAGTATGAAGGAAAATTATCACTCAAATGCTTTGCTTGTAATAAGATTGGTCATTTTGCCTCAAGATGTCTGGAGAGGTTTTCAAAACCAAACCCTAACGAGTACAAGGGTCAGAAGAAATGTTACTATGTCCAAGAAGATAGAGAAGAAGGGATCACAGATGATGAATCTGATCATGGAGGTTCCTCTAAAAATGATTGGGTGTTCATTGCTATCAAAGAAGAAAATTCGGTGTCTACTGAATCTGCTAATTATGCAAATGTGGAAAGTACCTTGGCTGCTCAGGTTATCGAAAAGGATGAATGGGTGATTGATAGTGGATATTCTCATCATATGACTAGTGACAAGAGTAAGTTTGTGAGTTTTAAAAATTATGAAGGAGGACTTGTGAAATTTGGAGACAACTCAGCTAGTAGAATCTGTGGCAGAGGATCCATCTCTTTTGATGGCAAGAACAGCACCAATGATGTTCTGTATGTGGAAGGACTAAAACATAATCTTCTCAGTGTTGGGTAGTTGGTTGACAAGGCTTATGATCTTCAATTCAAGGATGGAAAATGCAGAATCTTGGAAAGCTCCGAAATTGAAATTGCATCCGGTACTCAAACTAGAGGTAACATATTTCACTTAAGTAGTTCTGGCAAAAGTTGTTTGATTGCTCAGACAAATCAAAGTTGGCTATGGCATAGGAGGATGTGTAATGTGAATTTTGATAACATTTTCAAAATAAGTTCCACTCAAGCTGTAAGAGATCTTCCAAGACTTGTGAAACCTAATAACATATGTAGAGAATGTCAATTGGGTAAACAGAACAAAATTTTATTCAAAAGTAAGGAACAAGGTTCAAGTGGAAGATTGGAACTCGTACATACTGATCTCTGTGGTACTGCTAGAATTAGGAGTGTGCAAGGAGACAGATATTTCATGTTGCTAATTGATTATTACTCCCGGATGATGTGGATAACTTTCCTGAAAGAAAAATTAGAATCTCTTGACAAGTTTAAGGTGTTCAAGATGATGGTTGAAAATGAGATTGGTGGGAAATTGAAGTGTCTAAGATCTGACAGAGGTGGAGAATTTACTTCTGGTGAGTTTGATGCTTTCTATGAAAAGTGTGGAATAAAAAGATGGTTATCTGGTCCTAGGACTCCTCAACAAAATGGAGTTGTGGAAAGGAAGAACCGGACCATTCAAGAAGCTGCCAGAACCATGATGATGGAAACAAATGTTCTTCAAGTTTATTGGAGAGAAGCCATGAGTACTGCTATCTACACTCTTAACTGGGTGCAGATCAAAGGAAATTCTAGTAAGACTCCTTATGAACTATGGTTTGGTCATCCTCCTACTGTGAGATATTTCAGAGTCTTTGGTAGTAAATGCTATATCAAAAGAGATGAGGATTTAGGCAAGTTTGAGGCAAGAAGTGATGAAGGAATATTTTTGGGATACTCCACTCAAAGTAAGGCTTACTGGTGCTTCAACAAGAGGTTGAAAAAGATTGTTGAAAGTGCTAATGTTAAAGTTGATGAAAGTAAAGAAGGACATTCCAGGTACTCCGGATATGATTCAGATGATCAAGATGAAAGTCAAAGTCAAGGAAGGCAAGTTTAAGTTCTGACTCAGATTCAGATTGATCCAGTAACTCCATAGGTTAGTGCAGATGATGAGGAACAAGTTCAAGAAACAGAAGTTCAAACAATTTCCAAAACTCCCAGATATGTAATGTTAAATTACCCTGAAGATCAGATCATAGGAGATAAAAGTAAAGGTGTTCGAATTAGGAGAAAATTTTTTGAAGATCAAGAAGAGATTTGTTTGATTTCAAAGATTAAACCTAAATCAATAAGTGAAGCTTGTGATGATGAAAACTGGGTTAATGCAATGGAAGAAGAATTGATGCAATTTGAAAAGAATCACACTTGGGATCTTGTTCCTAGACCTAAGGACAAAAATGTGATTGGAACCAAATGGGTCTTTCGGAATAAACTAAATGAAGATGGTGAAGTTGTAAGAAACAAGGCAAGGTTGGTATGTAAAGGCTATTCTCAAGTGGAAAGAATTGATTTTGAAGAAACTTTTGCCCTAGTGGCAAGGATAGAAGTAGTTAGATTATTTATTGCTTTTGCTGCCTTTAGAGATTTTAAAATTTATCAAATGGATGTAAAATCAGCTTTTCTGAATGGAGATTTGGAGGAAGAAGTCTACATTGAGCAACCAGAAGGATTTCAGTTGTCTGATCAAGAAGATATGGTTTGTAGACTGAGAAAAGCCCTGTATAGACTCAAGCAAGCTCCAAGAGCCTAGTATGCCAGATTGGATAAGCATTTGCTTAAGCTAGGATTTAGCAAAGGTACTATTGATAGTAATCTATACTTCAAGATTAATCATGAGGACATTCTAATTATTGAGGTCTTTGTTGATGATATCATTTTTGGTGGAAATGAATGTATGTGCAAAGTATTTGTTGATCAGATGAAAAATGAGTTTGAGATGTCAATGTTTAGCGAGATGAATTTCTTCCTAGGTCTATAAATTGTTCAGTTAGATAAAGGTATCTTCATATCTCAATCCAAGTATGTGAAAGAATTGTTGAAGAAGTTTGGAATGGAAGATTCAAAGCCAGTAGGTACACCTTGTTGCAAGTATGAGGTTAACTAGTGTTGTCATTGATGTCAACATACTCATATTGCATTGACAAGAAGGATTGGATGAGTTGTGTGCTGAGGATATTGAGAAAGTTAGTCTCAATCAAGAACAGTGAAGAACAATGATAAGAAGAAGGCAAAAGTACTCAATAGGTTGAGATTCAGAGGATGCGGATTAAAGGATTTGTAGATATGAGTCTTGAGATGATCCAGTTAAGATTTCAGAGGTCTGCATGAAGATGTGAAGAAGTTGTGATCGATCAAGTAGAACCGGTTCTGGGAGATGCTCCGAAGTGACAGAGTGTCACAAAAAGGTCCAGTGAGATCCGGAGGTGCATTATCAGACTTTGCAGATTGGAAGGAGTGTTTGGGATGTCCTTGTGATGTGTCATTTCAATTTGTACAAAGTTTGGAGCTCCGGAAGAACCTTTTTCAGTATGACAGTGGCGACAGACTGTGTTCTTGAAGTTCCAGATGAAGAGGAGAAGAGATTCCAGTGAGTAGAGGAAATGCGGATGTACCTGGTCAATCAGGCAAGCTTGTGAAGGTTCTTGGATCATGTTGAGGTTATGTTGTCAGTCCGCATTGGTGGTAGAGCCCAGAATTGAAGATATTCTTCTGGATGAAGTTCTTGTTCAGACTAGCCGACCGGATGAGTTGTTCATCTTGCGAATGTTCTTGTGGTGACCGATCGAATGTATTAATCATCTTGCAAATGTCCTTATGGTTGATTGCCGACTTAGATGATTGTTCCTAATTTGATGTCTTGTATAAATGAAGGTTTGTGAGTTCATTTCAAAGTGTGTTGAGTAGCGGATGAGAGTGGTATAGCGAAAGAGCGAAGGGCAGAGCAGAACTATCTCGGGCTTAAATGGAACTGATCCAGACATAGTAAAGATGTCAATCTCTAGTTCAAGTTTGTGATTCTTATCACTTTGTAGACAGTGTGTCTCTTGTAGGTAGTGTGCCTCTTTGTGAGCAGTGTGCTCAGGTAGTGAGCCCTAATTGGCATGTGCCATTATTTTTCTTATTCTTCTAACAGAGAATAATCCTTGGGTTAATCACCCCATGGTTTTTCCCTTAACCGGGTTTTCCACGTCAAAATCTTGGTGTCCAATGTGTTGATGATTATCTGCTCTTGTGTTTATGCATTATGCTTTCATGAATGATTAACTGATATGCTATTAACTAACAAAGAAGAATCAAGTGTTCAAAATAGAAGCAAGTTTTTGCACAACTGATTCACCCCCCCTCTCAGTTGTGAGCCCTAGATCTAACAATTGGTATCAGAGCCAAGTTCCTCTGAAAGGAGCTTAACTACTTGAGGAGATCCAGGATGTCGTCATACAAGAAGGATAGTCCGAAGTTCGATGGAACCAACTTCACTGTCTGGAAAGGTCGCATGAAATGTCACTTGGAGTGTATGGGAAAAGCATACTTGGCCATGGTCTCAAAACCATATGTACCTCCACAAGGTGGTCCGACAACTCTGAATGAAATCACAGATGCTGAAAATAATTTGCAGACCAAGGAAGCTCTTCTAAGCGCATTGAATGACTCGGATCTCTCAAATGTTATTGACCTACCAACTGCATATGAGATCTGGACTAAACTGGAACTTCTGTATAAAGGAGATGAGTTTGTCAAGAGTGCAAGGTTGCAAAGTCTGAAAGGGAAATTTGAAAGATTGAAGATGAGAGATGATGAAAATATCACTACCTTTATGCCAAGAGTGAATGAGCTAGTGTGTGGAATCAGGAATGCTGGTGGAGTTATGGATGAAAATGAAATTGTTTGCAAAATTCTCAGATCCCTTCCTGCTGCCTACAAAATTAAGGTTGCTGCCATTGATGAATTCAGAGCCCATACAACTATCACAAGAGAGCAACTAGCTGGCAAACCGGCTGCATTTGAAATGACTGAGTTTGGAGATGATCCCCCCAAGACTGAATCTACATTCAAAGCCAGTGCCTATGTGAAAGGCAAACAAAGATTTGATCTGGGAGAGAACTCTTCAAGGAAGTTGTCATGGTATGATCAAGCAAGGAAAGACATGGAAGAGGAAGAAGCAGAAACAGCTCAACTTGAAGCCCTCATTGCAAAGAGACTGCCAAGAGGGTCCGGTAAGTATGAAGGAAAACTACCTTTTAAGTGCTTCAACTGCAATAAAATTGGTCATTTTGCTTCAAGATGTCCGGAAAGATCTACAAGGTCTAATACTAACAGACAAAGGTTTCAAAAGAACTGCTATTATGTTCATGAAGAAGATAACAATGAAGGAGTAACAGATGATGAATCAGAAATAGGAAGCAAATCTGGAAATGAATGGGTGTTTATTGCCATCAAGGAAGAAGAGTCAATACCCTCTGAATCTATCAATCATAAGGTTGTAGAAAGAGCTTTGGCTGCCCAAGTTGAAGAAAAGGATGATTGGGTTATTGACAGTGGATGCTCTCACCATATGACTGGTAACAAGAACAAGTTCTTAGATTTGGAAAGGTATGAAAGAGGAATGGTAAAGTTTGGTGACAATTCTACTGGCAGAATTAGAGGTAGGGGAACTATTTCTTTTGATGGAAAGAGCAAAATAGGTAATGTACTATATGTTGAAGGATTGAAGCACAATCTTCTCAGTGTTGGTCAATTAGTGGACAAAGGCTATGATCTCCAGTTCAAGAATGGAAAATGCAGAATCTTTACAAGCTCTGGAACTGAAATTGCATCCGGTACTCAAACAAAAGGTAATATCTTCCATCTAGTTGGTTCTAATAAAAGTTGTTTGTTTGTTCAAGTTGATCAGAGTTGGTTATGGCATAGAAGGATGTGCCATGTGAATTTTGATAACATCATCAAGATAAGCAATACTCAGGCTGTAAGAGATCTTCCTAAATTGGTGAAACCTACAAATAGTTTATGCAAAGAATGTTAGCTAGGTAAACAGAGCAGAGTCTCTTTCAAAAGTAAGGATCAGTCCACTCCGGATTGTTGGAATTAGTACATACTGATCTCTGTGGTCCGACAAGAATCAAGAGTATGCAAGGTGATAAATATTTCATGTTGCTAATTGATGACCATTCCCGGATGATGTGGGTTACCTTCCTAAAAGAGAAATCAGAAGCCCTTGAGAAGTTCAAAATCTTCAAAGCTATGGTAGAGAATCAAACCGGATTGAAACTAAAGTGTCTAAGGTCTGATAGAGGTGGTGAATTCACATCTGGTGAATTCATAGACTTTTGTGAGAAGCATGGCATAAAGAGACAGTTGTCTGCTCCTAGGACTCCACAGCAAAATGGAGTAGTTGAGAGAAAGAACCGAACCATCCAGGAAGCTTCCAGGGCAATGGTGATGGAAGCAAATGTTCCTCAGATGTTTTGGAGAGAAGCTGTCAACACTGCAGTCTACACTCTTAACCGAGTTCAAATCAGAAACAATACCGGTAAGACTCCTTATGAAATTTGGTTTGGTATAACTCCTACTATGAGATATTTCAGAGTATTTGGTAGCAAGTGTTACATCAAAAGAGATGAAGATCTAGGAAAGTTTGATGTTAGAAGTGATGAAAGAATTTTCTTGGGTTACTTCACTCAAAGCAAAGCATACCGGTGTTACAATAAGAGACTAAAAAGGATGATAGAAAGTACAAATGTGAAGGTTGATGAAGGAATTGAGAAGCCCTCAAGGTTTTATGAATATGATGAAGATGATCGGGATGGTGCTCTGATTCAAGGAACTCAATCCCTTCCTGAAAGTCAGATTCAGGCTGATCCGGTAAATCAAGAAGAAGAGGTTTGTCTGAATGAACCTGATCAAGAAACAGCAGTGCAAGAGACTCCCAAAGTTCCAAGATATGTAACTTTAAATCACTCTGAAGATCAGATCATAGGTGACAAAAGCAAAGGGGTACAAACAAGGAGGAAAATTGCTCAAAATTTAGATGAATGTTGTTTGATTTCAAAGATTGAACCTAAGACAATAAATGAAGCATGCAATGATGAAAATTGGACAAAAGCAATGGAAGAAGAGTTGATGCAAATTGAGAAAAATCACACTTGGGATCTTGTTCCCAGACCTAGAAACAAGAATGTGATTGGAACTAAATGGGTCTTCTGGAACAAACTAAATGAGGTTGGTGAAGTTATCAGAAACAAAGCCAGATTGGTCTGCAAAGGCTACTCTCAAATAGAAGGAATTAATTTTGAAGAAACCTTTGCTCCGGTAGCAAGAATTGAAGCAGTCAGATTATTTCTTGCATATGCTGCCTTCAAAGACTTCAAGGTATATCAGATGGATGTCAAGTCTGCCTTCCTAAATGGTGATTTGGAAGAAGAAGTATACATTGAACAACCGGATGGATTTCAATTGTTTGATAATGATGATATGGTCTGCAAGTTGAAAAAAGCATTGTATGGATTGAAGCAAGCCCCAAGAGCATGGTATGAAAGGTTGGATAAGCATCTTGTGCAGATTAGATTCAACAAAGGTACTGCTGACAGTAACTTATATTTCAAAATTGATCATGAAAATATTTTGATTGTTGAAGTGTTTGTGGATGATATCATTTTTGGAGGAAGAGATAGTATGTGCAAAACTTTTGCAAATCAGATGAAAAGTGAGTTTGAAATGTCTATGCTTGGTGAAATGAATTTCTTCTTGGGTCTGCAAATTACTCAAACAAAGAAAGGGATCTTCATTTCTCAGACCAAATATGTGAAAGAATTGTTGAGGAAATTCGGTATGGAAGATTCAAAGCCAATGAACACTCCTATGGCAACCGGATGTAAGTTGAGCAAAGATGATGACTCTCCAAAGGCAAATCAGACAAAGTATAGATCAATGATCGGTGGATTGTTGTATCTCACTCAGACTAGACCAGATATAATGCAGGCTGTTGATCTTGTGGCAAGATTCCAAGCTGATCCTAGAGAATCTCATGTTATGGCAATCAAAAGAATTTTTAGGTACTTGAAAGGAACAGTTGAGTATGGTCTATGGTACCCTAGAGATCCGGATTTCTCTCTTCATGCATATACAGATGCAGATTGGGTAGGAGATGTGGATGACCAGAAGAGCACCAGTGGTGGAGCATTCTTTTTGGGAAAGAGATTGGTTTCTTGTTAAGCAAGAAACAAGATGCAATATCTCTGTCTACAACTGAAGCAGAATACATTGCAGTAGCAGGTAGTTGCACTCAAATCTTATGGATGAAGCAGATGCTAAGAGACATTAAAGTTGAATATGAGGAGCCTATCACAATTTTCTGTGATAATTCAAGTGCAATTAATATTTCTAAGAATCCGGTATTGCATTCTAAGACTAAGCACATATCTATCAAGTTTCACTTTTTGAGAGAACAAGTGAACAAGGAAGAAGTCAGATTGGAGGATGTACCCTCCAAGGATCAGATTGTAGATATCTTTACTAAACCTCTTCCCAAGGACTCTTTTGAGTATCTCCGGGAGAAGTTAGGGGTCATGGCCCCTCCGGTGATGAACTAGGATGCACTGATGTGCATCAGTCCGGTGGATATCACAGTCATATCTTGTGATCCGGATTGATGATGGGGAGCTGCTACTAAGGGGGAGCAACTGGTATGATTCTGATGTGTTAGAATTGCAAGTATGAGCCCTTTGCCATTGATGTCAAAGGGGGAGAGAAGACATGTGAAAAACAAGTGGTTGATGATCAAAGGGGGAGCAGTAAAGGAAGAGAAGACATGTGAAGAGTTGTTGTTGATAGGGGGAGCTGTGACAGAAAGGAGAAGTTCTTGTCTTGATGGTTTTTCACATCATATGTTGTCATCAATGACAAAGGGGGAGATTGTTGCAAGTATGAGGTTAACCAGTGTTGTCATTGATGTCAACATACTCATATTGCATTGACAAGAAGGATTGGATGAGCTGTGTGCTGAGGATATTGAGAAAGTTAGTCTCAATCAGAAACAGTGAAGAATAGTGATAAGAAGAAGGCAAAAGTACTCAATAGGTTGAGATTCAGAGGATGCGGATTAAAGGGTTTGTAGATATGAATCTTGAGATGATCCAGTTAAGATTTCAGAGGTCCGCATGAAGATATGAAGAAGTTGTGATCGATCAAGTAGAACCGGTTCCGGGAGATGCTCTGGAGTGACAGAGTGTCACAAAAAGGTCCAATGAGATCCGGATGTGCATTATCAGACTCTGCGGATTGGAAGGAGTGTTTGGGATGTCCTTGTGATGTGTCATCTCAGTTTGTACAAAGTTTGGAGGTCCAGAAGAACCTTTTTCAGTATGACAGTGGCGACAGACTATGTTCTTGAAGTTCTAGATGAAGAGGAGAAGAGATTCCAGTGAGTAGAGGAAGTGCGGATGTACCTGGTCAATCAGGCAAGCTTGTGAAGGTTCTTGGATCATGTTGAGGTTATGTTGTCGGTCTGCATTGGTGGTATAGCCCGGAATTGAAATATTCTTCCAGATGAAGTTCTTGTTCAGACTAGCCGACCGGATGAGTTGTTCATCTTGCGAATGTTCTTATGGTGGCTGACCGGATGTATTAATCATCTTGCAAATGTCCTTATGGTTGATTGCCGACTTAGATGATTATTCCTAATTCGATGTCTTGTATAAATGAAGGTTTGTGAGTTCATTTCAAAGTGTGTTGAGTAGCGGATGAGAGTGGTATAGCGAAAGAGCGAAGGGCAGAGCAGAAGTATCTAGGGCTTAAATGGAACTGATCCAGACATGGTAAAGATGTCAATCTCTAGTTCAAGTTTGTGATTCTTATCACTTTGTAGACAGTGTGTCTCTTGTAGGTAGTGTGCCTCTTTGTGAGCAGTATGCTTGGACAGTGAGCCCTAATTGGCATGTGCCATTCATTTTTCTTATTCTTCTAACAGAGAATAATCCTTGGGTTAATCACCCCGTGGTTTTTCCCTTAACCGGGTTTTTCACGTCAAAATCCTGGTGTCCAATGTGTTGATGATTATCTGCTCTTGTGTTTATGCATTATGCTTTCATGAATGATTAACTGATATGCTATTAACTAACAAAGAAGAATCAAGTGTTCAAAATAGAAGCAAGTTTTTGCACAACTGATTCACCCCCCCTCTCAGTTGTGAGCCCTAGATCTAACACACCTATGGTAACTAAATGCAAGCTAAGCTAAGATGATGACTCCCCCAAGACAAATTAGAAAAGGTATAGATCAATGATTGGAGGATTGCTCTATCTGACTCAAACCTGACCTGACATCATGAATGCAGTTGGACTTGTTGCCAAATTCCAAGCTGATCCAAAAGAATCCCATGTTATGGTAGTCAAAAGAACTTTCAAATATCTCAAGGGGACAATTGATTATGGACTGCGGTATCCAAAGGACCATGACTTCACTCTTCATGCATATACAGATGCTGATTGGGCATGAGATGTGGATGATAGGAAAAGTACTAGTGGTGGTGCATTCTTCTTGGGAAGAAGATTGGTCTCTTGGATAAGCAAAAAGCAAGAGGCAATTTCTATGTCCACTACAGAGGCAGAGTATATAGCAGCAGCAAATAATTGTACTCAGGTTCTATGGATGAAGCAAATGTTGAAGGACATTAGAATTGTGTTTGAGGAGCCAGTCACAATTTTCTGTGATAATTCTAGTGCAATAAGCATCTCAAAGAATCCAATTTTGCATTCAAAAATAAAGCATATATCTATCAAGTTTCATTTCTTGAGAAAGAAGGTAAATGAGAATGAAGTCAAGTTGGAGTTTGTGTCTTCCAAAGATCAGATCGCAGATATCTTCACTAAGCCTCTTCCCAAGGATACTTTTGAGTATCTCATAGAGAAGTTAGGGGTTATTACCCCTCCTGATCAGAACTAAGATGCACTTATGTGCATCAGTCCGGTGGAATTCTTAGACATATCTTGAGATCCGGATTGATGTTGAGAAGATACTACTCTAAGGAGTAGTCAGTATGCAAATGTTGGAGATCAGTCTAAAACAAAAAGGGGAAGAAAAGATAGCAAATATGTGCCCTTTGCCATTGATGTCAAAGGGGGAGAGAAGTCATGTGAAAAAAAAAAAATTGGAAGTAAATAGTTGCTAGTGAAAGGGGGAGCAGTGAAGAAAATGGTTGCAAGTGTGATAAGAGAAAGGGGGAAAAGTTCTTTTCTTGATGGTTGATTTCAATTTTTCACATCATATGTTGCCATCAATGACAAAGGGGGAGATTGTTGCAAATATGTGCCTAAGTGGTATTGTCATTGATGTCAACATATCCTTGTTGCCATTGGTGTCAACTGTATCCTATTGTTGTCTGTATAGAAGACTAGATTGTTGAGGATATTGAGAAAATCAATGACAATCAATGCATGCGGACCATATGGCTGTGTAGAGGATTGTCAGAGGTTGCTCCAGTTAAGATTTGAGAAGTCCGCATGAAGATTTGAAGAAGTTATGGCCATCTAAGTAGAACTAAATTTTGTAGTATTCAAAAGAGATAGTGTGACAGTAAGTTGGTCTAGATTGATCCGAAGTGAAATATTATGGTCTGTGGATCTAAAGGCATGTTTGGGAAGTCAGTATGTAGCATCAACTCCAGTGGTTCGTGGTTTGGAGGTCTGCAAGCTATCTTTCTAGTTTGACAGTCATGGTAGATAGTGTTCATGAGGTTCCGGAGGAAGATACAGATGATTCTGGTAATTTGGTTTAGAGTGTATGTTTTGGTGAATACAATGTGCTTGTGGAGGTTTCTGGATCGTGTGGCTACTGTATTGGAGGTCTGCATTGAAGTTTGAGCTTGTTGGTTGAAGATTTCTTCCTTGAGGTTAATATTCTTCCCAGTCTTGGCCGACCGGATGTTACTAGTGTGTTGCGGATGATCTAAAGAGCATTTTATGAAGCATGATAAGTTAATGGAGAAAGTTTCAACTTCCATCTATGCTTGGCCGATACTGTAAAGATCCGCATTAAGTTTGGCCGACCTTGTTGATCATTCCAAGGTTGATAAAGTGTATAAATACTTGCTGAAGAGTTGTGGAAAATCATCCTTGTATAAAATGAATTAAATCTGAAGAAAGGATCAAAAAAGCAGAGAAGAGAAGAAGAGGAGCGAAGGAAGTATAGAATGAAGAGTTAGTGAAGAAGTATTTGAAGATAGGAGCAGAAGTTTTGTGAGCCTTCAAAGGGACTGATTCAGGCATGAATGTAGATGTTATTTCTTAGTTCATTATCTCTATGTAAATCATAATTTCTTATAGGCAATGGGCCTTTTCTTGAGCAGTGAGCTCTGGGCAGTGCGCCTGAAGGCATGTGCCATCTATTTTCTTAAGTACTTTTAACAGGGTACGCATTTTTGTGGGTTAAGCCCCACCGTGGTTTTTCCCTTAACCAGATTTTCCACGTCAAAATTCTAGTGTTGTGTGTTTATGTTGTTTCTACTCATGTGTTGATTCATGCTTAAATGTTTACATTATTAATCTGGTTAAGAAAGAAGATTTGAAAGTTCAGAAAAGGCTAAAGATTAGGGACAACTGATTCATCCCCCCTCTCAGTTGTCCAAACTAATTCCAACAACAACAAATTCTCTCATACCTGTGACAAACAAACTCTTTCACAACTCTCTCCTTTTCAACTCTCTCATACCTCAATCTTCAAGCATACTTCTCGCCATTCCAGTGATCTTCTGGCTCTGATACCAATTTGATGACAGCACATTCTCAAACACTCTCGCTGATATCTTAATACTTGGTTTCTTACAACTTGAACAGACCATTTAAACCTCTACAGACTTCCTGTCCTAAGAACAACAAGAAGTAGAACAGCAAAATAAACATTTCTAGAACAGAACATCTTAAGTGATAGGAACTCAAACTTTCATGCAATACAGTAATAGGAAACCAAATCCAGAATGTAACACATTTGATGGCAATACACAACATTCCAAATGATGGAGGTTCAATTACATAGAAAATCCACCCAAAATTCTTTCATTCCATATTTGATCAAATTAAACACGAATATAGACATTACAATTTTATATTTCGTTAGACTTAACAGTCTCAACACTCAGACCGACTTCCTTTAGACATATACCTTCTCTATGCTTGGATTCTCTTTCCTTATGTCTGTTTCTGCAATTCATCTTCCTCTCACGTCATAGCCCCATCTTACTCCTTAGTTCTCTGTTCGGTAGTTATCCCAAACTTCTCTGTCCTTGCTGGCGACTTCATTTTCTTTACCTCTCTTCTGTGAAGACATATATCTGTCTTCCAAGCAGTCTTCCTCTCTTCCTGCATTCTCCAAAGACTCTCAGTCGTTCACTTTCTCTGCATTCCTTCCTCTTTTCCAACTCCGTAATCTCCCTTTTGCTTTCGCTGTCCAGGAGAACGAAAGTTCTCCTGTCGCCCCGTGAAGTCTCACGGTCTCTCCTCTTATTCTTCTCTGGTAGTTCGGTGGCAGGAAGGTTCTTTTATTTGGAGTTCGTTGGCAGGAATAACCAACGTTTCCTAACTTATTCTTTAAACCAAAAACAAAACTGTCTTTTAGACCAAAACAAAACTGCCTCAAAGAGGCCGATAAGAGTCACAAACAAAACTTAAACATTGTCAACCAAACAAAACTAAAAATTGATGAGGAATGGAACGATGCCCCTGCATCACACATCTAGCAATCTGAGCCCTTGAAGAGATAAAATCATTTCAATGGAAGACTATATTAAACAGAAAGATTGGGTTTGTATATATTTTTGCATACAAGACTAAGATGGTTGGATGTTGGATAATAGGGCAGTACCAATTTTTAGGATTTATGCGAATTTCATGAGCAAATATTGACTCAACCTTGGGACATGAATCACTATCAATTGCTACAGTTATGTGGCCTTCAATCACTGTTGAGTTTGGACACTTGAATACAGGAACATAACACTTGAATGCAGAATATGTTTCAAGCATAAACATTCGCTAGAGATTGTCTAACAGATCAAGAACAACCCCCACTAAATAAATAAATGGAAGGAGATAAGGATTAAACCACGCAAGCATGCAAAGAGGCCTAAAGCATGGAAGATGGTAGAGGAAAATTTAGCAATGAAAGAAAACAAAGGATGGAAAGAAGAAGTAGTACCAACCACAACACAATGCAATCTAGTGTACATAAACTCCTTCGAGCAATTAATATTACTGCAGCTAATGAAGGAAACTAAACTCGAGAAGAGCAACAAGTGGCTGTCCAACAAGGCATCAAACAACACCAGATGTGAAATCATCAACAGTGGATTTTGGCATTCTATAGCGTGATGAAATTCGTGATAACTGGTAAAGTGATGAGTCTTATTTGGTGTATGCCCCCAATGACCTAATTGGAAGAACCCAATTCTGATATTGAATGACCCATAATCTTGCCTCTATTGAGTGCTTCGAGGAGACATTAATATGGTTGAATGGGACAGTGGTTGGTATGGTTGAATGGGATAAGGGGCTGTGTAACGACCAAAACCAAAATGACAAGAAGTAACTAAGTTTTCACGATGGTAAAAAAAAAATTTTAAAACATAGTAATCAAAAACAAAAGTTTCTCATCTATAAACCATTACAACATTTTTGTTTAATTTATCATAAACATGATTTGCATTCTCATAAAGACTGAAAGAAATGATATTCATAATACATTTTGTTTTCTAACAAATGAAATTTTCATGAAATAACAAATATCAGAAACATACCAATATCATGCATCTCGATTGTCAACCCTTCACGTTCAAGACTCGGCAGTTCCTCAATATTAGGAAGAGAAAGTATCTTCAAGGAGCTTAACCTCCAACCACAGACCGTCGGTCTCCCGCACTCCTTCCTAACCGGAAGTGGCCCTACCCTACTCAAGAGGATAGACTTAGGATAACCATTGGTGTTTGCCATCTGAGCTCTGGTGTTGTAACCTACGTATCTTGTTATCGTACAGATCCCTAGATACCCTCTAGTCATGCACGACACTCCACAAGAAACGCCATCCAGTTACGGTGAACGTTCGATGCACTTGAGGATAGTACACCACCTTGCCCAAAGGATTTGTATTTAGTTAGCGTTCTACAAACGCTTGAACTTGGTTCACCCACCCTACTCGACTTGAACTGGTCGAAATCCTACAGTTTCCAATTTGTATCGTTTGAACTAATTGACGACCTTGATACCCTCAAGGTTTTAGGATTCCCTCCTGTAATGGCACTTGGCGCAATATTTACTTTAATCCCGAGTTCTTAGTTTCATATACACATATTCGTGACAAACACTGTTTACTAACAACCACCCTAAGTGGTTTCACAATTGTTTACTTATTTTCCCATGTTTGCCCAATACACTCGAATATCTAAACGATATTCTGTTATCCCGGAATTCAAGGTTTCTAGACTCTTAAGGCCTACAAAACGAACTAAAATCGTCGCATGCATCAATAATCAAGATTCCACATGCGGGTATTCCACTCTACATGCCCGTCATAAAAGCATGGCGTTCTACGACACAAGTAAACTACCTCCCTACTTCGTTTTTAAGTCAATAATTTTGCATAAGTTATCAAGGTAAAAATCACACAATACAATAATAAAAGATTCGATCTCTTTCATATGACCTTAGAGATGACCCACAAGCACGGTCGACCTCTAACAAAGAAATAAAAGACGGAATCGACTCAAGCTATTTGTAACTTCAACTTCGGCTATCAAACACATTAAAGTTTTCGTCAAATAAGATTTATCTCTGTGGTTTTAATCTCCCACACGACATGCTCGTGGAGTAACGCGTTTCTCAAAATGCAGCTACTGTTTTAAATACTCTCGAATGATTTTACGTGGTTATCTCTGTCTTAAAGGAAACTCTTATTATTTTACGTCTTTTTTGACGGTTTGAAGTTTTCAACTCACATTTGCTTCTTACGGTGATTGATCTTAAGTGACTGCACCTCAAGAGCTAAGATTTATCATCGTTCATTGTCAACCAAAAGAGATAAGAATCTATTTTCTAGGTTCTTGGACACTGACGGACAGCAGCATTTATCGTTTAAAAGGGTTTCTATTACCATTAAACAGCAATAAAGTGTTTATAACAATAAAACTCACGCAGGTTCTCAGAAGCAAACATTGTCTTCACATTTCATTCATTATAACATAATTATTCTTGTGCAATTTAAGACACATCCACTGGTCTATACCGAGAAACAGAAAAAGAAATGGAAAGAACCTGTTGTCAAAGAGTGGGATTACTGCGGCAACTTCACTTCTCCTTTGGCTAGTCGTCCTCCTCCAATTTACACAGCTCTTCCTTTCTGCTTCTAGCACAATGACCAACCACCTCAATCTATCTTCCTCACTGCCGAACACTACTCCAGACAAGGCAGGTTTCACAGTTTCTTCTCTGGCGAACACTACACCAGACAAGGCAGGTTTCACAGTTTCTTCTCTGGCGAACACTACACCAGAGCATCCATCGCTCTCTCTCCGTTTCCCTTAGTTAACTCACTACCAGTAACAAACTCTGCAATACTTCCTATTCTTCCACCCTCCGACACACTCTCCTCTCTCTTCTTTTTACTGAGCGATTTCCACCTTCTCTAACTTCTATCAGAGCCCACAAAACTCTCTCGACAAACAACTCCCTTCGTCCATACTCTCCTCTCTCCGTTTTCTCCACTCTAACATTCACAACTCCCTGCCAAAAACTACTCTCCACACCCTCGGAAACTCTCCTTACTCCGCAGTCCTAACTGCCCTCCAACCAAGACTCTCGATACCGTTTTAACTTTCCTCAACGAACCGCGAAATAAACCCTTATTCCACCTGCTCGGCCGGCTACTCACTTTCCCACGTTCACCGACCTTTCGCCCATATCCTCCGTCGATAGCTCCCTTCTGCCGAACCACGACGTCCTCAAACTCACACTCCCTCTCTTCCACGCGAGAAAAGGAATCTTTCATTAATGTTTTTCCTTCTCTAAAGGACTTCCACTCACATTTCAATCATCCCACGCCGGAAAGCCTCCGACCCATCTGCGGTTTAGTTAAGTTTCCCACCATCGCACAAACTGATGCCTTTTGCTGTCTTGATGATGGCAATCCCAAAATATAGCAATTACACCGAACTTAACCGCCAACGCTTCAAATACTTAAATCTACGATGAAGAGGAATCTTTTTACAAACACACAATCGTCACACTCTTAAATACTTGAGTCGACATAACAATCTTTTACCTACTTCACTTAACATGATCACAAGAAGTTTAACCGACCTCATTACGTATTACGACCATAAGAAAGATTAAGTTCCTTTGGTGATGAGGCTTGCCAAAGGACATAACTGCCCGACTTAACTAGGACAAAAGCATCAACCTTCCAAGACTAGCTAAATATTTAATTGAAGAGCTAAAACTCGCCACGGCGAAGGTTATGAAACGGTTTGAGCATCGTTGGGGTCGAGATGGAGAGAGGGCAAAGACCATTTTACTTAGAAACTCAAGGTCAGATTAATAACAACTCGCGGTCAAAGTTGGAGGAAGAGACTCACGTTTTAGACGACAACTAAAATGAATTATTTCACGCTATGGCATCAATTCGACATTCGTCGATCTACCAGAATAGAAGGAATTCACGGATTCGACGCGTTTTACGTCAATCGCGACGGATTGAACGTAACGCCAACAAGTTCTAACAACGTTAGACGCACAAAGCCGACTTCTCGCAATTTCGACTTCGAGACAAGATTAACAATTTTGCCACAAGAGGACTCAATAAATACTTATAGACGTAAATATTAAACATCTCAAATACGTCGACTTGCTATTAGGAACTTACGACGCCGTTGACGACTCCAAGATTCTACAAGACGACTTCCGACTAGGTGGTTATACGTTATCCTATGTCGTCAACATCAATTAAACTACCCAAACCGACAAACAAGACTTACTTGTTGGTTCACAGATTTATCTATCTGTTTGGCGATCTCAATGGCAAACACCCGTGGTTAATTTCCAGAGTCTATACTCCCTCTCGAAGATACTTTCTCTTCCCGTCGGACACGGTCCACCTGTTCCTGCATCGACAAACTTGCATACAATTTTGTGGTCAAAGCATCTATGATCCAAATATATTATATTCAAACATCATTGCATTTAATATAAAGACTTTTAGTCTACATATCACTTGATCGTAATCAATAGATTCCGCAATTTCATAAAACAACTTTGTAAGATAAATTTTCAGTTTTCAAGTCGTTCACAACATAGTAATTTACTGAAATTTGTAAGAAAGTAAATAGCATCATTGTTTTCAAAAGGAGGGATGTAACAGGCTGCAAAACAACTCTTCAGATTGAAGAAAAGTATGTTGGATTAATCGTCACACTTTTGGGAATTGATCTTGTGGATTAACCGTCACTCTGGAACTAGGTAAAGATGTTGGTTTGGAAAACTCACAAACACTTACAAGTTTTGGTGTAACAGCAAGCCTGTATCAGAGCCTCAACCCAAGTTCAATTCCCCCTAGTTGCGTCAGAGGGGGGTGTTGGACTAACCGCCACTCTGAATCTAGGTAAATGTGCTGGTTTGGAAAGTTTACTAACACTTACAAGTTTTGGTGTAACGGCAAGCCTACAAAGCAGGCTTCGAATACTTGAGACAAAATTCTAGGGGTCACGAATTGTTTGGGGGACAAAAGCATCTTGCTTTAGCCAGGTGGTATAGATGGTTCAAAAGGCAGGCAGCAGAAGGGTAGCAGTAAATTGAACACATGCAATTACTTGACAGGCGTTGTAATGTAAACTAATGTTGCCACTTCTCCAGTAAGTCGAGATCGACTCGTGCAGACATTTGCATTACTAGACCAAGCTTGTTTACCAATTTCTGCTACCATGCTACTTGGGACAGATGCTCAGATATGCAGCCTTCCTTCAAGCTAAATGTTTCTCTTCTAGAATTAGAAGTGTGTTTGGGACTTGAGTTCTATTACAAGAGTTTGGAATTCAGTGCCTACTCCAATAGGGGATGAAGAGTAGATCCTTTTATGGAAAGTAACCATCCAGCAAACACCAAATATGGGTTTGAACGCTAGTTGGCATGATTTTAGCAGTAGGGCACCTTTTTTTTTAACTACTCTTGCATTTTCGGCTCTCGAGCAGTTTATAACATGTATGAAAAATTTCTCAGAAACTACCTTTGGGGGATACAAAGAAGGGTAAAACAAAACTCTTTGGTAGTTTGGGTCTTCTGCACTATTCCAAGGGATCAAATAAGTTAGGAATCCCTGATATTAGAGTGCAAGGAGCAGCCCTTCAGATAATCAGACTTGTGAAAGGATATGCTCCTTGTAAATATTCTCCATTACAGAGGTGTCCATGTCTATGTGGACAGAGGTGTTATCAACTGATTGAATTTTTTAATTTAGATTGGTTGGAGATGCCCCCCATACGTGTCTTTGAAATGGGACAGTAGTCAGTACACAATTCCAATTTGAGATCAGGATATGATTTCAACTAATGCTTCTACATTTATTTATTTTTGGAGGCTTTGATTGTTTCTCATTTCCTTTAGCAGGTTCCTGGCTGCCCCAGGTTTTAGGAGTGCCTTTTATTAAATTTTTAATTTAGCTTTGGTTTTTCTAAAAATGCTTCTGGTAACTTTGTGCCATTTTTAAAATAGCATCCCAGTTTTCCATCCCTATTCTTAAATATCATCCACTTCATCAGTCAAAGGTCAATTTTGACCAATAAAAATAGGACAAATATTTACCACTTTTTATTGTGAATGGTGTAAAATTGCTATTGATTGTTTGACATTTTTATTGTGAATGGTGTAAAATGGCTATTGATTGTTTGACCATTTAAATGAGTATATTTAAATAGAGTGGTCTCCCACACCATAGACAGCTACCATCTCCAGGTGAATATGGTTGCAATCAGTTTTGATTTATCAAAACAAGAACCAGAAGAATGAACGGATCAACCAACTTACTTAAACAAATTTTTGTTGTAATAAAGCCCATAAAAATTCATCAACCAACCAACATAACAAAATGCAAATGTTCCCCAGCCTACGTGATCAGTAGGGAATAGTTATGGTCCTGCACTTAAGTTATAAATGGAGTGTGTTTAAGGGGCTACTTATTCTAAGCTCCCCAATATTGAATTATGTCCTCATCAAATGAGAAATCCAGGTCACTACCAACAATTCCAAAATTAAAAGGACTACCAAGATAATCCACTTTAAGGCAATCGGAAGAAGACTCAAAGTGGTTCCCAGCAAATTTCCCAGTGTCCCTATTGAATCCATCCCTCTGCCAATCAGCTATACCTCGGCAGAGTTCATTTGAACTGCTGTTCACCACCAAAGGTGGTCCAAATACTGCGCTCGAATCACCATGAATTTCAATAGTTCCATGATCTGCTTGATTCACCCCAGTCTGTGGTTGCAGCTGTTGTTTAGCATGCGAACTTCCATTTAATTCACTGAATCTATCTACAATGAATTGACCAGCAGGATGCACATCAGTGTTGTTGATATTCTGATTACACTATAGGGTTCACCTTCCCCGTACATGTGCTGAGAAACTGTTTGCACTGAAGGAAAGGCAGAAGTGCATTGAGAACCAACTTCATTGTCTGCCATGGTTGCTTTAAAAATGTCTTCCCTGCTGCCACCTTGCGGATGCAAATGCTCCACGATCCCTGTATACAATGGTACTTGATTTATCCCAGCATTCTCATCCATAGTTACTTGTGCTTGAGATCCATAAGGGCAGTTTTTTGCATGTGAATTCCTTTGATTTCTTTCAGAAAAGTTTGCTGCTCTTCAATTGAACGTTTCCCACCAGCCCTCTTTTTCTTAGAAGTTGATGTCATGTCTCCACTCTGAACAACCACAGATGATTTGTTTGCATCTGTCTTATTTAAAATCTCTCTTTCACAAGGATTAACATCTTCCTCCCTGTTTCTAGCATCATCTTTTGCAGAATCTTAACTTTGGAAATCATCACAACTTTCCACATCATATTCACTTGCACTAATTGTTGTACACCTCTTTCTATTACTCCCTGTCTGGACGGTTATTTTTAAATATCATTCACTTCAACGTTTAAAAGTCAATTTTGGCCAATAAAACTAGGACAAATATTTACCATTTTTGTTGTGGATAAGGTATAAAATTTCTATTGACTGTCTAATCATTGAAATGGATGATGTTTAAGTAGAGTGTCTGGATGCTAGAGTTGTTAAATGCTCCATGGCCTTTCTCAACTGACCATGTCTGAGCTTCTTCTTGATTCAGAACTCCCAACCAAGTTGCACTCTCCTTGGCAGCCATCTTATCCTGCAAGAACTTGGACTTTCTAACTAGCTTCCTAATCTTTGCAATATTGGGAGACGTGTTTAATCACTGCAGTGAGATCACCAACTTTCCATACTTTTTTTAAATCGTGAGGCTTTTTGTAAGGGGGAGAACCTAGACCCTTCTGCAAACCCAGTTGAGGCCACCAATCTTCATCCCCTGAAGGCCACCAAGGAGGTGGCATAGCCTTCTCCAAAGGAAACCTTCGCTGTGGAGGATCACAGTGTTGCATTAGAGAAGACAGCAAGGAACCCAATGTAGTGTCTTGAAGATCCTGAAGTGAATGAACATTTGAAGAAACATTTGAATTGTTCTTCTGTGTATCCTTAGAGTTGTTGTCAGCTTGATACTTTGCAATTGCTGCTGGACCATTCTTATCAAGCTTCACTTTTTCTTTCCACCATGCTCTCATGTTAGCTGAAGCCCCACTTACAAGTTTCCCTTTCTCAGGTATTATACCATACACAAATCCTTGTGCTTGGCAGACTTCCATCATTTTAAACATGTATTTCAAAATACCATCTTGAGCTAGGGCCATCTTCTTTCTTCTAGCCTTCTCTGATGATTGTTTGTCTTCTGGCTTGCCATTATTTTGCTCAGTTGAAATTCTCTGTCGCTCTTTAAGTCTTCTGTGCTTAACCCGGTCTTTCCACATGCGTTTCTCCAATTCATAAAAATCTATCTCCTCTTCTCTATGATCATCTTCGGCCATTTCCTCTCCTGTATCGCCAACATCGACATCCGAATTCTTGGCAGACCCAATATCAGAACCCATTTCTTGATCCCGTAAGCTCCACGTCTAAGTTCTAAATCACTACCTCCACCCAAAACAGGCAAAAGAACCAAGAAACAGAGAAATTCAATCTAAAAAGCCCTTGAGATGGTGAGGCTCAGAGAGTGTGGGCATGGAATGGAAACCAAATTTTCAGGTCATCGCAAGGAAGTGTGGCTTTTGTATTTTTGTTAAGATATTTGCGTATCCAATGATGCCTTTTGTTTTTGGTGTTTGGGGTAGGCTAGCTTTTGACGTCATTTTTTTTTCTCTCATCGCTTTAATCAATGAAGGCATGAAAAAAAGTGTTATTTTTTAGAGATTACGTCAGCGCGTGCGTATGTAGAGATAAGAAAGAGGGAAGCAAAGCAATGAGGTGGGCCTAGTTATACAAGTTTAAACACTAGACATGAATGGAAACACTATATGAAAACAAGACACTAAACACACACAACTTTGAATAGTGTGTATGGCTAATGTGATAGCACTAGGGAAGGAGAAGAAACAAAGAAAATTCAATGGGATCACATAATGAGCAACAGCTATAGGCAGATTGTGTAAGAGAATAGGCAGATTGTGTAGGAGAATGGCACCTTGGTAAAGGTTTAGTTATGTCATGGCTAGTGAGGAATTAATCCTAAGGTTGCTATACAAGTTGATGAGTAGATACAGAGCTTCAATTGGAATTAGTTAGAATTACTATTAAGCATTTTTACTTAATTGGGTAGTCTTAAGAACAATGATAACATTACCATCTATAATACTAAACCTTAAGATAGCCTTAAGGTGCATGGAAATTAAGGATAGAGTAGTAGCATTAGTACAAACTTGAGCCATGAGAAAAACTTTTTTTATTCTTATTTTGCTATGGGAGAGGACCCAATAGCCATGCATTAACTTTGTACCCCTCAAGCTCTTAAATGGTAAGTCATTTTTTTCAAAAGTTTCGACATGCCTTTATAGGTGAATTAAGAGCTTAAATCTATTGTTTGGGGTTCTACACATCAACAATGTAGCCTCATCAACTAAGTCTTCATTGAGTTGTCCAAAACTACCCAAAAAAAGATAGAGCAAAACATGTGCATGAAGGCATGTATTACCAATCACCTTATGTGTTACCATATGATTGGGTTTTTTTTGTGTGTGTGACTTGTGAAAATGGATATTTTTGCCCATTTTTTAGGTACAAACATAATGGTTAAAAGTAAAAAAAAAAGGGACCCTTGTTCTTCAACACCATGGCAACTACTAGCATGTGGGTAGCTATTAGGCCCTCTCCTCTAATGAAGTCTAAAAAGTTGAAAAGAGAATAAAACTCCTTTTACATAAAATTTTATATTAAAATAATTAAACAATAGCATTCAAATAACTCTACTATGTTTAAATTAGTTGGCATCAATAATTATTTGGAGTAAAGCACTAAAATAAATGTGGAAATTAAATAAATGAAACAAGGGTACTTAGTTGGAATCAAATCAATGAAAAATGTTGTGCAAGGTGCATGTTCGTTAGTGCATAAGAAAATTAGGGGTAGTCCAACAAATGGTTCAAAATTTGAAAGTTGAATATCTATTGTTGTAGGTAACTTCTAGGACTATAGATTATCTATTGTGCAACAACAAAAGTGATCTATGCAAGTATGGATTTGACACAATCCTACATATCTAAGCTTCTATGTATGGATCTAATCTTTCCAAAACTTTGAAACTTGATCTTCAATTAACTCAAATACATGTGACCTACTCTATCTGACTGACAATGTTTAGGAACACCTTTGGGGGGTTTACTAGGTAGGTTGTTATTCTCCCTTGGTCAAACCCCTACATGGACTGATTTAACAATTGTGACCAAGGATCAAAAACAGTGGACAATTGTGCATAGAATGCCCTAGATTTTGAATGTTCTAAGAAGACTTGAATGATAATGCTATAAGATTCTCTAATAAGTTCTAGGTCCTTTGAAATGAACTAAGGTTGGTTCTTAATTACAATTCCAAAGGATGCAAATGAAATGTTTTGCACTTTGATTCGACACACAATGACTAGTGGAAAGGGTTAGATTGGCCATAAATTCCTTTTTTAATTTAAAATGTTAAGGATCGTTTCAACAAATTGTGCATTTGACTTGGGTCATTTGCATAAATTATGAATTTGGCCATAAGTGAGAAAATGGAAAAGTTCAGGTTTAGGACCAATGCTTAAGAGTGAGTGTAGATGGAATAAGGTAAGGTTCGAGTTCTGTGCCAACTCTTAGCATAAATTGCACCACTTTTACACTTGTCATTATATAAGGAATAATCAAGTTAATGCGAGTCTAAAATGAAGGGGAAAGTGCAAGATCTATAATTTTCACCATTAGATTATTGTTGTTGTGGATTCCTTAGGAGTACAAACATAAGTATCCATAGTGAAATGGCTCAAATCTGAAAAAGAGTCACAGAGGACTGTGATAACTCTTCCTTCATACACATACTTCATCATTTGATGTATAACTAAAGGCACTACTTTCATATGCTCAAGCCATGGCCTACCAAGAATATATTAAACCCATTAGAAGAGGGGACAATGTGAAAAAGAACCAAAACATCCTTGTAATAGACTTATAGAGGAAAAATAATAAACCAAGAGTGTCAATGATTGTACCATTAGCCATTCTCAAAGACATCCAAAAATGAGCATACTACACTACATATTATGACGATGTAAAAGTCATTTGTGAATATATTGAACTAGTTGCTAGGATCAATTAAAATACTATTAGAAAACTTGTCATGAATACTACTATTATAATTTAATGGGTTGCAAGAGTTATCATCAGAAATGTCCTCATTAATGAATGTAACAACAAAAGCTATGGGGGAGAAGGGATCTACCATGAGCCAAACCCACAAAGGTATCCAATTGTGACTATGAAGAGGAACCAACATGTTGTTGGCCAATGACATCTCTATCCATGTGCATGTGTGTCATGCTAGTATGAATATGCTTGACCACCTATTGGAAATACACATTGTTATATGGAGTATGTGAAGGAGGATTTGTATCAATCTATAAATTTTAAATAGGTGGATCAATCAAATGGTTTCCCCCATCATTAACACCATCAACATGTGCATAACATTGTTATCAATCACAGCAAAAATGGAGACCTTGAGCGGCGAGCGGGAAACTATTTTTTTGAATCACGATGGGTGCAGTGTGCCGAACGTCGAAAGGGGTTCAGCGGTTTTGGCACTCTTTCCCAAGTCAGGGAGGGTGGCCTGGAGGTGTGGTCACCTCTAATTTGACCGTGAATGGAGTTGAGGCTACTTCATTAGGGCTGGGGCTTGGCAATGTGAATGCAGGTCCAAGGGGTTGTTCTCTCTCTAGTCTGGCTCCAAATTCTGGCTTGGGTGTCAAGGGTTCTACTAAAGTTAATGCGGATGGTGTGCTACGGTGGGGCTTCGTCCGAGTGGCCCTAGGAAAACATTTTTTGCTACTATTGTCGGCTCTAGCGCTCGGACCTCTTCTCTGCCCAATTCCCGGCCAATCCCTTACGCCCGTGAGTCGACTATTGTGGTTTGCGGCTCTAAGGTTACGAAGAACAAAGAATTTTATCGCAACACAAGTGTGATATGTAGATTTAATGGTTTCTGGCCCTCCTTGCCCAATCTTCACAATTAGGTTTTGGAGTCTTGGAAGCCACTGGTTGAGGGTAAGATTGAATTGTTTCCCTGCGCAAGGGGGTTCTTCATAGTGACATTTGCTTCTTCTAAACAGAAAGACTTAGTGCTCGATGGCAAGGTCTGGTTGTGGGGAGAGCACTCCCTCTCCATTAAGTCCTGGACTCTCTCCTTCAATCCCCTTACAGAGCCGCTCAACATCAAACCTATTTGGGTCTGACTCCCTAATCTCCCTCTCCAATTTTGGGAGGATACCTGCTACGAGGGCATAGGCAATGCCATTGGTTGTTTCCTCAAGGTTGATTCTACAACCTCCTTCATGGGGCACTCTACGGTAGCACGCATTCTTGTGGATATTGACATATCTATACCTCTACACGGGGATGTGGTCTTGATGGTAGGGGAAAGGCCCTGGAAACAACTATTGGATTATGAGGCAATTCCTTTTAGATGCAAATGTTTTGCTACTGGTCATTTGGCCTCTAGTTGTCCCCTCTCGCGCCGTAAAGGTGCTGCTTCTTGGTGGAAGGATGCTCTCTCAGATCACCTAACTATCAATGCTTCGGAGGCTGATGGTTCATCTCTGGGAGATGATTCTTTTGAGGATGCGGACCCTTTTGTGACTACTACTGAGGGCGTGGAGTCGGTTACTGTTGTTGTTCCCTCTCATTCTTTGGACTCTTCAGAACATTATGCTTCTCATCTGTCGGCTCCTCCTATTTCGCGTATGCCTGCTTCTTCTATTCCTAACTCTTCTGCTTCGGTTTTGCCCTCTTCAAGCTCAGCTTCCCTTTGTGGGGTTTCATTGGTGTCTTATGGGGTTCACCGTGAGCCCTCTTTGCTTGCAGTTTTGGGGGAGGCTCCCCCCTCTCCTCGTGTTGTCGATCCTGGTTCTAAGCCCTCCAGGACAGTGGTCCAGCGTAGGAAGAAAGGTCCCTTGCCCTCTTGTGGCAAGGGTGGTAGGGTGTCTAGACTGGGATCTGATGTTGTGTAGATCCTTGTAGTTCTCCGACTAGGCTGCTGTGCCTGTGCTGTCGGTCTGTTGTTTCTGGGATCAAGTTCTCTTGGCTTTTTCCCTTGTTCCACTGCCCTTGTGGCCTTGTTTTTTGCCCCTTTTTGAGCTTTCTGTAATAGGGTTCGACTCCCTTGTTTAGCCGCTTATCTTATCAAAAACATTGTTATCAATCAAATATTGTAGTTTGTGCTTAAGAGTCATATGAATCTGTGTATGATGACCACTAATCTTATGATAATTACAAAAAATTTGCTCATTATATGCTTTAGGGGGTCCTTTAGAGGGATCTATTGGATGGATGGAACGAAGAGTTATCAAGTTAGCATTTAATGAGCTTTTAAGCACAGTATTTAGAGATTCACTCAATCTTGTGAATTTTCTAGTTGTTTGAGACTTAAGAAATAACATTGGAAGTGGTAGCCACATGATTAGAAGTACAATTTATTTCTTTCTTATCATTACCCTTTTGGAAGGTACTGGGCTTTTGAAATTCTCATGCATGTGAGATGTATGTGATGACCCATATTTCAACTCATTGGAAGATAATAACTTTGTTTCCACATTCTTTACATGAGAACATAAGTCCATAGAGGAAACATATTGAACATGTTAAGATAGATATATTGTTGTTAACATACATCTTTAATTGCAATTTGTGAATTTGTTTCTTTCTTATCATTACCCTTTTGGAAGGTATTGGGCTTTTGAAATTTTGATGCATGCAAGATGTATGGTATGACCCATATTTCAACTCATTGGAAGATACTAACTTCGTTTCCACATTCTTTACATAAGAACATAAGTCCATAGAGGAAACATGTTATTGTTAAGAGAGACATTGTTCTTGATAGGTGGTGATAATCCTTAGACAAAAATAGTTTACAGTTCATCATCAAGAAGATGATGTTTCATTTTGGCACATAATGACTAAAATATATTAAAATAGTCATTAATTCTCTAATTAGATCTTTGTACACAATCAAAGAGATAGGAAATGGTAGTTTTCAAGCCAATGTTCACACAATTAAATGATTAATAAATGCTTTTAACAACTTAGAGAATTGGTGAATAAAGCCACAAGGTAATGAAAAGAACCATTGTATGTCATAATCTTTCAAGGTGTGGGGGAATAGCTTGTCCAAAAGCTTATCTTCATAAAAAAAGTCTAGGCATGTTGTTTTGAGAGTGCAAGCATAGCAATTATGTTAATATTGGCCTCACTAGACTTTTGTCCAATGTTGTTTTTTAAGTAATAAAAAAATTTCTAAGATTGTAAAGCATTGGGACAAGTGTTAATCATTTGTTTGAGATGAACATTATGTCATTGCTATAAATAAAAATTATTTACTTATGTATTGTAGTATAAGTCATAAATAAAAAAAAATTGTAAGCACTAGTGCAATAGTCCAATCAAAAACTTCTAGCGAGCATGAATATAGTTGTAATCTAAACTTTATTACAATGAAATCAAGTTGTAATCTCATTTCCATTAAATCAATGTAACACTTCTATTTTTCATTGCAAAATATCTCTATTTCTTAGTGAATGTTTTAGGGGATCTAACAAATCCCTAAGCACACATTTGTTGTGTTTGTGTTAAATATTAGTTAATCTTTCATTCAAGTAATGATCATAAACCTTTCTATTTTAACATGTGGTGCATTTTGATAAGGAATATGATAGAGAAGTTTGATCTGTACTATCTTAGGAAGAAAGGTATTTGAGGATTCAAAACTCTGCAAGCCAAAGCAAGTTGGCTAAATCTATTTAGAAATGTGGTGTTTTACTTTGTTATTTACTCTACTCTTCAAGGATTTAGGCATCAATCTTGCAATTTGCCTAAATCCTTGAGCCTTGTTGAGCTCAAAGTGTAGAAGAGTTGAATCCATTCTTGTTAATTGGTCTGATTAGCTAATATTTTGATTTTTGAGATTCACGTGATCCTTAACTTGACTCTATACACAAAAGTTGTAGAATCCTTTATTATATCTCATAGAAATATTGATATTTGACTAGATCACCAACACACCCCATTGAGTTATTGCAAAATATTGCTAGAAGAGCATGCTAAAACAAAAGTTAAAGGCCTCACCTTTGTGTTGCAGGGGTACTAACCATAAAAAAAGCTCAAAATAAATAAGTTTTCTTGTTGATTTATTATTTTCTAGTTTTTATTTTGGCATCAATTTGTTTAGTTTAATATTTTGTTTTGGAATCATTCATACACAATCTACCTATGCCATTGGCACATAATCACATCTCAAAAAATATCTCACTTTGATCTACATATCATTATCTTTCATTAGCTCCCTTTGCCTCTAAATGCTACCTTTGGAGCTCCAAACATTTCTATAATAATTATGATCATCATGACTATTGCTTACTTTAATGTTTAAATCAAATTGGTTTGTTTGATCTATCAAAATGTACAGATAATGTAATTTGTTTTTGGCACCGTTGGGAAGTATATTCTTCGTTGTTGTCAACTCTACTATATTTTTAAATTCTATCTCTTTCCAAATGTTTGATTATAGAGTGCCTTGAGAAGTAACAAATGAAAACATATTTTGATGAAATTCTAAAAATTATAAACAAAAACAAATGTGAGAAAAAGGTGACTTTTAACCTCCTAAAGAGCAAACTTTGTTTGTAAGACCTATCAAAGTCATGTGTTTTTGTTTAGATATTGTTACATAAGTTTTTAGATTTACCATAAAATCTCCAAGTTTTGTTTAATTATTTTAGTTTAGGATCTCATGAACCAGGTTATAATCGCAAAGCATTTATATATTTATATTTTAAATCAGTATAAAATACTAAGGTTGTTTATGATATGATACCCAAGAGTACAAAATTTAAACAATAAATAAGATAAATGGAAATATACACTATTTGATTCATTGAAAGTTGAATCCATAATTTTGGTTACTAAATAAATTCCATCTAATCTTACCCACACTGGGCTGGTCTATGATCTTCTCATAATATTTGCAAATTCTTTAATCTAACTTATTAAGTTATTATTATAATAATAATAAGGCCATTCTTAGTTCTAGTATTTGGATTTTATATTATTGCAGAATTCATATAGAAGCCATAAAATTATAATGGAAGCTTTCTAAATGAATTTACTAACTCTTCAATCATAAACTCCATATGTTATTATTATTCCCTTATAAACTCCAAATGTTATTATTATCCCTTTAATAAGATAAAAAAAATTCATAGGTAAATATATATTTCTCTCTCTATCTCTGAAATGATGATAATTTTCTTAAAGAATAGTAATACTTCCAAGGCCTAAGTATCCCCCAACCTCATCTTATTGCATTACCTATATTACTACTTTTAAGCTTATTACTATCATATCCTAATAAAAATGTCCCATGAGGTTGTTCATGGTAGAGTTAATTGGTATTGACGTGGCAATGTTATAATAGCCAGTAGGGTTTAAGCCTCTAGTGGACTAATGAATTTGCGAGCTTCATGATCCTCATCAACTGTTAAGCTTGTGGGCTTGGACTCCATGTTCGATGAGGATCAAAATCCCATTGTGCTCCAAAAAGGTGAAGGGACCATTTAACTCTATCAAATTTACCAATCAGAAAAAGAAAATGTCCCATAAGATAATTAGACCAAATTCTTCTGATTTAATCCTTTGCCTCAACTAAACATGGTAGGGCTATACAACACTACATGAATCTATTAGCAATCATTAATTAGTGTAACTTATATAGGACCAATAATTTATAGAAGCTCAAATAGTAATAAGGATTGTAATAATAAAGTAATGTAAATTGATCTCCTAGGATTATCCATATAGCAATAAGGATTGTAATAATAAAGTAATGTAAATTGATCTCTTAGTATTACCTATATAGTGCATTAAGATGATAAAACTATCTTCATTATCATTCTTATCATTAGTAATCATCTAATTCTCATTCCATGCATATACCATTTTCATTATGTTTTGTCCCACCAAATGGAAAACATTTTTTTTTGTTGCCAATGTTATCTTCATGTAGAAAATCGATGGAATAATGGAGTTTGATGAATTTTATAACTAGAATTTATGGGTTTTTAATGGCCAACTGCTATCATAATTTGTAGAAATTTTCTCGCGGTGCTCCAATTGGAATGACTTTTTTAGAGAAGCTCACAATAGTTGGTTCTTGGTCCCACAATATATTTAGCAATGAAATATGTGAACAATGCCATTTATTATGTAGACAATTAATTGTTTGATTCTACCACTTAGAGGCAGCCTTCACATAAAATTGTGGCTTGTGCTAGTGAAGAGAGTATGCTCCCCTTAGAACATAAGAAAGAGTCCACAATATGGAGATACTCACACAAGGATTGTTGTGTACTAGTGCTAGCATGGTCAACAACAACGTTGTTAATGGGTGGCAAGCTCAAAAGCCATTATTTGAGTTTCTTCTAACCATAAGAGGGGCTCATACACCAAATTGGTCTCACTTGGTGGTGACCAAGAAACTGCCCTACTTTTTTAGTGTCCATCTATCAATTCCACCATATAGCTCACATAAGTTAGTTGAAGTACATAGCTTGAAATCATTATTTTATTTTGAAGGTTACAACCTTATGTAGATAGAAAAGATGCTTCGATTTGGGGCTTTTGGTATGTTTGTGATATTGTCATGCCAAATGACTAGGGATTAGAATCATGCTTATATGGTTTTATTCTTGAGTGTTTGAAGTGGTAGTCATACAATTCCAACATGTCAAGTGTGCCACTACATTGATCAACTAATTGTACATGTTCCTAAGAATAATGGATCATGGCACATTAGAATGAATTTCCAAGCCTTGAACAATATCACTATCAAGAATCAAATACAATTTACCAAGGATAGACAACTTTTTTTGGTTGTGAAAAGTTGTGGATTTCAACAAATTAGAGATGTAATCAAGCTCTCATCATCTTAGGGCTGATGATGAGGATTCACATGTTACACATATCATTTGGCATAATGCAATGTGCCAAATATGTTCATGAGGCTCATGAATGATGTTTGAAGGCCCCTCATATTTACCACTTTGTCATAATGCATCTCAAGATCACACTTGTGTTTAGTGAGATTTTAGAAGGGAAATAATACCATGTGGAATTGATAAATCCTATGTTATAATCATCCATAAGTCTAAAATATAAGGTTTTTTTTGGTGATGCATTTGACTAAAGCCTAAGATTGATCCTAGCAAGACCCATATGAACAAACTTTGCCAACACCTATCGATATGATAGAGGTGCATAGTTTCATCCAATTAGCCTAATATCTTTATAGGTTTGTTAAATCCCTAGACATTGCAACACCATTAAGTGCCTATTCCAAGGAAGGAGGAAAGTTTCATTGGGCTTGACACAAGAAGCAACTTTCCACAAGTTGAAATAGAAATTATGTGTAGTGCCAAAACTTGACTCGACAAATATTTAGATGTCATTTCAAAATAAAACAAAAAGTACTTCAAGTTAAGTGCTAGGAGTGGTACTTATGCAACAAGGGCAACATAGAATATCACTCAATGACCTATTCACAAGCAGTAGCAAACCATCCAACATATGATAACAAGTTGTACGTCATTGTTCAAGCTTTGACATATTCCAACCACTATCTACTTGGAAAGAAGACTACAATGCAAATTGACCACAAATGATTCTGTTATTGCAAATATATTAAGTGGTTGGCATTTAATGGCACTTCAATCTAGTTGTCAATTACAAGTAATGGGTTAGCAATAAAGTGGTAAAGTATGTTGTCAAGCACACTAAGAATTTTAGCATTGTGTTTGCTTATGCAACTAACAACATCTTTGTGTGACGAATTGAAAGAATGATGAGATGAATATGATTTTGATGCCATCTACTCTCTTTTGAATTGTTGCAATAGTGTAAATCTTTGACTTTCAACAGAGTATCTTGACTACAAATTTGCATACTAACCTATGTTACACCAAGTTTTCAGAACGGGGACAACAAGGGATGGGGGGACCCATTTCTGAGATGGATGTTTTGGGAGGACATTTTTTAGGGCCGATTATTAATAAAATAGGAAAAGATTAAAAATATAGGAAATCTCAAATATTCATATGATAACATTGATAAGACATTCATCATATACATTATAGAACCTTAATACATACTAGTAGTTGCACAAAGTGTACGTGCAACGAATGTTCCAATAGGATGAAGGTGCAATAATATTAAGAGTGGGAAGTCTATTTTTTGTTTTGTTTACACTATAACATTCATCAAATTCAATTAGCGTAATTGTGTAATTTAAAGAAAATTGAATTCAAGAATATAGATATTCCGAACATGCTAAACAACATTAAAATAGATAATGGACAAGCGACAATGGAATGAAATAGATTGAAAGGAAAGAACAAGATTCAACAATAATGTTTACTCCAAAACAAGTATATTCCTTTTTAAGAAGGTCCACTTAAAACATAATTTTGAGAATATGATTGATATTTATTAAAGATTAGGCAAATTTAAAATCAAATAAATAGTTAAGTAATGCTCATAACTTGAAGTAAAAATAGGTAGGTACATGTGTAATTTAATAAATGTAAGATATATATTTTGAAATATAAATTTATCACAAAACTGCTGAAATAAAAATGAAGTTATATAATTTCATGTAATTTTTATAGTAATGATGGTTAAGGAGTGAAATGGTGCTATGATTGTAAATGTAAAAGTGTTTTTTTTTCAGTTGAGTCCAAAGTCCTTTCCAAATGGTGCTTGCCATGTGTTTTGTATTCACCTACAAAAAAAATATGTTTAAGTAACATTGTTGTGAGGAAGTCAAGTTGAATTCTTAAGAAAAACAAAAGCATATGTGTGACACTTGAATGTGTTAAATGGATAGTAGTTGTAGGTGAGCCTCTTCTTTCCAAATGGTGTTTTATGTATGTTATGTGTTTCACCTACACAAAAAATATGAGTTTAGGTAACATTGTTGTGAGGATGTCAAGTTGAATTCGTAAGGAAAACAAAAGCAAATGCATGTACCTGAATGTGCTAAGAGGAAAATAGTTGTAGGCGAGCCTCTTCTTTCTTCCTGATGATGGTGTATGGATTGTTATGCATTTTAGAGTATCGTTCAAAACATGCAGGTTATGTGCGAAGGCTTTCTATGGGTTTGACTCTAGATATAGTTGTAAATGTTAGGCCTTGTCTTTCAATTTCACCTATGTATTGTAGCCTTGTTCAATGTGGGGCCTTGGGATTTATGGATTGAGATTGCCCAAGCCATGGTTAGGGGTAATTGTCTACGATCACCACATGTTATAGGTATCAAAGGTATGTTCTTTGGTCTTTCCATGTCCTATGTTGGGCCATTATAGGTATCAAATTGAACCATGACGTACATTGGCAAGTTTGGGGTTTAGAGTTGACATTGTAAGCAATAGCTTTGCCTTCTACCAATGATCCATTTACGAGTCATGCTTCAATCCATAAGTTTGTTGTTAGCATCACCCTTTCACCTATGCATAGGAGCACCTATTGTTGGAGTTGGTCATCGTCAATATCATTGTTTGATTTTTTATGTGTATTTTGTGCTACACTAAGTGCCACAAGAAGATTTAGTAGCTTCAACATCTTTCTATTATGTAGCATGACCAAAACTAAGGTGGCCAAATCTCCTATGTCAAAGAGTTGTGGATATATTGGTTTTCACTGCAAGGGTTTGATCTTCATGTGAAACATCAATTAGTTGGAACATCTTTCCTACCCCTAAAGCACGAGCTACAACTGCTCCATTGCAAGTTTTGTCTTTGATAAGACAGTTTTTCACCATTGTGTTGATCAAATTCAACTTGCAAATTGTGCTCTAGTAACTGACTTACTGAAAGTAAGTTCTTAGTGAGCCCAGGTACATACAGAACCTTTGTAAGCTGACATTTGTGACTTCTTAGTGGAAGGGAAATATCACTAATTCCCTGAACTTCATATGAGGTGTCATCACCCAATGAAACATGCCCATAGGAGGTGGATGGAGTGAGATCACTTAACCATTCTTGTTCCCCAGTCATATGTTCAGATGCACCAGAATCAACATACCAGACCGAGCTACTTGATGTGGAGGCCTTAGTTTCTGCAGCATACAGGAACTCTTCTTCATCTGAATTACCTGTAGATGCAACATTTCCTTGTTGCTTATTTGGCTTCTTTTGCCAATGGGTGGGCTTCTTCTTGTCCCCTTGAAAAGATTTATGTGGCTTTTAGTGACTGGATTCACTATTGGCATAGGAATTATACCAGCATTCTTTAAGTGCATGACCCTTTTTACCACAAATTAGTCATTTATTTTTCTTGTGAGAAGAGTTGTCTTGAGTTGGTTTAGATTGACCTGATGGACCACTCTAACATTCAGGTTGTTTTCCCTTCTGCTTTGTTGCGAGGATCTGATTGTCTTGAGAGTCTGTCTCACCAAAAATTGCTTCTTCCTATTGAAGCAAGTTGACCAGTTCTTCAAATGAGGGTGTTTTATGAGCCACATTTAAACATGTGACAAACATTCGAAACGAGGGGGTAGTGCTCTCACTATAATGGGTACAAGAAAAGCATCTTTAACTTCTTCCCCTAACACTTGAAGTGTTGTTCTTATTTCGGCAACTCTTCTAAAAAATGCCTCTAACTTCTCACCATTTTGCATTTGGAGACAATGTAACTGACGCCGCAGATGGAGGATTCGGTTTTGGTTTTTAGCCTCATAGACTGTTTTGAGGTGATCCCAAGCATCTTTTACAAAGGTAACGATATGAATGTGAGGTTGAACCTCATCAAACGCACCAAACAAAATTATCAATTTGGCCTTTTGATTGGCCTTATCAAATTTATTTTGATCCTCCCCTGCTTGTTAAGGCCTTGTTGTTTTTCTAAAGACTACATCCCAAAGGTCTTCGGACTCTAATTGAGTTTGCACTTTAATTTTCCAAGCGGCATAATTGTCACCTCTCAAGAGTTGAAGAGTCAGGAAGCATTATGTTAGGTGCACTAGGAGCCATTGCATATAGTTTTGAATGTCCTTATATCTCCGATGTAACCCTTCTCCCTGACATTTTATAAGGTCAATGCCAAAGACGTCATTTTTGTAGTTTTATTATGTGTTAGATGCAGTAATTCGACACGACGACATTATCTGTAAATGCGAATCAGAGGCATCGTTAATACGGAAAGCTGCTAGTTTGTTTTAGTTTTTTAGTTTCCAAAACTAAATGTGTACTTTCAAAATTAAGTATTGCTCCAAAATTTTGATTTCAATGCAAAAAATGAATTAATTTGCCCTTGTTTTCATTTTCAAATATTTTAAACTATAGAAAATAAAAAGTATTTTAAAAATAATTGAATATTTTTTAATTCTAAAGTTTTAATGCAAAAATTTTAGGGCAAAAACAATAGAAATTTGCACCTTTTGTTTTCTCCAACGCCTCTTTCAGATCAAATGTCTTCAATTCTTCGCCAAATTTTGAATTTTCTCCTTCTACAGCTTGCAAATCGAAATCACTAGTCTTCTTCAGCAATCTTCATTCTCAGGCAATGATTTCGATGCTTTTAACAGCCTGCAAACTGTTCAAACACCTTTGTAATCTTCTACACACAGCAAAATTTCTTTGGTCGTCAAATTGGAATGCCCAACACTACGGATTGAATTCCTTGATTGTAGTTTGAAACAGCAAATATCAACGCCTTTCAAAGAGTCTTCAACACTCTTTAAAGCAGATTTCAATGACTTTTGCTTAATTTAAACTCCCAACACTAGTTTCAGCGCCGTATGGCTTGTTTGTACGGTATTTTCAACATCGTACGTCTTTCATTTGATCTCTTCAATCTCAAAATATTGTTAGCGCCTTCAACTCCTCAACAATTATGTATACGCCTTGATTTGGACAGCAGTCTATTGGATTTTTGCTTCTCATAGAGAGAATGCTACCTTATTGGTTCTCCTCCAATTTCCTTTCAACCTCCCAGTGTCACACACAAGCTCAAAATTTTATTTGCTCTGATACCATGATCAATTTGAGAGCAATGAGCAAATTGATTAATGTATGAGCAACCAATATATACAAATGTATGATGGTTAAATAACCACCAAGGTCAGGCATACCCGACCAATCAACCAACTATAACTATAAAATAAAATAGTTATTAGTTGGAAATATACAATGGAATACATAAAAGATTATGTTTTAAAGTCATTTTAATTGGTCTTATTTGGAGATGGGCCCAATTTAATTTGTCCTATATGCCAACAATGCATAAGAGGAGGGTTCTAAAGGAGGGTCTTTTATAATTACCAAATATTATGTGAATATGGCACAATCTTTGGTCTACCCTATCACATCATAAAATGTTCCTAAATATCATACGCAAATTTTGTCCCATGCGTTCGGTGCATGAAGGAGGGGTTTACCCATGATTAGAGAACATATTAAAAAAAAAAAACACCTTACTCACCGAAAGGCCACGACATTAGGGGAGAGGACCCAGTGGTTGAGCACCCTAACTTCATGCCTCTCAAAATCATACATGCCAATTTCGAATCACTCCAAAAATTTTACAACAGCTTACTTGGCAAGGCCCCTGCTTATAACTAAGGTTTCAGGGTCACATCAGCATGCTTTTTGTTGAGATGTTCAAAAAAGCCCAAAATAAAAGGGTGGACAAATAGTTGTGCATTAAGTCATTTTTTGTTGGTGCACTGATGTGACATCACATGATTGGTTACTTTTTAGATCTAAAGGGCATATTTCATTCAATTATTAGTACTTATAGTCAACACTAACAACCTTAAAGTCACAACTACTAGTGTCAAACTTTTAAAAATATTGAGCCTTAAATCCACAAATACTATCACAACTATTGAACATGCTCAACAATTGGGTCCTTTCCCCTATGAAGCAAGTGAAAATTTGTGTTCTAGAGCCATATGGAAATAATAAATAAGGAACGAATTGGGCAATTAAATTTTTATGAAGGTAGGCGTTAAAATGGAAGAAGAAAGGAGGTGTGGCCAAATAAAAGCGAGCTGGGAAAAGAAACTCGCGTGTTATGAGACGACTTTCAGGCACAGAAAAAATATCTGCAGGCCTTTTGGCTAAACATTAGAGTTGAATTAAGATTTCACATTAGAGTTGACAAACAAATTAACAAAAATTAATTGATTTCCTTGTCAATGTGCATACATTATATAAAAATTACAACAAAATGCCCAAAGGCTGCAAGTTTCAACTACAAAATGACAAAAACATAAAAAATATGCCCCTATGCCTAATCAACATCTACTAACTCTACATCAAAATGAAGGAATGCCTCATCCAATTGAACCCCAACCAATCTCTCATGTGTCTCTTCCTCATCAACCTATGTAGCATCTTCAAGATCAACATGTCAACGTACAGCTCAAATGTAATAATACTTAGGAGTCTATTGATCCTAAAGTTGCAAGGCACTATACATGGCCACCTTCTTCTTCAATTGTCAAGAGGTAAGCCTATTCCTCTTGATTGATTGTATGAAATTGTAGGCAGAGTTAAGGACCAACGCCCCTTGCAAGGGTCTGGGGGCAATGTCTCCAACACACTTCATGTCACAATATCACACAAACCCAAATTAAAGCCTTTGAGACCATACAAACCTTCAAGGTGTATGCCATTTTTCATAACTTTTTCTCTTTTAAGTTAATGTAGTTTTGATGCCCTTGCCTTATTTTCACTATTGTTCTCTTCTCACAATTGTTCTTTTGTCTTCTTCTTCAAAATATGGAAAATGGCAAAATAAATTTGTGTTTTGTTTTTAGTTGTTAGTGTTTCTTTTTTAGGTTTAGGGTTGGTGTAAAGGGGTGTAGGGGGGCATTCCCTTTTTTTTCAATTTTGTGTTTTTTTTTTAATTGCATTTTATGTTGACTGGGTTGTAGCCATTGCCAAAACAATCAGGGAATATCCAAGTCATCCTCAGGATGACTATCCATCCCCCAACATACCCTATCGTACCTGGGAAAAAATAGGCATTTCCAGAAAAAATTTATGATCAGGGATGGTGGGGTGGCATTTCCGACTCATCCTTGCATTCCCAAAACATCCACTATAGGAAACAGGCCTAAAAACATGGGGGGTGTGTCCGCCAGGTACAATAGATGCAAACTGGAGAACCAAGGGTTAATTTTCTGCAAGTTCATGTATCCAAAGTGGTTGACATCTTAGCATTAGAAAAGCACTTGGGCACTTACAACGATATGCCTACTTGACAAAGATGTGAAGTGATGAACAGTACTTATTTGAAGTTTTTAGTTGTGACGCTAAGTGAAAGCAACATTTGCTATAGAAAATTTGTGGCAAAGCAGCAAGCAACGTTTGTTCAAAGTTTTTAAGTTGTGTAGAAATTTATGAACAATGTTTGTTTAAGGTTTTGTCGCTCAGCATAAGCAAATTGTCAAACCAAAAACTGGGTGAGTGCACATCATTACCAGTTCAATCGAACATGGGAAAGTGTTTCAATGGACTTCCAACTGGTCAACAAGCTTAGTACAATTAATTACAAGAAGACTATTAGCAGAAATATGCTTAAAATATTGTTTATAAAAAGATATGGGTCGATTTTTCAGAATTCATCATTTGTAATCCCTTCACCAATCTTACATTGTTGTCAGGATTGACAAACACCAAGCTGAAATGCTCAATTGGATTTCATCCGTAGATTTATGTACTGCTGAAAGTGGCAAACTTAACACTAGTTCATTTGCTATAGGAAAAAAGCGACCAAATCTTTGGATTAAGTACAAGAAATTCAGGCAAGTAAAGGCTTGTTTGGAACAAGCTTAGGCAAAGAATAAGGCTTGTCATGAAATAACTGAGTGGCACATAAATTCCATGCAGTAATGGGTATGTCTGTAACTAGGGAAGGAGCAGTTCAAATTAATGGAAGGAATTTCAAGTTAAATTTGGTGTGGTCATTCAAGATCATACGATGACCAGCTCAGAAAATTTAGCAATCTTGATTTTCTAACCTACACAGGCACCTACCCTGGAGTGAAGGTAGACAGCTCAAAGTTGTTCAAGCCTTCCATGTCAGATGACAAAGACAATCAAGCACCTGTTCTACCAATAGTGGAGGACTTAGTTTTGGATTCAAAAGAAATACTGCAGCTAAAAGCCATCCTGCAACTAGAGGCTAGAAATATGCAGTGCAGTGAAGTCATGCCGCCATACCCAATGAGGAGGTAGTGTACGTTTCCAAATGTTTCACATTAGCATTCAGCATCACAAGTGGTGCAGAAATTTTTCAATTGCAAGAATAGATAATTGGGAGATAAGATGCCAAATGGCAATGAAGTTGATTAGAGTTAAAACTATAAGTGTTTGTGGCAGAGCTAAAAGTGGTCTGCATAAACTCGACAGAAAAGCATTTTGCACCAAAACCTGTTCTCAATGTCAAAATGTATTAAAGGAAGACAATAATAACACGAAAGACAAAGCAGCACAAGAGAGGGTTAGAGCCAAAGGACGAATTAGCAATAGCAGGTCCAAAGTTTGACATTTTGACAAATACAACAGAAAAGCAAGATGTTCAATAATTAGATAACAGATGATTCTCTCCATGTTATACAATTATTATAATTCTACCGATCTTAAGGTTTAAAACAGCTTGAGAAACCAGCTACACATCGAGCAATCTGAGCCTTTGAACAGATAAATTCATTTCAATGAAAGACAATATTAAACAAAAAGATTGTGTTTGTATATATTTTTGCACACAAGATTAAGCTGGTTGGATGTTGGATAATAGGGCAGTAACAAGTTTCAGGATTTATGTGAGTTTCATGAGCAAATATTGACTCAATCTTGTGCCATGAATCACTATCAATTGAGACAGTTATGTGGCCTTCAATCATTGTTGAGTTCAGACACTTGAATACAGGAACATAACATTTGAATGCAGAATTTGTTTCAAGCACAAACATTCGCTAGAGATTGTCTAACAAATCAAGAACCACCCCCAAAAAACAAATAAATGGAAGGAGATAAGGATTAAACCACGCAAGGATGCAAAGAGGCCTAAAGCAAGGAAGATGATAAAGGCAAATTTAGCAATGAAAGAAAACAAAGGATGGAAAGAAGAAGTACCAAACACAACACAATGCAATCTAGTCTACACAAACTCCTTCAAGAATTTAATTTAACTCCAGCCAATGAAGGAATCTAAACTCGAGAAGAGCAACAAGTGGTTGTCCAACCTAGGCATCAATGATCAAACAATGCCAAATGTGAAATCATCACCAGAGGATTTTGGCATTCTATAGTGTAATGAAATTCATGATACCTGGCAAAGTGATGAGTCTTATTTGGTGTATGACCCCAATGACCTAATTGGAGGAACCCAGCTCTCACATTGAATGACCCATAATCTTGCTTCTATCGAGTAGGTCCTTCAAGGAGATATTAATACGGTTGAATGGAATAGTGGTTAATATGGTCGAATGGGATAGGCGGCTGCAAAACAACTCTTTAGATTGAAGAAAAGCACGCTTGGAAAACTGGAGACAAAATTCTAGGGGTCATGAAATGTTTGGAGACAAAAGCATCTTGCTTTAGCCGGGTGGTATAGATGGTTCAAAAGGCAGGCAGCAGATGGGTAGCAGTAAATTGAACACATGCAATTACTTGACAGGCATTGTTATGTAAACTAACGTTGCCACTTACTGCATTGTTATGTAAACTATTGTTGCCACTTACTTCTCTGGTAAGTCGAGATCAACTCGTGTGGACATTTGCATTACTAGACCAAGCTTGTTTATCAATTTCTGCTACCATGCTACTTGGGACAGATGCTCAGATATGCAGCCTTCCTTCAAGCTAAATGTTTATCTTCTAGAATTAGAAGTGTGTTTGAGACTTGAGTGCTATTACAAGAATTTGGAATTCAGTGCCTACTCCAATAGGTGATGAAGAGTGGATCCTTTTATGGAAAGCAACCATCCAGTGAACACCAAATATGAGCTTGAACGATAGTTGGCATAATTTTAGCAGCAGGGCACCTTTTTTTTACTACTCTTGCCTTTTCGGCTCTCAAGCAGTTTATAACATGTATGAAAATTTTCTCAGAAACGTACTTTGGGGGATACAAAGAAGTGTAAAACAAAACCCTTCGGTAGTTTGGGTGTTCTGCACTATTCCAAGAGATTAAAAAAGTTAGGAATCCCTGATATTAGAGTGCAAGGAGCAGCCCTTCAGGTAAACGGATAATCAGAATTGCGAAAGGATATGCTCCTTGTAAATATTTTCCGTTACAGAGGTGTCCATGTCTGTGGACAGAGGTGTTATCAACTGATTGAAATTTTTTAATTTAGATTGGTTGGAGATGCCCCCCATACATGTCCTTGAAATGGGATGGGACACATTTCCAATTTGGGAGATGAGTACGTGGATCAGGGTATGATTTCAACTAATTCTTCTAATTTTTTTTCTTTTTGGAGGCTTTGATTGCTTCTCATTTCCTTTAGCAGGTTCTCGGTTGCCCAAGGTTTTAGGAGTGTCTTTTATTAAATTTTTAATTTGGATTGTTTTTTTCTAAAAATGCTTCAGGTATACATATATATGCCATTTCCAAGTACCCTTGTGCCATTTTTAAAATAGCATCCCAATCTCCCACACCACAGACAGCTACCATATCCAGGTGAATATGGTTGGAATCAGTTCTGCTTTATCAGATCAAGAACTAGAAGAATGAACAGATGAACCAGCTTGACTTAAATAAATTTTTGTTGTAATAAAGCCCATAAAAATTCATCAAAATAGAAATGTAGGCCATCACAAAGTCAAGCATTAGAGAAGTTCTCTGAAAGATTATATATATATAGTGAAATAGAACATGAGCAGAATGCTCAAAACGCACATTTTTATTGTTGTAAGACAGATTATTTCTTCTGATTAAACAACTGTTTGAAGGATTTTACTTTAATGCTAATACTTATTTATTATGATATTCAACCTATGCCACACTGACTCCAATGTCGAAGTCCGTAAACTTTTGGATCTGGAAACACACTTGCAGTGATGCTGCTAACTTGACAAAGAAACCTTATATGATTCACATTCTTACACACACACAGGCATAATGTTGCATAACATCATACATGAAAAACCGAATAAAGCACCACTCACGCCAAAAAAGCTGTGAGCCCCAAAATAGGAAAGGAAAGACAAAGAACTAATGCTAAAGAAGAAAATAAGGTATTTCATGCATAAAGCGGAAAATAAAACATCAAGTGCCAAAGGTGATCTATAGAAGCGTTAAGATATGAAACAATGTAATAGAAGAGTAAACTACCTAAACTGGTTAGAGCTAATTATCAAACATCAAAAGCGTATTACACAGGTTTAATGACAGCAGTTAAGGAATTTATTCTGGTGGGTTGTGATCTAGTGGTGATATGGAGCAACTCCCATGATAATAACCCAAGTTCAAACCCTCCTATGCAAGCTCCCCATTTAAATTGGCTGTGATGATGCAGGGCAGCAGCCAACAGAGTGAAAGTCACAGTAAAGTTTTAATAGAATATATACCCCTCAGAAGTGGAATCTAACCCAAATAGCTATTCAAGTTTGATGGTTTGCTCACCTCATGTAGTTAGTCAGCAAATAAATAGTGCTTCTCTTTTCACTGATCAAATAAATACAATAGAGCAATTGTGTGAGTTAATGTTCCCCAGAGAAAACCAAGAAAAGGTCCAAACATCTTTCCTGCAACATTAAAGAGTTATGATCTTTCTGAAATCAATAAGCAAATGAACAATATTAATCGACAGAATTTATGTGAGATATCTCTGAAATGTTTTCAACGTTATTTTTATTGAAAGTTGGGATGCTTGGAAAGCATTATAAAGCCAACCTGGGATGTCAACATTATAAGCTTTAGAATTATTCAAATACCTTGCACAGCTCTTCATCCTCACAACAATTCTGCTTTACCCTGCCTGCTTGCAGTCATATGTGATCCCATTGTCGTTGCCCCTAACATTTATATGAAATAAGAAGAAAAATCTTATTTCACATGAATTTACTTGCTTGTAACATGACAAAATGCAAATGTCACCCAGCCTATGCGATCAGTAGTGAATAATTGTGATCCTGCACTCAAGTTAATTATGTAGTGTCTTCAAGGGGCTACTTATTCTAAGCTCCCCAATATTGAATTATGTCTTCATCCAATGAATCATCAAATGAGAAGTCCAGGTCACTACCAACAATTCCAAAATTAAAAGGACTGCCAAGATAATCCACTGTAAAGCAATCAGAAGAAGGCTCAAAGTGGTTCCCAGCAAATTTCCCAGTGTCACTATTGAATCCATCCCTCTGCCAATCAGCTATACCTTCGCAGAGTTCATTTGAACTGCTGTTCACTACCAAAGGTGGTCCAAATACTGCGCTTGGATCACCATGAATTTCAACAGTTCCATGATCTGCTTGATTCACTCCGGTCTGTTGTTGCAGCTGTTGTTTAGCATGCAAACTTCCATTTAATTCACTGAATCTATCTACATTGAGTTGACCAGCAGAATGCACATCAGTATTGTTGAAATTTCTGAATACACTGCTATGAGGTTCACCTTCCCCGTACATGTGCTGAGAAACTGTTTGCACTGAAGGAAAGGCAGAAGTGCATTGAGAGCCAACTTCATTGCCTGCTATGGTTGCTTTAAAAATGCCTTCCCTGCTGCCATCTTGCGGATGCAAATGTTCCAAGATCCCTGTATACAAGGGTACTTGATTTATCCTAGCATTCTCATCCATAGTTACTTGTGCTTGAGATCTATAAGGGCAGTTATTTGCATGTGAATTCCTTTGATTTCTTTCAGAAAAGCCATTTGTCTGATCCTGATGTGGGCATCCCTCATTAGGGCACAGAAAAGTTTGCTGCTCTTCAATTGAACGTTTTCCACGAGCCCTCTTTTTCTTAGAAGCTGATGTCATGTCTCCACTCTGAACAACCACGGATGAATTGTCTGCATCTTTCTTATTTAAAATCTCTCTTTCACAAGGATTAACATCTTCCTCCCTGTTTCGAGCATCATCTTTTGCAGAATCTGAACTTTGGAAATCATCACAACTTTCCACATCATATTCACTTGCACTACTTGTTGTACACCCCCTTCTATTACTCCCTGTCTGGACACTAGAGTTGTTAGATGCTCCATGGCCTTTACTGGCTGACCATGTCTGAGCTTCTTCTTGATTCAAAACTCCCAACCAAGTTGCACTCTCCTTGGCAGTCATCTTATCCTGCAAGCATTTTGACTGTCTAACTAGCTTCTTAATCTTTGCAATATTAGGAGACATGTGTTTAATCACTGCAGTGAGAACACCAACTTTCCATACTTTTTTTAAATCGTGAGGCTTTTTGTAAGGGGGAGAACCTAGACCCTTCTGCAAACCCAGTTGAGGCCACCAATCTTCATCCCCTGAAGGCCACCAAGGAGGTGGCATAGCCTTCTCCAAAGGAAACCTTCGCTGTGGAGGATCACAGTGTTGCATTAGAGAAGACAGCAAGGAACCCAATGTAGTGTCTTGAAGATCCTGAAGTGAATGAACATTTGAAGAAACATTTGAATTGTTCTTTTGTGTATCCCTAGAGCTGTTCTCAGATTGATACTTTGCAATTGCTGCTGGACCATTCTTATCAAACTTCACTTTTTCTTTCCACCATGCTCTCATGTTATCTGAAGCACCACTTACAGGTTTCCCTTTCTCAGGTATTATACCATACACAAATCCTTGTGCGTGGCAGACTTCCATCATTTTAAACATGTATTTCAAAATACCATCTTGTGCTCGGGCCATCTTCTTTCTTCTAGCCTGCTCTGATGATTGTTTGTGTTTTGGCTTGCCATTATTTTGCTCAGCTGCAATTTTCTGTCGCTCTTTAAGCCTTCTGTGCTTAACCCGGTCTTTCCACATGCGTTTCTCCAATTCATAAAAATCTATTTCCTCTTCGCTAACTTCATCTTCGGCCAGTCCCTCTCCTATTTCGCCAACATCGGCATCCGAATTATCGGCAGCCCCATTGTCAAAACCCATTTCTTGATCCAGTAACCTCCACGTCTAAGTTCTAAATGATTCCCTCCACCCAAAACAGGCAAAAGAACCAAGAAACGGAGAAATTTAATCTAGAAGCCCTTGAGATGGTAAGGCTCAGAGCTAAAACACTGGCACACGCTTATTACGAGTCCTGAATTCAAAACTCTCCGACACTGGTTGTAATGATTGCCAGAGGCCGCGCAATCCTGGTGACCTGGGGGAGGCCAGTGGATTACACCTAATTACATGACAAATTACCCTAGCCCTGCGAAAATAGATTTACCCTACCCAATTTGGACAGCCTCTTAAAGAATTTTTTAACAGGTCCAGCTGAAGACAAACAGAAGAAAGGAAACTGGGTACCAGTAAAAGGATCTTAAAAAGTCACCCAAGCATTAAAAAAGAAAGCATCTTGAGAAGAAATCCCGTTACCCATCAGAGATTGGGCTCGAAGAAACACCACCCAAAAATGCATCAATAAACATCACAAACCTCAAAAATCTGATAGGCCCAAATATCCAAATACTCAAATACAGAACCAAAGATACCCAGAAGATCAATGAACCGAGTGACCTACATATTATATTTCTCCATGTCTACAAAATCAAAATAGGAGTCGCCTAAAAATCGGCGGACATGTGTAGTATTAATACGTCCAAACGTTTTTTTTCCAGAGTTAGAAATGCAAGAAGAACATACCCTTAAGATGATTCTCTGCATAGCTGCTTCTGCTCAAATCAATTAATCAGAACTGTTTCTACCCATCCTTTTGCAATCACTGCAGCAATGAAGAATTTGATGAGATCTGCGTGACCAACTCTATTGAAAATGAAATCCAACCTACGGCCACCATTAACAATCGAATGGAAACCAATTTTTCAGGCCCTCGGAACAGAGTGTGGCTTCCGTATTTTTGTTAAAATATTTGGGTATCTTCAATTAAGTCGTAACTGATTGGCTTATGTTTTTGGTGTATGGTAGGCTAGCTTTAATCGGAGAAAGCATGAAAAAAAGTGTTACGCATCTTGAATATGGACGGATTACGTCAGCGCTTTCGTATGTAACATAAAAATAACAATAAAAAATGAGGAAAGGAAAGCAAAGTGAACGAGGTTTACCTACATAGAGGTGGAGATCATATGGTGTGAGGACTCAATAATAGTGTATATTAGTTTTGTTCTACTTATATATATGGTAAATTGACTAAAAAATAGGTTAGCATACTTATCTTTAAAAAATCTATTTAAAATATGTTGAGATATTATTCCTATTCAACTTATATGTGGCAAAGTAATTCAAAAATAGACCTCTAGAGAAGGAATTCTCTCTACCTATTTTAGATAGATTTTTCTAAAGATAGGTATGCTAGTTTAGAACAGAAAAAAATGGATAATTATAAAATATAATTTAAAATGGAGATGTTTGTTGACTGAAATTTCTTATTTCCATCATCCATCCATATGTAGATTTAATATATAATATTGCAACAATTTTAATAAATCTATATTTCAAACTAATAACTCTTAAGTAAATAAAATAACTCTTTTTAGGTAAATAAAATTAACTCATGATTGATATCTCTAACTAAACTATAAATCCATCCATATGTAGATTTAATATATAATATTGCAACAATTTTAATAAATCTATATTTCAAACTAATAACTCTTAAATAAATAAAATAACTCTTTAAGTCACCAAAAGAATCCTAGAATCTCGATGGGGAAAGCAAGTAAAAGATTACATAGAATTCCCCAATAATGGGGAGAGTCAGGGTTGGAATTGGAAATCCCTGGAAAATATGAACCTCCTGAATAATGAAAAAAAGAAATTGATTGACATCCTTAATAACAGGAAGGCATCCCTCAAAGGAGGCTTAGATAGATTAGTTTGGGATGGGGCTAAATCAGGAAACTATAAAACTAAGGACAGTTATAAAATTTTAATCAAACAACAGCTCAAACCAAAATCAGAGATCCCACTGAGACTCTGTTGGGATAAGAATTGTCTTCCAAACGCTGGGATGTTTGCTTGGATGGCCCTACAGAAGAAAATATTAACAGCAGATAGGTTCACGAAGATGGGTTATGAAGGGCCTAGCAGATGCCCCCTATGTGAAAAGGAGCAAGAAACAGCAGATCATATTCTTCTCGGTTGTCAATTTTCTAATAAATGTTGGAACTGGCTAATCAATAAGATGGGATGGATTACAGCCCTTCCTTATAACATACTAAACCTATTCCAGTGTTGGCCGGATATGCACAAACAAAGCATTTATCATATGTTATGGACAGTTACCCCTTCGATCATGATATGGGAAATTTGGAAAGAAAGGAATAGAAGAATATTTAAAGATAGAAAATTGACTTTTGAACAGCTAATTAGTAAGATTGAAGCCGTTATCATAGAAATTGTCAATAGCAGGGTGCTTAGTAACCCTAAAAAAGATACCTCAATGTCTCACTGGGATGATAAGATGCGCAGGAAATGGGTAGGATTAAAATTGCCCTCCTTTATGGGACCAGGCAGCCATAACACCACCAATAAGAGACAGGAATGTAAGTGGCAACCTCCTAAAGAAGGTTGGTTCAAGCTTAATTTTGACGGGGCGTCTAGGGGCAACCCGAGAGCAGCAAGTATAGGCTGTATAATTCATGATTTTGAAGAGAGAGTAATCGCAACCTTAGCCAAACCACTAGGAGAAGCAACAAACAATATAACAAAACTGACTGCTCTGATTGAAGGTCTGAAAATCTACAAAGACTTGAAAATTGAAAAAGTTGAGGTCGAAGGAGACTCCGCAATCATCATTAACGCCTTACGTAAAGGGAGTATGCCTAATTGGAGACTAAATTCCCTTCTGCCTATTGCCCTAGACTTCACTGCTTCTTTTAGAAGGTGCACATTTAACCATATTTATAGGGAAGGTAATAGTAAAGCTGACTCCTTGGCTAATAAAGGGGCTGATGGCATATGCCTTTCTACTAAAGGTCAACCCTAAAGAAGGAATTTTAAACTCCTTCTGAAAATCTGAAGGAGGGATGCTCACTTTTCTATTTTAGATCTGCTTACAGTCTCATAAGACGTGTAGACCTTTATGAAGCCAATAAGATCTCCACTAGTTCAATCACATATTTCGAACTAATACTGAGTCTCCATAAAGTCCTAGTTTTAGGACAACATTGGAGAAGGTAAGAACAACTGAGATGAAATCAGATTCTTATTTATCAGGTGTAGATCACTTCAAATTAAAGATTTGAAGTTTGGTAATGATTTGTAGTCCTTCATACAAATTAACTAAAAATTATAATCAGTCTGATTGTATCATCCGAAATGCAACAATACCCGTATCCAATTTTTAGATACAAAGTTGAATACATACAAACTCCTTTGTATCACCTCTTCGGACTTATCATTTTTATAAACCACAGTGTACTTACTTTTCGGCTCCGTGAAGTATATAAAGTACAATGCATCTTCCGATATAGTTTAAAGTCATGATGCATCATTTTAACCAAATTTCAACCTTTCTTGAGTTCCGCATTGCATGTATATTCCTAAAACATACATACAATGCTCAAAACATACAACAATAAAACCTCTTTGCATAATCTTTTCGGTTCCGTGACATGCATATAGCTTTGTATATCATCTTGTATGTTTCCCTTTGCCAAACATACAAACTCAAATACATCTGACGAACTTGACCAATTATTCATTTAAACTCTTAACTCTGTCGGGTCCGGTTCTATGAAAAGTCATCAAGTCCGGATCTTCATGCTTCTGCATATTCGTATCTGCAGGCATCTCTTGTCTATTTATTATATATATATATATATATATATATATATATATATATATATAGACTCAACGCACATACAAAGCATCTTATACAAACCCTCTCTTTACCTTTTATCCCCAGCGATGCTTTTCCCTTTGTATATCGGGTACGTATGTTATAAACATACAAGCACCCCGAACATACAAAGACTTTTCAGTGTTTAACTTTTTTTTCGCATCCGGTTTGTATCTCTTATTTGCATCCTTTTAACTTGTATATCGGCTTGTATATCGAAGATAATTGTTACTTATACAAGGCCGATATGCAAACGGTGGAGCCCACATCACTTTTCTGATTGTATCTTCCGAAATGCAACAATACTCGTATCCAATTTTTAGATACAAAGTCGAATACATATAAACTCCTTTGTATCACCTCTTCGGACTTTTCATTTTTATAAACCATAGTTTACTTACTTTTGGCTCCGTGATGTAGATAAAGTACAATGCATCCTCCGATATACTTTAAGTCATGATGCATCATTTTAACCAAATTTCAACCTTTCTTGACTTCCGCACTGTATGTATAACCTGAAACATACATACAATGCACAAAACATACAACAATAAAACCTCATTTCATAATCTTTTCGGTTCCACTAGATGCTCGGTGAGTGTTCTACTGACTTCACCATCAGCATGACTTTCTTTATCGCTGTGTGATTAATATTCTTCCCCGATCTTTCAAGTGTCACCAATATGGCTATCGGTGAGAGTCTCGTCGATGAATGCGACTATCATTGTCATGGGGTAATCTATGTCATCGGGATAACATATTTAGGGTTACCCGATTGTAGTCATCTCCCCGATAGCCTTTTATATCCTGGATCGAAAAGACTTTCATAACATGTCACCGATATCGTCATGAGAATTGCTTCGATCAGACTTGTAAGCCTTGTTTCGACTCACTTGTTCTTGTCGATGGTTCTTATTCTTCACACTTATCGGTGTAAGTTACACCGAAGCACTTTTCTTCAATCGGTGAAACATTAGAGTATCGGAGAGTCTTTAATCTTTCTTTCCGATGCTTGTCTCTTGTCGTTGACTGTTAGTCTCCTCCGTTCTACTGGAATGATCGGTGAGAGTCTTACCAAAATTTCTTATCGATATGATCTACATCATCGAGAGGTCTTGTAGAGTATTCGCCGATAGTCTTTAGTTATACCGATTGGCGTGACTGGTAGCTTTTCTCTCTAACGAAAGGTCATCGGTATCATTTTCTCCATCGGTGACTTTTGAAATCTTCTCCCCGACCCTTTTCTCATGCCGATAGCCCTTTTAACAAGTTTCCCATGGATCGGTATAACTAACATGAGGTCTTGCCAATATAAGAAATTGAGGCCCTTTACTTTTCAGCTCCGCGATGTATATAAAGTACAATGCATCCTCTAATTTACTTTAAAGTCATGATGAATTATTTTAACCAAATTTCAACCTTTCTTGAGTTGCGCATTGTATGTATATTGAAGTGTATAACCTGAAACATACATACAATGCACAAAACATACAACAATAAAACCTCATTTCATAATCTTTTCGGTTCCGCGATATGCATATAGCTTTGTATATCGTCTTGTATGTTTCCCTTTGCCAAACATACAAACTCAAAATACATTCGACGGACTTGACCAATTATTCATTTAAACTCTGAACTCTGTCGGGTCCGATTCTATGAAAAGTCATCAGGGCCGGATCTTCATGTATATGCATACTCGTATCTGCATGCTTTATGAGCTTTGTATCTTGTATACATATAAACAAATATACAAAACTTTTGACCGTTCATATTTGTATCTTATATACATGCTCGAATACAGAAAGTTTTTATGCGCTCCCCTTTTGTATCTGGTATACATACAATTTATTTTGTATTTGGTATACATGCATCCTGACCAATATTCAGTTTGACCTTCGCTGACTTGGTCATAACCCTAAAAAAATAGGGAATTTTCAAAAATTTCAAAAAGCAACCCCAACCCATTTTCGATGTTGATTCCAATTTTCATCATGGGTACCTGAAATTGTGCCATAATGTTTAGGTCCCAATCAATAAATACTTTTCAAAATCTTGCACGACTCCCCTCAACATGGGGCTCAAGACCCAAGCAGGAAGAGTTTAAGATATGATTTGATCACCATATTCGTTTAATAATGTCATTATGTGCGAAGCAGATTGTATCGATGAAAAGGTTAGAACTACTGATGCTCTAATTGAAACTTGAATCACTACTGGCATGTGAGAAGGCAGGAAATTAGACTGGCAATAATGAGGTTTCGATTTGAGCTTTGGCTTTCATTCCAGCTCATTTGAGAGATATTACCTATTTGATAGGTAATAACATTTTTCGATGATGGGTTAAATTTTAGATGGTTCACCAACATTATCAGTGACTTGATCAATCACTTATGCCCACACTTAGGTATATATATTTGCATTTTTACAAGTATATATATTTAGATGTTGGCATATATAGGGGATCAGTCAACTAGTAAGGGATTTAAGTTAACATTGAAGCGAGTGTGTTTGAATATTTATGATAAGATTGGCAAGAGCAAGTATTTTAATTTTTCCTCTCAGGCAAAGGATTTAGAGAACTAACAGGTGTTTGCAGGAAGAGAAGTCTATGTATATCCTTATTTTGTATAGCTAACATGCGAAAAGAGTTGGAAGTTTTCCCTGTGGTTTCAGGTAAGACAGGTAATCTGGCAGGAGCTAGACAAAAGAAGCCCCTCACTTGATAATAGACAGCTGATCTAATACTATATGTCATGGAGGACATCCCAGGAGCCGGAGAACCAATAAGCCATACAGCTAGAGAATATCATAAGAAAGGCCCTAGTATAGGGGGCAATGTTTGTACTTGTATCCCAGAAATTGTATAAGAAAGGATGAGTCCTTGTTGGGCTTGACCCCGTATAAGATCTATAAATAAACAGTATGTACTGGACTGCAAAAGTCCCGGGCAAGACCAAAGGTTTTCTTTGCTCTGTTCTTTCCTACCGATGCCCGCACTGAACAGAGCTGTATTTTATTATTGACTTTATATATTAATGGCCTTAGCCTTTTACCAATCAAAAAAAAAATTAACTTATGATTGATATCTCTAACTAAAATATAGCTTGGTAACAAAGATTACTTAGGGGTTTCATTGTCTATAAGATATTAAATAAAGGCTTTTTAATATTTAATAATGAATTTTATTATTATATTTGTGGTTTAAGATGCCATTAATGATTTTTATTATTATATTTGTGGTTTAAGATGCCATTTTCAAAGCCCAAAAGATGCTACTCATTATCTATTTTAAAGTTTATATGGCAGATTGACAATCATTCAACCAACTCAAATAATAAATAATGTATCTGATGTGGTGGTTTGAGATCCATTAAACACTGCTACACTATAAAAACCCTATTAGAGTTCAAGCAAATCGGAGCAAGAAACATTAACAATTATATGCAGATTAAATAACCCAAATATAATAATGAAGAATAACACAAAATAGATCAACACATAATTTTAACGTAGTTCACCCAAAATGGGCTACATCCACAGAAACTCAGCCATCCAATGACTCTATTATCCAGTGCAAAATAGATTACAATTTCACGAATTCCATCCCGCAACATACATCCCAGCCGCTTAGAACAAGCTTTTTGGAAGCTTCTAGAATTAGGGTTTTACAAAGTCATTTTTCATTTGTCAGTTAATAAAAATTAACTACCGACCCCGAACGTGCAAAAAAAGGGGAAAAAATCGAGGCCTGCACCTCCAAACCCCTACTCTCAAGGGCTACCATCCCTGAACCCTAGCAAGGATACATTACGAGTGTACAATATTTGTATTATCAGTCGCCACATACCAACAATCTCCCACTTGAAGATTGATCAGGCTCTAGACCAAACAAACCCTAACCCTATTTGAGTGTGGAGAGATTTGAAATGTATTTATGTATAGTAGAAGTAATAGAAATTAAATAAAAAGGAGAAACAAATATAGGCTTCTATCATAATATGTGCATATTTTTATTTTTATTTCATACTAATAAATAACTTAAGATGGTGATTTCGATAATATCTCCAAAGATATTAAATAAATTATAAAGAAATAAATAAGATGCAAATTAAAAGCAAATATTTATATAGACATGTATGGGAAAATTACAGGTTTTGGACTTTAAGAAGAGTTTTCTTAAATTCAATATAATAATATCAATACACACTATGCCAAAAAAATAATTTATCTTTGGAGCTATTGTTTTACAGTTCAATTATTATAATTATTGTGTATGAGAAATATGGAATCAATATAAGGAACAATGCATAAATGAAAGCTCATATTCCATACTCAACATCATGTCAAGAGCAAAGGACTAAAGAAATCAAATGATAATGTAACAAAACAATATTACCACAATAGCCCTTCATTGCACCATGACAATGGTCGATATGCTGGAGATTTTGATATGTTGGTTGCTCACTTTGACAACATAACTTTGCATAAAATCTCTTGATATGAAAATGGCTTGGTTGATGTTTGATTTATAGATTCTTAGATGATTGGATGGATGGCTAGGATTAAGAGGTGGAAATGGATGACTAAGATTAAGAGGTGGAAATAGATGGCTAAGATTAAGAGGTACAATATGAAATGGATGGTGGAGATTAAGAGGTGAAAGATAAAAGCTTCTAGGGCATTATTTATGTGAATGGCTAGGATTGAGAGATGTAGTATGAGATGAGTCGTTGAGATGAAAACCTAGTTTAACTTTTGTGCCTCTCATTTATTATTTATGGTAGGAGGATGAAGATGAGGACAAGTGGAAATTAATCAAATAATAAAATTATTTAATTAATTATTGGAGAGGTTCATGATGTGTGTGTTGAAGGCACAAGACAACTGAGAGGGGGGGTGAATCAACTATATCAAAAACTTTAACTTTTCTCAAACAATATCACATTCACATTCACTTACTTTAACCTCTTAATATGTTATGAGGATTAAACATGAAGTGAAGAAACAAAACTTAAACATATCAACACCATACACACATGAACAAAATTTTTACATGGAAAACCCTAAAAGGGAAAAACCACAATGAGTGTTAGCTCACAATATAATGTAGTAACAATACCGAATAACAAAAGAGGCTCACTGCCAAAGGACTCACTGTCCAAAGAAATGCTCATTGCAAATAGGGCTCACTACCATTGGGTGGCTCACTGCCTGGAGGGGTGGATCACTACCATGAACTAATATAATAGCATCTACAACATGCCTAAGTTCAGTTCCATTGAAGCAAAATACATATCACCTTCGCTGCCCTTACTACACACTCTCTCATCTGTGCATCTTCACATCCCCCACATCAATACACGAATTCATTACATTTATTTATACCAATTACCAACCTTGGAATGTATATCAAGGTCGGCATTACAATCTACAACCATTGGAGCAGTCTCCAAGGTCGGCAAACATACATAATTCAAATTAGGTCTGAACCTAAACAAACTTGTGGAGAAACTGAATGAAAGAAGAACACTTCACGACTTATCTCAGTCCCAAATACATCTTCACATACTTCAACATGCTTTTACAATCCATAAAACACATTCGTAAAGAGTGTTATCATCCAAGTCGGCCAAACTTGTGCAAACACCAAGAATGCTCAAACACACGCTTCTAAGAACTTCATCATAGCTTGTGGATCAAGCATACTCCTTCAATACAATTTGGAGATATCTATGAACAACATAAAATCACCTAGGAGCTGACAAATCTAGCCGCAACAGATCTCACTTGAAGACAACAAATATCACTTGAAGACAAAATACAAACTACTCACAACAAACACTGTTGAACTCTACTAATCAGTAACTTAATTTCTGGAACACCAAATCACAAATCCTTTGGAATAAAGATAGCTAAGGACCTTATAAACATAAGTCTAGAACTACAAGACCAAAGACCAAATTGCGGAGAAATGCAGAGCAAAATACTTTCTCCCTGTCACACTGCAAATGCTGCCAGGCACAATCTTCAAACTGGTGAATAGAATTTCTACTGCACAGTGATCTAGACCACCAAATTCTAGATTTAACATCTTCAAACATTTCTCTAAAATATATCCAAATCTCACGCTCCAGTCTCCAACACAGAGGAAATGTGGAGCAAAACTCAGACAGTATCTAGTAAGCTAGAGTACATCTTCACACCTCTGTCTTCAGTATGAACCAAATTTTCTCAAAAGCACTTGGATACACAATATCAGGAACATATTCTTATCATCTTCAACACTTATATAATGCAATACAAAGCAACTAACTCATCATAATTAAGTAACAAAACAAGAGCACAATTGACACTAATGTCAACACTGATTAGCACATACTTGCAACAATCTCCCCCTTTGTCATTAATGGCAACATATGATGTGAAAAACTGAACAACATGTTCCACCATCAAGACACAACTCTGCATTATAACTCCCCCTTTCTCTTTACACATCTGAACTCTCTCTTATGACTGAATGCTTTCTTTTTCTCTGAGTTTTTCACATGAACTCTCTCCCCCTTTGACATCAGTGGCAAAGGGTAACACATCTCTTTCCACTGCACATACTTGCACTTGTTCTTAACTTCCCTGAATGCTTCCTTTAGTCTGCAACATTCTTCAGTATCACTACCTACTCCCCCTGAGAGGTAGACCCCATCATCAGTCCAAAAAAGAATAACTCCTAAACCATACTAGACTGATGCACTTCCTTATGCATCTAGTTCAACAAATGAGGGGCAATAATCACTAACTTCTCTCAGAGATACTCAAATGTGTCCTTAGGAAGAGCTTTGGTGAATATATGAACAACCTGATCTTGTGTAGGCACATACTCAAGATTTACTTCTTTCTCTGCAACCTTCTCTCTTAGAAAGTGATATCTGATAGAAATATGGTTAGTCCTTGAATGCATCACTAGGTTCTTTGAAATGTTAGTGGCACTAGAGTTATCACAGAAAATAGGAATTGGATCTTCATACTCAACTTGAATGTCCTTCAAAGTTTGTCTCATCCACAACACTTGTGTGCAACATGATGCTACTACAATGTATTCTACTTCTGCAGTAGATAAAGATACTGAATCATGCTTCTTGTTTTTCCATGACACAACTCTATCTCCAAGAAAGAACACACCACCACTTGTACTTTTCCTGTCATCTATGCATCTGACCCAATCTACATCTATGTATGCACTTAGGTTGAAGTCGTTGTTCTTGGGATACCACAAACCATAATCAGAAGTGCCTTTCAAGTACCTAAAAATACTCTTTACTGCCATAACATGTGATTCTTTAGGATCTGCTTGAAATCTGGCCACAAGACAAACTACATGTATGATATCAGGTCTGGTAGTTGTTAGGTATAACAATCCTCCAATCATAGACCTATACTTGCTCTGATCAACCTTAGGAGATTCATCATCTTTGCTCAGCTTACAACTAGTTATCATGGGAGTACAAACTGGTTTAGATTCTTCCATTCCAAACTTATTCAACAACTCCTTGACATACTTAGACTATGAAATGAAAATGCCCTTAGCTTTCTGATTAATTTGCAGTCCAAGAAAGAAGTTCATCTCACCACACATTGACATCTCAAATTCTCTTTGCATCTCATCTACAAAGTTCTTACACATACCTTCATTTCCACCAAAGATTATATCATCTACATAGACTTCAACAATTAGGATTTGATCTTTGCTTATCTTCATGTTCAAGTTACTATCTACAGACCCTTTACCGAATCTGTACTGCAAAAAATACTTTTCCAATCTTGCATACCAAACTCTAGAAGCTTGCTTCAGTCTATACAATGCCTTCTTCAATCTACATACCATGTCTGGTTTGTCTAATAACTGAAATCCATTTGGTTGCTCTATATATACTTCCTCTTCCAACTCTCCATTCAGAAAAGCAGACTTCACATCCATCTGATATACTTTGAAATCATTAAGTGTTGCATAGGCTAGAAAAAATCTAATAGCTTCCAGTCTTGCCACCAGAGAAAAAGTTTCTTCATAATATATTCCTTCCACTTGTGAGTAGCCTTTGCATACAAGTCTAACTTTGTTTCTTACCACTTCTCCAATCTCATTCAACTTATTCCTGAAAACCCACTTTGTTCCAATCACATTCTTATCTACATGCCTATGGACAAGTTCCCAAGTTTTGTTCTTTTCAATCTGCATCAATTCTTCTTCCATTGCCTTGACCCATTGCTCATCTTTACATGCTTTAGAAATTGTCTTAGGTTCAACTTTTGAGATCAAGCAGAGCTTTGTTTGTTCTTCTGCAGCTCCTTTTCTTGTCAATACTCCTCTCCTCTTGTCACCAATGATTTGATCTTCAGAATGATTTCTTTGCACATACCTGGGGGTTTTAGGAACTCTTTCTGGAGCTTCTTGTTCTTCAACTTGAGCTTCTTCTAGAACAACTTGCACTTCAATATGAATTTCCTTGTCTTTTTCTCCAACTATCTCTAAATCAACAGATCCATCTGACATGTATCCATTCAGCTCTGAGACTTTATGAACATCTTCATCTACCTTCATATTTGCACTTTCAATAATTTTCCTCAATCTTTTGTTATAGCACCGGTAGGCTTTGGTCTTAGTAGAGTACCCAAGGAATATGCCTTCATCACATCTAGCATCAAACTTTCCCAATTCTTCATCTCTTCTGATATAACATTTACTTCCAAAATTTTTGAAATACCTAACAGTAGGAGTTCTTCCATACCACAACTCATAAGATGTCTTTGTTCCATTTGATTTGACTCAAGGTACTCTATTCTAAATGTAGACAGCAATATGAATAGATTCTTTCCAATAGACTTTTGGAAGATCAACTTCTTTGATCATGTTTCTAGTAGCTTCCTAAACTGTTCTATTCTTCCTTTCAACGACTCCATTTTGTTGAGGAGTTCTGGGGGAAGACAATTTTCTCTTTATCCCATGTTCTTCACAAAAAATATTGAATTCATTTGAAGTAAACTCACCACCTTTGTCATATCTCAGACACTTGATTCTCAAATCCATTTCATTTTCAACCATTGCCTTAAATGCCTTGAACTTGTCTAGGGCTTCTGATTTTTCTCTAAGGAAAGTAACCCAAGTCATTCTTGAATAATCATCAATAAGAAGCATGAAATACCTGGACCTTGTAGACTTCTTGTTCTTGTAGGACCACACGGGTCTGCATGCACCAACTCCAATAGATTAGTAGAGGATTGTTCCTTGCTCTTGAAACTTAACTTTGTTTCCCAAACTGACATTCTTTGCAGATGGCATTAAAAGGCTTCACAATCTTAGGTAGGTCTCTTACAACTTGAGTAGAGCTTATTCTCACCAGATTATCAAAGCTAATATGACACATTCTCTTATGCCATATCCAACATTCATTTGTCTGAGCCATCAAACAACAATTGTTAGTACCTTTCAAATGATAAGCATTACCATGAGTCTTCTTACCAACAACAATTAATGTTCTGGAGCTTTTCCTTATCTCACAGCCATTATCTTTAAATATCATATTATATCCTTTGTCACACATCTGTCCAACACTTAGAAGATTATGCTTTAGGCCTTGGACATAGAGAATATCATTTGTACAATGCTTGCCATCAAAAGTAATTGACCATTTTCCACAGATCTTACCAGATGCATCATCACCAAATCTAACTAGTCCACCATCATACCTTTCCAATTTGATAAACTTACTCTTATCTCTAGTCATGTGATTTGAACACCTGTTGTCAATTACCCATTCATCCTTTTCCTCTTTAGCATGAAATGCAGATATCTCCTTTTCTTCTTCTGGACTTCCTTCCTTCACACAACTTGAAAGATTAGCAGAAACAGGTTCTCTTAGGGAAATAAACAAGCATTCACTACCATTACCATCTTCAGAATCAGGTTCATCATCAGTTACACCATCATCATCTCCAACATAGTAACTCTTTCTTACCATCTTACCTTTACTTTCATGGTTTTTTATCTTCAAAGTTCTGTCAGGACATCTTGAAGCATGGTGACCAATTTTACCACAATTGAAACATTTGAAAGGTAACTTACCTTTGAAATTTCCACTGCCTCTTTTCATTCTTCTTACAAATTTTTCCTCAAGCTCATCAAGGTCTTCTTCATCTAATTCCATAGCATATTTATCTGATCTAGCAGTCTTTTCTTCTTTGGCTTTAAAAGTAGTCTCAGTTTTTACAGGGCCATTAGTAGTACCAAATTCTCTCATTTCAAAAGCAGTTAGTTTACCAAGCAATTGATCTTTTGAAAGCTTATTCATGTCAAAGAATTCTTGAATGGCAGATACCTTGGGACTATTAGATTTGGGAAGAGTTTTGAGTACCTTATCTACAACATCCATATCATCTATCTTTCCACCAAGACCCTTGATGCTGCTAACCACTTCATCAATCTTCTGAATGTAACTTGTTATGTTCTCATCTTTAGACATCTGCATAGTTTCATATCTGGTCTTCAAGTTCTGCAACTTGGCCTTCTTGACAGATGCATCACCTTCATAGATACTTTTCAACTTTTCCCAGATCTCATGAGCAGATTCCAGATCCACAACTTTTACCATTTCAGTGTTAGATAAAGCATTTGGTAGAGCATTTTTAGCTTTACTATTAATCTCATAGGCCCTAATTTCACTTGCAATCCTCAGACCACCATTAGGGATTTTGTATTCATCTTCAACTATTCTCCATACATTAAAACTAATGGAGACAAGATAACTTTGTATTTGTACCTTCCATAAGGCATAGTCAGATCCATCAAACTGAGGAATGTCTTTGTGCACCATCCCATATCTACCTTAAGCTATTAGGCTTTCTTCCAAGGAACCTAGCTCTAATACCAATTATTGAAGGCACAAGACAACAGAGGGGGGGGTGAATCAGTTGTATCAAAAACTGTAACTTTTCTCAAACAATATCACATTCACATTCACTTACTTTAACCTCTTAATCTATTATGAAGATTAAACATGAAGTGCAGAAACAAAACTTAAACACATCAACACCATACACACATGAACACTAGATTTTTACGTGGAAAACCCTAAAAGGGAAAAACCACGGTGAGTGTTAGCTCACAATATAATATAGTAAAAATACTGAATAACAAAAGAGGCTCACTATCCAAAGAAATGCTCACTGCAAATAAGGCTCACTACCATTGGGTGGATCACTTCCAAGGGGTGGCTCACTGTCAAGGGTTAGCTCATTGCCTGGAGGGGTGGCTCACTACCATGAACTGATATAATAGCATCTACAACATGCCTGAGTTTAGTTCCATTGAAGCACAATACAAATCACCTTCATTGCCCTTACTACACACACACACACTCATCTGTGCATCTTTGCATCCCCCAAATCAATACACGGATTCATTACATTTATTTATACCAATCATCAACCTTGGAATGTACATCAAGGTCAAAATTACATATAAGATAGTGTTCAGAGCTTTTCTTGCTCAAGCTATCAATCCGATGATTTACTATTATCCCCTCCAACCACACCCTTGATTGAATCTGCAATGGATCTGAGAATTCCTTTGCTTTCCTCAATATGTTCATGTGCCTTACCGATGCCCATTTGTACTCTTTGTCTTTTGTTGCATATCGTGCAACACATTCTCTACACTCTTTTCTTTCTCGCCTTCAAATGTCTCTCTTGTCTTCTCTTGGGCCTGCTTAGTGCTTTCCTTTGTGCCACCAAATATACTCTCCTTCAAACCCGTCAAGGCCTGCCCCGTCCTACATTGAAGATTTAATGGTTTTGTATTTCATTATGTCAGAAAAATTTGTTAATGCAGGTTGGAATGTTATTTTTAAATCTAATAAATATAAATATTAGTAACCTTCATTAAAAAATGTGACGTTAATCATTACTATTTCATACTGTAAGGATAGGTACCTTGTTGAAAAGTTTAACTAAAAAGCAACAAACGTAGCAATTTAATCTAATTTTCAACAGCTTCAAGTATCACTGTGGTATGTGGGCTATCTATACTATGATTGACTCAAAGCACACAATAATGTATGCACGCTTATCAACATACCTGTATGCAGAATTATGATCCAAGGCAAATAATGAAGATAAATGCAATGTAACTCAATACCTTCACCTCAAATCAAACCCTCACACTTAGATAGAACAGAGTAGAGTGCACCCTAATTCTACTAGCTTTGTTCTATGGATATATTATGCATTATGGACTCAAGACTGCTCACAAAACCAACATAATCAAGGTATGAGATGGCTATAATGGAGGCAAATGATAATGATAGTGATATGGAAAATGATAGCATGTACTTGCATATGAAAGATGTGTTGTAATAATGATGTGAGAGGCTCAATTTATAGAGGTTAGTTATGATAAATGAAGGGATAGGATTAAAAGATGAAATGGATGGCTAAGATTAGATGAGAGGATTATGGGTCTTGGATAAGGATCTTCTAGAGCATTATTTTATGTGAATGGTGGAGATTAAAAGATGTAGTGTGATAATGGATGGTGGAGATGAAAAGTGAATTTAATTTCGGATCATTTATTTAATAATTGTGGTGAGTGGTTGAAGATAAGGATGTGAGTGGGTAAATTAATTAAATAATGGGATTATTTAATTAATTTATGGAGAGTAAGTTGTTAGATGTGATAAATTAATTAAATAAATGAAATTTATCAATTAATTTAAGAGGAAATGGGAAATTAAATAAATAAATAAAATTTATTTATTTAATATGGTAAAAGTGGATTAATGAAGATGGATTAATTAATTAAATAATATAATTGTTACGTCGAAAAAGGCCCCCTTGGACTTTTCCCTCTTAAGGTTTAGCTCTCGGGTCCTTTAGAAAGCATTTTTATCATCTTGCATATTCCTGTTGACTCCCGATGAGAAAACCCTAAAGTTTTATGACAAATAGGACCTAGGGGTGCTATTAAGATTAGTCCTAACTTAAATAGGGAGAGGACTTGGGTGCCTGCGCCCTAGTCCTGCCCTATTTTAGGCAGGACCTAAATTCAAGTGTCAGTTATGTGACTGTTAATTAGGTCCTATGCTGACACCTTAAGTTTAAATTACGAAATTCTTAGTGAGAATGTGTTTAGATACATTTATAAGCATGTTTAGGGATTCATTTGTAAACTAGAAGAGGATGATTATAATATTTTTGCAAACTTATGATTTTAGAGCATTCAAAGCATTCATTGTTGTAGAGATGAATATTGTTATTGTGTTTGTTACTGCAGATTTGGCTTCATCCTCTCATGATGTGAAGGATCTTCATGTTCATGCGAGCTACACCTCCAAGGTGATATTTATTTGTGATTTGATTTATCTATTTCATCATTATTTTTCCCTCTATCCACCAAGGACATGGACTCTCTATCTAACAATGATGTTGGAAGGTTTGAATGCCATTCTAGGGCTTGACTGAGGCAAGCTCCTAAACACCAAAACCCCCCAACACCTCTCTTGTGATTGTAGGTTACAGGTGCAAAAGTGGAAGGAGTGGAGTTGCAAGGAAGCATAGCAGAGTGTCAGAATTGCAAATCAAAGTAGAAAAGAAGGACCTGGACTTGGGCACCCACTCATTAGTCCTTTGGATCCCAAAACACAGAAATCCCCAGAATAGCAGAAACAGGTTATAGACAATCTTCAGAGATCTCGACAGAAACTAGTACCTTGGACTTGGGCGCCTACTCATTAGTCCCTGACTTTTCAAGATATGGAATCTTGAAATCTGGTATGTATATAATTGTCATTTGATATCTCTGTGTGCGAGCAATTGTCGTATTTTGTTTGTTTGTTTACGATTTTACAAAATTAGGGTTTTAAGCATAATTGGACTTTAATTGATCAATTAATTAACAAATTCCAAGTTTCCTCTTTGTTCTAAGGGACACTAAATCTATAGCAGAGCCCTCTTGCAAATGATTGTGGCTTAACTTGATTTATGTCCTTGAATGTAAGGTGTGAAAGGAGGATTTAACCTTGAAATTGAAAATCCCTCTTTTTACCCCTAAACATTTTGGTGAACCTATGTTTTATTTGAATTTTGCACCTTGTTGAGTGTTGTACTTTAGATTTGCATTCATTTAATTCATAATTTTCATTTGAAAATTTACAAAAAAATTGAAAATGTTGAAAAAATTGGCATTTTAGCTTACATTTTGACATAATTTGAATTATTTTTAATTAATTTCATTTAATTTCTAATTTTTGCATTAGATCTAAAATTCATTTTCATTTAATTCATAATTTTCATATTCCATTTGAAAATTACAAAAAAATTGAAAACTTTGAAAAAAATAGCATTTTAGACTTGCATTTTGAAATAATTTTAATAAATTTTCATTTAATTTATAATTTTTAAGTTAGATCTGATATAAATTATAGAAAATCATCATATTACAACCCTTTGCATTGCATTTTTCATATTAAAATTGCTAGGGTTTGTTTGAAATTTTGAATTTTTCTTATAACCTAGGGTTTGTAGTTAAAATCTTGTTCCAGATTTTTATTTTGCTTGGTTAACTGTTGACTTGGGGCCAGCTCCCTTTATATTATTTTAACTGGAAATTTGAACAAGAGTTTCAGCATTACAGCTGGAAAGAGATACATCAAAGGGTTATAAACAAAATGCCCTAGTTTTGTAAAACAAACCCTACCACCCTATGCTATACTTTTCAAAATAAAACTACCCAATACAATGCAAACCCCATACAGAAATTAAGAAAGAAAGCCCCTAATTTTTATGAACAAAACTACTGGAAATCAATAAAAAGCACCATCACCGATGATGTAAACCAGTCAAGCATCCTTGTCCTCTGCATAATATAGGTCTACAGCTCCTTCATCCAGTCATATTCAACTTCCAGACCCGCCAACTTCTTTAGGAATGTGACTCCTTTCGCTGCCTTACAACGCTTGGCAGCCACTCTGCTATCCCCTGCCTCCACCACGAATGGCCACCACTGCACTGCATCTCTGGCATGGTCGATTATGTGGAAATCATCTAGCAATGGCACACCAACACCTCTTCTTGCAACCCTAGCCACTTCCTTCCACCCACCACCAAAGTCTGGCTCCATGAAATCTTCCATTAGCTTCTAAATTATGGTTGCTTCCTCATTGAGGTCTAGCAGAACCGTTAGGAACATGGAGGAAAGATCAGAATTAACCCTATAACGGTTACTATTCTGCATGAAATCATCACCAAGAACCCACTCTATAGCAAAAAGGATGACCCCACTCTTGGGTTTAAATATCACCTCAAGCCTCTTGTCTAAAATTTCTCCAAGGAAGGATATCTGACACTTTTTACAAGTTAGATTGGGGTATCCATGGTTGCAGAGCTCTTTCTCACTCAAACACGCCATTCAAATGCCTTGCGAGCTTTGATTTCCAATGCCAAATAAAGCCGTCTGCACGCTTCGACCATCAAATCTTAGTTGTTCTGATAGTGATATGCCTTGGCATCATCATTAATGTTTACCTCCAAAAGTAGGGCACTCTGTGCATTGATTACTTCATTTGCTAAGTCATCGGCCTCTTTGTTCCCCTCCCTTAACATATGATTTATAACAATGCTTTCAAATGTCTCCAATAGGCCTAAAGCTTCTTTAAGCATTCATTTTAGTTTCCAATTATGAAAATTCTTCATTCTAATGGAATTTATGACTATCATGGAGTCCCCCTACACCTCCACCTTTCTAACACCAAGACGTTGAAAAAGATTTAGACCAAGAATGAGGGCCTGCAATTCTGCTTTATTATTCGTTCCGTTCACAAGTTTCTTAGCCACCTTCCCCAATGTTTTTCCTTCCTCATCTCTGACTATACATCCTTCTCCAAGAGCCCAAGATTACCCTTAGAGGCTCCGTCAAAATTCAATTTTGCCCAGCCCTTAGCCGATGGATTCCATTTTGTTTCCTGCCTTCTGGTTAGGATGTTAACATCCCCATCCCCATTAACGGGGGAATCTTGTTCCAGATTTTACTACTCATCTTAGGCACTCATTCAAATTTTATTTTGCATGTAGTGTTGTATTTTAGTGTGTTTTTGCATTTATATTTCAAAAATTTGCATTTACACATACTCAATTTCAACAAAACTAGCATTTTTCATTGATTTATCATTAAAATTGCACTTGCATTTAGCATTGTAAGGCTTTAAAATCATTTTCAGATCTGATCTGAGTTGTTTTGTATCATAAATCTGATTGGAAAACATTCATGCATCATCTTGCATATGTTTATGCCTTATTTTCACATCTAGGGTTTGAAAAACTTACATTTTTCACTAGATTTTGACTTGTCATCTCTCTAGATATGCACTATAGCTGTGTTGTGAAGGATATTACTATATTATTTGACTGATATCAATGTTATAATCTTCTTCTCCTCATCAATTTCCTTACAACACCTCATCTTTTAGGCATTTGCATTGAAAAAAGTGGAAAAATCAAGCATTTTAGGTCATATTTACACATAGTTTTGCACTTACTTTCTTGCCTTCATATCAAAAATATTTTAAATATGATCTTGCATATATTTGAAAACATAAATTTGGCATCATTTGATATCCTTTCTTGAAATTTGGCATTATCTCAATTACACATTATGTATTTCAACACCTAGGGTGTACTACTAGCTCTTATTGGTGTTTCTGGATATTTTATTATGGCACCTTCATGTCATTTTTCTTTGGTATCTTTGCATGCATTCATCAAAGATCTTGATTTTCATATATTCTTAACCCTCATGAGTGAACATCCTTCAATGTTAGAAAGCTTAACCGAGTTCATCTGCATGAGTAGTAATGAAAAAGATAATTGTGATAGCACTTCTTCTATGCATCTAGTCTCTACTACATGTGATGATGACAAAAACTTGACATTTGATCATTCTTTCAAAAATAATTCCTCCTATGAGGATATACTAGCACAAGAGGATGAAATCATTGACAGATTCCTTAAAACCACCCTACCCTCTTTGGAAAATGAAACATTAGTGGATAAAGGGCTCCCTCTCAAGGAGGATTCTCCATGGGTTGAAAATGACTATTCAACTAATAATCACATGGTGCACGAGGTATCTAAGGATAATCCATTAGATCTTCCACCTTTGATTGAATGTTCGAGCACCTTGGATATCTCTAAGGAAGTGAAAACTATGGATAACTCTACCTTTGTTGCAAATTCAAATGATACCAAACTCTTTAACAACATTGTACCTTCCTTTCATTCCAATGCTCTCTTTGGCCAAGATGAAGCATTAGTGGATGAGAAAAGGTCTTTCAAATTAAATCTTTTAGGGATAGATGTTGAACATAATCGAAAGGACAAAAATTTTAATTCGATCTTCACTAATAGACTTTGTACCAATATCCCTAAGATGGTTGTGCAGGGGGCACCCAGTACACCTTCTTGCTTAAAACTGGTTATAACAGTTCAAGGAGATCAAAAATCATCTCGACCCCCGGATTACATTTTCAACTATGCAAGACAAATCACTCAAAGATGTCAAGGTGTTCAAAATGTGATTGCTCACACATATAACACCCGCAATAACAAGTAAAGTAAGTAAGCACCTCATGTGCCTATCTCTCTTCCATGTTCTCAACCTATGCTCCCTCTGCTGCCTCGTCTTACTCATAAAAGTGGTCAAGAATATGATCTTGTCAAACAGCTTTGCACTACTCTGGCTAAGATCTCTCTTTGGGATTTAATACAAACATCACCTACATACCATGGAATGCTCCAAGAAGCTTTACAAAAGGTGATTGTACCACCTATTGTTAAGCCAAATGATGTAGCAGCTCTATTAGATTGTATGCATGTGACAAAAACATATATTCTCTTTCAACCACATGAATTACCATCAGCCGAAGTTCAAAACCAATATGATCCTCTTATAAAATTTGTCACCATAAATAAAAAGTTGATAAAGCATGTTATGATTGATAATGGATCCGCTCTGAATGTTTGTGGTATGGATTTGTTACATTAGATTAAGGTTGATACCTCTTTAATTAAACCAAATATAATTATCATTCATGGCTTTGATAATGTTGGGAGACAATCCATAGGTACAATAACTTTACCCGTAAAGGTTGGACCCGTGACATTGTCTACCCTTTTTCAATTCATGCCCGGTTCACTTTCATATAATATGATTCTTGGTAGACCGTGGATTCATGTCATGGCGGCAGTTCCGTCTACCCTTCATCGATCACTAAAGGTTGTTTATCAAAACAAGCTCCACACTATAGACGTCGATCCTGAACCAGATAATTGTTTACATATTGAAATGCAAAAACAAGTTAAAAATCATAAAAGTCTAAACAACTTACGAGTGGATTTATCAATGCCTCTTGCCACAAATAATGTTGTACAAGACTCTAGACCATCCAATGCACTCTTTGGTGACTATTAGAGATCATTAGATTTCAATCCTTGTGGTATAGGGGAGTATAAACTTAATAACTCTGACACATCAAAAGTCGCATCGATCTCATCTAAGTAATCTTTGGAAACACTTGAGAAACCTAAAGTCTCCTTGGTAGAAAATAAAGACAATACCCTTACTTATACTACATATTATGATACCTACGAGGCTTCACCATCTTCTAAAGAAATGACATCTCTCTATGATCGAGGATTTAAAATCCTTTATAACAACTGCAACTATGTAGGTAATGGATGTGGTGTAAATCAACAAGGAATCAAAGTACCTTTACAGGTTGCCGGAATTAACTACACAGCTGGTATTGGATACCATTCTTTAAAACCCACCAAAGCCTCTCATCGTCCTAAACTTAATGTTAATGCAATATCAACAAGATTGAATCAACATGAGAGGCATCCTAGGCTGATAGACAAGAACTATCCACCAAGAGCTATCCCTATGAAACAGATTAATATTTCTCCCTCTTTAAGCCACACTCATTGCAGTACACATTATAATTGCTCTCAAGGGTGGCCTCTTCCTAGATATGTATGTTCTTAACATTGGGTTGTATTAGGTAAGTATTTCTAACCCTTTCTTTCACATGGTGTGTTATGTTTTGTTTAGGCCTCCTAGGATGACCCTTGTGTCAGAATGCACCAGACAACTGAGAGGGGGTTGGGTGAATCAGTTGTCCCAAAAACTCAAACACTTCTACATTTAAACATTAATCACTTGTCCACACTTATTATGATTAAAACAATGAATGCATGAAATCATAAACTTAAACACAGATGCAACATTAAACACAAGAGACACTATTTTTTTTTACGTGGAAAACCCCAAGGTGGGGAAAAACCACGGAGAGGATTAGCTCTCAAAATATATTGCAATCTTTGAAAAATGATGTTTAGGCTTGGTCACTCCACAGGCCTAGAACATACTGGCTCACTGCCATGAAGTACAGCTAGGTTTATCAGGCTCATTGCCTCAACCCTAAACCTAGAAAGATTACAATAAGGGTTGTTAAACCCTACTGGCGGCTCACTGCCAAAATCACCATCTTCTTCATGTCTGAGATTAATACATTGAAGTACAATAGTTCCTCTGCTCTGTTCTGCCCTGCTCTGCCTTATCTACTCACCCTTTTCCTTATCTTCCCATTTTCGCACAAGGACACCTTTACCATGACTCAATTACAGGTATTTATACACTTCATCAACCTTGGAATGATCATCAAGGTCGGCACTACAATCATCAACCATTGGAACAATCTCCAAGGTCAGCATTACAAACATTTACAAAATAGGTCTTGACCTAATACAAATTATTCTAAGGAATTGTAGTATAAATGTATGTGGATCATGCCACACCTTAGCTGGGACTCAAACATGATCTTCCATGCCACAACACGCTTCATAATCTTCAAGGGATCTCCGCAATTACTGGAATTAACCAAGTCAGATAAGACTAGTTACACGCTACGTTATCTGGGAACAATCTTCAAACACGATCTCAATTCCTTAACGTGGACCAATGTCAAGATAGGAACATGATCAGGAGGCATCCACATGTATGTCATAATCATTAGGAGCAACCGCACAAACCTTAACCACTTTAACAATAGGAATCTGCACACCGGAACACATGAACTTCACTGTCTTCAATTGTCATAAAAGAAAGATAGCTTCCAGACCACCAAATCACAAACCATTGCAACTATAGGCACTTATCATCATCCCAGACTTCCCTATAGAACCGTAGAGAAAAATACTTTATTACAGAGGAATGCGGAGCAAAACACTTTCTCCCTGTCACTAGAGAATAATTAGAGAAAGTAGGTTTTACTCTGGTGAATGCAACTCTCTCAATTCTTCACACCGGAGGCTCAAACTTAGGATTTAGTATCTTTAGAGATCCCTTTAAATAAATTTTGATCCACAGACCAAGATCTTCAAGCAACAAGAAATGTGGAGCAATCTATCGGACTGTTATTCAGTATACAACTCATTGTCTATACTGCACTTCACTGTAACTCACTTGTTTCTTCTGGAGAGGCCAATTTTCTCAATATCCTCAACATACAAAGCTTCTAAACAAGTAATAGAATAGGACATAGTTGACACCAATGACAACAAAGATATGTTGACATCAATGACAACACTGATTAGGCACATACTTGCAACAATCTCCCCCTTTGTCATTGATGGAAACATGTGATCTGAAAAACTGCAATAGCCATCAAGACAAGATTCTCCCCCTATCTCTTTACACATATGTACTCTTTCCTTCTAAGTTTTTCACATGATTTCTCTCCCCCTTTGACATCAATGGAAAAGGGCACATACTTACACTCTTCTACTCTGATTCAATTTCTCTTATGAACTCTCTGACTACTCCCCCTGAGAAGTAGCCCTAAAAGCATCAATCTAGATCTAAAGAAGGAACTCTAAGCAGCACTAGACTGATGCAGTCTTGTGCATCTTAGTTTGGAGCAGGAGGGGTAATAACCCCTAACTTTTCTCTGAGATACTCAAAAGTATCCTTAGGCAGAGGTTTGGTGAAAATGTCTGCAATCTGGTCTTTTGTAGATACATATTCCAACTTGACTTCATTATCTGTCACTTTTTCCCTTAGAAAGTGATATCTTATGGATATGTGCTTTGTCCTTGAATGTATTACTAGATTCTTTTATATGTTTATGGCACTTCTGTTGTCACAAAAGATTGCAATTGGATCTTCATACACAACTTTGATGTCCTTCAATGTCTGTTTCATCCACAACACTTCAGTACAACTACATGTTGCTGCAATATATTATGCTTCTGCAGTGAACAAAGATATTGAGTCTTGTTTCTTGCTTATCCAAGATACCAGCCTTTTTCCCAAAAAGAATGCACCTCCACTTGTACTTTTTCTATCATCTACATCTACGGCCCAATCTGCATCAGTGTATGCACTAAGAGTGAAATCATTGTCCTTTGGATACCACAAACCATAATCCATTGTGCCTTTCAAATATCTCAAAATTCTCTTGACTGCCATCACATGTGACTCCTTAGGCTCTGCTTGAAATCTTTCCTGAAGACAAACTGCATGCATTATGTCAGGTCTGGTTTGAGTTAGATAAAATAATCCTCCAATCATAGATTTGTACCTTTTCTGATCTGCCATAGGTGAATCATCATTTTTTCTGAACTTACAACCGGTTATCATGGGAGTATTTACCGGTTTAGAGTCTTCCATCCCAAACTTCTTTAACAACTATTTCACATACTTAGACTAAGAAATGAAGATACTTTATCTGATTGATTTATTTGCAAACCTAAAAAGAAATTCATCTCACCAAACATGGACATTTCAAATTCACTTTGCATTTCTCCACCAAAAACTATGCACATAACTTCATTGCCTCCAAAGATAATGTCATCAACAAAGACTGCAACAATTAGGATTTGTTCATTATTGATCTTGAAATAGATATTGTTGTCTTTAGTACCCTTGGTGAATCCTAGTGTATCAGATACTTATCCAACCTAGCATACCAGGCCCTGGGGGCTTGTTTTAACCCATACAATGCCTTCTTCAATTTGCATACCATGTCACCCTGATGTGATGACTGGAATCCTTCCGATTGTTCAATATAGACTTCTTCCAACTCTCCATTCAAGAATGCAGACTTTACATCCATCTGATATACCTTAAAATATTTGTAGGCTGTAAATGACAAAAAAAAAATTTATAGCTTCAATCCTTGCCACTGGTGCAAAAGTTTCTGCAAAATCTATTCCTTCAACTTGAAAGTATCCTTTGCATACCGACCTTGCTTTGTTTCTTACTACACCATTCTCATTCATCTTGTTTCTAAAAACCCACTTGGTACCAATTACATTTTTATCTGTCGGTCTGGGAACAAGATCCCAGGTCTAATTCTTCTCTATCTACATCAATTCTTCTTGCATAGCCTTTACCCAATTCTCATCATTGCAAGCTTCATTCAGTCTTAGGTTCAATCTTGGAAATCAGACAGAAATTTACTTGTTCTTTTGCAACTCTTCTTCTGGTCAGGATTCCTTTGCTCTTATCTCCTATGATTTGATCTTCAGAATGATTAAGTTTTACATACCTTGGTGTCTTGGTAGCACTTTTCAAAGATTGTTCCTCTTCATCTAAGTTGTCTTCATGCTGCACCACTTCTGAAACATCTAGTTTATCTGATTCATATCCCCTTGATTCTGGAGACCTTTCCTTGATTTCATCAACTTTGACATTTGCACTCTCAATGATCTTATTCAGCCTCTTATTATAACACCGGTAGGCCTTGCTCTTGGTGGAGTAACCAAGGAAGATTCCTTCATCACACCTAGCATCAAACTTGCCTAGATCTTCTTCTCGTTTGATATAGCATTTGCTACCAAAAACTTTGAGATCTTTCACAGTAGGAACTTTACCATACCACAATTCATAAGGAGTCTTAGAACTGTTACCTTTGACTTGGACTCTGCTTAGGATATATACAGCAGTGTGAATTGCCTCTCTCCAATATACTTCTGGAAGATCAGCTTCATTCATCATGGTTCTAGCAGCTTCTTGAACTATTCTGTTTTTCCTTTCAATGACTCAATTTTGTTGTGGAGTTCTAGGTGCAGATAACTATCTTTTTATCCCATGTTCTTCGCAAAAGAAATTGAAGTCATTTGATGTAAACCCTCCTCCTCTATTAGATCTTAAACATTTGATCTTCAAATCCATCTCATTTTCAACCATTGCCTTGAATGCCTTGAACTTATCTAGAGCTTTCGATTTTTCTTTCAAAAAGGTAACCCAAGTCATTCTAGAATAATCATCAATAAGCAACATGAAATACCTGTCTCCTTGCAAACTTCTTACTCTGGTAGGTCCACACAAGTCTGTATGCACTAGTTCTAGTAGTCCATCAACTGATTGGTCCTTGCTTTTGAAACTTGGTCTTGTTTGTTTTCCAAATTGACACTCCTTACAAATGGGATTAGTAGGCTTCACAAGCTTAGGCAAATCTCTAATAGCCTGTGCAACACTTATCTTCATAATGTTATCAAAATTGATGTGACACAACCTTCTATGCCATAGCCAACTTTCATCAGTCTGAGCCAACAAACAATAATTATCAGTTCCTTTCAAGTGATAGATATTACCTCTGGTCTTCTTACTAGTTGCAATAATTGTTCCAGAGCTTTCCTTGATCTTGCATCCTGGTGCAATACTAGGAGGCAATTAAAACATTGATACTATATCGATCTCTTCCTTCAATTGTCATCAGCTCTTGAATGACTACAAAACCAATATTTGCTTCAACCCCTCAATCTCTTGCTAACAAACACATGGAATGCCTTTTGAAATGATGTATGTGTCATGACAAGATCATACATGGATCAAGAACTTAGACTTAACAACTTTGTGTAAGGGTCTCCACAACTCTGCCCTCACAAACTAGTACTCAAGACAGTTATTCCATAATTTTGATTTTTAAGCTCAGAACCCAAGAAGTAAATACACATTTCAATACCTTTTTGAACCATTCAAAACATATTTGAAAACTAGCATATATTTTCTTGTAACAAATATGCCTAAAAATGACTGGTAGTCTGCCCTATAAGCCTGATTTATGCATTCCAAACTGTCACCTTGTGATTTTCTAGGTATTCTCCCAATACAAGGAACTTGCAACCTTTAAAATGGATTTAAAACATTTAAAACATCTTATTTAACCTCTTCTAGGTTTTACAACCATCATTAGAACACAAAATTGCCTCATGCTCAGTCAAGTCTATGACTGTCATAACCAGTCATAACAGGGCAGACTTGTTTGAGGGTATAAACCTTCATCATTTTCTAAATTTATCTTGAATAATATTAACAAGATTTCACTTATTACCCTTCCCAACTAACACCACCATAAAGGATATTCAATCCACACAAAAATCATCAAAAATCACATCATTTCTACCCTTTACCAGTCTGAGATGGAGGCAGAACAATACTAGGGCATCCCATAAATGTGACCAAACTTCATCAAATAACTCTGCACCTTTTGGAATCTGTCCATACATAGTTGTGCCATGCACAGGAACAACAATATTGCAGAAAAAGTGAAATTCAGACAGCAAACAGTCATATCTTTTTCTTTTCTTTTCAGTCAAACTCCATCTCCATTACAAATCTGACCACCACTACTCCTTAGCATGCATCCACCACATCTATATCCTTTTTACAAAGTTTCCCATCATGGAAAAAGGATAAGAATAGCCAAATTGACTATTTTTTACTAAAAGGACTATTTTTCTAATAATAGACTGTCATAACTTTACTAAACTGCAGACCACTACACAAAATGACTAAAATAAAACTCCACTAACTGACTATGCCTTTTAAGGCTTTATTACAATATTTTAAACTAAAATCCACCATGTCTCTCATTAATGAGACCATTATACCAAAAAATTGACTAAGGGACAAACTTATCTAGACTAGGAGAAAATAACTAAAAGCATAAATTTGCTAAGTGCTCTCACCATACACCTAGGCTTGAAATGTTTCCATGTCTCTTGGAAAGTTTGTTGTAGCTTTTCACACCTTTGACCTTTATACTTGACCTCCACAATTCCATTTTGCCTTGATTCTTTACTGTCTTTGTCATCTTTGCTCTTGTCCTTCCTTGACACTTGTTTCACTCTATCATGGAGTGCTCTGTCAACTTCAACTTCACTCTTCTTTACCTTTGTCAATACTTTCTTCTCAGCTCCTTTCTCACACCACTGCCTCATACTCTTCTTTCCACTATCATCTTTCTCAACCTTTGTCAGGCCTGCAACTAGTTGATTCATTGTCCTTGGAACATTGTAGACTGCTGCACTAGCTTCACTTGGCTGTCTACTCATCACTACATGGCACATGATTGTCCCTACCAAGACTCCTTCACTAACTTCTTGCCTCTTCACAGGCTCTACACTCTTACACTTCATATTTTCAGTCACTTCCTTCTTCCACATGAAGATATTTCTCCTCACAATTGGCTGCAACTCAGCTTCACACTTCCTATTTGTTGTTTCAATAACTTCATGCCTTGAAAAGGTTGTACCCTCCTTGTTTGCATTCTCCTTAAACATCACTATCTGCTTCTTGCCAAACATAATCATATTTTCTGCTCTTGACTGCTCCTCTAATGGCAGTAGTACAAAAGTCTTCTCATCCTTCTTGATAGTGAAGGTATTAGCTCTTCCATCATAAACTGTAAACCTATCAAATTGCCATGGTCTTCCCAGTATTACATGACGACAATCCATTGGTAGGATGTCACAAAGTACCCTATCCTCATATGCTCCAATCTTAAAATCAACTAATGCTTTTTCAATCACTAAAATGGACTGATGATCACTCACCCAAAAAATTTTGTAGGGAACTTCCCTAGGAACCCTCTTCAATTTCAGTTTGTCCACCAGTTCACTTGACACCATATTATCAGTACAACCAGAATCCACTATAACTTTACATACCTTGTCCTTGCTTTTGCAATTTGTCCTAAATAATGCTCTCCTCTGAATCAGCTCCTTCTCCCTGGAGGTCTTCAACAATGCTCTTTCTCTCAGCATCAATGCTTCTCCTGCCTCAGCATCACACCTTGTGTAACTAGAACTACCCCATTCTTCTTCTTGGACTAATTGAGTCCTTTCACTCTTTCTTTCACCATCATTTGAAAAGTTTTGCTTCTCAAAACACTTATATGCTGGGTGCCCAAACTCTTGGCAATTATAGCACTTACCTGCAAAGGTGTTTGTACTCCTTCCATCGCCAAATCTGCCTCTGGAACCTCTACCTCTGAAATCTGCACTCTGTCCTTGTCTGAAATCAGCACCTTGTCCTTGTGGCTTGCTCATGTCTTCTTGACTTTCACTAACTTGCTTTGTATTGAAAGATTGCCTCTGCCTCTGGCTGACTTATCTTGTCTTCTTTTTAGCTTCTCTTCCACTCTAACTGCCATTTGATAACAGTCTTCCACACTCCTTGGATTTGCCAACACCAACTCATCCTGCATGTTAAACCTCAAACCACCAATATACCTAGCAACTTTTTGCACTTCAGTTTCATTTTGACCAAACGTTATACTTGTAAAACTCTTCAGTGTATGTCTTAACATCCATTTCCTTTTGCCTTAAACTTTGAAGCTTCTTAAACATTTGAACTTCATAATCTTTAGGCAAGAATTTACCTTTGATCTTAGCTACCATCTTGTCCCATGAGACAATCTTTGCCTTTCCTTGCTTTCTCCTCTCTGTCTGTTGATAATCCCACCATAACAAAGCATGACCTGTCAGCTTGGTCTTTGCAATCTTCACTTTCTGATCCTCAGGAACTTCTTCACACTTAAAGTGGTTGTCCAATGCTGCAACCCAATCTAACAACTCTTCATCATTCAGGCTTCCTCCATACTTTGGCACATCTATCTTCATCTTGTGCTTGTCTTCTTTTACTGCTCTCAGCAACTTTACCATCCTCTGATCCTCAGGGTCCAACTCTTCTTCCACATCTTCATACTCAGCTTCTTCTTCTTCCTCAGACTCAATCCCTTCACCTAGAGCCCCTCCTTTTCTCTGATTTTGTTCTAGGGTAGCCATTCTTTCCTTCAGCTCCCTCAACTCTCTAGCATACTTCTCTTTCAGCTCATTCATCTCTTGAGCCATGTTTCTTTCTCTTGGAGGCATCTTGACAAACTGCCTCTTAACTCAACACTTCACAGACCTACTAACTGTGCTCTGATACCAATTTGGTGCAATACTAGGAGGCAATTAAAACATTGATACTATATCGATCTCTTCCTTCAATTGTCATCAGCTCTTGAATGACTACAAAACCAATATTTGCTTCAACCCCTCAATCTCTTGCTAACAAACACATGGAATGCCTTTTGAAATGATGTATGTGTCATGACAAGATCATACATGGATCAAGAACTTAGACTTAACAACTTTGTGTAAGGGTCTCCACAACTCTGCCCTCACAAACTAGTAGTCCTACACTCAAGACAGTTAGTCCATAATTTTGATTTTTAAGCTTAGAACCCAAGAAGTAAATACACATTTCAATACCTTTTTGAACCATTCAAAACATATTTGAAAACTAGCATATATTGTCTTGTAACAAATATGCCTAAAAATGACTGGTAGTCTGCCCTATAAGCCTGATTTATGCATTCCAAACTGTCACCTTGTGATTTTCTAGGTATTCTCCCAATACAAGGAACTTGCAACCTTTAAAATGGATTTAAAACATCTTATTTAACCTCCTTCTAGGTTTTACAACCATCATTAGAACACAAAATTGCCTCATGCTTAGCCAAGTCTATGACTGTCATAACCAATCATAACAGGGCAGACTTGTTTGAGGGTATAAACCTTCATCATTTTCCAAATTTATCTTGAATAATATGAACAAGATTTCACTTATTACCCTTCCCAACTAACACCACCATAAAGGATATTCAATCCACACAAAAATCATCAAAAATTACATCATTTCTGCCCTTTACCAATCTGAGATGGAGGCAGAACAATACTAGGGCATCCCATAAATGTGACCAAACTTCATCAAATAACTCTGCACCTTTGGAATCTGTCCGTACATAGCCGTACCACGCACGGGAACAACAATATTGCAGAAAAAGTGAAATTCGGACAGCAAATAGTCATATCTTTTTCTTTTCTTTTCATTCAAACTCCATCTCCATTACAAATCCGACCACCACTACTCCTTAACATGCATCCACCACATCTATATCCTTTTTACAAAGTTTCCCATCATGGGAAAAGGCTAAGAATAGCTAAACTGACTGTTTTTTACTAAAAGGACTGTTTTTCTAATAATAGACTGTCATAACTTTACTAAACTGCAGACCACTACACAAAATGACTAAAATAAAACTCCACTAACTGACTATACCTTTTAAGGCTTTATTACAATATTTTAAACTAAAATCCACCATGTCTCTATTTAATGAGACCATTATACCAAAAAATTGACTAAGGGACAAACTTATCTAGACTAGGAGAAAATAACTAAAACCATGAATTTGCTAAGTGCTCTGCACCACATCCATTATCCTTGAAGCTTAAATCACAACCTTTGTCACACATCTGACTCACACTCAAAAGATTGTGCTTTAATCCTTTCACATACAAGACATCTTCAGTATTATGCTTGCCATCAAAAGAAATAGATCATTTTCCACAAATCTTACCAGTTGTATCATATCCAAACCTAACCAGTCCACCATCATATCTTTTCAAACTCACAAACTTACTTTTGTCACCAGTCATGTGGTGAGAGCAGCCACTATCAATAACCCATTCATCTTTGTCTTCAACAACCTAAGCAACCAAAGTACTTTCCACTAGTTTTTCTTCCTTCACACAGCTAGCAGGATTAGTAGACACATGTTCTTCCTTAATAGAAATAAACAAGCATTCATTACCAAAAGTACTAGCATTATCTAGTTCACCATTATCTGATACTCCTTCATCATCATCAAAATCTTCAACATAATAGCATTTCTTTTGGATCATAGGCATGTTCTCATATCTTTTTCTATTTCTTTCAATTCTTTCAGGACATCTAGAAGCAAAGTGGCCTACTTTACCATAGGAAAAACATTTAAAAGGTAGTTTACCTTTAAACTTACCGGATCCTCTTTGCAGTCTATCCACAAAGTTGGCTTCAATTTCATCAAACTCATCATCAAATTCTACCTTGTACTTTTCTGATCTGGAGGTTTTCCCAGAAGTACTGGCTTTGAAGGCAGTCTCTACTTTTGGCAGGGCATCACCAAACTCTCTCATTTCAAAGGCAGTAAGCTTACCAAGTAACTGATCTTTGTCAATAGCTTTTACTTGCATAAATTCTTCAATTGCAGCTACCTTGTGACTGTAGGACTTTGGTAATGATTTGAGAATTTTTATCACAACTTCCTTATCACGGAGAGTTCCCCCCATACCTTTTATTCCGGTGACAAGTTCATCAACTCTTTGCATAAAGGCTATTATGTTTTCATCTTCATTCATCTTCAAACTTTCATATTTCACTTTCAGACTTTGTAGCTTGGCCTCCTTCACAGAATCATCTCCCTCATACAGATTTTTCATCTTTTCCCATACCTCATTTGCAGTTTCAAGATCCACAACTTTTGTCAGTACTGAGTCATTCAATGAACTTAATAGAGCATCTTTTTCTTTAACATCCACTTCATATTCTTTGATTTCATCTTCAGTCATCAAACCATTTTGAGGCAAGGTGTATTTTGTTTCTGCAGCTTTCCATACTTTGTAACCAAGACAAAGAAGATGACTTTTCATTCGTGCCTTCCAAAGAGCATTATTCATCCCATCAAAATGTGGCTCTTCCTTCTTATAAAACATTTTGGATCTTCCTCAGGTTGTTAGACTTTCTTCATAGGAACCTTTCTCTGATACCAATTATTGGAATGCGCTGGACAATTGAGAGGGGGGGTGAATCAGTTGTCCCAAAAACTCAAACACTTTTGTATTTAAACATTAATCACTTGTCTGCACTTATTATGATTAAACAATGAATGCATGAAATCAGAAACTTAAACACAGATGCAACATTAAACACAAGAGACACCATATTTTTTATGTGGAAAACTCTAAGGTGGGGAAAAACCACAGAGAGGATTAGCTCTCAAAATATATTGCAATCTGGTGGTGCTCACCTAGGGTTAGGGTTCTGAATCGAGTTTGCAAGCTTATGTTTTTATTTTTCAAACCCTTGGTGCCTTAGATTAAATTTTTCTTCGGCCTCATGCTTTGTATTTTGACCTCCTGTAGCGGGTTCCGGGTTGTTTAAGTTACATCTCCATGCCTTTGTGCTCATAGGTTGATCGGCCCCCATGCAATGTTTTACCGTTTGTTCTTGTCGCACTAAAGAAAAAATGCTAAGTTTTTGTATGTACATGTGCAAATATGCATTGGTAAGCCTAAAAAATGCATATCGGCTTTCAAAAAATGGAATAAATTAGTTGTATGCATTTCTGAATGCATATTGGGTTTTAAAAGGTGCATGTACATTGAAGAATCTATCGCATATTCTGGGAATATTCCTTGCTTGTATATCGGGTTACATGTATATGTTTTGTTGTATGTTCAGATATACAACAGCTATGTGCAGCGAAAAAGATACATTAGAAATATACAAGGGTGGAATATGCATTGAAGATTCCTAGAATATGTCGCAGTTGTATAGGGCGGGATTGTATGTATGTTTTGTTGTATGTTCAACATACAATGTGAAGATACACCGCAGATCTCAAAAGGGGTTCAAATCGGGCTGAAGTGGTGGTCGGGTCTGCAGATATGTACAAGCAAGAGTGAATGTATGTCCAATATACATTGGGTTTATACAATGAAATATAAACAAAGAGACCCAACATGCATTTGCTACAGTGCAAGGGTTCATCGCCAACACATACAATGAAAAGATGCAAGTGGTCTTGTATGTTCGGCAATATACAAGCAGTAGGAGATACATTTGGTGGGGCCCGCGGACATACAAGGGTGAATGTATGTGAAATATACATTTGCAATGGTGCAAGCCGGATTTGAAAATTGTTCCAATCTAGCAGATAAGGTGTTGAAATCCGCAGCTTGCATGTATGTATGCATTGTATATCGCAGATATATAATGAAAAGTGCAAAGGTTCAAATACAAAGGCCGGATTTCAAAGTTGTTCTAATATGCTTCATAAAGGTTTGGAATAAGTGGATAGCATGTATATTGCATTTGTATATGCAACATACAAGCTGATATACAAAGGAAAGACATGCAACACGGACGCGAAGGAGGAATCAAATGCAGTGAATGAAATTTGAGGTCCGTGGGTTGTATAAAGTGCTTGTATGTTCACGATATGCAAGGGGCCGATATACAAATGGTGGGCCCCAATAACTCAAAGAAGTTGTTGTATGTATATGCTCTTGCATATAGAAAGGAATTTTGAGGCGGAAAGGGCAAATATATGATGCGATGGAAAAGTCAAAGTAGCACAAGGTGCCTACGTGGCATAATATCATTGATGGGCAACTTTTCAAAGCTATTGGACGCCATTGATCTTGGCGATAGGGAAAAATCAACGGCCAGGTTTTAAAGTTTCATGCGAGGGTTTTTCTTTGCATCCACAATCATGTTTCGAGCGGGAAAACTCCATGGACATGCTGCTACAAATTTCAAGAGGAGTTGCCGGTAGCTGGGCCATTAATGGTGACTTACAAAGGCATGGGCCGATGGTTGACTGGCCAACCACCAATTTTATGACGAAAATATTCAAGCGGCGATGCAGATCCTAATCTCACCTGCTCTTTCCTCTGTTCTCCATCTACTGCATTCAATATTTTGGGTGCCATTTTTGGGGCAATGTATCTAGCAGGAATTTTGATTTGCCTTGTAAATTTTGTGGAGTACACAGTCTTGCTATAAAAGGCAAACTGTGTCACTCTTTTTGGTTGTTGAAAACTGGACAAACTTTGGTGTTGTAATAAGATACAACTTCGTTGGTGGCTCTCTTTTGGGTGCCTTGTGAGTTTATGAGTTGTATGTTGAATGTATTATGCATAGAATTTATCAATTTCATGTTGATTTAAATGAGTAATGCTTCATTGCATGTATTTTGTTATTTGTCTCCAAATTGAATGTGTTCTTCTTCTAAATCAAAACAACTAAGGGCTGTTAGAGATTCTAGGATATGGATTTGCTATGTTGAATGCTTAATCTTTTACTTCTACTCAAGGAGTAGATGAAATGTTCTGGGTTAAGTGTTGGGAAGAATACATTGTAGTGAGGATGTTTGTAAGCAGAAATAACTGAATATTTAGTCTTGGGTAGTGTCTGTAAGGCAGATATTACAAAAACCCTTGAAATCTGATTATTGTTTTAAGTCTATGGTAAACAATCACATATATATATCTATTGACTCCGAGCCCTGGATAGGAACCAATCTGGTCATGTATTGAGGTTGCAACCCAAAGTCCTAGTCTTACATCCAGATACAAATACAAACTCAAGCTTCAAATACAAACCTTTAGGACATTAGAAGTAGTTTAGGACTTAAATCCTCTATCTCACAACTAATTATAGGCCCAAAGCTAGCCCCTTTGCACTTATCTCACAGTTTTAGTCTGCATAAGAGAGGATTTATCTGCTTTGTGTCAACATCCCAGCCAATTTATAGATGCATTTCATAGATGTTGAATAGGGAATACCCCCCTTGGTTCTGCAGAGCCTAAAGAAGAAGAGGAGATATTTATAGAGTCTATCTCTTGTACTGTTGGCCCCTCACCCGGGAATCCTGTTGATCAATGATGGCTACCTTGTAGGGATAACTGGGAAGAAGCATCCAGCCTGGGAAAAATCCAACACAATCTTTGAAAAATGATGTTCAGGCTTGGTCACTCCACGAGCCTAGAACATATTGGCTCACTGCCATGAAGTACAACTAGGTTTAGCAAGCTCACTGCCTCAACCCTAAACCTAGAAAGATTACAATAAGGGTTGTTAAACCCTGAGGGCTATTAAACCCTACTGGCGGCTCACTGCTAGGCTCATTGCCAAAATCACCATCTTCTTCATGTTTGAGATTAATACATTGAAGTACAATAGTTCCTCTACTCTGCTCTGCCCTGCTCTTCTCACCCTTTTCCTTATCTTCCCATTTTCACACAAGGACACCTTTTCCACAACTCAATTATAGGTATTTATACACTTCATCAACCTTGGAATGATCATCAAGGTCGGCACTACAATCATTAACCATTGGAACAATCTCCAAGGTCAGCATTACAAACATTTACAAAATAGGTCTTAACCTAATACAAATTATTCTAAGGAATTGTAGTATAAATGTATGTAGATCACGCCACACCTTAGCTAGGACTCAAACATGATCTTCCATGCCACAACAAGCTTTCATAATCTTCAAGGGATCTCCGCAATTACTGGAATTAACCAAGTCGGCTAAGACTGGTTACACGCTACGTTATCTGGGAACAATCTTCAAACACGATCTTAATTCCTTAATGCGTACCAATGTCAAGATAGGAACATGATCAGGACGCATCCACAAGTACATCATAATCATCAAGAGCAACCACACAAACCTTAACCACTTTAACAATAGGAATATTCACACCAAAACACATGAACTTCACTGTCTTCAACTGTCATAAAATAAAGATAGCTTGCGGACCACCAAATCACAAACCATTGCAACTATAGGCACTTATCATCATCCTAGACTTCCCTCTAGAACTGCAGAGCAAAATACTTTATTGCGGAGGAATGTGGAGCAAAACACTTTCTCCTTGTCACCAGAGAATAATCAGAGAAAGCAGGTTTTACTCTGGTGAATGCAACTCTCTCAATTCTTCACACCGGAGGCTCAAACTCAAGATTTAGCATCTTCAGACATCCCTTTAAATAACTTTTGATCTGCAGACCAAGATCTTCAAGCAGCAAGAAATGCAGAGCAATCTACTAGACTATTCTTCAGCATACAACTCACTGTCTATACTGCACTTCACTATAACTCACTTGTTTCTTCTAGAGAGGCCAATTTTCTCAATATCCTCAACATACAAAGCTTCTAAACAAGTAATAGAATAGGACATAGTTGACACCAATGACAACAAAGATATGTTGGCATCAATGACAACACTGATTAGGCACATACTTGCAACACCTTGGTACTCTTGTAAGGCTAAGGATACTAGGAGACCACCTCTGTTGTGACCATTCTTCTATTTGTATCATCATTATTCTATCTTGCTTCTCCTCTATTTTTATTGTTGTGTGTTGTGCCTTAGGGGCATAGCGTTGTGGTTGGTAACCTGGGGACACCCTCCTACATGATGATCCTAAGGCACTTGCTCTCCTCTCTCATTTTTATTGTTTACCTTCTTCTAGTGGTTCTATCTAGTAGGCGGATGATGAAAAACAAATAATACTGATACAGACCATGTGTCTCTTCAGCAAGTAAGAAAAAATGGACCTAGTCCATATATGACGATGGGGTTGATATATATTAACCAACGCTTGGCTAGTAGAATCAATCCATGTTATATCTTTGATGTTGTCTTATCTCTCAATGTAAATCATAACAATACATTTGCTCAATACACTTTGATTATTTTGGGTGTCTCGCCTTATTGTTTACACTCAGTTCTGAGATGCATGTAGTATAATCCCCTTGGCTATACTCTGACTTGAACCCATTGTGTAGCCTTGGCTCTTTATGTGATTGCTTTCATGCATTATAGTTATCTTAATATAATGTGTGTTTGTGGGAACATTCGGCAATTGTAAACTACATGTCACCTTTGGGGGAACGGGCTTTGTGAAATCTCTTGTTCCCTTGTGTGTTTTCTCTCTACCTTAACATGCTTGATATCGGTACACAATATCAACCACCTTAAGGTGGGGGCATATAAGGTAAGTTGTTTGATGATTTTGGTACTAACGAAGCATGTTTGTAAGCCCTCTACAGAGGCGGGATGTTGTATCTCCGGCACGAGTGCACATCTTTATTCTATATTTCAATCAATAAAGCCCTCTGTGGAGGTGGGATATCGTGCATATCCTTTTATTTAAAGCCCTCTGCGCGAGGTGGGATGGTGTATCTCTTGAGCTAGTGCACATCCTTTTATTTCAAAAGCCCTCCAAGTAGGTGGAGTTGGATCTGAGACTATCCTCCCTTAAGCATGTCTTTGGCAGTTGTTGTGGCATAAGCCCAACTACAAGGTGTGCTTGTAGTGTGCTTGATATGGTGGGGGCTTAGCAATAAGTTCCTTACATCACCTTATTTGTCATGTTTTAGACATATAGTATGTCTTTGGCATGATATACGACTCTCGTGTTTTCCTTGTGTCTTCCGTGTGTTTTCCCCTTGTGCAGTTAACCCCCACTTGGGCTTTGTATGGCATGTTTTCCCTCTTGTGTGTGTGTAGTGACGTGCTCCACTTACACTCGAGGTTTGTTTGGCATGTTTTTCTCTTTTGGGGTTTTGTCACGTTGCAATTTTATTTCCATGCATATGTATATGAAGATGTTAGGAATATATTATGAAAATGTTATATCAATGCTATATCAGTGTATTCATCATGTTTTATGTGTCTTCAAATACTATCTTCTCCATGTTTTGCATCAATACACGGATTCATTACATTTATTTATACCAATCATCAACCTTGGAATGTACATCAAGGTCAAAATTACATATAAGATAGTGTTCAGAGCTTTTCTTGCTCAAGCTATCAATTTGATGATTTACTATTATCCCCTCCAACCACACCCTTGATTGAATCTGCAATGGATCTAAGAATTCCTTTGCTTTCCTCAATATGTTTATGTGCCTTACCGATGCCCATTTGTACTCTGTCTTTTGTTGCATATTGCACAACACATTCTCTACAATCTTTTCTTTCTCACCTTCAAATGTCTCTCTTGTCTTCTCTTGGGCCTACTTAGTGCTTTCCTTTGTGCCACCAAATATACTCTCCTTCAAACCCGTCAAGGCCTGCCCCGTCCTACATTGAAGATTTAATGGTTTTGTATTTCATTATGTCAAAAAAATTTGATAATGCAGGTTGGAATGTTATTTTTAAATCTAATAAATATAAATATTAGTAACCTTCATTAAAAAATGTGACGTTAATCATTACTATTTCATACTGTAAGGATAGGTACCTTGTTGAAAAGTTTAACTAAAAAGCAACAAACGTAGCAATTTAATCTAATTTTCAACAGCTTCAAGTATCACTGTGGTATGTGGGCTATCTATACTATGATTGACTCAAAGCACACAATAATGTATGCACGCTTATCAACATACCTGTATGCAGAATTATGATCCAAGGCAAATAATGAAGATAAATGCAATGTAACTCAATACCTTCACCTCAAATCAAACCCTCACACTTAGATAGAATAGAGTAGAGTGCACCCTAATTCTACTAGCTTTGTTCTATGGATATATTATGCATTATGGACTCAAGACTGCTCACAAAACCAACATAATCTAGGTATGAGATGGCTATAATGGAGGCAAATGATAATGATAGTGATATGGAAAATGATAGCATGTACTTGCATATGAAAGATGTGTTGTAATAATGATGTGAGAGGCTCAATTTATAGAGGTTAGTTATGATAAATGAAGGGCTAGGATTAAAAGATGAAATGGATGGCTAAGATTAGATGAGAGGATTATGGGTCTTGGATAAGGATCTTCTAGAGCATTATTTTATGTGAATGGTGGAGATTAAAAGATGTAGTGTGATAATGGATGGTGGAGATGAAAAGTGAATTTAATTTCGGATCATTTATTTAATAATTGTGACCAATTATTTAATAATTGTGGTGAGTGGTTGAAGATAAGGATGTGAGTGGGTAAATTAATTAAATAATGGGATTATTTAATTAATTTATGGAGAGTAAGTTGTTAGATGTGATAAATTAATTAAATAAATGAAATTTATCAATTAATTTAAGAGGAAATGGGAAATTAAATAAATAAATAATATTTATTTATTTAATATGGTAAAAGTGGATTAATGAAGATGGATTAATTAATTAAATAATATAATTGTTACATCGAAAAAGGCCCCCTTGGACTTTTCCCTCTTAAGGTTTAGCTCTCGGGTCCTTTAGAAAGCATTTTTATCATCTTGCATATTCATGTTGACTCCCGATGAGAAAACCCTAAAGTTTTATGACAAATAGGACCTAGGGGTGCTATTAAGATTAGTCCTGACTTAAATAGGGAGAGGACTTGGGTGCCTACGCCCTAGTCCTGCCCTATTTTAGGCAGGACCTAAATTCAAGTGTCAGTTATATGACTATTAATTAGGTCCTATGTTGACACCTTAAGTTTAAATTACGAAATTCTTAGTGAGAATGTGTTTAGATACATATATAAGCATGTTTAGGGATTCATTTGTAAACTAGAAGAGGATGATTATGATATTTTTGCAAACTTATGATTTTAGAGCATTCAAAGCATTCATTGCTGTAGAGATGAATATTGTTGTTGTGTTTGTTACTGCAGATTTGGCTTCATCCTCTCATGATGTGAAGGATCTTCATGTTCATGCGAGCTACACCTCCAAGGTGATATTTATTTGTGATTTGATTTATCTATTTCATCATTGCTTTTGCCTCTGTCCACCAAGGACACACACTCTCTATCTAACAACGGTGTTGGAAGCCTTGAATGCCATTCTAGGGCTTGACTGAGGCAAGCTCCTAAACACCAGAACCCCCAACCCCTCTCTTGTGATTGCAGGTTACAGGTGTAGAATTGGAAGGAGTGGAGTTGCAGGAAGCATAGCAGAGTGTTGAAATTGCAGATCAAAGCAGAAAAGAAGGACCTGGACTTAGGCACCCACTCATTAGTCCTACAGATCCCGAAACACAAAAAGCCCAGGAATAGCAGAAATAGGTTATAGACAATCTTCAGAGATCCCGACAGAAACTAGTACTTTGGACTTGGGTGCCTGCTCATTAGTCCCTAACTTTTCAAGATACGAAATCTTTAAATTTGGTATGTATCTAATTATCATTTGATATCTCTGTGTGCGAGCATTTGTCATGTTTCATTTGTTTGTTTACACTACAACAAAATAGGCAATTAGCACCTAAAATAGCACCGAAATTTAGTGCATTTGAGTTCATGGATTGGACACTTCTACCGGCACCAAACTCGACGCAAACATGCGTGTTCACTTTGGCACTAGGTTTAGCGTCAGGTTTAGCTCCAGGTTTAGCGTCGGGTTACCGTCGGGTTTAGCACTGGATTTTGTTGCTTCTAGTTTGGCTTCTGATTTTGCTTCTGGCTTTGCTTCTTGTGTTGCTTCCAAGTTTGCTTCCAGCTTTGCTTCGAGGTTTGCTTCTGGTTTTGCTTCTAATTTTGCTTCGAGGTTTGCTTCCAGTTTTGCTTCCAGTTTTACTTCCAATTTTGCTTCCAGTTTTGCTTCTAGGTTTGCTTCCACTTTTGCTTCCAATTTTGCTTCTAGTTTTGCTTCCAGGTTTGCTTCCAGTTTTGCTTCCAATTTTGCTTCCAATTTCGCTTCCAGTTTTGCTTCCAATTTTGCTTCTGTTCTTGCTTCCAAGTTTGCTTCCGGTTTTGATTCCAATTTTGCTTCCACTTTTGCTTCCAATTTTGCTTCTAGTTTTGCTTCAAATTTTGCTTCCAACTTTGCTTCTGGTTTTGCTTCCAGTTTTACTTCCAGTTTTGCTTCCAATTTTGCTTCCATTTTTGCTTCTAGGTTTGCTTCTAGTTTTGCTTCCAATTTTGCTTCCAATATAACGTCGCTTGTTGCTTCCATTTTTGTGTCTTTTGTTGCTTCTAATATGGCTTCTATTATTGCATCTTTTGTTGCTTCTAAAATTGCTTCCATTATTACTTCTTTGTTTGCTACTTGAATTGCTTCTATTTTTGCTTCCTAGATAACACTAAGTTTTGCTTCCAAGATTGCTTTTGGTTTGCTTCTAGTTTGGCTTCCATTATTGCTTCCTTTTTTGCTTACATTTATTAATTTAATATGTTTTATTTCAATTTAATTAGTTAAATATATCATGCCTCTGAAATAACTCATATGATTATAGAGTAAGTAATTTAATTATTTAACCCATATGATTCAATAACAAGATAAAAAAAAATTGGTCAGTAAAAGGCATTATAATGCCCTGTAGAAAGGTTTACATAGAAAACTATCCATTCTCTGGATATACTGCATAGATTCAATCTTATACAAAACTTATACAAAAAATTACATTTCTACATATTGACTAGATGTGCCATAAAAAAAAACATGAATGGTAGACACCAAAAAGAAGAACTTCAAAATTACTCATGTTGATAGAATTCATCTGATGCCACAAAAATGTCAAACAGTTGGATCCACAGTGGAGAATCCTCTTGAATCATGCCTATTACTCGCTGAATAAAATCCCTCCCCCTAGAGGCCCAAATGTGATGTGTGATCAACTATTGATTGGCCACTAGATCTGTGAGGAAGGGGAGGCATTCGACTATTGCATCAGGTTCTAGAAGTTTCAAAAAATCCCCCGCTTTCAGAATTCCATTAAGGAGATATGCAAAAACACAAATTTCAACATCATCACCAAGGAGATGGTCCTTGAAAGTTGCCCTCAAACACATCAATGCGTCAGCTTTCTGCATTCCTAGGTCCAGTAATGACGTAAGAAACTGGGAGGTGATATATGTATTAACCCAATATCGATCCACAGATGAAAGGAAATAGATCCCCAACACCATCTTCACAGCTTCAATAAACAACTTTGAACGAACTTTGCAAATTCCAAATAGCTGAGCATCAGAAATTTGGCCCAGAAAAGCAACCTGTCGCTTATTGCTGGTGAGACGAATAGGAGTCTCCATTCTAAAAATATGAATTGCAATTTCATAAGGTGAGTGAAATTTATAAAATTTTGACTGACAATGCCTTAAATGCCCTTAAATGTATCAATGAATGAAGTGTTAGATGAACGTCTAGTCCGAAAGGAATTGGCGTCGATCGCACAAGGCAGAATAACATGATAATTAATTCTCATGGGAGAATTAATGTTTATGCAGAATAACAAGATAATAATTTAAACATGATCATCATCTATAATTAAAACAAGTGAGTCAAATAAGAGACATCAAATTTCCACAGTCCATAATGTTAAGTTCAGTACTTCAGGAATAAACTGCACATGTGCAAGTTTTTATCTCAACGTTTCGGATCAAACTCCATGATCCATAATCAGGAGAAAGAGCTGGAAAAGAGAGCAATAATTTAATTGAATTTGAGAACATCCATCTTGAGTAGTAAATTAAAATCATCATACGTAATAAATATCCATCCAAAAATCATCGACCACTTTCAATATATATAAATTGACAAGTCAATACTGATAAGATCATCATCATATATAACTAAAACAAGTGAAAGTCAAATATGCCAGTAGATCAATAACATGTCAAAATGATACATGTCCAACAGTCGACATAAGTCAAAATTGTTACATGTTCAAATGATATAAGTAAAAATGATAAATTATGTAACTTAAAATGATACAAGTCAAGATGATACATGTCTAAATGATATAAGTCAAAATGATACATAAATTTATGATACAACTCATTAATATGGTACTGTAGACCATGAAAATGATACATATGATAATAACCATGAAAAGAGGCATCATAACAATATATCAACAATGATCCATGATGCAGTCTCTATGATCATGAATGTCACTGGCTACTACCAGCAACTACCTCATCATCATCATCACCATCGTGATCATCATCATCATGATCATCATTGTCGTCATCCTCATCACCATCGTGATCATCATCATCATGATCATCATCGTCGTCATCATCATTGTCATCGGCCTCAGTGTCTTCTGTATCTGCGTCATCATCATCCTCTACCATATGATCTGTACCAGAATGAACATAATCTGGATCTATATCATGAGGATCATCTTGATCTTTTGGCAGACCTGTGTTCTACAAAAAAAAACATTTAAAATGAAAATTTATTATTTATTTCATCGAATAATTTATTTTTCTGTTATATATCTAATATTACAACATATGAAACGAAACCATAATCATATTACATCATATCAAAGTGCACATACCATAATAAAATTTCAAAAAAGTTACAGCTAATATGTGATTCCAATGATGTAAAACATACAATAATTCTAATAAACGTTAGTAAAGATCATAAAAAAAATTGTTATACAATTTAACTATCAACTATAAATTCTATTACATAACCTTAAGTGCCACAAATTGCTTGGTCCATGTATGTTCTTTTTCACTATTAATCTAAATCAAAATAACCTATTCCCGCCATCTTCCCATACTTGTATTGCAAATTACAAAATAATAAATCCGCTCAATTGATGCCCTAACCCTAATAATCCTGCAACATCCCCACCATTACCCTCCAAAAAGAATAAAATATCCTTTAGAAGTCATAAAGCAAAATATCGTTGGAAGAATACCATGTCGAGAGGACTCACTTTAAGGTCTCCCCGATAGCCCAATGTGATAAAGTCAATTTGTATTTCGCTGACATCAAAAAATCAAGGAGATAAAATATATCGAAGAGACTAAAGGATATCGGGAAGACTAAATAATATGTCTCTTTGATACCCCGATAACATCAAGCACATCGAAGGGACTGATACATATCGGCGTGACACTTAAATGTGTCCCGCTGATACAACAATATCCAAGTGTAAAAGCATTTCAAGGGGAGTTGAGAATATCGAAGGGACATAATCTCGGGTCCCACCGATACAACGATAAAGGGCATTTTGAAAGGAAATAAAAAGGGTTCTATAAAATATAAAAAGATATCGGCAGGACATAATGGTATCGATATGACATTATCAGAGGTCACTCCGATACCCCGATTAATGGTGAAATAATATCGAGGAAGGAAAAGGGCGACCATCCCGATAAATCAATGACTTGACTATTAGATATCTATCAAACGACCCCCAATTCAAATGAATTAATTTCTCTTGAATCAATATTGCATTTGACACATATACGCCATCAATGAACCAGAGCCGAAAGGACTAATCTCTAAAATATTTTTAGCAGGCAGGGAAAATTGAGGAGACGAAAGATAGAAAAGGGCAAGTTGCTGAACAAGGAAAGCTCGTCTAAGTAAGTACTCCAGACCTAACTTTGAGATTACAGAGTACACTTCAATTGCAAATTCATAAACACATGAAACCATGGAAAGTAGAAATGAAAACCCTACGAAGAGACAGAAAATAGAAGATAGACATCTAAACCAAGACTTGATAGAACAATGCCCGGGGTCTGGGCAGAGGTCTAGAAGAAATGCCCAATTGAATCCACATGCTGAAAAACTCGAAGAGAGTAACAACATGTAGGAGATTCATGGACCCCCATCAAAGGATATGACCTATTTATATACCACTACAAGAAAATGCATAGACAGAGGCCAATCTCTAATCCATGGAGGATGAACTTGGGGAAGTTAGTAGTGCCAAATGTGTTTGTAAATGTAGAATTGCTCGAAATGTTTGCAGATAACTATAACCCCCAAACCCGTATGATTGAGCTAAAGGATGGATCAGGGTTTATTCCTATCACCCGGAATTATATCTCAATGGTTTTTCAATTAGACACGAGCTTTGATAGGGTATTCAAGATCAATGACTTATTAAATGAATACCAAAATCTGAGTAACACCTATAAAAGATGGAGATAACCATTTCATAGGCCTCGGGATGAAAGTAATCAGCTCAGAGTGTTTTCAGGAGAGGAGGATCCCCCTTATTCGGTTGAATTGTTTGAACCATATTTCAGATATACCTATTATTTTGTCTATCAAGTATTGGGTGTAGATGCCCCTGCATATATGGATATAGTTGCAATGGTTTTAGTTGTTGATATACAAAGCCCAGATGCCAGAAAATTAGACTATGTTGAATATCTCTCTAATGATATTCATAATAATTTAAAAGCTATAAAGGTGAGCAAGAGGGGTTTTAGGTTTAAGCATTATTCTCTGTTTATGCATCTTGTGTTATATGAAGGGCACAATTTGAGTTTATGGGATGAATCTCTTAGGGTTAGAGATCTAGATAGAAAGGGAGATATCAAGCCAGTACAAATGTGGACAGTTGTATGGGATAGTAGATGTGAGCGATCACATTATCTATACTTTGAGGAATATTTTGTAAAGACATTATATGCTCTGTTTGGTCACCCATGCAATTATAATTTGTCACTTGATATACAAAAATTTCTCAGGCCTAAGGATATGGATAAGAGTAATAAAATCAATCACAATTGGGTGATTGGTATGTATATAGGGATTGTATAAAGATCAGAGTTTTTGGATATGAAGGAGCACCATTTTTCCTCCCAAAAACTTGCCCTGATAGACTGGCATATTTAGAGATTGTTAGGCAATTGGCCTGTTCTAATTTCATGCACTTGAGAAAACACAATAAGCAATCTTTCATGCCAGGTACCCTGTGTTTTGGGGATTTTACTACCTTTTCTGAGAAAGGGTATGAAGAAATTGAAAAGAGATTAGATTATTTTGGGCTACCTAGAGGAAATGCCAGGGAGAAGTTTGACCCTAAGCACTTTATAAATCATGTCAGCACGAATCAGAAGTTAAAGAAGTATCAGCATGTTCTATTTGTAGATGATGATCTGATCAGAAATACTGATGAAGCCTCTGCAGTTGAAAGCAGACAATTGTATCATAAGATCATGATAGCTGAGGCTTGGAGGGTAGCCCAAAACCCCAATTATAAAGGAGCCTTTCCAGAAATAGATGATCCAATTGATAGATTGAGTATGTTGGTTTCAAAAGCACAAGAATTGATTGTAGATGTCCCACCTGAGGTCTTTAAAAGTAAAGGCAGAAATTTAGAGAAACACAAGCTAGATATGACACTCCTTTGAGTCACCTATCTCCTCAACCTATGCCTGATATCAGTTTTTCTATGGATACTAGCTTTGTAGAAGATGAGGGATTAGAAGGTGAGGATGAGATTGTGCAAAGTTTTGAACCCGTGATTGACAAATATGACCCTCCTATGGACAGAGAAGCAGTCAATATAGAATCCCTTGATGAACTATCAGAGGATATGAGACATATGGCTAGCCAAAAATTTGTCTCAGATAAAGATTTAATAAAAACCCCTGAGTTCAAAACATTTCTCTATGAATTCAAAGGTAAAAAGGCTAGGGAAAAGATGAAGGATATTTCCCCTGAGGTACAAAGTGGAGTGTTGCATGAACTCCAAAATGAAATTGACAAAGCCATGGATAACATGACCCCAGAAAAGGGAAGAGAACTGTTGGAGGAGGCAGGGGTTATGTTAGTATCTAGCTGGGATATGACATCTACTATTGTTTTTTATACTTTCAAAAGAAATCAGGATAAGAAAGTGCATTTAAGCATTGAAGTTGTGGGCAAGGTTAAGACAGGTTCTAGGTATGATCCTGATAAATCAACTTTGTTGATATGGGCACTCTACCGTCCACACCAAAGGCCTCAAATCATTGATGATCTAAAAAAAGCATTTGGTCATCTTATAATACAGAGAGTTGAAGATACTGACCCACTTGATACTATTGAATTGAATGTAAATGTTGCCAAACTGATAAAGGCTCAGACAGAAAAACTGGTCAGAAATAACAATGCTTATGTAGCAGAGAATACAAAATTGAAACAAGAAATTGCTATGTATAAAGATAAACTGGCATCATCTAGTAGTCGTTTACCTTTTCAAGAACTAGACAAAAGAATGATGGAAGCCATAGCTGATGCAAATTATTGGAAAGTAAAGGCTGAGAAATTCCAAAAGAAAAGTGACAAATTGGAAAATAATATAAAGGTTGTCAAGTACCAAATGGCTTCTAAGTTGATAAACAAAAGATTTGAAATGATGATGAAACACAGTGATCAGATATGGGATTTACATAAAATGACCCATAATGTTCATCAGGAACATAAAAGATTGCATCTCAGAATGCTTGAGAAGAAAGAAGAGCTAAAAACTAAGGCAAACATCAATGAGCAAACACTTAGGAAATGTAATGAACTAATCACTGAACATGAAAGATTTAATACATTGTTAATAGAAGATATTAGTGATTTTGACTTGCAAGGGGACATGGCATTTCCTAATTTCTTCAATAATGAAGGAAATATACAGGACAAAGGTCTGTGGAAAGAAGAATTGGCTCAGTTATTACCCATAACTCTGGAGAAGGTCAACGACGAAGACAGGGTGATAGTTAATACACATAAACAATTGGATAAAATCTTCAAGATAGAATTTTTCATGATGGATATAATTTCCATAGACACTTGTGTATCTCAGGAGTACATTGATCACATAGCCAAGGTAAACATGTTTATTGCCAGAATAGTATGAGAAAAGCCCAAAAAGCAGAATTAAGTTTTGAAAGTTTTGGCGATATATAAAAGTGATGTATTGCTTTCAGTAATGGGAACAGGCACAACATATTCAATAGAAACTGCCAAGCCTGTGGTCACGGGTATTCTATGAAGACTAACGGATTCAAATCTTAATCGAGTTTGTTAATGCCTATAATCACTTTTCCTAATTATGTTTAATTATGAAAAGATACAAAATATGAATAGTTGCATCTAATCAGGCATGAAGCTTGTTTGCTTCCCATATATATATGATGGAAACCAAGGCCTTAGGAATCATCATCATTCAATCCGTTCTCTGCAAGACAATTCATACTTACATATTTACAATCATATTTCAAGTTCAAGACATTGCCATGATATTTTAATATTTTAATGGGCAAGGATGATCAAAATTGTGGATATATCTATGGTGTTCTGATATTCTGTTGATATTAAAGTTTATCAGTTATTTGACTGTCTCCATCTTGGCTATTTCCAGTTATTTAAATCCCTAGATTTATCAATGCACATTTGATGTCATTGTGTGGATGCTTTTTGATTGGTTTCTGTTAGAAGTGGATTTAATTCCTTCTGAGTGGTTTAATATTTACTGGTCTCTGTTTTGAGTTAAATCCTTTAAAATAAATCATATTGGTGGGTTTCCTTCAAACAAAATTAAATCCTTTCAGGCAAACACAGTAACTTGAAAGAATCAACTGGGTATTAAAGAAGAGTCTAGCAGCTAACCATCTTGCACGTCCATACAAGGTATGAACATTTAGAAGGTGCCAGATAATCAAAGTTAAGCCAAGTAGTTCTGCAAATCATTAAAGCCTTGACCCCATTACCCAATAGCATTAGGCATTGGTCACAACCTTTTTATAATAATCCTTTTATATCTCATAACCTTATACACATCTACTTCACATCCATTTGCCATTGTGAAGGTCAATCAAGTCTGCACTAATCATGAAGACCTATTTTTATGGCCCCCCCTACAATTCCCCGAGTCTTTTACACCATGTCTCTTCTTGTTCCAAGAACCCATAGAAATTGCAATACACTTTTACAAGTCTAGATGTGATAAAACTACATGACAATCGAGGAGGAATCTCGAAGGTGCTGGTAGGTTAGTAACAATAAACTTATAGGAAAGAACATATGCGAAGCACTTTATTTGTTGGGGGCTCATGCAATCTCTAAATAACCAAATGAAGTACAATGGGACATTTTTAGATGCAACCAGATATGTATGTTTAGCAGCTCTTCTCTTTGTTTAAAGAATTGAATCCACAAACCTTTCTAACTTGGACAATTTTTGTATATAAAATTTCACTAATCTTCTTCTAATTGTAACTCTCTATTTTCTTTACCAAAAGAAGTTTTTTCTGCTGAGCATGGATCATACCACCATTAATTTCAATCAGAGATGCTCCTTTGGATTGAGAATGAGGTCCAGATTCCGTACATCCCTTAAAATATGTGTACGATTCTCAAGGTGAAATACTTTTAGCAGAAAGTAATTGTACAAACCTTCAGTTTGCAGTTATCTCAAGCTATAAAGAAGGCCAATGGGCCTATAGTCAGAGATATCACTCCTATGAATTGCAATAGAATGACAAGAAAATGATTAAACCAAAATTTTCCTTGGTTGGACAGCATGGCCAAATCTAGTTTAGTATGAGGCCTATCATGTTTGTGTTTAAAGTTAGACCATAAAATTAGTAACTGACTAATAAAATTCTCTCCCTTCAGTACTTTTATGGATCATACAATAGGAATTCTGGCTTTATAATATGTCATAGATATTTTCCTCTTATTTCATAAAGAGCACATCCTCTTCATCATTAAGGTTTCTAGTTCTACCATGTTGTAATTGCCATGTAGAATCCATGTTGCTTTTGGGCATCAGTTCTAGAGAAATGTACATATACATGCCCAATGTTGCAGTAGTTGACCAAATTTCTCTTTCGAATGGAGTTTTTGAAAATGTTTTCTGGTCCTCTTTGGGGTCATATTTCCATGCCTACTTTTTCATGTCTTTTGTCCACATAAAGAATGAAAATAAATTTATGTTTGGCCTTGGACCACCATGATGGCTGGAGCTATGTACCCCAAATCTTGTAATGAGATATGACCAATCACTATAGCCCCATTATCAAAGAAGATAAAAGAATGACATCTCAACTGGAAAGATACAAAACATATATATTAACTCTTCAAACATTTTCTGCCTCCCTATGTTTGAATTGAAGCAACCCTAGGAGATATTTTTAATGTCAGTTGTGTACTGAGAGTGTGCATTTTTTCCCTTTTAGTTTTTATTAAACATTTTCCATGCAGGTAGTCAATTATACCTAGGTCTGGCAAAACCTGAAGTGAACTTTGATCTTCCTTCAAATCACCCTAACTTCATAAGAAATCCAAAATGGGATCAGTCATAAGGAGGCAGGCAAACAAGGGTTTGCTGTTCATTATTAGCCCGTCAAACTTAAGCACATGAGATAGAATGGCACACACAAAATGTTGTGGATAATGACCACAAGATTAGGTTAATTGCAACCACTTTTTGTAAGCAAGCACAAGACTAGTATACTCATTATGATCCTAATGGCACCAAGAATGATCTTGGTAAACTGCTAAGAGATTTCCTTCCCAATTTTAATTGCCCTAAGATGGTGCATCGTAATATTGTAGCATTAAAGGAAATAAGGTGACAATCAGGAGAGATTGTGTGTAGGTATGATCAACACTCTAAGGAATTGATGTTAAAGATTGACCCAACTATAAAATGTTGAAATTTAGAAGGAATGATTTATCGGTAGGCTAATTGCACATATCCAACATGAACTAGTTTAGCTCACTCTCCCTAATTAAAAAGTTGCCTTAAAAGTTGTGTTTAGATTATAAGAATTAGGGGAGCCCCCAACATATGATTCTACTACATGCCTAAAAGAACAAATAGAAAAATGGTCATGCAAATAGCACAACTTGCAAGTGAAACTCTTAATCAATGTGGTTTATGATGAACAAAGTGCCACACTAAGGGGCATACAACTACAAACTATCTAGTGGTGGGAGCTCAAGCTATTAATGCCACATAGTTCCCTCCTGCTCAACACATACCTAATTGCACCATATGTCATGAGACTCATGAAATTGTCCACTACTGCAAAAGTGAAAGGATGTTCCTATCAATTACTAGTGCAAGGTTTGTCACAGATCCACCTATGACATTACCACCTACAAAGTAGTACAAGTCCTCCACAAGGCAAGAGGAAAACAAAATTAAGCACAACCACGCAACCCCAATCACAACCACAATAGATGGTGTTGTGCTATTAGGAGCCATAATATATGGAGCATGGAGGAAATCAAGGAGGCCATGGTAGAGTATGCAATAGAGGAATCTATTGCTACTAGTGTGGAGAACCTAGGCATACCTCACATAGTTGCACAAAGTTTCCAATGTATACTTATTATGATGTTGATCACAAGATAGAGGATTGCCCTACATTGTTGCAACTATTGGAATATTCAATGATGTGCCTTTGATAAAGAACTTATCATTTTCATAAGTTCTATCACCACCTAATGATTCAATAAAGGATCTGTTGTCTATACATTAATTCAATATAAACAAATGTGTGGATGATTCAGTGACCTATTCACATAACTCACATTTGTATATAAGTGATTGCCCTTACAGTTATCGAGCTTTGTGGATCCACAAATTATTGTGAAAAATGTCCAAGGATTGTTTTGTAAAGGTAAAAAGGTGCATTCATAATGAGAGTGACTGAAGTTCAAATCTCAACACTGCAATAAGGTAACTAGGAGGACATGTGCACATGTCCAGGACTGCAAATAATGGGACAATTGAGTGGGGTCTAGGGCCAACAGAGAAGCACTTTAGAACTCATCCTACACATAAATAAACAACTCAACGTAAGAAATACAAATTGACATATTAACACAACAATATCCAACTAAGTTATTGAAAGTCAACTATTGATAACTCGTTCTCCATCCAGATTACAAAATCGGTCCACTTTTTGCTTTGTAACATTTCCTTTTCAAATTGGCTTGGATGCCAGCCATATTTCTCCTCATGTCAAAACATGGCACATGGGCTAGTTAAACTAATTAATATGCAATCATTTACTTTTTCCTAGGAAATAAAAAAATATCATTTAACTTATTAAATATACTTACAAATGTACAAATCAAGGCTTGTAAACCTTTCTAAGCACTGTGATGTGTGGCATGAAGTTTGTCAAGCCTAGCCTTGGAGGCCTTGTCTTGAAACATATACTAATTCAATTTAACTATGCACAAATAAAATTTAAAAATTGTTTAATAAATTTGATATAATCTTATGAGAAAATTCAAATACCTGCGTACTCTCCTCACCGGACTTCCTCTGTGCATCGGACTTCTCATATGCTTTTACAAGCTCTTTCCATACTTTCAAACTTACATCAATTGGCCTTTTTTTGAGCCTTAGCTTAGGAGGGAGTTTTTTTATCTTCTTTGTTTGGTTGCACCGAAATCTCTTGCAGTTTTGAGACATTCATAGCTTTATCTTCTTTATAGACCAACATGTGCCAAATTCAATCTCCATGTCTTGGATAACTACTTTTTGCAGGTGCATGGGTATCTTTGAGAATGGCAAATGTAGATGGAATTTGAACTGTTGAAGGCATGATCCTTCAACCTATTCACAAACATTTTTCCAACATTTGTCATTCGAACTTCCCCTAAAACCACATCGTATTCTATCTTGGTATCGTAGCTAGCGATGCAAGATGCAAAACATGGCGTGGTGGTCAAAGAAGTCTGTGTCCCATGAGTGGCTGGGACATTAGAAGCCTCTGCTCCCTGTTCCACATTCTTAGAGATTACTGTTATTGATTTCCTCCTGGATCTTTTGCCCGATCCATGACTGGTTGGGGAATCAATTGATTCCCTTTGACACTATTGATTTGGTTGCAATGTTTCAGGGGCTTTACTAGATCATTTTTCTATGTATCTGGCAAGCATTGTCAAGCCCACACCATCCAATTTGTTCACTGCCTCTACCCCCAATATGGAAGCCAATGCCTCTTAATATTTGTCAGTCTCATGTCCCTATATATATATAGAAAATAAATTTCTTCTTTAAAATTTAGAAATAAAAAACTAAAAACTAAAACTCAAAGAAACAATGGAAACATTTACAAATCTATAAATTGACAATGAATTACCTCATTGTGGCCAGAGTCTGCTCCCTTTTCTCTATTCCCTCTATTGCTTAACATTTTGAGGTGACCTAGGGAAAGTTATTTTCATCCAGTCTGTGGAGGCAAATGAAGTACACATTGCCAGGTATGAAAGTTTTCATCTAGTTTTTCTGTATTCCTCAAGGTTTTTGACCTTTACTTTGTAGAGAAAATCATGAAGTTGTTTTCCTCTGTAAGTTAGCTGCAAGAAAGTAAGCTTATACATCAATTGAAATAAAGCACATATTTATAATATTATGGAATGTGGAAATTTGCCGTCTATTATGAAAAGCCTTGCTCAGAATTATCTTCAACAGATGCCCTATGAATATTACAAGACCCGCATTTGTCCAAATGAATCTGACATTTGACGGGAAAAAGAGAGAGGTGATGCCCTTACCTGGCACGAATAGAAGAAGAGCAACACAAATTGAAAGGCTGAGATATCTGGAAGCAAAGGTATGGAAAGTAAATTGGGGTTGGAATATAGGTCCCATCATTGCCAAGGATCTACCCAAAATAAGGGCGAACACAAAAAACCCAAACGCTCGATTTCCAAACACAAAATGAACACCAAAAATCAATAAAGTTTTGTTTTATTTTTTTTGTTTTGGGGTATGTGCAGGCAGGAATTTTTTAATTTTTTTTTGATCCATTAGTCGGTTCTATAGTCGGAGCAGTTAGCTACGACTGTAGTGCCAACTTTTAGTCCTAAATGTAATCTTTTTGGGGTGCAAAGTGCACCTAATTTAGTGCCTATCAGTGCAAAATGATGTATTTTACTTGGAAGTTGATATCACTATCTAATTGAATGCCAAATTTGGTTGCTTGTAGCAACCTCACTAAATTTGGATTGTCCTTATAATAAGTAACTATATCTTGTTTCCATGATAACATTTTGACTTCATGCTTCTCTTATGATTAGCTCAATAATGACTCACTCTTTCACGACCTTACACAGATAGTTGGTGACAATCCTTATGCAAGTGATATGGCTTTGGAAAAACCAAACAACTCTTCTCTTACTATCATGACATGATATTGGGACTATATTGGCAGCTTATGGCAATGCTTATGGTATTGTGATTTTCATTTATATGTTCTCATTAACCTATTTTAGGTTGATGCATGGTAACTAACCCACTAGCTATTATGGCAATCATAAAATGACTAGACAATCCTCTCCACTTTGACTATGATAGTCCTATGCATGGTGTTTTCTTCATGACAGTCCCCAATAATGTGAATTATTGATAGTAGCTAGTTCAAATGGAGTTTTGGATGGTGTAGTAAGTTGTCCCTATGGCTCACGATAGTGCATGCCTTTTATGTCCTTGTGACATTACTCTCTAGATATCTCCTCTTTATAGTGACAAGGTTTCAAGAACATGACAACTTGGGTAAGGTATCAACTTGTCTCTTTAACCTTTGGATTGTCATTTTTCAAGAACTGATCTAATTGAAATGCAAAGACAACATGTTGATTGATGACTAACTACATTGTTACTATGATAGTGACTTAACTTGGTCACAAAAAAATGAGACAATTTTATAGTAATAACTCTATGGATGCATACCTAGCTATCCTAGGTGTACTATGACAATAATTTAATGTTGCTAGTGTTGCTTTTAAACCTCCTATGGTTGTTACCTATGCCTCATGGCATGCCAACCTCTACAATGTTAATTATGATATTCATATGATGCTGAATATTGAAGCTATGGTTTGGATGACCTAATAACATTTGTGATAGTCCTTTAGGGTTGTGATAGACCTTTTGGGTTGTAACAATACTTAGGACGATTGTCCATCAACTATAACAAGACATAATGATGGTCCTTGATATCATCCCCCTATAATGATAGTGGGTGGGTGATATCATATGGTGGCTGCCCTTTATTCCCATATCAGTCCATTGACTTGCTAATAAAGATTCTAAATCATTGTTAGGACAACATTAGGTGGTATTTGGATGATAGCAATGATATGAAAACCTTTGAATCCTCAAGATCCCCCTACAATAGTAGATCAACACTATGATGGTCCCCTGACTTATCATTTTGACACCAATTATTTTAGTTGGAGCCATGACCTTCCATCTAACATTTCAGAGTTGGATTTGGGATTAAGGACAACCTTAAGATATGTGATAGGAGATTGACAATATTTTAGTTAAGTCATGAAAATCTTTGTTTATATTATGTGACTTCACTATAATATTGAGGCCTAGTTTAAGAGGCTTTAGGTATGTGATTAACCTAACAAAGATCTAACGATGTGATTTCAAAATTAACATCCAAATCATCCTTCCCTCCATCAAGAATTTAAAATTTTGGTGTCAAAGACTCTTTGAGACTATTTTGACGGTTTTATGGCCACTTGGAGAGATATAGATAGCCTTAAAATGACCCATAAAAGAAAAAGGAGAGTCAAATATGAAATAAATGTCTTTTTTGATGTGAATTTGTAGTCATCTTGTAATCATAAGATTTGAGCTCTAGTTGTCAAGATTTCGCGTGTAAACTTTTTTTGAAGAGCAAAATGTTGCAATGTCCTATTTTGTTTTTCATAGTGCGCCTTAATGAAAATGAGTGTATTAACAAGATAATTTCAACAATATTCTCTTGGTGCACAGCTGTTATGTGACTATTGTCATTGTTGTGTATTACAGGATCTAGAGGAGGCCATGGAGAGAGGACGTGGACGGTGTAGAACTACTAAATCACAGAGAGAAAAGTGGGTGGAAATAGATATGTCAATGGAATCTGCAGATACAATAGAGGTAAGAAGAGAAAGAAACCTCAACCAAAGGAGGAAGGTGTTTATGAATTCACAAATGCTACAACATAGAGGAGATAAAGTCATTTTTCTGTCCATGAGGCCTCTGAGGTGAAACTTATTGGTTGAAAATGCACAGGAATGTTGATTAAATGTGATTCTATGATCAAGGGAAAAGTTTGAAAATTAGGATGGCCAAAACATGATATCAATATGTCAAATATATGACTAAAGTGAGGTTTTGTGTTGGATAGCATATTCATTGAAATGATATAATTGGTGTACTAAACATTATTTACTATGTTGTGTATTATAGGGGCCAGACGAGGCCATGGCAATAGATCGTGTCATATCAAATGAGGACACAAGGGATGAAACGGGACATCAGGTACTCAAATTTTGACTTAACTTAGGAAAAAATGATTTGATGGCATTTTGTGATACGTCCATGTTTTTCCATAGTATCATTGAAATTTATAATGTATTATCCAATCTTGACATAAATTAATGCATGTTGTTGATTATTTTAGATGGAGATTGGAGCAAATGCAGAGCCTGAGCATTCAACTAGCAAAAGAAAAAGATATGTACGTGGACGTGGACCTAAAACTGTTAAATCACGTAGAGGACAGTGGGTGGAAGAGGATATGACAATGGATCCTGCAGACACAACAAATGAATGCACTGAACAAGAGGTTGGTCAGGACTATATTACATGGGATGAATACTTTGAGAAAATTGTTGTTTGTGGATGTTCTATGTCGTGGAAAGAAATAATTCAAATGAGTGATTGTACAAAGACATTACATAAATGATGAGCTTCCAGTCGGTAGTATGCCTCCTACAATCGATTCAAATCCAATAGGAATTGTTGTAAGGAATTTTCCAATTTGATATAAATAACATGTATACTTCGTTTAAACATTGTTTTATATTATTTAAATAACTAATTTTTTTCTTAATGGATACTTGCAGGATAAAGTTCTTGGTTTAAAGTTTTCTGGATCACCGACTTCCAGCCTAGAGGGCAATGATCATTTATCAGATGATACATCCAACAAAAATATGTGCCAATATACCAGCTCGGAAGATGAGGAATTGACAAAAACAAGCAACAAAACAAGAACCGGTTTAAAGATGCATAATTTGCTTAAAGACAAGGGGATGATGGACTACTTACCCTATGAGAATGAATGTGATGGAGATGATGACTTGCCCCTGAGTTTGAGATCAATTTACAAAGAGACATTTGATTGTCAACTATATTGCGCTTGGCCTAGTGATCAACAACTACCTAGAGTGTACGAGGTGTTTCAATTTTGGGGATACAGCTACATGATATGACCCTCCAATATTTATGGAGCGAATCTAGGCCTCTTTATTTTCCAAAATGTACATGTGGGATCTAAACATAGAAACAATTTAGAACAAACCACTAGGAGATTAATGTCATATTATGGTCAATCATATTACAGTGGTGAATGGAGAAGGCTAGCAGAATATAAGCCTAGCATGTCAACATATGGTCTAAATTTGAATATGTATACACATCATCTCCAATTGGAAAGTGGAAAAGAAATGAATAGAGGTCATATTATGTATATAGATGGGCGTCAATACACACACAAAAATATTGTAGGAATTATAAATAGTAGTAAGGGAAGGGACCCTACTATAAGATCGAATTGTCAATTTGTTGAGGTTATAAATGATAAAGATGGAGATATGGAAAGAGAGGTTGATAGATTGATAATGGTTGAGGATATTATGGACCTTACCATTGGGGATGAGTTATTGATTGATTATCCCTTCTTAAAACGCACTCCTGTACGAAAGAAGAGGGAAGAACAAGGTCTCCCTAAGGATGTTTGTAAGGGCAGAAAACCAAAGAATAATAAATGAGTGTGGACTGATGTTTTATAAACTATGTTGTCAAAATTGTGTTTTATTTAAATTATTATACAAAAAAGGTAGTCTATAAAATAATGTTCCATTATTCAATTGATGTATATATGTTCATACAATTTTTATTTTTATTTTTTAAGCCATATTTGATTACATTTCTTTGAAATTGTTGCATTTATGATCTATCTGATTGTTGCCAAACATTAAATAATACTTGCATTTGTTGATAGGTAGAAGATGTTGATGAAACACATACTAATACCCAAGATCCAACTGGGTTATTAAGATTTGGACGGGATGATCTAAACCATCCTTTAAACCATACCAGGGTGAAAAGATCAACATTGAAGAGAATACTACAAGCTGAGAAATTTGAAGAGCTGATGAGGTCTGCATACACTGATGACATGCCACCTAGCCTTAATGATGATGATCATGATAGTGAAAATGCAGTGCATGAAGAAGGATTGAATGAAATGCTTACAAATTTCTTTGGGGATGGAAATAATGATGACAATAATGATCATATGGTTGATAGTAATGATGATAGCAGGGGTAATTACCACCAGTGTAATGTTGATGATAACAACCTGAAAGACTCCATCATGCAAGCATCGAAGACATCATGTTCAAATCGGGTGCAAGTAGAACCTCAAAACTGACATGCACATTAATATTATTAGAAATCAAGTCACTATTTGGTTGGTTAGACAAAGGTTTCACTACCCTACTGAAGTGAGTTGAAATCTATTTCTTACTTTGCATTGTCAATTGGTGTGCATAATTCGTAAACATTCATCAACTTCGTTTATTTTTCTTTAAGGGGATTTTAAAACCATATATTGGATATAAATAGTCCTAGTATAGATTGACAGATCAAACATGTTCATCATAAGTCAAACATTTAATTGATTTACTCTCTGGGAATCTTACAAGGCACTAAAAACTAAAATATTCCCTAAAGAAAATGTGTTGCCATCAACTTGCAGAAGGTGCGTCTGTTGTTGGTTGAGTTGGGGATTGAATATAAGCAAATTCATTCATGTAAAAATGATTGCATTTTATACAGAGATGAATATCAAAACAAGGTAGAATACCTTGTATGTAAAGAGAAGAGATATTATACAGATGTACAAGGTCCTACAATTTCAAAGAAGGTTTTACGTCACATGCCAATTATACCTAGACTTCAACAAATGTTTCGTTGCAAGTCACTTGCACAATTGATGGACTGGCATGCAAAGAATAGGAGTAAAGATGGATTCATGCGAATTCTGGCTGACTCTAAAGCAATGAAACACATAGAGGAAAAATAACCAAGAAAATTCAAAGATGAACCCCGTAGTATCAGGTTTGGTCTTGCAATTGATGGAGTGTGCCCATTCTCTTTCTTGAGCTCAAATTATAGTGTTTGGCCAGTTGGATTGATAGTATACAATATTCCCCCATGGATGAGTGTTAGAAAGGAGCACCTTATGTTGACTCTCATTGGTCCAGGAAAACATCAAGTTAAAAACATGGATGTTTATCTTGCGCCTTTTATTGATGAGATGCAACTGCTATGGAAAGGCATAAGAATGTATGACATGTCACGTCCCCCATCAAATAGGTCCTTCATGTTGTATGGTGTGCTATGTTGGACTATTCATGATTTCCCAGGACTTGGTGTTTGTTCTGGTAAGATAAAATATTTACATATTTACACTCATAATTTATTTTCATCCCAACTTTCATACTTAGTTTTATACTATTCTTTTCATGTTATTAACATTACTTATTGAATTGCAGGGCTTCAAACAAAGGGGATATTTGCATGTCCAAGATGTACAGAACAATTTCAAGGGCGGTATTCTAAAGATCTACATAAATTTATTTATGCAAACAACAGGGTTTTTCTACCACTAGATCATAAGTTTAGAAATCGCCTGAAGAATCAATTTGATGTAAAATTTTGAAAATAGAGGCCCTCCCATGATTATGGGTCCAGGTGATTGGCTTAAGAAGTATGAAGATGTTGAATTGAAAGGTTGGGAGGATTGTTTTGATCGAGGTGATTCAATTGAAGAACTAGAACAATTTGTAGTTAATATGCCAGAAGGAATGAAAAGGAAATCCATATTTTATGAGCTCCCTTACTAGAAGGATCTATTAATATCTCACCTATTAGATCCTATGCACATCTTCAAAAATGTCCCAGATTCTATATTTTGGCATATATCAGGCAAAGAGGACACCTTGTCTTCGAGGAGAGATATTGCTCTTTCGCGTACCAAAATTGATAGAAAACATTTGTGGCTAAATAGGGAAAATGAAACATATGCAGAAGCTCCATGGATTTTGAAAAAAAAAAAGAGCTAGACCAACTAAAAATGTCATCCATTCAATAAGGACACCTACTAGCTATGGGTCATCATTGGCTAAAGTTTTTACAGTTGATGGACATATCACAGGATTTAAAACACATGATTTTCATAATTTTATGAAGGTATTATATATCATCATTTAACATTTACTGGTAACATTGATTAAGTACTAAATATATTTTGATATTTTGTTGTGTGAGAAAAACTTACTAATGACTTTTTCATAAATGTGTTTGATAGCATATCATGCCATTGGCAATTAGGGGGATTCATGTCTTACAATTGACTTAAGGAATGCCATAAGTCGATTGTTAGCATTTACAAGGTATGTGGTTATATGAAATGTTCATGTGTGAGAGGCATAGAGATATTATATTGCATTTTAATTTTTGACTAAAGGTTCATACTAATTTACTATTCTTATATTAGGTGGGTGACCTCCAAGGAGATCCATGAATGTGAAGTGCCAAAATGGAAGAAAGAAATTACAGAAATTGTATGTGTATTTGAGAAGGAGCTCCCTACAAGTTTCATGGACCTACAAGTCCATTTACTTATACACCTAGTTGATGACATTGAATTGGCAGGTGTCGTATCAACGAGGTGGATGTTTTTCTTTGAGAGGTATATGAAAACTCTAAAAAGATATGTCCAACAAAAGGCACATCTAGAGGGTTGCATGGCTGAAGGGTATGTATTGAATGAAGCATTTTTCTTCCTGTGTGAATTCCTTGGTAAGGATTTTGAAGATGGGCCATGCTTCTAGGATGAAGAACGAACATTAGATATTATTGATGGAGAAAAACCACAATCTAATGGTGTTCAAGTAGAAATTAGTAAGTAAATTCATGATCAGTGTGGTTGTTTTTCTTGCAATCATTAATTTACTCTGTAATTTATTTGTCAAATTAACAGCATGACATTTGGAGTTTGAAATAAGCATGTTAACATGTAATAGGTGTAGACAAAAGTGCTATACTCAACAAGTTCATTCTGTACCACATGGACTTTATGAACAAATGGATTGATCTGTATGATAAAAAGAGAGAAGTGTTAGAAGCAAGGAGATAGTTTAAGAGATTGAACCCAAGGAATACTCCACTTCCCATTGATTTGCTTGGGGAATGGGGCAAAGATTGTACACTAGAATGGGTTACTAAACAAATTCAAAATCAAATAGAAGATGAAGGTATAGATTCAAACATAATAGAAGATGAAATCAACATGTGTAGAGGATGTGAAAGAAAGGTACAGTTGGAATTTAACAAAATATTGTTCCTTATAGTTTTGACACTATTAACTATTTTAATATTTGTCATTATATTTGTTTTCACTAAAATAAATGGTCTTTCACAGGCGAGGAAATATCCAGCAATGTGGGCATATGGTCTACATTATCGTGTAGAAAGTGTAGATGTAAAGAGACGATCCTTCAATTGTGTTATCATGGTTGACTTCAAGCAATCCAGTTGATCAAGCTCAAAAGATAAGAATATAATTGAAGGGAATCTACAATATGTTGGGAAAATACAAGAAATTATTGAGTTGGATTACCACTCTTTTAAATGTTGCATTTTAAGTGTAGATGGTATGAAGCATTTGAGAGGACACGAAGACATGATACCCATAGTGGATTGTTTTCTATAGATTCCTCATGTTTCCTATCGGAGGATAAGGAGCCTTATGTTCTACCAATTCATTGTGAGCAAGTATTTCTTTAACTCAAATAAGAAGCGGTAGTGATCATTAATCTATTAATTCATAGTTTATTGCGAATATATACATGTGTTTATTAATCAATAAAATTGTTATACCATACGTCTAATATATGTATGTCGTTAATGTGTAGGTATTTTTCTATGAAGATATTTTGGACCTGAAATGGATATTTGTCATACATTATGATCCAAGATTAAGGCATGTATTTGACGATGCATTAGTGGATACTGAGCAAAACAATTATGGCCAACAAAATGAGAGAGGGATTAGAGAACATTGAAGAAATTGACATCCATGATGATGTTGAAGATGGTTATGTTTAGGCACAAGAAGACAACAATCCTGAGTTAGATGATGTTATGGAAGACAACAATATGGATGGTATAGAAAATGATGATCCAAATACATCTGGTAACAATATAGATGGTCTACAGTCAAATTTCAATGATGATGAAGATGATGTAGGTCAAGATGAGGATGATGATAATATTAAATACTTGAAAGAACATATGAACATTGACAATGATACACTGGATGACATTGTAGCAGACAATAATGTTAATGACCAAGACTTCTAAATTTTCAGAATTATTTACAATCCATTTTAAAAAAAGGATGATTCTTATGGCCTAAACTTTGGAATGCTTCAGTAATATTATTTGTGTCGATACAAATTACCTATTGCAATATCCTTAAATTGTTCAATCTTTGGTATGAATTGTTGGAAGAAAAAATTAGGATTACTTGGATGCAATTTCCTTTTCATTGCTTTATATTTTTCTTGAATGTCAAGGTCTCAACCTAATCCTCATTTTTCACTAAGAAGAAACCTTAGGCTTAACTCTACAATGGACTTGATTCATGCAAGGAAGTTATGATTGAGAATTTGATGACTACTACATATTTTAATGGGGAAGATGTTTTTCATCATGATGCACATGTTGCACATATGGATAGGCAAGACATGAATCTTACTACACAAATACTTATATCAGACCTTTACGAATTTGAGCAATAATGTTAATTATTCAAATTTGATTGATGTTCTTCATAACTTGTTAATGGATAATCCTTATGTGATGGAAGTATTAAGTGATATAGGTCAAAGGATAAGCTCATCAAGTTCCTTAAACAGTGTGTCTCCTCCCCTTCCTTCACAAGCCTCTTCGTCTAGTGTGCCTCCTTCCTCATCTTCTCCTACATTAGCCAAGCCACATATTTCTTCTCTTCTCTGCATTGCTTATCAATGTTTCATAGCTCCTATCATTGATCCTCTCATTGTACTTACTTCTCATATTGTACCTTCCACTCATCCCCTGATTGTGTTTACTTCTCACCCACTATATATGTTCCCACTTCTAGTGTTGTCATTCCAACTTAATCCTTTGTCCCCCAATCAACCTACACTCCACGTATTATCTCATGTTGCCACTTCCAATCCCATTTTAATCATAACTCCTAATGTTCATCCTTGCAACATAGATGTCATCCTTAAAAGAAATAATGAGAAGCAAAGTAAAGTTGATGCATTACCCCTAGTAATCAAAGGATATCATAGGATAAATCAAGCATAATCCACTTTCATTTGAGTTATTTCTTATCCATTTCTAGTTTGTTTGGTGGCCATAGTTTTGTAATGTATAGTGGTAAAGGGGACCTTATGACACAATTGGGAGTTTGTTTTGATTATGTTTATGATGATAAACTTTTTACAAAGCTCTTCCCTAGAAACTAAAAGGATTATGCAATTGAATGGATTTATTCTCTTCCTCATAGTTCTATTCATTCCTTCAATGATTTGGCCAATGCTTTTGTACATCACTTTAACATCAATATTGGTTTTGTTGGTACTCAAATTTGCAAATTAGAAAACCCTAAAGATATGCCAAATCTTATGATAGAAAACCCATGTTCCAGAACCTTGAGTAACCCTTAGCTAGTTAGATTCAGAAGAAAAATCTACACAACTTAGAGACAGATAACCAAACACATGCAACGAAGCATTACTCATTTAAAAACAACATGAAATTGATAAATTTTATGCATAAGGCATCCAACATATAACTCATAAACTTACAGCAAAAAATAGAGCAACCCAGAGAGCCTATATTTTCATTACTTCTCCAAAATTTTCCAAGTCTTCAACAACATTAAAATAAGTGATATAGTTCCATTATACAATAGGAACGAGTACCCTCAGCAATTAATACATTGTCTTTCAAATTCAATGAATACAAAGAAGCACCCAAAAGCGTTGCGGAAACATTAATTGCACTGGAGGAAAAAGAAAAGGAGTGGTTGGCCTTGAGAAACACAAGGAGCTATTTTGGGATCTGCATTGTTGTGGTTGGAAGATAGTAGCCAAGTTGTCATTCTTTAGATCCATATCTGTCCTACCACATACCGTATGTACTCTCAGCCGACCAAGGAAATGAGATGACTTCTGCTATCTTACTATTGTGGCTGACATATCGTGCATCTAGGATACTTTTGACATTTTTACCAAATGATTCAAATGTGATGTCCACCATATGTAGCCTTTCAACTGTCCAACTTAACACATGCAGAGTTGGATCTCCCGTATCGCAACAAGATGGAATTAACTGATTACCATTATCAATGATTTCCTTCTTCCACTTGTTCATGTCCTTTGTTGTCCCATCAACTTCTAAAATGTGAGGTAACCATTTTGTGTCATGCTTCTCGACTGCTTGCATTTTATCCCTTAGTATTGTATCCAATTTTAATTGATAAGTAGCCACCTCCTTAAATTTTTCAAACATTCCTACTACCAATTGCAACTTAGGAGGAGCATCTGGATCATATCTAGAACACCTAAGAAACTCTCTGATTTTTCCAATCCTTGGTAACCAGCTGGTCTTCATAGTTGATAGCTTCTATTTGTCTGATTCATGCTTTTCACGTGCTATCCTTAACAGAGAGTAAGACCTATGGGTCTCCTCCAACCTGGCCAATATCCTGTTGATTCTATATGTGATTAAATTTGTGGCTACACCTTCCACTTTTCTTTCTACTTCTCCTTTCAACTTCTTATTTTCCTCTTTCAGCTCCTCTATTTCTTGAAGCAGGGGTTGTGTATCCACTGGTAATGACTCTACAGTTTGTATAATTAGAGGTGTTTGAGATGGACCAGCTTCCAATTGAGGTTGAATCTCATAAACATTAAGTCTGGCCATTGCCTCTATATATTTCCCCAATAATTCATTGTAATCTTTTTGTAGTTTGAGTGTTGTTGCCTCTGCAAAATGTGTTGTCTGTACATTCAAGCTGACTACCTGAGGAGCAGGCGTATCTGCACCCTCTTGATGATCACATTACCAGTCAATTCTTCCAAACCTACCTTTGGTTTCTTATCATTTGGGGCCAATGCCCAGATAGCCAAGGTATCAAATTTAGGGTCAAAGATAGCACCATGCAATGCTCTCTTGGCTTGTTCTTCACTTACATCTGCATCATCCCTAGTAATGGTATCAAATGCAATAGCATCTGACAGTGTCTAGTGTGGCAATAGTAGGATTTTGATTCTATTCACAAGTTATCTCCCTTCCTCAGGAGTCATGGCACTAATGTCCTTGTTCACTTCACTCAAAACCCTCCTTGTGATAGCATCATACTCTGAAGGGTTTGCACCACTTTTTGCTTCTTCTATCTTTTTCTAAAATTCTTCTCTCCTCATTCTCAACACAAAGGATTTGAATTTTGGAGTGGCAATGAATGCATCATTAGAGATAAACTAATTGCATGCCACCTCCCTCACATCTTTGGTGTCCACCTCATTGTTGACTGCGAATCTTGTCAACCTATTTTATGGGGAGGCACATGGTGCTATCCTCAGGGGAGAATGCAATTGATGTGAGGGCTATGGGTCTTGTTCCTCTATCACCTCCTCCTCCAGATTCACAACTTTCATTTCTTCTTCTATTTCAAGATTAATTATTTTTGCTCTCTTTGGGGCAGGGGAGTCAGGGGAACTTTTTCTAATGTACTTACCCCTTGAACTACTTGGCTAATATGTGGGCCTCTCTTCTCCAACAGGTGCCTTAGCAATCAATTCATCTCCTTTAGCAAAGAACATTTTGATTCTCTCAATGGGGTTTTGAATCTCAATGAAAGCCCCTTGATATGCAGAGTTAGCATTCTTTTTCTTTTTCTTTGCATCCATTATCAATTTCCACTTATTTCTCAAGAAAAACACTTGTTTCATTGATTCACAATTTCTAATAGTATCCTCATCAAACAAGACATGGTGCAGGTATGCAGGCCTACTGACTTTATGCCTTGTGTCATGAATAAAACCTTCAGGATCAAAGAGTATTATTTTCTCCATACTCATCCTACAACATTGCAACATGAGACCAATTTGGTCCAAGCCACTCTTATCAATTGTAATAAAATCATGAAGCTTCAGAGATGTTGGGATAAGAGATCCCTTCTTATGCTTTCTAAAGTGTTCCTTGTCTACTTCATTCAGCTGTTTGATGATCTCCATAAATTCTATTCTTCTGGGCACAAATTTTGGTAAGGAATAGGGCAGAGCCTCACACCCATAAACTCTAATACAAGTTGTATTTTCATGTAAAAACCAATCTCCCCAATTGTGATTGATCTTCAGATAGGGGGTCCTCTCCATTGGTCTCAGAAAATCCTTAATCTCCTTTGGTATCCTCTCTGCAGCTGGCTCCAGGAATCCCAATACTTTGCTCACAAAATGCTCCTCAAAAGTGACATAGCTAGCATAATTGAAATGCATGTCTAGTATGCAAGTCCACATCTGAACTGGCATGCCCTTGCCTTCTGCATCAGTCATTCTCAAATGCAACTCATTGCCCCAATGGCTAGACAGAGAAAATAGGATCATGTGGCACATTAATGAATACCAAGTGAATTTTACATGCGGACCTGGAGTGTACATATTGTTCTTAATGGCCATCATCTGCTCATGCATCCTTTTTGACAAGTAACCTGCATAATCATATGGCTTCTCGGCTCCATAATCTTGGATATATGCTGCCATCATCATCAGAGACACCGGCATTCTATCTGATGCATCTCTTCCGAGCACATGACACAAGCTATGATAGGTTTTAACAAAATATTCCATGAATAGGCTGCATCGGAGAGGCTCTTCTTCTGAGTCAGGGATTTTGATCAAATCTCCATCAACTTCTTTTAATCTATGCTTGGCCAATTTATGAGACTTGTATGCATATCTACAAGTTTTGTATTTTTCCCTGAAAGCATTCAAATCTATGGGTACACCCGCAGTAGGGTCAAGGTTGAAGACAGTGGTAATATAGGCCTTAGTGAATCTAACGATAACACTACCATTTCCAGACAAGATAGACATGGTCTTAGGGTCATACCTAGTTGCTACAACTCTCATCAAGTCTATGTTTATGAAGACATCAGGGCATATTAATTTAGCTAAATCAAGGGTCTAGGCATGGCAGATTGGGGCTCTGTAATCACTTCGATTGTGCCAATGCTCAAACAGACTCCAAGCAGACATAGGGATCCTAGCATCTCAACAATCTACACAAAGATCATATATTTTATCATTGTTGCCAACCTCTCCTAAATTTGTCAGAGGTCTTGTTGTGTGGTTACACAACACGCCCCATTTTGACTTGGCAAAACAGGGACCCAACTTTTTTGGCTTTGCGTGTGTGTTCTTCTTGTTAGCGGTCTGGTAAAATTTAACCAATATAGATAATCCTGCACAATGGCTAGGGAAGTCATCATCATGAGGATAGTTTGTCAAAGTTCATATTTCATTTCATTAACCTCAAATTTGGAAAGAGCATTAAATTTCATGAAGGTTTGCCGTTTACATCACCCTGATATTCCTTAGGATGCGAAAGTTATGAACGGTCAAAATCTTGGTCAAACCTGATATTCATAAAAGGGGGGGGAAAGTCATCATCATATTTCTCAACATCAGTTATCTTACGAAAGATCACCCTGATTCGATTTATCACCTGATAAATTATATATTCGCGACCTGCAGACGTCATTTTTAGGTGGTGGTGATACTTACTCGTCAAATAACAGCATGTAGTTTGCGAAGATGATATTTCGAAACATCACCTGATATTTTGAATATAACCTTATCTTTCAAATATCATCCAGTCACCAAATATCACCCTAGAACTTTTATCCTAATGACATCATCCAACCCGATAACAAAGAGAATCAACATGATAATGACATCATTATCATTTTTTACCTCGCGGAGGTATATTTCCTAAAACCACCCTTTCATAAAACATGACGATGACGTCATAGTGCTTCAACGATAGACTAAACCAATATCATGGTGACGTCATCATGATATTCCGAGAGAGGCTAATTAAGTAATGCATAGGGTCATCATCCTTTTCAAAATATCACCTGATATTTCAAACATCACCTGACCTTTTATAACATGACCCGATGGTCCGAAAATAACCCGATATACCGACATAAGTTTCCCGCTAAGATGCAGATGGTCATATTATGAGACGGTCATATTTTGAATATCACCTGATGTTCAAATCATCACCCGATATTTCAAAAGATCATCCTCCTCTTCTTGCCATGTGACATTGAATGCTCATTAATGCGGTAGGTGTTTCCCGCTGATGGTTAGCGCGATGGTCACACCTGGCAACCTCTGGAGGTCTCCATACGAAAACTTAATGATTATGATAGATTTAATTACATTGTGCCCTAACTAACCATATAAATGGGTTTAGAATGAATTCATAACATCATTATGCACTTAACTCGCGATAAGATCAGTTCTTATACAGAGCCGAGCTTTCAAACCTTCCTACGAACGACCTGCAGATGTATATAGCTTGAATCAGAATGAGAGGCGTGATTATCAACAGTATCAGGATTATCCCATATAATCATCATTGTAATTCAAAGGGATAAGCGCACCAGGTAAGTAATTGAAACCCTCTTGTTGTTATTCTATGCATGTCTAGGTAAAATGATGTTCATTGATTTGAAGTAGGATTTCTGTATATCATGATGAAATAACTGTTTAATAAGCATATGCATGATGCCATAAAGATGTAGAATATATATATATGCATGCATGAGATGAAGTATCAATCTTGAGACTAGTTCTCGGTATTGCAAGAAATCATGGCGGACAAAAGATTGATGAAGTCCGAGGCAGAATTTGTTAAGCCAATGTTTGCACAGCCTGAAGGTGTGCAATTCAAGTATGGAACTCTAGGTGACACTCACCAGGGTAATACAGATTTACTTGCATGGGAAAACAAGATCAACATTAATAATGAGGATGCTCTGCTTGAGGCCGTTTTTGTGTCCGGGATGTGGAATGCAGCTGGTTTTCCATACTCCATGGAAGCTCCTGAACTGGTTATTGAGTGTGCCAGAAATTATAATCCCCAGACAAGGAGGGTAGAGAAACATGGGAGAGTATATGCAGACTTATCTATCAAGTGTCTTTCCGCCATGTTCAATTTGCCATTAGGTAAGAATGTTGTAAGTATTGACCTGAAGAAGCTGGAAACAGAATATGAAGTTAATAAGAAGGTTGCTAGGAAGAGAATGTACGGCTGGAGAGCCAAAAATAGTTCTTATACAGTCGTAGCCAAGTTGCCTGTTCATTTATATAAATTTGACTTTGATGGCGAGTATCAGTTCATGATCACCCTACTCGGTCGGGCAACAGGACAGCCAACAGCTGGAAGTTTCAAAGATTGGATATATGGAGTCATCCTGATGTGCTTATACACTAAGAACAGACCATTATCAACCAAAATGATAAGTGATTCTCTGGATGAGCAACTAAAAAACCTAGGAGGCACAGAATGTGCTTTCTATATGACCTCATACATTGTTTATGCATGTGCCTATAAAGGTACATTTAATGGATTGACTACAGAGGGGAAGATTGGTGGCACCACCAATGATGCACATATCTGGGACCATTACCTCCAGTTACAAAGAGTTAATTACCTCCAGGATTATAAATTGGTGAATGATGCATTCTCTATGTATCTATTGAGGACCATGGAGGAAGATAGAACCAAGAGACTGAGCATGGAAGCTCAAGAGGTAATATACAGGCATGGAGCCTGGTTCATTCAATTTGCAACCTTTTCATACATTAGGGTTGAAGGATTTCAAGACTACCCTCTCATGCTCCAAAGATATCCAACTGATGCTGTAGTATTAATGGAGTTCATGAGGTAGATTGTAACAATATTGGATGCCTACAAAGCTAATAACAAGCTTCCTCCAGTATTACTTCCAGTAACAATGGGCTGGTATATGTGCGGGAGCATTTCATCATCATCATTGCAAATAATTGACAATCTTAAGCAAATAATACAAATATGCAGACATCCCATAGATAGCTAAACATATTCAGCATATTTGAGGATAAAGCATGTCAAAATTGACAAATATCATGTAAAGATTTAAAGATAGACACAATATTTGAAGTATATCCTACATAGAAATAACTCTCTGTGCAACATCATTACAAGAAACATTATCTTACTGATGAGATCTATGTATGGCCCCAAAATGGAAACAGCAACACACATCAACCTCTGAGTAACGTCATAAGATTAAGACCTAATCACCAGAGCCTTGGGATCATGAATTCTTTGAATTCATTGTATCTTTCACGATGAATAAAGGTTAATGTGTACTTTTGTTCTATGTTTGTTTATGACTAACATCATGATCCACATAAATTGGCGCTAGAAGGAGGGCCATAGGACGAGGATCATCATCAGTTATTCAGGTGATGATAAAGATTGTAAGGTAACACTCAGACACCGCTAAATTTCCAGAGCTAGACGTAAATATTTGTTGTTCTAAATTGATATACACTAATCCTGTGTAAAGATTCTGAAATCAGTCATAAATATTGCAATCTTTACAGTAGATCAACATGTATTTGCAAAGATCACCCTTATTTCGAGTACATTTGTCCAAGCTTTGAGGTATCCTGCTTTACAAACCCGATATCAACCTGTGAATGTTGCCAAACCAAAAATCACCTCCTATTTGCAGTATAGCTGCAAATATTCTGTAAATACTGGGTCAATTTTCAATCCTGACCATAAATATAGTCACTACTGGCATATTCCAACTGATATTTACAAAGTTCCAGCCAATTCGCCTCAAAATTGAGAAACCCTGGCTCACAGGATAAATACCAGGTCACGATCCTCCAGACCTTTTGACGAATTACCTGTTAGAGGGTTCAGACCTAGAACCATAGATATCCATCACACTCTAGGGTCTAGTGCATCAGGAGAATCACCAGAACCTCCCCCTGTAACTCCTATTGGTTTACAGGTACCTTCAGGGTTATCTGTGACACCTCCTGCCGGCCTCAACCCCAGGTTCAACCTCATCCAACTGTACCATAGGCTCAACCTCCTCCGGTTGCAATGTCTTTCTTTGCAACAAAGTCACCACTGACCTTCACTGCATATCACGAGTTGCCAAAGAATCTGGACAAACTTTGTCCAAAATATCATCCTTATCAGGATGCTGATGATCATATCAAAACCTTTAAAGAAGCCTGCTGTAGGGCCAGAATAGAGCATCAGGACGTTGTATGCAAATTATTTCTTTTTTCCTTAGGAGAAGAGGCCTATAATTGGTTTATTAGTCTTGGTCAGAGTTATGTCGGTTCATGGGCAGTCCTAGAGAAAGCTTTCACTGATAGGTTCAAAGTACCTATTGATCCTTCAATGAACTATCACCTATTTGCCACAATCAAGCAGTTTGAGGGAGAACCTATCGCCAATTTCAATGCTAGGTTCTAGAAAATGCTATCCAAGTTAGTTACCCCATATGCTGTAGGAAATGCTGCTACCAGGAGTATCTATTACTCAGTGCTGGATCCATTAACTTCCATGTTCATCAGGAGAACACATCCTGAAATCACAACTTTGACAAGAGCTTTTCAAGAAGCTATCAAAGTGAATCAGCAGTTAGTCCCTGCTCCTACTCCAAATATTGCATTCCCTACATTGCCTGGCATGTATCCGACATATCCTACACAATATCCTCCCCAACCATAGTATAATGGAGCTATGATGCCTCTAGCAATAATGCCAACACCATTGCAGATATCTCCATTGAGTATCATGCCTCCTCTTCCTAATGGGAATGGTCAAGTGCCTCAATATTCTGCACAAGCACCAACACCTCAGGGTGTGGATCAGAACAATAACACTGGATCCTCTTTCTTCAAGCCTCAAACTGAAAATGTAGTGGCTAAAGCTCAGGAGGAGAAAGAAGAAATTAAAGAAATCTCTGCTCAACTAAGAAAATTAACTACTGAGGTCACTCATTTGAGGAATCAGAACTTCTATTCTCAGCCTAACCAAAACAGAGGCTATAACAATGACAGATCTAGTTATCCTGATAGGGGGTACAACAACAATAATTTCAACAACAATAGCGGTGGAAATAATAATAACCCTCAAAGACAGTCTAGAGTATGGAACTCTAGACCAAATAATGGTTCCTTACCATCACCTTTAGATAATCAGCCACCTACTAAAGCTAAACAGACTACTAGAGTCAATCTTGCTGAGGCAGACCTCACCAATTGGTGTAGAATACACAATACAAATGCCCATGCAGAATTAGACTGTCCACAATTTAGAATTGCTGCTAGCATTTTCCAGACAGAAGTATCTAATACTTCTGGAAACCCACCTCAAGTGGAAGGAAATGAAATTGTCCCTTGTGGATATGACTCTGCATTTGTATTAGAAAGGTATACTGATCAGCATCATCAGCAGACTATGTCATCCCACAAGAATTACAACCTGGTATGTGAAGAATCTGCCATGGCTTTTGAGTCAAATTATGTTTTCCCTTTTGAAGATGAGAATGAGCCATCCAATGAGCCTGAAGAGGTGCATGCTTACCAGCAGCAATATCAGGGTAAGCACAATTATAATCTGAGAAGTAATTCTAACAGGCCTACTGGTCCATTAACTAGTTCCTTGCCTCTGAATAATTTTAACACACCTCCTGATCCCAAGGCAAGTAACAATCTGGGATTTCCAAACGTAAATGCACAGTATCTGTCACCACAAAGCACAGTATCAAAGGTTGTTGGCCTACCTCATGAGCCTGACAAACTAGTCACATATCTGGCAGATGAGATGAAGAAGGTAAAGATTAGCTTGTCTCTATCAAAGTTGTTGAAAACTCCTGCAATTAAGAAGGATTCATGAAATCACTAGATGATCTTGCTCCTAAAGAGGATAGTCATTCCCCACGTCAGCCTAGCAATAGGGATCATGTTCCTAAAGATAACACTGTCAAACATAAAGTGCCAGCTACTGTCCAAGCTGCAGAAACTTCCCACATGACCTTGTACAGGGACAAAAGTGAATCACCACCTTTCCTCCTTACTATAAGGATGTTCAGCAGGAACTTACTCAACTGTTTGGTAGATTTAGGTGTATCTACAAATGTCATGCCCATGTCTATATGCAATGCTTTAGGGCTACATCATGCTAAATCCTTAAAGAAGGTAACACAGCTAGATAAAATAGAAGTAAGTGTGGTAGGGGAATTAACTCATATCCACATGCAACTAGCATATGATCCTAAGATCCAATATTGCATCGATATCTAGGTAGTAGATATACTTGATACATATGGGATGTTGCTCAGTAGGGACTGGTCTAAAACCCTCAATGGATACATGTCTACTGACTTCAGTCAAATGTGGTTACCTTGGAAAGGGATACCCAATCAGATAAGAATAGATGCTGAGCCTAGAATGAAGCACATGATCACCGAGTACAACAAAACAAACGAGATCATGTACATGGATATTGAGCCCGGAGTTTATGCCATTAGACCACAGACTATCAAGATAGAAGAGATACTAATGCTTGACTTTCATCATCATCATGATGATCATTAGAAGGACATACTGACTGTAGAACCAGATAGTAATTTTAAGAATGAAAATGAAATAGATCGCTTCAGAAACTTTGGGATGCATCTGTCCAAGCAGGTAAAACGTTGTCGATTTTTAGATATGCCTGTTCATGACATTTTGATTGATGGTTGGTGCAGATTACATGATGAGGCACATTCAGAGAAAACTTGTGAAACATGCTTAGATATGATGGAGCTGGAGCGGACTTACAGTGTAGCATCATCATCATCCGAGGTAAGTTCCATATCTAGTGATGATGATGATACTAACTTTTGTTTGTTTTCTGCAGGACACACCAGTGAGGTAACAAATCATGATGAGGATCATATCTTGAGAATAGAAGAAATTCTGGTATATAACCAGATAAATGTTAAGAAGAAAGAAAAGATCATCCCTAGGAGTGATTGTCTGATGGAGTCAGATTATGAACTGTCTGATGAAGACAGGGGTAGTAACCTGACCAGATTCGAAGGGTTTTTATCAGGAGAAATTAAAAAGACGATAGAACAAAAGAAGCATCCATAGGATGCGCTGACTGAAGGATGGTGTAGGTTGCATGAGGCACATCACTCAGAAACCGCCTGCTCACTATGTTTACATATTTTAAAGAGGCATATAGTGCCTGATCCATAAAATCATCCTCCTGATGTTGAAAAGAAAGAAAATGAGTCAGCTTCACAAAAGAAAGAAAAGATGAGTTCTAAGAATGCTGAAATTCCTAAGTTAAAATGGATATCAGGTGGAGCAGCTGCCAGAGCTACAAAGAAAAGGGAAAGTTTAGCTAAGCCTCCTGCTGAAGATAAATCCTGGATCCTTAGATTTGATGGATCCAAGTCCAAACAAGGAGCTGGAGTAGGGATTGATCTCATTGATCCATCAAGAAAGTCCTACAGTTCCCCTATACTAACAATGTGACTGAGTATGAAGCTCTGATTCACGGGATACTGTTTGCTCTCAAGAAGAAGGTAAAAATTATGCATGTCTTTGGAGACTCAGAATTAGTTGTCAGATAGGTAAGAGGAATTTACTCTTGCAACTATAAGAAATTGTCAAATTATAGACACAGAGTGTGGGATTTGATTGAAGACTTTGATGCATTTAATATCACCCCCGTACCTAGAGAATAGAACCATAGGGCAGATGCCTTAGCACAGGCTACCAGTACGTTAGAGCCCTTGCCTATATCGGGCCTAAAGAGTTTTTTAGTAGAGTTGGTATCAGTGCCTTTAGTACCTGATAATGTTACTAACCTCCAAGTTTTTGATGATGATCAACATATCCTTGATTTCATCTCTAACAGAGACATATTTGATGCTCAGATCATAGATGAGAACAATGTGGAAGATCATGTTTGGGACGAAGATGAAATATTAGAGTTGCCTAGCAACAGGATTCCCAAAGGGATGATAGAGTTAGAAAGAGCCTTTGACTTGGATAATATGCTGAAGCAGAGGGATCTTCCAAAAGCTGATGGAGGACAGTATTCACAAGTGAATATTGGACAAAATGAAGACAAGAGAAATGTCTTGATTGGTAAAGTTTGCACACCAGAAGAGTTAGAAGGAATAACTCAGGCCCTTAATGATTACATCCATGTAATTGCATGGACCTATGATGAGTTGAAGACATATGACACGTCAGTCATAACTCACACTATACCTCTCAAGCCAGATGCTAAACCTTTTAGACAGAAGCAAAGGCCAGTCAATGCTTTGCTTGAACCAATAATTTTTTAAGAAGTCAAGAAGTTGTTAAATGCCAAGATCATATTTCCTGTGAGGCACTCCACTTGGGTGGCTAATCTAGTGCCAGTGAGAAAGAAGAATGGAGACATCAGACTGTGTGTAGACTTCAGGAACCTGAACAGAGCATCAGAGAAAGACAATTACCCTTTACCCTCATTGGATGAAGTTCTGCAGATTGTAAATGGTGCTAAAATGATGTCCTTTCTTGATGGCTTTTCTGGTTATAATCAGGTAATGGTTGACAAGATTGAGAGACTGAAAACTGCCTTCACCACAAAGTGGGGGATCTTTGCTTATAGACGCATGTCATTTGGGCTGATAAATGCTGGAGCAACATTCCAGTGAGCGATGGACATAGCCTTCAGAGGCTTAATAGGAAAATGCATAGTCATCTACATGGATGACCTAACAGTGTTCTCCAAAGAAAGAACAAATCATGTAACAGATCTCAGAAATGTACTGAAAAAATGTGAAGAATATGGGATATCATTAAACCCCAAGAAATGCATATTCGGGGGTGACGACAGGAAAGTTGCTAGGCCACCTGATAACTAAAAATGGGATTATCATTGATCCTGATAGGGTGGAGTCCATTATGAAATTATAGCTTCCAGGAAGTTTGAAAGAGCTCAAATCTTACTTTGGTAAGATAAATTTTGTCAGAAAATTCATTACCGGCTTTGCTGAGATAGTGAGACCTTTAAATGCTATGCTAAAAAGGATGCAAAGATTGAATGGACATCAGAGGCTAAGGTAGCTTTTGAAGATATAAAGAAAGCAATATCTAAAGCTCCAGTGCTGATTAGTCCGGACTACACCAAGGACTTCTATATTTATTCATTTGCTTCAGAACATACCTCTGCAGCAGTGCTAACTCAGAGAAATGAAGAAAGGAAGAGAAACCTATAGCATTCATGAGCTGTCCTTTCAAAGATGTTGAATTAAGATATATAGATGTTGAGAGGCAGGCTCTTTCTTTGGTCCGAGCAGTGAAGAAATTCAAGCACTATATCCTAAGAAGCAAAATGATTGTTGTGGTGCCTGATGCAGCAGTAAAGATGTTGTTAATGCAGAGTGAGCCTGGTGAAAAGAAGGCAAAGTGGATCACAGTCCTACAAGAATATGACATGGAAATCACACCCATGAAACTGGTAAGAGGACAGGTTTTAAGCCAAATGATATCAGAAGTTGATCCAAATATCATAAGTCAGCAGTATGTTATTAATGAGAAGGACAAGAGAGAATAGTACTCAGATATCAGGCATATCCTGATCACATGAAGATGTCCTCCTAGACTGCAGGCTTCACAAAGAAGAGCCCTGAAAATAAAGTCCCAGAAGTACATGATGAAAGCAGGAGTACTTTTTGTAAATGGGAAAATGAGATTGATCAATAAAGATAAATAAACCCAAACATCAATGAAATATGCAAATAACAAGAATAGATGAATGAAGTACAAACTTACAAAACCTGTTACCCTGCGGCTTCCATTGTTCGCCTATCTGTTCTCGACCTTGATGCTGAAGAAGATTGGCCCTTAGGGAGCTTGCTTCCTTGCTTGTTGACGGTGACAAGAACGGAATGGCTGAGATACAATATGTGATTGAAGATGAACTTCAACACACTAATGATGGAAGATATGGGATGACTAGAATGAGGAGGAGAAATTGGGCATTATGATGATGCCAGAAGAAGATTTCCTAGAGGAAATTAGGCAGGGATTTGATGCCAGAATGAATGTCCTTAATTGCTTAGAGAGGGGTCTTATTTATAGAGTTTCTGAAAAGAGAATGGAGGGTGAGGATCAACTGATGAGATCAATGGCTCTCATTTTTTGTGAATCTTTAATTCATAATGGATGACTTAAAATTTTATTTTTAATGAGAGTGGATTATGACAAATTGAATTTTTTAATTCAATTAGTGGAGGACAATTGAATTAAAAATTCAATTAGTGGAAGAGTGGAGGATAATTGAATTAAAAATTCAATTAGTGGATGACCATTGAATTAAAAATTCAATTAGTGGATGACCATTGAATTAAAAATTCAATTAGTGGAGGACAATTGAATTAAAAATTCAATTTTGGAGGATAGTGGGGGACAATTGAATTAAAAATTCAATTTTGGATAATTGAGGGTATTAGCTAATTAAATATTAAGAATATTTAATTATATGTGCCACATGGTGAGGTGGAAGAGATGAGGTGGAAAGATGAGGTGGATTGATGAGGTGGATTGATGAAGTGGATTTTGTGAGGTGGATTTAGGATTTGAGACATTAGAAGAATTTAGGGATTTTTAATTAAATAAAATGATTTTATTTAATTAGTGGAAGAGTGGAGGATAATTGAATTAAAAATTCAATTAGTGGAGGACCATTGAATTAAAAATTCAATTAGTGGATGACCATTGAATTAAAAATTTAATTAGTGGAGGACAATTGAATTAAAAATTCAATTTTGGAGGATAGTGGGGGACAATTGAATTAAAAATTCAATTTTGGGTAATTGAGGATATTAGCTAATTAAATATTAAGAATATTTAATTATATGTGCCACATGGTGAGGTGGAAGAGATGAGGTGACACTTTTCAAGAAAAATTATGAGGGAATATACCTGTTGGTGCCTGCATCATCAATCGGGTTTTAGGTTATTGGCTTGCAGGGACCTTCCCAGGATTTCATGAAGTTTCTAAGTCTTGGACCCTATCAGTGTTTTGCAACATCATCAAGATATTTTGAAAGTAGGGGTCATCATCATCATCATCATGTTCCCAGACATCCCCCTGATGTTTCTTGCATGGGTCGTTTATCGTCATGTCTAGATATCCTGTGGGGGTCATCATGCATTTGCCAACCCAACCTTTGCCGCGGGGTGATATTTTAACATCGGGTGATCTTAGTCAAGATCATCCTGATGTTGGCGCTATGAAATTTCTAAGTATGACCCGATTTTTCATCAGGGTCATCATATTTGAATATCGGGTGATCTTTGTTAAGATCACCCTGATGTTATTTTGTTACCTCATGTTTGTTCAACATCAGAATGCTGCTGATGTCATGTTCCTGCAGGGGTGATATCCGCTCGACCTTTGCCTTCATCTTTTTCTCTGCAAGATGATATTCTCAATATCGGGTGATATTCCAATTATCGGGTCATCTTCTGAATATCACCCTTGCTCTAAATGCGACGATGACATCATCCAGATATGTGGAGATGTGCAGTATGCGGATATGATGGTGACGTCATCAGGATATATCAAGATGATATTTTATGTGAAGGCAGGGTTGGTCATCAGGAGGATATCCGATGATCAGGACATTTGCAGATAATATGATGATGCTGACGTCAGGGAGATATCCACCTATCGGCTTCATGCATTGTCCAGTGGGGGGTGATCTTTCCAGATATCAGTCATATTCAAACATCACCCCAATGTTTCATTAGAGCTACAATACACCCTGATATTTTGTGGGGGGTGATATTTCTAAATATCGGGTGATCTTACAAATATCACCCCAACGCCAATATGATGGTGACATCATCCGAATATGAGGAGGTGCGCGATGGGTAGATATGCTGATGACGTTAGCAAGATATGACGATGACGTCATCAGGATGTTCAATTATCAGGGTGATATCTTTTATCAGGTGGTGCGAATTATCTGGATGAGCTCAACAGGATGTTTGCTGACGTCAGTAGGATATGACAGTGACGTCATCAAGATTTTCATCAGCCAGACATTTGGTATCGGCAAGGCAAGAGGATCTTTCTCCAACGCATCAGGTTGTGCCGATGAAGGCAATCGTCATGAAGGCAAGGTTGGTCATCAGGATGTTATTTTTTTACATATGGTGATGAGGTCCAGATATGCTTTCCCACAGGGTGATATTTTCTGCGGGGTGATATTTCATATCAGAGTGATATGAATTATCAGGAGGTTATCATGTAGTATGATGCTGACGTCAGGGTGATATTTTTTACATATGGTGCTGAGGCCTGCTGACGTCAGGGTGATATTTCAAGCAACAGGATATCATGTTGAAGGATGATGATGATGAAGGCTTATACTAGCGTCGTCGGGAGCAAAAGCACCGACATCATGCATGCTCATGGCCCAATATATAAAGTATTGAGAAGGTTGCCGCGGGGTGCATGTGGGATAATCGGCTTCCTACATATTTTCAAATATCAGGTGATATTTCTTGGCGGGAAAAGCTGCGAATGCATAGTCTACTACATTTCCCAAGGTTGCAGGTCTAGCATGCCGATTAATGGCAGTTGTTGCAAGGTATGGGCGATGGTGTGAATGGTCAAACTACCAAATTGAAGATGTGGATTCCCAGGTAGTGCACAGATTGAGGCCACTTCCTGTCTCCTCCTCCCCCTGATGCATTGAATGTTGAGCGCCATTTTCTCAAGATGCGTGGTATCTAGCGGATATTTTAATGCGCCATTGTACTGAACGCTAAGGACCTTCCTACTATATAAGTAGGTGATGCTACTCAATTCAAGGTTGGTTGTTGAAAACTGGACATATCTGGCTCTATAATAAGATACAACTAGTTGCGGTTGCTCTGTGCAGGTGATCTTATGAGTTTATGTATCTCCTGTTGTATGCCTCATGCATGAATCTACTGATTTCATGATTGGTTTTATATGAGTAATGCTGTATTTGCATGTGTTTTGTTAATTCTATCTCCAGTATTGCATGTGTCCTTCTTCTGAATCTAGATATCTAAGGGGTGTCTAGTATTCTAGGATATAGAGTTCCTGTATTGAATGCTTGATCTTTCAACTTCTGCTCAAAGGGTAGATTAAACTGTTTTCAGATTAAGTGTTGGGAAGGATATACTGCAGTAAGGATACCATAAGTAGAGATAACTTAACACTCTGTCTTGGGAAGTATCTGTAAGGCAGATACCATAACATCCCCTTGAAATCCAATTTTGGTGTGTTCATGCTGATCATTCACAGGTGTATGTCTACTGACTCCAAGCCCTGGATAGGCACCAATCTAGCTCTGCATTGAGATTACATACCAGGTCTTAGTTTTGCATCCACATACAAATCAAACTCATACTTCCAAAACAACCATTAGGACATTAGAAGTAGTTTAGGACCAAGATCCTCTGATTCACAACTAGACATAAGCCCAAAGCTAGCCCCTTTGCACTTATCCCACAGTTTTGGTCTTCATACAGGAGGATTTATTTGCTTTGTGTCAACATCCCAAGCAAACCCACAAGCATATTCTTATGGGTGTTGAATAGGGAATACCCCCCTAGGTTTTGCAGAGCCTAAAGAAGAAGAGGAGATAAAAATAGAGTCTATCTCCTACACTATTGGCCCCTGGCCCAAAGATCCTATTGATCACTGATGGCTACCTTGTAGGGAAATCTGGGAATGAGCATCCTATCAAGGAAAAAAACCAACAATACCTAAGATGCCTAGAAAGGCATGAAGCAGATAAAGTGTTAATGGAGCTACATGATAGGTTTGGAACAACACATGGGTCATCTTCGGCCACTACACATGCAATCCTCAGAGCAGGATACTACTGGCCCACAATTTTCAAAGATACTGCCAAACATACCAAGTGTTGCCATACATGTCAGGTGGCTACTAACAGAGAGAGATATGCTGCTCAACCCCTGCAGCCAGTGATGGAAGAGCACCCATTTGCACAATGGGGCATGGATTTTATAGGACCAATTAATCCTCTATCATCATTGGGCCACAGGTACGTTTTAACCATTACTGACTACTGTACTAGGTGGACTGAAGCCACTAGCAGCAAGACTTGCAGTGCAGAAGATGTCATCAGATTTCTGGAAAGTAATATAATCACCAGGTATGGAGTACCCTATGCTCTGGTAAGTGATAATGGCTCTGCTTTCGCTTCAACTAAATTGTCAAGTTGGGCCTTTGATTATGGAATCATATTGAAATTCTCATCTAATTATTATCCCCAAGGGAATGGATTGGCAGAATCCACTAACAAAAATTTGTTGAATATCATAAAGAAGTTAGTAGACAAGAACCCTAGGGAATGGAATACACTTCTGAAATATGCCTTATGGGTAGACAGAACCAGAAACAAAGCTGCATTAGGAAACTCGCCTTATCATTTAGTCTATGGGGTGGATCCCATCCTCCCTGTTAACCTAAAGATTCCTACCCTACAATTTGCCCAAGAGTACCTAGGCATAGACAATAACCAAGAAGTCAGGTTGCTTCAGTTGATGCACCTGGAAGAGAAAACAAGTCAGGCAATTGATCAATTTGCCAAACATCAGGCTATTGTCCTTATGTGGGATAAAGCCCATGAGAGGAAAGGAGACCATGGTAAGTTTGACAAATTATGGATAGGTCCTTTCCAAATTTTTGAAATATTAGGAGACAATACTTTCAGGCTTAAGAACTTGACAGGTGAGGATGTTCCATTACTAGTTAATGGACAGTTCCTCAAACATTATTTCCAAGTCTAAGTAACTTCATGTCAGTCAGGTGTATCATAATGTATATTTGTATAGTTGTTTGTACAGTGTTTTTGTTTTGTTTTTGCTTTGTTTGCTTGTTGAGTTTTGGTTTTGGTTAGTCAAGATGATGCAGCTCATCACCTAAGAAAATAACAAAATTGTTAAGATTCAAGTGATGAGAACACATTTATATATAGGTTCTGACTCATTTTGAGAAAGTCATCATGATCAGATCTGTGATATCCTGTCATTAGGGTACCTTTTCTTAACCAAAGTGATTTCTTCACAATGACTCACCTAACAGCCTTGGGTTTGTTAAACACACAAGTATAGGTGTTAAGTGAAAAATCTAAAGGGACTCCCTTGCTACCAATGCAATCTCCAACCTAAAATAGCAAGTGACCATACCTTGCATTTTGAGCTTACATGATGATATCATATATATAAAGTATAAATGTTAAAAAAATAATAATAAAAAGATATATAATAAAATTAGGTCATCTAAGTAACCTTACTGGGGCTATAGACGCCTGCTGGCAGTGGGGCTCTACTTGGGGAGATTGTATAGATAACCTTGCCAGGGCTATGGATGTCTGCTAGCAGCAAGGCTCTATCCAGGTTGGCTATAAGGGATGATCTCAAACTATGTAGCTTAATACCAGTTACTCATGTTTTCAACTTGCTTTCAAGATGAGGATAATTAATCATTTGCACACTACTGATCCTTTGTTAGCATTGTTACCATAAGGACATTTTATCATTTAGAAAGATTATGAAACTTGTGCTTGAAGAGAGTTAGAATGATATATATGAATGTGATCTCATCACTTGAATCATTGGAATTTGGTTGTTTTCTTTGGTGGCAAGTTGTGTGGTTACACAACATGCCCCATTTTGACTTGGCAAAATAGGGACCCAACTTTTTTGGCTTTGCGTGTGTGTTCTTCTTGCTGGCAGTCTGGTAAAATTCAACCAATACAGATAATCCTACATAATGGCTAAGGAAGTCATCATCATGAGGATAGTTTGTCAAAGTTCATATTTCATTTCATTAACCTCAAATTTGGAAATAGCATTAAATTTCATGAAGGTTTGCCTTTTACATCACCCTGATATTCCTTAGGATGCGAAAGTTATGAACGGTCAAAATCTTGGTCAAACCTGATATTCATAAAAGGGGGGGGGGGGGGGGGTAAGTCATCATCATATTTCTCAACATCAGTTATCTTATGAAAGATCACCCTGATCTGATTTATCACCTGATAAATTATATGTTCGCGACCTGCAGACGTCATTTTTAGGTGGTGGTGATACTTACTCGTCAAATAACAGCATGTAGTCCGCGAAGATGATATTTCGAAACATCACCCGATATTTTGAATATAACCTTATCTTTCAAATATCATCCGGTCACCAAATATCACCCTAGAACTTTTATCCTGATGACATCATCCAACCCGATAACAAAGAGAATCAACATGATAATGACATCATTATCATTTTTTACCTCGCGGAGGTATATTTCCTAAAACCACCCTTTCATAAAACATGACGCTGACGTCATAGTGCTTCAACAATAGACTAAACCAATATCATGGTGACGTCATCATGATATTCTGAGAGAGGCTACTTAAGCAATGCATAGGGTCATCATCCTTTTCAAAATATCACCCGATATTTCGAACATCACCTGATCTTTTATAACATGACCCGATGGTCTGAAAATAACCCGATATATCGACATAAGTTTCCCGCTAAGACGCAGATGGTCATATTACGAGATGGTCATATTTTGAATATCACCCGATATTTCAAAAGATCATCCTCCTCTTCTTGCCATGCGACATTAAATGCTCATTAATGCGGTAGGTGTTTCCTGCTGATGGTTAGTGCGATGGTCACACCTGGCAACCTCTGGAGGTCTCCGTGCGGAAACTTAATGATTATGATAGATTTAATTAGATTGTGCCCTAACTGACCAAATAAATGGGTTTAGAATAAATTCATAATGTCATTATGCACTTAACTCACGATAAGATCAGTTCTTATATAGAGCCGAGCTTTCAAACCTTCCTACGAATGACCTGCAGATGTATACAGCTTGAATGAGAACGAAAGACGTGATTATCAATAGTATCAGGATTATCCCATATAATCATCATTGTAATTCAAAGGGATAAGCGCACCAGGTAAGTAATTGAAACCCTCTTGCTATTATTCTATGCATGTCCAGGTAAAATGATGTTCATTGATTTGAAGCTAGGATTTCTGTATATCATGATGAAATAATTGTTTAATAAGCATATGCATGATGCCATAAAGATGTAGAATATATATATATGCATGCATGAGATGAAGTATCAATCTTGAGACCAGTTCTCGGTATTGCAGGAAATCATGGCGAACAAAAGATTGATGAAGTCCGAGGCAGAATTTGTTAAGCCAATGTTTGCACAGCCTGAAGGTGTGCAATTCAACTATGGAACTATAGGTGACACTCACCAGGGTAATACAGATTTGGTTGCATGGGAAGACAAGATCAACATTAATAATGAGGATGCTCTGCTTGAGGCCGTTTTTGTGTCCGGGATGTGGAATGCAGTTGGTTTTCCATACTCCATGGAAGCTCCTGAACTGGTTATTGAGTGTGCCAAAAATTATAATCCCCAAACAAGGAGGGTAGAGAAACATGGGAGAGTATATGCAGACTTATCTATCAAGTGTCTTTCCGCCATGTTTAATTTGCCATTAGGTAAGAATGTTGTAAGTATTGACCTGAAGAAGCTGGAAACAGAATATGAAGTTAATAAGAAGGCTGCTAGGAAAAGAATGTACAGATGGAGAGCCAAAAATAGTTCTTATACAGCCATAGCCAAGTTGCCTGTTCATTTATATAAATTTGACTTTGATGAGGAGTATCAGTTCATGATCACCCTACTCAGTCGGGCAACAGGACAGCCAACAGCTGGAAGTTTCAAAGATTGGATGTATGGAGTCATCCTGATGTGCTTATACACTAAGAACAGGCCATTATTAGCCAAAATGATAAGTGATGCTCTGGATGAGCAACTAAAAAACCTAGGAGGCACAGAATGTGCTTTCTATATGACCTCATACATTGTTTATGCATGTGCCTATAAAGGTACATTTAATGGATTGACTACAGAGGGGAAGATTGGTGGCACCACCAATGATACACATATCTGGGACCATTACCTCCAGTTACAAAGAGTTAATTACCTCCAGGATTATAAATTGGTGAATGATGCATTCTCTATGCATCTAGTGAGGACCATGGAGGAAGATAGAACCAAGAGACTAAGCATGGAAGCTCAGGAGGTAATATACAGGCATGGAGCTTGGTTCATTCAATTTACAACCTTTTCATACATTAGGGTTGAAGGATTTCAAGACTACCCTCTCATGTTACCAAGATATCCAACTGATGTTGTAGTATTAATGGAGTTCATGAGGCAGATTGTAACAATATTGGATGCCTACAAAGCTAATAACAAGCTTCCTCCAGTATTATTTCCAGTAACAATGGGCTGGTATATGTGCCCAGATAGTGAAAATATTAAGAAAGCCATAGCTGGCTTAACCATGATGAAGTTACAACCATTTCCATTGATAAGACCATATGATCCTTATGGAAGGATGCAGAAGATCATGGGACAGTCCATTCACCAAAGGCATCTTGAAGATTTTTGGGCAGATTGCGAGGATGAGGCTGAAGCTCGAAGAAGAAGATATCAAAGGTTAACAATTAACCAAATTAGAACCTTTGGTTACATTTCCATCCCAACGCAAATGAAGAGGGATGATGGAAAGATAATGGCTGAAGAATATGAAGAGAAGAAGATATACAACGACACCATATCAGCCTTGGATCTTACAATGCAGGAAGACATCTCCTTGGATCCATTCACAGGCAGGATATTACAGCTAACCCAAGCTTGGGTTGATGAGCAAGTAAATATACTGAAGAAAAAAGGTGTGGCCCTTACAATAGATAACAAAAAGAAAGGACAAGAGCTCTCCACTGATGAATATGATGATTTCCTGAATGAAAAGAGGAAGTCCAAGGGAGACAAGTTGCCACCTCAACAAAAACAGAGCAAAAGACCTCCTAGAGGCAAGAAAACGGAAGAAGAACCCAAAGGGGTCATTATTGAGAGAATAATAGATACTGCTAAGGAAGCGGCAGCATCAGGAGAAGCATCAGCTTCGGGCCAAGCTTCAGCATCATCTGTGCCTCCTCCGTTGGATAAGCAAAAGTCAAAGAGAATACAAAGGGCTGATGTAGTGGTTACTGAGACCTATGAAGAGGGTCAGGCCTTACAGAAACAAATGGAAGAGGATATCCCTCTGGAAGAAGAGCCTGATGAAGAAGAAGGCCCTGTATTGTTCAAGAGAAAAAGAAAGGCACCTCAGGTGATTGCCCCCACACCGAAGAAAACAAGAACATCCATGAGGGGTGAAATAAGGCAAAGCCCCATTATGCTAAGAGGGGCAGGTAGTGAAATTTTCAAAAGGGAGTTACAACACAATGTACCACTTCCTACCATTGTGAAATTTAAAGCTGAACAAGCTGAAGAGCAGTTCAAAGAAACCTCTAGAGTAGTTCCAGGTGGTATTGTCTCATTAGAGGAAACGGTAGATTTATTTGATGATGATGTGGTTAAGGATGTAGCTGCTCAACAAATGGAGACACTTGTTGCAGGCACCCACATCACTCCTTTTGGGACCCCATCAGTACAGGGAACTGGAGAAAAACAACTCGAACAAGAAAAAGAAAGAAGCCCCGAGAAAATTGGACAGCAGATAGGGCTAGATGAGTTAGTTGAGCAGGTCACCAGCCCTGAAGTGGTGGACCTTTCATATATAAAGGATGCGAGTCCTCAGCATCAGACTAATGCACCTGATGAGGTGAGTAAAACTGAAGAAATAAAATTGATTGAAGTAGGAATGCATACTCTGGATTTGGGTCAGTCACAACAAGGTGTGGCTGGTGAACCTGAGATAGTGGAAGTCTGAGGAAAAGATGAGGAGGAAAAGGTCATATCATATGAGGATATCCTCCTGACTCAAGAGACTTCAGGAGATAAAGGAAAGTCAGATCATGACGATCTGAAAACTCAGGAAGAGGTGTATACTTCAGGTACAGAGAAAGATATGACGCAAGATCAGGCAGAGGCACCTAAGGTAGATGAAATAATATCCACTGATGCTGGCATATCTCAAGATGAGGAAATCAATAAAGTAGATGAAGTTAGAACGGAGGAAGCAAAAGATCAGGGTCATGATATTCGTGATGATCAACAGGATCACCCTCTAGGAAAAGAAGTTCCTCATCAGGAAGATGTACCAAAAGATCACTCTCATGAAGAGCATCATGAGGAAGAACAAAGAAAATCACCTTCTCCGTCAAACGCAGATGCACTTACGGGAGATCAAGGTGATGATCATGATGATGATGCAGGAAACCAAGGTACAAAGGATCAATATCCTTAGTGGTTGGAAAGATAAATTGTCACTGAAACAGGTATGGAAATTCAAGAATTTGATGTGTCTACATTATTTTCAGAAACATTAATAAAGCCCAAGAGGAAGGCCAGGTTGACCTCGGCCATTAGAAGGGATCCTACAATAGGTAGGAGGACAGCGCGGGTAGCACTCCCTACTGTAGATAAAGAGAAAGTTAAAATCACTCTGGATGAATTCCAGATTAGCACAGTGGATTTGGGGTTTACTAATGAAGACCAGGAGGGTCAAGAGGGAAAAGACATAATTGATTCTTTGATGCAGAAAATCAAAAGAGAAAAGCATAGAAATAAGCAACACAAAGAGCACATTGCTCAGTTACATACATATGTAAAAGGGTTAATTAACCCTGAGGATACTTCAACTGATCATGCAGTCCCATTAACTGCTATTTCCCAAGAGGACGTAAATAAGTTGGATCTCATGAAACATGAGTCATCCATATTGAGAACGTGGATGTACTCCACATTTGACATAGTAAAGGAAGTAGTAAAGGCCTCTTTGAAGAGGTGGAATTCCCTTAGTGGCTCCAGGAAGAAGGTAGATAAATTGCAAATGGGACAGGGAAAAGGTCTTTCCAATTGGAGAAGATATTGGCTATCCTGAAAGAAATAAGGAGGATCAACCCTCAGATACTTATACATAAGCAAGTGCTGAATAACAACAATTCATTATTGATAGATATATGGTATGAAGACATCCAATTTGAATGTGATGTACTCAAAAGATTCAACAATAAGTTGAGAGAAATCAGCATGAGGCTACATGATATGATGTCTTTTGAAGCAAAAATTTTGGAAATGTTGGAAGGAAAGGTGGAAGGAAAGATAGAAAATCAAGACGAGGAGTTTGCAATCCAAGCTCTACATAATAACTTCCAATTTGTTGCTGAGGATCCACTAGGCCAATTGACAGAAGAAGTCATGGATAGACTAGTGAGGACCAAGGTGAAAGTGGAAAATTATAATGAGACATTACACGGCAAAAGGAATAAACTGGATAGCATCCGAAGTAAATATCAAGCACATAAACATGCCATTATCAAAGCAAAGACTCAAGATGGTGGAGAAATAGATAAAAGAGTGCAGTTGTATGAAAATGTCAGGGTAGTTATGTAGGCTCATATACAAGGTCCCAGTCATCAGGATAATGAAGATACAGCAAGTGATGCACCTGATGATGAAGAGCATGAATTCGACAGGTAAATAAGGATGCAGCATAAAGCAGATATCACCTTCTGACACTTAAGGAAAATAAGTATTTCAGATTGTTGCCATTTGGCAACCTGTGCCACATGATAATGTTGACCAGGTCAAAGAAGAGTATTCGCAGTAGATGATCATAGATAAATCTTGATCGTAGATCATTTTTGTAACAGTTTTTCCTCACCTTATTCTATAAAAAGTGCAGGGATGTTTTATTTTGATTCATTCAAAACTTAATTGAAATCTGTTTGCTGAAGTATTCAGGACTCATTTCAAAGCTATTGTATATGTACATGTCTTTTGCATACTTAATGAAAGAGAAGAGCATTTTGATTACAAGTCTTCATAAATCTTGAGTAATCTGCATTTGAATTCTAGATATGTGCTTTGATTTGTTGCGTCCCTTGGAGTGCTCATCATTTTGCATATATTGTTTTCATTCATCATCCTTTGAAGTTTGCATCAACTGTATCTAGCTGTGGAACATCCTGGTGAACATATGGTTTGATTTCTTCTCCTAATGATAGTATCAAGTATGTATGTGGATCAATAACTGAAGGTTCAACATTAATTTGAAGTTTTCTTTCAATTTCAGAGCATTTCATCATCATCATTGCAAATAATTGACAATCTTAAGCAAACAATACAAATATGCAGACATCCCATAGATAACTGAACATATTTAGCATATTTGAGGATAAAGCATGTCGAAAATGACAAATATCATGTAAAGATTTAAAGATAGACACAATATTTGAAGTATATCCTACATAGAAATAACTCTCTGTGCAACATCATTACAGGAAACATTGTCTTATTGATGAGATCTACGTAAGGCCCCAAAATGGAAACAGCAACACACATCAACCTCTAAGTAACGTCATAAGATTAAGACCTAATCACCGGAGCCTTGGGATCATGAATTCTTTGAATTCATTGTATCCTTCAAGATGAATAAAGGTTAATGTGTACTTTTATTCTATGTTTGTTTATGACTAACATCATGATCAACAGGGCTCTTAGACGATCTGGGGCACTGAATCATGATATCTTCATCCAAGCTACGTTTTGAGGTCGAAGCCTCACCCAACTGACTCATTTTGTATTTTATGTAGGCAACCTAGGGCTTATGTAATTAACGGCTTCCCTAAATATCTCAGAAAATTCTTACAGATAGAGAACTAAGTGCAGGGGAGAGACAATGACTTACTGGTTTTTGACGCCACAGAGGTGCAGAATTATTTCCCCTTGCTCATTTTGATGATTCTCTGGCTCTGAATGCGATTTCTCCTTGAAGAATGACAAAAAATACCTTGAATTCCTATACCATTCTACATATTAATGGAGGTTGTGGCAACTATAACTCTACCATGCCATAGTCACTCGAAGATTTTCTTTGTTTGCATGTTTGAATTCGGACCGTTGATCATTTGTCACCTTTCTAAAATCCACGGCCTTGATTCACTAACTAGATTTGACAATCTTAGTCATCTTGGTTGACAAGTCACCGCCCAATGAGAATGAGCCAAATCATCTGCACATCAAATCATCTTCGGCACGGACTGGACGCATGTCACCTTTTCACGGCGTCGCAGTCGAAGAGGGCCCACCATACATCTACTGTGCAATGCTACGACATAGCAACCATGCGCCTTTATTATACTTTCTTTTTAATCGGTGGATGCCACGTGTCGTCATCTTGTCATCTCGTGGCGAATATTCCCTCTAAAAAGATTCCCATGTGCGCCAGCGCAGTCGTTGGATCTTAAGTTTGCTTTGCGGACCATTAACATTTTGACATGTGGTGGCGAACAGTTGACTAAGGCAAACACTTCATAGGCACCTTGGTTACATGGACAAGTGGCAGCCTGTCGTGGCGTCACGACCGGGTATTGACGTCATCCTGACATGCTCCGTGACGGTGCGATTTTCATTTTATAAGACTTTAAGACCTACCGGCGGCAATAGGTAATGACTAGGTTAAGGGGTCGGTCAACCCATGAGCACCAAGACTTAAGGTTGTGACTTAAAAGATCGACAACCGATGATAATGGTCAACACAAGAATATAACAATAAAGTGCATGACCTAAAGGAAAGGGGCAAAGGGCTTTCAAAACCGGACAGTTAGAAAAAAATTTAAAACCTAAAACCCTAACCCAAGGGGGGAACCACCAAGGCCATGGTAATATTTAGGTGTCTACATTTCTAAGAATGCATTAGTTTTTGGGTCGATGAATAATGATCACAATTTATCTTCGGTAATTTTTTCCTTCACCATATCATGAGACAATTTTAAGGAACAAAATTGATGACAAATTTCTCTATGGGTTGCCTATGTATTTATTTTCCTTCACTAAGATAGATTGAAGGAATAGGAGAGTATCAAATAAGGATCAAATGAGTGCAATCATGATTATGTTATTGGATTTCAAACTTTGTCAACAAAGATACACTATCAAATTCCTATTGATGAATTGCAAAGAATATTTGTTAAGGGCTTATTACCTACTATCCAAGCTGAGACAATGTACCTAAACAACTATTATTCTTCCATGGACTTGTGTGCAAATGTAAGAAACATTGAATTGAAACTTCTTAAGTCTAATGCACTTAAATATGGATCTCATCCTTCAAAATTTCAATAGGAAAATTTAGTTTTCAAAAGGGTGAAAATAAGCAAGAAAATCAACAAAATGCTCACCATGTTGCAGTTAATTTATAGTCAACTTCAGATGTTATGTAATCTAATTCCCAAGGTGAACTGAGAGACAATCCTAAATTATCTATTAATGTAATAAGATCATAGAATACATAAAGGAAAATAGATATGTAAACCAAAACACATTCAAATATAGAAGGGTTCTAACATATATGTCACTTCTATTCAAAATGAATGAAGGAAATATACAGAGAGGTAAGATGAACAAATGTACTCAAACTTGTATGGTGCCAACTAGATCATTGTGGCATGTGGCGTATGTGGACATCACCATGTATCAGATGCATACAGTGCCAATGTTATGATGTAGTTGTTGATGTTCCATGTGTCTAACTAGCCACCAACATGTGTAGCAATGTGTATAGCCACACTATCTAGATCCTTGAAGATCCGTAAACTCTTAATAATGCCCCTAAACCCTAAACCCTAACCCCTAACCCGTAAACCATAAACCATAAATAATGCCCCTAAGCCCTAACCCATAAACCCTAAACCCGAGAAACCCTAAACCCCTAAATCCTAAACCGCAAACCCCTAAACCCTAAACACTAAATCTCTCTCTCTCTCTCTCTCTCTCTCTCTCTCTCTCTCTCTCTCTCTCTCTCTCTCTCTCTCTCTCTCTCTCTCTCTCTCTCTCTCTCTCTCTCTCTCTCTCTCTCTCTCTCTCTCTCTCTCTCTCTCTCTCTCTCTCTCTCTCTCTCTCTCTCTCTCTCTCTCTCTCTCTCTCTCTCTCTCTAGATCCCACCAATTTTTCCCTATTTTACTATTTTCTACCTCTCCTCTCATCATTCTTCCCATCCAATGAACTTTAGTTTTATCTTGTTTCCATTTCATCCTACCAATTTATATCCCCGTCCCTCTTTTCATGTCCTAGTTTTCTTGTTTCCATTTGTTTAGTTGATAAGGGAGACAAATAGAGAGAGAGAGAGTCCTAGTTTTCTTGTCCATTTCCTTCATCGATAAGGGAGAGGGAGAATTAATAGAAGGGGAGAGATAGGAAGATATAGGAATGATAGGGGAGAGAGGCAAGAGATAGAGAGATAGGGAGAGATATAAGCTAGGTAGAGAGATATAGAGAGGAGATAGATAGGGAGAGATAGGGAGATAGACTAGAGTGACTAGAGAGATGTCTAGAGAGATAGCTAGATAGAGGAATGATAGGGGAGAGAGAGGCAAGAGATAGGGAGAGATAGATAGGTACAGAGAGAGAGGAGATAGATTGGGAGAGATAGAGGAGACAGAGCAAGAGATAGGGAGATATATAGAGAGTGAGTGAGATGTCTAGAGAGATAGGGAGAGAGATTGAGAGGTATAGGGATGATAGAGAGAGGGAGATAAGGGAGAGATAGGGAGATAGAGGTTTAGGGTTTAGGGGTTAAGGGTTAGGGATTAGGGGCATTATTTAGGGTTGAGGGATTTAGAGAGAGAGATACTTCTTTTGACATGCAACCCTAAACCTCTAAACCTTAAATAATGCCCCTAAACCCTTAACCCCTAAAACATATATAAACCCTAAATAATGCCCCTAAGCCCTAACCCGTAACCCATAAACCCTAAACCTGAGAAACCCTAAACCCCTAAATCCTAAACCCCAAACCCCTAAACCCTAAACACTAAACCCAAGCAACCCTAAACCTCTATCTTCCTATCTCCCAACTATCTCTATCGTTCCTCTACCTCTCAATCTCTCTCTCTATGTCTCTGGCCATGTCCCTCACTCTCCATTTCCCTATCTCTTCTGGCTATGTCTATGGGCCATGTGCCTCACTCTCTATATCTCCTTATTGGTCATCTCTCTCTAAACACTAAACCCTAAACTGTAAACCCTAAATAATGCTCCTAAATCTTAACCCCTAAACCCCTAAACCCAAGAAACCCTAAACCCCTATCTCCCTATCTCTATCATCCCTCTACCTCTCAATCCTTCTCCCTATCTCTCTGGATATCTCACTCACTCGACTCTATCTCCCTATCTCTCCCCTCTATCTCCTATATCTCTCCCTAGCTATATGTCTCCTCTCTCTCTAGCTATCTCCAAACCCAAGCAACCCTAAACCCCAAACCCCTAAACCCTAAATCAAATCAACTCTAAACCTCTATCTCCCTATCTCTATCATCCCTCTACCTCTCAATATCTCTTCCTATAATGTCCCTAGCCATGTGCCTCACTCTCTACCTCCCTATCCCTCTCCACAGTCTCCTCTATATCTCCCTATCATTCCTCTCTCTCTATAAATGTTGAACCTTAAACCTCTAAACCTGAACCCCTAACCCCTAAACAATAAACCCTAAACCCTAAATAATGGCCCTAAACCCTAACCCCTAACCTCTAAACCCGAGAAACCCTAAACCCCAAACCCAAGTAACCCTAAACGTCTATCTCCCTATCTCTCCCCCCCTCTCCCTATCGCCTTTGTCCCTCTACCTCTCAATCTCTCTCCCTATGTCTCTGGCCATGTCCCTCACTCTCTATCTCCCTATCTCTCCCCTCGGTCTCCTCTATATCTCCCTATTGGTCCTTTATCTCTCTCTAAACCCTAAACCCTAAACCTCTAAACCTTAACCCCTAACCCCAAAACCATAATCCCTAAATCTAAATAATACTCCTAAACACAACTAATCATAAATTAGGCGCCAAAAAAGGTGCTACATTAGGCGCTAAATAAGGCCCTTAGTCAGGAGCTAAATCAGACGCTAAATACGGCGATAAATAATGTGCTAAATACGACGCTAATTGGGCACTAAAGAAGGTGCTAATTAGACGCTAAATGTGGCATTGAAATAGGCGCTAATTTGTGCCTAATTTAGCACCTAGTTGTTCTGATCGGCGCGAAAAATGCCAAAAATAGCGCCATCCCAATAAATAGCACCAAATTTTCAAAAAATTGGAGAAAAAATACATTAAAATAGTGGATGGAAGCAAAAAATGGAGCAAAAAAGGGAGCTAATCACAGGGATTTGTTGTAGTGTTACAAGTTTACGAAATTAGGGTTTTAAGCATAATTGGACTTTAATTGATCAATTAATTAGCAAATCCAAGTTTCCTCTTCATTCTAAGGGGCACTAAATTTGTAGCAGAGTCCTCTTGCAAAAGATTGTGGCTTAACTCGATTTATGTCCTTGAATGTAAGGTGTGAAAGGAGGATTTAACCTTGAAATTGAAAATCCCTCTTTTTTCCTCGAAACAAGAATTATTTAATTAATTTGGAAGACATGTTAGGATGCAAGGTGGTGTTAGTGATGTGTCAAAAATGAAGGTGAATACATATCTCACTTTTTTAGTTACACTCAGTTTTCGACAAGGTATATCAGTATCTCTTCTTTTTTGTCTATTCTTCTATTCTTCTTCTCTCATTCTTACTTTTTGAATGCTAATTTACATGCCATTGTGCTACTAAATTTTGTGTAGATATGATACCTCACATTTCTTTCCTCAAAGTGTCAATGTAGGAAATGAATTTGTGTCCCATTTTTGCTTTATGGGCATAATATTTTTGCACTTGTATCAAGCTTTTGTTAGTAAATATTTCAATATTGGTAGTGCATACATGGTATTCTCCTCACATTTGATATAAGAGCCAAGATGGTTCCATGGTTTCCATGTAGTTGCATGTGATTTTCATGTACTAATGTGTGGTTTGCATGTACTTGCATGTTCTTGGCATGTGGGTTGCAAGTGCTTACATGTGATGGGTCCATGGTGATTTGGTTCTAGGTATTCCTCCATTTTAATTTGTTTGTCTAACAAGCTTATGGGAATTTATAGGAAGCAATCAGTTCATTATTAATCCTTGTATGAGTGAGAGTCTTGGAGTTGATCTTATTTTTTAGGATACAATATGGTACACTTGTAGAATGGAGAAGGTGGAACATTTTAGAGTTGGATGTGTGGTTGCATGTTGCATGGAGTTGACCTAGAGCTCTTGTTTAATAGTATGGAACTACCCTCTAGCATGGTGGTTGTGTGTTTTCATCATGTGGTCATGTGCAGCAGAGTGCTAATGCTAAGTGCTTGGCTTTGGCTCCCTTATTACATGGGAGAGCATTGGTTATCTTGACTACTATTTGGAGTGCTTATGTTGGGTGCTTGGTTTTATCCCTTAGCATTGGGAAGCACTAGATGATTATTCCCTAGATGCATGTAGGTTGTGGAGTTGATTCTTTGGTGACTTGGAATCTCCTAGAATAGCCTAGTTCCTCATTTTTCTTGTACATGGAGGACGTTGTGGAATTAGCTTGTTTGGTGGCTTAGATTTCTTGGACAACCCCTTTGGTCTTGTTGGATGGTTGTACTTAAATGTTATAGATTTATGGTTTTTGAATTTGTGTGCTTTGTAGATTTTCTATTCAAGATTTGTAATTTTGTTTATCTATGATAAGTCCATTATTTTGGTTTAATGATTTTGTTGTTTTATAGACTTGTGGGTCTTTGAGATGATAAGTGGATTCAGATTTGTGTGCATGTCTTTGACATGGATTTTTTGCAAGTTTTGCATGTTAACCAAAATATGTGGTTTTGTAGATCTGTGGAGAGACTTTTTCAAATTGTGAGTTCCTATGGGGGTTTTTCTAGATGCAATATACTTGTAGGTTTGCATGCACACTTTGTTCATGGTTTGAGGAGGCTGGTTGGCATTTTCTCGGTCTGGAAGTGTTGGTATGTGATCAGTCACTAGGCATTTCTATGATTGATCTTGCTAGATTCCTAAACTATAGTTGTCTCCAGTTGTGGATTTTCAACATCTTGGATTTGGGATTTGGAATTGATGTAAATGTCATGAAGAACCTCCCTTATTATCTCTTAGTGTATTTGTTCTATTTGTTATTAATTTAGAGTTGAGTCTATCTATTTTTGGGTCTACCTATTGGTGGGTCCATGTGCAATGTTCGAGATCTATGAGTTTTGTGGTTTTGTGGGTTATATATACCCATAAGTTGCATGGATAACTTGGATGTGGGTTGTCTATACCTATATATCTTCACAGTACTTATGGTGTCCTATGGTAGTGGGGTTTGGCTATAGACTATATATCACAGAGGTACATATTCTAGTTTGTTGGCCCTTTGGCCATTATGGTGCTCTAATGCTATGTAGTAGAGAGATAATGAGATTGATGGATGGAGTACTTGTGATTAATTTTTTTATTACTTTGGAATGCCCATGACATTCTTGTATTACTTTGGGTCACTTGCAGTTATATTTCTTGGAACTTGTAGTAGTTATCTTCTTTTGGAGATCGTAGTTTTACTTTGGCCTTTGGGAGTTCCTTGTGTTGCAGTTGAGCTCTTTGAAAGTGTGAGGGCCACAAGTGATCTTTAGTTAGATATGTTCATCACAATCCTATGAATAGCTCCACATCACTTATAGTGGGAACTTTGGCAATTATCTGATATTGTGCCATGGAGGACTCTAGATTTTTTTTTGCAATCTTGGCATGATATGGGTGCTCTTCAAAGCAAATCTATTAGTTGATGACGTGATATTCTATGTGGGAGATGTAAATCATGATGTTATGTGGAGTTTATGATTATGCAATTGGAACTTTGGCAATGATTTGAGGTAGTCTTCTAGTATTTAGTATGATGGTAATCTTGGGAGCTTTTAGAGATTGTAGTGATGCAGATGGAGTTTAGTTGGCATGAGATGGTTTGTTGGGTTCTCATGGATACTAGATAGACTTGGTTGAGGCGAGAGATCTCTAGTTATTTAGAGATTGAGTATTTTTAATGTCTCTTTGATGAGGTTTCAACAAAAAGATTGAGGAGCCTTCACCTAGAGTTGGATGTGAGTTTAGCATGGACTTGGAGGAGATTGCTCATGGAGAGAGTTAGTGTGACTCAGTGTATCTCAAGAGAAGCAATCTCATACCCCACTCTCGGTCCACTTGGCAAAGAATCATCTGATAGATATTGCCCACCTAATTACTTAGATGTATTTTGTTTATGTGCGTTGTCTTTTTATGGAAATGAGTCTTGAGATATGAATGTTAAATTTTGAGGGCTTATTTTAGAAGTACATGGCATGGTGTCTTTTTCCTTTGTCTTCTCATGTGCATGAATTTGTTCAAGAGGTAGTTTTTTGAGGAGTGCAAGGGATAGTTTTGGGCATATTCCCTAGTGATGGGAATAGTTATTAGTTTTATCTTCCTTCAATTGAGAATCTTACATCCTTGTTGATTTATTAGTTAATTGTTGTGTTTGAGATTGAGGTTGAAGTGGATAAAAATTTAGTTTACTAGATCACTAACCTGCTCTCTCTTGCCAACAAATTTTATATTTACTCTATAAAGTGCTTTATGCCACACATGTTTATGATTATTCTTGTTGGATTCATTCAAAGGCATTTTATTACAAGTTGGAAAAGTTGCTAAGAGATTTACTTTGGGCTAGTTCTAAGCAAGGCAAAGGATTTCATCTAGTGGCTTGGGATTTTTATCACCTCCCTAAAGTTTTTGGTGGTCTTGGCATGCTTGACATTCATCATCAAGGCATAATGTTCTATGCCAAATGGATTATTAAGGTAATTGATGGGTACAAAGCTTGGAAAATTCTTCTAAGAAATTTGCATCTCCTCAAGCCTCTTGTATGATCTCACCCTAGAAAACTTTGGGTTTTCACTCCCTTTTGACAACTAGAGTCTATCAAACTCGAGTTTTCAGAAGTCTTAATGGTTTTTGAGATGTTTTCTATGTGAACTAGTGCTCTCTTTAGTGGTCTCAGTCATCACTTGGCCATGATGTCCCATGGGCTAAGGTTCCTGGGATCCATTCCCTCAATTCTGTCAAACAAGGCATTTAGACTATTCACAATCTTTTTTCCAAATCCACTTGCTCTTGGCTTTATTGGCTCGAGGCCAAGACAAATATAATTTGAGCAATCAAGATTAGGATTCCTTTCAAGAAAATGTGGAGGTTATGCCTTCACATATGCAACACAAAATTGCTATTTAGTTCAATTAGTCTTGGTAGAAAGAATGGAAGTGGTATGGGAAACCCCTTTTTGTAACTATATGCTTGATAAAGAGTACGAATGGCTCTCTCACCATTTGCCTTTGGTATAGAAGTTGATAGAGAGATGGCCTCTTCATTCCTCTTCTTCGACTTGGAGTAGGAGATTTTGACTTGTCTAGAATGCCATTTTGGAACAGAAGCTTCACCATTTTGCCTAGTATATTCTTTACCAAGGCTTGATTGTTAGTAATTAGTTCATTTGAGAGTTTCAATTCTTAAATGCCCTTCTAATGTTAAGTTGGAGAGCATCAAACATTTGTTTTGGTTCTAAACAAAAGCTCAATTGGCTTGGTTATAGATTTGTGATTTTTTAAACCTTTTCAACCTAAGATCTTTTACTTGGCACGATGTTTTTTTAGTGGATTGACCTAGGTTTCCTGCAAAATTCTCGTGGATTGGACACTTTCCAAGTGGAGATCCTTTTCCTATTTGGAAGGAAAGACATTTTGTTTTATTTGCAAATAATTAAATTAATAAGCAATTTTCTACTTATACCAAAGTTATGGTTATCTCTAATGTTATTTTAGATTCAAATACAAACCAACAAGGTGGCTCCAAAGGTAACCCATCTCTAGACTATTTTGAACCATCGGGGCAACGTGCCTTGCATAGTTGTTTTTTGTCCTTTGGCTTCACCACCTTGTGGTCATTTTCCATGCAAGGCCAAAGTTGAGGTCAATGGACATTCTAAAGTTCTAGTTACTCTCCATGTCTATAGATTGGCCGTTGCCCCTCATCCATGTCATCTTAGCAACGTGGATGGACTTTCCCTGTTGGTCAAAATTAATATCCTCACCTTGCCTTAGCAATTCCACCGTGCTAAGAGAATCCTTATGATTATCCACTTGTGCAGCAAGAAGAGAAGAATGAAACTAATAACGCTAATACTAGTTTGTAGCCCATCTTAAGTGGCCAAGATATGTCAAACGTGGGGTGCAGCTCCAATATGGATGACTAGAATCCACCTTTTACTTCTAGGTTTTTTGTTCTTGTTGCATTTTTTTAAGAAGAATGTAATTTGCGAAGCAACTAATTTTTTGAGTCACATGATAGACTATTTATCATATGCTTAACCTATAATTTGCATGACTTTGAGGCGTGATTTCATTACGTGAACTTCTTTGAATAGTTTGTACACTATTTCTTTTCTTAAATAAAATATGACAATTACATTTGAATTTTTTTATCAATTCTATATATATATATATAAAATCAGTTGTAATGGGCATTAAAGCAGGCTTGCAAATTTATTAAGTTTTGAACTATCCTCTTATTGCAGCCTTGAACATGATGTAAATTCACTTTCTTCGCAGCGAGTAACCATGGTATTTAATTTCGGATTCTTTTATTATGAATATGTTGAACAGTCTTATTCTGATTCTATATATAAAACTCTAATATCTGAAGACAATTATCCATGTCTTCATATCATTCATGGAGATCTTGAATACAATTTACATTCTAACTTTAAGCCATCGTGTCTTTCCTTGCCTTACGTTATAAAGGTAGTCCAGTCCGCCCTAGTGCTCAAACAAGAAATCCTCTCAGCAATGTAACTCCTCTCATAAAAACTTGGTGAGAGAAACATCTTGTTCTTACATTCTTTTTTTCAATCTATTAAAGTAGAACTAAATGACAAATTCCACGCTGTCATAATCATTGTTTTGTCTCAAGCTCCCATGCAGTCATTGTCTCCCAAGAAAATTGTTCCTTAAATTGTGATAATTAGTTTTGCAAGAAGCCATGGTCATCGAACACAGAGAAAAGAAAACCCTCCAATATGTAATACCATATTTCTCTCAAATTTAACAGAATTTTGGAATGGAGATGTATTCAACTTAATGAATGTGACCAAAAAATGGGGCAATAATACAATTTTCCAAGATAAATATATCACATTAAGTAATCAATATATTTAATTTCCTATAAAAAAAATTAGCATGCATTCACATAATCATCACAATTATTAAAGATACTCTCAATTGTTGGTTGACTCGTTTAAGCAACTTTATATTTCTTTCATGAATTTGATGGCTTATTTAATATATTGCTCAATCTATTCATGGGATTACACACCATTATTGTCATCTCAATATTTCAATTGTTACCAGTGCATTCTTTTATGCCTTTCCCCTCAAGTTAGATATACCTGAAATCTGTGACTTGGAATTGCTTCTACAACTAAAAAATACTCGTGCATCAAAAATTAATTGCACATTAATTTTTGTTGTGCAACATGACTTAATCCTTTGATTTCTTCCATAGGCTTGTGGGAATTTATCTTCAAGTTGCTTCCTTGATTGTTGTTGTTATTCATTCCAATGGTTGGTCAAGCGCTGTTTTAAGATCATTCTGAGTTACCTCTTGGATGCACCCTCAAACTTCTGATTGTTGTTTTTCTCTTGATTTGTTGTAGGTTGTCGATGCTTATGTGTTTGATAAGTGGGGCATATATTCAAGCCAATGATGGTTGTGCCCATGACATATTCAGCATCAAAAGAAATTGCTTTCATAATCAATCCGCTGCTTTCCTCAATACATACCATTTCCAGCAATATTTTATGTCAATGGCTTCTCTAGATCTATGTTACAGAGACCCTAGCTAGGTTAAGGACTCACAGTTTAGTTGGTAAAATCGGGTGACTGATGTATTCTCAATTAGTAACCCCTCTCTTCCCCAATAATGAGTCCTGCTAATAATCACTTGGGAATAAGAGGAGCTTTAACCCACACTAAGGACGGTACTTGGTAGATCCTCAATGGGATTGAAAAATGGTTACCATGGTTTAATGAAAGGCCCAGATTTTTTCAGAAACTATGGGCCACCTTGTAAGACATGATCTTTTTCCTGCTCTGAAGAGAAGATTGCAATGAAATAGCCCCTTGGCATCCTCAAGATACCCACTTAGCCTGCCAGCTGCCAGTTCTCCTGTACCCAGGCTCAGAGTTTTGAGACCTGATAAGACTCCCATAAACCTGGTATTGTGGAACACTTGCAACTTGTTTGCTATCACTATCTATGGAGAAATTGACCATGTGCAGATCCATCGCAAGGTAAAAACCATTTTGGATGAAAGCTTGGCTTGATTACTGTCTTCTTTGCATGGTGTCAGATTCAATTGAAGCAAGTCATCCTTCCATTTCGGTCATTTCATTGGACAAAGTCCATCTCAAGTTCAGGGAGGGCAATTTTGAGATGGTTGCTGGCCTCGCAATGGGGCTGGTCTCACAACCAATCAACCTTAGTTGGGCAAATGATTGTTTTATTGAAAAGAACAAGATCGTAGAAACAATAACAAAACAGTAAAAATTATATTTGATTGTCTTTGAAATGCAAAAAGTAGAATCCCAAAAAGACCACATACACTAAAAGATCTGAAGCTTATAATAACATTAAATGCAAAAACTAAGCATTTTCTATTCTGGTAACATCTACATAAAAATGGGAGCTGGATACCACTCTCTGTTTTCACACACCTACCCACAAACACCAATAATGAATAGTGTCAAGAACAAACAATTAAAACTACACTAGTGAATGGATGAAACTTTGGCTGTAATCATGTATGGTTTAGTCGTCAGCCTAAAAGGCTTTACCAGTAAGCACACAAAACACATAAGAGGATTGAGGATAGAGGGGGAGTCAAATGCTTTGAAACAAATTTTAGGCTTTACCAGTAAGCACACAGGACAGATAAGAGAATTGAGGATAGAGTGGGAGTCAATGCTTTGAAACAAGTCTTAAGACTTTACCAGTATGCACACAGGACAGATAAGAGAATTGAGGATAGAGGGGAAGTCAATGCTTTGAAACAAGTTTTCACTCTTGCACTGATTGGAGTACTTGATTCCATGGATTATATGGCAAGCTGTTTCCTTCCAAACCTGATGACCAATTTTCTGCTTGTGTATTGATTGGTTTTCCATAAGGATAAAATTTAGTGACGACTCAAGCAAACTCTGTTTAACTGTTTTCAGAATTCTTTAACTTCTTTGGTATTTATCTATCTGATGCAAACCTGCTAGGAACATTTAGACCGCATGGGTCTCTCGAATCATCAGTGTTTGAGCATTGGCTTTTGTCTCCAACTGTTTCTGTTTAAACACGCTCTAGCAGGTTTTGTTTTAGCTAATTTTCTAGCTTACAACCATACTTAGCTTACTACCAATGGAAAACATACAAAACTGTGATGAAATTTTACAATTAAGAACATGTAACACAATACTGAGTGGATTTTATGTGATCTCAATATACAAATTTATGATGCATCTTGAAACTAGATACCACAGCAATGAATAAAAGAACAATAGGCAGCCTACTCATACAGGAATAAGTTGCAGCTACTGTAATTATGTATAAAGATTGAAATAGGAGAATCAGAAAATAATAATGCATAGGCTATTTAAACGCCTTAAAAAAAGCCAACCTGTCAAGTTTTAAAAAGTTCAGTCAAAATATGGTACATGAAAAACATGTATAAATTTCCTAAACTCAAAAAAGAATAGACATACAATTTGAGAATATAACTCTTTGAAGTGAATACAAAAAGCTCTTCAACACTTGCTCTTAGTTGATTCAGATCAAAAAGTATTAAGGAAATGCCTAGCAATCTGAAGATAAATGATTCATCTTGAATGCCCTTTGAGGTCTAAATTGGCGCAAATAGGCAACTTTCCATGGAAAAATGTTTTAGATTTTTGCAGCCACCTCAACCTAAACCAATGTTTCCATTCTAGAAAAACTAATATAAAGATATACAGTGATTTTTACCATGAAGCATCTTGCCTAATTTCCTTTTACAGTACACAGCCCTTGAAACATGTCAGCATGGAATATAATCAATGGCTATTAGAATCAGTTTCTACATTAAAAGTGAAAGTGTACCAAAGAGTACATCTTTTCCTTCTACAGCATAAGAGCTACTCGCACTTTATTGAACGGTATATGTGGCGGACAAACAGCAAAGAAGCACGGAAACCAACAGTTCCGAGCATTAGGAGGAATCCATAGCATATGCAAGCCATGTAGCCAAAGAAAAATGATGTCTGCATAAAGCCAGTCATATCCGATCGTGCAAAATAGTAGTAGAAGCAGTACCCAAAAATGAAAACACCAGTTGATCCTCCACATAAGACAGACCTGTATCAAAATTCATGACATGTTTCAGTTAGATTACTTGAAAGTTGGAACATAAAAAGCTTCAATCAATTGAAACAGGGGACAGAAACTCTGTACAGTAAAAGAGAAAGTTGGAGGCACAGTACTAACCTCCACCACCACTCGTGGTCCTCAACAGCAAGCTGAAAGTATGTAAGGGCAATTGTGATAAATGCAGTTACGATAATAAGAATAATGAATACAATGAAGAGGATGCTATAGATTGTGTAAATCTTGTGACCCCATAAGCTTGCAAAAATGTAGTAAAGCTCAATGTATATGGCGCTGAATGGCAAGAAGCCTGCCATTGCCATCTGAGGAACTGTCCCTCGGTACCATGGTAATGGCGGAATCTCTCGGGGATACTTTGTGGTTCGACAAGGAGCTTGAAACTCAGTCTTACTATTCTTCCCAGCAATGCCCCCCAAGACAAGTAAAGGAGAGGTGACAAGAGTCCAGATAAGGAGAATCACAAGAATTGTTCCAAATGGCAATGCAGCAGTAGCATGGTAGGCTATAGCAACTGTGTTCAAGAAGCAAAATGTTAAGAATAAAGGCCCACAAAAAAGGCAACCTGTCAATAACAGATTCCGTACCTGCCAAGAGGAATATTTAAGATGTTAAAATTTCAAGCATACAAACACAACATGTCATGAATTACAAAATCATTAATAATAAAATAAAATCTATGTAGTTACCCAATTTTTTCCTTCAAGTTGGCAATAGAAGGAGGCCGCTGTGTATCCTGCAATGCCAGATGTAAGAGCATATATAACAACCAGTGCAGTATAGAGGGCCCCCCTATTATATGGATAGAAAACACCCACCAATGCAAGCATAAAGATGAAGATAGCACTGCAATAAACATATAAAGAAGTCTACATCAGAATTAAAACAAAACAAAAAAAGTTAAAGAAGACTTAATTTACATCAGAATTTTTTTTTTTTAAAGAAATTTTCAAAATACCATTTACAAACATTATACTCCATAGTATATAATTAAAACTTTAATCTGTGTATACTTGCTAAAGGGAACAGGTTCTACTATGACACATACAGTGCCAGTAGCTGAGTGCCAGAGCCCAAAACAGCACAAAACAGAGACTTGTGTGGAGGGTATCTGAAAACATCTCCGTGGATGTATTTCCATCCTGTCTCCTCTTGATCGTCGGCTGTTTCTTCATCATGGGAATATCTTCCAATTATCAAAAGCAAAAGGAATGTTAGCAAACAGACATAAACTTGCATGGATCAATCTCCAACTATACCAAGGCTCCTAATCCCCCCTTAATAAACAACCAAACATCATTGTTTAGATGTAACACTAGAGAGCCTTACTTGACAAAATCATTCTTCAAAACGCGCATGAGTATTGTTGCTAGAAATCCTGTTAGAAGAAGTACTGTCACGCAAGAGTTGATGATAGAAAACCAATGGATTTCCAAATGCTGAGGCAAAGATGAAGACTTTGAATATTTCTCCATCCGTTGCTCAAAAGGAACATCAGTTTCTGTCCACTTCACAGAGTACATGTATTCAACTTCAATCGCCTCATCTTTGGTGATATCAACACTGAATCTTGGATCAGTGCGCACATTGATTTCAATGACACGATCTTTGTTGTATAGGATTTCAAAATGGACATGTGTATAAAGTAAATATTTAGGCCCCTTCTGATCAGGCTTCATGTCCTTGTCAAACTTTCCAATGAAGCCCCAAATTGGTAGATCATCATAATACATCTGAAAATAGTAATCATTCTTGACAGCTTCTCTAAACTTCACCAAATCCTCCCTTGTCAACTTCTTTCTGCAAAGGACCTCAGACTCCCTGTTGACTTTAAAATCAAGCTTATATGGGGCATCAACCATACGATCACCATTCAAGACTTCTCCTAGATCTTCCCTCTTCTCAGTCATGTGGTCTGCAATTTTGACTCAGTGCAGAAAAGCAACTCTTCATTCAGAATATCTATTCAAGTAACAACTCAAAGCACAAAAAAGATGGACAAATTCAAAAAAGAAACAATGCTCTAAAATAAAAGAGAAAAACTGTATTGTACAAACCTGGTTGACAAAATGGTAAGTCAAAATAGCGATATGTTTCACTGTAAAACAATCGAAAGTGTCAAAGATAAACCAAATATGTTTATGTAAACTGTGAACCGTTAAGTCAAGTTAAAGCAGCATTCATTTTTTAAAGAGGAGATAAGACAAAGGAAAACTTTAAGAAACACTAGAAAATAGACTACAATACTTGCCAAATCGTTCATTTCAGTGAATAAAAAATTTGAATATTGAAATTTGTGAAGAATTAAACAATTTACTACTGATACTCATGAAATATGGCAAATGTCGTCAATTTAAGTAATTACTAATTTACCATAAAAAGGTATGATTAGCTTTTTAGGTAAATTTTAACAATAGGCAAATACAATTTGTAAATAGGTATCTAAATTCTGTCAATTGGCAGAAAATAAACCATAGAACCCTGGTAAGACTTGTCAAAAAAACTCATTTGCGTTGATTGATTGATTATGGCATTACAACTTTAATCCCTTTCAACTTATCACAATTAAGAACACAATACAAATACCTAACCCTAAAAGCAAAGAAGGTTTGGTAGTTGAAAATGGAGACCTCAATCATCTACAAAAGCAACCGTAAAGGAGTTGGCTTCTAAAATAACAAGAACATAATCTTGTTACAAGGACTCTAACTGATTTTTGTTGAAAAAGTTTGCTGCAGTTCAATTGTCGACAAGACTAACTAGATGTCAATATGTTTATGAACACCAAACTAGAAAGAAATCATTGAAGTAAATATGCATTTACAATAATGCTGGGCCTGCTAGAGAGTGGCAATAGCCCCTTGAATATAAATTCCACAAGATAGCTATTTTGTGCTAAACTATAATTCCTTTAGGGTTTAGATACTTTTTATCACACAAACCCCTTTTCATCAGCTGGAAAGGGTATTCTACAATTGTACATGTAACAGATTATCACCACATTGTTGCGGGGTGGAAAGCATGTGCCTACCTGGCTTCAACCTGGGCCATCATGGCTGCAAGCACTCCAATTTACTAATACAAAAAAACCTAGCAGACTAGAGCTTAAGTACATTACATATGTCAAACAGGGAAATATAAAGTTCTGACACAGCTATACAGAAAGAAGCTCCGAAAGAGACCAGACCATCTAAAACCACATAAGCAATGGAAGTAGAATGCATTTATTACTCACAATATTCATGTACACATATCACTATTAACATCTTCAAAAAATTACACTCTATGACATAATAAACTAGCTCAGATATCTTAAATACAGATATATGTTAAATGCTGAGAGATAACTTCAAGGTTTTACACTCTATGAAGGTTTCATGGATGCACAAATGAAATTGTGGGGTGACCCCTCTTATTGGATGCGTAAGTGTAAGATTATTAGACCTTTACTGTTCAAAGGGCTGGATGATTCTCCATACAAATAGGTCTAATCCATGGTGCCTATCCTCTAGTGACCAGTGCATATCCCGTGCTGAATAATGTCTAAACTGCTAAGCTTTGAACTTTGGCATCCTAATAAGTGCAAATTAAAACTTGATCCCTAAATCTTGGCAGCTCAAAATCATATCTCAGAAAACAACCATACCAAGGACCAATCACCAACTATGACAAGCATGGCTTCGTCCATGGGCTATTACCATTGGCAGGCCTGATGGATTCCACGTGCAATTAAGCCGTGGGTCAAGGGATTCCGTGGCCCCAGCAGCCAGTGCATATCCCCTGACGAAGAATTTTGTCACCAGCCATGGTATGAACTTGGGCATCCTAATAAGTTTCATCATTTAAGCCCTTTGAGCCCTGAGTTTCACCCGCTTAAAATCATGTCACAAAAAGTACAAATCGCCAAATTCCTATAGGACCCAATAACAACGACGGACTCCAAAGACAAAGTGCACATTTCCCTTATGACTAGACACCACAAGAACACTAATCAACACCACCTACTATCCTTAAAAACAGCCCTGACAGATATCTTGGGGCCATCCATTTACTGTATAACGAAACCCTACAGTCTTTCCAGCACTAAAATACAGAATCACAAAAAGGGCAAACGAACTAATCTTTTTCATGATGGCCGAGTACAAAAACAAAGAAATCCACGGATGAAATAGAGAAACCCAGAAAAAATGGAGAAATCCACAGAAAGGCTCTGGTATTTACAGATGTAAAAGTTAAGTACCTTGGATTCTGAAAGGGACCAACTTTATTTGCATAAAGAGGCACATAATCTCCATCTTTGTATTTGTGATCAGAATACCCTGCCTGCACCTGAGCTCCCCATGACAGAACTAGAAAACCCAACACAAACACCCAATTTTCCATTCTGCAGACACCAAAATCATTAACCAGATCTGACCCCGAATATCATGAAAAATGGTTGATATTTCTGCTCAAGGAAACCCACAGTCCAAACCTACGAAGGAACGCAAGAAATGGGATGATTGATGAGGGATTTAGCTCCGCTCCACTACTACATATTTTTACTGATTTGTTTCACTTTCTACAAAATTACCAATCATGCTGCTGTTTTGCTGCTTATGCATCTTTTGGGATTTGTTTGGACATAATTGGATAATATCAACTCCCCTCTAGAGGTAAGTATTAAAAATTAGCCATCGTTCTAATATTGAAGGGATGAATAGGTAGGTGTTTATTATTATTATTAACGTTGTTATTAACGTTGGTTATATGTTTTTTTAGTTGGGGTCCACTAATCTCCATGGGGAGATTATTTTCTATCGGGTAACTAGTGATTTACAATATGGTTCAAGTTAGCTAAAAATAAAACACCTAAGGATTATTAGTCCTTATCAGGGCTTAAATTTGACAGTCGACCTTCCTTGTCAAGTAATTTTTTTATGACAGTTATCTATTCAATGTTGGTTGTAAAATTCTATGGCCTACCTTATATTAAGCAGATTATATAAAAACCAAATATATATATCAGCATAATCCTATATAAATTTTGACAGTTTGTCCAAAATTTCAACTTTCATTTGATACAATTTTTTAAAAAATTTGATTGTATTTTACAGCAAAAATGCTTAAATACAGCTATACAACTGTCAAATTTAAGGCCTGGTCCTTATTGTAGGAGGGATACTTAGAATAGAATAGAATAACTTTTAACTTCCACGAGGCTAAAATTAAAGAGTTATGTTTTCATCTTTTTAAATTGTTTTAAAAAATTAAACACATTCTCTAATGTTATTGTTTTCTCCAGAATTTATTTTTTTGAAAAATTTTGAAAACTATTATTTTGATTGGTATGTCTTATGTTTGTTGGTTAACATACTAATTTTACATTTGTTAAAATTCTAGGAAAAAATGTCCAATAAGAAAGCAGAGATGAAAAAAATTAATTAGTTTCCTAATGTTGGCATTGCATTGATTATGGGACAGAATAAAAATTAAAGATGTTTCTAAATATTTGATGTTGAGTCTTGGATAGGTGTAAACTAACAAACGTTGAGGTGCATGAGAGTTGTTATGAACACGGTTGTTGCATGTCTTCAGACGTGGCAATCTAGAGTTGCATGTCTTGGAGTTGTGAGCTATTTTTCTTCTATTGGCTTCTCGCCATCCTTTCTCATGAACCTAGTCGACTTCATGCTTGATATTGTTGTGGCATTTTGTAAAATAATTCACGTGCCTTGTCTATGCCTTCGCATTTTGCATACATGCCTACCATGGCGATTACAAGGATAACATTTGGTACAATATCCCTTCTCGCAAGGTGAATTAAAAAACTTGACATTGTAGAGCTTCTATTTAATCCCTCCTTTACAATTGGGGTTTCTTTTGGGAAAGAAGGATTTTCACAACCTGTTTCTTTGTTATACTTGTCTTGGATTTAATTTTAAAAATAAAAAGCTTCTTTTCTACATTTGCAAGCAAAATATTAGCCAATTTTTTGTAACAATGTTGATAATCTTGTCACTTGGAGAGGGAATTATGCTCTTTTAGATACACAGGACATGAGTGAAGTCTATCCCAAGGATTGTCCTATGCAGGGTATCACATTAAGTTTGGGCTACCAATGGTAATTACAACCACTGTTTTGTCATGCGCTATCTTGGAGTATGTATATCATATGGACGCTACCAACACCAACACTCAAGACGCCATCCAATGGATCAAATTACTTATTTAGTGCCCATCCTTGAACCAAAATATACGTCCTGGCCCTTTTATATATTCCTTTTGTACTTTTGTGCATTTTTCGTGCATTTTTCCTACATTTTTTAATTCAGTTGGGATTTTTGTATTGATTTTGGGGGTATTTACAGAGACTAGGTGGAATGTCATATTGTGCAGGGGCTGAGAAGTAGGATGGCCATGTTCTTGTTCCTAATTTGTGCTCTTTGACAAACGTCTATGATAGGTATGTAAGTGCTTGAGGTAATGGTGGTGTACGCAGTGGTTGTTGTAGAAGAGACAGCAACACCCATCCCATCTCTAATTGTAGGCACCACTTCAATGGAATCGCGGATTGGTTAAGAATAGACAATATTATGTTTAGTGTTTGGGAAAACTTGTGACTATTTAATTAGATTTTTTGGAGGGTTTCTCTTTTTTTCCTATTTTGAATTTTGGTCCTTTTATGGCTTTAAATGTTGCCTATGTCAGATCAAGCAAAATGGTAGAATCCATTTCCAAGATTTTTATTATTTGCGAAGCTATATGAATAAGCAGTGCTGTGAAAGTTTTTGATTATTTCTACTATTCATTTTACCATGTGTAATCAAGTATTGTTTAAAAACTTTTGCTCAAAATATTAATAGTTTCTATACTGAAAATTATCATTTAGATTCTACTTCTGGTTTAAGGGAAGGCTACACACAAAGGTACCCATTTGGTCAAATCATGTTTACATTAAAATATATCACAAGTCTTCTCTATTTGGGATGCATTAGGAATTGTAGTGTTCGTTGAAGCTCGTGCATGGATGGTTTTTAGTTGGGTGAGTGTTTAGGGTAAGCATACTAAATAGGAGATGAGAAATATAAAATGAAAGTTGCAACTAAAATATTTGAATCCGATTGGATGTTTTATTTGTTTTTCCATGGTGGACCATGTGATGGTTAAACATTAAACCTAAAGGGCAAAATGATGCACTTCCACCTAAAATTCATATTGACACCACTATTAAACCTGTAGTGAATATTTTCTAATTTTACTACTTGTTGTTTCTTCCTTTTATTTGTAGTTTTATAGTCGATGACTCTTGGATTAGTTGTTTTTATTATCTTATAGCAATCTCCATGGAGTATATGACTTTATGCATCAAACTTTGTTGATTATCATTTTAGATCTTAAAAAGCTATGAAATGGGTGATGGTACTATTTTAACAGGGGAAACACAAGAAGCAATCACCACAACAACAAGCTCCAAATATTTTGACCCAGTTATGGTATCCACCTTTTGTGTTGAGTCCTATTCACTCTTCTCAACCTGTAACTCCCAATAATTTGTTTTTGGCTAGGCAAAGCCCATGCTCAAGACCGCCAATGATTGGAAATAACAATGTGGACTCTCATCCATAATCACCATCTTATTCTCAACCATTTCTAGCTATTGGTGCAAGTACAAGTCCTCTTTTAATAGATAAAAAGGTGATAAATCTAAAGAAATGTATACATATTCATGTAGATTGGTAGATGTTGCAATGTGTTTCTCTATAATACTTCAAATTTTCAATCCGTAGCATTTTATTTTTGAATAATGGATTTGAAGTATGTTCTTGTTATTGTAATTAGTAAAAGTAGGTAAGTTTGTTATAACCATAAGATTTCTTGTGAGGTGGTTGATGTGCATGATTTAGAGTAGGGTTCCATGTTATTGCTTTGTTATTTTTTAATTAGGCACTACTCAAAAACTTTTATAGTTTTTTGGGAGCTTGTGGTTCCATGAAATTTTCTATTGCTAATAATATGTCATGGAAATGTGAAAAATAACTTTGTTTAATCGAGCAAAAATGAGGGATCGGCGCAAGGAGCAAAAATTTGGTTCATCTCTAGGTGTGAGCGAGGGGTTGGTGGAAGAAGAAGATGGAGCAAGCAACTCCCCAAATTTGAATGCAAGATTGGAAGAAGGAAACCTGCTGGATAGAATACGGATTGAAATATCCGAGGAAAGCAAGAAAGAGAGCGAAACCCTCTCAGAGATAGCACTAATCTGTCGATTCATTGGACCAAGGCTTACCCAAAACTAGATCAAAACCTAGGTGGAAGAAATTTGGCAAGTGCAGTGCATCCTTAAATTCCTTCCTAAAGGATTCTTCATCGTTGCTTTCATTTCCCCTTCTGGCAGGGATTTGATACTTTAAGGGAGAAACTGGTCAAGAAATGGCTCTCCTTTATACATGAGGAAATGGATTCCTAATTTTGATCTAACCTTATGTGTTCCTTATGACGAACCGAAGTGGATCCGTCTTTACAATCTTCCATCAAAGTGTTGAACTAAGGATTGTCTGCACAAAATTAGACAAACTTTTGGTACAATGCTAGCCATAGATGAGGATTTATTCAACAGTGATTCATATTTATTTGCCAGAATCCAGGTGGTGACAATATATAGGATCCCATCCAAAATTATCCTTCAAACCCAAGAATACCAAAGAGTACAAAAGATAGAAATTGAAGAAAAATGGTTCTTTTGCCTTAGCTGCCATAGTCGTAGGCATTTTCAAGATTTGTGCCCTAAGGCTAGGCTAGATGATGCAAAGAATGGAGGGCACACTGTAGAAATGATTGCACCTCAACAGGAGGCCCCCATGGTTACGAAAGCCTGCGGATCCCAAGGACAAAAGGATCTCCCATTTAGGGAAGATACAATGAATGCTAGTACTCCCTTACCAACTCTGGCAAGTGTACTAAACACAGAAAGGCTGGCCAACTCACTCAACACCACTTTTGATCCAGTCTTGTCAACTACAAACTCCCAGACCAACATACCCAAACTGGGTAAAGCTCTGATAAGACAAAATGTTAGTTACCCATTGGGATCAAAAAAGGGAATAGACACAAATAAGCAAGGGGTCGCTGGAAGGCCTTCGAAAATAGGAAATCCAATATTTAATATGAAGATTTCATATTTCATCAGGAGTGTCTCCACGGGGGTGCCAAAGGCATTCTCATTAACAAATAAGTAAGGGGTTGCTTGGCAGCCTTTGGCATGCCTAGATGCCAAAGGCACCGACAGGAATTGGTGGTCCGGTCAGCCACGAGTATTCTGAAGAAACGTGCAAAGTTTTTTAGTGCAACATACGAGAGATCATTTTAGAAAGACAACTCAATCAACATAGTTCGAGAGAAGACAACTGCAGTCAGAACCCGATATCCCAAATCCAAAGATGAGTGTAGCACAAGCTAAGATGGAATTGTATCATGCCTAGGAAGTGTGAAGTTTACGGTTTTAGATTTTCCAGTGTCCTTCCCAAATTACAACTAGGAACCGACGGTCAAGATGTATGGAGGCTTGATAAAGGACTGAATCCAAATCAGATTTTTGGCAAAGGAGAGATTGCCTTGGACGCTACTTTTGCCTCTTTGTTGCTTAAATAGGGGTTGATGCAGGCAACTTTTCTAAGGATGCAATGGTTGGACACAGACACTTTGGAGTGCAATGTAGGTGCGAAGAGGGCAATCTGGATCAACAGTTGGGATGCCTCTTCAAAATGGAGGAGGATAGGCTGAAAAACACCATCAAAAACATTTTGGGAATGCATCCCTCCCAGGGCTCTCATGTTCATGACAGGGTGCTTATTGAAAGATTCTTCACCAATGTTGCCCAGGCCACAGGTGTTGTCCACAAAGCATCTAGATTCATTAGGTTCTTGGCAAAAGATGAGATACAAGATGAGATTTTGGTGGCAGGTCAACACACCAACCCAAACCCCAAAAATAGCTTTATCTGTGGAGTTTTCGATGCAGAGGCCGTAAAGAAGAAAGGAAAGGTGGTGGAGGCCCTAAATCTTTTTAGGGAGGGGTTAGAGAAATGTGAAATGGAGGCTTTCACAAATTTTGTTAGTGTCTACGGGGATCTCCTCTCCGCTTAACAACTGAAGAGGGCTAATGTATCGGCTAATGGTATTAACACCATCTCCATGGCAATGTAACTTCTTTTTAAGTAATATAGGGAGCTACCCCTCTGGTAGTACTTACCTTTAAAAAAATATATGTCATGGAAATGTACTTTGGAGATAAAATTTTGATGGAAAGTTGGAAGTAAATTTTGAAAGAAAAATATAAAAGAGGAGGGAAGACATAAAACATTGGAAGTAAAATCTAGAAGAAAATTATAAAAAAATAAGGGAAGATATAGTCGTCCACCATATGGCAAAATTATTATTAAGTTATAGCTTCATTATTCACCACTCCATCCATAGCTGAAATAGTAGATCCTAAATTATAGATGCTTCACTTAAGGGAAGGTTATAAATATGCTATTTAAAGGTTCATGGTACTACCTTGGCCATTGAAAATCAAGCATGAGATTAGTCAGAGTGATAGCCTCTAACAGTTTTGACACTAATGACACTAGAGTCTTACTTGATAGTGTTTAAATCAATGTCTATTTTTATTATGTTCTAAGAGTGACCTACTAATTGCCTTTTCTTTTAAGCACTATGCTATTTTAAAATCTTCATGGGACTATATGTGCCCTTAAAAACTAAGCACTAGCAACTTATGTTATTAATCATAGTGGTGTCCTAGTACAAGTTTGACACTACTGACACGGAGTCTTATTTGACAGTGTTTGAAGCAATGTCAATTTTTATTGTGCTCTGTAAATGGCTTGTTAGTTTCCTTTCTTTAAAAAATATGTAGTACCATGCTTAATTTTGTAAATATAAAACTTGACAGGATGCAATGCTTAACTAGAAGTTTGGTTGTGAAGACATAAAAGGAATCACAACTTTCATGTGAAACAAAAATAAGGAATCACAACTTTTATAACATATAAACTTGTGAACTATTATAATAAATGAAATAATTAGTAATTCGCAAATTGTTGATGAATTTGGCATAGCATTGTTGATATTCTATTTTATGACTATCATTGAAAAGCATATTCTTGACATGTAATTGTCTTCAAGTAAAAATGGCTCGCATATTAAGAAATTAAATGCAAATTGCCTATGACCTAAAGTTTAATTGAAGTGTAAATATGTTTAAAACTTGTGTATTGTTGATTGAGTGGTGTTTAATTGAATCATTATGTGAGATTTCTGAGGTGATGCTCCAAAGATCATAAAAAAAATTGACCATGCTTTACACTGCATTCCTATCTTGTGATGTGTCATGTACATTGACACAAATTCATCTGGTGAAGGCACAAGGGAACAACAAACTATAGAATTTAGTGCTTCTTAGTCTATAATTTTCTATACATATGCCTTATGGTATTATCATGGAATGTTTCTTCTTCATAAAGCTGGTTATGTTGATTGTTGATTGTGTTACTAACATATATTAAGGGGGAGGTTTCATTAATTCGTAACAATCTTTTGCTCGACTTTAAGTTGATAGATCTATAGTACTTGTTATTTTCTTCAATATGGATGAGCCATAAAAGATTTTGTTAGATAAGAAAGCTTAAAATGAGGTCTTTTGTTCAATTGGTCAAGTCAGAGACCAACATGCGATAAGACATTAAGACCATGCTTTTTAAAACTATGATTAGCTTATGAACTCTTCAATTACTTTGGAATGTTATTTTAAATCATAAAATCTAATTAGTAGATGAATTCTTCAACTTTGTTGGAATATTATTTTAAACATGATTTAGCTCACTTAATTCTTTTGCAATTGTGGAGTAGTAAGACATAAGAATCTTGCTTATAGTGAACATTTATATTTGTGGGATATGTAAAAAGACATTTTTTTTTTAACCAATCTTACAACTGCATGATTAGCTTCAGAGGGAGGCAACCTAGCTTGCAAGTAATCTTTTTTATTTCTTTTGTTGTTTCTTATTTTCTCTTTTGTTGTTTCATATTTGCATTTTTATGAGATAACACAAGAATGGTGAAGGCGCATATGAGGAATAGACAGAGGGATTCAAATAATTGTGATTTTTCTACTTGTTAGGCTAAAGTTTTTTTAGCACATCTAAAGCATAACAAATTGTTTTCTATTTGCTACATTTTCCATGAAAATTTAACCTAGTGAAGGAATCACAAATTGTGGAGCTAAGAAACCAGGTTAGTCATCTAATGTGATTGAAGGGGCATCTTTATATACTAGTTAATTGAGGGATTGTCATTTATTTTTAGTGCAGCCTCAAACAATATCTTCTTACTATTATCACTCTGAGTTGCACCCTAGAAGAAGATCTTCAAGCTCCTTCACCTAGTTGATACAATGGGATCACTTCAAGGTTGTGGGTGACCTATGACTGAAATGAACCTCTAGATAAAGGGTTGGTTCCCTAGTTAAACTAAGGCCTAAAATTTAAACTAAGTCTAATCCTACCCTAGGATCTTCAGTAGAAAAGGGAAGAAGGAAAATAGCTAAAAAAATAAGTTTGGTGATACACCAAATTGATTTATGAGCCTCTCTACTTGCTGGGATAGCACAAGAAATCTTGAGAAATGATGGGAAATCACACAACTTTTCACCTAATCTGCAACTTTCTCAACATTTACATAAGTATTTTGCATGGAGATAGGAAACCTACATAGCATACAACCTGTAAAAGAGAGAGAGGATGATTGGACAGTAGTACTAGGGAAGAAAATATCCACAAGTAAAGATCAACAACTCGTAACCCCATAGTATTTAGAAAGCTTGATAGTATGAAAGAAGGCAACACATCAAATATTGTTGAATGAACTCCTAAATTAGTTTCATGCACAAGGTGATTTCAATTAGCTGATAAACATTTGCACAACACTCACATAACTCTTGCATAGGTTAAGAAATAGAGTTGAAATCACAAGGAAAAATAGAGATTCACAAGATAGTTTCATTCTCTTACAACAATACACAATGCAATAGGCATGATAGAGGTATAAAATCAATGATTTTATTAATCAAAAAGGCCATATACAACTGATAAGAGGTCCTTACAAATACATTTTCTCATAAAGTCAAAGCTATTTTTCAGAAAATCAGAACTCTCCCTCTAAAAATTGAGTTACCATACTCTAAAACTAGTAAAAATTGAATAATATATCTCCTGGGCATCATCCTTTTGGTATCCAACATCATGAGGGAATATAAGACATGCTTTCAAAGAAATAAAGACACTTGTCTTTTACAACTTGGTCAAACCTTCTTTGTTGGTGATGTAGGAACAAGGACCTGATTTATCTCCTTGAAAGACTCCATTGTGGCATGCAAATAGGAAGTAGTTGGGTTGTGCATCCTAAAAACCTAGAACTGCTCCAAGGAAAGCTCCAACAATTATTTTCATCCTTCTAGATGAGTGGAAAGTGGTCAAAATTGCTTTAGGTGATGTCATAACTACTCTTTACTGGCCATTACTTGTCATTTTTCCTTTAAACCATCCCTGCATGAAAATAAAGCACATTTCCTATTATTTACAACTGTTTGAACCTCCTAAAGGCATGGGATAAGACTCTTTCATCATCAGGACTCCAAATTGCATGTTTAAAAGCTCTTTAATGCTTCTTAATCTACTTTAGTACATATCATGTTTATGGTGAAATGAACATTCTATACATGTTTTGACATGATACAAAATGTCCTTACAAGCCCTGAAACAATCAATCATGTTTTTAATAAGGTGAACAAACTCTTTTTAATCCTACTGATCTCAAAAATTGAAATACTCAATGTGTACTTCAACACTGGATTCTAGTCTTTATGCTAAATTTTTTCATGATTTTCATAGGCCTTATGCTCATATCCTTGTTTCATGGTTTATTTGCAAGCCTTCAGCCAATTTAAAAGATCAAACACGATATGCATCCTTCTCATCTACTCCTTGATAGTCCTCTACATTCTTGACAATTGATAGGGATTTACAATGAAATGCAACTGTAACATGACTTATATCTACCTTTTTGCATTTTCTTACCCTTTTGAATATGCTATCTATGACATTGCATTCAAGGTTTCACCATACTACTCACATGACATTGAACTGCCTCTTTTGCAGGTGTCTTGAATCTATGTTTGATGGTGCAAAGCTCTAGTGAATCTTTTGACATTATTTGGCCTTCGCCTCCTTCTTGGAGTTGTGCAAACTTCACACCTACACTGGTGTAAAAACACTATCCTCTACACTCTTAGAAGATATGGAAAGTCTTTCAATACTTGACAGGCATTATATCCTTTCTTTAATTCTAAATACCTTTGTTGAACTCTAAATTTCAACTCTCAAAAGACTTATAGATCCAATATGAAGACTAACAAAAGACCCTACCAAGGAAACTCAACAAGGAATATGTGGGTTTGACCCAAGACCTAAAACTCTTGATCACTCGGAATGACTTCATGCCAACTATCAAATGCTTTGCAAGGTTCTCAAAATTTGTCAAATAATACCTCATCTCACATTCCATCTTCCAAAAACTATGTTAACTATCCTATTGTCATGTCCCTTTTTGAAAAATTTCTAAAAATAGCAACTTACTAAAAATAGTAAGTTGATAGTCCTAAAATAGCAAATCAGGATCAATTGATAGTTTGGCAAATAATAATAAATTTGGTGACTTGGTTGAGATTAGAATATTATTTAAACACCAAATATATTTATATTTAATTATTTTCCATACTTGGGCATGGGATCCACAAATAGCCTGTTTTTGGCATTTAGTGGCTATGACAAGCTAAAACAAGTGGCATGGTGCATGGGGAATGGAAGAAATTAGTGGGCACTTGGCATCATAGGTTGCATGCACTTCACATGCAAGAGAATCTTCCCCTTTGGGTCGTGATTTTTTGAGTTGGCACTTTAATTGCATGTCAGTGAGTTGAAAAATGCATTTTTAGTTGTCAAAAGATGTCTTTTAAGTGTTACAGTATGAAAGGCTAATTTTAGAGATGTTATAATGCATTTTATGACTTCTATAAGTGCATAAATTTAGGGAAGAATATTTGGATGTGAATCTAAATGTGGTAGAAGTTTCCAGATGTTCAAGGGGCCAATAAATATTGTTTATTTTGCATGTAGAGGGACTATTGCAGATTTGACATTGTCTTTGCAGAGCTGATGCTTTGTGTTTTCTCCAGTGGATAGGAAAACCATTGGAGGTGAAGCTTGTGGCTGATGTACTTGAGTTTCTAGTAGTCTGAGGGCAGTGTTATTGGGTTACAGATAGCAATCTCACTTCAAAGGTTGCATCAAAATTGAAGGATTGTAGTAGTTTTAGTATTATGTGTGTTTATAACGCTTTCCAGATTGTTGTGAAGCTTCTGTTGGTGTTGTTTGTCATAGCTGATGTGTTGTGGATGTGTGGTTGTGTACTTTGTTGTACTTCATCAATCCTAGGCATCTTGGTTCAGCTCTTTCATATGTGGGCGTTGTTGGGGTTTTAGCAGTGTTTTGTAGTGATTTCCATATGTATTTCACCCTGTTTTTGGGTGTTGTAGCTAGTTGAGTGTTGGGTGGTGTTGTAGATGTGGTTTCTATTGCAAATTAGTGTTGTAGGCCTGATTGTATGTAATTTATATCAGATTTCCATAATAAAAATTATTTGGTGTGTTTGTGTGAATTTTGGTGTCATATGGTGAAGACTAGTTTAGTTAGTTTGGTTATTTGGATGTATATTTGTGTTTCATTGGAAAAATCATTTTCAGATTTGAGTTTTATGATAAAAAATAATCTAGGGACCTTATAGTGGTATTAGAGCAAAGATCTTTCTAGCCTGTAGGGTATTGAAGATTTGATGTGATCATGGGAGGTTTCAGGGAATCAATGTTTAAGAGAATGCAACAGATTGATGATGCAAGGACAATTTCAAAATGGTATGAAGAATATCAAAGTTATAAGCACTTTCTATATTTCAAAAATATTTAATATTGTCAGGAAAAACTTTACTTATGGAAGAGGAAATCATCAGAAACTTTAACAAATACCAAGGAGAACCTAAAGATGTCAAAGCCACAAAATCATTTGACAGGTACTACATCAGGTCTAGAAATGAAGGAGTTGCATCTGCTGCAATCATTGAGGTAGCAACAAAGTGGTATGAAGACTATGTCAAACAATCTGAAGCTTTTAAATCATCTATCCCATTTGAGATATTCATGGAAATACTTGAGAGGGATAAAAAGAGGAGAGAGAGAGATCAGAAGGTGGAGTAAGAAAAGAAGCCGGAATCCAAGGCTCGAGAGGTTGCTGAGGAAAAGATTTTCTTGCAGAAGGAAGAAGGGAAATTAGATTCAGAGAAACCCATTAAGAAAGAACCCGACATGCAGTTGGAAGGTAGAGATTATTTGTTAATAAAAGATGTTTATTTGACTTCTAATGATTGTATATGTCACAAAAGTATTGATGAAGTCAAGGAGGGAAAGGAATCACTTGCCAGTTGTGAAGAGGCCAAGATGGAGGAACATGCACTGATTCATGCACTTACTTCTGAACTTCCAGAAGGGGTTTTGAGTTACAGAAAAGAAGGTGTTGAGGATATCCCAACAAGGTCTCTTATGGAAAAGGTGGATGAGCATGTTGATTGTAGCTTGAGGTATGAAAATATTTCAGATTTGTCTCTTTCTATGTCACTACAAAATTCTTGTCATCATGGAAAGCATGTTAAAAAGGGTGATACAATAAGGGATCCAACTTGCAGTATAGGGCACGAGGACTCTTTGATTCAAGCCCAAAATTATGTTTTCATATGGGATCTAGGTAATCTCTTGAGGATTAAAGTAGTTAGAGACACTATTGAGTTCTCCATCTCTTCCATTTGGAATGAAAGGAAGTTTATGAGGATTCATATAGGGTTTGTTGTGCTTTCTCACCACATTATGAAGGATCAATGTTCACATTTTATGGATCACTTGTGTAATCCAAGTACCACACTTGAAGATAAGATTTTGGGTAATGGTCAAATGGAGATAAGCACAATGAGATGCTTATCATGGGAATGTGGTAAGGAAAGAAGCTGACAATTTGATATTGTCAATTTTATTACTAAGCATGGCACGATACTTTCAAGATCAAGCTTCATACAGGTTCTCTACCATTGGATGTATGCCAGAGGTTACAAGAAGGATAAGAATCTAAAAGATGGCCTCATTGTTCTTAGAATCAAGAAGGCTAGAAAGTTATCATACTTGGATCATATCAATAGAAATTCAAACATGAAGGAGAATGGAATGCAAGAAGTATTTGATGAGCCAATGAAGGTAACCAACTCATATCTTATTTTTTCCATTTCAGATTTCTCACATCCATTTGTGGAAGGATATGGTGTTTCAAGGGGAGGTGATTGGGCTTCATTAATGCAAAGGTGTGGCTTCATTCAAATTGAGAACATGAAATTGACAGTTGTAGGAAATAGGTTTTTTGTTTATGGTAGAAGATTCCAGTATGTTTTAGAATTTGGTATGGATTGCATTGAGTATATGTGCTTAACACTTACTAAACTATGTGTTTATGAGGAGTCCCAAGATGACCCTATTGAGGAATATGTACATGAAATGGATATATCACTTGATATAAATGTCAAATTATAGCTTGCTAAAATTTTCAAACCAGCAACCTATGTAGGAAAGTTCCATTTGATCACACATGAGCATGAGGGAAATGATGTGAAGAATCACATAGTTCAATGATTGCGGCCTAAGAATAAAATGCAAGGAGCCATATGATGGCATTTCCTATTTGACTATGGTAATGGAGCAATCTCGAGATCTGGTAAGCAACATAATCTACTTTATGTTATTCAATTGCTTCCAAATCTACAAAGAATAGTGTTTAGTAATATGTTCCTAGGATCACCATTAGACTAAAGATTCCAACATGTCATAGAGTTGGAAATTAATTTGCATCAAGAAATTTTGAGGAGGAATAACGTCACATACTTGGGCCAAGTCACTAGTGCTCATGACATATAGGAGGATGCAAGATGTCACATCTCGACCTTTTGATTCATTTATAATTCAAACTATTGGACATTTATTAATGATTGTGTTACTGGTAGGTAATTACATGTGCGTAAAAGGTCAATTGTAGTCATGCTTAAATTTGAAAGTCGTTAAATGATGAATTAAAATGTTATGAGTTATGTTCTCGTGCTTCGGCTATGATTTTATGGACTAACCTATTAATTAGGATTTGAGTGTGAATGAGTGCAGGAATAAGTTGAAGACAAGAACATGGTTGAGGTAGACGTGCCCTAGCCACCGGAAAGAGTTGGCATGATGGGACCCTGATGCATGCACACACAATCACTTAGCTCATATTGCATCATGTTGACTTGCATTCTTGATTGGTTTCATTAAAATTCCTATATCTTAATCTTGTTTGAGCACATGTTATGGAAGGTTGTGTGATTGGTGTATGATAAGTAGATAGATATGTAATTTCTTTTACAATAGAACGTATTTTTGAATTGCATAAATTAGCCAAGTAGTATACATTCTTTTCTACTTGGATGTATTAGAATTGTATGAGTTATTTTCTTTTGAATTATTATTAAAGAAAAAAAAGTTTATCTATATATATATACAATGTAATGCATATATATGTATATATGTATACTATACTCTTGCCTGAAAAAGATAAGTTTGTTAGACTAAAAATAAAATATATATATTATTAAAAATATAAATATTTTAATTCAAAAATATGTATTAGATAAAAAAATCTAAATATATCAATTTATCTTCCCATGCAAATATGGGAACGACAATTTAAGGAATTACAATGATAAACAAAAAGGAGTGTGGCATCTTAAAGCACCACAGACATGCAAACAGGGAGGAAAAAAACCCGTCTAAAATTGGTATGCCATTATTTGAGAGGAGGTCTGATAAAAATAAGGAAAGGCAGCTAGAAAGGACACACATAAAAGAAAGGATTCAGAAGAGAGCAGCATAGGAAAGAGGATTACAAGTAATAAGAAAAGAAAACATAGAATCCTCAACTATCTTCTACCAAGCGTGGGGTTACAGGTATTCATCTTACGAGTATATACACTTGAGAATATTGTTTGTATATGGTTTAAAAATCAGTTTGGTTGTGCTCTTTAGGTTTCCTTGCAATATATCTAAAGGACCTATTAAGAACTTAAAATTTGCTTCCTATTTTCCTTAAAATGTCTTAGTACGTTATCATGTTAGGTTTTCTTCGACTAGTTGTCAGCCTGATCGTGTATCTTCTGAAAACCCCTTTATTTTAAAAATTTAATTAAACTATGGTATGAAAAACCCCCACTTTGCTTGTGGTTATGATTGTTTAGATCTAGTTATACTTAGAGATGCAATGTAAATAACCACTTTTGTAAACTCCTTTATATGCACTCATTTATGTGGTTTTGTAATGAACAAATACAAGCATCTCATTGTATGATTGCACTAAATAAGGAATAAAAGCTTTTTGTTAAAAATAATTGTTAAGTATGTTCACTTCAAATTCTTGAAAGAAAACAACTACTAAATGATATTAGGCAAAATGCATAAGATTTTATGGATTGCTTTCGAAATGGAATTAGTTTTGTTTGATGTGTGTATTTTGGGCTTACCTTCTAAGATAGGGTGCCGAATGTGGGTAAATAGAGAAGGCTTATCCTCTTTTTGAGATTTGACTGTAACTTATATAAGTGCTTTGGCCAAAGCCATGTCTTTATTGAAATAGATGAATGTATATGTCTAGTAAAATTATATTAATATGTTTATCTGCCACATCTTGATTGTGAGATATTGCACATTCTAGTTAGATATGCATTTAGACATCAGGTTACACTAGGAGTTCCCTCCTGCCAGTTATTTCGAAGTTGCTAGGTGTTTTGTGCAAGGTCGAGTATTCTTCATGTCATGAAGGACTCTGGGGAAGCGTAATTGCTTCGTGGTTGGGCAGAAAAGCACCTGAGCCATGTTCTTGTCTCTTGGCTTATGGAAGACTAGTTGGTTAGTGATGGCCAGAGATGGTGACTTGTTTTATTTATCATATTTGTATAATTCTGACATTTGTACTATATCATTGTATTGAGATGACTTTATAGCATGAAAGCCTGAGATGTAATATTGTATATTATTTTATTGTGCTAACACCTAGATATAACATGTGCTTTTGTAAGATGTATTATGACATTATTGTTGATGTATAGAAGATCTATCTTTTCATTTGAGTTAATCTGAATAAGTTGATTGTTTACTTCAATAATTATAGTTTTGGATTGCGTACTTTACACAAGACAAGAAGAATTGGAAGGGATTGAAAAGGTAAACATCTCATGTCATGTACTTATCATTTCAAATTTCTCACAAGAATTCTTTATAGGGTGTGATAATTCAAGAAAGGGAGTTGTTATGGTTACAATGCAAAGGTGGAAACCCATGAACATTAATAGCATAAAATTCAAAGATGTTGAAGAGAGCTTCACTATGAAGGATGAGGAGGTAACTTCTACCATGTCTACTTTTGAAAATTTTAGTGATCATTCAAGTTATGGTATATGTATGGTAGAAAGGAATCACAAGGAATTGGAGTCCCTCTTGTATCTATATGATTGGAGTGATGAGTCATAGGGATGGGGTGACAAGTATGTGCTAGTGGATGGTCTCAGGGAGTACATCATCTTTCCTCAGGATAAGTTATTGTTTACATACTTGGGATTTAGAGTTTGGTGGTGTAAATGTTGCTATTGTGGGGTGCTAATTTCTATTCCCCTATTATATTTTTGCCATTATGGATCAAATCATGGAGCTGTGTATAGTATCCTTCGAGATGAGGTAAAGTTTGGAACAATTATTATTGTTTTCAGTAGGGTGTATTGTTGGAGTCCAGGACAACACTGAGAGGAGGGGGTGAATCAGTGTTGTATTAGTTTTCAAATCTTTTACAACTTTTTGCAAATTTTATCTTACAAGACAAATAGAGAGGAATACATTAATGATTTGTTGAGCTCATATTCACAAGACTAATAATGAAGGATGTGAACAAAACTTAATAAGAAAAACACTAATATACACACATACATATGAAGACAACATGAAACACGACACATGCTTTTCACGAGTGGAAAACCCTCCTAGGGTAGAAAAACCACTCAAAACTGCCTCACTGGCTTAAGCAAAAACCTCATTGGTTACAATGTTTAGAAGCACCAACTTCAAGGAGCACCAACCCCTAATACATACAAACAGGTCTCACGGACCATACAAGCCTCACTAGCTACAATGTTTAGAAGCACCAACTTCAAGGAGCACCAACCCCTAATACATACAAACTCAGATTAAAAAAAAGAATTCAGAGGGTTTCTCTGTTTCAATACAAATCACTTCTTCTTTCACATGTCTATCATATCACCATACTTCTCATCAACTCAAATCACATACAAAACTTATCATCTGAATTTTCTCTTCAAGAGGATATTCAAAATATATTCAACCCTGTGTGCTAATCCACTCAACCACAACTTCAATGTTCCTGCAAAACTATTATATACAAGATGACTTTTCATATTTTGTCTTCTCTCCACAATTTTTTCAATCCTTGATATTCTTGTCTGTCCTACAAATCAATTTCACCGTGCATAAAACCTTTCATATTTTTTTCTTGCAAAAGAAATTCAATCACCTACATATATTTCTTCTTCTAAAAAAAATTATCTTCATGAAGCCTTCCATATCCTTGATATTTTTGCATTTTTTTAATCTGACATCTTCAATCTTCAAAACCAAAACCCCATTCATATTCCCTCTTAGAGATAAAAGAATGTCTTTCATATTTGAGACCTTTCAATTTCTTTTTCATGAAGAACCTGCAAAAATATCTTCAACTCCCCTGCAAACAAAAACTCTTCATCTCCACAAATCTTTTTTTTTAAAGAAAATTAAAACAATCACAATATATCTCTCCAATCTCCAATCTCTTCATATCCACCATGTTCATAACCTACAAAAATATTTTTTCTCCTCCAACCTGCAGCTTAAAGCCCTTCTCATATCTTGAACAACACTGAACATCTTGCTGCTCTTATCTTGAATGTGCATTGTGATAAAATATGAACCAATATAAACACCAATCATGAGTATCCATCCTGAGACAACATGAAGATATCCCGATCAAATCAAACCATGAAGATGAACATGAACTTAACATCAAAGAATATGAAGATGACATCTTGTCATATGAAGAGCAAACACATCCTGACACATGATCCAGTCAACTAACTTTGCATCAACAACTCAACACCTTTTTGACATCAATGACAATCAATCTCCATCAATCTCCCCCTTTGTCATTGATGGCAAAACTTCATGATACATTTTTATTTCTCCCCCTTTTTGACATCTGATGACAAAGACTAAATTAACTCCCCCTGAGAACAACTCCACTAAAAGATGTTAAAGCTTGATCATATCATTGCAATATGAGAACTTTGAATACATAAACTCCTGTTATGTCAAAAATTGAGAACCACTTACCAAAATCTTTGATACCACCAGACTTTCAAAAGATTGAAGGCACTGAACACTTATGCAATTTTCTGTCCTAAACTTATCCTAAAAGCTTTGTCCTTGCACAACAACATTTCAAACTTGAGAGCAACACAATAACACCATGAGACACACATCTGAAAACTTACATCCTGAAGCACAATACCACTTCTTATTACAATACCACTATGAAGATGAAGACTAACACATTCCTAATGACATCACATGTGATTGAAAGACAAACTTTCCAAACAAACAATTCTTCTTCAATCATCAACACCTTTTGACCCACATGACAAATCTCCAATAACTCCCAAAGCAAAAAGTCTGCAATGAATCTACTCCTGCCCACACTTCTTAAGAATGAGGACCATCCTCCTGTAACTGCACAAGACGCTTTTTACAACACAATGTCAATTTTGATATAAATACAAAATCACATCTAAAACATACTGTACTATACAAGAACTTCTACCTCTTGACTTTGTCATTCAAACCAGCTCATCAAATAAGCACATCAATAAACTAACTTCACCATCAAGCTCTTCCTTAACTGAAGCATCATGACAACTCAACCATGTAAGTATCAACATGATATGAACAATAGACAAATAGGATCAAGTCACAACATCATCAAACTCTTTGTGCATTGAATCCCTGAACATCTTATCAACATCTTGTATGCAACATGAACCACTGATCACCTGTATCACTGTCACATACTAAATATCGACATTGTTAGCAACACCACCATCAACTATATTTCAAACATTATCAGGCAAGAATCCAATAGCATGATAATCAAAACAAAAACACCATATTGACAAACATCAAATGATCTCCTCCTGAATCTTATTAAGGATAATTGATAGGACATGAATAACTCCCCCTCACATCATGCTAACTATTATTCAACTGATGATGTAACATGTGCAAGATGCACAAGTTTAGGATTTGTCTTCTTTTCACTTTGTTTTTGCTTCCACACTTTCACAAGTTCTTTCTTCCTCCAAACTTTTTCAGCTTCTATCCTTTTCAACCTTTTCAAATCAGGTGGTGTATTTCTGCAACTGTGTGCTTTATGACCAAGAGAGTTGCAATTATAACAAATTATACTGTAATCATAATCAAATGACTGATGATACATTTTTGACATCCCTTGAACACTTATGTTATGATTCCATGCAAGATAATCATATCCTCTATGCATCTGACAATTCCTTTGTATGTGACCAACATTATTGCAATTGTAACATACAAGACTTCTGCAATTAACTGCTTTGTGCCCAAAATGATTACATGTGTAACAAGAGCCATTAAATGAATAATTATACCTATACAAGTATGCTTGTCTTGCACGAGCAGTTCTTCTGAAATTTCTTCTCTTAGCTTCACACTTCTTTTTACCTTTAGGGGCAGTAGCATGACTTAAATCAATTTTCCTTCTTGGAATTTCTCTGGCTTTGGAGCACTCTCCTTCTTCATAACCAAGTCGCGTAGTGTCTCTATGTTGTTTTTGTTTATTAAGCATCTCTTGTAACTTGCTTGTGTTCTCATCAAATTTGAGATTATTTTCCAACTCCTTTCTAACATCCTCAAGTTATTTACTTAAAGAATTATTTTTCCTTCAAGCTTTTGATATTCAACCTTTTTAGCCTCCAAATCAGATTTTGCTTCATCAGCTATCCTCTTAGCTTTCTCAACTTCTGTCTTCAAACTGACAATCAATTTGTCTGATTCCCCTGCTTGATTCTTCAAGTCTACAATCAAGTTTCTAACATCTTCAAGGTCTGTAAGAGCTTTGTCTTTTAAGTCTCTTTCTTGTTGCAGCTACAATTCTAATTTCTGGTTCTCCTTTCTATATCTCTTGAGTTCACTCAAAGCACACATGAGCTCTCCTTCTATGTCAAATTCACATTCTTGTTCTTCATCACTTATAATCTGATTTTCTTCTTTCAAATCTGATTAAGTTTCATCTCCTTCATGTGAAAGTTTTCCATCATTGTCACTCTTCTCAGATAATAAGTTGTTGTCTTCTTCTTCAGATGCATTACCTTGATAAATTTTTATCAACTTCTTCCACATATCCTGAGTTGTTTCACACTGCACAACTTTACAAGAAAAATCATTAGATAAACCAGATAAAATGACTTTCTTGGCTATATGATTGTATTCAAGAGCCTCTTTGATATTTGTAGAATTAGAATATCCATTCTCAACAGACATCCATACATCATATCCTAAAGAGGATAAATAGACTTGCATTCTCATACACTAAAGTAAAAAATTTGAACCATCAAACAGAGGAACTCCAGAAAACTCTTTCACTGATTCAACTTGTGAAGCATATTTATCAAATGACTTTATTTCAACATCTGGATTTGATACAGACTGCACCTTTTGATCAGAATGAGACTTGACATTTCTCATGTTCTTATTTCTTTTGCACTTACCCATTATACTCCACCCTAAAGATCTACCCAAGCCGATTAGACTATAACAAGGAACTTGGCTCTGATACCAATTGTTGGAGTCCAGGACAACACTGAGAGGGGGGGTGAATCAGTGTTGTATTAATTTTCAAATCTTTTACAACTTTTTGTAAATTTTATCTTACAAGACAAATAGAGAGGAATACATTAATGATTTGTTGAGCTTAGATGCAAATAATGAAGGATGTGAACAAAACTTAATAAGCAAAGCACTAATATACACACATACAGATGAAGACAACATGAAACATGACACATGCTTTTCACGAGTGGAAAACCCTCCTAGGGTAGAAAAACCACTCAAAACTGCCTCACTGGCTTAAGCAAACACCTCACTGGTTACAATGTTTAGAAGCACCAACTTCAAGGAGCACCAACCCCTAATACATACAAATAGGTCTCACTGACCATACAAGCCTCACTAGCTACAATCTTTAGAAGCACCAACTTCAAGGAGCACCAACCCCTAATACATACAAACTCAGATTAAAAAAAAGAATTAAGAGGGTTTCTCTATTTCAATACAAATCACTTCTTCTTTCACATGTGTCTATCATATCACCATACTTCTCATCAACTCAAATCACATACAAAACTTATCATTTGAATTTTCTCTTCAAGAGGATATTCAAAATATATTCAACCCTGTATGCTGATCCACTCAACCACAACTTCATTGTTCCTACAAAACTATTATATACAAGATGACTTTTCATATTTTGTCTTCTCTCCACAATTATTTCAATCCTTGATATTCTTGTCTGTACTACAAATCAATTTCACTGTGCATAAAACCTTTCATATTTTTTTCTTGCAAAATAAATTCAATCACCTGCATATATTTCTTCTTCCAAAAAAAATTATCTTCATGAAGCCTTTCATATCCTTGATATTTTTGCATTTTTTTTTAATCTAACATCTTCAATCTTCAAAACCAAAACCCCATTCATATTCCCTCTTAGAGATAAAAGAATGTCTTTCATATTTGAGACCTTTCAATTTCTTTTTCATGAAGAACTTGCAAAAATATCTTCAACTCCCCTGCAAACAAAAACTCTTCATCTCCACAAATCTTTTTTTTTTAAAGAAAATTAAAACAATCACAATATATATCTCCAATCTCTTCATCTCCAATCTCTAATCTCTTCATATCCACCATGTTCATAACCTGCAAAAATATTTGTTCTCCTCCAACGTGCAGCTCAAAGCCCTTCTCATATCTTGAACAACACTGAACATCTTACTGCTCTTATCCTGAATGTGCATTGTGATCAAATATGAACCCAAGATCTTGTCATAAACAAGATGATCAAATATGAAGCAATATAAACATCAATCATGTGTATCCATCCTGAGACAACATGAAGACATCCTGATCAAATCAAACCATGAAGATGAACATGAACTTAACATCAAAGAATATGAAGATGACATCCTGTCATATGAAGAGCAAACACATCCTGACACATGATCCAGTGAACTAACTTTGCATCAACAACTCAACACCTTTTTGACATCAATGATAATCAATCTCCATCATGTATCTCCACATTTCGAAGGTAAAAGAGGAAATTGTTTCCATATTATGTATTTGTTGTTGTTTAGGATGCATTGACTATTATAATAGTCCTATGGGTTGTAAAAATCAAATTTGTGACATAATAAGAAGTTTTATATATTCTTGGTAGAAACTACCTAGTGCTAGTGCATACATACAATGGAAACATAATAAACTATTGCTTGCAGATCTAGTTTTTGAGAAGTGGTGGGGCAAATGCTATTGTTACATGATGTTACTTGTTGTTCCTCTACAGAGATTTTCCTGTTATAGATCAACTAATGAAGTTGAATGTACCATCCCTCAAGTTGAGGTAAAATTTGGGCCTACTAGTGTGCATTGCAGCTGTGTATATTTCAATGTTTTGATGATAGAAGTGGTTTTTTTCTCCCAAAGATGTACTTGTTGTTACATAGGTTACGATTGTTGGGATAAGTTGCCATTAACTTGCAATCCTAACCAATTCATGTGTCTCCAAAGTTCTTGGAATGTGTTCCCCAACACATAAGGACTTTAAGAGATTAATTACTTATTAATTATATCACTTTGAATTATTGCAATCAATTCCTAATTGATAGGGTCAAACTTGGGCATACACTTTTGGAGTGGGGGCCATGAAGACTTTGTTGACTTCTCCTAAGTCTATTTTGAGAGTTTGATAACTCATAATAAGTGGGAGTTAAACTTGGGCATCCCCTTTTGATAGGGTCTTATATTTAGACTTGGAGTTGTGGTTTTTTTATGTACATGAGTGGATAATGTTGAAATACCTTGCATGGATATAATGTTGGAGTTAACTAAAGTGTTAGAGATGCATGGATTGGATATTGCTTGCATGAGTTCATAAAGAATTGCATGGACTTGCATATTTTTGCATGTTGTTGCATGTTGTTTCTATGGACTTGCATGCGATTGCATGTTGTTGCATATCACTCCTATGGACTTGCATGTGCTTGCATGTCAGTTATATGATCTTGTATGCCATTTTTGAGAGATTACTTGCAGAACACTCCAACTCTAAAAACTTGCAGGATGGTACATCTCAGTGTTTCAGATAATGGGTATCAGTTGCATGTTGAATCAAGTGTTTGCATGTCACTTGCATGTACAAAATAAGGTAATTCAGAATAACTTTGGGGACATCAATCTTGCATGTTGTTTGCATGAGATTGGTGTGTGTTGATCACTTCAGTTAATAGAAAGAGATTGGACAAACACGGACGCCCAATTTGAGGACTTTTTGTTGTTGCTTTTATTTGGAAATGTATTTGATGTTGGCTAAGTTTACTTGAGCAAACTCAAGCGCCCACATCCAGAACAAGTAGTTAACAGAAGGCCTGACTTTGTTTGACTTCAGTCTTCTCTATTTGGAGTGCTTGGGTTTTCCATGAGGATTTGTTCTCATGTTATCAATAACAATTGATTGTAATTTGAGTTTCAAGCTTTCCAATTAAGAAGCTTTTGTATTAATTAAAAAGCCCCATACATTTCCAGAGAGTTGAATTGTGAAAAAGACTTAGAAGAAAAAAGCAAAAAGTTTTTTGTAAAAGACTTAGAAGAAAAAAAAGCAAGAAGCTTTTTGAAGTTTTTACAGGTTTGAAGATTGAAGAAGCTTTTGAAGTGCATCAAGGAATCAAACGATTTTAGTTTGAATATAATCTTTCACTAGAGATTTAATACAAGCATAAACACCTTTGGTGTGGAGTTTTTTCCCTTAGGGGTTTCTCCACGTAAATACTTGTCTTCTTCTTACAACCTATTTTCTTCTAATACATTGATTAAATTAGAGAAATGCTTTAACATCTAAATTGAAAGTAATTTTTAGATTTACACATGCTATTAATTTCAGATTTGAAAACATTTTAAAGCTACATAGATGCAACTTTACCTTGTTCTCTATCCCTTTTTCCAACAACAATGAATGTTATAATAGCCCTAATGGCAGCACAAATCAGATTTATATCATTAGGAGAAGTTGCATGAGTTTCAGGTTTGATTTTATCACATGCTAGTGCTTATTTACAGTGGGAGGCACTTGGTGAGTTTACAAAATTTATTTGGGAAGATGTGGTTTAGATTTGGAATGGGAGTGAATGTATCAAAGATTTTGCATGGATATTTTTGTTGGTTTCATGACATTGTTACACATGAATTTGAATTTTTAGGTTTGCACAACTGTGTTCCTTGGCAAAAGATGCCACACCTCATAGGTACAGGATCACAATTTGTTATACAGTATGAAATGTTTGGTTATTTTGGGCATCAAGATTTTGGAGCATCATTGTTATAATTGCTTGAGGACAAGAAATTTTGGGAAGGGAGGACTTGTCATGTCTCTTTTTCAAAAATTTATAAAAATAGCAACTTACTAAAAATAGTAAGTCGACAGTCCCAAAATAGCAAATTAGGATCAATTGATAGTTTAGGAAATAATAAAAAATTTGGTGACTTGGTTGAGATTAGAATATTATTTAAACACCAAATATATTTATATTTAATTATTTTCCCTACCTGGGCGTGGGATCCATAAATAGCCTGTTTTTGGCATTTAGTGGCTATGACAAGCCAAAACAAGTGACACAGCGCATGGGGAATGGAAGAAATTAGTGGACACTTGGAATCAGAGGTTGCATGTACTTCATGCAAGAGAATCGTCCCCTTTGGGTCATGAGTTTTTGAGTTGGCACTTTAATTGCATGTCGGTGCCTTGAAAAATACATTTTGAGTTGTCAAAAGATGTCTTTTAAGTGGTACAATATGAAAGGCTAATTTAAGAGATGTTATAATGCATTTTATGACTTCTGTAAGTGCCTAAATTTGGGGAAGAATATTTGGACATAAATCTAAATGTGGTAGAAGTTTCCAGATGTTCAAGGAGCCTATAAGTATTGTTTATTTTGCATGCATAGGGACTATTGTAGATTTGACGGTTTCTTTGCAGAGCTGATGCTTTGTGTTTTCTCTGGTGGATAGGGAAACCATTGGAGATGAAGCATGTGGCTGGTGGACATGAGTTTCTAGTAGTCTAAGGGTAGTGTTCTTGGGTTGTAGATAGCAACCTCACTTCAGAGGTTGCATCAGAGTTGAAGGATTGTAGTAGTTTTAGTATTGTGTGTGTTTGTAGGGTGTTTGTAGAGATTTCCATAGTGTTGTGAAGCTTCTGTTGGTGCTGTTTGTTGTAGATAATGTATGTCTATGTACTTTGTTATACTTCATCAATCCCAGGTGCCTTGGTTCAGCTCTTTCATATGTGGGCATTGTTGTTGGGGTTTTAGCAGTGTTTTGTAGTGATTTCCATGTGTATTTCACCCTATTTTTTGGGTGTTGTAGCTAGATGAGTGTTGGGTGGTGTTGTAGATGTGGTTGATGTTTCAAATCAGTGTTGTAGGCCTGATTGTATGTCATTTATATCATATTTCCATAATAAAAATGATTTGGTGTGTTTGTGTCAATTTTGGTGTCATACAGTGAAGACTAGTTTAGCTAGTTTGGTTATTTAGATGCATATTTGTGTTTCATTGGAAAAATCATTTTCAGATTTGAGTTTTATAATAAAAATTAATTTGGGTACATTACACCTATCTCCTTATAACTCTATAGAATGTTCCATATTGTTCTCACTTTGTCTCCATATGGAAGAGCTAACCATGGCATGCTTTTGTGATGTTCTTCATATGATTGCTTTCCTTCATTTTCAAACACAAGGATGATCTCAAAAAACTCCATTCCCTACTAACATTGCACACTCTTATGATGAATACAATATATTTTCCTTACAGATCTCTTCATAGTCATGTTACATGCTCTGACTAGCTTGTGTCCTCACTGTCTCACATTTGTCACTATTATAGTCTTTATATACCTGTGACAGGGTTTGCAAGAACATGCAGATCCTCTACATACTCTTCAAGGCTCACATATGCTCTTCAATCCCATAGACATCCTAACTTGTACTCTATCTGAAACTTCCAAAACCTACCCCGTGATCATTTTGCAAACCATATATAAGTCAGTGCTCTGACTTTCACATGGCAATGTAGACCATCACATAATAGTGCAGACCATTTACACTCTTTAATGGACTCCAAAAAAAACTCTAACAAGCCTATAAACACATACCTAGAGACTGTCTTTCTTATTAGGTATATGGATTCTAGGATCAAGTCTCCTCATACTTCTTGCAGGCTCTAGAATACTGTGTGAGTTTCTTTAAATAGTACAGACATGTAGGAGTTTGCTTCTTACATTATGTTTGCAATCCTAATGTTGTCTCACCCTATACAATGAGTGTAGGGTTTTGAGAGCATCTTGAGAGCCAAAAATTGTTATCACTCTGAGTTGCACCTTGAAAAAATATCTTCAAGCTCCTTCACCTAGTTGATACAATGGGATCACTTCAAGGTTGTGGGTGACCTATGACTGAAATGAACCTCTAGATAAAGGGTTGGTTCCCTATCTAAACTAAGGCCTGAAAACTAAAACTAAGTCTAATCCTACCCTAGGATCTTCAGTGGAAAAGGGAAGAAGGAAATAGCTAAAAAGACAAGTGTGGTGATACACCAAATTGATTTATGAGCCTCTCTACTTGTTGGGATAACACAAGAAATCTTGAGAAATGATGGGAAATCACACAACTTTTCACCTAATCTGCAACTTCCTTAGCATTCACATAAGTATTTTGCATGGAGATAGGAAATCTATAGAACATACAACCTGTAAAAGAGAATGATGATGATTGGAAAGCAATACTAGGGAAGAAAATATCCACAAGTAAAGATCAACAAATCATAACCCCACAGTATTTAGAAAGCTTGACAGTATGAAAGAAGGAAACACAACAAATATTGTTGAATGAACTCCTAAATTAGTTTCATGCACAAGGTGATTTCAATCAGCTGATAAACATTTGCACAATACTCACATAACCCTTGCATAGGTTAAGAAATAGAGTTGAAATCACAAGGGAAAATAGAGATTCACAAGATAGTTTCATTCTCGTTCAATAGTACACAATGCAATAGGCATGATAGAGGTAGAAAATCAATGATTTTATTAATAAAAAAGGCCATATACAACTGATAAGAGCTCCTTACAAATACATTTTCTCATAAATTTAGAGCTCTTTTTTCAAAAAATCAGAACTATCCCTCTAAAAGTTGAGTTACCATACTCTCTAAAACTAGTAAAACCTAACTAATATCTCTCCCAAGCATCCTCCTTTTGGTATCTAACATCATGAGGGAATATAGGACATGCTTTCAAAGAAATAAAGACATGTTTCTTTTACAACTTGGTCAAATCTTCTTTGTTGGTGCTGGAGGAACAAGGACTTGATTTATCTTCTTAAAAGACTCCATTGTGGCTGGAAATAGGAAGTAGTTGGGTTGTGCATCCTAAAGACCTGGAACTACTCCAAGGAAAGTTCTAACAACTATTTTCATCCTCCTAGATGATTGGAAAGTGGTCAAAATTGCTTTAGGTGTTGTTATAACTAGTCTTTACTGGCCATTACTTGTTATTTTTCCTTCAAACTGTCCCTGCATGAAAATAAAGTACATTTCCCATGATTTACAACTATTTGAACCTCCTGAAGGCATGGGATAAGACTCTTTCATCATCAAGACTCCAAAATGCATGTTTAATAACTCTTTTATGATTCTTAATCTACTTTAGTGCATATCCTATTTCTGGTAAAATGAACATTCCATAGATATTCTGACATGATACAAAATGTCCTGATAAGCCTCGAAGCAATCAACCATGTTTTTAATAAGGTGAAAAACCCTTTTTAAGCCTACCGATCATAAAAATTGAAATACTCAGTGTGTATTTCAACACTGGATTTCAGTGTTTATGCCAAAAATTTTCATGATTTCCACAGGCCCTCTGCTCATATTCTTGTTTCAAGGTTTGTTTGCAAGCCTTCAGCCAATTTAAAAGATCAAACAAGGTATGGATCCTTCTCATCTACTCCTTGATAGTCCTCTTCCTTCTTGACAATTGATAGGGATTTACAATGAAATCCAACTATAACATGACCTGTATCTTCCTTTTTGCATTCTCTAACCCTTTTAGATATGCTATCTATGACACTGCATTCAAGGTTTCACCATACTGCTCAGTTGACATTGAATTGCTTCTTTTGCAGGTATATTGAATCTCTATTTGATGGTGCAAAGCTCTAGTGAATCTTCTGACATTATTTGGCCTCTGCCTCCTTCTTAGAGTTGTGCATACTTTACACTTGCACTGGTGTTAAAACACCGTCCTCTACACTCTTAGAGTATATGCAAAGTCTTTCAATAATTGAAAAGCTTTATATCCTTTCTTTACTCCTAAATACCTTTGCTGAACCCTAAATTTCAATAGTCTCAAAGACTTACAGATCCAATAAGGAGACTAACAAAAGACCCTAAAGGAAACTCAACAAGGACTGTGTGGGTTTGATCCAGGACCTGAAACTCTTGATCACTCGGAATGACTTCATGCCAACTAACAAATGCTTTGCAAGGTTCTCAAAATTTGTCAGACAATACCTCATCTCATATTCCATCTTCCAAAAACCATGTTAACTGTCATATCTCCTTACAACTATAGATTGCTCCATACTGTTCTCATTTTGTCTCCATATGGAAGAGCTAACCATGGCATGCTTTTGTGATATTCTTCAAATGATTTCTTTCCTTCATTTTCAGACACAAATATGATCTCAAAAAACTCCATTCCCTACTAACATTGCACACTCTTATGAAAGAATAGTGATGAATACCCTGTATTTTCCTTACTGATCTCTTCACAGTCATGTTACATGCTTTGACTACCTTGTGTCCTTACTATCTCACATTTGTCACTATTCTATTCTTTGTATACCTATGATAGGGTTTGCAAAAACGTGCAGATCCTCTACATACTCTTCAAGGCTCACATATGCTCTTCAGTCTTGTAGACATCCTAACTTGTACTTTATTTGAAACTTCCAAAACCTACCCCCTGATCATTGTGCAGAGTGTATACACGACAATGCTCTGACTTTCACATGACAATGTAGGGCATTTACACTCTTTGATGGATTCCAAAATAAAAACTCTACCAGTCCTATAAAGGCATACCTGTAGACTATCTTTCTTATCAGGTCTCTAGATTCTAGGATCAAGTCTCTTCATACTTCCTGTAGGCTCTAGAATACTATGTGAGTTTCTTTAAATAGTGCAGACTTGTAGTAGTTTGCTTCTTACATTATGTTTGCAATCCTAATGTTGTCTTGCCCTATACAGTGAGTGTAGGGCTTTGAGAGCATCTTGATAGCCACAATTCCTTACAAACCTTTCTTGAAATGCTTCAAACAAATATCTATCATCTATCTAGTGTATGTTGTCTCATTTTTTATTCTATACCCTCACTAGGGTTTGGTAGCCTCTTTGATCTTACCTTATTCACTGTATCCTTAATTCTTTAAGATTGTTCTCAGACCTATTGATAGAGTTGTTGAAATTAGAGCAAACAACTGAGAGGGGGGGTGAATCAGTTGTCACAAAACTTTATCTTTTGCTGCATTTAATCTTCTTTACCACTTATTAACAGATTAATGATATAACCATGAAAGCATGAATCAACAACACATGAGTAGAAACACAATCAACACACATAACACTAGGATTTTTACGTGGAAACCCGGTTAAGGGAAAAACCACGATGGGGGGTTAACCCACAAGATTTATTCTCTATTAAAAGAATAGAAAAATGGGAAGGCACTTGCCTTAAGGCACACTACCCAGAGCTCACTGTTGCAAGAGACTCACTGTCTACAAAAACATTCACATGGTTAACATTGAAAGGTTGAATTGAGAAACAACATCTTCTCCATGCCAAGGTTCAATTCCATTGAAGCTCACAACACCTCTGCTCTGCCCCCAAACACTTCTTCATTACCTCTGCATCTTCACATCATTGACACATTTACATGACTTCATTACACTTATTTATACATGACATCAACTTTGGAATGAACATCAAAGTCGGCCTTACAATCATCTATGTAGAATATTCTCCAAGATAGGCATTACAAGTAATTACAATCACAAGACTTGATTTAATACAAAATGCTACATGCAGACCACTACATTATCAGCCAAACATAGTTGGGACTCAAATCTTCCTCGAATAACACACCACACTCCATAGAACTTCTCTTAGATCATCCGCAACACGCACAAAGCATTCGGTCGGCCAAGACTGGAAAGAACAACAACAACCAAGGAGAAATATTCAACTACAAGCTCAATCCTCGATGTGGACCACCAACACAATAGGCACACAATCCAGAGACCTCCACAAGCACAATGAAATCAACAAGAACAACTGCACCACCTCAAATTACCAGAATCACTTGTATCTTCATACGGGAACTTAAGAACACTAACTGTCATGACTGTCACACTAGAAAGATTGCTTGCGGACCTCTAAACCATGAACCACTTGAGTTGAGGATACACACCAACATCCCAAACACACCTCTAGAACCGCAGATCATAATATTCCAATGCGGAGCAATCCAGACCAAATTCCTGTCACTTTGTTGCCTCTGAACAACTGCAAAACCCGGTTCTACTCAGATGGCCATAACTTCACCAATCCTCCATGCGAACCTCTCAAATCTTAACTGGAGCAACTTCAGACAATCCTCTACAAAACCCTTAAGTCCACAGACTCTGATCTTCATCTCACTTGGAATGTGGAGCAATCTACTTTACTAAACTGCACTGTCTTCACTGTCTCTGACAAAGAGATATGTTGACATCAATGACAACACATCATAGGCACATATTTGCAACAATCTCCCCCTTTGTCATTGATGGCAGCATATGATGTGAAAAATTTATTCAACCATCAAGACAAGGACTTCTCCTCCTTTCTCTTATCACACCTGCAACCACTTTCTTCACTGCTCCCCCTTTCACCAGCAACTACTTACTTCCAAGTTTTTCACATGACTTCTCTCCCCCTTTGACATCAATAGCAAGGGCACATATTTGAAATCATCTCTCCCCCTTTTTGTTTCTTAAATAAAACCAAACTGAACTCCAGAATTAACATATTGACTACTCCCCCTGAGTAGCATCCCCTTAACACCAATCCGGATCACATGATATGACTGTGAGTTCCACCAGACTGATGCACACTAGTGCACCTTAGTTTTGAATAGGAGGGGTAATAACCCCTAGCTTCAGTCTGAGATACTCAAAAGTGTCCTTAGGTAGAGGCTTAGTGAGGATATTTGCAATATGATCCTTTGAAGAAACAAACTCCAATCTGACTTCATTCTCATTTACCTGCTCTCTCAAAAAGTGTTGACATTAGCACTTTCAACAATCCTTTTCAATCTCTTGTTAAAGCATCGGTATGCCTTGCTTTGGCTATTCCTTCATCACATCTTGCATCAAACTTTCCTAGATCTTCATCTCTCTTGATATAGCATTTACTACCAAAAACTCTGAAGTATTTCATAGTAGGAGCATTACCAAACCACAGTTCATAAGGTGTTTTACCAGTATTACCTTTGATTTGCACCTGGTTAAGAGTGTAGACAGCAGTACTCATAGCCTCTCTCCAATAGACATGTGGAACATTTGCCTCCATCATCATGGTTCTAGCAGCCTCTTGAATAGTCCAGCTCTTCCTTTCCACAACTCTATTCTACTAAGGAGTCCTAGGAGAAGATTCCATGCTTTTCACAAAATGCATTAAACTCACCAGAGGTAAACTCTCCACCTCTGTCAGATCTCAAACACTTTATCTTCACACCAATCTCATTCTCCACTATAGCCTTGAACACCTTGAATTTGTCAAGAGCCTTTGATTTCTCTCTCAAGAAAGTGACCCACATCATCCGGGAGTAATCATCAATCAACAACATAAAGTATCTATCTCCTTGCAAACTCCTAACTCTGGCAGGACCACACAAATCAATGTGCACAAGTTCCAACAATCCACTTGAAAATTGTTCTTTACTTTTGAATGTAGCTCTATTCTATTTGCCAAACTAACATTCCTTACACATGTTATTAGCAAGTTTCACAAGCTTTGGAAGATCTCTCACAACCTGAGTAGTACTTATCTTGACAATGTTATCAAAGTTTACATGACACATTCTCCTATGCCATAACCAACTCTGATTAATCTGAGCAATTAAACAACTTTTACCAGTACAACTTAAATGAAAGATATTACCTCTAGTCTGTGTACCGGATGCAATCTCAGTTTTGAAGTTTCCCAAAATTTTGCATTTTCCATCCTTGAATAGGAGATCATACCCTTTGTCAACCAACTATCCAACACTGAGAAGATTATGCTTCAACCCTTCTACATACAAAATATCATTAGTGTTATTCTTACCATTAAGAGAGATGGATCCTCTGCCACAGATTCTACCATTTGAATTGTCTCCAAACTTCACAATTCCACCTTCATATCTTTCCAAACTTAGAAACTTACTTTTATCACCAGTCATATGATGAGAACATCCACTTTTAATCACCTGTTCATCCTTTTCTTCAACCTAAGCAGCCAAGGCACTTTCCACATTCACACGGCTAGCAGATTCGGTAGCCACCAGATCTTCTTCTTCGATAGCAATGAACACCCATTCATTTCCAGAGTTACTTCCCATATCAGATTCATCATATGTGACTCCTTCATCAGCAGCTTCTTAGACATATTAGCATTTCTTCTGAACCCTAGGTCTGTTAGGGTTTGGCTTTGAAACCCTCTCCAGACATCTTGAAGCAAAATGAAAAAATCTTATTGCAAGCAAAACATTTGAAAGACAACTTTGCTTCATACTTACCAAATCCTCTTGGTAATCTTTTGGCAACAAGGGCTTCAAGTTCTTTAAGCTCAGATTCATCTTCTTCAAGTTCCTTCATTGCCTTCTCATATCTGGTTAGTCTTCTTGAAGATCTTTCACTTGGATCAAATCTTTGCTTTCTGAAAACACTGGCCTTAAATGTAGATTTTGATTTAGGAAGAGAATCACCAAACTCACTCATTTCAAATGCTGAAATCTTGCCAACCAACTAATCCCTTGTAACATCTATCACAGTCCTGATCTCCTCAATAGCAGCAACTCTATGCTTGTATGAAGCAAGTAAGGATCTGAGCACCTTAGCAACAATCTCTGATTCTTCGAGTTTTCTACCAACACACCTGATACTGCACACAAGTTTATTCACCTTCTGCATGTAGAAAGTGATGTTTTCATCTTCACTCATCATGCCAAATTTAGGCACCCACTTACTGGCAGGGGGAATTAGATTTTCAATGCAGCTCCCCCCGAGCCAGAGCTCCTATTTCAATTCCTGGAGGAATTACCAACACCGAATTCTGATGCAGACCCATCACCATCATTCATTACACCTTTCTTCACCCATGTTTTGTTCATTTCATTCCGGGTCTCATTCACATCTACTTTGCCCTTGTCTTTATCTTGTCTCTGCACATTCTAGTTTCTGTTTACTGAACCTTTTCTATCATCATTCCTACTTCTGTAGAATCTTGCAATATGACCAGATCTATTGCAATTAAAGCACGTAACATTTCTTTGCTCATTTACTTGATTTCCTCTTGATCTACACTAATTAGCCATGTGTCCAAATCTATTGCATGCGAAACATTTTCCATTGAAAGAATTGACATTTCCTCTGTTGTTAGAGTTATTCATCATCATACTTCTACATTTATTGGATCTATGACTATACCTTTTACAATTGAAGCATTGACCGAAGAAGGATGGACCACTTTGATTCACTCTACTTCTGCACTGAGTAGCTATATGACCAAATTTATTGCAATTGAAATAATTTCCATTGAAGGATGGATGCCCTTGAGCATTAGGCTATCTGACCGGAGGTCTTCTAGGTCTATTTCTCTGATTCCTTGATTCAGGATTTCTTTGACTGGATCTAGAGCTTTCACCTTTCTCATATCTCAGACCATGCTTATCATTTGCCTTCTTCCGACTATCAAGCAACACCTCAAGTTTAGCTGAGCTTATCTTGAACTTCTCTTTGTATTTATTTGCAGCTTCTAGGTCATGTCTGAGAATGACAATTTGCCTTTCAAGTTGTTCCTCATTATACCTGGTTTCTTGTAGATCAGACTCTAGATGGCCAATTATTTTGTCCAATCTGCAACACTCTTCTATTCTTTCTTTTAGAGATTGATTCAGGTTTTCTTCAGTCTTCTTCCTTTCCTCGATTTCCTTGGTTAGTCTCATCACCCCGGATTCCATCTCATGTTTTAGGAAAACAACTTCTTTTGCCAACTTCTCACATTCCTTTGTCTTCTCCATTAGAGCCTCATCCATGCCATTGTCTTCCTTCTGATTTACTAACTGTTGAAGTAGCTCTTTCCTCTTTTCCATAGATTTGCTCAATTACCCTTTTAAAGTCTGAATGAAATCCTCTGCATCTTTAAGGTTCTCTTGCAATTCTTTGACTTCTGCTCTGGACTGATCAAGATCTTCTAAAGAAACTTGAATTTGTTCATTGATGCCATCAGAATACCTGAATGAATCCATTGAAACACCTTCCCAAATCATTCTCAAGCTATTAAACTTCTTCCAAGGAACCTTACTCTGATACCAATTGTTGAAATTAGAGCAGACAACTGAGAGGGGGGGGGTGAATTAGTTGTCACAAAACTTTATCTTTTGTTGCATTTAATCTTCTTTACCACTTATTAACAGATTAATGATATAGCCATGAAAGCATGAATCAACAACACATGAGCAGAAACACAATCAACACACATAACACCAGGATTTTTATGTGGAAACCCGGTTAAGGGAAAAACTACGGTGGGGGTTAACCCACAAGATTTATTCTCTGTTAAAAGAATGGAAAAATGGGAAGGCACTTGCCTTCGGGCAGACTACCCAGAGCTCACTGCTCCAAGAGACTCACTGTCTACATAAACATTCACATGGTCAACACTGAAAGGTTGAACTGAGAAACAACATCTTCTCCATGCCAAGGTTCAATTCCATTGAAGCTCACAACACCTCTGCTCTGCCCCCAAACACTTCTTCGCTACCTCCGCATCTTCACATCATTGACACATATACACAACTTCATTACACTTATTTATACATGACATCAACTTTGGAATGAACATCAAAGTCAGCCTTACAATCATCTATCTGGAATATTCTCCAAGATAGGCATTACAAGCAATTACAATCACAAGACCTGACTTAATACAAAATGCTACATGTGGACCACTACATTGTCAGCCAAACATAGCTGGGACTCAAATATTCCTCAAACAACATGCCACGCTCCATAGAACTTCTCTTAGATCATCCGCAACACGCACAAAGCATCCGGTCGGCCAAGACTGGAAAGAACAACACCCAAGGAGGAATCTTCAACTATAAGCTCAATCCTCAATGAAGACCACCAACATAATAGGCACACAATCCAGAGACCTCCACAAGCACAATGAAATCAACAAGAACAACTGCACCACCTCAAATCACCAAAATCACTTGTATCTTCATACGAGAACTTAAGAACACTAAATGTCATGACTGTCACACTAGGAAGATTGCTTGCGGACCTCCAAACCATGAACCACTTGAGTTGAGGATACACACCAACATTCCAAACATACCTCTAGAACCGCAGATCATAATATTCCAATGCGGAGCAATCCGGACCAAATTCATGTCACTTTGTTGCCTCTGAACAACTGCAAAACCCGGTTCTACTCAGATGGCCATAACTTCACCAATCCTCCATGCGGACCTCTCAAATCTTAACTGGAGCAACTTCAGACAATCCTCTATAAAACCCTTAAGTCTGCATACTCCGATCTTCATCTCACTGGGAATGCAGAGCAATCTACTTTACTAAACTGCATTGTCTTCATTGTCTCTGACAAAGAGATATGTTGACATCAATGACAACACATCATAGGCACATATTTGCAACAAGAGTTACTTCTCCATAGTGACTGTATTGAGCCAATGTTTGACAGTCTTCTTATGCATGTGCAAAGACCTTCACTAATTTGGAGATCCTTTGAGTTTCATAACACCCTATATTGCTATCTCCGTGGCTAATTTTTGACACTCTTTGTTAGCCTCTATCCACATTTTCTTCTTATCTTTTCATAGTCTTAAGTCACAACTTCAAACATATACTATATGCATATATCATTGTATAGACCTTTGCTTGATGGTACATACCTATATTGCAGACCTCCAAACAATTATAGACTATTGAATGCATACTTCTCATTTTTGATAGATCTATATGGGATTTGAATATCCTTTTTAGTCTTGTAAATAATACCCTTGAACACACAAAACTTTGCATGACCACGCAACTCTTGACATTGGTCTTGTAGGGTAGTAGGGTTTTCTTGATAATTTTTAACTCACTCAATCTCTAGCAAATGACTTGTGCATCTTTTTGAAATAGATATGCAGATTTAGAATATTGGATGAAAAGTTTGACCTTCTCACTGAATATTAGAATACTTGAAAGACTTGTCATGGTCACTATCCTCTGCACTATCTACATGCATCTTTGTCTTTCATTGCACTATCCACATGCATACTCTTTCTATATTTACTGTCTTTTTCTTAATAGTGTTCCTCACTGTATCTCCTAAACATGATGTATTATCTCCTAAAGGTCCTTGCACCCTATACATTGTATACTGATGTGTAGTGATCATATCTTCATTATGACCCTAAGACAATGTGACAAGATCCCTTGTAGACTCTTTCAAGCCCCTTACAACCTTGTAGGCTTATAATCTACATCTTCTCATATTTGTTCATTGTTCTCATGAGCATGCAATGACTTTCAATAGCCATACTAATCTTATAAGGAGTATTCATGTAAAAATATGTCATGGAGATCTCATTGATAAAAAAAGTAGTTGTAAATGTACCTTGAAATTTGTTTACTACATTCCACCTGTCATGCATAAGAAAGAATGAGGAATCAAACTTGAATGTGTTGAGTCTGCAACCCTCTATTGAATTTTGGACCTCTTGATGACATCACATGGAGAAATAGTAGCTTGGAATAGTCTTCCACGGTTTACTCACACCTGCAAAACTTCCTTCATATACCGGGATACCTCTTCAGTTAGCAGAAAACCTTAGCAATATTGACAGAAGACAAATCTAACCCTAAAACAAGGCTTACCCCCATAGTTTCCACATATTTTTTTAAAAAAGAGAGTCCCTCCAAGGCATGTACGAAGAATTTGGATAAAATAAGGTTTACTTTTGATGACTTTGAATGTCCAAAATATGACTCGACAAACATATTTCCACTTTATGCATTATAAAACATTGTTTAAGGCCTTTAAGGACCAATGGATCAAGACTTATGACCTTTTTAACACAACTAGGACACTCCTTGTGACTATTTGAGCCTAGAGGGCACAAATAGTCAACAATTTTTGTCGACCTCTATGGCATGCTTGCCTGCTAAGCAATTAGAACCAGTAGCCTTAAGTATCCATTAGGTATGGAGTCTTGGAGAATCTAAGACACACTGAATCGATGACACAATCTGACATACAGATGTTAGTACCTTTGAAATAGCCAACAAAAAATGACACAAAACTAAACACCTAAAAGACCACTCAACATGCAACATGTGCAATAACACTTGGAGGAAAAGAACACTTACACAAACCTATACAAACCTAAATTAAATAAAAGAAAAAGCTCTCTAAACAAAGCCATTAATTGATTCTTGAAAATAGCTGCCCTTCCTGACCAACATGCAATGTTTTTCATGCTTGTGAACAACCCAAAAGAGATGGAGAAAGAGTGGGTCTGCATTGACTGTTGAAACATTTCTCCAAGACTATAAGCAAAATCACTTACCCACTTGAGTTGGCTAGAAATATAGCTACCTTGAACTGGACAAGTGAGTTGATCTTGTCTTCCTTGATGCTCAATCTTATGTTTTGGATCAAGTATGACATGTGATGACTCATTTTTATTGGTCTCCAACTGAGTTAGATGCCTAATAGGACATCCTCTTAAAAATCCATTCAAATGAACAACTTCAATCTCTTGCTTATGCTCTACTGCTAGCTTGTCATCTTACTAATTGAAATGTTTTGAAAATGTGGTAACCTCTACCTTTTGTTCATTTTGTTCATGAAGTTATTCTTTCTGAGATGCTAGTTTGACATCTATTTTTGAGCAAATTTCTTCCAATTCATCCCAAAAAGATCTTCTTCAAACTCCTCTTTACTTTTCTGTATAGGAGAACCGATCTCATCTTTATGACAACTCTCTTGAAGGTTTGATGAAACAACAAGTTCATCTTCTTGTTCAACTTGATAGGCAGTTTCATGCACATCAATCTCTCCAACCTCCAAAACGAGACTATTTTTGTGTTCTTTCTCATGAGTTGAGACTCTATTCTCATTCTTAACTTCTTGGATTAGAAACTCATCAAGATCTCCAACCTCTTCTTGTTGCTCCAAATCTTCAGCTAATGTGAGCATTGGCATGCTCTCTTCATCCTTGTCAATAAAATAAGGTAGCTAGTCAAACAAGAATGTCAGCTCCTTATTTTCATTTGATTCCACCTCCAATGGATTTGCACAAGTTTTCTTTGTAGTTGAAGACTCTTACCATGCAACCTTTGCATCATGTTTTCATTCATCTCATCAAAAGCATGAGAAGAACAATCAAATGAATCAAATCCTAAAGGATTCAATATTGGACATGAGTCAACATCCTCTACATTTTCATGAAACATTGGACAAACAACAACTTCTTTTCCTCCTTCATGAGTTAGTACTTCATTCTCATACTTATCTTCTTGTAAAAGGTCTAATTTTTCATCTTTTATAGCGTATGGAGGTCCATAGACAAAAAATGTTTCTTCCTTTTCCTCAAATAACGCCTTTTTATCATCAAACCAACTAGATTGCCAAACAACCGGTCCACCCTTGAAAAGTGAGATGGTGCTAGGACAAGAAAGCTGATTTGGTATGGGATTTTGAAAGGTTTGTTGAGATTCTTGAGGGTAAAAAGAATTTGGAGAGGGTTGTTCTTGAGGAATGGTAAATTGAGTTTGCACCCCTTCTTGCTTGAAGCTAGGAATTTTAAACTTGGGTACCTCCTCTTTCACAGGTTGATCCATCATTGTAAGTGGTGCTGGCTTGAAACTCGGGATGAAGTAAGTTAGGTGGGTTTCTTACATTTGAGTTTGGTCAAGCATTTGCCTCATTTGTTCCTCCTTATACCTCTCTTGTGTCTCCACCTCCTACTGGTGAAGATAAGCTTGTCAAGCAAACTCTTCATGTTGTAATTGATACTCTTGTTCTTTGCAACATCATCTAATTGCTTTTGCAAGTTTAACATGATTTTTGTAATGCTCATGTTGTGAACATCTTGAGGCCGATTATAAGAAAGGATAGGCTGCCAAGAAGGCTGAGCAAGGATGGGTGGGAGGCAAGCATGATAAGATTGCTCATATCTTGATGTGACATGGCTGTTTGGGATGAAACCAACATCATTTTCAATCTGATATGGGTAATATAAAGGATCATAAATGATGTTTTGACAAGGAAGAGGGGAAGGAACATACTTTCCTTGATAGTTAGACATGCTAGAACCTCAAACAAGCCAAATATTCATTGAAATATTCTCTTATAGCAAGAACAAATAGGTTTGATTTTAAAATCAATTACATACTAGTAGAGTCACCAGGTGATTTGAAGACTTCACACTAAGGAAAGGATCGTGAAAATCACCAAAATATTGATCTTGATAAACATTGAGCATTTGGACTACTCGAACCAATAGACTTGAAGCTTGTAGACTCGCCAGGTGTTGGTAAATGCCTTTAATACACTAAGAACAACACCAAATCTCTCAAATATAACTCCAACACAAAGTGGAGTGGTCCCATCGGGAGTACCAAAAATTGTTCACTCTGAGTTGCACCCTAGAAGAAGATCTTCAAGATCCTTCACCCAGTTGATACAATGGGTTCACTTCAAGGTTTTGGGTTAACTATGACTGAAATGAACCTCTAGATAAAGGGTTGGTTCCCTATCTAAACTAAGGCCTAAAAAATAAAACAAAGTCTAATCCTACTTGAGGATCTTCAATAGAAAAGTGAAGAAGGAAAATAACTAAAAAGACAAGTGTCACCAAAGGTCTCTTGAAGGTCTTTAGGGCTTCAATGTCCTAGTTTGAGGTTTAAGTTTTTGGTTTATAAGGTATTTTATCTGTCTTAGAATCACTTCATTGATATATAAATAAGTCTTTAAACTTTTGAACTACACCTATAACAATGAAAAGATCATGTTTAAAACATTTCAAATATCAAAGAGGTCCTTTTACGCCGCCATGCATGTTTTAAAGGAAGAAGAGTCAAAATAGGGTTTTCCTTGTATTATTAGAACCTTAATATATCCAAAAAGGCCCATACATCTTGAGGAGGGAATGTCTCTTTTGAATGGAGTCAAAGTCTTCATGTGAGTTTTAGTTTCAAGATTGATGTATTTAGGGTTTTTCACAAATGGTTTAGGGTTTTTTAACAGACCCTGTAGGTTACCTCAATGGAATGAAGAAGATATACCAGAAGACCAAGACTTTGGAACTCTATGGAAGCTAAGTAGGGGTCATAATAAGTAAGAGATCCTTGTTTCAGATCCATTGCTTCAAGGATCATGCACGAGGGATAATGTTCCTGAGTTAAAGTTTCCTTCATGACTCTGTGAGAGATTCATGATGGAAATAGTTCACAAGAAACAAAATGAAATGATATTGGGAGATGGCATTTGTTGCAGGACCCTACATTGTCATTTAGAGTGATTGGAATAATCTTGAGACTTAGAGTACTTTTCAAAACCCATGAAAAACTTGGCAAAGTATCCACAAAACGTGGAGTTATCTTTTAGATCTAGATCTGTCAGGAGTGTAGAGATCTGCATGGCTAGATCAAACCTATCAAAGGTCTTTGAAACTTAAAAGGAAAAAGAAAAGGGATTACAGAAGTTTGCAGAGTATTAGAGTCAAACAGTGAAAGACAAGGTACTTATAACGGTGGGGTCTTCATTTCATGCATGCATACCAGTGATTATGGAGCTGCTGAAGGTGAGGGTTGAAGAAAGCATCAAAGATAGCAGTCATCTACGCATACAGAGATGCATTGAGGGAGACAGTGAGAAGAAGTAGGGAGCAGGCTTGCATAAAAGATCAAAGATTGAAACCCTTACATGGAGATTGAAACCCTTACATATGAATGAACAGTGTGAAGGGAGTAGTGCAAAGGAACAGGTATAAGAACATTTACTTGTTTTGAGATGCAGAACTTTGAGGAGGTTAGTAGCAAAGTCACAGTCATAAATGGCACAATACAATTGCATGGAGGTTTAGACATGTGATAGTCATAAATAAGCTGTGTCTGGGACAACCAAATACAAAAAAGCATTCAGGCCTATTGTCTTTTACTAAAAGATCTCGCTGATGCTTGGTAAACCTCTTGAGAAGCCTCTGCATATCAAGCATGAACACTTGAGGAAGGATTTTATAGGTTTTGGCAAGAGAGTAGGGTTTGTAAAGGTAGCAGTAGACAATCATATAGGTCTCACAGTAAGTTTCAATGATTACCAATGGCATGAAATGAATTCCAGGGGTCTGTAGATCACATAGACTTTTGAATTCCATGATTAAAGACTTATTTGTAAAGGATTGTTATTTTTGTATTTTTAGATAGCTTTATATTGACTGCCCACTATCTTTTAATCTATACTCTGCATTTTCCTTGTGACTATATGGAGAATTTGAATTTTAGGAGGAGATTAAGCAATCAATGAAACAACAGTCAGTCATAGGGAATAAGGCAGTCATACAGTAATACACTATGTTTTGACAGTCACAGTCATGAAGGCTGTGCTTTGATAGTCATGAAAAGAAGACTATGTTCAAGTTTGTGGGAAATGCTTGACAAAGGTAAGGTTTTGAAGACACTAAGGCTGTAAGGTAGTGAGGACATAGGATGTTTAGAGAATAAAAGGCATGAAGAGTTGAGACAAGGGGCCATGAATACCATGTCATACATCTAGACTGTCAAGGGACTAAGGAGACAGGATCTTGTAAAGTATGTGTTGCCCAATGCCACATATTGTATATCAGTGTCAAGCTTCTCAAATACATCAGAGTTTAGTAGAGGTAAATACAATGTCAAGTGTGTAGGGTTGTAAGCCCTATGAGGGAAGTATGCATAGATTATAGATGTGTTTCAAATAACCATAGACCTACACTATCATAGGAAGGACTACACATCCACTAGAAGGTCTACAAAACCCTAGTAAGCAGTCATCACTACATAAAGAGTAAATGAAAGACTGTCAAGGGGACAACGAAGGCCTCCATGCTTGATGACTGTTATAACAGTCTAATAACAACGATAACAGTCTCAAAAGAAATAGTCATAAAATAGGACAGTGAGATAAGTATTCCTATAGGGTTGAGTAGCAAACTGTCATGAGACAACACCACATAGGAGCAGTCATTTCAAAGATTTGAGAGAAGGTCTAGCAGTAACAGTTAGAGCATAGAGGACAGTGACTTTCATAAAACACAGAGGACAACAAACAATCTTTGAAGGAGCTCAGAAGAGTTTGAAGTTTGTGGAGATTCAATGAAACATGAAATAAGGGGTGTGCATTCTTCCTTGAGATCATGGTTGTTTAAGAATACCAATGCAAGGAAAAGACATCACTATCCTTGTCAAAAGGTAGTCATCTCTATCAACAGACTCTCATCTACAAATTTTTGAAGGGCAGTCATTTCATCAATTGTCAGTCATAAACCATCATCATTTCCAAGAACAAGGTGAATACTCTTGTATCCATTCAAGGTTTTTAATTGATTTATGAGGCAAAGAAGATGTGAAAGAACAGTCATGTCAACACTGTGTTGAGAAGTTCTAAAGACTAATCAAGAAGTCCTATTGCCTGTGTGATGCATGTTGCAAGGTGTGACCCTTGGTCTCCTTATTCAGTGCTGCGCTATGGTGGTTTGTGACAAGGGCTTAACTGCCTCCCGTGCTTGTTAAGTCAAGTGGTTGTATCGGGCATTAATAGGTCAATCTTTTGGTGCAACGACAACTAACAATTGGTATCAGAGCTGAGGTCACAGGTTCAAACCCCGCGCTTGCACTGGGGGGGATTGTTGCAAGGTGTGACCCTTGGTCTCCTTGTTCAGCGCTGCGCTACGGTGGTTTGTGACAAGGGCTTAACCGCCTCCCGTGCTTGTTAAGTCAAGTGGTTGTATCGGGCATTAATAGGTCGATCTTTTGGTGCAACGAAAGCTAAAAGAGTAGTCATATGGACTGTGTGGAATATTCCCTTATATTTTGTAAATAATCCTAAGGCACAAGGATAGTTAAGGTCTAAGAACAAAGGCAACCAACAAGAAGATTGAATATCAATGAGCATGTGGTTGACAAAAGTCATGACAATGGCAAAGATTATGAAGGTGCTGTGAAGTAGGCAGAGACCTTCATGTCATGTGTTTCATAAGGCAAGAAGACTGTAAGAGGAGTAGAACCTTGAAGGTGTAAGTCTCCTCTACTAGTGAAAGAGAGGGATCACCTTTGCATTAGGCAGAGACACCTGTAGATTGTTTGAAGGAGCAACATTAAAAGGTGTTGAAGAATCATGAAACAGTCCTGAAGTGGCAACAGTCATGAAGGATTGTGACACACTCATGGAGAAGTGTGCAAAAGTGAAAACTATAATACCTTTTACAAGGGTTGAAGCAGTCATGTGCTAGAAAACAACATGATATCAGGTCATGACAGGAGTATTAGACAACAAATATAGTCATAAGCTTGCTCTTGATTAAAAGTACAAGTTGTAGTTTATCTTTCTCAAACTCAAGAGTGTTCAACTTGGACAGAGTTTGATGACATGAGATGAAGGTGCTTGAGAATCATAAGGAGACTTTGAAGTTGCAGTTTGAGGCTCCTAAAAGGATTGAATCCTTCTCACATGCCCTAAAGAGTCCAAATCAGTCCAACCTCATGAGGCACATGTCCTATTAGCAAGTTTGAAGAGGTCTTCAACATTTGGGAGTTGAATGAGCAGACTTAACCTCTTTTATGAGTTGTCCAACAAGTTAAGACCATCTAGAGAAGTTGAGTGAGCCGTGCAACTGGTTGAGAAGATATAGGGGGAAGTTTTGACCTAGGTTTTGAGCATTTATCAACATTTAGGAGCTGTTTGTGAAGCCTTGATAGTAGAGGAGGTCAAGGGATGACGTTTTCATCACTCAAACAACCTTTTGGAGCAATTTTGGGGGCTGAAAAGTAGGGGAAAAGGTTTTGGACGACCAAAGGAGGTTTTGACTCAGCAAGATGGAGTGAAGACTTCCTCAACACATGTTTTTATTCTTTTGTAAGCTATTAAACAACATAAAGGCAAGCTTTTGGGGCTGTTTTGAGTGAGTTCTTTTCTCTCTAGGCATGTGTTGTAATCTTTTCAGGTTCTTTCATGCTAGGACAACAAATTGTGACTCCATTTTCAAGCTTATACAACTATATGTAATACCTTTTTGATCAATAAAATAAGCTATTTTTACCTTCTCATTAATGTTTTATTGTGCAAATCTTTTAGATAGTTGATAAGTTATCTTGTGGTGATAGTTTTTCCCCTTGATTTCTATCCTATTTTCCTTGCTTATGAGCAGAATGTATGCATTTTTGCAGGTCATAGCTTGTGTTAACTAGTTGAGATTAGAGTTTATGTTGTGATAGCCAGCATAGCTTCCTTCTAAACGCCATTTTTAACATACCAAACCTTGTTATGAAACACTTTTGTAAAAACATACAAAATATTGAGTTGTGTATGTGTGGGTTTTAGATTATTGACCATTTTTTAGTCCAAACAACAGTATAGACTTTAGAAATATCATTTGGTGCATGACCTTAGGAAGAAGTGGGTTCATTTACATGTTTCCTTCTTACTCTTTTCCTCAACAGAGCTTTAGTTTAGTTAGTTTAGGTAAAGTTACCAAGAGAACCAGCTCACTCTGGAGGTTAACTCCCATATCCTAAGCCCACAATCAAGGGAGTTATCCCATGTTTCACCAGTAGGCTGGGTGATTTCATCATCTCAGCAAAGGGTCCACTATTTGGTGATAACAATTTTTGGCACGCCTAGTGGGATTGTTGAACTATCTTAGTTCAAATTTCATCCTATAATTGTTGGTATTTGGTTTGTATGCCAGAAATATCTACCTTTGGAGGTAAGATTCTCACACACTTGGTGACTCTGAGTTATTGTACTAGTTTCAAAAGGACTAAAAGTGCTAGTATGTGTTCAAGTTTTTCAAAACAACCAGTCTTTATTATTCTGATTATAAGAACATTTAGCTGGTTTGATGCTACATAATGTCTTCTTTTAGTGAAGATAGGTTTTATAATCCTCCATTCCATGAAAATCCTACTTATATCACTTCCTATTAGCCATACCAAGTAGAATATACTTTTGGTTTTGTCCCAAATGACCCATTAACAACAGGTTACCCACATTCTTATCATGCTTACCATCCTCCCACCCTTGCTCAACCTTCTTGGCAACCTATTCATGCCTATAATCATTTGCAAGAATATCATTTTGCTCATGACCAACATGACTACTCTTTGAATCAACCTCAAGATGCTAACAACATGAGTATCAGGGAGATAGCATTAGACTTGCAAAGGAAACTAGAGGTTGTCACAAAAGAGCAGGAGTATAATATGCATCAGGAAGAGCTTGCTAATCAAGCTCATATTCATTAGAAGGAGGTGGAGGCACACATATATAAAGAGGAGTTTCTTGCTAGACAAGTTGCAGCCAAAGAAGAACAAATAGAACACTTGCTTGCACAAGTACAAAGGTACGAAGCCCAATCAACCCCTTGCTTTCCTAGTTTCAATTCAACTCTTCCTATAATGATGAATCATCCTTTGGATGAAGAGGTTACCAAGTCCAAAATTCGTAGTTTTAAACAAGAAAAACTTCTTGAATCCTTAAGTAAGTCTCCTTGTGTCAAAATTCCAAATTTTAGGAGTCTTCATCCGTTGCAAGAAACTAAGACTATGCAGGTTCTGTTGGCAAGAGACACTGCTATGCATAACAGGTGTTGTCATTGATGGAAACTAAGATTATTCCACCCATCCGCATAACACAATTTGTTCATACCGGAAGTCAGAATTAGAATTTATCTATGTTGGTGTTGGAAATAAGCCACACCCGGACCGACGATGGACTGGTCCAAGAGGGGCCAGTAGTTCAGTGGTAGAGCACTCCAGCAACGAATGGAAGGTCCTAGGTTCGAGTCCTAGCTGGTCCATGTCTCAACAATCTAAGTCCGGGAAGTCAAAAACAGAGCAGGCGATAGGGTCCGGTATTTTGTTCCAGATCTCTCCGGTGGTAAATCAGAGTTTGCTGCAAATCTGAGGGAGTCATAAGCATTGTCAAGATAATCTAAATCTAGATTTTGGCCTCTAGTGATGAAAGATTCAAAATTTATTAGCATTTGAGTATCGGGTTAACAATTTAATAGAGTAGACAGAAGAAGAACTGGTCGACCTTGTAATTGATCTTGGTTTCGGATGTATGGAAGTTGTTGGTTGGACAAGTTGTGATGATCAGTGATAGTAGCTGACTTGATTGATGATTTGTGAGTGCAAGTTTTGGTCCACGTTACAAGTTGTACATGGATTTAGCCGACAGAGCAGAATCTTTAATAAAATTCTAAGTGTTCTTGAAGCCAACTGAAAAAGTGGTTGAAGATCAGGATGCGGATATATATAGCCAATGGATTTGAATGATTTTGGTGGGTGTGGAATACGACTATGGACTAAGTGCAAAAAGGACAGAGATCTAAGGTTTGAATGTTAGCAGAACAGTAAACAAGGCAGAGTAAGGATGAAGTGTATCAAGTCAGTATTCTGTGCTTAACCAGAACTGAACCCTTGCATTGGTAGATGCTATTTATCAGTTCAAATTCATTGTAATCTTCTTTCTATAGGCAGTGGGCCTTCTTTTGAGTAGTGAGCTTTGGGTAGTGAGCCCAAATGCATGTACATTACCCTTTGTAATACTTTTAACAGACTATAATCTTTGTGGATTAACCCCCACCATGGTTTTTCCCTTAACCGAGTTTCCACGTCAAAAATATTGGTGTCAACTGTGTTATTTATGTTTGTGCTCATGTGTTATTGATTGATGCTGAAATATTTATATCATTAATTTGATTATAAGTTGTAAAAGAAGATTAAAGGCAAAAAAGTTTAAATTGTGTGACAACTGATTCACCCCCCTCTCAATTGTCTGGACCAATTCCAACAATTGGTATAAGAGCAAGTTCCTTTGAAAAAGTTTAGCATCTTGAGGAAGATCTGGGAAGGCAGTAATATGGAAGAATATAACCTCCCAGGGCAACTTAATCTCACTCTAGAAGATCTTAAGCAATCCAGAGCAGAAGTCCAAGAGATGCAAGAGAACCTTAAAAATGCTGAAGACTTCATTGAGATTCTAAAAGAGAAATTGAGCAAATCCAATGAAAAGAGGAAGGAACAACCTCTTCAACTAGGAAATCATTATGAAAACAACAACAAGGATGAGGCTCTGAAAGAAAAGACAAAGGAATGTGAGAAATTAGCCAAAGAGGTTGTTTTCCTAAAACATGAGATGGAATCTAGGGTGATGAGGCTAACCAAAGAAATTGAAGACAGAAAGAAAACTGAAGAAGACCTGAATCAAAATCTAAAAGAGAGAACTGAAGAATGCTACAGATTGGACGGAATAGCTCGCCTCCTAGAGTCTAATCTTCAAGAAAGCAAAGACAATGAGAGAGAACTTGAAAGGCAAATTGTCATTCTTAGACATGACCTAGAAGTTGCAAATGAATACAAGGAGAAGTTCAAGACACGCTAAGATAAACTTGAAGCACTACTTGAAGGACAAAAAAAGGTTGATGACAAGCATGGTCTTGAATATGAGAAAGGTGAAAGCTTCAGATCCGGACAAAGAAATTTTCAGCCTAGGAATGGGAAAAATAGACCTAGAAGACCTCCGGTAAGACAACCTAATGCTCAAAGATATCCATCATTCAATGGAAATTGTTTTAATTGCAATAAATTTGGTCATAGAGCTAGTCAGTGCAACAGCAGAGTAAATCAAAATGGTCCATCTTTCTCCAGTCAATGCTTCAAGTGTAAGAAGTAGGGTCATAGATCTAATGAATGCAGAAGTTTGATAAAGAATAACTCTAGAGAAAATGGCAACTCTTTCAATGGTTATTGCTTCACTTGAAATGGATATGGACACATGGCAAATCAGTGTAGATCAAGAGGAAATCAAGTATACAAGCCAAGAAATGTTGTTTGCTTTAATTGCAATAGATATGGTCATATGGAAAGATTTTGCAGAAGTAGGAATAATGAAAGAAGAGGTCTGATAAACAAAAAACCAGATGAACAGAGACAAGACAAAGGCAAAAGGAAAATTGATGTGAATGAGATACATAATGAAATGAGCAAGAGTTGCGTCTAGAAAATAATTGAGAACAATAGTAATGAGTCCGCACCAAAATCCGGTGCTGATAATTCCTCCGGGAATTGAATTTGAAGCTCTGGCTCAGGGGGAGCTGTATTAAAAATCAATTTCCCCCAGCCAGTAAGTGGGTGCCTAAATCTGGCACAATGAAAGAGGATATTTTGAATTGGTTCAGAACTTTTGGAAGGATTTCTGGAAGGAAAGTATTGATATGAAAACTTGCGGAGTGATTCATGAAGAACTATCAAGAAACAGAGTAACTAGATGAAGTTAGGGCAACACATTTATTACAAAGACAAATTAGGTTTTGTGGAGCTTAAAAGGCTGATTCACTCCTCATTCAAATCACTTTTGCACTCAAAGAAAGAAAGAAGAATAGTGTTTGAGCTGAGATTACAAAGAATTGAAGTACGATCAACGAATTTATCTGTCAACCCTAATTTCATGAAAAGAGGTATTTATCTGCAAAGCTTTGAACTTGTAATTTCTATAATGGCTACACCTTTGGTTGTTGACATTACTAAAAGGACTTGACCCAAATTTAAAAAGCATCCTCACAAATCAATAGAAGTCGACCCATTAGGTGCTTTTTCAAGTGTTCCATATGGTGTATTGCATATTGAAGATATTAGGGTTTATATGTTGGCAAGAGGCATTGTGTGGCTTCATGAGTGTTATCATTGATGGCAAAAAAGTCCATCCCACACATCTGCAACACATAGTATGTCTATACCGGAAGACAAACTGAAGAGTGTTTTGGTCAGGTGAGCAAGAACAACACATGCAGCAAGGTCTGACAATCAGGTCCAGATCTCTCAAATGGTGTAACTCAGCAAGTTGCAGACTTGGACTCGTCAAGAGGAGTACCATGACTACTAGATTCTAGAGATTGAGCCTTCGGTGATGAATGAGTGAAAAGATATGAGCATCTAAGTGTTGGGTTTCTAACAGGCAGAATAGACTGAGGAAGAACTAACTGGCAGAGCATCAAACTTTAATCCAGATGAGAAACTAATGGTGATCAAGCTTTTTGAGGGATCATTCATGGTTGCCTGACATGATTAATGACTTCTAGGTCTATGTCTTTGATACGCATCACATATTAAGCATGGATTCAAGCGACAGATCAGTGTCTTGGAAATATATTGAGTATTTCAGTTGCCGACTAGAAAGATGTTGAAATCCTTGGTGCGAATATATATACTAGATGGATTTTGGTATGAAGTGGTGTGTGTGTTGATATAGTGTGCGAGGAAAGGCAAAGAGCAGTGTGGAAGTAGTGATACAAGTCTGGTATGTGACAGAACAACAACACTAAAGTAGAGGAAGAATGAAGTGCAGTAGATCGGTATATTGAGCCTAACTGGAACTGAACCTCAGCATTAGCAGATGCTTCTCATCAGTTCAAACACCTGGTTACCTTCATAACTTTGTAGACAATGAGTCTCTTGTAGGCAGTGTGCCTCTTGTGAGCAATGTGCTTAGGCAGTGAGCCCTAATTGGCAAGTGCCATTTTGTACTTCTTATTCTTTTAACAGAGAATACAATCTTGGGTTAGTCACCCCGTGGTTTTTCCCTTAACAGGGTTTTCCACGTAAAAATCCTTGGGTTATGTGTGTTGATTTTATTTTTGCTCTCATGATTATGTATGCTCTTATGTTTTGATGCTGCACTAATATTAAAGAAGAAAAGAAAGTCAAAATATTTAAGATAACTGATTCACCCCCCCTCTCAATTATCTACCTTGTTTCCAACATTATATTCATGCGAGCATAGATGAATTTGGAGACTTAAGGTTTGTAGATTTGTTTGAGAGTCAACTAATGGATGAAAATCATGATCTTAAACCCAAATATAAGGCACTGTATGATAAACATTTTCTTCAGATTATGGGGTTTCCAACATTTGATGAAGATGAATGGGTTTGGTATGTTTTGAGTTGGATGCATGATTGTAAAGTACTAAAAATTCACATCATATGAAACTGGAGTAAAACATAGACTTACTGAAAGTAAAATCAATTACGGTAAAAATAACTTCTACTCATCATTCTGAAGGAAAGATATTAAGATGACATTCAAGAGTCCAAGCAAGTTTTTAGATTCATAAGTAAAAGTACAACCATAATTACAATGTATATATAAATACATCTGAAGTCATTTACAGAGTATGTAGAATAATAATATTACAAGTGTCGATTAATGGCATCAAGCCTTACAATCCTTTGAATACAAGAAGTACAAGAATTACAACTACCATCAATGTCAAATAAATCTATCAAGGATTCCTCGACCGCCATTGACCGACCGGCCATCCGCTGCGTCGAAGGACAAGAACATGGTTTAGGCGCTTTTTCCGCCCAACCATGAAGCATTGTGCTTCCCCGGAATCCCTCAAACTGAGGAATACCCGACCCTACTCGAAGAGCCTAGCATCCTGTAAACATATGCAGGGTGGAATCTGGTATGTGCCTATCAATCTACATGCATCACTAACATGAATGCAGCATCTCATCAATAGGATATGGTAGGGAAAAATATACAAAGTATAGCTAGGAAAAAGTCCATCTATTCCAATGGTGCATGTCTATTTCAACATTCTATTCGCTTTGGCCAAAGTATTTATCTGTTGTAATGGCATGCAAGTTTTGAAAAAGAAAACTCACTTCCCTATTAACCCACATTCGATACCCGTTCCGGAAGGCAATCTTTCCCATAAATTCTAATCCAAATGGCAAAGATAAGCAAAAACAAAATTTAACAAACTCACTCTAAGTATAGTAATCATCATTTTGTCGGAAACTTCCAGGAAGACAACGAAGTGTTTTCATTCATTTCTTAACCATGACACAAATCAATGTGAAGAAATAAACTCTATTTGAGTGAACATAAGTATAAGAGAAAAAAAAAAGATTGATTCTTTTAGGTATAACTTTGTAGTCTAATCAATTCCAAAAAGTTATTAATTACTGCAATAATGTCTTAAATCTCTTGAATAAAGATTCTTGCATGGGTATGGAATAAAAAGGTTTTCCAACATGTCTATCTTCGAGTAAGAGTTGGCATAAGTTAAGAATGTTTATAATTCAACAAGTTTTAGTAAAACATTTACATGTGTTTATGTGAACTTTCTGAAAAAACAACATTTCAGTTTAATTGTCTAGTTGTATCATTTTCCTTATGAAAACAACTGGTGCGATTCAAACATATTTGATCATCTAGTTTTAGATTTTATCGTTGTTTCCTTTAAATATCATCCACTTCAATGGTTAAACAATTCCCTAAATTTGTAGATACGATTAGATTTGATCTATTTACTTTTCTGGATTAACCTCGTACAAACAACAATTTGTTTTACACAGAAAATGTTTCAAAAATCACTGAGGACGTAATACACAGAGATCGTTTTAAAGCTTCAATATTTTACCCAAAATGGAACGATTTCATATAGAGACAAGACCAAACTGTGAACGGCAGGCTGATATACAAATATATATACTGGCAAGATAGTCAGCATTTCAAAATCGTAATCAACTTCTTTAAACAACAAAAGGCATTTTAGTATTATGAATCAGCATGTAATTAATAGTGGATCTCATACAAAAGCCGTGAACAGTTTCCATCATTAAGAGTCGGTATAAAAGAATAGTGAATCGGCATATAGGATACAACAATATTTTTATAACATACAGGTGTTTAATATCATGCAGGGATCATCTTTCATCATATCAAGATGACTTTTTACTATACTAAAATAGATTCATTATCGACAGTGGCATAAGATTTGACTTGGATCGGCTTTTACTTAACTCAAAAATGATTTTTAATTAATAGAAACAACAATTCGCTTTATACTAAACTGCATTCTATTTTAAAAAATAGCATTAAAAAAAAACTTCAGTCGGCACAGCAAATATTGCAAGGGATATACTAAGCGTTGCATGGTATAAATTATACAGGAATGTCATAATTATAGGGTTTCATCGGCATGACAATACCACGGAAAAAGGTTTTGCATTCCTCATTGGATGTTCTAAGGATACAGTGAAGGTTATCAACATAGATAGATCAGTGTGCTATACACAATGAGTTGACGACATACATGGAAATCAAACGGTATTCACCATACATAACAACGACATTCATAAGCATTGATCGGTAGATAAAATACAGTGCAGAATGGGTTTCACGTCATGGATCGGCGTACAATTAAATCAAACGACTTTCATTTAAACAGAGATCGGCATTTAATTCATAGAGAACCAACATACAATACACATTAAAAGACTTTATTAACACTATAAGAAAAGAACCTGATTTGATAATGAGAGATCTCTGGATCTGGTTTGTTGCTGTGTAGTCGCCTCTTTCCCCTTGGTTTTCTTCTGTGTAATTTTTTTCCTTACTTCCCAATCTAAATTCCTACCTTTTAAAAACCTCATCCCCCATGCAACTAGCAGTTTCCTCCTTCCTTATCATCATGCGAAATTCTTTATTTGCTATTTATTTTTTTTACCTCCAATGCATGCGTCGCATGCTTTCTCTAACTATTTAAAACAAGGCTCTCTCTCTCTCTCTCTTAATTTAAAAAAAATACTAAATACCTACGAATACATTGATTTTAGTTTACTATTAAGTATTTTTACTTTCTTTTATAATTTTGACAAAAATAGGATTTATTTATATTTTAAAACCTTCAACAATATTGTAGTTGTATATAGATTTTATTTGATTTATTACTTGCAATAAAAATAAGGATTAGCTTTCATATTTTTATATATAGAAACAATTATTGAAAAAAAGGTTGGTATTTTATTTTTAATTTGAACAATAATTATTTAATTTCTTATATCTATTAAGATTCTGACTTATTGTTTTGATGCAAAAATAGATATCGAGTTCAAAAATATGATAATCAAATACATTCAAAGTTATCCCAACCAGACGAAAGCATCAACATCCTTCCAATAATCATGCAAAGCACAACCAACGAATTTAACATGCAAGCATTACTTAACGAAAACACATGCAATGCAAGATAAAGCAACTACGTGAGTGTGTGGAATTTCCAGATAAAACCCGACAGATGTTGCCATGAAGCTAGAACTCCCCTACCTGAACCATGCTCTTGTCGTCGACAAGACTGCAAAATTCAAACTCATAAAACCATCAATAAGTTAGTCCTAATATAGCCGAAGCATCAATTTAACCAATCAATGTAATTATTGCATTTAACCATTCAATCAAGTGTGAAAAGTATGAGACGTGACAATGATGAATTCATATGGTTGTTAAAACCATTCAAGATTACCAAGGATGATATCAGAATTGTAACTGGGTTAAAATTCAACTGGTGGATTACCCATGCTGAAAGCCATGAAATACCAGACAGCAACTGATGCTACCAGTGCAAAGTTTGATAGAAGAGCAATGACAATTAATGACATCATAGAACCAGATGTTAAGTTTGCGTCCATGGTGATTGGATACAAGATTTACCACTCCAGCAGGGAAAATTCTGTCTCTGGAACTGCTATATATGCAGCTTATCACATGTTGAAGGAGAATGCAGATTATGACCTATGTGAGCTGTTACTGAACCAACTGATTGAGAACTTGAACAAAATTAAGAAAGATAAGAAAAACACTTTCAAATATGGTACATTGGTTCTATGCTTGTTCTTCTACTATATGAATGAAGTACCTGGAGTAAAATGTGTGCACTAGACCAATGATGAGCCAGTTGTCATTCAGATCAGAGATCACCTACGCAGCATTGGTGACTCTAAAGCTCAGAAAACTGCAATCTGGGGATACTTCAAGAACTTTTAGAGTATGATGCATTCAAGGGAAAGAATCCCTACAACAATTGTTGAAAAGTACAAGAATGAAATATGTTTTATTGTTGACACTGATCAATGTTTAATGGAAACAGTGGAACCTAGGATAGTTTGGATCATGCCCATGGTGTATAAAGTAGACAGAAATATATTGAATATGTATGCTCAACATCTTCTAAGCAATCCAAAAGACACAATAGTTGAAAGATTTAGGACTTATGAGGAGCTAAGCTTAAAATTCCATACTGAGCTCAGAAAATCTGAAACCAACAAAAAAGTAAGAAAAGAAGTTGAGCAGTTGGTCGAGAATCTAGGTCTCACAAAGGAAGGTATGAGACAATTCAGGGAAAGAACTGAAAAGGCTGAGAAGGAGAAACATGATAAGAAACAAGGAAGTGTTCCGGTAGGATCCTCCTCCACATCAAGGACTACTAGAAGTTCTACTGCTGCCCCTGTTCCTCCAAAACCTGCCAATCCTGAGATACAGGAAGGCAAATCATCTGGAAAAGAAGGAAAAAGAGTGAACAAAGGCCACAAGAACCTACAAAAGCACAAAAGTTGATGAAGAAAGAACAGATTCTAATGCTGAGGTAAAAGAGTTGAAAGCCTCTGGAACAAAAGCTACCAAAGTGACTAAGGAGAAACCCTTTGAAAGCAAAAAGACAAACAAAAGGCAGAAGACAGATTCTTATGTTGAGAAGCCCACAATCTCCATGGAAGATGTAATAAAATCAGTCACTGTGGATGGAAATTTGAAACCCGTGATTGAATTTTATGATGAATACAGTGATATAGATAAGAGGGAATTAGAGGAAGCACTAGTTAGATACCTGAATATCTATAATAAGGCTTGATTGAAATAGCTTCTGAGATCCCTCCAAGTCTTGCAAACATTTTGGAGTTGAGGAACGAAAATGCTAAAAGCAAGGATATGGAGCTTAGAGAACATGTATTGATAAAACTATGCCCTCAAATCATTCAAATTCAAATGAATATGATATTCAAAGAAGTGAAGGATGAATTCAGGAGCAAGAAGAGAATGAACAAACTGATGCTTGGATAATTGGACCGAATCGTTAAAGAAACACAGGAAATACTTCTAAGTGCATTGAAGAAACTCAATCTTCCATTTGTTGAGGATGAGACTGATTCATCAATCTCAGATGTTGAAAAGATAAAAATTAATGAGCAACAAACCAAGGTTGATGATTCCTATGTTCTGGAAGAGGAACAAATAAACAAAGAAGATACATAAATGGTGGATCAAACTGATGATGCAGGAGATACTCCAACTTCTTCTGAGCAATCCGAAAAAGAAGATAATGTTGAGCTTACTACTACTAGACAAGATCCTTAGGAACATATTACAAATAGTGAAGTCAAAGAGAAGAATCCAAATATAGATATCACAGAGAAAAGTGAAGCGGAAAAAGAAGTCAGAGGTAAGGAAGTTAAAGCAGAAGAAGACGGTGCAAATGTTGATAGTCCAGATACTATAAAAACTCAAGGAAAGGAAAGTGGTCTAGAATTGGTAGCAAGAGACACTGCAAATGCAATGAAAAGTTTTCTGAGTAAAGAAATGCTAGAGTTTGATGAACCAAAACTGATTCAAGGACCAATCAACTTGGATATTCTCTCTCCAGTCCAAATGATGAAGATGGCATCCTTCACACAAGCCAAAGCAAGTGAAAAGATATTGAAATCTCACTTAGAGGATAGTGAGTTGTTAAGTCTTGCAACCGAAGTATTGGAGAAGATAATGCCAACCTTCCAGAAGAATCCTTCTGACTCTTCCTCCGAACATCTGAAAAGCCTTGTAAATTCTATAAGTACTCACTTTGAGTCCTTTGAAAAATATGCAGAAGTTAAAGTTCAGAATGAATTTAATAGCAAAATATTTGATGCACTTAAAGGCATGATTGGGATAGACAGATTGGTGCTAGATAATAGTATAAAGAGTGTCAAGCAATTGACAAGTATGTCCCAAGCTTTTGATCCGTTGACAGTATCAGTGGCAAGCAAGGAGTGTCAAGCAATTAGCCTGATAGAAGAAATAAAGAAAGTAACAAGAGAAAAGGAGAACATTGAAGCAAGAATAGGTGAGCTCAGGGGATTGATTTCCCCTAAGATAGAAGCAATGTTCAATGTTGTATCAGAAGCCCAAATTGCTATACAAACAAGTGATCCCATTGACCTCTGGAAGGCTGAAGCACAAGCATTCTTGTTAAATGGTCACATTTCAACTTTTAATAGTATGAAGAAGAGTTGGGATACAGAGTTGGTCCTCCTCAAGAACATTTTTGGAGATTTACTCAAGTTCATGTAAATATAACTTAATGATTGGTTGTACATATGCGGCATTATTTACAGATTTTTTGGAAGAATTTTGGCTTGCGGACCCCATCCTTTACCATTGATGTCAAAGGGCGAGTGAAGAGCAGTGAAAAATGAAAAATCTAGCAAAGGGGGAGCTTTGGAAATAGTGGAAAGCAAGTGTACAGAGCAAGGTTGAGTAGCACGGACACTTAGTCATTTTTCACTAAGTGTTGCCATCAATGCCAAAGGGGGAGATTGTTGGCAAGAGACACTGCTATGCATGATAGGTGTTGTCTTTGATGGCAACTAAGATTATTCCACCCATCCGCATAACACAATTTTTTCATACCAGAAGTTAGAATCAGAATTTATCTAAGTCCGGGAAGTTAGAAACAGAGCAGGCGACAGGGTCTGATATTTTGGTCTGGATCTCTCCGGTGGTAAATCAGAGTTTGCTGCAGATCTGAGGGATTCATAAGCATTGTAAGGATAATCTAAATCTAGATTTTTTGCCTCTGGTGATGAAGGATTCAAAAGTTATTAGCATCTGAGTATTGGGTTAACAGTTTAACAAAGCAGAAAGAAGAAGAACTGGCCGACCTTGTAATTGATCTTGGTTCCGGATGTATGGAAGTTGTTGGTTGGACAAGTTGTGATGATCAGCTGGTGCAGGAGCACCAAGATGTCAAGATTTTACTTGATTTTCTAGGAGGTTGTTTTGTTTAAATAAGGTCTTTGAGACCATTTACATGTTGTATAAGGCTTGAAAGCCATGCTTGTGGTTGGACTATGTCCAAATGTCGAAATGAATCTATTCCATGTTGTAGTCCTCAAGAGGACAGTCTTGTGTCAAGTAGGTAGTCATAGGAAGTCATTTATGTTTTAATGTTTGTAAGAGGAGTCAATTAAATTTTTGTGTTTGTAGCATTTAAAGGCATGTCATAGGTTTTAAAGGTATGGAGGAACCTTGTCCAAGGTTAAATGTTAAACAAGCAACATTCTAAAGATAAAATAATCAGTTTCTAAAACAGTTGCAAAGACAACAGTTATAAAAAAAATCATGAAAAGCATGATGGTGAGCAGTTATCTTGAACTCCCATTCGATGTCATGCAATGTTGAGGCTTATTTTAAGCCAAGGGAAGATTGATTATAAGAGAAGATTCGAAGGAATAGAAGAAAAGAACAAAAAGACCTCTGTTTACTATTTTTTTCTGTTTTTCTGAACTTTTCTTTGTTGTTATCAGGTCGTACCCGTGCCTGTACGAAATTTTCATGGCACAAGGGTATAATGGATGGATAGAGTACTGAAATAGCTTTACATTAAATCTTGTTTGCACTCCTATCATTAATCTTGCTGAGAGAAATCACTGGTTTACCATAGACTATCTTAAAACTGCTATTACAACCCATTAATTCGTTATTTTCTGCATAAATCCGTACTTGTACAGTTGAGTAGGGGTTGGTGCCTGGAATGGTTGTTTAGAGTAGAGAGTTACCTGTTATTTGCAATTGGTTTGGGTTCTTGACACCTTTGCATCTCTCTGCATTTCTCCTTTGTCTGAAAGAGGGCTTGAAAACCTAGGTTAGGGTTCTTCTGAGCAACCCGATGGATTTTTGCCCATTCCATTGACCATTTTCTGTCTTTGCTCAATGGAATGGGTTGTATCATAGTCAATGATAAGGCTTGTGAAGGATAGAGAGGCAGGAGGATGGTGTAGAATGAGTTTGGGCATGTGAATGACTCTGCAGAAACCATGATCAAGAATTCAGAGGAGGACAACAGTCATATCAAGAAGGTAATAGTTTTGTTCATCATGTTATTGCTTTGCTAATGAAGACATTGGTATGTGTGCATGTTATAGATTGGTATGTTGCAAGGAGGATTGGGTTTGTGTAGAGGGAGATCATCCCAAGGAGGTATTTGTGGCTGTTATCCCAATGGAGCAGCAATGTCATGACAGTCAATGAGACTGCTGTCCTGCAGGTATTACATAGTGGTTGAATGGAATGTTAGTTGGTGTTAGACATCCTGGAAGGTGTGTCCTGGAGTCCTTCATTGTATGTGTCAAGAACAAGTTGGATATGGTGTTGAAGCCTGCCTTATGTGAAGTTTGATCTCTATCATAGAAACTAGTGAGTTTTGAGAGATCTTTGCATGTGAAGTTATGAACATGCTTCTGTTGTCTTAGATGCTCTACATCATCAGTGATAGTAGATGACTTGATTGATGATTTGTGAGTGCAAGTTTTGGTCTGCGTTACAAGTTGTACATGGATTTAGTTGACAGAGCAGAATCTTTAATAAAATTCTAAGTGTTCTTGAAGCTGACTGAAAAGTGGTTGAAGATCAGGATGTGAATATATATAGCTGATGGATTTGAATGATTTTGGTGGGTGTGGAATACAACTATGGACTAAGTGCGAAAAGGACAGAGATCTAAGGTTTGAATGTTAGCAGAACAATAAACAAGGCAAAGTAAGGATGAAGTGTATCAAGTCAATATTCTATGCTTAACCAGAACTGAACCCTTGCATTGGTAGATGCTATTTATCAATTCAAATTCATTATAATATTCTTTCTATAGGCAGTGAACTTTGGGTCGTGAGCCCGAATGCATGTACATTCCCCTTTGTAATACTTTTAATAGAGTATAATCTTTGTGGGTTAACCCCCACCATGGTTTTTCCCTTAACCGGGTTTCCACGTCAAAAATCTTGGTGTCAAGTGTGTTATTTATGTTTGTGCTCATGTGTTATTGATTGATGCTGAAATGTTTATATCATTAATTTGATTATAAGTTGTAAAAGAAGATTAAAGGCAGAAAAGTTTAAATTGTGTGATAACTGATTCACCCCCCTCTCAGTTGTCTGGACCAATTCCAACAGGTTCAACCCTTTGTTTCTCTAAATCAGTCTCCTCAAGAGCCTATTACTCTTCCAAGTACCCATCAAACTTCCCATATTTCTTTGTTGAATTAGCCCTTTCCTCCTATCACCATTCATCTTTGTAAAGACGGTCCCATTGTTTACCAAGATAGTTGGTTTAGTAAGTAAGAAAATGAGTTTTTTGGGGAAGAACAAGAAGAATCTCTTGCTGTCCATACACTTGTAGATGAGTCAAAAAAGGAAAACTCAGACTTGTTGCAAGGGAATAATGAGCATGATCAAGTGGGACAACAGTATGAAGAGAAAGAAGAAAGTATGGAACATGAAGTTATAACTGATTTATTTGATGAGCTCTCATTTTTTGTTGAAGGTGAGGAGAATATGCCAATGCCTATGTTGACAAATCAATTGGGACAACAAGGTGGCAAGGAAGGAAAGAGTGATGTGAATGAAGATTTGATTTTCTTACATGATGAACTTCCTTCTTTCATTGAGCAAGAAGAAGAGAGTATGAAAGTTTCAACCTCATCACAACTTTTGGGGCAAATAGAAGACAAGCAAGAGCATGAAAAGATGTTGGTTTATGAAGAGACAAATGAAGACAGTCATTTATTGCAAGATAGGGAAGCTGATACATATGAGGTTGCTGGTCAAAATGAATGCAAAGCCAAGATTAGCCCTCTTGTGCATAAAAGTAAAGAAGAGGTTGATGAGGACCTATTTTGGGATGATTTGGAGACTTTTTGTTCAAGTCTAGATGCCAAACCAGTAGTTATAGAAGAGGAGAATCATCATGAGCAGAAAGAACAAAGGGCAGAAATTTCTACATTTTTGCCAAAAAATTTACAAGAGGTGGTTGTCAAAGATCGGCAAGATGATGAAGAAGCAGCCCTGTTGTTCTCAAAATCAGCTACACTCGTTTTTGTAGACAACCCCCACGAAACTTGTCCGTTTCGTGAATCTACACTCTAAGATCGTAAATCAAGAAAAGATTTCCTTGTTCTCGTGCGAAGTCATTTGACGTTCTAAACTCGTCTGCGACATTCCCTTGAATTGATTTCTCGATTTTCGCGAGGATCATTTAAAGTCGTAAACTAGTAAAAATGTCATTTTGGTCATTTTTAGGAGTTGGTAAATTTTGACTCTTGATATGCAAGAGTGGCGAAAAATGCCGCTCCTACATATTATTTTTGACTTGTTCTTGTTTAATGCAATGACGGCATTTTTCGCCACTGTTGCATCATTTTTAAGTTTAATATGTAATGGCAGCGAAATTTACCGCCATCACATGTGTTTTCCATCAAATATGTAAAGGCGGTAAATTTCACCGCCATTACATATTTGTTGATTTTAGTGCGAGCGGCCGAAACTCCCGCTTGAGTGAGATCCTTCAGATCTTCAACGACGAGTGCCATTAATGGCTACTCGTGCCATGCATTTAAGCTTTGGTTTCAACCTTTTAAATGTGTTATTAAACCCATTGTTGCTTATCTTTTTTTACATTAAAACCTTTTAGTCGATCCGCCAACACCCTCTTCGACCGTTTGATCGCATGCTCCTGAGTTGTAACAGATTTTGAGTTGTAGTTGGCACCTAGGGTTTTCTCTTTTTAATGGGTAAGCTTCTCCTTTATTTTCATTTTTCCTTCTTAAACTACTATTTGATATGTGTATTTTTGTGTGTTTGGTTTATAGATTTTTGTTTGGTTTTTATTCTTTTTGTGATTTGTGTCTGGAGTGTTTTTACCCATACAACATAGGTTGCCATTAGGGTTTTCGTTTTGAAGATGCTATGTTTTTCGTCAGTTAAAACCTTCACCATGTATCAACTTTTGAAGAGATGCATCAACAGCCAAATTCGCCGCTAGATATTCCAAACCTCGCGACTTCCATTATGTGCAATGTCCGCGGATTTTTCTGCCCTTACACCGAGGTCTTCGAAATGTGCAAAGACAGCGAAGATTACCGCCCCTACACCAAAACCCTTGAAGTTTAACACTTACCTGTAGGAGCAGCATTTTCAACTGCTCGAACATCTGTTGGCATTTCTCCTTCAACCTGCAATAGCGGTCATTTCGTCTGCTCTTGCATGTTAACCGATAAATCTCCCAAATGCTCGAGCGGCATTTTTATCTGCCCCTACATCAAAAATTTGTTTGGTCATTTCCTTGCCATAGCGGTGTTTTCACCCGCCCGAGCATCCAATGTTGAGGAAACTCACGACTTGCTGAAGCGGTGTTTTTCCCCGTCTAAACACTTGAAGTTTTTACTCATTCACATGTGATAGCGGTCATTTTAACCGCTCGAGCATGTCAAATCAAAACTTCCAAAATACTTGCTGAAGCGGTGTTTTTCACCGCCTTTACACTTGAAGTCTCTCCCAACTTGAAATGGTGGCCAAATCACTCGCTCAAGCACATTTTCCTGATTTTTCCCAACACTGGAAAATTCACTTTTCAAAACCAAAAGCCTGCTTTCGCCTTCACCTTGATTTGTGCACTCAAGCCCTTTAAACGCATGCTTTCTTGTCCATGATCGTCAAAATGCAATTGACCCAGTTTATCCAATTTTTCCCCTAACTGCGAGATCATGGCCTTTTGCAGTTCTCAATCAGCGTTCGTGGTGGTGTTCAAATTCACAGTTCTCTCTAGAGCTCATGTCAAAATCATCTCCGTCAAAGTCCAGAGCCATGAAGTACAAGTACCAGGGTGTCTTTTCGGTAACGGCAGTGCAGTCAAATGTTGATGAAATCAGAGACACGGAAATTGGGCACGTAGACATGGCCGAGTTCATAGATAGAACTAAACAAGCAAATCCCTCCAAGCATATGCAGAAAATCATTGACAGCAGTATTCATTTGGTTGCATCATTTCCCATCAGTGCACATAATCCTGAATTTGTTCTACAAGTGGCCAATCATTACAACAGAGACACTAGAGCTGTGACAGACTCACAGGGAAATGTAATTATGAGACTGGACACAGAATTCATGGACAAAATCTTCATGTGTCCACCAATTGAAAACGTCGGGCAGATTGATTTTGCTCAGGGTCAACAAGACTATGACAATGATTTAGAATCTGCTAGGAGGCACATAAACAGCAAATGGTTAAAGATTCCTAGGGCAACTTTGACCAGATGGCCAAAAGACCTTCATAGGAGTGATTTTGTGGAGGAAGTGTGTGATTTGATTACTCTCTTGAGTCGCATCAGAGGACTCCCTTCTGCTTCCAAATTCCAGGACTGGATGTACACTTACATCAAGGTGATTCTACGGGGTAACCAGAAGATATTCTGGGGTGAACAGATCAGCAATGCTTTGCACGAGCAACTGGTAAGAGTCAATACTACCTTCAAATTTTACATGACCTCTTACCTTGTCTATGCTGCTGCAAGCATGAGGAACTTTCCAGGTTTAACCCAAGTAGGGGACAAGAGATTGGTCCCAGTGTATGAATACTACCCCCAAATCACTCTGAAGGGGTCAATTCATCATTTCAGAAGAGTCAATGATGCATTCTTCTCAGTTTTCATGTGCTTGTGGGATGGTGAACTGGTTCAAAAAAGAGTTTCTGATGAAGCATGGCAGGTTGTAAATTCTTTTGGTTGCTTGTTCTTGCAATTTCCCACCTTCACATATCTTCGGGTAGGATATTATCCTGGTTACCCTTACATGCTGCCATGGTATCCCAGTGATCGCATTGTCCTTATGGAGCTTTGCAAACAATTGATTGTGGTACACAACAAACAGATGGAGCTTAAGAGGTCGGGGATAAAGTTTCCTATTGAAATTGGGGGGTACTCAGTTCAATCTGCCAACAAAACAAAGATAATTGACTCTGAGTTGCAGTTGGTCACCATGAAGACCTACAAGAAAAGAAATCATTTTGACTTCAGAAGGGTTCAAGATAAAATCAAGAGGAAGTCAAATTTTCATGAGCCAATGGTCGAAGACATATGGGTAGATCTCAGGACTCAAAATGAGATCAGAAAATTGGATTTCTGCAGACTTCATCTAAGCCAAATTGAAGAACTAGGACTAGCTGATATTCCAGATGGAATGGAGGATGATGGGGATGTCCTAGATCACAAATATGAGGTAGAGAATGTTGAGGCTTCACCTCTCCCAGAGGTGAAATGGTCAGTCAAAGAGGAGACATCCATCAGGAAAAGATTCCAACCAATATTGGCAAACACCAACTTGTGGTTGAAAAGCAAAGGGATTCAGTTGAAAGAGTTCCTTACAGGGTCTGAAGAAGAGATACAGGAGCAAACAGGTAAGAAGGTGGAAAACCGAACTAAGAACAGGAGTGACACTCCTTCCTCCTCCAAGGTACACAAACCAAAGATCAAATTTGTATCCAAGGGAGGAAAGAAGAAGGAAACCACAGAGGCTTCTGATGCCACTAAGTCAGATGTTGAAGACACTAATGATGATCAGATGGAAATTGAAGATGTTGAGACTGAAGAACAAAATGTTCAAAGGTCTAAGACAAAGGTATCTGATGAAGTTGAACAAGGTGAAGATGAAGATACAGAGGTAGAGCGACTTGATGGTTCCCCTCAGACTCCTATGAAAGACCTTCCTTCCAAGACACAAGTTCTTCCACCTCCTCCTCATGTTTTGTTTTATGATGGTTTGCCAGCAATTTCAAATGTTCCTCTTTCTCCAATTTTTGTTGTTTCTTCAGACAATACTCCTCCGTCCATGAAAGCTAGCTTTGGAACTATTTTTTATTCTTCTGGTTCCATTCCAAGCTTATCTTCCCCTTCTTTTGATATTGGGGAACAAACTGTCTTAGAGAACCTTCTGGATGCTTCACAAAAGGTTGTTGATACAGGTGTTGTGTTTACCAACACAAGTCCAATTGTTACTATCACTGACACAAATATAGATACAGCCAAGCAAGTAGTGGATTCCCCTCCAGCTGTTGATGCATCTATACTTCCTCCATGGCTATCTGCCTATACTCCAAAGAGGAAGAAGCAAGCCATCTCATTTGATGAGATTGACATAGTAAACTATTGCCCGTGAAAACAAAGAACCAGAAGAAAAAGCCTAAGACTGTTTCTAGGCTGGTCACTGAAAAGGGGATCAGATATGCCGAAATTGCCAAACCTCCTGAAGATGCCACGGTTGATACTTTTGACATGAGCAGTTATGTCATCTCAAGGGTTGAGCTTGGTAAAGTGACTCATGAGGGTGTCAAAGTAGATTTCCAGACCGTTGCCAGTACCCTACTTGAAAAGTATGATGAAGCCAAGAGGGAGAAGGAGCAATACAAAGTAAAAGTAGAACAACTGGCTGCTGTCCTTCAGAAAATAGTAAAGTCATCAGAGATAGTAGAGCCAATGGCAGTGACAGTGGAAGATCCCCTGATACAGAAGGTTGAAAAAGCCCAAGCTAGAGGCAAGATAGTGGGGGATGTAGTAGAGCGGTTGTTGGCCCAAGGACGAGTTCTGTTAAAAACCGCTGTGGAAAGAAAGGAGAAAATGGACAAAGCTAAAGCTGAGTTGGACAATCTGGTAGATCTACTTTCACAAGAGCTACAAGATCAAGAAGAGAGCCTAGAAGAGTGGATAGATATGAAGAAGATCAAGATTAAGAATCTAATCACCATTGGGGTCATCACCAACAGGGAATCATATCTCAAGACCAAGGAGACTCTAGCTCATCATATTTTCATAATAAAGAGTCTACTTGAAGATCTGTGCCAAGCTCGAGAAGCCAGCGAAGATAGTGATGTCACACTCCTACACCGACTGGAAGAGCTTCCTTGCACCTTAACAAGGGAAGATCATAGTTTCCTCACAGCATAGGAAATGATAAGTTCTTTTGAAGAAATGGTACAAAAGAAATTTGAAGAGGAAGCTCCCTCAATGCTCTCAATGGATAACCTATATGATCAACATTCGACTCTAGAGAATCTGAAGGATAATTTAGACAAGCATGAAAAGGCAGTAAAGGTGGTGAAAGATTCAATTCTCTGAGCTCGTACCATCTCTTAAAACACAGCGAAACCAGATGCATACGAGATGTCAGTTGTTCAAACCATGTATCAAAACTTCCTGAGGAAAAAAGATGGAGGAAGCTAATGCCTTAGCTTGTTTTTCTTAGATGTTATGCAAATTGAATTTTGTTTTGGACATCTACACATGTAATTTTCCAAAATGTAATTACATGTGAAACAAGAGAAGTCATAAGTCAAATAGGACTCTCTTGTTGAATAAGTCAAAGTAGTTGTAGATTTCCTAGATTTTCTCAAGGTCTTTCCCTATAAATAAAGGGGACCTCTTTTGTAAATATTATCTTTTGTCTATTGCGAGAAAACTCTGGCGAATTGAGAAGCAAATCAAGACTTTGTGCTTTTTGTGAAAATCAATATTCAAATACTTATCAATACAAGAAAGCAAGTTCAATTCCAATCTTTTTCTTGGGATTATTTGTGTTGTGATAGTTTTGTTCTTACGTCTTGCTATCATAATCTTATTTGATAATAATTGAAGTGTGGAGTTTGTTTCAAGTGATTGAAGAGCGCTCTTAATTTGATTCTGATAAACTTTGTGTTATCAAATCAATTGTGGGTTATATGTTCATGTTTGTGAGAATACAATAGTTTGGAGACTTTGTGCTGCAAGTTGTTATATTCGATTTACTTTTATCATCTTGAAGAGAAGTGAAGACTTTGGGCTGCATTCTACTTCAAACAGTTCTGTTTACAAGTAGTAAGTGAGGTAACAGAAAACTTTGTGTTTTTGTGATAATTTATAAGTCTTATATCAAGAGTTTGAAATATAAACATCTATTCTGAAAAAAGAGAATGAGATGAGATGGAAACACCACAAACATAGTTTTTAGTGTACATAAATTTTATAAGTTGTTTGATTTGCAAAAGTTAAGTAATTAGAGAGAACCTCCCCTTGCTGAGAGGAGAGACTTTGTCTCATCATAGCTGTGGCTGATATACCCATTTTGCCATTAGCGAGTTAATGACAAAATATTCACCCAACAGTTTTTTGGCGACTCTGCTGGGGAAGAAACGCGCAACTTGAAGCCTCATGCTCCGAGTTGAAGCATTTTCAGTTCTTTTCCATTTTCTTGCAAAATTGTGTTTAGCATAATACATTCTGGCAGATTCCTGGTACACCAGAAGTAAGAGGGCTCAGGGTATTATTGATCTTGCATTTGAATTGATGCAGCAAAATAATTTTGGATTCTTAACTCCACGACCTCATCTTCAGCGCACTAGGAGTTTCCCCCCTACAAACACAAGGTCTCCAATACCAGGTGAAGTTTCTATTGCCAGTGCTAACAGAGTTTTGGCTGGTCATACACCACCAAGGTTTGTTATACCACCTTTCAATCAGCGCGTCATGGCAGCTCAAGGCCCTTGGGGTAATACCTTTGGTCCTCTAAATTTGACCCCACCATTGCATGAACTACCTCGTAGTTCAAGAAAGAATTTCCCCAAATTCTATGGTGACGGGAAAGTTCATCTTGATGAGCACATTGCGGCTTTCTGTATAGCCTGTGGTGTGATAGGTGTCGAGCACGAAGATGTGGCTGCGCGACTCTTTGTAGAAACACTACAAGGCGTTGTTGCAGACTGGTTTTACCACCTTCGAGCTCAGACCATAACGAGCTGGGCTACTCTCAAAACCAAGTTCGAAGCCAGGTTTAAACCTGCGGAAGATGCTCATGCATTGTTGGCACAGCTGACACAGATGAAAAAGGAACCTCATGAACCAATGCGAGATTTCATCGCTAAGTTCAACAAATTGAGAAACAGGATTCCCACCACCACTGAGCCAACAGCGGAGAACCTTAAATGTTTCTTTATAAATACACAACTTCCGGAGGTGAGTTTCCTATTGAGGCGAGTTGCTCCTACCGATCTTGCTGCAGCTCAGATTTTGGCAACTGAAGTAGAAGATGATCTTATCCTTGCGGGTAAGATAAGAAGGGATACTAATAGAAATAAAAACTCCTCTTCTACTGAGAATCCTTCCACAAGCACCACGGATCCCATGATGCAAAAGCTAGCAAATGAATTGCTAGCTTTGAAGAGACAAATGTCCCAAGGTATGTCTGCACCTCCTTACTGAGATATACCAAGGAGGACATTTCCAAATAATTCATATCAAGGCAATGCTGCTAGGAATCAAGGACAACACAACCGTCTTCCGCCTACACAGGGGAAGCTTGCCATCGAAGCAGCGTCGGTCAACTCTGATGTTGGCTACTATGAAGCTGAAAAATGAACTTTCTTTCCAATCTGAGTTGGATTATGAAAATGGTGCTAATCTCTTCACAGAAGGAGAAGAAGAGTTAGCTGGCGACTCTACCATCAGCTTTCTGAACTATCAGGACAAAGCTGAAAAAGGAGAAGTGTGTGAAGGAGCATATGCTGTTTTCACTAGGTCTCAAAATTAGTCAGCTCTTCAAGCTGATAAAGGGAAGGAGAGAGAAGAATCTCAACCGGCGATTTCAATCGCTAAACTGGGGACTCTACTACCTTTCCAATCAAAAGACCCAGTGATTAATAAACAAGTAAGTGCCTCTAATGAATTTGTACCTTCCACTTCTACTCCTCAGACTAGTGCTGTCTCTACCAAAAATCAAAATGATGTTTTTTCTTCCTCTATAGCTAATTCTTTTCAGCAATTTGATATAATAGATCATGCTAGGAGAACTATGATACAAATGTCTGAAGTAGAATATCTATAGGCTAATCCTGAACAATTTGATAGATTAGCCAAATATGTCAAAAATAAGGCCGTCCCTGCAGGACAAGAGTTTCCCAAAGCTACTCATGACTCCTCCAAAAGTAAACCTACCCAAAACAATCTTGTCACTACTCCCCTTGAAGCCTTTGGAAAAATTGAACCTTTCTATGTTTCCCTATTAGTAAATGGTCATAAATTGAGCAATTGCGTAATAGATTCTGGAGCCTCAGACAATGTTATGCCTGCTAAGGTAGCAGATGCCCTTGGCCTCACCTTAACCAAAACTTTTGGGAGGTGTTTCTCTATGGAGAATAAGCAAGTTCCACTTTTGGGTCAAATCAAAGACGCCCAATTTGCCTTGCAGCTTTTCCAGATAAGAGAATCAAGATGACAGTCTTGGTAGCTGATGTTCCAGCTTCATACGACATTCTTCTTGGACGTAATTTTTGCAAGGATGTAGGTAGAGAGTTGAACATGGATTTGTCTGAAGCAAGGATACCTGTTAAAGGTGTCATGCAGAAGCTGCTTCTTGAGAAGGAGGCAAAATACATTGTTACTCAAACCTCAAACCCCAAAGCTCAAATTTCGTTTGAGTCCTCGGGAATGGGTAACTATTTTCTGTCTACTGAAGATTGTTCCGGTTCATCAGATGAGAGTGCATCAAGTGATAGCTCTGATATGTCAGATGGAGACTCAGAAGAGTCTTCAGATGAAAGTTCAGGTGAGAGTATAGTAATACCAGATTCTTCCCTCACTGACGAAGAAGAGTCCTCTGACCAAAGAAAGTCCAAGAAATCAAATTCTGATGGAGTCTGGATTTTAGAATTTGATGGCAGCTGTTCTTCTACTGGTTCTGGAGCTGGAGTGGTCTTGATATCGCCACAAGGTGATATTTTACCTTTTTCATATAAGTTACAATTTGACAATACCAATAACACCGCCGAATACGAGTCCTTGTTGCTCGGATTGGAAGCTGCGCATGCCAGAGGTGTTAAAATCCTTCATGCTCAAGGGGATGCCGAATTGGTGGTTTGTCAAGTAAGAAATTTGTACCAAACTAAAAATGAAAGACTAAGACACTATCACAATCGCGTATGGGATTGCATTGAAGTTTTTGATGCTTTCAACATTTCAGCAGTACCAAGAGAGTTCAATGATCGTGCAGATTCATTGGCTGTTTCTGCCACTCTCATGGTGCCTCACAAGGATTTCAAAGGAAACAAGTACACTATTGAGCTGGTCTTCCGACCAAGTGTACCTGATAACGCTGACCATTGGCAGGTTTTTAATTGGTGATAACCAAATCATTACTTTCCTAGAAAAGATGGATAGCTTTGATGAGCTATACTTTGAAGGAAGTGAATCTCCACCGCGGGAATATGTTTCTGAGGTAGATTCACAAACTGGCGAAGAATTTCTACAATTGAAAGGAAATAAAATCCCAAAAGGTTTGGTTTCCCTTGAGAAACTCTTTGATAAACATGACAGGTATATCAAGCAGCGGCAACAACAACAGGATTCAGGTTCCTCTATGGAATTTGAGCAGGTCAATTTGGGTTCGAAAACAAATCCTAAGATGGTCAACATTGGAAAATGTTGCACTGCTGATGAAAGATTCAAATTCACTACCCTCCTCTGCCATTACATTGATGTTTTGGCTTACTCCTATGATGACCTAAAGTCTTTTAGGCCTAAGGAGGTTCAACACGAAATTCCCCTCAAAGCTGGATCGTTGCCTCACAAACAGAAGCAGAGGCAATACAATCCAAAGATATCAGGTACGATTCTTTCTGAAATTCAGAAGATGCTGAATGCTAGGATAATTTTTCCAATTCATCATTCCACATGGATCACAAACATAGTACCTATAAGGAAGAAGAACAGAGAAATCCGTATCTGTGTTGATTTCGGGAATCTCAACCAGTCTTCCTTGAAAGATAACTACCCTTTTCCCATCATGGACCAAGTATTGCAAATAGTGACTGGTTTAGAAATGCTATCTATGTTAGATGGTTTTTTGGGATATAACCAAGTGGAAGTCAATGAAGCTGATCAGTTCAAAACTGCCTTCACCACACCATGGGGCACATTTGCATATCGCAGAATGCCTTTTGGTCTGATCAATGCTGGCGCAACATTTCAGAGAGTGATGAATCTTGCTTTCAGAGATGAGATGGGTAAGTTCATCATGGTATATCTCGATGACTTGACTATTTTCTCCAAAAACCGTCAGGATCATGCGCATCATTTGCGACAAGTGTTGGAGCGCTGTCGACAAAATGGTATTTCCCTCAATCCCAAGAAGTCAGTTTTTGGGGTGACGGAAGGCAAGCTTCTCGGACACATTGTATCCCAGGAAGGTACTAAGATTAACTTGGAGAGAGTTAAATCTATTCAAAGTCTCACTCTGCCCACAAGTAAGACTGCTATTCACTCTTTCGTTGGAAAGGTGAATTTTCTACAAAGGTTCATTCCTGAGTTTGCAGAAAAAACCTGTCACATTGTTAATATGATGAAGGGTAAGGCCACTTTCTGTTGGACTACGGAAGGTAAGGAAGCATTCGAGGATATCAAGAGAGCTATTTCTCATGCTCCAGTTCTTGTTTGTCCCGACTACACTAAGGATTTTGTAGTCTATAGCTACGCTTAAGAGCACACACTTTCAGCTATTCTGGTTCAGCAGAATGAAGAAGGCATTGAATTCCCCATATCATTTATGAGTTGTCCTCTCAAAGCTCATGAATTAAAGTATTTGAATATGGAGAAGCATGCCTATGCCATAGTCAAAGCAGTTAAACATTTCAGGTTCTATATTCTAAACTCACACACTGTTGTCATGGTGCCTGATACAACAGTTAAATCTATCCTAACTCAACAGGAGTTCAGAACAAAGAGAGGTAATTGGATCACTAAGATCCAAGAATTTGATCTGGATATCAAGCCTACCAAGCTTGTGCGTGGTAAAGGTTTGTGTCAATTGATCGCAGATAATGTTCCAAAAGAGACAGGGGACGAAGAAGAGGAAGTTGTGGATGTGCCAACTGTTCTTTTTGTTACTACAACTGACAAGTGGTATTCCAATATCGCTCATTTCCTTACCTATGGTGAGTGCCCTTCTCACTTGTCTTATAAGGAAAAGAAAACTGTCAAGTTAAAAGCTGCTAACTACGTCCTTTGGGACAATGGTTTGTATAAGAGAAGCCTTGATGGTGTATTTCTCCGTTGCGTGGATAAAGCGCAACAAAGTAGACTTTTGGAGTCTTTCCACAATTTGGCTTGTGGAGGACATTTTTCAGCACCTGTAATGGCTCACAAGATTTTGCGAGCTCATTACTATTGGCCCACATTATTCCAAGATGCATACAATTGGGTACGTAGGTGTGAGTTATGCCAACAGTTTGTTGGAAAACCAAAATTGGCAGCCTTACCTCTAAAACCAGTGGTGATTGAGGAGCCTTTTCAGCAATGGGGTATTGACTTCATTGGCGCAATGAATCCATCATCAAGTGCAGGACATAACTATGTTCTCACTGCAACAGACTATTTTACCAAATGGGTGGAAGCTATTCCTGTCAAGCATGCTACTTCAGAGGTGGTATGCAGTTTTCTTAAGGAGAACATTATTTCCAGGTTTGGAGTTCCAAACAAGATTGTAGCAAACAATGCTACTTGTTTTTCCTCTCATGAGATCACTGAATTTTTCTGAGCATGGGATCATTCTTTCCCATTCTTCAGACTATTATCGGCAAGGGAATGGTCAGGCAGAATCAAGCAATAACAATCTGGTCACTATCATCAGGAAACTGGTAGATGAGAATTAGAGAACTTGGCATAAGGCGTTGTTTGATGCTTTATGGGCAGATAGAATTACCCCCAAAAGGGCGATAGGCATGTCGCCATTTCAACTTCTATATGGTCTGAATGCAGAGATACCAATTACCTTGGAATTGCTAGCATTGAAGTTGGTAAAGGCATTGGAAGATAGAACTTTTGATAGTTCTATTGATAAAAGGATCATGTATTTGACTGAACTTGAGGAGCAGTGCACTATGGTGGTGGACCGTATTGCTGAACACCAAAATCAAGTAAAGAAACTCTTCGACAAGAAGACAAAGGCTCATGAGTTTCAGGTTGGAGATCAAGTCTTGTTGTGGGACAAGAGGAGAGAACCAAAAGGGATGCATGGGAAATTTGATTTCTTGTGGAGAGGTCCATTCACCATTCATCAACTCTGTGGTGAAAACAGTTTCTTGCTGGAGTATCAAGATGGGACACCATTCTCGTTGCCTCATAATGGACAACATCTGAAGCACTTCAATCCTTGAAGTATCAGATGAGTTAAAAATTGTACATTTGTATAGTTTTGTGTTTTTATTTGTGTTTTCATTTAGTCTTTTGTGTCTTTTTCTTATTAGCTTGACTCTATAGCCCAATGGCATGGATGAAGGCACTTAGAGACTAGATTCTAATCCCTTCGATCATTTCAAAGTTTGATTGAAGGAATTTCCCCAGTTAGAGCCAGCTGTTGTTCTTAAAATCAGCTACACTCATTTTTGTAGACAACCCCCATGAAACTTGTCCGTTTCGTGAATCTACACTCTAAGATCACAAATTGAGAAAAGATTTCCTTGTTCTCGTGCGAAGTCATTTGACGTTCTAAACTCGTCTGCGACATTCCCTTGAATTGATTTCTCAATTTTCGCGAGGATCATTTAAAGTCGTAAACTAGTAAAAATGTCATTTTGGTCATTTTTAGGAGTTGGTAAATTTTGACTCTTGATATGCAAGAGCGGCGAAAAATGCTGCTCCTACATATTATTTTTGACTTGTTCTTGTTTAATGCAATGACGGCATTTTTCGCCGCTGTTGCATCGTTTTTAAGTTTAATATGTAATGGCAGCGAAATTTATCGCCATCACATGTGTTTTCCATCAAATATGTAAAGGCGGTAAATTTCGCCGCCATTACATATTTGTTGATTTTAGTGCGAGCGGCCGAAACTCCCGCTTGAGTGAGATCCTTCGGATCTTCAACGACGAGTGCCATTAATGGCCACTCCTGCCATGCATTTAACCTTTGGTTTCAACCTTTTAAATGTGTTATTAAACCCATTGTTGCTTGTCATTTTTTACATTAAAACCTTTTAGTCAATCCGCCAACACCCTCTTCGACCGTTTGATCGCATGCTCCTGAGTTGTAATGGATTTCGAGTTGCAGTTGGCACCTAGGGTTTTCTCTTTTTAACAGGTAAGCTTCTCCTTTATTTCTGTTTTTCCTTCTTAAACTACTATTTGATATGTGTATTTTTGTGTGTTTGGTTTATAGATTTTTGTTAGGTTTTTATTCTTTTTGTGATTTGTGTCTCGAGTGTTTTTACCCATACAACATAGGTTGCTGTTAGGGCTTTCGTTTTGAAGACGCTGTGTTTTTCGTCAGTTAAAACCTTCACCATGTATCAACTTTTGAAGAGATGCATCAACGGCCAAATTCGCCGCTAGATCTTCCAAACCTCGCGACTTCCATTATGTGCAATGTCCGTGAATTTTTCCGCCCTTACACCGAGGTCTTCGAAATGTGCAAAGATGGCGAAGATTACTGCCCCTACACCAAAACCCTTGAAGTTTAACACTTACATGTAGGAGCAGCGTTTTCAACTGCTCAAACATCTGTTGGCATTTCTCTTTTAACCTGCAATAGCGGTCATTTCGTCCGCTCTTGCATGTTAACCGATAAATCTCCCAAATGCTCGAGCGGCATTTTTATCCGCCCCTACATCAAAAACTTGTTTGGTCATTTCCTTGCCAGCGATGTTTTCACCCGCCCGAGCATCCAGTGTTGAGGAAACTCACGACTTGCTGAAGCGGTGTTTTTCCCCGTCCAAACACTTGAAGTTTTTACTCATTCACATGCGATAGTGGTCATTTTAACCGCTCGAGCATGTTAAATAAAAACTTCCAAAATACTTGTTGAAGCGGTGTTTTTCACCGCCTTTACACCTGAAGTCTCTCCCAACTTGCAATGGCGGCCAAATCACCCGCTCAAGCACATTTTCCTGATTTTTCCCAACACTGGAAAATTCACTTTTCAAAACCAAAAGCCTGCTTTCGCCTCACCTTGATTTGCACACTCAAGCCCTTTAAACGCATGCTTTCCTGTCCATGATCGTCAAAATGCAGTTGACCCAGTTTATCCAATTTTTCCCCTAACTGCTAGATCATGGCCTTTTGCAGTTCTCAATCAGCGTTCGTGGTGGTGTTCAAATTCACAGTTCTCTCCAGAGCTCATGTCAGAATCATCTCCGTCAAAGTCCAGAGCCATGAAGTACAAGTACCAGGGTGTCTTTTTGGTAATGGCAGTGCAGTCAAACGTTGATGAAATCAGAGACACAGAAATTGGGCACATAGACATGGCCGAGTTCATAGATAGAACTAAACAAGCAAATCCCTCCAAGCATATGCAAAAAATCATTGACAGCAATATTCATTTGGTTGCATCATTTCCCATCAGTGCACATAATCCTGAATTTGTTCTACAAGTGGCCAATCATTACAACAGAGACACTAGAGCTGTGACGGACTCACAGGGAAATGTAATCATGAGACTGGACGCAGAATTCATGGACAAAATCTTCATGTGTCCACCAATTGAAAACGTCGGGCAGATTGATTTTGCTCAGGGTCAACAAGACCATGACAATGATTTGGAATCTGCTAGGAGGCACATAAACAGCAAATGGTTAAAGATTCCTAAGGCAACTTTGACCAGATGGCCAAAAGACCTTCACAGGAATGATTTTGTGGAGGAAGTGTGTGATTTGATTACTCTCTTGAGTCGCATCAGAGGACTCCCTTCTGTTTCCAAATTCTAGGACTGGATGTACACTTACATCAAGGTGATTCTACGGGGTAACCAGAAGATATTCTGGGGTGAACAGATCAGCAATGCTTTGCACGAGCAACTGGTAAGAGTCAATACTACCTTCAAATTTTACATGACCTCTTACCTTGTCTATGCTGCTGCAAGCATGAGGAACTTTCTAGGTTTAACCCAAGTAGGGGACAGGAGATTGGTCCCAGTGTATGAATACTACCCCCAAATCACTCTAAAGGGGTCAATTCATCATTTCAGAAGAGTCAATGATGCATTCTTCTCAGTTTTCATGTGCTTGTGGGATGGTGAACTGGTTCAAAAAAGAGTTTCTGATGAAGCATGGCAGGTTGTAAATTCTTTTGGTTGCTTGTTCTTGCAATTTCCCACCTCCACATATCTTCGGGTAGGATATTATCCTGGCTGCCACGGTATCCCAGTGATCGCATTATTCTTATGGAGCTTTGCAGACAACTGATTGTGGTACACAACAAACAGATGGAGCTTAAGAGGTCGGGGATAAAGTTTCCTATTGAAATTGGGAGGTACTCAGTTCAATCTGCCAACAAAACAAAGATAATTGACTCCGAGTTGCAGTTGGTCACCATGAAGACCTACAAGAAAAGAAATCATTTTGACTTCAGAAGGGTTCAAGATAAAATCAAGAGGAAGTCAAATTTTCATGAGCCAATGGTCGAAGACATATGGGCAGATCTCAGGACTCAAAATGAGATCAGAAAACTAGATTTCTGCAGACTTCATCTAAGCCAAATTGAAGAACTAGGACTAGCTAATATTCCAAATGGAATGGAGGATGATGGGGATGTCCTAGATCACAACTATGAGGCAGAGAATGTTGAGGCTTCACCTCTCTCAGAGGTGAAATGGTCAGTCAAAGAGGAGACATCCATCAGGAAAAGATTCCAACCAATATTGGGAAACACCAACTTGTGGTTGAAAAGCAAAGGGATTCAGTTGAAAGAGTTCTTACAAGGTCTGAAGAAGAGATATAGGAGCAAACAGGTAAGAAGGTGGAAAACTGAACTAAGAACAGGAGTGACACTCCTTCCTCCTCCAAGGTACACAAACCAAAGATCAAATTTGTATCCAAGGGAGGAAAGAAGAAGGAAACCACAGAGGCTTCTGATGCCACTAAGTCAGATGTTGAAGACACTAATGATGATCAGATGGAAATTGAAGATGTTGAGACTGAAGAACAAAATGTTCAAAGGTCTAAGACAAAGGTATCTGATGAAGTTGAACAAGGTGAAGATGAAGATACAGAGGTAGAGCGACTTGATGGTTCCCCTCAGACTCCTATGAAAGACCTTCCTTCTAAGACACAAGTTCTTACACCTCCTCATGTTTCATTTTCTGATGGTTTGCCAGCAATTTCAAATGTTCCTCTTTCTCCAATTTTTGTTGTTTCTTCAGACAATACTCCTTCGTCCATGAAAGCTAGCTTTGGAACTATTTTTGATTCTTCTGGTTCCATTCCAAGCTTATCTTCCCCTTCTTTTGATATTAGGGAACAAACTGTCTTAGAGAACCTTCTGGATGCTTCACAAAAGGTTGTTGATACAGGTGTTGTGTTTACCAACACAAGTCCAATTGTTACTATCACTGACACAAATATAGATACAGCCAAGCGAGTAGTGGATTCCCCTCCAGCTGTTGATGCATCTATACTTCCTCCATGGCTATCTTCCTATACTCCAAAGAGGAAGAAGCAAGCCATCTCACCTAATGAGATTGACATAGAAAAACTGTTGCCTGTGAAAACAAAGAACCAGAAGAAAAAGCCTAAGACTATTTCTAGGCTGGTCACTGAAAAGGGGATCAGATATGCCGAAATTGCTAAACCTCCTGAAGATGCCACGGTTGATACTTTTGACATGAGCAGTTATGTCATCAAAAGGGTTGAGCTTGGTAAAGTGACTCATGAGGGTGTCAAAGCAGATCTCCAGACCATTGCCAATACCCTACTTGAAAAGTATGATGAAGCCAAGAGGGAGAAGGAGCAATACAAAGCAAAAGCAGAACAACTGGCTGCTATCCTTCAGAAAATAGTAAAGTCATCAGAGATAGTAGAGCCAATGGCAGTGATAGTGGAAGATCCCCTGATACAGAAGGTTGAAAAAGCCCAAGATAGAGGCAAGATAGTGGGGGATGTAGTAGAGCAGTTGTTGGCCCAAGGATGAGTTCTGTTAAAAATCGCTGTGGAAAGAAAGGAGAAAATGGACAAAGCTAAAGCTGAGCTAGACAATCTGGTAGATCTACTTTCACAAGAGTTGCAAGAACAAGAAGAGAGCCTAGAAGAGTGGATAGATATGAAGAAGATCAAGATTAAGAATCTAATCACCATTGTGGTCGTCACCAACAGGTAATCATATCTCAAGACCAAGCAGACTCTAGCTCATTGTATTTTCATAATAAAGAGTCTACTTGAAGATCTGTGCCAAGCTCGAGAAGCCAGCGAAGATAGTGATGTCACACTCCTACACCGACTGGAAGAGCTTCCTTGCACCTTAACAAGGGAAGATCATAGTTTCCTCACAGCATAGGAAATGATAAGTTATTTTGAAGAAATGGTACAAAAGAAATTTGAAGAGGAAGCTCCCTCAATGCTCTCAATGGATAACCTGTATGATCAACATTCGACTCTGGAGAATCTGAAGGATAATTTAGACAAGCATGAAAAGGCAGTAAAGGTGGTGAAAGATTCAATTCTCCGAGCTCGTACCATCTCTGAAAACACAGCGAAACTAGATGCATGCGAGATGTCAGTTGTTCAAACCATGTATCAGAACTTCCTGAGGAAAAAAGATGGAGGAAGCTAGTGCCTTAGCTTGTTTTTCTTAGATGTTATGTAAATTGAATTTTGTTTTGGACATCTACACATGTAATTTTCCAAAATGTAATTACATGTGAAACAAGAGAAGTCATAAGTCAAATAGGACTCTCTTGTTGAATAAGTCAAAGTAGTTGTAGATTTCCTAGATATTCTCAAGGTCTTTCCCTATAAATAAAGGGGACCTCTTTTGTAAATATTATCTTTTGTCTATTGCGAGAAAACTCTGGCGAATTGAGAAGCAAATCAAGACTTTGTGCTTTTTGTGAAAATCAATATTCAAATACTTATCAATACAAGAAAGCAAGTTCAATTCCAATCTTTGTCTTGGGATTATTTGTGTTGTGATAGTTTTGTTCTTACGTCTTGCTATCATAATCTTATTTGATAATAATTGAAGTGTGGAGTTTGTTTCAAGTGATTGAAGAGCGCTCTTAATTTGATTCTGATAAACTTTGTGTTATCAAATCAGTTGTGGGTTATATGTTCATGTTTGTGAGAGTACAATAGTTTGGAGACTTTGTGCTGCAAGTTGTTATATTTGATTTACTTTTATCATCTTGAAGAGAAGTGAAGACTTTGGGTTGCATTCTACTTCAAATAGTTCCATTTACAAGTAGTAAGTGAGGTAACAGAAAACTTTGTGTTTTTGTGATTTTGTTATAATTTATAAGTCTTATATCAAGAGTTTGACATATAAACATCTATTTTGAAAAAAGAGAATGAGATGAGATGGAACCACCACAAACATAGTTTTTAGTGTACATAAATTTTATAAGTTGTTTGATTTGCAAAAATTAAGTAATTAGAGGGAACCTCCCCTTGCTGAGAGGAGAGACTTTGTCTCATCATAGCTTTGGCTGATATACCCATTTTGTCGTTAGCGAGTTAATGACAAAATATTCACCCAACAAGCCCACAAACAAGAAACCAACAAGGAGAGCTCAAAGTTTATCCTTTCAAGAGGATGTCCAATTAGACACCTAGTAAGAATGGAGGCCACCAAAGTACCACAAGTCATGCTTGCACCCAAGCATGAAATTACGGCTGAAGAAGAACATACTCAGCTTACCTATTTATTTCAAAACAACAGTATGCACAATTAGTATGAAGAGGTAAGTGAATATGTTTTTTTTTCCAAGAAGTATTGCAACAGCTAGTTGAATATTTGTCATTTTTCCATCTCTTTTGGGGTGCTCACAAACATGTGAAACATTGCAAATTCATAAGAAAAGGGGGCTACTTTAAGGAACCAGTCAATGGTTTCATTTGAGAAAGACTTGATGCTGGTTAGAGTAGGTTAGGATAAGTTTATTTCAAGCAAATAAATGTTGATGCACATAGTTAGTTGGTCTTTTCTCTAAGTATTAAAGCATAGTTAGTTTAGATGTTTGGTTAGTTGTCCTAAGGTGTTAATAGTTGTTTGTCAAGTTTGTTTCCAGTGTTGTCTTTGGTCTCTTTTGACTCCTATGCCCAATGGATATGCTAGGCCACTGGTCTTAGACACTTAGCAGGCAAGCATTTTGTAGAGGTCGCCAAAAATGTTGACATTTTTACCCAATAAAGCTAAAAAGTCACCAAAGGTCTATTTAAGGTCTTTAGGGCTTCAATGTCCTAGTTTGAGGTTTTGGTTTTTGGTTTATAAGGTAATTTTATCCATCTTTGAATCACTTCATTGATATATAATTAAGTCTTTGAACTTTTGAACTACACCTATAACAATGAAAAGATCATGTTTATAACATTTCAAATATCAACGAGGTCCTTTTACACGACCATGCATGTTTTAAAGGAAGAAGAGTCAAAATAGGGTTTTCCTTGTATTATTAGAACCTTAATATATCTAAAAAGGCCTGTACATCTTGAGGAGGGAATCTCTCTTTTGAATGGAGTCAAATTCTTCATGTGAGTTTTGGTTTCAAGATTGATGTCTTTAGGGTTTTTTACAAATGGTTTAGGGTTTTTTAACAAACCGTGTAGGTTACCTCAATGGAATGAAGAAGATATACAAGAAGACCAAGACTTTGGAACTCCATGGAAGCTAAGTAGGGGTCATAATAAGTAAGAGCTCCTTGTTTCAGATCCATTGCTTGAAGGATCATGCACAAGGGATAATGTTCCTAAGTTAAAGTTTCCTTCATGACTCTATGAGAGCTTCACGATGGAAACAGTTCACAAGATACAAAATGAAATGATATTGGGAGATGGCATTTGTTGCAGGACACTGCATAGTCATTTAGAGTGATTGCAATAATCTTGAGACTTAGAGTACTTTTGAAAACCCATAAAAAGTTGGCAAAGTATCCACAAAATGTGGAGTTATCTTTTAGATCCAGATCTGTCAGGAGTGTAGAGATCTGCATGGCTAGATCAAACCTATCAATGGTCTTTGAAACTTAAAAAGAAAAAGAAAAGGGCTTACAGAAGTCTGCAGAGTATTAGAGTCAAACAGTGAAGGACAAGGTACTTATAACGGTGGGGTCTTCATTTCATGCATGCATACCAGTGAGTATGGAGTTGCTGAAGGTGAGGGTTGAGGAAAGCATCAAAGATAGCAGTCATCTACGCATACAGAGATGCATTGAGGGAGACTGTGAGAAGTAGGGAGCAGGCCTGCATAAAAGAACAAAGATTAAAACCCTTACATGGAGATTGAAACCCTTACATATGAATGAACAGTGTGAAGGGAGCAATGCAAAGGAATAGGTATAAGAATAGTTACTTGTTTTGAGATGCAGACCTTTGAGGAGGTCAGTAGCAAAGTCGTAGTCATAAATAGTACAATACAGTTGCATGGAGGTCTAGACTTGTGACAGTCATAAATAAACTATGTCTAGGACATCCAAATACAAAAAATCATTCAAGCCTATTGTCTTTTACTAGGAGATCTCGATGATGCTTGGTAAACCTCTTGAGAAGCCTCTGCATATCAAGCATGAACACTTGAGGAAGGACTTTATAGGTTTTGGCAAGAGAGCAGGGTTTGTAAAGGCAGCATTAGATAATCATATAGGTTTCACAGTAAGTTTCAATGAGTCCCAATGGCATGAAAATAATTCCAGGGGTCTGCAGATCACATAGACTTTTGCATTCCATGATTAAAGACTTATTTGTAAAGGATTGTTATTTTTCTATTTTTAGACAGCTTCATATTGACTGTCCACTATCTTTTACTCTATACTCTGCATTTTCCTTGTGACTATATGGAGAATTTGAATTTTAAGAGGAGATCAAGAAATCAATGAAACAATAGTCAGTCACAGGGAATAAGGCAGTCATATAGTAATACACTATGTTTTGACAGTCACAGTCATGAAGACTGTGCTTTGATAGTCATGAAAAGAAGACTATGTTCAAGTTTGTGGGAAATGCTTGACAGAGGTAAGGTTTTGAAGACACTAAGGTTGTAAGGTAGTGAGGACATAGGATATTCAGAGAATAAAAGGCATGAAGAGCTAAGACAAGGGGCCATGAATACCATGTCATACATCTAGACTGTCAAGGGACTAAGGAGATAGGATTTTGTAAGGTATGTGTTGCCCAATGCCACATATTGTATATCAGTGTCAAACTTCTCAAATAGATAAGAGTTTAGTAGAGGTAAATACAATGTCAAGTGTGTAGGGTTGTAAGCCCTATGAGGGAAGTATGCATATATTATAGATGTGTCTCAAATACCAATAGACCTACACTATCATAGGAAGGACTACACATGCACTAGAAGGTCTACAAAACCTTAGTAAGCAGTCATCACTGCATAAAGAGTAAATGAAAGACTGTCAAGGGGACATCGAAGGCCTCTATGCTTGATGACTGTTATAACAGTCTAATAACAACCATAATAGTCTCAAAAGAAACAATCATAAAATAGGATAGTGAGATAAGTATTCCTATAGGGTTGAGCAGCAAACTGTCATGAGACAACACCACATAGGAGCAGTCATTTAATCAAAGATTTGAGAAGGTCTAGCAGTAACAATAAGACCATAGAGAACAGTGACTTTCATAAAACACATATGACAACAAACACTCTTTGAAGGAGCTTAGAAGAGTTTGAAGTTTGTGGAGATCTAATGAAACATGAAATAAGGGGTGTGCATTCTTCCTTGAGATCATGGCTGTTGAAGAACACCAATGCAAGGAAAAGACATCACTGTCCCTGTCAAAAGGCAGTCATCTCTATCAATGGACAGTCATCTTCAAATTTTTGAAGGGCAGTCATTTCATTAATTGTCAGTCACAAACCATCATCATTTCCAAGAATAAGGTGTATACTCTTGTATCCATTCAAGGTTTTTAATTGATTTATGAGGCAAAGAAGATGTGAAAGAATAGTCATGTCAACACTATGTTGAGAAGTTCTAAAGACTATTCAAGAAGTCTTATTGCCTATGTGGAGCAGTCATATGGACTATGTGGAATATTCCTTTATATTGTGTAAATAATCCTAAGGCACAAGGACAGTTAAGGTCTGAGAACAAAAGGAGCCAATAATAAGATTGAAGATCAATGAGCATGTGGTTGACAATAGTCATGACAGTGGCAAAGATTACGAAGGCGCTGTCAAGTACGCATAGACCTTCATGTCGTGGGTTTCATAAGGCAAGAAGACTGTAAGAGGAGTAGAACCTTGAAGGTGTAAGAAAGAAAAGAGTATCCTCTACTAGTGAAAGAGAGGGATCACCTTTGCATTAGGCAGAGACACTTGTAGATTGTTTGAAGGAGCAGCATTAAAAGGTGTTGAAGAATCATGAAACAGTCCTAAAGTGGCAGCAATCATGAAGTACTGTGACACTCATTGAGAAGTCTGCAAAAGTGAAAACTATAATACCTTTTACAAGGGTTGAAGCAGTCATGTGCTAGAAAGAAATATGATATCAGGTCATGACAGGAGTATTAGACAACAAATATAGTCATAAGCTTGCTCTTGATTGAAAGTACAAGTTATAGTTTATCTTTCTCAAACTTGGGAGTGTTCAACTTGGATAGAGTTTGATGACATGAGATGAAGGTGTTTGAGAATCATAAGGAGACTTTGAAGTTGTAGTTTGAGGGTCCTAAAAGGACAGAATCCTTCTCACATGCCCTAAATAGTCCAAATCAGTCCAACCTCATGAGGCACATGTCCTATTAGCAAGTTTGAAGAGGTCTTCAGCAGTTGGGAGTTGAATGAGTAGACTTAACCTCTTTCATGAGTTGTCTAACAAGTTGAGAGCATCTAGGGAAGTTGAGTGAGCTATGCAACTGGTTGAGAAGATATAGGGGTTAGTTTTGACCCAGTTTTTGAGCATTTATTAGCATTTAGGAGTTGTTTGTGAAGCCTTGATGGTAGAGGAGGTCAAGGGATGACTTTTTCATCACTCAAACAACTTTTTGGAGCAATTTTGGGGGCTAAAAAGTAGGGGAAAAGGTTTTGGACGACCAAAGGAGGTTTTGACTCAGCAAGATGGCATGTAGACTTCCTCAACACATGTTCCTATTCTTTTGTAAGATGTTAAACATCATAAAGGCAAGCTTTTGGGGCAGTTTTTAGTGAGTTCTTTTCTCTCTAGGCATGTGTTGTAATCTTTTCGAGTTCTTTCATGCTAGGACAACAAATTGTGGCTCCATTTTCAAGCTTATACAACTGTATGTAACACCTTTTTGATCAATAAAATAAGCTATTTTTACCTTCTCATTGTTGTTTTATTGTGCAAATCTTTTAGATAGTTGATAATTTATCTTGTGGTGATAGTTTTTACCCTTGATTTATGTCCTATTTTCCTTGCCTTTAAGCATAATGTATGCATTTTTGGAGGTCATAGCTTGTGTTAACTAGTTGAGATTAGAATTTATGTTGTGATAGCCAGCATAGCTTCCTTCTAAACGCTATTTTTTACATACCAAACCTTGTTATGAAACACTTTTGTAAAAACATACAAAATATTGAGTTGTGTATATGTGGGTTTTAGATTATTGACCATTTTTTGAGTCCAAACAACAGTATAGACTTTAGAAATATCATTTCATACATCACCTTAGGAAGAAGTAGGTTCATTTGCATGTTTCGTTACTCTTTTCCTCAACAGAGCTTTAGTTTAGTTAGTTTAGGTGAAGTTACCAAGAGAACCAGCTCACTCTGGAGGTTAACTCTCATATCCTGAGCCCACAATTAGGGGAGTTATCCCATGCTTCACCATTAGGCTGAGTGATTTCATCATCTCAGTAAAGGGTGCACTATTTGGTGATAACAATTATGAAAGAAGGCAACACACCAAATATTGTTGAATGAACTTCTAAATTAGTTTCATGCACATAGTGATTTCAATTAGTTGATAAACATCTGCACAATACTCACATAACTTCTGCATAGGTTAAGAAATAGAGTTGAAATCACAAGGAAAAATAGAGATTCACAAGATAGTTTCATTCTCTTCCAACTATACATAATGCAATAGGCATGATAGAGGCATAAAATCAATGATTTTATTAATAAAAAGGCCATATACAACTCATAAGAGGTCCTGACAAATACATTTTCTCATAAAGTCATATCTCTTTTTCAGAAAATCAGAACTCTCCCTCTAAAACCTGAGTTACCATACTCTCTAAAACTAGTAAAAACTAAATAATATCTCTCCTAGGCATCCTCCTTTTGGTATCCAACATCATGAGGGACTATAGGACACGCTTTGAAAGATATAAAGACACTTGTCTTTTACGAATTGGTCAAACCATTTTTGTTGGTGCTGTAGGAAAAAGGACTTGATTTATCTACTTGAAAGACTCCATTGTGGCATGTAAATAGGAAGTAGTTGGGTTGTACATCCTAAAGACCTGGAATTGTTCCAAGAAATCACCAACAGTTGTTTTCATTCTCCTAGATGAGTGCAAAGTGGTCAAAATTGCTTTAGGTGTTGTCATAACTGCTCTTTACCAGCTATTACTTATCTTTTTTCCTTCAAACTGTCCATGCATGAAAATAAAGCATATTTCCCATGATTTGCAACTGTTTGAACCTCCTGAAGGCATGGGATAAGACTCTTTCATCATCAGGACTACAAACTGGATGTTTAATAGCTCTTTTATGATTCTTAATCTACTTTAGTGCATATCTTGTTTCTAGTGAAAATGAACATTCTACAGATGTTTTGACATGTTCATGTCAGAGGAAAATATGAATAGCAGTATTAAACTACTAAATATCCAATAACTCAATGGAAATGATGCAAATACAAATAAACAAAGATTATACCTTCGTAGACTGATTTACCTCATAGCTTCCATTGTTGCCTATCTCGTATTGATCTTATGAATGAATTGAGCTCTCAGAAGTTGTACTTCCTTGCTGTTGAAGATGACAATGTGAGTATGGCTGTAGATGGATAATGCAATGAAGATTGAACTACAAATGCAACTCTAGGATGATTGATAATGGAGATATGATGCCATGGTTGGATGATTGGATGATAATGGGATTATTCAAATGCAATGAGGATACTTTGCCAAAGGCATGCTTGGTAGAATTTTTGCAGAGTAAGTTTACAAAAGCTCTTGGATTCATTGAAATGGGGGAATGAGAGTTCCTTTTATAGGCCAAGGAGGGGCCAATTCTAGGTGTCATGATCTCAACGGTGGAGAAGAATTCTTATGATGTGTACGGTGGAGATCGAATTGGTTGGGATGAGGGAGAAAAATATGGAAGATGTTCCTCTCACCTTGACAAGGTGGAGAGAAAGGTGTGACATGAGGCCACATGTCACAAGGCTCACCAAGACCATAGAGTGAAGGTCAAAGAAGGAGACCTTGTTTGTAGGATGGTTGGAAGGAATATAGGGACTTATGGGACAAGTGTCTCAAGGTGTCTTTTGACCAAGATGACATGTAGAGACCGTACTCATGATAATAGGGATGGTTGGAGGAATAATAGGACATGTGGGTGAGGATAAATAGATAATTAAATATTAAAATATTTAATTATGTGTGCAACATGATGAGGTGGATTCTGAGGTGGAATAGATGATGTGGATTAGATGATGTGGAATTATGGACTTTTGACTTTGGGATATGATGATTTGATTAAATAATTTAGGATTATTTAATTAGGGATGACATTAGAATTGGATTGATGAATTGATTTCTTGTAGAATTATGATGATGTGAATCATATAAGTAAATTATTGAATTTATTCATTGATACAGGAATAGGAATAAAATAAATATTAAATATTTATTTAATTCAACTTAGCCAATTTTAGGTGTATACATTTTGCCTCTCTTTGAGACAATGTGTTTTATCACGTTGTTTCAAAGAATAAAAATTTTCTGTGTGATTTTGATACATGCCCCAGTTTGCCCCTGGTACAGGTTAATGATGATAGGATGCCCCCTTGGGAGATTGGACCGGAAGAAAGTGATGATAGGATGACAGATAATCTCATGATGAGAAAGGTTGAATGATAGGTTACGTGGATGAAGAAATTGGTTGATGTGGAAGAAAAATTAGATGAAAAACATGCCCCAACATGCATAAGGTTACGCACCTTCAATTAGGGTTCAATGTGCTATAAATAAGAGTGAGGGGTCACATTCCTAGTTATTTGCACACTTGTCTTTGCTAGAGAGTTTATAGGAGATCAGAGCCTTAGTGTGAACAACAGTCAGCCACGATGCAGCAGATTCCAGTCGAGTTACACTGCTTCAAGAGGATCTGATGGTTCAACCGTCTAGCAGAGTATGGCCCACCAGTAAGTACGCTTTCAATTTTAGGTTAGGTGCATTTATTGTGGTAAAAAATCTAGGTCAAAGTTAGGTGTTTTGAATGTGCCGAAAGAATGGTTCTATGCAAATGCCTCGCGAATCGGCGTAAATGCCGCGATTCTACGCAAACACCTTAATTTTGCAAACATAGGATAGAACTGCGCATTTGCTTGAATGCTACACAAACACAAGGGGATGCTGCACATTTGATAAGAAACTGCGCATATAATATAATGTTGCGCAAACATAACGTAATTCTGTGCATGTGCTTTAATTCTGTGCATGTGTTTTAATGCATGTGTTTGATGTTTTAGGTAAGGTGGGATTTGTCATGGTGCAGTTTAAATGTCTTCTTGCCAAGACAATGTTTTAAAGCTTGCTTACTGTGTTGTTTGCTGTGTAATGATAAAACCACGATCTAGTTTGTTATCCTCTGAGTTGTAGCATTCAAAAATCTAATTCACTAACAAGGTCAAGGATTTTGCCCCTAGTCAAGTAAAGGATTGATTTATTATGGATGAGCTGATGATAGACTGAAGTAATGGGCCCTAAGGGACTGACCTAGTGCCTTGGGGGCTCATTGATAAATGGCCTTGCCTACGTGACGATGCAAAGGCAATGTAGTTCAGGATTTGGCGATACTAAGAATGGATTTGTGATAGAATGACAGGCTAGATGACAAGATTGGATGACCTTATTGGATAAGGTGATAAGGGTGATAGAGCACCAAGCTATGATAGGTTACCATTAGGTGGTTGTGAATGGATGCAGTTATTTGATGGATACGGTAGGAAAGAAGGATGCAGGTTGGGCTTTTCTAAAAGATGGAGGGAGCGGTTTATCGCAAATAGCACCTGTTTCCAGGTTTTCACCACTTGCTTTTATTTGCACGATCACAAATAGCTCTTGTTTGCTAGGTTTTCACTACTTGCTTTTTTTACATCCCTTGCATTGGGGTTATTTAGGTGTAGAACCTTCGAAGGTGAATACTATTGATGGGATCATCAAATAGTTCACCTTCTGATGTTGATAGCTTATAAGCACCTAATCCATAAGCAACAACTATGACATAGGGACCCAACCAGTTGGGTTCAAATTTCTCCCTTTTCTCTCTATCTTGCTGATTTCTTAGATTCTCTCTTAGAACCAAGTCACCCACTTGGAAGACTCATGGTTTGACTCTTTGATTATAACCTCTTGACATTCTTTGTTGGTATGCCTTAAGATGGTTAAAGGCATGTTGTCTTCGTTCTTCTAGCAGCTCTAGTTCCTAGAACCTGGATATTCTGTATTCCTCATCATTTATGAGACCCTTTAACGACACCCTGAGGGAAGGTAACTCAACTTCTATAGGCAAGATGGCTTCAGAGCTATAAACGAGGGCGTATGGTGTTGCACCTATGGGAGTGCGTATACTAGTTCTATAGGCCCACAGAGCGGGGTTCAATTGCATATGACAGTCATGGCCAACATCATCAACAGTCTTTTTGAGTATCTTCAGGATAGTTTTGTTCGATGCCTCATCCTGGCCGTTACCTTGCGGGTAGTATGGAGTGGTGAAGCGATGTTGAATGTGGAATTTATCACAGAGTTCTTTTACATCCTAATTTTTGAAAGGTTGTCCATTATCTGTGACAATGAATAATGGAATACCATATCTACAGATGATGTAGTTGAGGATGAAAGAGGATATCTGTTTCCTTGTGACGTTGGTTAATGGAAAAGCCTCAATCCACTTTGTAAAATACTCAGTGGTTGTGATAATGAATTTGTGGCCATTAGAGGATGAAGGGTGAATCTTGCCTACTAGATCAAGTCCACATTAACAGAAGTGCTAAGGTGTCGTTAAGGGTTGCAACTCCTGAGCAGGTGCGTGTATCAAATTACCGTGAATCTGACATTTCTTGCACTATTTGACAAAATGATAGGAGTCAGATTCCATCCTTGGCCAATAGTACCCAAGATGCATGAGTTTCTTCTCTAGGGTAGGACCACTAGAGTGCGTCCTACATATTCCTTCATGTACTTCACTCAGAGCAGTCTGATATTCCTCACTATCTAAACACCTAAGGAGAGTACCATCTAAACCTCATCGATACAGGGTGTCTGCAATGATGGTATATCAGGATGCTTGGCATATGAATGTTCATTTCTGGTTGTTTGATAGGTCGGGTGGTAGGATATTCTATTTTAGATAGGTGTAAACTTTTTCGTATAAGGGAGAATCAGACCCTACAATGTGGTAAATGGTGTTGGTTTCAAGGATTTCATAAGAAGGATGGGATACTGGCTCCACCAAGAACTCATAAAGAGCATGGTTTTCAAGTATATCTAGGAGGGATGCAATAGTATCCATCACATTTGCTGCTTTGTTTTCCAATCTTGGTATCTGATCGAAGGATATCACAACAAAATATTCCTTGAAGTCATCCACCATACACTTTTATGGTATCAGCTTCTCGTCCTTAGTTTGATAATCATCATTTACTTGATTAATGACGAGTTGTGAGTAGCCATACACATGAAGTTCTCTGACCTTCTAATCTACTGCCATCTTTATGCCAATGACTAAAGCTTCATACTTGGCCAAATTGTTGGTGCATGGAAATAGAAGTCTGTATGACTTAGGGATTGTATCTCCATGTGGTTTTACCAACAAGATTCTTGCTCCAGATCCATGTTGAGTATATGACCCATCAAAGTAGAGTTTCTAGGCTGTGGTATTGATGTTGAATATAGACTCATCTAGAAATTCAAAGCTTAATGGGTAGCTTAGGTTGATGGTCATTTGATGTGGTTTCACTATCTTCATCTTTGTAAAGCCATTGTAAGACATCTTTTTCCTCACTCTCATCTGATAGGTTTCCCCATCTAATGAAAGGACCCTTAGAAGTCTCCAATGACTTGGCCTTGTTCATGGATGGCTTTCCATAGAATTTTGGTGATATAGGCAATTGTGTTAGACAAAAAGATTGCTCAATGACCTACTCTTCAATACCCTTGTCTTTGACTTTGACTTTAAGCTTTGATGTTTTGGAGGTAGAAGCTAGAGAACTTGGATCCACATGGTTTGAAGAAGAGGAAGCTGCTTGATTGGTGGGGATTACAACTTCTAGTTTTGATTGGATGGTGTTGCAATACTAGAATGGATCAGGGTCACCTTGTATGGTAATTTCTTGGAAATTGTGAGGGAACTTGATACATTGATGGTATGTTGATGGAACAACCTTCATCGCATGGATCAAAGGTCTACCTAGGAGAATGTTATATGCTAGCTCCATGTCTAGAACTTGGTACATAACATCTCTCTCTACTGGTCCAACTCATATTGGCAAGACCACAGTTCCTTTAGAAGTTCTCTCTTCTTTGTCATATGCCTTGATAGTTATTTTCTTTTTTGGATCAACGGAAAAACCCCAATGCAAGGATTAACTTTAATGTGCATATATTTAAACTGGCACCTCCATCAATTAGGACCCTTTTTATTCGGTGTTTGTGGATTTGGGCCTCAATGTGGAGGGATGCATTGTGTGGTTGGTTGATAAACATATCATCTTTCTCTATGAAAGATAAGAAATGTGGGGTGGTTAGATGACCCGCCATAGCTTGGAATTGCTCTTGGGCAAGGTTGGTAGGAATGGTTGTTTCCAAGAGGGCCTTCTCTAAGATGGCTTTGTGAGATGGGGATAGACGCAATAACTCCAAAATGGATATGTAGACAAGTGTTTTATGGAGTTGGTCAAGGATGTTGTATTGGTTCGATGTGGAGGATGATTTGGATGGATCCCCTTGTAGAGTAATGTTTCCATGATGAGTGGTCACATTACAAATGTGCTTATTATTGATGGTGATCACATTGATGTGTGTTGGGTGAATATTTCGTCGTTTAGCTAACTAACAATAAAATGGTTATATTGTCACAGCTATGATGAGACAGAGTCTCTCCTCTTAGCAAGGGGAGGTTCCCTCTAGATAATGGATTATTTCTAATCAACAACTTTTAATACTTATATAAGCTAAAACTATGCTTGGGGTGTTTTCATTGCATCTTATTCTCTTTTTTCAGAATAGATGTTTTTCTCTTCAAAATGATAACTTCAACAGAATTGATACTTAGTAACTTATGCACTGAGACAAACCATAGAAACACAAAGTCTTATGTTGCTTGGCCTATTTCCCACAAATAAACTTTATTGAATTCAAATGTAGCTCAAAGTCTCCACTTTCACCCAATATGATATAACTAGATTGAACACAAAAATTTACAACACAAAGGCTTCAAACAATTATATTCTCACAAATGTAAACACAAACTTTCGTAATGAGAAAATAGTACAAAGTCTATTTAACTAGAACAAACAACACTCCTCTCAATTTCCAATAAAACTCCACAATTCCAAAAATGATTCAATATAACATAACACCAATGACATAAGAACACTGATATCATAAAACAATATGATTCAACTCAAAGTTTGATACTCAAACTACTTGCTTATATTGATATTTGCTTGAAAATTTGATAAACATGAAAAGCTCAAAGTCTTGATATGTTTTCCAATTCAACAAAGTTTCTTTGCAATAGATAAAAGATACTAATTACAATAGAGACCCTCTTTAATTATTGGGAGAGGCCTTGAGAAAATTTAGGAACAAACCTAACTACTTTGACTTATTCAACAAAAGAGTCCTATTTGTCTTGTGACTTCTTTTGTCTCACATGTAATTACATTTTGAGAAAATACATGTGAATATGTCCAAAACAATATACAAATTACATATACACAAATGAAAATCAACTAAGGCATGAAAAAGAACTTCAACTGCCACCATCAATCTTTTTCAGGTAGTTTTGGTACATTGTCCGCACTACTGCCATCTCACATACATCAGGCCCAGCTGTATTCACTAAAATGGTGCGAGCCCTAAGAACTGCATCCTTGACCACCTTTATCACTTTCTCATGTTTTTCAAGATTATCCTTTAGATTTTCAAAGGTTGAGTGATGATCATAAAGGCTATCCATTGAAACCACCGTGAGCATTTCATCTTCAAACTTTTGCTGAACCATCTTCTCAAAAGAATCTATCATTTCCTATGCTGAGAAAAACTTATGATCCTCACCTGTTAAAGTGCATGGTAGTTCCTCTAACCTGTGTAGAAGTGAGACATCACTGTCTTCATTATTTTCTTGTACTTGGTACAAGTCATCAAGTAAACCTCTTATCACATTGATGCAATGGGTAATGGATTCTTTAGTCTTGAGATAAGTCTCTTGGTTTGAAATGACACCAATGGAAATCAAATTCTTTATCTTGATCTTCTTCATCACAATCCATTCCTCTAAACTATCCTCTTGATCTTGAAGTTCTTGAGAAAGTAAATCAACAATATCATCTAGCTCAGCTTTTGCCTTTGCCATTTTTTTCTTTCTTTCCACTGTGGTCTTCAAGAGAACTCTACCTTGTGCCAACAACCATTCCATAATGTCACCAACCACTCTTCCTCTAGCTTGAACTTTCTCAACCTTTTGAATCAAAGGGTCTTCTACAGTAACTGCCATGGGTTCCATGATCTCTGATGATTTCACTATCTTTTGAAGGCAAACAACAAGTTGTTCTGCCTTTGCTTTGTATTGCTCTTTCTCCTTCTTTGCCTCATCATATTTCACAAGCAATGAGCTTGTTGTAGCTTGAAAATCTGCCTTGATACCTTCATGAGTCAGCTTACCTAACTCAACTCTGGAGACAATATAATCATTCACATCAAAGGTATCTGTAGTAGCATCATCTAGTGGTTTAGCAATTTCTGCATACTTGACTCCTTTTTCATCAATTAGCCTAGAAACAATTTTAGGCTTCTTCTTCTGAGTCTTTGGTTTAATAGGCAGTAATTTCTCAATGTCAATATCATCTGGTGAAATAGTCTGCTTTTTCCTTTTGGGAGTACAGGCAAACAACCATGGAGGTAGTGTTAATGTACTAACATTTGGAGAAGAATCAACTACTTGCTTAGCAGGATCCATACTAACACCTATTATAGTGACAATAGGATAAGTGTTGGTGAAAACAACACCTGTATCAATATTTTTCTTTGAACCATCAAGTAAATGATCCAGAATAGTTTTCTCCCCAATATCAAAAGATGGAGAAGATAGACTAGGAATAGAACCAGAAGAATCAAAAACAGTCCCAAAACTTGTTCTCCTAGAGGGGGAAGTATTATCAGAAGATATCATGACAATAGGAACATTAGAAACTATTGGAGGATTATCAAAAATAGAAACATGAGGTAAGGGCGTAGAAACTTATGGTTCTAATGGAAGACTTTTCTCCAGAGACTTTAGTGAGCCAACAAGTTGTTCTTGTTCTACATCCTTTTCTTTTTCTTGTTCTTTATCACCTCCCTCATCAGGTTTTTCACCCATTTCCAGTTGCTCAGTATTACTAGGTTCCTCAACATTCTGTTGTTCCATCTCAGTATTTTCAACCTCCATTTTATCAACATCTTCTTCTTCAACACTTGAATCTGGAACGGTGGAAGTTCCTTCAATCTCTTTTGCCTTCCCTCCTTTTGAGAAAAACTTAATTTTTGGTTTATGTACCTTAGAAGAAGAAGGAGCATCACTTTTGTTCTTTGTTCTATTTCCTACCTTCTTCCTAGTCTGCTCCTGAGTCTCTGTCTCTGATCCGGTGAGGAATTCTTTCAAATTGAGACCTTTGCTTTGCAACCATAGATTGGTGTTAACCAATATAGGTTGAAATCTCTTCCTAATAGAAGTCTCCTCTTTCATTGACCATTTGACCTCTGGCAAAGCTAAGGCTTCAACATTGTTGATATCATATCCGAGGTCTGGAACATCACCTTCATCTTCCATACCTTCTGGAACATCATCCAATCCTAGTTCCTCAATCTGGCTTAGATGAAGTCTGCAATAATCCAACTTCTTGATCTCATTCTGGGTTCTCAGATCAACCTAAATATCTTCAACCATAGGAACATGAAATACTACTTTTCTCTTGATCTTATCTTGTACCCTTCTGTAATCAAAATGATCCCTTTTCTTAAACTATTTCATTGTGACCAACTGCATTTCTGATTCAACTGCCTTAGCCTTGGTGGCTGATTGCACATAATACCTGTCAATTTCCACAGGAAACTTAATTCCTGATTTCTTCAACTCCATCTGCTTATTGTGTGTAGAGTGTCAAAGACTCTACATTTTGTTTCAGTCGTAGCAAGTTTGCAGGTCTCTGTTGTTTCTGTACAAATTTTAAAGATTGTTGCGCGCATGGGTTTCTAATATTTTATGCGGAAGCCGCCAAGTGTCAAGCCACAGTTAAAGCTGCAGTATTGTTTCAAATGTTAAGTTTTATGCAGAGCACGCCATGTAGCAAATAGTACAGTCTGTTTAAGTTTCAGCTTTGCTACGAAGTTCGGCACGTGTAGCTTGCGGAGGCAGTCCCTAAAGTTTTTATGTTGTTTGAGGAGGGCGCTGTGTGTCTTTTTATTTTGCTACAGGGAATGCCGCGTGGGATGCCACGTGTTTCTTTCCGCATCATGTTATCACTAGTAATGAAAGATGGTGGGCCACAGTTTGTTTAAGTTTTATCTTTGCTACGGAGAATGCCACATGGTGGTTGTGGAGGAAGAGTTGCTTTGTTTATGACCCTTTTAGTGAGAAACTTAAAGCTTCTTATGTTTTGTACGGATTGTGCCAAGTGTCAGCTTCCATGGAGAGTTCTAAAAGTTTTAAATGTTTCAAGTATTGATGTGGGTGCCGCCACGTGTTAGTTAGCGTGCCGCGCGAAAGATGCCATCTGTCCCAGTTTTCTTCTTCTAAAGGCTAGTGAGCGCTGAGGTTGTGGGTCCCATTATTAATATGTTTGTTTCTAAAGTGATGCAGGTTGCGACAAATGTCATAAGTGGGGGTCACCCGAGCATAAAGACATAGTTTTGAGGGCTTTGCAGAAGAGGACACATAGATGTTTTGAAAGCTGCGGAATGCGACAAGTGTCATTTTCCTATTTATTTCTGAGAGACAAAGGAGTTTCTCGTTTTGCTACGGACGCTGCCATCTATCACAGTATGTTTCAAGTTTCAAGTGCGCAGGTCTTGCCATGTGTCTGTCTGTTAGTGAGGGAGGTGTGCCACATATATTTTGCCCCAGCTAATGAGCCTGCAGGAAGGGATGGCCGTTATAGATTCGAAGGATCGTAACCATTCGGGGACTTCCTGTTATCTTCAGTTCCATTGGGCCGTTGGGATTTGGTTTTTACAGACAATCTAGAGTTAGATCTATGGTTATAAATATGTAGTATTTGTAATAGATCGAGAGACATATACAGACATATACAGAGATTGGTATATATTTTTGATAAGTTTTTGTTAGAATAAAAAAAGAGAAGTCAAAGTCTTTGTTGTGGCCAGTTGATATCATTTTGCCTTTATTTTGTTGTTCTTGATAAGAAAGTTAATATACCTATGCATGTATCTGTGCCTTTTATGTTGCTGGAAGATTAATGAGAAGAACTCTGTTTTGTGCCTTGGTTGATATTATCTGTGTCATTGCAAAGTGTCTAATTGTGAGCCTTTGATTGTATTCATTCCATCTGTTTATGTTAATCATGCAGTATCTGCTCTTTAATATAACTAAATCTTGAGAATAGTTTCACTGTGCTTACTTTGAAGGGAATACTTTTTACTCAGGCTCATCGCCATAGTTAGATTTGCTTAATTGTATCTGTAATCCTGTTAACTTCTTACCCTTTTCCTTAAAACCCATTTAAAATAGAGAAGAGCCAGCTTCTTTAAAATCTGGAGGTTGTTTCAAGTAGCAAGTTCCACATTCTTGAAACTTCCTATGTTGGTGTTAGAACCTATGTAATTTTATACATCAACAGTTTTTGGCACGCTCAGTGGGACCTTTCTTGAAGTTTCTGTCAAGATCGTATGAACCAGAGAGCCACAAAGAGCCAGAGCTGTGGACCTACAACAAGAGCTCAGTCTGCTACTAATCTGGGCATTCTTTTACCACCATTAGTAGCTACTCCAAGGAGAAGAGTGAATCAGGTTGCAACAGCACAAAGAGTAAATATGGGAGCACCTATACCTCCAAGGAATTATGCCAATTGGAATACTGGTAGTCCTCTCATCCTCCCAGTACCACCAGCAACTTGGGATGCCATTCCAGCCAATACTTTGAAGGCTCTGCCTAAGTTTAGTGGAGAAGATTTCAAGACACCTTAGGAACATCTGCAAGATGTCTCTGATGTATGTGCAGTTCATATTATTACTCAACAGAATGTGGCCATAAGATTGCTAACAACTTCTTTCAAAGGGAAGGCTCTAGACTGGCATAGATCTCTCACTCCAAATACAATATCTACATGGGATCAGCATGGCGACGCTTTCTTTGCAAGATTTAAAGAAAAAGGTGATAAATCCTCCTTGCTGCAACAATTGATCACTATCAAAAGGGCACCACAAGAAGCCATGATTGATTTCAACTCAAGATTTCAAAAGACTTGGGATAGAATTCCTGCTACAACAAGACTATTATCAGGTATGGCTATTGTGTTTTACCTCAAAGCTTTAAACTCAGATATATCAGTGATGATTCAGTCTCTTGGAGGTCAGACACTACCAGAAGCATATGAGTTGGAAGTCAAGGCTAAAAATAACTTGATAGATGCTGGAAAATTGCCCCCAAGGCCTCCTATGCCCATGTTCCCAAAAATTACCCTACCCTTGCCACAAGAAGCTCCTAATCTTGTAGTCCCACCTGTATCCATGTATTCATTTCCAGTTCCTCAACAGACTGCTAAGGCAACCACCTTTGTTCAACCATCTAAAATGGATGATGTCAAGAACATTCTAAGCACCTTCTCAAATGAGATAATTAATCTAAAGAGACAACAAAATCCCTATCCAAAACCCCCTTATCAAGGTTACCAAGGAAATAGATCTCCCTTTCAGCCAAATCAATATCAAGGCCCTCAAAGGCAAGCTAATCCTCAGCCTTCAAACCAATTGGTTACAGTCCCTACACCTTTACAAACTATTCCTCCTAATCCAAATAGGGAAATTGTTCCAGGGCAAAATAATTTTGCAGATGGCACAAATGCTTAGTGCTTTCCCTGCAACAATGCCCATATGCCTAGAGACTGTCCCAGAGGAAATTTGTAGGAAAAGATAGCAGAACAGAGAGGGTTAGAAGGACAATTTTTAACTTCTAACACTCCACCATATCAGTCTCCTGGTGTTCAAAATGTGGTCATGGTGGCACAGATGCAAGGGATGCCCATACAACAAGAAGAGGAAATAGCCCTTGAACATGCTTTATTTTCATGGATTGAAGAGGAAGATTTAGTATTCTTGAATGAGGCATCCACTTCAAAGAAACCATTGGTACAATCAGACTACTATACCAGATCAAAGAGAAGAATGATGGAACAACCTGAAGTCATTAATAATGAGATCATGGGAGCTTTTCCATTTCAAAATCATCACAATACAGTCCCTAGGCAAGAAATGCCTCAGCCTATGTAGAATCAAGTAGCCTCAGGACAGGTTCTAGAAAAGACAAGGTACCCTTATTATTCAAAGACCCAAGCATTAGGGCCTGTGAATGTGGTGGACCAGTTGAAAAGAACTCCAGCACATGTATCAATTTGGGATATGTTAGCTATTCCTGAGCAGACGACACTATTACAAGAAGCTCTACAAGGTCAATAAGCCCCTAAACAAACTAGTACTAAGGGAGAAGCTATTGATAAAGAGAAGCTTCAGCTCAAAGATACTGTACCTCTACAGACAACAGCTCTATTGAACAATGCACTTGAGGTAGGTAAATCTAAACTAGATCCCTTTTATTTAACTCTAATCGTTGGAAAAAAATTGTTGCATAATGCAATGATAGATTATGGGGCCAGTACCACAGTAATGCCAAAGCAAATAGCAGATGCTTTAAAGATAAAATATGAACCACTTACAAGAGAGGTCATGCAGTTGGATGGGAAATCTGTTCAAACAATAGGAAAAATCAAACAACTTCCATTACAACTATATACTTGCCCCAATATAATTGTCAACCAAGATGTGGTAGTCATAGATATTCCCCCTGTATTTGGTTTATGCTTGTCCAGAGATTTCACAGCCAAGATAGGAGGTTATATGTCACTAGATTGGTCACACCTCATCCTGAGAACCAAATATGGGACCAAGATGAAAATACTGTCTGAGCCATTATCCAAAGACCACATCACAAATGAACCAACCCCAAAACTAGAAGCATCCCATGCTATGCTAAATAAGGAGGAGAGAGTCTTTGTTGAAGAGTTGGGTGACTAGATTGAACATGACCAACAGGAAGAAGAGAATAATTAGTTATTGACTATGATGCAGAGTGATCCCTATGGAAATTATGACTCTACAGGTCTAGGCACTTATTTCATATTTGAAGAAGACCAAGAGATCCCTAATGTTTTAAGGAAAGAAGCATCACATAGTCAAGAATATGAAAGAAACTCAGAAATCTGGACCCTCAATTTTGATGGGGCTAGAAGTAAAAATGGTGCTGGAGTAGGAATTTGCCTTGTTGCCCCAAATGGTGAGAAAATTCTAAGAGCCATTCGCTTTCAGTTTGCCTGTACCAATAACGATGTTGAATATGAATCTTTGGTGCATGGACTCATGTTGGCAAAGAAAAAGGGAATAAAGAATCTAATACTAAGAGGAGATTCAAAACTGGTAGTAAAATAAATAAGAGAGAAAGCAATAGCCAAAAATGTAAGAATGAGATCCTATAGGCACAAAATTTGGGACCTAATAGATGGTTTTGAAGCTTTCAATATTGAGGTAGTTCCCAGAGCCCAAAATTTTGAGGCAGATAGAATGGCACAGATTGGTTCACAGTTTGACTCAGCAAGTGATTTGTTAGTCAACAATGAGTCAATCAAAGTTATAGTGAAACCAACTATTCCAGTTAATGACCAAAATTGGCAAGTTTTTGATAATGATTTCCAAGTACTCTCATTCTTACAACAATCAGGTGATTTTGCTGATCAATTACATCCTAAAATTGAGGAAGCATATGTGATCAAATTGTCCAGCTGAAATCAAATAAACTCCCTAAAGGGCTGATTACTTTAGAAAACTTGTTTGACCTAGAGGATGTAAACCTAGAGAAGAGGAGGTTTCAGGAAAATAAGGAAGATTATTCTGAGATCCAAGTTAGTGAAGGAAGAAGATTGAAAATTGGAAATTCTACAACCCAAGAAGAAAGGGAAAGGCTGATTGATTTGTGTGAAAAAAATGATAGGGTGATTGCTTGGACCTTTGAGGACCTACATGGCTATAATAGAGATATCATCCAACACACCATAGAGCTTACTGGAGGATCTAAACCAGTCAAACAGAAGCAAAGGCCAGTGAATCCTAGAATTGAACCTTTAATGGTGGATGAGCTACAAAAGCTCCTAGAATCAAAGATTATTTTTCCAATTAAGCATTCAACCTGGGTATCAAACCTAGTGCTAGTAAGGAAGAAAAATGGTGACATAAGACTCTGTGTAGATTTCAGGGATCTGAATAGAGCATCTTTGAAAGATCATTTTCCCTTGCCCTCTATGGAACAGATTTTACAGACTGTGGTTGGGTCAGAAAGGTTTTCCTTGCTGGATGGTTTCTCAGGATATAATCAGATTTGGTTAGCAGAGGAAGATCAACATAAGACTGCATTCACTACAAAGTGGGGAACATTTGTATATGCTAAAATGCCTTTTGGCCTCTCAAATGCTGGAGCTACTTTTTAGTGTGCAATGGATGTAGCATTTGGGGAGCTTATAAAAAAATTATTCTGATTTATCTAGATGACCTCACTATTTTTTCTAAGAATGCTATAGATCATTTTGATAATTTAGAGGCTGTTTTTAAGAAATGTCAAGAGTTTGGAATATCTCTGAATCCCAAGAAGTGTATCTTTGCAGTACCTTAGGGTAAACTTTTAGGGCATATAGTGTCAAAAGAAGGGGTCTCTATTGATCCAGAAAGGGTCACAACCATAATGAATCTATCTCTACCAGTCAACAAGAAAGTAGTTCAATCCTTTGTAGGAAAAATCAACTTTGTTAGCTGATTCATATTTGATTTTGCAAGTCTAATTAGACCAATGACACTGTTGCTTAAAAAAGATCTGGTTTTCAAATGGACTGCAGAAGGAAGACATGCTTTTGAAGAAGTTAAGAGAGCCATTTCAATAGCCCCAGTACTCAGAAACCCAGATTTTTCTAAATCTTTCATAATGTATGTATATGGGGGAGAATTCAGTGTTGCTACCGTTTTAACTCAGAAGGATGATCAGCAAGAAGGAGAACACCCAATAGCCTTTTTCTCTAGAACTCTTAGGGAATATGAGGCTAGATACAATTTTGTGGAGAAGAAAGCATATGCCATGGTAAAAGCCCTTAAAAAGTTCAGATATATGGTAACAGGAAATAAGATTATGATATTAGTGGTTCATCCTAGTGTAAGAGAATATATTATGGAGGGTGAGATTACTGAGAAAAGAGCCAATTGGATAACAAAGATCCTAGAATATGATGTAGAAGTAAGACCCACCAAGTTAGTCAAGGGCAAAGGATTGTGCCAATATATGACTCAAGACATGGAGAGAATAATGACACAAGAAACATAAAGTGAAAATGTATGGAAAATCCAAAAGGTTGATCAAGACTCTTGGGTTAAAAACAGAATACAATTTATGAAGCATGGCATTTTCCCAAATGAGCTCTCCCATGATAAGAGAAGATACTATAGGTAGCAAGGGGCCCATTTTGTACTAATTGACCATATTCTACTTGATGGTATACTTTTGAGATGTATAGAGAAAGATGAAGCTCAAAGAATACTACATGAATTACACCATGGAGCCTCAGGTGGACATTTTTCAGCAAGGACCACTTCAATCAAAGTAACTCAAGCAGGATATTTCTGGCCCACTCTATTTATAGATTGCCATCAGCTGGTTAAAGATTGCCAGGCTTGTCAGTTTTATACAGGCAAAAGGAGAAATGCAGCAATGCCTTTGAGCCCCATAGTTGTGGATGAACCCTTTGCTCAATGGGGTCTGGATTTTATTGGTATGATCAATCTAGTGTCAAGTATGGGACACAAATGGATCCTCACATTAACAGATTACTTTGCCAGGTGGAGTGAAGTAGTACCACTCAAAGAGGCAATAGAAAAAGTCATATTAGAGTTCCTAGAAGACATAACTGCTTGGTTTGGTCCTCCTCGTACCAGTATATCATATAATGCTAAAACATTTTTGGGAGCCAAATTATCTGAGTTTGCATTAAGGAATGGGATTTATTTGAAGACTTCTTCAAATTATTACCCTCAAGGTAATGGTCTGGCATAATCCACTAACAAGAACCTTATCAGACTCATAAAAAGGATAGGGACCAATTATCACAGAGAGTGGCATAAACTGCTTAATACAACACTGTGGGCTGACATGATTACACCAAAGCAAGTGACTAAAATGTCTCCCTATGAATTAGTTTATGGTAAACCAGTAGTAATGCCACTGAGCTTAGAGATCCCTACTTTGCAATTGTTAAAACATATAGAAATTGAAGAAAATGGCCCCATGCAAGTTAGACTTGCTGAACTGTTGGAAGTACAAGAGAAAAGAGAAAAGGCATGAGTCAATGATGAAACATCAGAAAATGGTTAAAGACTATTTTGATAAGAAGACTTCAAATCCCTTTTTTGAGGTTGGCTTTCTAGTATTGAAATGGGATGAAAGAGCTGCTAAGCCAGGTTGACATAGCAAATTTGAATCATTATGGACGGGTCCTTACAAAATTCGTTCTTGCAAGCAACAAAATTCATTTGAACTGGAGACCATGGATGGAGAACCTGAAGAGATTCGGGTAAATGGGATCTATTTGAAACATTTCAATTAAGGAGGGGCTCTTAATGTATCATAGTTAGTTAGTTTTCTTTCCTTTTCCAGCTTTCCTATTTTCCCACTTTCCCTTTCAATAAGTGTTCAGTGAACACGTGTCAGCAGCGCAAAGCCCCTTCTCTTTTGGTCTCGCATTTATTAAGGTTGATCGGCAATCCCTAAATTCCCCAAAAGTATATGCTTTTCAGAAAGGATAACCACTCCTGTAACATATCTGACACTCCATTCCATGCAGATTTCAAAAAGATACACTAGCTGTTTCTTGGCATTAATGCCATTAATAGATAAGATGTGTCATTTATTATCTTCATAAGCCCCAATGTATTAGTGTTAAATCCTAAGTGTAGCTTTCATTTGTTCCTATCTCATCACTATTGCATCCGATTTATGTCCCTGGCAAGCGCCTTTCAACTGTGTGTCACTCTTGTTTAACAGTTTCATTCATTCCTGTGTCAAAGCTTCCCACATTCTCCTCATAGATATAGATATGTCTAAAACACAATATCCTTAGGAGGGACTGGGAATTTATGAGTCAACTGATAAGCTGTTGAACAACAAATCATATGCTTCGGCGCCCGCACAACCAAAGAAATCCTACCCAAGAACAAGGGTCCATGAGGTAGGATATTTTGTCGACCCAACAAAGTTGAAGGATTACCCAGATGGCATATTCGACACGTCCCTTCAAAATAATACCAAGGCTCTCCAGGAGGGGGCACATCAGAGGTGTATTCTCAGAGCAAACAACGGGCAGTCTGAGACTTCTGGTATGAGTATATGGACCTCGTGATTGGCACAGTTCCTGGTTCCGAGTGTACACCTGTGTCCCGAGCTAATTGAGTTATGCGCAGAACTGTTTCATGCACCATCAAATACCATACAACAATGCCCTTTCATAGTGCATATTACGCCCAAGGCCATAAGAGACATGTTGGCCCTGCAGCATGATAGAACAACCACATTTCCAATTGTTGCTAAAATGCAAAACACATGGGCTAATGTAATCAACAAAGTTAGGTTCCTTAATTCAGAGATGCAGTTGGGAGATGATAACACCCAGATGCCCACACTACCCACTGGGAGGGCACAATTCAATCAAAATGTTCAAGAGGCACTTTTAATGATAGCTTTCATTTTTGGGATGGGAGAGGACAACACAGTCCATGACTGGCAAATATCTATCATTTTTAGATTAAAAACTATGGACAAATCACAAGAGTATCGGCTGGATTTCTTAGAACAAATTGCTAACTCCACGATTGATCAACTTTCAAATTTCAAGTCCAAGTGAGTTTTCAGGTATTCTACTTTTCTATTCCACCTAATGTTGTATCAGAACCATAGTCTTTTTGCACAGCATATGCAATTGAATATGTATGACCCAGATTTTAGTCAAAATAAAACCATCCCTATGTCAGCATGGACACATGTATTATTTGAAGTCTCTGACCCTTATGAGTTTTGGGAACATTTTGTCGCCCCTGCTTTTTACCAGTTAAGCCCTGAGCCTGTAGAACATAGATTGACACAGGGTATAAGGGGATTTATGACCAAATGCCCAATTCCTTGTGATTATTTGTTTGGGGCAGACAATACCATAATCAGAGTCTATGGTTTTAATGAGGAGCCCATGCTATTACCTAAAGTATTGACCCCTAGGGTCGTATTCTTAGAAGTAACCTGACAGGTGTCTATGGTTGATAATGATTTTGGCCACAAGAAAAAGAAAAGGAAGATGTATGATATCCCATGGGTTAGGAAAAATATGTCACTTAAGGTTAGAGATGTAGATGCAGAGAGCCTCTTGTTAAGGAAATTAGCCGCCCTTGGTTTCCTCATCATTGAAGATAAATGGAAATATGACCCAGATAGTTTTCTGGCCTCCTGGATTATGAATAACAAAGTCCATGCTAAAATGGTACATGAGGGCCACCCATTCTGGGAGGACAGGAGGAATTCGAATAAGGATAACCCCGACCTATATGTAGAATTATCTGATTTACCTTTTGAGGGGGCTAGGCCATGGGAAACCTTCTATGTCAAAGAGAAGGAATTTGACCCTAAATTACGAATGACTGCTGGTTTGAGGAAAACATTGAAGGCCCAAGACTGGAAACCAGAAAAGATTGAAGCCTATTAGAAATATAGGCAAGAGATTTCAGAGATCACACACTCATTTGGGAATATTGACACTGATGAAAAATGGGAATCAATCTGGGATGAGTGGCATCCCTCCCCAGTCTCAAGCCCAGACACTGGTACAATTCAGAGGAAGGGTGAGGAGTCAGAGGAAGAAACCGAGTCTGCCCAAATTGTGCAAAAAACAAGACAAGCCTCATCTACTGCTCCTACACCTTCATGGCCCCAATCCCTCAGCACCTTAGAAAAGTAGAAAGGTGTGGTCTCATCACCGACTATAGGGATTCAAGCAGCTTCAGCATCTGGGGGTTCTAGATTTATTCCTTTGCAACCACCAGTGGCGGTAAATGTTGAAGAGAAAGAAACAAAGGAAACAAGAGAGAGACCTAGGAAACATAGGAAATTACACCTGCAAGAGGAGTCAGAAGAAGAAATTGAACCACAGCAGCAACAACTGTCAATCACCTCTTCGATCGCTCAGGTAAGTGTTTCTTCTCCCTTTTCTCCTATGTCTCTTTCTTCTACTTTAGGAGTGCCAATCCCAATTAGCCAAGCATTTATACCCCTACCACTTTTGTTGTGCTTACATCAGCCCTTGCCCCAATTGCCAGTTCACAGGACATGTCTTCACAGGCCATTTCATTACCACTATTTTCTCCATCTATGCCAAAAAGAACCCCTCCTCAAGTTTCTCCTAGCCAACAATTATTGGCTATTCCCTATGGCCTGCCTCAAGGTCATCCTATTGCTGGAGGATACATTGCCTCACCTCCTACATTCCAAGCCCAAGAAGACACAGCAAAGAGGGCTAGAGAGGCCAGAATGGACAAAAAGAGAAAGAAGGAAAATAAGAGCCCTGCTGTGGCACACATGAGGTCACTTTTTGTCCCCATTCAACAATCACTGACAGTCACACATTTGTCTCCAAATGTGGTGAAACCTAATGAACAAATGCAGCCCCAAGACTATTTAATGAATGTTGTGGCTATGGATATGTCTCTTTTCAGACCAGAAGACAGGGTTGAGCTACTAAATGAGACTACATCTGTTGTAGCAACTGACTATCTGAAGGTGTCCAAGAAGTTGCAGAAAACAGAGAATGATTTAACTCAAGAAAAAGTGAATAGTAGCAACCTTACCGGGGAAGTTCAATCCAAGAAGAATGAGATTGAGAGTCTGAACAAACAGTTGCAAAATATTGTTTCTTGTCAGATACATCAAGCTACACAGGCCCAAAATGCTTCTCTTAAGTCTGAGCTAGCACAAGAAAAGGCTGCAGTGACTGTTTTAAGACAGGAGAAGGCCACTTTAGAGAAGAAATATCAAGAGAAGTTGCAGCAGGCCACACAATTTCAACATAAGTTATTGAGTGAGTAGAATGTTAATGGTGCAATTCAGGCACAACTCTTGGCTGAGCAACAAAGAACAAAGCAGCTAACAATTGAGTTAGCTAATAGGCCACAGAATGCTAGGGTTTTAAATTTGGTGAAAGAGATTTATGTTTCAGTATGGAAGAGAATATCTGAGGAGATTATCTAGCTAAGGCCATCTTTAACATTTTTGTTAAATGCTCAGCAGCTATGTGAGAAGGTAGAAACTTCGGTGCAACCTACCTTGTCTACTGTTTCATTGAGGGTTTCTGACTCTCAATTTTTATTAAAGAAATTATATGACACAACAGATGAGACTCTGTCAACAGCATGTATCAATGACAGAATGGTCACTGCTAAAAGGGTCAATGAGGTTTTGAGTTGCAACTCTGCAGCCACAAATTGTCAAGAGCTCCTGGATACAGTAAAAGAAAGAGTGAAAAATATGAAGAAACATATTGAGGATTTGGTGCAACTGGGGCTTCCTTCACCATTCCCAGATAGTAACACAATATTGATGATTGATGACATCAAGGCCCTGCTCTTGACCAAGCAAAATGATTAGACAATTTTTCAAGGTTTAAGTGATTCATCATCAGTCAAGGAAGTGGAAGCTATGTTGATACCTATGGCCCAGCTAGAGTTTCAATTAAAGGCTGTGGTACAAATTCTACAAACTTTTTCCCATAAGGATATAATTAATCTTGATTTTGCCTTTCAAGATTTACAAAGTAGACAGGGACTCTTTGATTCAGAATAGTCTGTTTATCAGACAACATAGCAAAATTTGTGACTATAAGTTGTGTTTTCAATACACATATTTTTGCCATTTTTGGGTTCTTTTCGAGCAGGCTCAGAAGTCCTATTGGTCGCTGAGAACTGTAGAGTGTCAAAGACTCTACATTTTGTTTCAGTCGCAGCAAGTTCGTGGGTCTCTGTTGTTTCTGTGCAAATTTCAAAGATTGTTGCGCGCGCGGGTTTCTAATGTTTTATGCGAAAGCTGCTAGGTGTCAAGCCACAATTAAAGCCGCAGTATTATTTCAAATGTTAAGTTTTGTGTGGAGCACACCACGTAGCAAATAGTACAGTCTATTTAAGTTTCAGCTTTGCTGCAGAGGTCGCCACGTGTAGCTTGCGGAGGTAGTCCCTAAAGTTTTTATGTTGTTTGAGGAGGGCATCGTGTGTCTTTTTATTTTGCTGTGGAGGATGCCGCGTGTTTCTTTTCGCATCATGTTATCGCTAGTAATGAAAGATGGTGGGCCACAGTCTGTTTAAGTTTTAGCTTTGCTACGGAGAATGCCATGTGGTGGTCGCGGAGGAAGAGTTGCTTTGTTTATGACCCTTTCAGTGAGAAACTTAAAGCTTCTTATGTTTTGTGCAGATTGTGCCAAGTGTCAGCTTCTGCGGAGAGTTCTAAAAGTTTTAAATGTTTCAAGTATTGATGTGGGTGCCGCCACGTGTTAGTTAGCGTGCGCGCGGAAGATGCCATATGTCCCAGTTTTCTTCTTCTGAAGGCTAGTGAGCGTTGAGGCTGTGAGTCCCAATATTAATATGTTTGTTTCTAAAGTGATGCGGGTTGCGACAAATCTCATAAGCGGGGGCCACCCGAGCATAAAGACATAGTTTTGAGGGCTTTGCGGAAGAGGACACGTAGATGTTTTGAAAGATGTGGAATGCGACAAGTGTCATTTTCTTGTTTATTTTTGAGAGACAAAGGAGTTTCTTGTTTTGCTGCGGATGCTGCCATCTGTCACAGTATATTTCAAGTTTCAAGTGCGCAGGTCTCGCCATGTGTCTGTCTGTTAGTGAGGGAGGTGTGCCAAATATATTTTGCCCCAGCTAATGAGCCTGCAGGAAAGGATGGCCGTTATAGATTCGAAGGATCATAACCATTCGGGGACTTCCAGTTATCTTCAGTTCTGTTGGGCAGGTAGGATTTGGTTCTTACAGACAATCTAGAGTTAGATCTATGGTTATAAATATGTAGTATTTGTAATAGATCGAGAGACATATACAGACATATATAGACATACACAGAGATTGGTATATATTTTTGATAAGTTTTTGACATAATCAAAAAAGAGAAGTTAGAGACTTTGTTGTGGCCAGTTGATATCATTTTGCCTTTATTTTGTTGTTCTTGATAAGAAAGTTAATGTACCTGTGCATGTATCTGTGCCTTTTATGTTGCTGGAAGATTAATGAGAAGAACTTTGTTCTATGCCTTGGTTGATATTATCTGTGTCATTGCAAAGTGTCTGATTGTGAGCCTTTGATTGTATTCATTCCATCTATTTATGTTAATCATGCAGTATCTGCTCTTTAATATAATTGAATCTTGAGAATAGTTTCACTGTGCTTAATTTGAAGGGAATACTTTTTACTCAGGCGCATCACCATAGTTAGATTTGCTTAATTGTATTTGTAATTATGTTAACTTCTTACCCTTTTCCTCAAAACCCATTTAAAATAGAGAAGAGCCAGCTTCTTTAAATTCTGGAGGTTGTTTCAAGTAGCAAGTTCCACATTCTTGAAACTTCCCATGTTGGTGTTAGAACCTGCACAATTTTATACATCAACATTGTGTACAACAATCAACTAGCTACATAGCTCCATTAGAATGATTCTATCACTAGGATACCATGGAAGCATATATGGATATCCAAGATAGTATCCCACCCTTAGGTAAGTGAAAGTTGGAAACTGTAAAAACAAACAGCCAAAAGATTTGACCACTTCCCAGGCCTCATCCAACACTCTCTTCTGTTCAAGTTCATTATTCCACAGACACATGAATACTGAAAAGAAAGCATCATTAACTTTGTGGAAATGATGGATTGATCCCTTAAGAGTAATCTGTGCATAATACTCATAGACTGGAACCAATATCCGATCACCGACTTGAGTTAAACCTGGAAAACTCCTCATACTTGCAGCACCATATACCAGATATGAAGTCATATCAAACTTGAGAGTTGTATTAACTTTCACCAGTTGATCATGCAGAGCATTACTGATCTGTTCTCCCCAGAAAATCTTCTGTTGGCCCTTGAGAATCACCTTAATATATGTATACATCAATTTATGAAACATAGATGAAGAAGGAAGACCTCTTATCTGACTCAGTAGTGTAATCAAATCACTTACCTCCTCAACAAAGTCACTTCTCGGGAGATCTTTAGTTCATCTGGACAAGTTGCTCTGAGGAGTCTTTAGCCACTTACTATTAATATGTTTCTTTGTGGCTTCAACATCTGCATCATAATCTTTTTGCCCTTGAGCAAAATCTATCTCACCAACATTCTCAATAGGAGGACACATAAAGATTTTGTCAAGAAACTCTACATCTAATCTCATGATTACATTTTCTTGAGAATCAGACACAGTCCTGGTATCCCTATTACAGTGGCTTGCCACTTGAAGAACAAATTCTGAATTATGTGCTGTGATAGGAAAAGAAGCAACCAGATGAATGTTACTATTGATAATCTTTTGCATGTATCGAGGAGGATTTGACTGCTTTGTTCTATCCACGAACTCGGTCATGTCCACATGACCAATCTCTGTGTCTCTTATCTTGTCCACATTAGACTGTAATGAAGTCACAGGGAAAACCCCTTGGTACTTATAATTCATGATCTTGGCTTTTGATGCAGATAGCTCAGACATTAGCTTTGTGAAGAAAACTAGAAACGGTGTCTACCACAAATGTTTGATGAAACTGGAAAAAGTCATGATCTCACAGTTAGGGGGAAAATGGGCAAATTGGGGATACTGCGAACTGATGATCATGAACACGGGAACATGCATTGAAGGACTTGAAAGTGCGCAAGTTGAGGAAACATGTGAAAGCTGGCCAAAGGTATTATTTGGCAAAAATTTCTAGAGTTAGGAAAAATTCAAGAAAATGTGCATGGGTGGCCAAAATGACCATTCCTGCATATTGGGTAAATATGTTTAGCATGCAAGGTCGGTTAGAATAACCGCCATTGCATGTGGAGGAAAAACTGAGTTTGATGTAGGGGTGGTCATTTTGACCATCCTTACATGAGGGTAAAAATGCATTATGTGCATGCATAAGCGACGTAAATGCCTGCCATTGCATATTGGAGGAATGATAAGTTTTTTTAGATGTCAAGTTAGTCGAAATGACCACTCTAGTATCTAAGTTGAAAACCTCTTCAACACATGTGAAAGTGGGTTTTCTGACTGCTCCAGCATGTTATGTTAGATATTCAGGATTTTTATGTAGGGGTAGCATTTTTCACCACCCCTGGATCAGGGTAAAACCAAAGGTTAAACACATATGTATCGGCGGCTAATTACACCGCTGATCCATCTCAGTGATTTGAAGAATGAATGTGAGGGCGGTGTTTTTCTCCGCCCTTACACATATGTGTTTATCTGCTAAGAGCTACATGCATTGGTGGCCAAAACGACTGACTGTACATGTCATCTAATCAAGGGCAATAAAAACCTATGTTTTCAAACACCATCAAAATCTGACATTACAAGAACTTAGGGTTTTGCTAAAATAGACAAATTTAATAAAATGATGGTATAAACCTACACTCATAAAACAAGATTTTTGAAAAAAGATTCACAAATGGAAAAATGAACGAAAAATGATTTATATGAAAATTTAAACAAAAAACAATAACATTTACAAAAACATAAACAAACATTTAAATTTCATACGAAATGCTAAACGAAAAACAAAAACAAAATGAAAAAAATAAACTTACCTCAGACAACAAGTCGAAACCCTAAGCATGAATCGAGACCAAAATTCATCTAAATCTGAAATCCGCGCGTTTGAGTGATCTCTAGAAGTATTCAAGAGGTGGTTGGAAGATTTAGAGAATGAAAAATAACAAAAAGAAAACAAGTTTAAACCTTTAATAAGGTCAAAAGGGTGAATTAATAGTGACATGAGTGACATTAATGTCACTCTAGTCGAACTTGATTTCACCGAGATCTGCTCAGGTAGCGAAAACAAACGATTGTACATATCAATGAATCAACATGCACGAGTGGTGGATTTGACCGCTAGTGCATGTAAATAAAAAATGACATAAGAATATGCACAAGTGGTGGTTTTAACTGCTCATGCATGCTCAAACAACAAAAAATTTCTAACACCCTAAAATAGTCAAAATTAATATTTTGATAAGCTTACGACCTAGTCATTTTTCATGAATCTTGACGAACCGATCTAGGGGATAGTTACAAGCTATTCTATGGTGTCAAATGACTTCGCACGAGGCCAAGAGAACTTGCCTCGATTTGCAAACTTAGAGTGTAGGCTATGAAATAGATAGGTTTTGTAGGGGTTGTCTACAAAATGAGCACAACTGATTTTGAGGACAACAACTAGCTCTAACTGGGGAACTTCATTCGATCATTCTTTGAAATGATCAAAGGGAGAAGAATCTAGTATATAAGTGCCTTCATCCATGCCATTGGGCCATAGAGTCAAGCTACCAAAAAGAAAAAGACACAAAAAGACTAATCAAAAATGAAAAATAAAAACACAAAAACTATACAAATGTACAAATGAACTTATCTGATACTTCAAGGATTGAAATGTTTCAGATGTTGTCCACTATGGGGCAGCAAGAATGGTGTTCCATCTTGATTCTCCAACAAGAAACTATTCTCACCACAAAATTGGTGAATGATGAATGGGCCTCTCCATAGGGAATCAAACTTCCCATGCATTCCTTTTGGCTCCCTCCTCTTGTCCCATAACAAGAATTGATCCCCAATTTGAAATTCTCTAGCCTTCACTTTCTTATCAAAAAGTTTCTTGACCTGACTTTGATGCTCAACAATACGGTCTACTACCATAACCCACTGCTCTTCAAGTTCAGTGAGGTACATTATTCTTTTGTCAATAGAACTTTCAAAAGTTCTATCTTCCACTACTTTTTCCAACTTCAAAGCCGGCAACTCCAAAGTAATAGGTATTTCTGCATTCAAACCATATAGAAGTTGAAATGGTGACATACCTATTGCCCTTTTAGGAGTAATTTTGTTTGCCCATAAAGCATCAAACAAAGCTTTATGCCATGTTCTCTGATTATCCTCCACAAAATTTCCTAATAATTGTAACTAGATTTTTGTTGCTAGATTCTGCCTGACCATTACCTTGCAGATAATAGTCTGATGAATGAGAAAGGATGATTCCATGTTCAAAGAAAAAACTAGTGATCTCATTTGAAGAAAAACATGTAGCATTATCTGCTACAATTTTGTTTGGGACTCCAAATCGAGAAATGATATTTTCCTTAAGAAAATTACATACTACTTTAGAAGTAGCATGCTTAACTGGAATTGCCTCCACCCACTTGGTGAAGTAATCTGTTGCAGTGAGAACAAAATTGTGTCCCGCACTCGACGGTGGGTTCACGGAACCAATGAAGTCAATGCCCCATTGCTGAAAAGGTTCTTCAATCACAACTAGTTTTAGTGGTAGTGCAGCTAACTTAGGCTTCCCAACAAACTATTGACAGAGTTCACATCTATGTACCCAGTTGTACGCATCTTGAAATAATGTAGGCCAATAGTACCTAGCCTGCAAAATTTTATGAGCTGTTACAGGTGCAAAAAAATGTCCTTCACATGCCAAATTGTGAAAAGACTCTAAAAGTCTGCTTTGTTGTGCTTTATGCACACAACGAAGAAAAACTCCATCAAGGCTTCTTTTATACAAACTGTTATCCCACAAGACATAGTTTGCAGCCTTTAACTTGATAGTTCACTTCTCTTTATAAGATAAATGAGAAGGACACCCACCATAGGTGAGAAAATGAGTGATATTGGAATACCACTCATCTGTTGTAGTAATGAAGAGAATAGTTGGAACATCCTCAATCTCTTCCTCTTCATCTCCTGTGTCTTTTGGGACATTATCAACAATTAGCTGACATAAACCTCTCCCATGCACAAGCTTGGTAGGTTTGATATCAAGATCAAAATCTTGAATTTTGGCAATCCAATTGCCCCTTTTAGTCCCAAATTCTTGTTGTGTTAGGATAGATTTCATTGTTGTATTCAGCACCAAAACAACAGTATGTGAATTCAGAATGTAAAACTGAAAATACTTCACCGCCTTAACTACAACGTAAGCATGTTTCTCCATATTTGAGTACTTAAGTTCATGAGCCTTCAGTGGGCAACTCATAAATGAAATTAGAGATTCCACACCCTCTTCATTCTACTGAACTAGAATTGCTGAAAGTATATGCTCAGAAGCATAATTGTACATTATGAAATCTTTAGTGTAGTCATGACAAACTAGAACCGGAGCATGAGCTATGGCCCTTTTAATAACCCTGAATGCTGCTTTACCTTTTGCACTCCAATGTAAAGTGGTCTTACCTTTCATCATATTGACAATATGACGAGTTTTCTCTGTGAATTTCAAAATGAATCGCCACAGAAAATTCACCTTTCTGAAGAAAGAATGAACAACTATCTTACTAGTAGGCAAAGTAAGACTCTGGATAGACTTGACTCTTTCTAAGTCAATTGTAGTACCTTCTCTGGACACAATATGACTGAGAAGCTTACCCTCTGTAACCCCAAAAACTAATTTCTTAGGATTAAGAGAAATACCATTTTGATGACACCGTTCCAAAACCTGTCGCAAGTGGTAGGCATGATCTTGATGCTTTTTAGAGAAAATGGTCAAGTCATCAAGGTACACCACAATGAACTTCCCCATTTCATCTCTGAAGGTGAGGTCCATTGCTCTTTGGAAAGTCGCACTAGCATTAATCAAGCCAAACAACATCTTGTGGTATGCAAATGTGCCCCATGGTGTCGTGAAAGCGGTCTTATATTGATCTGCTTCACTGACTTCTACTTGATTATAGCCTGAAAAACTGTCTAACATAGACAACATCTCTAAACCAGTTACAATTTGTAACACATGGTCCATAATAGACAGAGGGTAGTTATCTTTTAAAGAAGATTGATTCAGGTTTCTGAAATCAACACAAATACAGATTTCTTTGTTCTTCTTTCTCACAAGAACAATATTCGCAATCCAAGTGGAATGATGGATAGGAAAGATTATCCGGGCATTCAAGATTTTTTGGATTTTAGAAAGAATAGCACCTGATATCTTGGGATTATACTGCCTCTTCTTTTGCTTGTGAGGCAACGATCCTACCTTGAGAGGAATCTCATGTTGGATCTCGTTGGGTCTAAAAGACTTCAGATCATCATATGAATATGCCAGCACATCAATGTAATGGTGAAGAAGTGTAATGAACTTGAATTTCTCCTCAGCAGCGCAACATTTCCTGATGTTAACCATCTTGGGATCTGCTTCAGGACTCAAATTTACTTGCTCAAATTCCATGGATGAACTTGACTCAAGTTGTTGTTGTTTGACATATCTATCACGCTTGTCAAATAACTTTTCCAGAGAAACCAAAGCTTTTAGAATCTTATTCCCTTTTAACTGAAGAATCTCCTTACCAGTCTATGAATCTATTTCGAAAATGTATTCCTGAGGTGGAGAATCACTACCTTCAAAGTAGAGCTCATCAAAGCTATCTATCTTCTCTAAGAAAGCTATGATCTGATTATCACCATTGAAGACCTGCCAATGGTCAGCATTGTTTGGCACACTTGGTCAGAAAACCAACTCAATTGTGTACTCATCACCTTTAAAATACTTGTGAGGGACCATAAGGGTGGTAGAGACAGCTAATGAATTAGCACGATCATTAAACTCTCTCGGTACTGCAGAGATGTTGAAAGCATCAAAACGTTCAATGCAATCCCAGACACGATTGCGGTAATGTCTCAACCTTTCATTCTTGGTCTGATAAATATTTCTCACTTGACAAACTACAAGCTTAGCATCACCTTGGGTGTGAAGATTTTTGATACCTTTAACATGAGCAGCCTCCATTCCAAGTAGCAATGACTCGTACTCATCAGTGTTATTAGTATTGTCAAACTGCAGCTTATAGGAGAAAGGAAAAATATAACCTTGTGGAGATATTAGAACTACTTCGGCTCCAGATCTAGTAGAAGAACAACTGCCATCAAATTCTAAAATCCAAACATCATTTGAATTTCCCACTTTGATGTTTCTATGACCAGTAGATTCTTCCTCATCAGAGAGAAGAATCTGACATCACTATGCTCTCGTCTGAACTTTCATCTAAATTTTCTTCTGATTCTCCATCTGAATTATTTGAACTCTCATCTGATGAACTAGAAGTATTTTCAATGGTCAAGAAATAATTACCCATTCCTGAAGACTCAAATAGAATTTGGGCTTTTAGATTTTCAGTTTGGGTAACAATATATTTTGCCTCCTTCTCAGGAAGTAATTTCTGCATGACACCTTTAACAGGTATCCTTGCCTCAGATAGATCCATGTTTAGTTCTCCACCCACATCTTTACAAAAATTACGTCCAAGCAAAATGCCATAAGAAGCTGGAACATCAGCAACTAGGATGGTCATCTTGATCCTCTTATCTGGAAGGCTGCAAATGCAAATTGGGCATCCTTGATTTGGCCTAACAAAGGCACTTGCTTATTCTCCATTGAAAAACATCTCTCAAATGTCTTGGTCAAAGTGAGACTGAGAGCATCTGCCACCTTAGCAGGCATGACATTGTCGGAAGCTCCGGAGTCTATTATACAATTGCTTAGCTTGTGGCCATTGACCAATAGAGAAACATAGAAGGGTTCTATTGTCCCTGGAGCAAAAAGGGGAGTAGTGACTAGGTTATTTTGGGTGGACCTGTTCTTTGAGGAGTCATGGGCAGTCTTAGGAGAATCTTGCCCCATAGGGGCAGTCTTGTTTTTCACATACTTAGCTAACCTATTAAATTGGTCAGGGTTAGCTTGTAAATATTCTACCTCAGACATCTGGATTTTAGTTTTCCTAGCATGATCTATTATGTCAGAGAGCTGAAATGAATTAGATACAGAGGCAGGAAATCCATCATTCTGGGGTTTAGTTGGGGTAGTACTGGTCTGAGGAACATAAGTAGAGGAAGTAGGAATGGCAATAGATGAACTTACTTGTTTAATGGCAACCGGGTCCTTTGATTGAAAAGGCAATGGAGTTCCTCGTTTGGTAATTGAAATCACAGGTTGAGGCTCTTCTCTTAACTTTCCTTTATCAGCCACTTGCTAATTTGATTGATTTTGGGACCTGGTAAAAATAGCATACGCTCCATCATATACCTCTCCTCTTTTTGCTTCATCTTGGTAGTTCATAAAACTAATGGTAGAGTCGCCAACTAATTCTTCTTCTCCTTCAGTAAAAAGATTAGAATTATTCTCTTGATCCAAATCAGGTTGGAAAGAATTATCCTGTTCTACTTCATAGTAGCCAACTGCAGAGTTGACCAGCGGAGCTTCAATGGCAAGCTTCGGCGGAAGCCTATTCTGCCCTTGATTTTTGCAGCATTGCCTTGATATGAAATGTTAGGGAATGTCCTTCTTGGTATATCCCTATAAGAAGGAGCAGACATACCCTGGGACATTTGGTTTTTCAAAGCTAGAAACTCATTTGCTAACTTTTGCACCATAGGATCTGTGGTGCTTGTGGAAGAATTATCAGTAGAGGGATGACCTCTATTTTTGTTTGAATCTCTTCTTATCTTACCCGCAAGGATAAGATCGTCTTCAACCTCTGTAGCCAAACTTTGAGCTGCGGGAAGATCAGCGAGACTAGCCTATCTTAACAGAAAGCTTACCTTAGGAAGCTGAGTGTTGATGAAGAAACATTTAAGATTCTTCGCTGTTGGTTGAGTAGTTGCTAGAATCCTATTTGTCAATTTATTGAACTTGGCGATGAAATCTCACATGGCTTCATGTGCTTCTTTCTTTATTTGTGTTAGCTGAGCTAACAAAGCATGTGCATCTTCCACAGGCTTAAACCGAGCTTCAAACTTGGTTTTGAGAGTATTCCAATTGGTTATGGTTTGGGCTTGAAGGTGGTAAAACCAATTTGCAGAAACTATTATGGACTTCTATTTAAGAATATTTGAATTGATTTATTTATTGTCTTGATAAGCCGTAAGAATATAAAATTATAGATAGCTTTCTTTTCAATTATTCAATGTATAAATATAATGAACAAAATAAAAATGAAATAAATAAATTTTAAATTTAGTTTTAGTAAATAAGTAATGAAATCAATTCAATAATTTTTCAAATTGATACTAAGTCAACAAAGATTAGAAATGTTTTGATGTCATGAACACCTTTATTTATTTAAGGGTATTTGAATTGATTTATTTATTGGTTTTATATGTGGGAAATTTAACTACAAAATAATTATAATGAACAAAATAAATTAATTTTAAATTTAGTTTTAATGAACAAAATAATTAATTTGATTTAGTTTTAATGAACAAAATAAAAATAATAAATTTGATTTAATAGTTTTTCAAATTTATATAAAGTTTATCTATATAGATAATAGCTTTATATTTTCATAAACGTTTTTTTTTTAAATAGGATGCATAAGTTTAGAGGACTCAATTTTTTTTAAACAAACTCTAAACAAATGTTGAAAAAGAAACAATCATTTGCAAATAGAACTCTGAAAAGCTTGAGAGATAATAAAGTAAGCTTCTTCTTCCATTTAAACTTGAGCTAACCCACAGACCTAAAAGGAAAGACACCCCAACTACCACAATGCTCTCCAACTCTAAACAAATGTTGAAACAAGAAACAATCATTTGCAGATAGAACTCTGAAAAGCTTGAGAGATAAGTCACTAAAAATTCTCCTTCAAAAACTTAGTAAAGCTTTCCAAGACAACCCAGAATCTTGCATTCTTTCGCTTCACCAAAACAAACCACAAATACAAAAATCTGCACTTGAAAAAAAAGCCTTCATTCATGTATTTACTGCTAATGTTCTTCAAATGAAAACTTAAAATAAAGTATTTCCAACCTCATTCAAAACCCACAATCATTTGCCTTCACAGTGCAAAGGTACAAAATACAAATATCTGAACCATAGCCTCAAATCCAAAAATCAAACGCTTTACTCACATATTCTTGTCTCTGTCTTTCTTAAAACTTCCAGGAATTATTAGAGCATCTTAAGGCTATAAGGTAATGAAAGGATGTTTATAACACTTTGGAGTTGTTTAATGATCTCAAAATTAAATATTGCCTTAACTTAGGGAGCTTTAAAAAATGAATATGCTTATTGTTGAATGTAGATTTAAACAAGAGGAAACTGAAAGTTACAAAAACGCTTACAATAGCTCAATATATTTCATAGAGATCATTCGCCTTTAAAAAAATGCAAGAAATGCACAGACAACACATATCGATGTATGTAAGGTATTTTAGTGCCAATAACATTCTTTAACTGAAAGACAACAGTTTCCACAAGGCTAGCGATTTAGCAAAAAATGACCATAATGACCAAAACAGAAGGCCAACTCAATTTTATGAGCTCTCTAAAGTGAATGTGTGGATGGCCTTGCTTATGGCACTTATCAAATATTTTGGACGTGAGGAAATAGCTGTAGAAAGTGACTGTTACAGCGATGGAGAGGGAAAAGAGCCCCAACACCCATCCCCTACCATGGAAGGCGTAAGGTAGCGTTAGAATAGTTGATCCAACTATTGCAATCATCAAATGAAACACTCAGAAATACAACTACACTTTCAATTTTAAGCTTTGCTTCTCCAACTATTGCAATCATCAAATGAAATGCTCAGAAATACAGCTGCACTTTCAATTTTAAGCTTTGTTGTTGCTTGAATTCTTTGGGATTCCTGCGTTGCTTTGTATTTAAAGACAAAATGTGTAGAGGAAATTTGGGCGGTGGAAGTGCAGTGTTATCCACCTCTGTAAATCTAATAAGATTTGACCTAGATCTGTATTTATGATCAATAAGATTTTCCTGAGGTAATAAATACAACCACTGAAATCTTGTCACTTAAAAATCTCTGTCTTTCTTAAAACTTCCAGGAATGATTAGAGCATCTTAAGGCTATAAGGTAATGAAAAGATGTTTATAACACTCTAGAGTTGTTTAATGATCTCAAAATTAAATATTGCCTTAACTTAGGGAGCTTTAAAAAATGAATATGCTTATTGTTTGAATGCAGATTTAAACAAGAGGAAACCGAAAGTTACAAAATCACTTACAATAGCTCAATATATTTCGTAGAGATCATTCGCCTTTAAAAAAATGCAAGAAATGCATAGACAACACATATCGATGTATGTAAGGTATTTTCGTGCTAATAACATTCTTTAACTGAAAGACAACAGTTTCCACAAGGCTAGCGATTTAGCAGAAAATGACCATAATGACCAGAACAGAAGGCCAACTCAATTTTATGAGCTCTCTAAAGTGAATGTGTGGACAGCCTTGCTTATGGCACTTATCAAATATTTTGGATGTGAGGAAATGGCTGTAGAAAGTGACTATTACAGCGGTGGAGAGGGAAAAGAGCCCCAACACCCATCCCCTACCATGGAAGGCATAAGGTGGCGTCAGAATAGTTGATCCAACTATTGCAATCATCAAATGAAATGCTCATAAATACAACTGCACTTTCAATTTTAAGCTTTGCTGCTCCAACTATTATAATCATCAAATGAAACACTCAGAAATACAACTACACTTTCGATTTTAAGCTTTGCTACTCCAACTATTGCAATCATCAAATGAAACACTCAGAAATACAGTTGCACTTTCAATTTTAAGCATTGTTGCTACCTGGATTCTTTGGGATTCTTGCATTGCTTTGTATTTAAAGACAAAATGTGTAGGGGAAATTTGGGCGGTGGAAGTGCAGTGTTATCCACCTCTGCAAATCTAATAAGTTTGACCTAGATCTGCATTTATGATCAATAAGATTTTCCTGAGGTAATAAATACAACCACTGAAATCCTATCACCTAAAAATCTCTTTCTTAAAACTTCCAGGAATGATTAGAGCGTCTTAAGGCTATAAGCTAATGAAAAGATGTTTATAACACTTTGGAGTTGTTTAATGATCTCAAAATTAAATATTGCCTTAACTTAGGGAGCTTTAAAAAATGAATATGCTTACTGTTTGAATGCAGATTTAAACAAGAGGAAACCAAAAGTTACAAAATTGCTTACAATAGCTCAATATATTTCGTAGAGATCATTCGCCTTTAAAAAAATGCAAGAAATGCACAGACAAGAAATGCATAGACAACACATATTGATGTATGTAAGGTATTTTAGTGCCAATAACATTCTTTAACTGAAAGACAACAATTTCCACAAGGCTAGCAATTTAGCAGAAAATGACCATAATGACCAAAACAGAAGGCCAGCTCAGTTTTATGAGCTCTCTAAAGTGAATGTGTGGACGACCTTGCTTATGGCACTTATCAAATATTTTGGATGTGAGGAAATAGCTGTAGAAAGTGACTGTTATAGCAGTGGAGAGGGAAAAGAGCCCCAACATCCATCCCCTACCATGGAAGGCATAAGGTAGCGTCAGGATAATTGATCCAACTATTGCAATCATCAAATGAAACGCTCAGAAATACAACTGCACTTTCGATTTTAAGCTTTGCTGCTCCAACTATTGCAATCATCAAATGAAACACTCAGAAATACAGCTGCACTTTCGATTTTAAGCTTTGCTGCTCCAACTATTGCAATCATCAAATGAAATGCTCAGAAATACAGTTGCACTTTTGATTTTAAGCTTTACTGCTGCCTGGATTCTTTGGGATTCCTGCATTGCTTTGTATTTAAAGACAAAATGTGTAGGGAAAATTTGGGCCGTTGAAGTGCAGGGTTATCCACCTCTGCAAATCTAATAAGATTTGACCTAGATCTGTATTTATGATCAATAAAATTTTCCTGAGGTAATAAATATAACCACTGAAACCCTGTCACCTAAAAATCTTTTGTAATCCATAAATCCCGTCAGTAAAAAAATCACGCTGGCAGATTTTCTTCAGTTATTTATGAGCATTATAGTCTCCGGAAATTGTCTCACACCATTTTTTCCGCCGATTAAAAAAATGATACGGGTAAATTTTATAAACTTGTTTTTACATGGAAAAAATCCTGCAGTAAAAAATCTCATGCCGTTTAAATGCCCTGCCAGAATTTTTGTTTTTTCAAAGGAAAAGGAAAGGGAAAATGGTTGAAAACTAATAACTAGTTCTCATAATTGTATCATGTAATCAAAAAAAATTTATGCTGCCGTTGTTTTTCTGGTAATGCTATGAAAACTCTCACCGGGTAATCCAATATCTTGCATTAAATGTACAAAATCTGGGTCGATCTATTCAATTGCCTTGGTAGATATGACAGTTGTTTTTGAGTAAATGCATTTAAAGATAAAATCCAAATTCTTTGTAGTAAATGCATATGCTGGCAGCCATTACTACCTTTCATCTAGCAAAGGTTTTACTATATTGCCTTTGATCACCGTCTAAATAGCCTCCAATAGAATAACAAAGTCAAAGTTGTGCATAAATAGCCTCCAATAGAATAACAAAATAACAAGCATTCAGCCTGTTTGGATTTGTAGTATCACACTAAACATCTAAGCAATTTCTTATCTGGGTAATGGAAAAGATATTATAGAAGGCTGCACCATTGCCAGGGTTATTCTTGCCCAGCGTGCTATGGGTTTCTGCAAGTCTAGAGATGATGATGATAGCAGTTTCCAGGAATGAACATGGGGATTAATTATACGGACTGGGTTAACAATCAAACCTTCGTCTTAGAGGACTAGATCTATGAGTATAGTAATATTTTGAAAGAGTAGTTTCTAACCCTAGACCTGGTGATCTGATTGCTCTGTGTTGTTTTGGTTTTTGTTGTTGCAGCATTTAGGTACCATAAGGACCAGCACAATGTTCTTCAGGTGAACTAGTCTTTGGATTTCATGGAGTTGAATGAGAGGAAGCGCTACTGGTACATCGATTGTGGGCTTCACCCTGACAAGCCCTTCTTTTCTACATTGTCTACGTTTGTGGGAGCTCTATTTCCCTAGGTTGTAATCTACCTCTTTAATAATACTATATAACTGCAAGATGACATAAATCTTAGTAAAAACTGAAGACATGAAAGACTTACTAAGGATGTTGTAGTCGTTTGGGGTAGATATTTGACCTTCTCACTCTTAAAGGTAAATAAATTGAGATTTGATTATATCACTTTTGAAATAGAAAGGAAAAAGTAAAACTGAGCTGAACTATTCTTAATTATCTATAGGTTGAACTGTGTTTCAGCTGGACAGTTGTGTGATTTGACTCATTTCAATTCCACATGGGCAGAGAGGGGATACCTGTTTTCTTGTTTTATATGTTTGGAGTAGCATACATTTCCATAATATTTATGGTTGTCCCATTTGATCTATTGTTGTCCTATGAAAACTTATCAAAATTAATGAGAGTGACTGTCAGAAAATTTTCCTCTCCCGTTCTTAGAAATCTATGATTGAACCGTTGGAGATATAGTGGCTCTCTCAGACATCAGTTAGGCAAGATTTGCTTTACACACAATCCTAGACATATACCTATTGTGTATTATAGTCCCATTCACCCTTTTTAAGGTCACTCAAGGACCCATTCTATTGTTCTGTAAATGGTGAAGCACTTCTCTGTATTACCACGTGGAAATTGCATTGTGCTTTATCTCCTGCTAAATTCATTTAAGAAAATTTCAAAAACCGAAACCCCCTTGTTGTGAGTGGTAAGTAATTATTATCTGGCCAAAACTGACCTTTGGCCATGCATGCATATCATGTTCAAATGATCACCCAATCTGCTAGTTAAACTTCTGCCTTGTTCACCTCTTGATTTCTAGGAGTTTAAGGGCGATGAGTTTGAGTATGTCCTCATCTTACAACTAAACAAAATTTGATCCATCTCTATTCCTGAGGAAGAGTTATTACACAATGCAAAGACACAGTTTTTAACATTTTCCTGAAAAGGCTCGTCACCATAGCCCACAGCTACTATTCAACTTTGACCCAAGAGCTATCATCCAGTGTTATTTGTTGTTCTTTTATATATGTGCATTACAGTTAAATTTAAATGGCTATACATACAGTTTTTTCAGTTCTATACTTGTAAGACCCATTGGGCAATCTCAATGCCCAAACCATGGAAGCTTAAAAATTATGACAACATGTGGTTAAGGTGAAAAAGCTTCCTTTTTTGGGAATCTAAAAAGTCTCCTTTACGTTTTACCTTTTTATTTGCCTCCCTACTGTGCTGCTTAGGTTGGAATCTAAAAATTCTCCTTTTACTTTTAGCTTTTTATTTACATCCCTAGTGTTGTATTTGTATTTGGCTCTGTGATTAAATTTCTCTGTGAGCTTCTTAATTTTTTTTAAAAAAATGTATAGCTCCGATTAGTAAAAATCCATTCCAAATCATCTGAGTTACAATAAAACCCATTCCAAACAGACCACTATGGTAAGTGAGCTTTTAACGATGGGAGCTCTCCTGATCTCTCTTGGTGTAACAACCCTTGGGCATGTGTTTCCATGATCTTTGGCAGCTTCTGTAATCTCTTTTGATACTTTGCATCATGCTTCTCTGTGAAGGTGGTTTCTGTACGTTCTTGTTTTAATATAAATACATCTGTCTGAGGGCTCCCCTCTTTTTAAAAAAAAAAAATTCTATTAAATAAAAAGGAACAAGAGAGAAAAACTCAAAACTCTTTCAGTTCTAATTGGGTATTTGGATCCAGGATTGCATAGTCAAGAATAAAGATTCATTCAACCCTTCCTATGTTTTGGCTTCACAAATACCTCCGAAACTGCTCCAAGATTATCTCACACATTCGTTTGCCATTAAAAACCATCTATGAAAGCTACTATTCTATTGAACAACATAATAGATATTTGAGCCATCCCATATTTGAGTAAAACCCATAAATGAGATGTGGGCAGTTAGAAGCCTTTAATCCTATATATAAAGATTTACATGCATATGGATATTTAAATGTTTCTTGTATGTATATTGTATGTATATATATTTTTATGTTAAAATATTGTAATATGAGATATTATTTTTTAATAAAAATAGTAAGAAAATTATATTAAAAGTAATATGTAAGTTTTAAGGTAAAATTTGATTAAGATTGTGTTAAAAATAATATATATATTAAGGGTTAAAATAAATTTATATGATTTTAGAAAAAAAAATTAGGAAATTTTTTAGAAAACAAAGCATTATATATAATATAATGTCTTATTATTATTTTATTAGTTTACACTCAAAACATATTTAAACTATTAATATACATAATAATTAATTAATTGATAGTATATAACTATCTCAATTATGTGTGATTAATATTATATAACTATTCCGATTAAACACACATATAAAATAGTAATCACTCAAATTTAGATTAGAAACTGTCTTGTAACATTCACACAGAGATCATTGTCCTACAAGCAGATACAACATTGAAATACAAAGCATCAATAAACACTTCATCATCCTCTTATCATTATCACATAGATGTTGATGTTTTTTTACCAAATTGTCTTCCTTGAGCAGAGACTGTATTTGCACTTCTTAGAAACCACATCTTATTGAAACACTTTGACAAAAGATTCAGGTGCATCGTTTACCTTTCTACATTATGCATACATTTCTACCAGGACACTGCAAATACAATATTTGAAATCAATATACTTTGATGAATTTTATTAGACTATCCTCTGTTTGATTAGTCTTGCTACTGATGATAAGCAAAGGTCAACAAAGGAAAAACTTTTATATACTAAACTCCACTTTGCCAAGAAGTATATCCATCACCAAATAACATGAAGAAACCATATGACAAAAACCAATCATCAACTCCAACTCTCTCAACACTACCAATGAACTGAGATTTCTGAAAATCCTATCGTGGACAAACATAACACCATATCAAAAGCATACCTTCCTTTCTCAAGATCCACCATAAAATGATGCCCAAGGCATCCTAAGTTAACATGTTATCAAGCATAAACAAGAGCTTCTTATCTTGATCAAGAACACCAATAGCTCTTGATCATAACATCTGATCTGATCTGCACTCTGCCACAACAGTGATCAACAGGGATACACATTGTAATTGCTTAACACTCCAATATATTGTCATCTTGGGGTTAAATAATAGAACATAGAATATTTCCCCCTAACCACATGTTGGCTTTTAAGCAACAAATGATGTCTCTTGTGCGGTATGCACAAGATCAGGGTTTGCTTTTCCTAGATCTAGTTTTCTTCTCCAAACCCTAACAGGCTCTTTCTTTTTCTTGCTCAAAGCATCTCTTCTCATGATTCTAGATGATTTGTTCAACTTGATTCTACAATGTTGTACCTTATGCCCAATGTTATGACACTTAAAGCAAGTAATATTATTATCAACTAGAGGGGCAAAAGAAACGTGTCTTCTTAAAAAATCAGGAACACCACTTCTTGCTTGAAAACCACAAAACCTTGCAATATGACCTAGTTGATTGCATTTATAGCATAGAACTCTGCTTGAAAAATTATCAAAATTCCTATTCCATCCATGTTTTCTTGCATGTATCCAACATTCACTTGCTTTATGACCAAAGTTATGACAGAAATAACAATAACCAGGAAAGTGTCGTCGTCTGTTTGAAATATCTCACACCGAGAAAAAGTTGTGTCAGAAAAAATCTGAGTCGTAAAAATGTCCCTCGCCAGATATCCTGCGATTTTAGTTTTTTTTGCAAAGGAAAAAGAAAGCGAAAATGGTTGAGCATATCAAATTGCAAGATCTGAGGTGAGTCGAAGGGGAGCGCGAACAAAAAACAAGAGAATCGTCTTCCGAGGAATTGATCCAATGTTATGGAGAATTTTTAAAAAAAAAAAAAAATTCTTTGTTTGTCTAGCACAAAAACTAAATTTTGTTTCCTGCAATTTTATTAAGCACAGAAAAAACGAAACCCATTATTGCCTTTTTAATTGTTCTGCTATATCATAGAGTTAGAAGATGGAAAAAAAAGTTTTTTAGGGTATTCTTTTTATTTTTGGGAAAGAATATAACTTTTTCAAGTTACAATTCATTAATTTAGAAGACTTGTTTATACCGTGGCCTCAACGTTTAGATTTATGGCATGGAAAAGAAAGAGAACAGAAATAGACAATATATTAGGCATTTGCAAATTGTATAATAACGTTCAAGAATGTGTGTTTACTAGAGAATCCATTTACTAGCACTAAACAATGGGCATTTAAATAATAACCTAAAAATTGTTGCGATAATCAATTTGTCTCAATTGAAGGTTATGAAGGAGATAAGCTTATGGATTGGAATTTTCAGGGTATAGACTGCTTTATGAACATTTCTTTGCTTACAATTCTTATCAATATGGTAATATTGGTTTTATTACAAACATGGGATGATATATGTATCTTTACACACTCGAAGGAATTTTTACATCAATAGTGACAAGAACATCATGGCTCCAATAATTCACATCACAAGATAACAATCCAATTTCAAATTATAGCTAATTTTACCTTATAAAAAACTCACAAATAGTGTATGTTCACACATAGTCCTGTCACAAGTGTTTAACTGATAATGAATTAGTTATTATAAAAGACTTGCAAATAGTGTATGCTCACACATGATCCTATAATAAGTGTTTAACTGATAACAGACAAGTAAAACTTACCAGTTTCTATTGCAAATTCTTGAACTTAAAAACCTTATAGTGGAATTTAATAATGAAAGAGCATGATAGTAAAATTGAGGTCATTTTACTTCTTCTTCCAAGTGTTAGTGTCAAAAAGAGAATAATGGTTTCCAGATGCTTTTCTGGTAGTTTCCACTAACTACCATAACAATTTATTACAACTAAGAATATTGGCCTTTCTTGAAACAAAACCTTGTCTTTTTCCAGCATAGAAGGGAAAAGAGAAGTGGTAGTTTGCTACACAATCAAACTACCATGACCTAAAACTATATAAATGGAGATTTTGATGCCTATAGATGAAAGAAAGTATGTTGGGCATTTATAATAGTTTAAATGCACATTTGAGATACCTCCTATGATAATGAAATTCAAAAGACCTTTAGGAGTTTTCTGTTGAAACTACAAATAATAGCTTGTTTGGGGTATGCTAAATAATTTCAAACCCTCAGAAGAAAATAAGAGTAGAATATTCCCAAGCAAACATCTTGAAGGATTAGTCTGTAAGTAACTTGCATCATATAAAATTATTATTTAGGTTAATAAAAGTGAAAAATATAAGTTAATTAAAGTTAGGAAGAGAGTGGACCAACTTTGATCTTTTTTATACTAATTATTATTTTAAATTAAATTTGTTTGAAATTTTTGAAAAATACTTTTTAACAATTTTTTGTGTTACAATTGGGAGAGTAAAAACTAAGGTAATACTAATCTATAATAAACCTAGTCAAATTAATAATCCCTTTCAAAGTAGAGAGCCTTTGATAATATTATGTGAATGCAATTGTTAAAAGTCCATCTTTTAAGAGTTTGAGTGGGGAATCTAGAAGCATTGTGGTAGTTGGTTATTTTTAGAGGGAGGGATGATCTTTCTTTTTTTGTTTGTGGGTTAGTTAATATGCTAAAGCCTAAATGGAAGGAGAAACTTACTCCATTTGTGCAACTCATTTTCATCAAACAAATGTTTAGGTGGTGGCCTTGTAGCCAAAGAGCTGTAAAACTTATATATGGTTTCAATCAATAAGCAAAACATGCCAGGGTTTATTTTAAATATCTAGCTACTGGAAGAGAGCACAAGTTACTTTTAAGAAACTAGTTTTTAGGGATAGGAGCAAAACACTCTAACTCTCTAGTCATATTTAAGGGGAGGAGAATAGCTGGGATGTCAAAAATATTGTGGGGATGATGATAATAACATGCTTTTGAGGAGATTGGTAAAAATAGGCCAGTGTTCCAAATAGAGTTTTGGGATGAATTTAACTATTTAAGATAATGCATGTCTTTCATTCAATATATAAAGAATCTAGACATGATCGCTGATGTTAGCATTGCTATATGATTAGGCAGGAGAATGTTGGATGGTCAATCTATTCATTGTAGTTAAATATAAATGAAATCATAAACATTTTAATTTATATCTCTTAAACCTATGCATATTATTAAGCATACCTAGATATGATTCTAAGCCACTTTTAATTTAAATTACAGGTTGACCCTTAAGCTATGCAAATTGTAGTCTCAATGGGAAGTAAAGTGAAATGGTACATTTGGATTTCTTTGGTTGCCATCTCCATAACATAACACCATAGCTATTGTTCAAGCCCAACTATTTACAATGACTAGAACTTTGCAACCCTATAAATTAAAACTTCAGTAAATCTCTTGAGCACATGTTAACATGGATGAGTAGCCTCTACAATGGAATTGCCTTGTGAAGATATTTTGGGACTGTCAAGGATGTGGGAAAAATGGATCACCTTACTTGACACACAAGTCTTGGATGGGGTGAATAAATAGATGCCATTACTTATAAAACTACAAATTTGTAATCAAAGCATGTATAAATTTATTGTTATATAATTAATTTGTAATATTAAAACATTAATTCTTAATATTTATAAACCGAACTTAAAATGTTACCTTTAATTTCCTACGTAGTTTTCAATACAACGATTACATATTCGAATGGCACACAAAAGAGTTAGAAAAGATGTGAACCTGGTAGTATTACGCCTCAACCTTCGATCACTCTACTCTAGCTTTCCAGCTTCTCACGCTTGTGGTCTTCTCTTTCTACTATGTTTTTTTCTTTTAATTAATTTATTTATTTTTTGATAACTGATTCGGTTGCCCATTCAAGACTTCCGAATGCTCTTAATAAGGTGGCAAAAGAAAACTGCTAACCATTCAAAAACCCTAACTACCTAATGTCCTTATCCTCTTTCTGACAATAAGCAATGAGTTCGTTCGGCTACCCACTCAGCATCTACGGTGACACCGAGACAACAAAAGCCTCAGGTACCTAAAAAGATAAGTCGTCGGGCTACCATAGGGTGACAAACTTAATAATTAAAGTAACACTATAAAATATTAACTATGTTGAATCTTTTTGAACTGATGACATTTGTTGATAGCACGAAATGATTTGAGTTTAACTCTTGGCATTACCATTTTCTCGAAGCTTAGAAGATCAATATAATGTTATGGAATAATAACCTATTGCAAAGTCTTTTCGAACCAAAGTCCGATTATCAAAAGCACTTAATAGTCTTTACTTGATCTCGATATTTAATATATATATATTATAGTTACGTTACCTCTATGAATACAATCAATGAAATAACATTTAACAAATCACATAGATTTAAGGCATTGTTTAAATCTATTTCAAGATGACAGCCTAACAAGAATAACTCTACGTCCAACGTAGTCTCAAAACACAACATTTACATCGTATGCACGTAAGGCATTACGATGACGATGATGTTTGGAGCAATTACGCAACCGTTTCGATAAGGTGCACGGTTGACATTTTGGGATCGAGTTTTTATCTCCCCCTTTACGAACTACTGTCGAAGTTTTACGTCGAGTAGCTTAACAAGACATATCATATGACACAGATGTCGATTGACCATTCTCATCATGATAACGACGTTTGGACAGACAACGTTGTTCTTCCACAACGACATAATGAAGGAGTGACTCACTCTTACAACCCTTGACAACCTTTTTGATAAATTTGACTTAACCAAAATCATACTTACCTCAAGACAACTAGGTTTAACTATCTGATGTATGTACTTAGTGGCAATTACCCATTGGTGTTCAGGGTCTATACTCCCCTTCCCGAAAATACCTTCTCTCTCTTGTTTCACGGAGAACCTGTTCCATTTGTTCCTGTCAAAATAATCTCACATACAATTTGTGGTCAGGGTACCAATATTCTGGTCGAGACATATTTACATCATATCATTTCATTTTCATATTGAAAAGATATTTTTAATTCATAACATCAAATTGATCATTCTCAAGTGATAAATCCAAGATTTCATAAAGTCAATTCTATCTAACCATAACATCATTTTCCATAGAGTTAAACATATTCACATGTCTATACTATTTATGAAATTAACAAAAGTAAGTAGTAAATCTAAATCCAATAAAAAGGGATGTAACACACAACGAGTGGTCACATTATAGTCGGGATTATTATTGATAGTGATTACATTGATGTGTGAATCACTGTGTGAGATATGATTGACAGTGTACTCGTAAGAAATGTTATTATAGTTTGCTTTGTCAGCACCATTGTTGTTTTGATTGGATGATCCTCCTTTCTCATAGTGTGGAAGAGGATTTTTGAATGCTATATGCTCGTCATTAGAGGTATGCCCTTAAAATTTTATTACTTTTTGATCAATGAGGTCTTGAACGACATGTTTTAGTGCTTGACAATCATTTGTTTTATGTCCTTTGTTTCTATGATACTCACAAAAGTTGGCATCATTCCACCAAGTGGGTTTAAATTTTGGTTCATATTCACGCACCAGAGGAAGTGTTATGAGGTTACCCGCAATTAACTTCCTAAGGGCAGATTCGAGACTCTCCTAGTGGTGTGAATTTTCTCCTAGGAGGAAAGTTGGTGGGTCTTTGCTCATTGCTTTAAGGCTTGTTGGATGGTGTATTATTTTGTGGTTTCGATAGATTGAAGATTGGTTGCTTTTGCACCACATTTTTAGCATCCACCACACCATCATTTACAATGGGTTTGTTCTTGTTCTAAAATCGTGACTTGTCTGCATTGTTGTTAGAGCTAGGGGTGTCTTTCTATAGCTTAATTTGCCCCTTTGTTATCAAGGATTTCTCAATGAGCAGCCCCATTTAAATGACCTTACTAAAAGTAGTTGGGCATTATATTTGGATTTGATAACTTAGTTCCGTGGTTAGGTTGTGAACAAACATTTCTATCATTTATTTCTCTGGTATGTGGTAGGGACACTTGCTTGCAAGTTGTCTCCATCTTTGCAGCAAAGAGGCGAAGGATTCTCCCCCCTTTTGCTTGTTATTACAGAGGTCCAACATGGAGATTTCATGTTCGATATTGTATGAGAAATGTGTTACAAATTTATCCACTAGCTCATCGAAAGTGTGGATGCCGGGAGGTAGGCGGGAGAACCATTCCATTGCTTGGTCTCCTAAGCTTCATGGGAATAGTCGCATAAGATATGTTTCATTGTGTGCGACTTCTAGGCATGCTGCACTAAATTCCTTTATATGATCTCTTGGATCACCTTTTCCTCGATACTTATCAAATTTTGGAACCTCAAACCTTGAGGGAAAAGGGATCATGAGCAAAGATTTATCAAAGGGATATGGTGAAATATCCTCAAGAGAGTAATGTTTTGTTGTTGTCCCACTTTGAATGTCCATCAACTGTTTTTGCAAGGCTTGGATTTGTGTTGTTAATGTGTCCAAGGGATTGGGTGTATCCTTAGCCTTTTCCGTTTTAAAACCATCTTTATCAGTTTTGGAGCCATCTTTCGAAGACTTGGCTTTATTTGAGGAATTGTTCTCTCTGAGATTTGAGACATCAAAATTTGAGGACAACTTAGCTCCTTGTTGAGCTAGCATGAGAAAATATTTATGAGAATCTGTGGCAACTACCCTATCCATCATCCTAAGAAATTTCAGATCTTGAAGTTGTTTAAGGATTTCCTCTTGACTAACCTCCTCATCATTATAATTATGCCCACTATTGTGAAGGGAACCCATTTTTTGCTTTTGTTTAGATTGAGATCTAGTTTGAACCATGCAATTTTTGGATGTGAGAGAAGTTGGATTGTGAGACTTGGGGGATTTGGTTTGATGTTTTGGTATGAAAATGATGTGAGGGTGAATTTGGTAGGATATGGTTTTGGTAAGATTTTGCTAAGGTTTTCTATTGACTCTATTTGTCCAAACAAGGTGTTCTTGAGCTAAAAGGTAGTCAAAATAGGGATGGTTGATCACCACTATTTGATGTAGACTATTCTTCTATCAAGATACACAAGTATAGTTTTGATGTGAAGGATGATTGGAATCCTGATATGAAACTAACTAGATTTTTGTTTGAATTTGGGCGAGTCTCAATAATGCCTTGATGCAAGTTTTGGTTTGGTTTGATGTGTTCGGATAACAAGACAATGGTATGCAAAGGGGGAATGTGAAAATGGTATGAAGGTGGTTTGCAATGGTTAAACTACTTTCCAAGTGTGATCTAGGTCCAAATGGGTACATGGATATGGTTTTGCTTTTCTCTCAAACTGTACAGAAGCACTCTCTGTTATGAATGCATAGGTTCAAAAGTGCAAAAACAGGGATCAAATGCACAACTTTGTTTATTAAATGTGTTATTCTATATGCGTAGGTCTTGTTACTTATATGTGTGGCTCTGTTATTTATATGCGCAGGAATTTTAAATGCGCAACAATATCTCTTAAATGCGCAGCAAAAAGGAGTGTATGTATAGCAATAGGTGGATGCGCAGAAAGACAGAATGGATGCGCAAGAAGATGTGTCAAATGCGCAGCTCTGCACAGAGGTTTTTTTGTTGTTTTAGTTTGCTCTACTTTTTGCATGTTTTTCTAAAATTTTCCAAGGTTTGTGGTACTGTTTTTGACTCAAGTTATTGCCAGCAAACACATTAAGCAAGAGGTTGTCATGATCATTTGATTTTCTTTTTTTGATTTTTTTTGGTTTTTGATACAATTTTTGATAAATGAAAAACAAGCAAGTACAATCCTAAGGATGGCAAGGACAATATTCGTTGAGTTCCAACTTGGATTTTACCCCAACCACTTACATAAAGGCGTGACAGATAGTAACTTGGTAGCACCAGCTCCCCTCCACGACACTCACTTCTCATGCATACCAAGTTACAGTTCCTCCGAAGAGTTGAACTTTTCTATCTCCACAATAAATGAGTGTATGACATTGGACGACTCTAGAGGATTATCCTCTTGTGTCAACAAATAGGGGTTTTGGCTTTCTAAAACAATTGGATTTTTAGTATGGACATCCGTTCGGGTGGTTACACGTGTGGCAATTCGCTTCGATAAGGAGGCTTCCCAACCTGCAGAGGTTACACTCTACAGGGTTTTGGGGGAAACATTTGTCGGTGTAACACAACAGCACCTGTTGTTTGCAATTTTCATCACAAACACAATTTATTTATAGCGACTTGGAAGTGGCTTGGCTTTAGCCCGTTATCATTCGAGGTCGTCCCGCTTGGAAGGACAGAATTCCAAGGGCAGGCCTCTTCTAAAGGTAACACATATAAAATGATAAGTTTGGCATTTTGGTCACCCAAGAAAGGGGAGAGCATAGTCCTATCATCATTTCCAAACACAAAGTACACTAGTTCTTTATCCTCCTAGTTAAAAACTAAGTGTGTTTACTCTACCAAGAACAGTCTATTTGACAAGATAGCAAAAACTTTGAAAAGATGGTTCATTTTTATCCCCCTAAACAAATCTATGTGAAGATTGTTGTTGAAGGACGAAACAAATTACTTTCCTTTAATTTAAGTTCGATGAGAGATTTGTAATTGCAAGATTGACTTGAAAGATTTGTTCAATTTTTATCCACCTAGGTTGGGACTTTGTGCAAGTTGTAATGCAACAATACAACTTACTTCCTCCTAATTAGATCTAAGTGAAAATTTGCATGAGGATATCAGATTTCTTCCTCCTAATTAGATCTAGATGAAGTTATGATGCAACTAAATGACTAAACCAAGCTCCTACACCTGCAAGATCATTGTGTTAAAGGCCTCCATTTAATGACTAATATTCTTGCAACCAAGGTTAGTATTGAAGATTTTACAAATTCAATACAATTCTCTGATAGGGATCAGATGCACTGAAATGAGTGGATGCGCAGAAAGACAGAATGGATGCGTAGAATTACAAATGCGCAGAAAGATCTAACATATGCGCAGGAAGAAGTTTTAAATGCACAGACAGAATGAATGCGCTGAAAGAGTGGTCAGATGCACGGAAAGAATCCTTATATGCGCCAAACTATCATTTTCATCATGGATGCACAGAACTGGAAGAATGAATGTGCTGAAATGACCTATCACGCCTGCAACTTGACCAAAAACTCAAAATAGAGATTAAAAATGGGGCTAGGCCCCACGGTGGGTGCCATAAATGTTAGATGAAAATGTGAACAATAGCATTAACAACTAAATATCTAATAACTCAATGAAATTGATGCAAATACAATAAACAAAGATATTACCTTCATAGACTGATTTACCTCGTTGCTTCCATTGTTGCCTATCTCGTATCGATCTTGGGTAAGTGCAAAAAGATGGGGGGCCAAAAAGTGGCCAAAATAATTTGGAAAAAAATAAAGGCATAACGCGCTCGCGTTATGGCTTGGTAATGACAAGCCACAGGCTCGTCATTACCGAGCCATAACGCGAGCGCGTTATAACGCGCTCGCGTTATGTGCTTCTATAAATTAAAAAAAAAGCAACTCAATTTCATTTCTCCCATTTTCTCCTCTGCCCGCGGCCTCCAAACCCTCAAAAATGCGCTCGCGTTCTGTAAAACGCCAATCAACGCAAAAATCTTGTCAATTCATCGCCAAAATGCCGCCGCGACGTCGAGCACGCCAAAGAGGTGAGTTATCTTTGTTTTTTTGTTTGAATTTCTTTCTATATAGGTAGGTTTTTGTTGATTTTTAATGTATATTTCGTTAATTGTCAGGAAATGTTAATGCACCCCCTCCTCCTCCTCCTCCTCCTCAAAATCCACAAAATCCTGAGGAGGAAATACCTGCAGAACAACAACCTCCTCCATTCATTCCTCGACATGCCCCTGGAACACAAGATAATATAATAGGGCAAATTGAAAACAACAAAAAACAAATTGAAGATATAATTGCAAGGTTGAAAGATCCGTCTACTTCAACCTTGCATAGGTCCACGCTTGCCGAATCTCTTGAGTCTATGTTAACAAATGTAAATTCAATTAGCAAGCAAATAACTAGTTGGACCGATAAAAAGAGAGAGTTTAGAGATTACTATGCAGATAAATTATCATACCAAGATGTCAAAAAATTACAAATTACAAAAGTAGACTTGTGTTCAATTTTCACAAACCCACAAACAAATCAACCTCCACCCATTACATGCAAGAGGTTCCCTATCCATTGGTGCAACAACCAAGCGATAAGGGACAATTTCGGGCAGAGGTGGTGGATGGTTTTTGACCATCCTCCATGCAATAACAATGAGGTCCCGCAATACTTTTTGAGGAAACTCTACTCCGAGTTTGTCCTCAATAAAGTGCCAAACTATTTTGATATGCGGGACTTCCAGGGTAGAGGTGGGGGCTCAGCACAGGATAGACCAGGGGCACGTCTTGACCCACAGCGGGTAGTGAGACGAGTAATCAGCAGACCAGCCCATGAGCATGTTTCTATCCCTTCCATTGTGAAGGAGAGTGTTGAGGTCGATACACTGAGGTCGATTAGTGCCTTGACCCAGAGCATCATAGAGCATGCCGATCCTGCAACACAGAGTGGGTTGGGAGATAGTGCGAGGAGTAGGGTCCCACTGCATACTTGCCAGGCTTGCGGGTCAGCCTGTGGTTATGACCCCATGGACAGTCAGGACGCAGGTGCACAGGCTACATCTGCAGCTGAGCAGATGGCGATGACAGATACCCTCCTGAGTGAGACTTTCGGCCTTGATACTCAGGTAAATATTAGCAAGTTTATTAAATTTAATTTATTAAATTTTATTTTTGAAATACAAGATTAACTAATTTAAATTGATGATTTTAATGAAATTTCAGGGTCATAGCGTCGATGCAGTTTTCAGTGGTTCTCCACCTACATTTTTCACTAGATCATCTACTGTCGAGGTATGTAACTAGTAAACAATTATAAATATTACATGTGAATAGCATCGTTATATGAATGGTATTCTAATTTCTGATTTTGGATGTTGAATAGGTTAACACTGTAGATTTCATGGCAACACCTGCCAGCGGTGGTGGACTTCAAAGCTTTACGGAGGTAATAAAATAAATAGTTTAATGAATGAATTGTACTTACTAAATTTTTGTATGTGATTTGTGTGTTTTATTGTGTGTACTTCCATGTTTAGATGAGCGTGTGTGTATGTTAGGAGCCATGATTTGCATCACTATTATAGTTTTCGTAATTGAATAATGTTGTTTTATTTCCAGATGATGCAGGCTGCGGATACACCTCCCCATGTTCATAGGGCAATGGAGCAGGGTGTGGCCTCTGCGATTCATAGCTCTATGGCATTGACAGGGGTATGAGGCAGATTAGTAAATTTCAATTTACATTCATTGTTATAGTTGTCTATTTTTGAAAAATCAAAAGATTATTGATTTGAAGTTTAATTTCTATCTGGATGGTTTCTATAGGACATGACATCACCAGGGCCTTTTCCTGCTACTGAGGCAAGCGAGCAGACAGATTATATGTTAGCGGTAAGTGATTATTTTGTTAAATGTTTCATTTTTTTATAACATGTAATTTCTATATATTAATATCTATACTTTTTTTTGTAACAGGTAAAGGTGCAGGAAGAACTAAATAGGAGGAGTAGCCCTCGGGTTCGTAGTAGACCACCCACATGCATGTCTCCATCCCCTAGAAGATCAAAGGCTGCTCGTGATTTATTCTCTTCACCAGCTAGAGGGGAATGACTTTTTATTGTGTTCCTCTGTTGTATGCCTATATGGCATTTGTGGACATATATTTTGTATTGTACATAGTTGACATTGTATGCCTATATGGCATTCTTGTAAGCCTATATGGCTATTTTGTATATATGTTATACTTATATCGACAGATATTGATGTATGCGTATATGGATATTTGGTTAATACAAATCTTTTTTATTGATGGCGTCCATACTTGCATTATAAATCCACTTTTGAATGGATATTTGTAGATGGCTACTTCAAATATTTAAAGTCTGATTGTATTACATAGGATGTTTGCATTTTCTTTGATAGGCTTGATAGGCCATGGATTACATGATGGTGTTTGATGGAAAAGTATGGTACTAGAAGACTCTAGTTCATTCTTAATAGGCTTGTGATTGATAATATCTTTGCATGATTGCACTTGATCTTGGATCATGGGCATGTTGTTAGGATTTTGATTGCATTGTGATGTTTGATGGATAGGCATGGTGTAAGTGTAAGATACCCAACTAGTTCTACAAAAAATTTTCCTTACTTAAACACTTTTACTTGCTAACAATTCATCAACTACTTCAATAACATAAAGATATACATCAAGATAACTATTTGAATGAAACAACATTAGAGTTGGGTACTTGTCTTGTTACTTGATTCAATCAACTTGCAATGTCTTATTACATGGAAAATGCTTTCAACAGCATGAAGTACAACTCATTCAATGGAAATACAAGGACAGGCCTTGAAGCCTTGATGTTACAATGTCTTCCTTACTTGAGCAACATTTGAAGATTTGGAATGTTCAACTCATCACCTCACAAGGTAGGCGCATATTTGAAGGATTTACAGCTTTTTCTGACTTGGGCGCCAAGTTGAGGTGACCTCCTCCTGAAGTTGCGCCTTGTCAACATTAGGTGCCAATTAGAGTTTATGGATGCTCTGGATTGTTTCCAAGAGTAGGTGCCAAAACATCATCATTATGAAAGTGTTTTAAATGCTAGGCGCCCAAATAAGCCCTCTGGAGTCTAGGCGCTCCTTTCATGCATTCTGTGTTCTAGGCGCCAATTGAAAGGAGTGGAGAATAGGGCAAGCGCCTTCCAAACTAGGTGTTTCCTTGTGGTGACAAGGACTTAGAAAGTGCGCCTAAGGTGAGTGCCTTGAGTGAAAAGGTCTAACAAACATCTTTGAACCCCCTTTCAAGGTTAGGTGCATTCTGGAGGTGGAAACAAGTAGAAGGTGCGCCTTAGCTTCCTTTGTCAATTCTTGCAAGTCTTTGTTGATTAGGAAGGTGGAATGCTTCATTGTAGAATGAGCGCCTATCTTCTAATGTCCAAACTACTTCTTCTGGCTCACTCTGTGGCTAGGCGCCAGAGCTAAACTGTTCACACAAGGGAGTGCGCCTAGACTCACTTGATGTTTTCTTACTACTTCAACCCCTGGAAGATGTTCCAAGGTGTTCCCTTTTACAAGCACCTGACCTCCCAAGTTCCTTCATGTGCTATTCCTTGAAGGCGCCAAAACTGAGCTCCAGTGCCATGGGATTGTGCCTAACATCTTTGAAGAGTTTCTAAGCCTTTTGCAAGTTGATATCCCAAACTCATCTTCTAGGCGCAACAGGAGCTTTCCAAAGGAGTTTCCAAGTTTTAGACGCCAAGCGAGGTCATGGGTGAATGGAACTGCGCCTTAGGAGATGACTAGATCCTAAGCGTCAGTCTGGAGTTACAGTGGAATTGATATGCGCCTCAACTAGCTTAGGCGCCCATTTGAAGTGATTCCTTTAACACTTCTCTGTCAATCTCAACTGCAAGGATGATCTCCTAATCCAATTTTGATCCTCTGGAGATGCAAATAGCTTTACATTTCACTAGGCTCCATCAATGATGATCATCAACCAAAGCGCATTTCAAAGGTGAGATAGGCAAGTGAGGCGCCAAACTAGTCCTTAAGACTTATCTCCTTCTATCAAGTCAATTTCAACTATGTGAGAGAGTTCTATTCTAGGCGCAAAATGGAAATGTTTCATCAATTGGTGCATCTTACAAAGCTCCCAATTCTAGGCGCCAGAGCCAAAGAGTTTTTCCCAACACATGCACCTGGGCTAGGAATTCACGTAAGAGACATCACTTAGCTTTAAAACTTTCAATCTATAGCCATCTAGGCTAGGCGCTCCAATGGAGGATCCTTGAACTCATGCATTGGCGCCTTCTAGTTCTAGGCACCCATTTTGGATGATTCATCCTGATACTAGCGCCCAAAATGACTAGACTCTCTTCATTATCCAATTCACTTAGAAGACTCAAGTTGGAGACTTAGTTGTCTATCCATGTTCTCTGAAAGATTCATTGTACCTCTATGCACTATCTCCTTCAAGGCGCTCCTTAAAATCATTGGAAGTGCTTAGGACTTACCTTAGTCCAAAGCGCCACAATCCATTCCTTAAAGCACAAAGAATTCTCAAAGGCGCCCCTATTTACCTCTAAGCACTCAAATATCATTTAGATTCAAGGCGCACATTTAGCTCCAAAATGGAAATTTCCATCATCAACCCATCAAGGTGCATCATCTTCCCTTTGTATCCCCTTCAAGGCGCAGACATTCACTTCTTCACACTCAAACTCACTCTCTGGCGCCAGAATAGGTGTATAACTTCAAATAAGGCGTTAATCTTAGGTTTCTAAGTACTTAGTTTGATCTTAAGGCTATCCTTCCTCTAAGCACTCTCTTCAACTCCCTCACTGAAGGCCCTTTATAAGTTTGGGCGCATTTCATCCCAAGGCGCTTCAACATCATCCAAGGCGCAAATTCACTCTCCAAGACAAGGTGCAAAAAACCCTATCCTAAGGCGCTCAAATCTTGCTTCTAGACCTAGGCGCACAAACATGAGATTAAGGATCATTCTGGCCACCATCACTTCCCTAAAGGCGCAAAATTGGTGTAGATACATTCCATTTATTAAGGATCATTCTGGCGCCCAAATCTTGTCAAAGCAAAGGATCAATAGGTTCTCTCTAAGGCGCACTCCAGGGTTTGATCTTGCAAGACTTCTCACGTCAAAATTTTGACCAAGACACTCAAGGCACTAGTCTTTATCATCTAACCCTACAGTGCACTTACTCATTATGATATACTCCTCAACTTTGTATTCAACCTTGCCCAAGGCGCATATTCACTATAAGGCATTCTCATGTTGTCAAGGCTCAGAGGGCTTCAACTTGCTAAAGGGTAGAGGTCTAGGCGCATATCTGACTTGAAGCTCAAGGCGCTCCAACCCTCTTGCTCTGGAATTCCTTCTAGGCACTAAGTGACTTCTCCAATTCCTTGAAAACATTTGAAGTGTTTTACCTTCTCAAGGTGCTCCTTCGAACTTGACTCCAAGGTGTTATAATCTCAAAGGTGCTGACATCATCTCAACCAAAGGCGCTTAATGATTCATCCCATATCTAGGCGCTAAAACACTTAATCAACCAAGTCATTCAAGGCGCCATTCAGTAAACTCATCTTCCATGATATTCCTATCAAGGCGCATATCATTTCTCTCATGGGCTTTAGGCGCTCAGTTGAGTGTTTCAATACTATTTAGGTGCCAAATTCATTTTAATGCACCAAACACAAAGAGCTTTCAAACACTGGGCGCTCACAAAGAGTCTTCCAACCTTGGGCGCTAAATTAGGTCTTTGCAACTATCCAAGGCGCATATCTTCGTTTGAACAACTTATGGTGCCAAGACAACTTCTCATTAGGGCGCTCAAAACACTTGTGTTTACATTTGAAGTGCTTTACCTTCTTAAGGTGCTCCAGACTAACCTGACTCCAAGGCGCTCCATCATCATCCTTAAGGCGCTAAAAACATCATCTCCACTCTAGGCAAAAACATCATCCAACTCCTTAAGGCACTTCACTGTCAAAGTCTGAAGGCGCTCTACCTAGACCTTTCCCCTAGGCGCCAGAACTCCTAAGCACTCACCAGATAACTCTCTTCTTCAAGGCGCAAATCTTCCTATACTATGATTGCCTTTGAAATGCCGATTAACGTGATGTGAGGGTGCAAAGGCTACTCCAATCCTCAGTGAGCGCCTAGTTTAAACAAGGAGAAATAAAGCATTCAAAACTATCCAAACGATCATCCCCTTCCTAATGTCTTCACTGCTCCAGAAAACCTTGGCCAAAATGACACATAACAACTCCTATGAGCGCCCTTATGCCCTAGGATCATCTAGTTTGTGCGTCTTGTAATGAGGAGTTCATGTAAGTTTGGAATGAGCGCCTTGAATAAGTGTAAACTAGCCTAGAGAAGGGTATGTGTGCCTTGAGCATTCCAGAGATAACTGTGCGCCTAGAACAATATGAGTGCTTATGATGATGATTAACGCCCTGATAAGACTATGAGCGCCTTGTTCAGGAGATACCTTGTTTGATCATAAAATGCACCTTGAGTCTTGAAGGTTTTGAGTGCCTAGGTGATTTGGATGTTGGGATGTTGGTATGCGCCCAAGATTGAGGTAAGTGAGCGCTTATAATGGAGGAGAGCAATGAGATGAGGTTTAGCGCCTCCAAGTAAGGTCAGAGGTGAGGTTAGAGGTGAAATGCGCCTTTGGACCATTCTGGCGCCTTGGATGAAGAACCTATATCTTGAGCCCAAGAGGTAAAATTTGCGCCTTAGTAGATTTGGAGAGTTACAGAGATTAGAGAAAAACGCCTTGAAGACAGAGTTGTTCAAGGCGCATGTGTGATTTGGTCAAAAACAGGCGCCTAGAGTGAATAGGCTTTCATCCTGACTTAATACACTGCCTCCTTCTGACGATTTTTGGGGCAGTAGAAAACCTTTCACCACGGGCAAATGCCTCAGAGCTATAAAAAATTGAGAGAGGTTATTGTAGAGGCACTCTACGTGATCCCATTGCCTCAGACAAAATGTTTCTAAGTGACACGGTTTTTGAGTAACATCTCGTCAAAGATTGCTGCCTTTTTGCACTTTGGACTCTTCAGGGATATCGTCAGTACAATGTAGCTCCGACTATTTCGACATGTTTGGGTGAGAAATAGGACCATGCCTAGCATAAATGTACCCATTCGGACGCGTTGGAATAGTCAGTTTGGTCGCATCAGGAGCAGGACGAAAGTTACACCTCTTTGCAACTTTACACTGCCTCCTTCTGACGATTTTTGGGGCAACAGAAAACCTTTCACCACGGGCAAATGCCTCAGAGCTATAAAAAACCGAGAGAGGTTATTGTGGAGGCACTCTACATGATCCCGTTGCCTCAGACGGAATGTTTCTAAGTGACACGATTTTTGAGTAACATCTCGTCAAAGATTGCTACCTTTTTGCACTTTGGACTCTTCAGGGATATCGTCGGTACAATGTAGCTCTGACTGTTTCGACATGTTTGGGTGAGAAATAGGACCATGCCTAGCATAAATGTACCCATTCGGACGCGTTGGAACAGTTAGTTTGGTCGCATCAAGAGCAGGACGAAAGTTACACCCCTTTGCAACTTTACACTGCCTCCTTCTGACGATTTTTGGGGCAACAGAAAACCTTTCACCACGGGCAAATGCCTCAGAGCTATAAAAAACCGAGAGAGGTTATTGTAGAGGCACTCTACGTGATCCCGTTGCCTCAGACGGAATGTTTCTAAGTGACACGGTTTTCGAGTAACATCTCGTCAAAGATTGCTGCCTTTTTGCACTTTGGACTCTTCAGGGATATCGTCGGTACAATGTAGCTCCGACTGTTTTGACATGTTTGGGTGAGAAATAGGACTATGCCTAGCATAAATGTACCCATTCGGACGCGTTGGAACAGTCAGTTTGGTCACATCAGGAGCAGGACGAAAGTTACACCCCTTTGCAACTTTACACTGCCTCCTTCTGACAATTTTTGGGGCAACAGAAAACCTTTCACCACGGGCAAATGCCTCAGAGCTATAAAAAACTGAGAGAGGTTATTGTAGAGGCACTCTACGTGATCCCGTTGCCTCAGACGGAATGTTTCTAAGTGACACAATTTTCGAGTAACATCTCGTCAAAGATTGCTGCCTTTTTGCACTTTGGACTCTTCAGGGATATCGTCGGTACAATGTAGCTCCGACTGTTTCGACATGTTTGGGTGAGAAATAGGACCATGCCTAGCATAAATGTACCCATTCGGACGCGTTGGAACAGTCAGTTTGGTCGCATCAGGAGCAGGACGAAAGGTACACCCCTTTGCAACTTTACACTGCCTCCTTCTGACGATTTTTGGGGCAACAGAAAACCTTTCACCACGGGCAAATGCCTTAGAGCTATAAAAAACCGAGAGAGGTTATTGTAGAGGCACTCTACGTGATCCCGTTGCCTTAGGTGGAATGTTTCTAAGTGACACGATTTTTGAGTAACATCTCATCAAAGATTGCTGCCTTTTTGCACTTTGGACTCTTCAGGGATATCGTCGGTACAATGTAGCTCCGACTGTTTCGACATGTTTGGGTGAGAAATAGGACCATGCCTAGCATAAATGTACCCATTCGGACGCATTGGAATAGTCAGTTTGGTCGCATCAGGAGCAGGACGAAAGTTACACCCCTTTGCAACTTTACACTGCCTCCTTCTGATGATTTTTGGGGCAACAGAAAACCTTTCACCACAGGCAAATGCCTAAGAGCTATAAAAAACCGAGAGAGGTTATTGTAGAGGCACTCTACGTGATCCCGTTGCCTCAGACGGAATGTTTCTAAGTGACACGGTTTTTGAGTAACATCTTGTCAAAGATTGCTGCCTTTTTGCACTTTGGACTCTTCAGGGATATTGTCGGTACAATGTAGCTCCGACTGTTTCGACATGTTTGGGTGAGAAATAGGACCATGCCTAACATAAATGTACCCATTCAGACGCATTGGAACAGTCAGTTTGGTCGCATCAGGAGCAGGACGAAAGTTACACCCCTTTGCAACTTTACACTGCCTCCTTCTAACGATTTTTGGGGCAACAGAAAACCTTTCACCACGGGCAAATGCCTAGGAGCTATAAAAAACTGAGAGAGGTTATTGTAGAGGCACTCTACGTGATCCCGTTGCCTCAGACGGAATGTTTCTAAGTGACACAGTTTTCGAGTAACATCTCGTCAAAGATTGCTACCTTTTTGCACTTTGGACTCTTCAGGGATATCATCGGTACAATGTAGCTCCGACTGTTTTGACATGTTTGGGTGAGAAATAGGACCATGCCTAGCATAAATGTACCCATTTGGACGAGTTGGAACAGTCAGTTTGGTCGCATCAGGAGCAGGACGAAAGTTACACCCCTTTGCAACTTTACACTGCCTCCTTCTGACGATTTTTGGGGCAACAGAAAACCTTTCACCACGGGCAAATGCCTCAGAACTATAAAAAACTGAGAGAGGTTATTGTAGAGGCACTCTACGTGATCCTGTTGCCTCAGACGGAATGTTTCTAAGTGACACAATTTTTGAGTAACATCTCGTCAAAGATTGCTGCCTTTTTGCACTTTGGACTCTTCAGGGATATCGTCGGTACAATGTAGCTCTGACTGTTTCGACATGTTTGGGTGAGAAATAGGACCATGCCTAGCATAAATGTACCCATTCGGACACGTTGGAACAGTCAGTTTGGTCGCATCAGGAGCAGGACGAAAGTTACACCCCTTTGCAACTTTACACTGCCTCCTTCTGACGATTTTTGGGGCAACAGAAAACCTTTCACCACGGGCAAATGCCTCAGAGCTATAAAAAACCGAGAGAGGTTATTGTAGAGGCACTCTACGTGATCCCATTGCCTCAGACAGAATGTTTCTAAGTGACACGATTTTCGAGTAACATCTCGTCAAAGATTGCTGCCTTTTTGCACTTTGGACTCTTCAGGGATATCGTCGGTACAATGTAGCTCCGACTGTTTCGACATGTTTGGGTGAGAAATAGGACCATGCCTAACATAAATGTACCCATTTGGACGTGTTGGAACAGTCAGTTTGGTCGCATCAGGAGCAGGACGAAAGTTACACCCCTTTGCAACTTTACACTGTCTCCTTCTGACGATTTTTGGGGCAACAGAAAACCTTTCACCACGGGCAAATGCCTTAGAGCTATAAAAAACTGAGAGAGGTTATTGTAGAGGCACTCTACGTGATCCCGTTGCCTAAAACAGAATGTTTCTAAGTGACACGATTTTCGAGTAACATCTCGTCAAAGATTGCTGCCTTTTTGCACTTTGGACTCTTCAGGGATATCGTTGGTACAATGTAGCTCAGACTGTTTCGACATGTTTGGGTGAAAAATAGGACCATGCCTAGCGTAAATGTACCCATCTGAATGCGTTGGAACAGTCAGTTTGGTCACATCACGAGCAAGACACCAAAAATGCAAAGGTTGCTTTGTGCAACTTGACAACATTGACACTTTTTTGCAACATGACTCAAAGACTCAAACTGACCCCAAATGACTCAAAGTGACTTAAAATCACCTTGATTATAGAGGTCAAGGTGCTCCTTATCATTCATTCATTATGAGCGCCTTGGGAGAATGGTATATAGGTCATCATCATGATTGGGCGCCCTGGATCCAGAGTGTTGGAGAGATCATCAAATGGTGTCTAGTAGGGTGAGTTATGAGTTTGGTCGCATCAGGAGCAGGACACCAAAAATACATAACATGATGATGTAAAAATGTGTACATATGTGTAAAAATGTAGGAGGAAATAAAAAAAGACAAACCTTACAAATTAATGTGCATACTTACAACTCAATGTAACATAACTTTACAAAATCAATGTGAATACTTACAAATTAATCCAATGAACCATCTGGATCTGCTCTACTCTTTATTGTGTCAAGTATTGCTTCATGGTCAGACTCACGCACCTTCCACAATATTTTGTTCAAAGGTCTACCCCGATACTTTATCAAATGAACATTGGATGCCACGACAAGGTTCGAGTAATGAAGAATCTTTCGATGCATGTCAAAGTCCTGAAATAGACAAATATTAACACTCTTATGTGGGTACCTTCTAAGCCATGTTCCAGTAATAACCACTGATCCTGTAGGGTATTCGATGTTTTCTCCATCTGTAACAGGGGCCTCCAATTTCTTTTTGGCCTCAACACAACGACATAAGTAATAATCTGTTCCCTCTTCATTATCTTCATCTGCAATAACTGCATATACGTGTCCTACATTGATATGTGTAGCAAATTAGATGAAATTAGTCAACATTACAAAAACACTACAAAGTAAGATGACATTACCTGGTTGAACTAGATGAAATTAGATGCATATATGTGCCCTATATTACCTGGTTGAACTAAATCTGATATGTGGTCAAAGTCAACTGACGATTCCATCTGTGTTAGTTCCAGTGCCGTCGGGGGTCGATACGTGTCAAGTGGGCTAAGATAACTTAACTGCCATTCGTCAACCCACTCCTTTGACTCGCACTCATCCCAGACTTGAATTGTACAGGAAGAACAAAAGCATGACATCTTTCGTGTATGGATACTCCATGAACCTGCAATTGAACTTCTGAAAGAGTGCATCTCATTTGATCCTGTCAGTGTACAACAGTCCTCATATGGTGCAATGTTAGTATCATCTATCAACCAAAAAAATCTACGAACTAAAGACTTACCTTCATTACCTGGACCCATGGAAGCATTACACCACTCGACAATCGATTTTGCATCTGTCAACTTTGCATTGTCTTTATACTTTAACTCTTCTCGTGCTATGGCTCTTTTGATACATGCTCCTGCACCATCATGCTCCCCCTTTCCATGCCGGCCTCACAAAAGTTCCACATATGTTGAATACCTGTAAAATTATGCCTCCTACTCAGCCAATAGAAATTCTGCGAGTTCTTGAATTGTGATGCACAATTATCCGACCATATGATATGCTGACTGAACGATATGCCCCTTCTAGCCAAATCATTATAGAACACCTGAAAGCAACCTTGCATGAACTCCGTAGAATGCGTGCGATCATCACTAATATAGAAATGATACTCCCTTATGATCTTTCTGTCATCCTCTGTACTATCATTTGCATGAATGAATGCGATGTGCACAAATATAGAAACCTGTGTGGAGTTGTAATATTGTGATTGCACCTCACGCTGTGGCTGTAGACTGTAGTTCTCTGCAAAGTCGACGACTGAAACAATGCTACCAACTGGAAATGTGTCCTTGCATAACTTGAATTGCAAGTCCAACCATCGAGCTCTATGGGCATGTCTTGCATACTCATACACTATGCTGTCACGAAATATAGGCATAAACTGATACACTGGAATCTTTTCGATAACTAATTCACACCTCTTTGCTTCTTTACCATCTTTTGTATTGTATGCCACTGTTTTATACTTGCCAAACTCTACTAGTTCATTTCCAACCGCATGTGTTATTTCCATATGTTCACATATTGGCAAATGTTGCAAGCCACCGCAACGATGACATGTGCCATCCAAGCATAATTTCTTGTAGAATATTTGACCTTCCTCTCTTTCACATAAAATTCTTGATATGAAGTCTCTTGAAGATGTTGGTGGGGCACATATGGCACAACCCTGCAAATCATTGTTAGTATGCATATCTAAACATATAGACCTATAAGCATCAAAATGGTTAGAAAATTCAATATGTAATCTACAACAACAAGTAGTGCGTGTGTGATTTATCTTAACATAGAAAGGTTTTAGCATTTCAAAATATCTTTGACAAATTTTAATTTGAGAATACTTCTCTAGAAATTTACCATAAAACTGTGTTTGAGTCTCATCCAAAAAATGCTTTGGATGTGGCTCGCGGTTCTGACTACCAATTCTCCTTCTTACCACATCCCTTTGATTCAGAGATACCCTTGTGTAATTCTTCCAAAAGTCTTCAATTAGTGACCTCAATGCTTCAACAATTGGTTTATCTTTTCGTGGTAGTCTCCCCGAGAACGCCCATAATTCATTGGCATTAGTGTCCTCAATTCTTTGGCGTCTTCCAACGGCTCTTGATAAAGTTTTCCTATTAATTCTCAATTTTTGACTTGTCTTTCTAATAAGACGAGCTTTCCTCGTTTGACTACTTACTATAGTCGATGTAATCACACGCCGTGTTGCATTACTATCTTTTGTGCGTGAGGTGTTACCCACACTCTCATACGCACTCATTAGATTCTTGACAATAGATTTTTCACTTGAAGCCTCTGATGTTCTCAACCCAAGAATCTTAATGATAGACCTATACTTTATACTTCGCATCATTTCAACGAATAGTTGACATCTTGCAGTCTCATTTAACTTTTCAAAGAACAATCTCCAAATCTTATTAGCATATCTTCTACAAGTGCGTTTTGGAATCTTACCTTCCATTGGCTGCAAAATATTCTCATCAATATGAATCAAATACTTTGGCTTTCTATGCAAAATTCTAGGTGGTGTCAAGTTAGGTAAATTCATCTCAACATTAGGAATTTCATCAATATTTAAATGAGATGGGTTAGATGACAGACCTTCGATCAAAGATGGAATAGATGACATACCTTGAGGTTGAGGTGGGAACGATGGCGTACCTCCTTCATCACATGTGAGTGATGATGTACTCTCAACTTGAGATGTGGTAGATGGTGTCCCTACATGTTGTCTTGCGATAAAGGATGTGTCTCCAACTATGGTATTTAAATCTCTCGTACCATGAAGTTTTTGCATTCGTTCTCTTTGTGCCGCCAATACCATATCTCTTTGTGATGGTTGTGGTTCCTCTTCAATTGGTATGTCTTCATTTATCGTGTCCAATTTCCTCTTCTCACGAAGTTCCCTCATAGCCATTGCTTTCTTTGCATTCTTAGCTTCTATCTCTTCCTGTGTTGGTTTAATTCTTGATCGTTTCCTTGGCATGACGGAGAATTTGTCTGTAGCATGATAAAGAGACCAATATTAGTTCCTAAGAAATGAATACATGATAATAGTGGGATTGTATTTTTTTTATGTTGTAAGGATTTATTCTTGTATAGTTTGACATCATGGTATGAACTAAGGTTTGTTTATTACACATAATTATTAAAGAGCCCAGGTGTAGAAAATATACATGGCATCATGTGAGATTGTAGGTTGCTTTCTTGATTGGAAATGTGTCTATTTTAAACATGTATGATAAAGCATGATAAAGTAATTCAATCCGAAATAAAGAAAATGTAAAGAACATGCATGTAAAGACTTGACATACCTAAAAAATGAAGATTTGAATGGAGAGAGTACCCAATTATGTAGTGTTTTTATCTTCTTGCATCAAACTCCTCAACAATTTGAGTTTTTCACCACTTGCTTCCTTTTCAATGTTAAATTCTTAAAATTGAATCAAAATTAACATTGCAATACTACAAAAATTGAAACTTGTATAGATATATATCAAATTTGGTTTGAAAACTATGTTATTTCCTCCTTCTCAAGTTGGCAAAGCAGAAAAGGTGGTGGAAAGATCATGCAAAGGTGGTACAATGTGTCAAATGTGCATGTGAACTTCCCAATAGCATGAAAGCACTTCTTTTTTATCGGAGCACGCGCAGAATCAGTAAGAAAACAGAGCATGTGGGCCTGGATCACGGGGGTAACCACTTTTTTACCGTTTCAGTAGAAATACAAAACGCGAGCACGTTATAACGCGAGCGCGTTATAACGCGCTCGCGCTATAACGCGCTCGCGCTATAACGCGCTCGCGCTATAACGCGCTCGCGCTATAACGCGCTTGCGTTTTGTCCTGCTATAGATCTCTAAACCCTAAACCCTCAACTCTGATCCCTTGACCCTCAACCCTCAATGTCAAATCCTAATCCCTCAACACTATCCCTAAACCCTCAACCCTCAATGTCAAATCCTAATCCCTCAACCTCAACCTTGTCCCTAAACCCTAATCCCTTCAACCTCAACCCTATCCCTAAACCCTTGACCCTCGAACCTCAGCCCTCGACGTCAAACCCTAATCCCTTGATGCAGAGCGAAACCAGTTGAACATTAACACAGGTGAAAAAATCCTTGAAAGTCCACAAAATAACCTTTACAGTGTATATCGGCAAGACAATTTAAATGTCACACCGAAATGTACCTATTCTTGCCTATCGGCAAGACAATGGCTATCGGCAACCACCTTTCTCTCATCGGCCGATGAGGTAACTCATGCCGACATATGTTACATCGGCCACACTTTCCCGTCGTCTTCCCGATCGGAGAGAACATAACTGTCGGGGAACTCTTTAAGTCTCCTGCCGATGCTATCGGTTACGCCGATAGACTTACCATCGGCAAGACTTCTTGAATCTCACCCCGATCGGTGAGAGATCCTACCATCGGTCCAAACCAACTTTCTTATGCCGATGGCATTACTCACACCGATATACTTCGCTTCTCTTTCGCCGGTCTGACTTAGACTATCGGCATAACTTAATCCTCGTCGTCCGATATCAAACTTTACGCCGATGCACATCCTCCGCTTTACCTTTGTCAATGTGACTAAGACCATCGGTGGGACTCTTCGCCCATCTTCCGACAATACAACTCTTACCGATAACTCAACATAATGCTTCATCTTCGGTAAGACATTACCATTTGTCACCTCGACACAAACACGATCGGCAAGATTAATGTTATCGGTTCAATGCACCTTTGTCTACCCGATAGACATAGTCAATCCGATGACTTCTCCATACATTGCTCGACTTATTCTTCCGGTCCTCCTTACTGTTTCCACCGGTCATTTCTTGCATCGTTCAGAATGCTTATTCTAAAAACCTCACATACAACAATGATATTCAAATGGAAGATACGAACTGTCCTCACAAACATTCATTGTATACACATAAAGTGCTAATTCCTTCTCTGCACATTGTAACCGAACAGAACACACAGAAACACTAAAACTACATAACAGAAATAAATCTAACTACATGGAGGTCATTCCATTGATTTCAAAGAAATCCACCAGTGGAATGACTCCAATCGGTATCATTGTAGTTTGACCAGAAAACACAGAATTTCTTTATTCCTTCTGCTTCAGAATAAAATACAATTTCTCTCTCTGTTCGTTCACTCCCCTCTACATGAACAGAGACCAACAATATAAAGACTCTTAATTGACAGTTACACACGGTGGAAGGTGAATCACCTATAACCACCCTGCCAATCGGTTACAAACCTTTCAAACATTCAGTTCGGTTACAAATGGTAATGACACGTACACAAACTACTCAACATTATGCCGTTACTTGGCCAAATTCTAATCCCTCAACCCTTCACTCTAATCCCTCAACCCTAAACCCTATCCCTAAACCCTCAACACTATACCTTAAACCCTAATCCCTCAACCCTAACCCTAAACCTTGTCCCTAAACCCTAATCCCTTCAACCTCAACCCTATCCCTAAACCCTTGACCCTCGAACCTCAGCCCTCGACGTCAAACCCTAATCCCTCAACCCTTAACTCTGATCCCTCATCTCTCAACCCTAACCCTAAACCCTCAACCCTCAACATCAAACCCTAATCCCTCAACCCTCAACCCTAATCTGTCATCTATCATCCCTCCACACTCTACTTTAACCCTAATTCCTTGACCCTCGACCCTCGAACCTCAACCCTCAACCCTTAACATCAAACCCTAATCCCTCAACCCTTAACTCTAATCCCTCGACCTTCAACCCTGATCCTAAACCCTAAACCCTCAACGCCAAATTCTAATCCCTCAACCCTTCACTCTAATCCCTCAACCCTAAACCCTATCCCTAAACCCTCAACACTATACCTTAAACCCTAATCCCTCAACCCTAACCCTAAACCTTGTCCCTAAACCCTAATCCCTTCAACCTCAACCCTATCCCTAAACCCTTGACCCTCGAACCTCAGCCCTCGATGTCAAACCCTAATCCCTCAACCCTTAACTCTGATCCCTCATCTCTCAACCCTAACCCTAAACCCTCAACCCTCAACATCAAACCCTAATCCCTCAACCCTCAACCCTAATCTATCATCCGTCATCCCTCCACACTCTACTTTAACCCTAATTCCTCGACCCTCAACCCTATCCCTAAACCCTTGACCCTCGAACCTCAACCCTCAACCCTCAACATCAAACCCTAATCCCTCAACCCTTAACTCTAATCCCTCGACCTTCAACCCTGATCCTAAACCCTAAACCCTCAACGCCAAATTCTAATCCCTCAACCCTTCACTCTAATCCCTCAACCCTAAACCCTATCCCTAAACCCTCAACACTATACCTTAAACCCTAATCCCTCAACCCTAACCCTAAACCTTGTCCCTAAACCCTAATCCCTTCAACCTCAACCCTATCCCTAAACCCTTGACCCTCGAACCTCAGCCCTCGACGTCAAACCCTAATCCCTCAACCCTTAACTCTGATCCCTCATCTCTCAACCCTAACCCTAAACCCTCAACCCTCAACATCAAACCCTAATCCCTCAACCCTCAACCCTAATCTGTCATTTGTCATCCCTCCACACTCTACTTTAACCCTAATTCCTCGACCCTCGACCCTCGAACCTCAACCCTCAACCCTCAACATCAAACCCTAATCCCTCAACCCTTAACTCTAATCCCTCGACCTTCAACCCTGATCCTAAACCCTAAACCCTCAACGCCAAATTCTAATCCCTCAACCCTTCACTCTAATCCCTCAACCCTAAACCCTATCCCTAAACCCTCAACACTATACCTTAAACCCTAATCCCTCAACCCTAACCCTAAACCTTGTCCCTAAACCCTAATCCCTTCAACCTCAACCCTATCCCTAAACCCTTGACCCTCGAACCTCAGCCCTCGACGTCAAACCCTAATCCCTCAACCCTTAACTCTGATCCCTCATCTCTCAACCCTAACCCTAAACCCTCAACCCTCAACATCAAACCCTAATCCCTCAACCCTCAACCCTAATCTATCATCCGTCATCCCTCCACACTCTACTTTAACCCTAATTCCTCGACCCTCAACCCTATCCCTAAACCCTTGACCCTCGAACCTCAACCCTCAACCCTCAACATCAAACCCTAATCCCTCAACCCTTAACTCTAATCCCTCGACCTTCAACCCTGATCCTAAACCCTAAACCCTCAACGCCAAATTCTAATCCCTCAACCCTAAACCCTATCCCTAAACCCTCAACACTATACCTTAAACCCTAACCCTAAACCTTGTCCCTAAACCCTAATCCCTCAACCCTCAACCCTAATCTGTCATCCGTCATCCCTCAACTCTAATCCCTCATTCCTAAACCCTAAACGCTATCCCTATTCCTAGACCCTCAACAGGCTCGATACTATACCTTAAACCCTAATCCCTCTACCATCGACACTCTTATTTAACCCTAATCCCTTGACCATTAACCCTATCCCTCAACCTCAACCCTCAACTCTCAACATTAAACCCTAATTCATCAACCCTAAACCCTAATCCTTCAAACCTAAACCCTATCCCTAAACCATCAACCCTCAACCCTAATCCCTCATCCCTCAACTCTAATCCCTCATCCCTAAACCCTAAATGCTATCCCTATTCCTAAACCCTCAATAGACTCGATACTATACCTTAAACTCTAATCCCTTATCCCTAAACCCTCCAACCCTATCCCTAATCCTTACACCCTCCACACTCTACTTTAACCCTAATCCCTTCAACCTCAACCCTATCCCTAAACCCTTGACCCTCGAACCTCAACCCTCAACCCTCGACGTTAAACCCTATTCCCTCAACCCTTAACTCTGATCCCTAATCTCTCAACCCTAACCCTAAACCCTAAACCCTCAACCCTCAACGTCAAATCCTAATCCCTCAACCCTAAACCCTATCCCTAAACCCTCAACACTATACCTTAAACCCTAATCCCTCATCCCTCAACCCTAAACCTTATCCCTAAACCCTAATCCCTCAACCCTCAACCCTAATCTGTCATCCCCCAACTCTAATCCTTCATCCCTAAACCCTAAATGCTATCCCTATTCCTACACCCTCAACAGAATCGATACTATACCTTAAACCCTAATCCCTTATCCCTAAACCCTCCAACCCTATCCCTAATCCTTATACCCTCCACACTCTACTTTAACCCTAATTCCTCGACCCTCAACCCTATCCCTAAACCCTTGACCCTCGAACCTCAACCCTCAACCCTCAACATCAAACCCTAATCCCTCAACCCTTAACTCTGATCCCTCGACCCTCAACACTATACCTTAAACCCTAATCCATATCCCTCAACCCTTAACCCTTAAAACTTAAACCCTATCCCTACACCCTCAACACTTGACACTATATCTTAAGCCTTAAACCCTCATCCCTAAAGCCTCAACCCTCAATCCTTAAACCTTAAACCCTAAACCCTATCCCTAATCCCTCTACCCTCAACACTCTAACCCTAACCTCGACATTAAATGCTAATCCGTCAACCCTAAACCCTAATCCTAAACCCTCAACCCTAAACCTTATCCCTAAACCCTAATCCCTCAACCCTCAACCCTAATCCATCATCCCTCAACTATAATCCCTCATCCCTAATCCCTAAATGCTATCCCTATTCCTAAACTCTCAACAGACTTGATACTATACCTTAAACCCTAATCCCTTATCCCTAAACCCTCCAACCCTATCCGTAATCCTTACACCCTCCACACTCTACTTTAACCCTAATCCCTCGACCCTAAACCCTATCCCTAAACCCTTGACCCTTGAACCTCAACCCTCAACCCTTAACGTCAAACCCTAATCCCTCAACCCTTAACTTTGATCCCTCGACCCTCAACCGTAATATGTCATCCCTCATCCCTAAACCTTAAACGCTATCCCTATTCCTAGACCCTCAGCGGGCTCGATACTATACCTTAAACGCTAATCCCTTATCCGTAAACCTTCCAACTCTATCCTTTATGCCTTAACCCTCATGATGAATAGCCTTGAATGTAAAAAAATTTCAGTGGGACATAACGCGAGCGCGTTATAACGCGCTCGCGTTATGTCAAACATGGCAAAAGACAGACTTGCGGGAAAAAATGTAAGGCAAGAAATAACGCGAGCGCGTTATAACGCGAGCGCGTTATTTCTTGCTTTGGGAATCCCAAGCCTTGGGCTTGGGATTTGCTTTGGATTTCCAACCCAAAGGCTTGGAGTGCCTTATGAACAGTCATAGACGTGTTTTTCTGTATTCTTCAAAATTTCACATAATTTCGTTCGTGCTAACCCTCAGATTTGCACGTGTTTCAAGGTTGAACAAATCGAACACATGGGTAATGTTAGGCTTTCTCTTAGCTATTTGACGATGTGATTTTTTTCACATTTTAACAATGTTAAGCCTTTCATCTTTAATTTCTTTTGTTTGTGTGTCCGTTTTTATGCAAAAACCACTGTTTGGTTTTTTTTTCATTGTAAAATAACTATTCATTCAAATTTCAAAAAAATTACATATTTAGAAACTAGACTCCATTCTACAAATATTAAAAAAATAAAAAAATGATTTTCAATTAGTTTTCAAAATTTATAGGGGTAGCACGGCCAAAATTCTGTTTTTTAGGATGTGTCCACTTTAAAAATTAGTAAAAAATCAAATATTCATCAAAAAATTATCAGAAAAATCGGGCATAAACTACATGCTATTAACTAATTTCTCACTGAAGTGATTTTAAAAATACCAAAAAAAAGTTGACCTTTTGAGGGAGCCACAAAACATGCTATGTTATGTTTTTTTGACAGAAACAACACCAATTTCTGTGGCTCCCTCTTTTGAACCCCTTAATCTATGCCATTTTCAAAACAAAATAGTAGTTTAGAAAGTAGACTCGGAGCACTACGAACATTGTTTTGGTTGCATCTCTAAATTTTGAGTGTAACTATGCTCAATTTCTCATCCAAGGCCAGTATTTCCTGATTTCAGAAAAAAAGTGGCCACTTAAGACCCCTTTTTGGCCCCCCATCTTCTTGCACTTACCCTCTTGTGTATGATTGGAGCTCTCAGAAGTGTGTACTTCCTTGTTGTTGAAGATGACAATAGGAGAATGGCTATAGATGGATAATGCAATGAAGACTAAACTACAATGTAGTTCTAATGTGGATGGATGATGGATAATGGAGACATGATTGGATGATTGTGAATGATAATGGGATTATGCAAATGCAAATGAGGATATTTTACCAAAGGCACACTGGTAGGATTTCTGATGAGTAAGATTGCAAAAGCTTGAGATATCCAAATGAGGGAATGAGGGTTCCTTTTTATAGGTTGAAGAGAGGCCAAATCCAAGCGTCGATAGATCCATGACTGGAAGAATTACCTGTGAGGTGTATGGTTGAGAAAGCTTGAGAGAATGTGCGTGAATCAGAAGAGGACAAGTGTCCAAACTCCTTTCATGAGTTATGGGAGTTAACATAATAGATTGAAGAGTTAACATAATAGATTGAGGAGTGAACTCAATTGACTAATTAGTTAACTGATTTGATTGATGAGTTAACTAATTTGACTGGAGGATAAATAGGACATGTGGGTGAGGGGATATTAGCTAATTAAATATTAAAATATTTAATTAGGTGTGTAGCATGGTGAGGTGGAAAGGTGATGTGGATTTTATGAAATTAGGACTTTCGGATAGAGGAAATTATGATTAATTAAATAATTTAGGATTATTTAATTATATGAGACATTAGAAGAATTAGGGAAATTTAATTAAATAAATTGATTTTATTTAATTGTTAAAGGGATGTGAACCATTTAAATAAATTAGGATATTTATTTAATTGATAGATAAAGTAGGAATAAAATAAATATTAAAATATTTATTTAATTCGACTTAACCATTTTTAGGTGTATACACAAGGTATTACTAGCATAGCTATAAAATTGGATGAAGTCCCAAAAGAAGTAAAGGGAAATAGAATTTGGTTGAAATCCTTTGAGGAAGATATAAAAAGGAGTTGAAGCCCAAAGGAGGATGATAAAAGAAATGTAGAGGAAGATGCTAGAGATGACGTACAAGACTTGGAAGATCAAGAAGAAGATTTAGAGTAGGTGAAGGTGTTAAAGGCTCACTGGGAGCATTGATGAGCATAGAGTAAGGATGCTCCAACAGATTGGAGACCACAAATGGGGCCTTAGGAGAAGGCCCAGGTTCCTCATGAGCAACCATAAACTTGCTATGATTATGCCAAAATGAAATCAACATCTAGATTACTAGGCTTCTTGACCCATTTTTTGAGACTAAATCTCCTAGAAGCGACTGCCCTAGGAGAAGAACAACCAACAATCTTGTGGCCTAACTTGTTGCAGCGAAAGCACATGAAAGGGAGACCTTCATAATTAAGGTATTGGGTCCAAGTTCCGCGAGAAGAGTGGATCAAGACTGAATGATGCACCGACTTAGAGATATCAATGATAGCACAAACCCTAGAACATCTGAAATGGGGAGCAACTAAAACATAGTCCAACTTCACAAAAGAGCCAATCCACTCTATCATGTTCTTAATGAGCTCTGACACACACATAATCAGTGGGAGGTTATACAATCTGATCCAAATTGGAACTGTAGTAATCTTGGCAGCAACGAGATCAAAGAAGGGGGACCAGGAAGAAATGAAGAGACCTGTCTGGTTGAAAAACCAAGGGCCATTCTGCTTCACAAAATTGTAATCCTCCATAGAGGCAAACTGGAGCAGGAAGAAACCAAAATCAAGAACATCAATGTCAAGAAGGGAAAGGTTGCTCCAAGTGACCTTCATGCAGTCAGCAAACTGCTCCACCGGTGGTCACTTACTCAGACATCGAACCAAAAGGGATCTATTACCAATGTCAGTCGCAACATCCTCAATGCTTGAATCCTAAATGTGAAAATCCACTGGGTCTTCTGCCATCCAAACTTCAGAATCCCTAATGAGCATACATGCATGCTGGTCGAAACAACATCAAGAGCGATTAAGTCCAGCTTGGGCGGATCTAGAGGCGGCTTAGGGTTTTCCATGATAACTTGTGATTTGCAAAAATCAAAGCAAATATGGTATGTATTTCGCTTGTTCCTACAACCCTCAATGAAGAGAGGAGCTGGAGAAATGTGATCAGTGACCTGAGGAATGATCGAATGAAAACCCTCCTTTGACGCCCTAGGTGGGTTGAGAATCTGGACGCCCTTAGCTCCTTCGACAAAGTTTGTCTTTGTTTTACCCTTTTGGGTGCCCTTATCGCCTATTGCAGCCGTTCGCCCCTGTAAGCCAATATGACCATGCACTCCATCCCCTGAACGTGACCTCCTTCCTTCGACTCCATCACCTACACCGAAATCTACACCTTCACACATTGCAAGCACTTTTTCTTTGGTCCCTATCCCCCCTAAATTAAATAAATAGCCAACATTTATTTAATTCACCCATTTCCCCCTCATCATTAGTTAAATAAACTAATCACATTCATTTGACTAATTAATCACTTGCACAAGGCTCCATAAATCCACATTATCAATTAAAGCCCAAATCAACTTTTATTCTTATCCATTCATTTGACCTTTTAATCTCCACACTCTATTTCACACATGTGATTCTCACACGTGTGAGATCAATCACATGTCACAATGACTCATCCCTAGGTTTCTCACACGTGTGAGTTGTACTACTTGTCATAATCACATCCTTCTCACACATGTGAGAGCTTACACAAGGTCCCAAAAGGTACCTTTTAATCCTTACCACCTTATCCTAGAAAATCCCATCCATTCATATCCTCTTGATCCATGCCTCATCATGCGCATAAACCACAAGATCCCACTTGGAGGCCTCTCATTCACCCTCTCCTCTTAATCATTCTCATCCATTGTTTTTTCAAATCAATCTCAACCCTCGATCATCAATCCCTGAATCCCATAAATAAACCCTCCCCCATGCTATTTTCAAGTCATCTTGGAGAGCAAAGGTATGTTGTAGGAGTCTCAAGCAACCAACATTCAACATCATCAACAAGTCATTTGGAGCACATCCACACATCAAATGGAATGTATATCTTTGTTTTGAATTTCACATTGCTTAGTTTTCCTTTCATTTTATGCTCTAATTAGAGGTAGAAGGTTAGTTATTAGTTTTCATTTGCATTAGTAACTAGATTTTCCCTTCTTCATTTTGGCACCCATCATCAACATCAAAATTCATCTACAAATCAAACCAAATCAAACCAAATCAAACCCATCATTCATCCAAACTTTAAAAATTAAAAATTTCAATATCTAAATCCTTAATCCCAAAATCATCCATTGCAAAGTAAAATGGGTCCTAGACCTTAATCCAATCAACTCCAATCAAATCAATCAATCAACCACCTCTAATACAATCCCCATCCTAACCAAACAAACCAATCAGCATAGAAGAATCCATCACAAACCATTGTAAATGCATATCATGTCTCATGGTTTGGAAAATATTTTTTATAATTATACATCCATATAATATCCATATTTTAGGAGATTTTGATCACAAGAAAGGTGTAACTTAGTTCATGAACATCTACTAGGTTAACAAACTTACACAGTTTCAACTATTCTCCACTTTTACCACACTTTTTGGAGTTTGTGCTAGAAAATGGATATATATGAAGATTCATTAGACCCAAGAAGACTTATGATGATCATTACACAGATATTTTTCATTTCATTATCATTGCATTGATTAAGGGACTTGTTAACACACTAGTCAATTACACATATCAAGTAAAATTGAGTTTTATGCCTTCTTGAAGGTACATAGATCAACTTGGAGGCTTGATATTTCTATATATACATCACTCACAATCATTGGAAGGTATCGAATAGAGTTAAGTATAATTTAACAAAGAGTCAGAGGTCCAAGTGTGAACATAAGAATGAATGTTTAGAATGGAGCATGATGGTGATAAGGATAACGAGGATGCAAATAGCACAGAATATTGGAGTAAACTGAGTTTCATTTGACTATAGTAATTAATTTAACAAAGAGTCAGAGGTCCAAGTGTGAACATAAGGATGAAGGTTCAGAATGGAGCATGATGGTGATAAGGATAATGAGGATGCAAATAACACAGAATATTAGATGATGTTTAAAAATATATGTATGAGAAGTGGCATCATAACTGTGTTTAAATTGAAGCATGCAACTATAAATTTAGTTAGCATGAATTGATGTTAGTCACATTACAACTTGACAGCGTAGATAATGTTGTATCAATGGGCATATAAGGCAATATGTAGTCGGACCTAAAACGCTATAAAGCGGATTGTAATAGGAGTGCAACCCATGAAACTTGAATATACAGGGTAATTGATAATATAAGCATATTTTTATGACTACGTTGATGATCTATACAAGTATGTTGATAAACTAACATATGCAAAACATATTTACAATCTTCTAAATATGAAACATTGTTATTTTAAGCATATCTTTATATTCCCACATATGAATAAAATTAAACCCTGTATATTCAAGTTTCACTATATATATAAACCATATGAACATTGAAACCCTATAAATAATCAATGAAATTGTATAATAGAGGTATGTTGATAAAACGACACATGCAAACCATATTTACAATCTTCTAAATATGAAACATTGTTCTTTTAAGCATACCTTTAGATACCCACATATGCATAAAATTAAACTCTATATATATATATATATATATATATATATATATATATATATATATATATATATATATATATATATATATATATATATATATATATACCATACAAGCATTGAAACCCTACAAATAATCATTGAAACCCTATGCAATAAAAAACAATCAAACCCTCAATGTTTGAGTTTCATATTATATATGGTTGAAAACTGCAAGGCTCAAGATTGAGCGTGTAAGGATTTAAGTAATTCCACTAAAGTAGTAGCAGAAAAAGTTTACAAAACTGCATGGCTCAATATATATAAACAAAAAAATATATCCCTCAAAATAAAACTACCATCAACACTGTCTATTTAAGCATGATAAAATTAAGAATGGTAAAACATAATTTACTATTGTGGGATACGACAAAAATGTGGTATGTATGCAATCGATAAATGTTGCAATGTTAAGTACCAACATGAAGAGTTCTGTTAAAGTTTGAAACTTGTGGCGGATATTAGATGAAACCAGGAACTTGCAACGTTCGTAGAGGAAATTGATACAACATTGTCTACGCTGCATAATCTCACTCTTATAATTGATTCAAACTTGAAAAATGAATGTATTGAATTTGGTTGTTGAGTTTGAATTTTCCTTAAATGCATAAAACTTGTATTAGATTATCTGAATTTGAAATTAATTAAATTATTTTGTATGGATTCTTTGATTTTTTTTAATGTATAGTAGGGGAGCCTTACACCAGTTTGTGCAGTTACTAATGACAAATGGAGTTGAGGTATGTGGATGTGAGATCAAGTGTGGGAGAAAGTGTGATTGACAGCGCATCTAGTTTAGGGGGTTGTGTATTTATGATAGATCTTGCACCAAGATGTGTAATTGTGAATAGTTTGACTTGTGAAGCTTGTTCAAGTGGGTGGCTATTGTAAACATTAAATTTTATATGAAATCCAAAAAGTGTGTATTTTAATTGGAACCACCCCATGTGGATAGCTTGTTCTATAAATGCAAGTGCAATTACATGTGTTTTGTCCATCTTCTATGTTAAACTACACATGCACAAGTGAACATATATTGATACATTTGAAATAATTTATTTGGTTACTTAAAATCATGTATTAGTTATTTGAAAGAATTTAATTGGGGGTTAGGTGTGCCATGCCATGACGGTTATTAGAACGTGCGCCGCAACTTGGCCCTTTCCCCTAATCGCGAAGGAGGCCGTGACCTTTGTGGAAACCGTTTGCAAATTAGGGTTAGGAATCGAGGGTAGCGAAAGCAGGCGGTATAGAGAAACCGACCGGTTTGGGAAATCCGTGTTTGAAGATGATGGAGTGAGGTTTTTGTTCTTCTTTCTGAAGTAGAGAAGATCCCACACCACACGGAGGCCGCGAAGGCCATTAGTTTCTACGTTAGGGTTTGTTAATCTTTTTCTGGTAGCGGTGAAATTGGCTACGGAGAACGAAATTGACTTGTGCTTAATTTTAATTAATCAAAGTAGATCAACGAGCTGAGATCGACCCTGAACTGTAATTTTGAGTGTATTCATAAGCTTGCCTAGTCTACTCTTGCATTGTTTGTTTTTATTACATAATGTAACACTTTTTCCTGCTACTCCCGCACTCCTTCCTTAAATGATGAAGAGAATGCCCTTCCTCGGGAAAAATGTGAGCCATCTTGACGAAGACATCTTAAATAACGAGTAGAATACCCTTCGGCAGGTGTGAGACCTAAACCTTGACGAAGTGATCTCTTTCATTGAGACGCGCTTGAATGCCATTCTTATTGCCAAGGTATTTGCAATTCATCTTTAGTTTCTTATGGACATTTTTTGGGGGAATATGATGCTTTCGTCTAGGTTAAATGTTATAAATGTTTGTCGCTAAAAAAATGTGTTGACTGTATACCAGTTTAAAAAGATAACAACTAACCCTTCAGCAGTTCCATTAGTAGCAGTTCCAGGACGAGATACAGATGCAGCAGTAGCTAAAGATAGATTCCGGCATTTATAGTAGACCTAGTAGAAGTTGATCCTGTTGGTTCTGTTGAGTCAGTCGCTTACCTAGTCGACCCTGTCCTATATCCAAACCCAGTAATAGATATAGTTGTAGAAAATCCAGTTGGAACCCAGTAATAGACATAGTTCCGTCTTAGGGTTTCCGATGACAGAGAGTTTGGCCTCTAGGTTTGCCTAGGGTTAGGGTTTTAATATCCGCCTTCCATTATGCTACACAGTTTTTGGTGACACTGTTTTTCGTCGGAGCTTCACCTGATGGTGAAATTATCAGGTAAACAACATTTTTGTTTTTTTACGGAGGGGAATACAATTTTTTTGCTGTTACAGCTGTGATATTTATATTAAGCACTGCTTTGTGTGGTTGAATTTGCAGGCGCCGCAAATGTGTATCACAAAGTTCGATTTAAAATTGTTTCTGATTTTTTTCCATAGAATGGACAGAAATTGAAAGAAAAGAGGGGTAAGCAAAATCTAAGAAGAAATTGTTAAAATTTTCTTATAAATTTAATTTCTTAATAAAATAGGCCCAAAAATTAGTGAAACAGAGTTTGATGATTGTTGGCCTTTAAGTTTAATAAAATATGATTTCTCTTTTGGATTAATTTAGGTTTGGTTGCCATATTTAATCTTTGTTTCTTGATCTCCTACTTAATTCCCTGTTTTGTGTTTTTAAAAGCCTACAACCCGTCTGTCTGCTGTGCAATAAATCGAGTTTCCCCCCTACCTCGATGGGCTGTATGTGATGCCCTAGTGCTGCTACAATGATTCTGTGCTGATCTTGGGTTGCTGTACTCATTGTTTCTCTCCTTTCTTTTATTCTCTGTCTTTGTTTCTAGATGCTTAACTGGGATAAAAAGGTAATGAACAGTTGTAATAATAGTATTTTACATGTGCAAATCTCAATAAGTCAATCCGTTAGTACCTCAATCATAGTGCAGACATGAGATCTCATGAAATTCAAATTACCCATAACTCACTGATGTATAACCAGTAAACAGAATTGAGTGCTAATCATCATAGAGGGTTGCACACTATTTAAACTCCTTGTAAATGCAGAATGGAACTTTATTTTCTGTAGATCTGAAGCATAGACGCCACCAGACCTTGTAATTAACAAAATATTACCTCGGGAGAATTGAATCAAAATATATATGCTGTAAGTCACATCACATCATTTGGTCTGAAGCTAGAAACTATCCAAAATTCGGTGGCGATCGTAGGTATGCTGCACTGATAACTTCCAATGCTCTCTATGAAATCAATGAATTCTGCACCTCTGAATGATTCACAACCTTCTGTATATATCAGATCTCCTGCAATGCGTTAGGAATTTGTGATGATGAGGCTGGTGCAGGGGCACCTTGGCAAATTAATATTGCCCTGGACAAATCTTTGAGTTTGATTAAATTTGTATGCTTCCACATTGTAATGAGGTCAATCAAGTCATTTTTATGTGTTTAGGTCATTAGGAGTTTCAAAAATGCAAAATATTGCAAACCATGTAAAGGTTGTCAATGTAAAATTGGGAAAAAGATGCAAACTTGGAAGGTGAAGAGTTATTTGGCTTTTGGTTTGCTCCAAGACAGTGAGAAACTAAAAATACATGTTTAATGCCTTTAAAAGGCCTTGTAACCTTCACAAATTGGGGAGTGATTGAATAGATGTGAATTGGATTGAAAACTTGTGATTTTAAGCCCTTATTCTGCAGTTCTAACTATTTTTTCTCTAGTTCCAGGCCTTGTATGGCCATGTATGGCCTGGAACCTGTAAAATATTAATGTGATATTGAAATAGGATGAATAAGCTTCATTTTGGTTCAAGTCTCATCGAATTTGGTGCAATATTGAGGGAGATATGAGTGTTTTATGGATTGTAATTTTCAGATTTTCCCTGCAACAGTCTTGTTGCAGTGTTTGGTACGGTTTTGTACGGATAGATACAGGGGCAAGCCATATATGGTTGAAAAGAGTATTGAGTCTACTTTCCATTTATTTTTGTTGCATCAAATTTCATTAAGATTTGAATAAGTTATGGAATTTTTATTGAGGGTAGGTCTGCAGAGTTTAATTTTCTAAAACTACAGTCTGGTACGGCCTCACATTGAAGCATATAATAGATGGATGGAAAGATATATGTTTCTAGTTTACAATTTTTTTGGTTCGGTATAATTTCATTAAGTTTTGTGAGAGATATTGCAATTTTCGTGAGGGCAGGTCTGAACGCTGCCTAGGGTTTGTAGTTTTGGGAAAAGAGTCATAACTTTCTCTCCTACCATTGGATCTTCATGAAAATTGGATGAAAATTCTGTATTAGTGTTTTATTCAACTTGACGAAAGCAATTGGATTAGTTCTTTGATTTTTTAATGTTATTGAGGATAGTTTTGGTCCTCCTACCTCTGCATCAGAGGCTCAACATGCAGATTTGCCCTACAATGCGCTCCAACCTGCTTCCAAAGAAGATCTAATGGATAGGGTTTATTCACAGGATCTAAGGCAGCCCACAACTGGGCAGATATCTCTAGAATTGTCCCTTTTTTCCTCTGCTAAATCACAAATCAAGGGTTAGAATGAGCTTGAAATTTGCCCTTGTGTTGAACTGCTCCAGGTATCAAGCTCCAATCATAATGTTATTCAAATAGATAGGATCTAGAATAGCTGCCAGCTGTCTATAGTGTTTCCAGCGTCCCTAATCTCCCCTGGATCAGACAAGCCTGCAACATATATAATTTACCATTTAGCCCAAACTGCACATCCTGACCGGAAATGCCAAGTACAGAGGATTTGGGTTTTTGTCCAAACCTTCCAGTTTGCTGTAAGGGGATTTCGTCCCAGCAGCTAACTTGAATTTGAGAAAACGAACAAATTGTCTGTTAGATCAGATAATCTTCACAAAGAATCTTTGTCCTATAAATACCTTGTTTGGAGTTTTGAAACATCACAAGGAGTCGACTCCAAGATTTGAAAAGGGGTTTTGCACCCAGAAGATGCCAAAGTGAGTCAGCCTCAACTACTACTATTATTATTATTTTTTTTCTCAGTTCTACTACTATTATTATTATTATTATAATATCATTATTATTTATTTAGTGTTTAGAAACACTTTATTAAATTAAAAAAATTAGTTCCCTTCAACGGAGGGGACATGACATTGTAAGTGAACAATCAGATGGTACTTGGAAAGACCTTACTTGAGCATGGAGTATAAGCGAAGTGACCATAAAACGTGCTGGAATGGTAGGAAAATAAAAATTGTTAATGGCTGTTCAAAGTCCGTGCATGGGAGGTGGTGATTGCGATCAAATGGGAGTGACCAAATAATTTTGCATAGTGTGAACGGGCCATGAGTTTCTAAAGACAGATGGCTGTTCAAAGTCCATGCATGGGAGGTGGTGATTGCAATCCAATGGGAGTGACCAAATAATTTTGCAACATTTATTTAGTTAGTGTGAACGGGCCATGAGTTTCTAAAGACAGATGGGTTTAGTGTGAAGGGGTCTTTAATGTGTGAAGTATCTAAGGTGGGTATTTAATCAATGTTATGGTAAAAATCTTGATATATTAAATAATAGAGACAAAGGCTCTATATAAATAATTACAATACAAATGTTTTTAAAAGATACAATAAAGATGTTTTTAAAAGATATAATGTTGTTTTATTTTCAGACGATGCAGGCAGAGACACTTCCTGATGTTCATATGGCAATGGAGCATGGTGTGTCTTCTGTGATTCATAGCTCCATGCTATTGACAGGGTATGAGGCAGATTATTAAATTTCAAATTACATTCGTTGCTATAGTTGTTTATTATTGAAAAATCAAATGATTATTGATTTGAAATTTAATTTCTATTTGGATGCTTTTTATATTGAAAAATCAAATGATTATTGATTTGAAGTTTAATTTCTATCTGGATGCTTTCTATAGGACATTACAATGCCACAACGTTATTTTCCTACTGTGGCAAATGATGAGAGAGATTATCTCCTACTGTGGCAAATAAGGAGAGAGATTATCTGGCAGAGATTATCTGGCATCGATAAATGATTATTTTGTTAAATGTTTCATTTTTTATAATGTAATTTCTATATATTAATGTTTATACTTTTTATTGTAACAGCAGACCACTCTCATTTGCGTCTCCATCTCCTCGAAGATCAAACCCTGCCCGTGATCTATTTTCTTCATCCAAAGGGGAATGGCTTTTTATTGGGTTTCTTTGTTGTATGCCTATATGGCATTTGTGGACATATATTTTGTATTGCATATAGTTGACATTGTATGCCTATATGGCATTCTTGTAGACCACTCTCATATGCATCTCCATCCCCTCAAAGATCAAAGGTCGTCCGTGATCTATTTTTTTTCATCTAGAGGGGAATGACTTCGCCCGTGATCTATTTTTTTCATCTAGAGGGGAATGATTTCGCCCGCGATCTATTGTTTTCATCTAGAGAGAAATGACTTTTTATTAAGTTTTTTTGTTGTATGCCTATATGACATTTGTGGGCATATATTTTGTATTGCATATAGTTGACATTGTAAGCCTATATGACAATTTTGTATATATGTTATACTTATATTGACATATATTGATGTATGCCTATATGGCTATTTGGTTAATACATATTTTTTGTTGATGGTATCTATATTTGCATTATAAGTCCACGTTATTACATGCATTCTTCCTTTATATAATTGTAAATATATAAATTTGAACATTATTATCCTCTAAGATTATTGAACATTAAACTGATCATATGAATATAATAATATATGATACAATCTAACACCTAGGCCTCTCTACCACTACACATCTAAGCCCATATTCTGTAGGATAATTGTAGCATGGTAAGGAAATTCATGTAATTATACAATGCACTTTGAAATATGCAATTAAAAATGAGCAAGACATTATTGCATGTCACTTCATACCTCTAGAAGTTTGTCATATAATTCTTGGAAGACATCTACCATTTCACATGTATGCTTTATACTACCATTCCATGTGTATGTTTCATGTTTCTTGTGTATACTTCACGTGTTCACGTGTATGATTCATGCTTCCTATGTAGACTTCATGTATTACATGTATTCACATGTATGCTTCATGTTTCTTGTGTATACTCCACATATTACATTCTCCAAGTGTACAACTCATACTTTGTGTAGTAGGTTGATAAGCACTAACATAAAAGGGAGAGCAATTTATTGTTGAGAAATACATCTATAACAACCTTGAAGAATACAACCTTAGGCAATACTACAAATAAATAAATTTAGGTTCTCACGAGTAGTGATGATATGATGTAGGTTTTGACATTTCAAAGGTGAAAAGTTGTGACATTTCAAATAGGAAAGACTATGACCCTTTTATAATGAAGGGCGGTGACCATGCCTAGTGTAGATGTGCCTAACTAGACGTGTTGGCACTAACGGTTTGGCCCCACGAAGAACATCCTGTATGGAACCCTTTATCGTACATCTCAATGTTGCCAATGCTCAATAATAAAGTGGAAAAAAACACACGAAACAATTTTAACAAATCGCAAATGCAAGTTGTCCATAACTTCAACAAATTGTCCTTGCAACCCTTGTTTTATGGCACCCTTTTCACGTCTCTTATAGAAGGCCTATTTCATTTTTGCTTTGGATTCACTTTGACTTGGTTGCCCTTTATGCAATGACGAGTGTATAAGTGGTACGATTTCTTCAAAATATGGCACTTGATACTAGTCTTACTTAATATCATTTAGACTTATTCCTACTGTTCATTCTTGATCCTTAGTTTATCCATTTCTTATACAAGTTTAGGTCTTAATCTTTATCTCATTTACACTTAACTCTAGCCTTGTCTTATCTCAATTACACTTAAATCTAGTCTTGTCTTATCTCAATTACACTTATTCTTTAAAAAACAAATATTTAAAGGAAGCAAAGATTACATAAAAATAGATCAGCCATGGAGATTACATAAACCAAAGTACAGTTGGAAATAGAGCCATGGTTGCACTAAAAAATAGAACAACCATTACAATTACAATGTAACAACAACAAAAACCACATAAACAATGGAAAAGTGGACAGCAATACAATTGTAATTGCACTCATTTTATCCTTAATTTACCCATTGGTTGTAGATTCAATTTATTATGGTCTAACAATTTTGAGTGAAAGAGTGGAACAATGTGATTGTGCTTGATTTTTTATATGTTTTTATTGCATCAATAGGCCCTTAGAAAGTAGTATCATTTTTGCACAACACTTTTTTGAATCATGAAACGTAGCTGAAATATATCATACAACTTTTTTCATTCCTTTATGTGGCACCCACTTGATCAACAACATACTAAAAGACATTACCTTGCCATCTTGTAGATTGTTGTGAAGAGCCAATGAAAATTGGTCTATAGTGCCACATGGTTGGCATCAACTCCTTTGAAACCTCAAGTCTTGAGTTTTCTACTAAATGTTGGGCTTCTCACCAAACTCCTTCCAAATCAAATTTCAAGCCTATGGACAACTCCAAAAATTGAACAAGCTTGTCACTGTGAACTTGAAACTATTAGTGAGCCAAGATATATATGGGAACCCAAGTCTACCAAATAACTTACAAGACATTATTGGGCACAAAAAGATTGATAAACTTCATCAATGTAAAGTCAAGGTCCATTGCAGCAACACCTTGCAGTGTTTCTATAAAAAGTCTCACATCTACATCTTCATGTTCCACCCCTAGCACACCACAAGCTATACAAAAAGCTACAATGTGTTCATCAGGATGGGCTTTCCCATCTCCATAGAATTTTGGGAAATTCTTCCTTGAACTACGAGGTAGTTCATGTAGTGGTGGTGCCAAATTCAAAGGTCCAAAAGTATTACCCCACGAGCCTTGGATTGCCATTATGCGCTGATTGAAAGGTGGGATGACAAACCTTTGTGGGATTTGAACAGATAAAACTCTATTAGTATTGGAGTTGGAAGCTTCACTTGGTATGGGAGACATGGCGTTGGTAGGAGGAAAACTCCTTGTTAGCTGAAGCCGAGGTTGTGGAGGCAAAAGACCAAAGTTATTTTGTTGCATTAACTCAAACACAGGATCAATAATACCTTGAGCTCTCTTCTTGTATACCTTGAGTCTGCCAGAATGCAATGTACTCAACAAAGATTTAGAAAAAACTTAAAGCAATGGACAAGGATGAAATGCTTCAATTCAAAGCGCGAGGCTCTAAGTTACGCGTTCTTCCCCAGCAAAGTCGCCAAAAAACTGTTGGGTGAATATTTTGTCGTTTAGCTAACTCACGAGAAAATGGTTATATTGCCACAGCTATGATGAGACAGAGTCTCTCCTCTCAGCAAGGGGAGGTTCCCTCTAGATAATGGATTATTTCTAATCAACAACTTTTAATACTTATATAAACTAAAACTATGCTTGGGGTGTTTTCATTGCATCCTATTCTCTTTTTTCAGAATAAATGTTTTTCTCTTCAAAATGATAACTTCAACAGAATTGATACTTGGTAACTTATGAACTGAGACAAACCATAGAAACACAAAGTCTTCTATTGCTTGGCCTATTTCCCACAAATAAACTTGATTGAATTTAAATGTAGCTCAAAGTCTCCACTTTCACCCAATATGATATAACTAGATTGAACACAACAGTTTACAACACAAAGTCTTCAAACAATTATATTCTCACAAATGTAAACATGAACTTTCGTAATGAGAAAATAACACAAAGTCTATTTAACCAGAACAAACAACACTCCTCTCAATTTCTAATAAAACTCCATGATTCTAGAAATGATTCAATATAACATAACACCAATGACATAAGAACATTGATATCATAAAACAATATGATTCAACTCAAAGTTTGATACTCAAATTGCTTGCTTATATTGATATTTGCTTGAAAATTTGATAAACATGAAAAGCTCAAAGTCTTGATATGTTTTTCAATTCGGTAGAGTTTCTTTGCAATAGATAAAAGATACTAATTACAATAGAGGCACTCTTTATTTATAGGGAGAGGCCTTGAGAAAAATTAGGAACAAACCTAACTACTTTGACTTATTCAACAAAAGAGTCCTATTTGACTTGTGACTTCTTTTGTCTCACATGTAATTACATTTTGAGAAAATACATGTGAATATGTCCAAAACAAAATACAAATTGCATATACAAAAATGAAAATCAACTAAGGCATGAAAAAGAATTTCAACTGCCACATGTCATTCTTTTTCAGGAAGTTTTGGTACATTGTCCACACTACTGCCATCTCACATACATCAGGCCCGACTGTATTATTTGAAATGGTGTGAGCCCTGAGAACTGCATCCTTGACTGCCTTTATCACTTTCTCATGTTTTTTAAGATTATCCTTTAGATTTTCAAAGGTTGAGTGATGATCATAAAGGCTATCCATTGAAACCACCGTGAGCACTTCATCTTCAAACTTTTGCTGAACCATCTTCTCGAAAGCATCTATCATCTCCTCTGCTGAGAAAAACTTATGATCCTCATTTGTTAGAGTGCATGGTAGTTCCTCTAACCTGTGTAGAAGTGAGACATCACTGTCTTCACTATTTTCTCGTACTTGGCACAAGTCATCAAGTAAACCTCTTATCACATTGATGTGATGGGTAATGGATTCTTTAGTCTTGAGATAAGACTCTCAGTTTGAAATGACACCAATGGCAATCAAATTCTTTATCTTGATCTTCTTCATCTCAATCCATTCCTCTAAACTATCCTCTTGATCTTGAAGTTCTTGAGAAAGTGAATCAACAATATCATCTAGCTCAACTTTTGCCTTTGTCATTTTTTCCTTAGGCTTTCCACGTCTTCAAGAGAACTCTACCTTGTGCCAACAACCGTTCCACAATGTCACCAACCACTCTTCCTCTGGCTTGAACTTTCTCAACCTTTTGAATCAAAGGGTCTTCTACAGTAACTACCATGGGTTCCACGATCTCTAATGATTTCACTATCTTTTGAAGGATAGCAACAAGCTGTTCTGCCTTTGCTTTGTATTGCGCTTTTTCCTTCTTTACCTCATCATATTTCACAAGCAATGAGCTTGCTATAGCTTGAAAATTTGCCTTGATACCTTCATGAGTCAGCTTACCTAACTCAACTCTGGAGACAATATAATCATTCACATCAAAGGTATCTGTAGTAGCATCATCTGGTGGTTTAGCAATTTCTACATACCTGACTCCTTTTTCATCAATTAGCCTAGAAACAGTTTTAGGTTTCTTCTTCTGAGTCTTTGGTTTAATAGGCAGTAATTTCTCAATGTCAATATCATCCGGTGAAATAGCCTACTTTTTCCTTTTGGGAGTATAGGCAGACAACCATGGAGGTAGTGTTAATGTACTAACATTTGGAGAAGAACAAACTACTTGCTTAGCGGGATCCATACTAACACCTATTATAGTGACAATAGGAGAAGTGTTGGTGAAAACAACACTTGTATCAATATTTTTCTTTGAACCATCAAGTAAATGATCCAGAATAGTTTGCTCCCCAATATCAAAAGATGGAGAAGACAGACTAGGAATAGAACCAGAAGAATAAAAAACAGTCCCAAAACTTGTTCTTCTAGAGGGGGAAGTATTATAAGAAGATATCATGGCAACATGAACATTAGAAACTACTAGAGGATTATCAAAAATAGAAACATGAGGTAAGGGCGTAGAAACTTGTAGCTCTGATGGAAGACCTTTCGGCAGAGACTTTAATGAGCCAACAAGTTGTTCCTGTTCCACATCCTTTTCTTTTTCTTGTTCTTTATCACCTCCCTCATCGAGTTTTTCACCAATTTCTAGTTGCTCAGTATTATCAGGTTCCTCAACATTCTATTGTTCCATCTCAGTATTTTCAATCTCCATTTTATCAACATCTGCTTCTTCAACCCCTGAATTTGCAGTGGTGGAAGTTCCTTCAATCTCTTTTGCCTTCCCTCCTTTTGAGACAAACTTAATTTTTGGTTTATGTACCTTAGAAGAAGAAGGAGCATCACTTTTGTTTTTTGTTCTATTTTCTACCTTCTTCCTAGTCTACTCCTGAGTCTCTGTCTCTAATTTGGTGAGGAATTCTTCCAAACTGAGACCTTTGCTTTGCAACCATATATTGGTGTTAGCCAGTATAGGTTGAAATCTCTTCCTAATTGAAGTCTCCTCTTTCATTGACCATTTGACCTCTGGCAAAGCTCAGGCTTCAACATTGTTGATATCATACCCAAGGTCTAGAACATCACCTTCATCTACCATACCTTCTGGAACATCAGCCAATTCCAATTCCTCAATCTGGCTTAGATGAAGTCTGCAATAATCCAACTTCCTGGTCTCATTCTGGGTTCTCAGATCAGCCCAAATATCTTCAACCATAGGAACATGAAATACTACTTTTCTCTTGATCTTATCTTGTACCCTTCTATAATCAAAATAATCTCTTTTCTTGAACTATTTCATTGTGACCAGCTGCATTTCTGATTCAACTGCCTTAGCCTTGGTGGCTGATTGCACAGAATACCTCCCAATTTCCACAGGAAACTTAATTCCCGATTTCTTCAGCTCCATCTGCTTATTGTGTACAATAATCAACTGCATACATAGCTCCATTAGAATGATTCTATCACTAGGATACCGTGGAAGCATATATGGATATCCAGGATAGTATCCCACCCTTAGGCAAGTGAAAGTTGGAAACTGTAAAAACAAACAGCCAAAAGAGTTCACCACTTCCCAGGCCTCATCCGACACTCTCTTCTGCTCAAGTTCATTATTCCACAGACACATGAATACTGAAAAGAAAGCGTCATTAACTCTGCGAAAATGATGGATTGATCCCTTAAGAGTAATTTGTGGATAATACTCATAGACTGGAACCAATCTCCGATCACCGACTTGAGTTAAACCTAGAAAACTCCTCATACTTACAGCAACATATTCCAGATATGAAGTCATATAAAACTTGAAAGTTGTATTGACTTTCACCAATTGATCATGCAGAGCATTACTGATCTGTTCTCCCCAGAAAATCTTCTGTTGGCCCTTGAGAATCACCTTAATATATGTATACATCCATTCATGAAACCTAGATGAAGAAGGAAGACCTCTGATCCGACTCAGCAATGTAATCAAATCACTTACCTCCTCGAGAAAGTCACTTCTCGGGAGATCTTTAGGCCATCTAGACAAGTTGCTTTGAGGAGTTTTCAGCCACTTACTATTAATATGTTTCTTTGCGGCTTCAACATCTACATCATAATCTTTTTGCCCTTGAGCAAAATCTATCTCACCAACATTCTCAATAGGAGGACACATAAAGATTTTGTCAAGAAACTCTACATCTAATCTCATGATTACATTTCCTTCAGAATCAGACACAGTCCTAGTATCCCTATTATAGTGGCTTGCCACTTGAATAACAAAATCTGAATTATGTGCTGTGACAGGAAAATAAGCAACCAGATGAATGTTACTGTTGATAATCTTCTACATGTATCGAGGAGGATTTGACTGCATTGTTCTATCCACGAACTTGACCATGTTCACATGACCAATCTTTGTGTCTCTTATTTCATCCACATTAGACTATAATGAAGTCACAGGGAAAACCCCTTGGTACTTATACTTCATGATCTTGGCTTTTGATGGAGACGGCTCTGACATCAGCTTTGTGAAGAAAACTGGAAACGATGTCTACCGCAGATGTTTGATGAAACTGCAAAAAGTCATGATCTCGCAGTTAGGGGAAAAATGGGTAAATTGGGGATACTGCGAATTGATGATCATGAACATAGGAACATGCATTGAAGGGTTTGAGAGTGTGCAAGTCGAGGAAACATGCGAAAGTGGGCCAAAGGTATTATTTGGCAAAAATTTCCAGAGTTAGGAAAAATTCAAGAAAATATGCATGGGCGGCCAAAATGACCACTCCTGCATATTGGGTAAATATGTTTAGCATGCAACGTCGGTCAGAATAACCGCCATTGCATGTGGAGGAAAAACTGAGTTTGATGTAGGGGCGGTCATTTTGACCGTCCTTACATGAGGGTAAAAATGCATTCTGTGCATGCATAAGTGGCGAAATTGCCCGCCAGTGCATATTGGAGGAATGATCAATTTTTTTAGATGTCAAGTCGGTCGAAATGACCGCTCGAGTATCTAAGTTGAAAACCTTTTCAACACATGTGAAAGCGGGTTTTCTGACCGCTCCAGCATGTTATGTTAGATATTTAGGATTTTTATGCATCAGGGTAAAACCAAAGTTTAAACACATATGTATCGGTGGCTAATTACACCGCCGATACATCTCAGTGATTTGAAGAATGAATGTGAGGGCAGCATTTTTCACTGCCCTTACACATATTTGTTTATCCACTAAGTGCTACGTGCATCGACGGCCAAAAAGACCAACGATACATGTCATCTAAACAAGGGCAATAAAAACCTAAGATTTCAAACACCATCAAAATATGAAATTACAAGAACTTAGGGTTTTGCTAAAATAGAAAAATTTAATAATATGATGGTATAAACCTACGCTCATAAAACAAGATTTTTGAAAAACGATTCACAAATGGAAAAACGAACGAAAAATGATTTATATGAAAATTTAAACAAAAAATAATAACATTTACAAAAACGTAAACAAACATTTATATTTCATATGAAATGCTAAACGAAAAACAAAAACAAAATGGAGAAAAGAAACTTACCTCAGACAACAAGCCGAAACCCTAAGCATGAATCGAGACCAAAATTCGTCTAAATCTAAAATCCGCGCGTTTGAGTGATCTCAGGAAGACTTCAAGAGGCGGTTGGAAGATTTAGAGAATGAAAAATAACAAAAAGAAAACAAGTTTAAACCTTTAATAAGGTCAAAAAGGGCGAATTAATGGCGGTACGAGTGACATTACTGTCACTCCAGTCGAACTTGATTTCACCGAGATCTGCTCGGGAGGTGAAAACAAACGACTGTACATATCAATGAATCAACATGCACGAGCGGTGGATTTGACCGCTAGTGCATGTAAATAAAAAATGACATAAGAATATGCACAAGTGGTGGTTTTAACCGCTCGTGCATGCTCAAACAACAAAAAATTTCTAACACCCTAAAATAGTCAAAATTGATATTTTGATAAGCTTATGACCTAGTCAATTTTTACGAATCTCGAGGAAACGATCTAGGGGAAAGTCTCAAGCTATTCTATGGTGTCAAATGACTTCGCACGAGGCCAAGAGAACTTGCCTCGATTTGCGAACTTATAGTGTACGCTACGAAACAAACATGTTTCGTAGGGGTTGTCTACAAAATGAGCACAACTGATTTTGAGGACAACAATGTGTGAATCACTTTGTGAGATATGATAACGGTGTACTCATAAGAAACATTATTATTGTTTACTTTGTCTGCACCGTTGTTGTTTTGGTTGGATGGTCCTCCTTTTTTATAGTGAGGAAGAGGATTCTTGAATGCTATATGCTCGTCATTAGAGGTATTCCCTTCAATTAATATTCGTTTTTGATCAAGTAAGTCTTGAACGACATGTTTTAGCGCTTGACAATAATTAGTTTTATGTCCTTTGTTTCGGTGATATTCACAAAAGTCAGAATCACTCCACCAAGAGGGTTTTAATTTTGGTTCATAATCTCGCACCGGTGGAAGTGTTATGAGGTTACCCCCAATTAAATTCCTAAGGGCGGATTCGAGAGACTCTCCTAGTGGTGTGAAATTTCTCCTAGGAGGAAAGTTGGTAGATCTTTGCTCATTGCTTTGAGGCTTGTTGGATGGTGTATTGTTTTGCGATTTTGATAGATTGAAGATTGGGTGTTTTTGCACCACATTTTTAGCATCTACCACACCATCGTTTACAATGGGTTTGTTCTTGGTCCAAAATCGCGACTTGTCCGCATTGTTGGTACAACTAGGGGTGTCTTTGTATAGCTTAATTTGCCCCTTTGTTATCAAGGCTTTCTCAATGAGTAGCCCCATTTCAATGACCTTACTAAAAGTAGTTGGGCATTGTATTTGGATTTGATAACTCAGTTCCGTGGTTAGGTTGTGAACAAACATTTCTATCATTTGCTTCTCCAGTATGTGGTAGGGACACTTGCTTGCAAGTTGTCTCCATCTTTGTAGGAAAGAGTCGAAGGATTCTCCCTCCTTTTGCTTGTTATTACAAAGGTCCAACATGGAGATTTCATGTTCAATATTGTACGAGAAATGTGTGACAAATTTGTCTACTAGTTCATCAAAAGTGTGGATGCTGGGAGGTAGGCGTGAGAACCACTCCATAGCTTGTCCTCCTAAGCTTCTTGGGAATAGTCGCATAAGATATGTTTCATTGTGTGCGACTTCTACGCATGCTGCGCTAAATTCCCTTATATGATCTCTTGAATCACCTTTTCCTCTATACTTGTCAAATTTTGGAACCTCAAATCTTGAGGGAAAAGCTATCATGAACAAAGACTTGTCAAAGGGATATGGTGAAATATCCTCAAGGGAGTAGTGTTTTGTGGTTGTCCCACTTTGGATATCTACCAACTATTTTTGCAAGGCTTGGATTTGTGTCATTAATGTGTCCAAAGGATTGGGTGTATCCTTAGCCTTTTTTGTTTTAGAAGCATCTTTGTCAATTTTGGATCCATCATTGTCATTTTTGGAGCCATCTTTTGAAGACTTAGCTTCATTTGAGGAATTGGTTTCTCTTAGATTTGAGACATCAAAATCTGTGGGCAATTTATCTCCTTGTTGAGCTAACATGAGAAAATATTTATGAGGATCCGTGGCAACAACCCTATCCATTACCTTTTGAAATTTTGGATCTTGAAGTTGTTTAAGGATTTCCTCTTGACTAATATTCTTATCATCAGAATTGTGCCCACTATTCTGAAGGGAACCCATTTTTTGTTTTTGTTTCACTTGGGACCTAGTTTGAACCATGCAATTTTGAGATGTGGGTGAAGTTGGATTGTGAGATTTTGGGGAGATTGGATTTTGTGTTTTGGTATGATGTGGTTGAAGTGAATTGGATTGGATAAACTAGATTTTGCTAATGTTTTCTATTGATTCTATTTGTCCAAACAAGGTGGTCTTGAGCTATAATGATAATAGCTATCGAAGTGTCGATATAAAAGGTAGTCAAAATAGGGATAGATCATCACCACTATTTATATAGACTATTCTTTTATCAAGATACACAAGTATAGTTTCGATGTGAACGATGATTGTAATCTTGTTATGAAACTAGCTAGGTATTGTTTGAATTTGGTAGAGTAACAATTATGCCTTGATGCAAATCTTGGTTCAGTTTTGATGTGTTTGGATAGCAAGACTATGGTATGCAAAGGTGATGATGTGAAAATGGTATGAAGGTGAGATTGCAAGGTTGAATTTATTTTCCAAGTATAAACTAGGGCAAAAAGGGTATCCAGAAATGGTTTCAGTTTTGCCTCAAAATGTACGGAACAACTCTCTGTTGTGAATGCGCAGCGTCAGATGCGCAAGAATATTCAGCAAAAGCGCAACTCTGCACTGTGTATGCGTAGGGTTGTGTTGTAAATGAGTAGTTCTATGTTTCAAATGCACAAAATGGTATATGTGCATCAAAAAGGTGTAAATGCGCAGCAATACTGGTTAAATGCGCAACAATAGTGAATGCGCATCAAGACTTTGTAAATGCACAACAAGACAGTGTAAATGCGTAGGACTGCAGAAGTTTTGCCTTTTGTTTCAGTTTGTCAATCTTGGCTTGTTTGCACGTTTTTCTAGGATGCTCTAGAGTTTGCGGTACTATTTTTGACTAAAGTTATTGCCATAAAACATAGTAAACAATAAGTTGTCATGATTGTTTGATACAACTTTTGATAAATGTAAAAACAAACAAGTACAATCCTAAGGATGGCAAGGACAATATTCGTTGAATTCCAACTTGGATTTTACTCCAACCACTTACATAAAGGCAGACAGTAACTTGGTAGCACCGGCTCCCCTCCACGGCACTCACTTCTCACGCATACCAAGTTACAGTTCCTCTGAAGAGTTGAACTTTCTGTCTCCACACTAGATGAGTGTATGACGTTGGACGGCTTCAGAGGACTTCCTCCTGCGTCAACAAATAGGGGTTTTTGGCTTTCTAAAACAATTGTCTTTTTAGTTTGGGCATCTGTTCGAGTGGTTATACGTGCGGTGATTCGCTCCGATAAGAAGGCTTCCTAGCCTGCAGAGGTTACGCTCCACAAGGTTTTAGGGGAAACATTCGTCGGTATAACACAGTAGCACCCGTTGTTTGTGTCTTTCGACACAAACACAATTTATTTATAGTGACTAGGAAGTGGCTTGGATTTAGCCCGTTATCACTCGAGGTTGTCCCACTTGGAAGAAATGTAATCCCAAGGGTAGGCCTCTCTTCTAAAGGTTACACAAATAAAATGATGATTTTGGCATTTTGGTCACCCAAGAAGGGGAGAGCATAGTCCTATCATCATTTTCAAGCACAAAGTACATTGGTTCTTTATCCTCCTAGAGTTAAAAACCAAAAAAACTATGTGTGTTTTACTCTACCAAGCACAATTCATTGACAAGATAGCAAAAACTTGGCAAAGATGATTAATTTTATCCTCCTAAACAAATCTATGTGAAGATTGTTGTTGAAGAATCAAACAAACTTACTTTCCCCTGTTTAAGATAAATGAGAGTTTTGTAGTACAAGATAGCAAAATGAAAGATTTGTTCAGTTTTATCCACCTAGGTTGGGACTATGTGCAAGTTGTAATGCAACAATACAATTTACTTCCTCCTAATTAGATCTAGGTGAAAATTTGCATGAAGATATCAAATTACTTTCCCCCCAATTAAATCTAGATGAAGTTATGATGCAACTAAATGACTAAACAAAGCTCCTACACCTGCAAGAAGAGTTAGTATGGAAAAATTTGCAAAAACCAATACAACTTTTCTGTCAGAATGTAAATGTGCAGCACTGTTCAGAGAATGCGCATAAAGTACAAATGCGCAGAAAGAAATAGTGAATACGCAGGACTATCAAGTGAATGTGCAGAAATGTATTTGTGCAACAGAAAGTGGTGAATGCACAGAAAGACGGTGTAAATGTGCAGAAAGATGAATGCGCAATAGGAAGCTGTGAATGTGCAGGACTAGAATGTGAATGCGCCGAAATGACCTGTCACGACAGTAGCTTCACAAAAAACTCAAATGGAGGTTAAAAATGGGGCAAGGCACCATGGTGGGCGCCAAAAATGTTAGAGAAAAATATGAATAATAGTATTAAACTACTAAATATCCAATAACTCAATAGAAATGATGTAAATACAAATAAACAAAGATTATACCTTCGTAGACTGATTTACATGGTAGCTTCCATTTTTGCCTATCTTGTATGAATGAATTGAGCTCTCAGAAGTTGTACTTCCTTGCTATTGAAGATGACAATGTGAGAATGGCTGTAGATGGATAATGCAATGAAGATTGAACTATAAATGCAACTCTAGGATGATTGATAATGAAGATATGATGCCACGGTTGGATGATTGGATGATAATGGGATTATGCAAATGCAATGAGGATACTTTGCCAAAGGCATGCTTGGTAGAATTTTTGCAGAGTAAGTTTGCAAAAGCTCTTGGATTCGTTGAAATGAGGGAATGAGGGTTCCTTTTATAGGCCAAGGAGGGGCCAATTCCAAGTGTCACGATCTCAATGGTGGAGAAGAAGTCTTGTGATGTGTACGATGAAGATTGAATTGGTTGGGATGAGGGAGAAAAATATGGAAGATGTTCCTCTCACCTTGACAAGGTGGAGAGAAAGGTGTGACATGAGGCCATGTGCCACAAGGCTCACCAAGACCATAGAATGAAGGTCAAAGAAGGAGACCTTGTTTGTAGGATGGTTGGAAGGAATATAGGGACTTATGGGACAAGTGTCTCAAGGTGTCTTTTGACCAAGATGACATGGAGAGACCATACTCATGAGAATAGGGATGGTTGGAGGAATAATAGGACATGTGGGTGAGGATAAATAGATAATTAAGCATTAAAATATTTAATTATGTGTGCAACATGATGAGGTGGATCGTGAGGTGGAATAGATGATGTGGAATTATGGACTTTTGACTTTGGGATATGATGATTTGATTAAATAATTTAGGATTATTTAATTAGCGATGACATTAGAATTGGATTGATGAATTGATTTGCTGTAGAATTATGATGATGTGAATCATATAAATAAATTATTGAATTTATTCATTGATACAGGGATAGGAATAAAATAAATATTAAATATTTATTTAATTTGACTTAGCCATTTTTAGGTGTATATAATTCCAAAATGTTTTGACAAGCCCTAAAATCAACCATGTTTTTGATAAGGTTAACAAACCCTTTTTAAGCCCACTAATCTTAGAAATTGAAATACTCAGTGTGTATTTCAACACTGGATTCCAACCTTTATGCCAAAAAATTTCATGATTTTCACAGGCCCTCTACTCATATCCTTGTTTCATGGTTTCTTTGCAAGCCTTCAACCAATTTAAAATATCAAATAGGATATGCATCCTTCTCATCTACTCCTTGATAGTCATCTACATTCTTAACAGTTGACATGGATTTACAATGAAATGCAACTGTAACCTGACTTGAACCTTCCTTTTTGCATTCTCTGACCTTTTTGGATATGCTATCTATGACATTGCATTCAAGGTTTCACCATACTGCTCAGTTGACATTGAACTGCTTCTTTTGTAGGTGTCTTGAATCTTTGTTTGATGGTGCAGAGCTCTAGTGAATCTTTTGACATTATTTGGCCTCTGCCTCCTTGGAGTTGTGTAGACTTTACACCTGTACTGGTGTTAAAACACTATCCTCTGCACTCTTAGAAGATATAGATAGTCTTTAAATACTTGACAGGCATTATATCCTTTCTTTACTTCTAAATACCTTTGTTGAACCCTAAATTTCAATAGTCTCAAAAGACTTATCGATCGAATAAGGAGACTAACAAAAGACCCTACCAAGGAAACTCAACAAGGACCGTGTGGGTTTGATCCAGGACCTGAAACTCTTGATCACTCGGAATGAATTCATGCCAACTATAAAATGCTTTGCAAGGTTCTCAAAATTTATCAAACAATACATCATCTCACATTCCATCTTCCAAAAACTATGTTAACTATCCTATCTCCTTATAACTCTATAGATTTCTCCATACTGTTCTCACTTTGTCTCCATATGGAAAAGATAACCATGTCATGCTTTTGTGATATTCTTCAAATGATTTCTCGCCTTCATTTTTAGACATAAAGATGATCTCAAAAAACTCCATTCCCTACTGACATTGCATAGTCTTCTGAAAGAATAGTGATGAATACCCTGCATTTCCTTACTGATCTCTTCACAGTCATGTTACATGTTCTGACTACCGTGTGCCCTCATTGTCTCATATTTATCACTGTTCTAGTCTTTGTATACATGTGATAGGGTTTGCAAGAACGTGCAGATCCTCTACATATTGTTTAAGGCTCACATATGCTCTTTATTCCTCTAGACATCCTAACTTGTACTTTGTCTCAAACTTCCAAAACCTACCCGTATACAAGACAATTCTCTGACTTTCACATGACAGTGTAGACCGTCACATAACAAGGCAGAACATTTACACTCTTTTATGAACTCCAAAAAAAAAAATTCTAACAGGCCTATAAAGTCATACCTTTAGACTGTCTTTCTTATCAGGTCTCTAGATTCTAGGATCAGGTCTCTTCATACTTCCTGCAGGCTCTAGAATACTGTGTGAGTTTCTTTAAATAGTGCAGACCTATAGAAGTTTTCTTCTTACATTATGTTTGAAATCCTAATGTTGTCTCACCCTATATAGTGTGTGTAGGTTTTTGAGAGCATCCTGAGAGCCACAATTCCTTACAAACCTTTCTTGAAATGCTTCAAACAAATATCTATCACCTGTCCACTGTATGTTGTCTCATTTTTTATTTCGTACCCTCACTAGGTTTGGTAGCCTCTTTGATCTTACCTTATTCATTGTATCCTCAGTTCTTTAATATTGTTCTCAGACCTATTGATAGATTTACTTCTCCATAGTGACTGTATTGAGCCAATGTTTGACAGTCTTCTTATGCATGTGCAAAGACCTTCACTAATTTGGAGATCCTTTGAGCTTCATAACACCCTGTATTGCTATCTCCATGACTGACTTTTGACACTCTTTGTTATCCTATGTCAACATTCTCTTCTTATCTTTTCATAGTCTTAAGTCACAGCTTCTAACATCTAGTAGATGTCTATATCACTGTATAGACCTCTGCTTGATGGTGCATACCTATATTGCAGACCTCAAACAATTATAGACCGTTGAATGCATACTTCTCTTCTTTCATAGATCTATATGGGATTTTAATATATGTTTTAGTCTTGTAAAGAATAACCTTGAACACACAAAACTTCGCATGACTATACAACCCTTGACATTGGTCTTGTAGGGTATTAGGGTTTTCTTGATAATTTTTAAATCACTCAATGGCCTAGCAAATGACTTGTGTATCTTTTTGAAATAGATATGCAGATTTAGAATATTGAATGTAGAGTTTGACCTTCTCACCGAATATTATAATACCAGAAAGACTTGTCATGGTCACTGTCCTCTGCACTGTCTACATGCATCTTTGTCTTTGATTGCACTATCCACATGCCTACTCTTTCTACAGTTCCTGCCTTTTTCTTAACAATGTTCCTCATTGTATCTCCTAAGCATGATGCATTATCTCCTAAAGGTCCTTGCACACTATTCATTGTAGACTGATGTGTAGTTATCATATATCTTCATTATGACCCTAAGACAACATGGCAAGATCCCTTGTAGACTATTTCAAGCCCATTACAACCTTGCGGGCTTATAATCTCCACCTTCTCAGATCTGTTCATTGTTCTCATGAACATGCAATGACTTCCAATAGTCATACTGATCTTACAAGGAGGATTCACTAAAAAATATGTCATGGAGATCTCATTGATGCACAAAGTAGTTGTAAATGTGCCTTGAAATTTGTTTACTACATTCCACCTGTCATGCATAAGAAAGAATGAGGAATCAAACTTGAACGTGTTGAGTGTGCAACCCTATATGGAAGTTTGGACCTCTTGATGACCTCACATGGAAGAAATGGTAGCTTGGAATGGTCTTCCATGGTTTACTTAGACTTGCAAAACTTTCTTCATATGCCGGGATACCTCTTTAGTTAGCAGAAAACCTTAACAATATTAACAGAAGACAAACCTAACCCTAAATCAAGGCTTACTCCCATAGTTTCCATGTAATTTTTTAAAAAAGCGAGTCCCTCCAAGGTATGTACGAGGAATTTGGAGAAAATAAGGTTTATTTTTTATGACTTTGAATGTCTAAAATATGACTAGACAAACATATTTCCCCTTTATGCATTATAAAACATTGTTTAAGGCCTTTAAGGACCTATGGATCAATTTATGACCTTTTAACACCACTAGGACACCCCTTTGACTATTTGAGCCTAGAGAGCACAAATAGTCAACACTTACAACTTACTATTATGGGCATGGAATTTCATTTAATTCTTACACGACTTTGTTCTTCACTATTGATTAATATCTTCTTGTCCTTGGGCTCTAAGTTAATTTCTCTAATTTATTTATATGAATTTAGTGCACAATTATAAGAACAACTTTTGCGCAGTTGGGGTTTTTAGAAGGGCTTTGAAGCAAGTTAAAGGGCCTATGTAAATGGTTTTCTATTTTAAAATTAAAATTCCATTGTTTAGATAACATTTTTTTTCATTGGTTGTGCAACAACCATAAAATTGGATATTTATTATTACAGATGTGACTAATATCATTGAAGAAGAATCTTAAAACATGCATCAACTCTTGGATGGATTAATAGAAAATGCGTCACTATCTCTAGGCAGATCCATCAACAAAATGTGTTTGTTGTAAACTATTTTGAGAGTTATGTTGTATGCATAAATTGTGATTCTTTTAAGTCATTTTTTCATGAAAGTGTAAGATATGGTGCGTCTAAAGGATTAGAGCTCTTTAATGGGGGGAGCTAATGTTTAGTTCAGTAATTTTCAACATTCTTCAACTTATTGGGTAATTGCTAGACCTTGCTCTTTCTTGCAATATATAATTCTTTACACAATAAATTAGCTTATATTTTTTGAGAGACATTATTCAATCTTATAAATATTTTTGGTGCACCTCCATTGTGATTGTCCTAGGATAGTCATGATTTTTTTTACTATTTACATATTTATGGTGTAACATATAAATCCTGTGTGCTTGTCATTTTCTACAAGTTGATTTACACCTTTGGAAGGCAGGAAAAATTAAATAAAATTAGTTTGTTGTGTAATTTAAATACATGTTCATATAAAAGTAGCAATTAGCCTTAGGATCTTTTGAATTTTTTCTTCTAGTTGTTCTAACCATCTAAAACAAGTCTTCAACCTCGACAATTAAGAATCCATCATGGTATCTTTGTGATCATTTTGATTTCGTTGATAATTATCCTTTTTTGGATTGCTTGATGGGTATGTCAAGCACTATTGGGGACAATGAATGGGGGGTGTTGGAAAGGGCTCAAATAAATTGATTCCTTTTTAATAAAAGTCATTGGTCTTTGCTATCTTTTTAAGAACATGAAATATTCTAAAAATTTCAATTGCTGTGATTTAAAATGATATTCATTGATGGAAAGAAAAAGCCATGGTTCCAAGAAACAATGTAATAAGCGTGTACTCTATGACTAACTATTCCACAAGACTAAATAATCCTTTTTGACTGTGACATGCAAAACTAAAAAAAAAGCACTTGTTAGAGTCTCTACAAAAGAAAACTAGGGGCCTCAACACAACTACTATTCAACCCCAACAAACACCATTTTGATTTACCTTGAATAATAAACAATAGTTCAAATATGTAAGGATCTCCATTAAACAAAGTCAAGGCATCTCAATACTTAAGGTAAAATATTGCCATGCATTTTGTGTTTTCTTTGCCTTTTCCTCCCTTCTGCTATAAATAATTTCTCAACTTATGTTTGAACTATACAAAATACACTAGTGAGGACATAGAAAGAGATATTATAAAATTGCAAAATATAAAATTACTTCTCTAAAACCTAGATTAAGGCATTTTGAAGCTTAGGTGGGGTGATAAAACCATCACAATCTTTGTCAAAAACATAGAATGCTTCTTTCAACATCCCTTTCTATGACAATTGTGATTGTTATTTTCAAACATAACACAACTTGATAGAAAGCAAGACAATAATTAGAGTTCTAAAGCTGCAAATTTATAGATGTGATACTAAACTGATCACTGCTAAAATTGATGATGATGCTACTCTTAGTAAGTTGACAATGCTATAACTGATATTCTTTAAAAAATCAATTTGATAGAATGCAAGACAATAATCACGGTTCTAAAGCTGCAAAAATGTAGAACTTTTATCTTTTCTAGCTAGAAACTAAAAATCAATAGCAAATGAAATATCATTGTCTAATGCATGCCCGACTGTCAAGACAAAGTCATGTAAAAATAGTGCTTTTATACTTGTGTAGATTACAAATAACTAAAGATAGAAGATAGTAAATTATTTCTGATACTATCTCAACAATCTTATAAACCAAAAAGACAGATATTGTGCATTGTTTTCCACATGCTTACAAAAGAAATTCTTGCAATGCAAGGTAGGGAATGTAGCTACACTGCAACCCTTGTTAATAGATTCTTGTTACCTTAAAAACTTGATTTGAACATGTGTAATGGTGAAAAATATATATGCTAAATTTTTAGCATTTACTTTGGGCTCATTTTAATTGGTTTGTTCTTAATGTCATGATTAATAAATAAGTGGTATGTTTTTATATAAGAGGTGGAAAATAATTTGAACTTAACTTGATTCAATCTACACATGTTTACAAGGATGGGTTTTGATCTCTAGTTTACTCATTCTTTTAATTGAGTTATATTTGCAAGCACGTCAAATGAAGTTGGTCCATTTTCATAGTGTAGAAATGATCCCATTGTTGAATTAGGTCCGGACAACTGAGGGGGGGGGGGTGAATCAGTTGTCACACAATTTAACCTTTTCTACCTTTAATCTTCCTTTACAACTTATAATCAAATCAATGATGCAAACATTTCGGCATTAATCAGTAACACACGAGCAGAAACATAAATAACACACTTGACACTAAGATTTTTGACGTGGAAACCCAGTTAAGGGAAAAACCACGGTGGGGATTAACCCACAAATATTATACTCTATTAAAAGTATTACAATGGGGAATGCACATGCATTCGAGCTCACTGCCTAGAGCTCACTACTCAAAGAAGGCTCACTGCCTATAGGAAGAAGAGTTCCAATAAATTTGAACTGATATTTAGCATCTATCAATGTTGGAGTTCAGTTCCGGTTAAGCATAGAAAACTGACTTGACACACTTCATCCTTACTTTGCTCCTCTTACTGCTCTGCTAGCATCTGAACTTTTGATCTCTACTTCTTTTTGCAATTACACCATAGTCGCAACACACACACACCAAAATCATCCATATCCATCGGCTATATATATCCGCATCCTGAACTTTGATCACTTTCCAGTCGGCTTCAAGAATACTTGGAGCTTTATTGAATACTCTACTTTGTCGGCTAGATCCATGCATAACTTGAGACGCGGACCAAAACTTGCACTCACAAATCATCAAACAGGTCGGCCACTATCATTGGTCATCACTACTTACCCAATCAACAACTTCCATACATCCGAAACCAATATCATTTAAAGGTCCCCTGTTCTTCTTCTGTCTGCTCTGTCAAACTGAAACCTGATACTCAGAAGCTAATATCTTTTGAGTCCTTCATCACTGGAGGACAAAACTTTGGATTTAGAGTGTCTTGACAATGCTTACAACTACCTCAGATCCGTAGTAAACCATGCCTTTCCACTGGAGAGATCCAGACCAAGATACCGGACCCTATCACCTACTCTGCTCCTCACTACCTAGACTTAGACAAATTTTGATTCTGACTTCCGGTGTGAACAAATTGTGTTATGCGGATGATTAGGATGATCTTAGTTGCCATCAATGACAACACCTATCAATGCGAAGCAGTGTCTCTTGCCAACAATCCCCCCCTTTGGCATTGATGGCAACACTTAGTGAAAAATTACTGTCTAATGTAGCTCCCCCTTACTCTGTACACTTGTGCTTCTCTATTAGTTCTGAAGCTCCCCCTTTGCTAGATTCCTCATTTTTCACTGCTCTTCACTCCCCCTTTTACATCAATGGCAAAGGGTGGGGTCTCAAGCCAAAATTCTCCAGAAATTCTGTATATACTGCCGCATATGTACAACTAATCATTAAGTTCTATTTACATAAACTTGAGAATGTTTGCAAAGCTAGTTTTTATTTGCACAAGTTCAGAGGCCCAAGTACTCTTCATTCCATCCAAAATTGAGATGTGCCCACTCAACAAAAATGAATATGCTTCTGCCTTTGATAGATCTGATGGATCACTAGTCTATACTGCAGTCTGAGCTTCAGATAGGGCATTATACATTGTCTCTAACTTAGGGGCAATCAATCCCTGGAGCTCACACATTCTCTTCATAATGTTGCTTTTCTCTTTAACAAGTCTCTTTATCTCATCAATCAAGCTAATTACTTGACATTCCTAACTTATGGGTGAAATAGTTAGAGGATCAAAATTATTGGATAGATTTGACAATTTTAGTTCTTGTTCCTTTATCTTCTTCTCAATATCCTCACTTACTTTGGGCCAGGATAGATAAAATTTATATACATCACTTCCATCGCTTAGAGCATTTTGAACACTCTTTATACTGATAGCAAGTATAGTTCTATCATACCCTATTAGACTCTTAATTTCACTAAATCTCTTATCCAAAAACTCATTTCTGACTTTTGTCTCTGCAGACTTTTCAAAGGACTCAAAATGAGTATTTACAAAATTTACAAGATTTTTCAGATGTTTGAAGGGGGAATCAGATGGACTCTTCTGGTAGGAAGGTATTAACTTTTCCAAAATTCTGATTGTAAGCCCCAGTAGTTCATTGTCCTCCATGTGGAACTTTAACATCTTTTCTCTAGCCTTTACTTGGGTGAATGATGTTGTTTTCATCAATTAAATTGGAGAGAGAGCATCTGGATTGGCTAGACCTTGGAGTAGTTCAGGCTTGATCAAGCTCAATCATTTCTTTTCAAGAAGACTTTTCACTGCATCTGTAGTGACTCTTGCAACATTTTCTTAACCATCCTTTTGTTCATCAGATTTCTCAATATCTACTTTAGGTTCTGCTTTACTTTTCTTTGCGTTCTCTGCAGAGGGACTCTTTCCTATTTGTTCACCACTTGCTACCTGATTTGGAGGGCTTTGTGAAGTAGTAATATTATCTTCTTTTCTTGACGGGTCAGGTGGATTAGGAGTATCTCCTGCATCAACTACTTTATCCATCATTTTTGTATCATCTTGATCTACTTGTTCCACTTCCAGAACAGAGGCTTCACCCAAATCAGATTGTTGCTCAATGATGTACTGTTCTTCACCATCCAGAACTTCTTCTGTGACTATGGGAAATTGTGCTTTTTCAATGCTTTCAAAAGAATTTCTTGAGTTTCTTTAACCATTTCACTTGTTTCTCCAAGCATGAGTTTGTTCATTCTCTTTTTGCTTCTAAAGTCATCTTTGACTTCCTTGAATATCATATCTATTTGATCAGGTGAAATCTAAGGGCACAAATTTATTATCTCATGTTCCCTGATTTCCATGTCCTTGATCTTGGCATTTTCTTTTCTCAACTCCAAAATATTTGCCAGACTTTGTGGCAACTCAGAATTTATCTCAATCAGTGCCTTTTTGTAGATGTTAAGATATCTGATGGTTCCTTCCTCCAACACCCTTTTATCCACATCACTGCATTCATCATAGAATTCAATCATGGGTTTTAGATTACCATCTATAGTGACTGACTTTATCACATCCTCCAAGGAAAGTGTGGGCTTCTCAACATATTCCTCATATGCTTCTGTCTTTTTCTTTTTACTAGCCCTTTAGCTTCCAGAGGATTTTTCTTTGGTTACTTTTGCAGCTTTTGTTCCGATGGCCTTTACTTCCTTGATTTCAATGTCAGAATCTGTATCTTCTTCTTCTTCTCTTATGCTTTCATAGGTCCGGGATGGCTTTGTTTTCTTCCTTTTCTCCCATTTTCCAGATGATTTTGCTTCCAGTTTTGTAGTCTTAGAAGGAATAGGGGCAACAACAGAGCTCCTAGTAGTTCTTGAAGTGGAAGAGAGTTCCATCAGAGCATTTGTTTGTTTCTTATCTTGTTTCTCTTTCTCAGCCTTTTCAGTTCTTTCTCTGAGTTTCCTCACAACCTCCTTAGTTAGGCCCAAATTTTTAGCTAACTGCTCAACTTCTTTCCTTATTGTCTTATTGGTTTTAGGTTCTCTGAGATCAGTATGTAGTTTTATATTCAAATTTTTTTCATCTACTTCATACCCCATGGGCATGATCCAAGCAGTTATGGGTTCCACTGCTTCCATTAGATAGTGATCAATATCAACCATGAAGCATATTTCATTTTTGTACTTCTCAATAATTGATTTAGGGATTCTTTCCCTTAAGTGCATCATACTCTAAAAATTCTTGAAGTAACCCCATATTGCAATTTTTTGAGCTTTGAAATCACCAATGCTATGAAGATGATCTCTGATCTGAATGGCAACTGGCTCATCCTTAGTCCAGTGCACACCTTTTACCCCAGGTACCTCATTCATAAAGTAAAAGAATAGACATAGAACCAATGTACCATACTTGAAAGTGTTTTTCTTATCTTTCTTGATTTTGTTTAAATTTTCAATCAGTTGATTCTGTAGTAATTCACACAAGTCATAATCAGTATTTTCCTTTAGCATCTTGTATGCAACATATATGGCTATTCTAGAAACATAATTTTCTTTGCTCGAGTGATAAATGTTGTACCCAATCACCATGGAGGTGAATTTGACATACAGTTCTATAATATCATTAATGGTCATTGCCATTCTCTCAAACTTGGCACCGATAGCATCAGTCACTGTTTGTTTTTTCACAGCTTCTAGCATGGGCAATCCTCCAGTTGAGTTTAACCCAGTTACAATTCTGATAGCATCCTTGGTAATCTTGAATGGTTTTAACAACCAAATGAATTCATCATGCATCCGACTCAAAACATATCGGACCCATTCATCCTCATCAAATGTTGGAAACCCCATAATTTGAATAAAGTGTTTATCTTGTAGTGCCTTATACTCAGGTTTAAGTTCATGATTTTCATCCCTGAGTTGTTTCTCAAACAAGTCTACATACCTTGAATCTCCAAATTCATCTATGTTTGCATGAATATAAACCCTAATGTCTTCAACATGCAGCACAACATATAGAACACTTGAAAAAACACCTAACGGATTGACTTCTATTGATTTGTGAGGATGCTTCTTAAATTTGGGTCGAGGCCTTTCAGTAATGCTAACAACACGAGGAGTAGCCATCTCAATAGATTTCAGATTCAAGGCTTTATAGAGAGGTACCTTTTTCTTTTGTAGGGTTAGGGTTGATCAGTTGCCGGTTGAATTTGCTCTTTGTGCCTTATCTCTGGATTCACAGCTTGAATGCTCTTCTTCTTGTTTCCTCCGAATGCAAAGTGATTCAAATGAGTGACCAAGTGACCTTTTATCTTTTGCAAAACCTAATTTGGCACTGCAATAAATGCGTTTCCCTAACTTTGTCCGGTTACTCTAATTTTGACAGTTCTTCATGAAGCACTCTGCAAGTTTTCATATCAACATCCTTTCTTCCGGAAATCCTTCCAAAGGTTATGAACCAATTCAAAATATCCTCTTTTATTGTGCCAAATTCAAGCACCCACTTACTGACTGGGGGAATTTGATGTTCAATGCAGCTCCCCCTGAGCCAGAGCTCCTGACTTAATTCCCAGAGGAGTTGTCAGCACCAGATTCTGATGTGGACCCATCACAATTGGTTATTGTATCTTTCTTTACCCAAATCTTGTTCATTTTGCTCCGTATCTCATTCACATCAATTTTTATTTTGCCTTTGTCTTGTCTCTGTTCATCTAGTTTTCTGTTTACAAGACCTCTTCTTCCATTGTTTCTACTTTTGAGAGTCTTGCAATATGACTAGATTTATTGCAATTAAAGCACACAACATTTCCTTGCTTATGAACTTGATTTTCTCTTGATCTAAATTGATTAGCCATGTGTCCAAACCCATTACAAGAAAAATAGTAACCATTGAAAGAATTGCCAATTCCTCTATTGTTAGCATTATTCATTATCATACTTCTGCATTCATTTGATCTATGACCATACCTCTTACACTTGAAGCATTGACCAGAGAAGGATGGACCATTTTGATTTACTGTACTTCTACAATAAGTAGGTCTATGACCAAATTTATTGCAATTAAAACAATTTCCATTGAATGATGGATATCTTTGAGAATTAGGCTGTCTTACCAGAGGTTTTTTAGTTCTGTTTCTTTTATTCCTTGGTTGAAAATTTCTTTGTTCGGATCTAGAGCTTTCACCTTTCTCATATCTAAGATCATTCTTGTCATTATCCTTTTTCTATTCTTCAATTAGTGCTTCAAGTTTAGCTGAGCTTATCTTGAACTTCTCCTTATACTCATTTGCAATTTCTAGGTCATGTTTGAGAGTGATAACCTGTCTCTCAAGTTTTCTCTCATTGTTTCTGCTTTCTTACAGATTAGATTCTAGGAGACCAGCCATTCCATCCAATCCATAGCATTCTTCAGTTCTCTCTTTTAGATTTTGCTTCATTTCTTCTTCAGTTTTCTTCCTATCTTCAATTTCCTTGGTCAGTCTCATCGCCCTAGTTTCCATCTCATGTTTTAGGATAACAACTTCTTTAGCTAACTTTTCACATTCCTTTGTCTTCCCTTTTAGGGCCTTGTCTTCCAGTTGAAGAGGTTGCTCCTTTCCTTTTGTATTGGATTTGCTCAATTTTTCTTTTAAAATCTCAATGAAGTTTTCAGCCTTTTTGAGGTTATCTTGCAGCTCTTGGATTTCTACCATGGACTGTTCAAGATCATCTAGGGCGAGATTAAGTTGCCTTTGAAGGTTATATTCATCCATTTTTACTGACTTCCCAGATCTTCCTTAAGCTGTTAAACTTTTCAAAAGGAACCTTGCTCTGATACCAATTGTTGAATTAGGTCCAGACAACTGAGAAGGGGGGTGAATCAGTTGTCACACAATTTAACCTTTTCTACCTTTAATCTTCCTTTACAACTTATAATCAAATCAATGATGCAAACATTTCAGCATTGATCAGTAACACATGAGCAGAAACATAAATAACACACTTAACACCAAGATTTTTGACGTGGAAACCCGGTTAAGGGAAAAACCACGGTGGGGGTTAACCCACAAAGATTATACTCTATTAAAAGTATTACAATGGGGAATGCACATGCATTCAAGCTCACTACCCAGAGCTCACTGCTCAAAAGAAGGCTCACTACCTACATGAAGAAGAGTTACAATAATTTTGAACTGATATTTAGCATCTATCAATGCTGGAGTTCAGTTATAATTAAGCATAGAAAACTGACTTGACACGCTTCATCCTTACTCTACTCCTCTTACTACTCTGCTAGCATCTAAACTTTTGATCTCTACTTCTTTTTGCAGTTACACCATAGTCGCAACACACACACACACCAAAATCATCCATATCCATTGGATAAATATATTTGCATCCTGATCTTTGATCACTTTCCAGTTGGCTTCAAGAATACTTGAAGCTTTATTGAATACTCTACTCTGTCAACTAGATCCATGCATAACTTGAGACGCGGACCAAAACTTGCACTCACAAATCATCAAACAGGCTAGCCACTATCACTGGTCATCACTACTTGCCCAATCAACAAATTCCATACATCCAGAACCAAGATCATTTACAAGGTCGCCTATTCTTCTTCTATCTGCTCTGTCAAACTGAAACCCGATACTCAGAAGCTAATATCTTTTGAGTCCTTCATCTCCAGAGGACAAAACTTTGGATTTAGAGTGTCTTGACAATGCTTACAACTACCTCAGATCTGCAGTAAACCATACCTTTCCACCGGAGAGATCCGGACCAAGATACCAGACCCTGTCACCTGCTCTGTTCCTCACTGCCTGGACTTAGACAAATTCTAATTTTGACTTCTGATGTGAACAAATTGTGTTATGCGGATTATTGGGATGATCTTAGTTGCCATCAATGACAACACTTATCAATACAAAGCAGTGTCTCTTGCCAAAACCCATGATTATTAAATTCAAATTTAAAATTTGGACCTAAGCCAATCCCTTCCCAACTAATTGTTCAAGTGTGAAATGTGATAACTTGTGTGCTAGTCTATTGTATAAACATAAAAACTCTAATCCACCATTACCCAACCACAATCTCTCATTCCAATTTGCATTATCACTCAAGGAGCACCATAGCACATCATTGCATCATTTTCTTACATCAACATCTACACTTTATGACAAATTAGGCCTATTGCATAATTTGTTATTGTTTTTAATCTTTGCAACAACACTGTTAAAGAAAATCCTAGGGGTTTGACCTATGTAGAAGATCCTTTCCTAGTATACTCCTCAAAAATGTTCATCAACACTATTTATTTTAGAGATTCAAATTCTAGGAGGTAAGGTGAACAAGTATCGAGTGACTAGAACTTCACAAATCATTTCTGCATGTAATGGTCAAATTCATGTGCGGAATTTAGTTTTGCTTGAAGGTAGTTTATATCCAAATCATATCAAAGGTTAATGTTATATTTCTTCCTACAATAGATTAGCTAGATACACAAAATACAAAAAATAAATGTTGAAAATGAGAACATAATCATATTACACTATATCATTTGCCTCTAATTTGACAAAATCATATTACAGTATATCATTTGCCTCTCTGAGGGGGAAACCTCTTTTGAAAAAATAATCAATACAATATAATTCATGGATTACCCATTCTTCTATCTAAACCCTCTATTTAAACCAATAATACCCAAGAGAACTACCACTTCCCATGCCTGTGGGATAAACATACTTAGAAAAAAGGATGACTTAAAAAGCATACGTGTCTAATGCTTTTATTAATAAAGCTTGATATGGAAGTAAATAATTAAGAAGAAATAGTTAGGAATATAGATCTTAACATGCCCTCCCCTTTGAAAAGTTATCCTTAAATCTTGAGATGAGAAAATCATTGTTGCAATTGGAAGATGTGTCCCCACATGGCATCTTTTGGTTGTATACCATGTCATTGGATGAAAAGTTTTATGGTGTGGTTGTAGAGTTAGTGTGATTAGCTATCGAGGATAGACTCAGGTGTCAGGAGAATAGATCCTTTTGTATCCAACTTAGGTAATGTAGATTAGGTATGAATCAATTAGCCAAGAAATTTCTTCAAACAAGAAACATGGAAAATTGAAGGGAGCTTTGAAGAGAGAGGTAGCTCCAAGTTGTAGGCAACTAAATCATTCTTCTACAAAATTTTATAAGGCCCATAAAAATTGGGGGCTAGATTTTGATGAGCCTTCATCTTCAAGGATAACTATTTGTATGGTTGTAGGCAAAGAAAGACCATATCACCAATAGCAAAAGTGTGCTCTAAATGATGTTGATCAACCTATTGCTTCATGCAGTTCTATGCTATGGTTAGGTTGTCCTTGAGGGTGTGGAGAACGGTGTCACGCATGTGAAGGGAAATATCCATTTTATGTACTTTGGAATAGTGTGGTATATGTCTAAAAATATGGTGGAGATTGACCATACACTTCATCTTGGTTATTGTGTGATAAGTGATATTATACCACCATTCTCCCAATGGTAACCATTTGGTTCAATGATGTTGATATGAAGTAGAGTAGTGTAAATAGGTCTCCAAGAACTTATTGACAATTTTGATTTGGCCGTCTATTTGTGGGTGATATCTAGAAATCATTTTAAGTTGGATACCATGGCGCTAGAAAAGTTCTTGCTAGAAGTGACTAGTGAAAATAAGATCATGATCACTTACAACAGAGGTAGGTATGTTGTGTAGGAAAAATACTTGGTTGATGAAGGTTTGGGTAGTGGAGGAGGAAGAATTAAGATGGGCTAGGGCATACAATGGGGCATATTTGGTGAGTCAATCTATCACCACCAGAATGATTGATTTCATAGTAGACTTTGGAAGTCCTTCGAGGAAGTAAATGGAAATGCCAATCCACACACAAATAGGAATGGAAATGGTTGAAGTTGGATTGGGATAACAATAGTTTCACCTTTATTATATTGATATATCTTGCATTTTTCCATAAATTATTTGATGTTCATTTACATACCTTCCCATAAAAAATTGTAGTGAAGTCATTCCTATGTTTTGAGAAACATAGAGTGACTACTAGATGGTGTGGCATGGAACTTAGACAAAATTATCTATTACAAAATCAATTGAGAAGCCAACACTGAATGACCCTATACCATAAATAGGATCCATCCCATGAATAATTAGGCTTTAAAGAGGCATGATTGAACACCCATTGGATGAGTTGTTGAAGGTGACTATCTTATAGACATTCTCTACATAAGTCATTAGCTAGACAAGGGTGGGCATTAATAAAGCACTTAGAGCTAGACGATTTCAAATTGAAATGATAATGCATCTACCACAATATTATCTTGTCCTTTTAGTAGGTGATCTCATAGTCATAACAAAGCAATTTGGTGACCCACTTCTATTACCCTAGGGAAGAAAGTCACTATTTTAAAAAATACTTGAGGTTGTGATGGTCAGTTCCAATGTAAAAGTGTGCTTTGACAAGGCGTGGATGCCATTTGTTGACCTCATGAAGAATGGCTAGCATCTCCTTATCATAGGTGGAATGGGTGAGATTTTTGCCCATGAGGACCTTACTTGTGAAGGAAAGGGGCCACCCTTTTTTGCATGAGAACAACACTCAATCCAAATCTTGAAGTTGCACTTTCAATGATGAAGGTTTTGGAGAAGTCAAGCATAGAAAGAATAGGTGTATTGCACACAACTTGCTTAAGTATATAAAATGTTGCTTCTATAGTGTCGAACCATTGGAATGAATCTTTTTCAACATAGCTATGAGGAGGGCTACAATTTTTCCATAGTCTATAATGAAATAACTTGCACAAGTTAATAATATAGTAGGAAATATGAGGTGGTTATTGTCTTTGGTGGAGGTTGTGATCCCCCTAGTGGATCCTCCTCTTGTGTAGTTTGTTCCTTGTGCTTGGTGGTTTTGTTGTGTCATGATGGGATGGATTTGAGGTGGTTTTCACCCTCATCCTATTCCATGTGGTTGCAATAGTGTGAGGTTATGGATTGACATCTGACCTTCATCATGGAGTGAGCTCCATTCTCTTGTAGGATTGTCATGGTGGCCTTGTCACATGATTGGTGAGTCTTTTGCTTGTGTCTTCTTAGTGTGTTTGGAACCTGAGTAGTCACTGTGGTTATTTCACATCTTGTTCTAGAGTGTTGTTATGGGATTTTGCAAAAATTCTAGTGCGTGATTGTGTATTTAGGACATGTGAATGTCACAATTACATCACAAAAACTTTGTTCATCCTATTTTTTCCCATTAATGTCCTAGTGTAAAATCTAGGGCATTAAACCTAGCGCATCCATAATGGAATAAAAGGTAGAAGAAAAGACTACCTATGGTCCTCTTAACTTATAAAAAATCAATAATATGGATTTGTTTTCAAATTTATCTTTCCCATAACCTACCAATTGAGATCTCAAAGATTTAAACTTAACCAAATAATCCTCAATGGAAGGAAATGCATCAAGAGAAAGAGATGTCAATTCTATTGCTATTTGCAAAGCATGAAATTCACTAACTTTTCCAAATAGGTCTTTGTACTTATCCCATACTTGCTTAGGTGTTGTATAATCCTCAACATGGAACAACAAGATGCTAGAAACATATAAATCAATCAAACCCATAGCCTCATCAAGTTTGTTCCTATGATAAAATCTTTCATATTCCTTAGTAAACTTAGGTTGATTATCAGTCAAGGTAGACCATAAACCCTTAGATAGGATTAATTGTTGCATCTCAATTTTCTATGAGTGATAGTTATGGGGAGTGAGGATTTCAAATGAATTAGAATCAACCATGAGAGAAACAAACACCAATAGAGAAAAATAGAGAATCTACAAAACCACAAGATTACCCCCCCAAATTCATTTAATCAAAGATCCCCCACAACAAATTATTAATTTCGGTATTTTATACTTAGTGCAATTATAATTGCCATTAGCCAAAATAGAAAAGGGGTCTTGATCTTACTACATGTAGATGCCAAATTAGGCTACAAATTGAAAGTACAATTTTGTTGCAGAATGGGATTAATCTAATTACATCACTGATAAGTACATAAAAAATTATGCACTTTCAAAAAAAATTGCACTAAAAATGTTAGTATATGAGCCCAAATGGAGCCTTAAAAGTTCCTATAATGAGAAATACTTAGCAATAGTTGTGAAAATCTATAATTTCTAGAAAAACTAGACATCAAAATCAAAAACTATCTACACCACTACAAGCCTATAAAATGTTACCCCAAATCAAAAAACATTCTCACAAAAGGATCTCGTATGACTGAGAATGAGGCCTCTGAAGTTGAGCACCAAAAATCAAAATTCCAACCATGAGGGTGGCTTGCTATGAGGAGGAAGATACTGACATCAACATGATGTAGGATGAGATCACCTGATAGAATATACTTGGATGATAGAATATGCCTTGTAGAAGCTAAAATTGCCAACACTTTTTCAAAAACCACCTTCTATAATTAGAAACCACTATCTTAGATATGGAAATCACCTATCTTTTGTCAATAAACTACTTTTTCAGGCCTAGGGGTGGTCTTTCAGGTACACAAGCTTTCATCAGGCTAGATCGAGGTGCTGAAGGGCTATTTTAGGGGAATATTCCCTTGACATTCTTTCCTCTAGGTTTTTAGACTATCGCTGACCAGTCTGTGTTGGGGACTATGCCACGTGGTGCCCACTAACGTGTGCTAGTACTCTGCATATGGTTTATGTAGATAGGGTATGACAATACCCAAAATTAAAAGAAATCCATAGAATAATAACCTACAATAAATCTATTAACCAATGAAAAAATAAATTACTCAATAAATAATAAATAACAATCGGTGATTAATGCCCAATGAAGATTTTGACTATGACAACACTACATAGATTCTACAAAATATTCTATGATGGTACTACAACGATATGATCCATATGGCTGGGAGGGTAGAATTTTCTTTGATGACTTGGGGTAAAAGTTCCCAAATCTAACAAATTGACAATTGATCCTTAGGTTCTTAGGCCTTCTGGATGTGATGACAAGGTCAGATTTGACCCCAAATGCTCCAAAAATGTGGTTACCTCCTAGATCTGGCCACCACATCCCAACTTCAAACCCTTGTAGATCGGGCTTCCAATGCCCAATGTGGACAAATCAAAAGGCTAAAGTAACTTTCTTGGACACCCTAAAGTTAATGGTGAGCTCATATTTGTACCAACATGCTCCTAAATGAACCTACAATACAAAGCCACAAAGAAGAAATCCTCCCAAATATGGTAATTTCTATCATTTTTCAATGATTCTCTAGGTCATCATTTGATGTAAGAGAAGAGCATATTCAAATTTTTAAGAGAAACCAAGATTTGCAACCTAGATCTCTCAAAAAGGCTAAAAAGAAGCAATCCTACAAGATTTGATACCATGGAAGAGTTGGTATAGAATGATCTATACCATGCAATATTTGGCTATGGAGGTAGCTACCCAAGGTCTAAGACCTTCAATAAAAGCACAAGAGAGACATAACATGAAAGAATAATTCTATTCTATCAAAGGATGTAAATATGAATACATGATGTACATCAATAAACATCATGCATTGTTATATTGCAATGAGAAGCCCTTGGTTATATAGGCCAAGGTGAGACATAGGAAAACATAATATTATGACAAGTATCATAATCATATTACATGAGACACAAAGAGATAACCATCCTAAGTGTGCTCTAAATAAACTTAACTAGACAAGTGTGAAAATGACCTAACGAGGAATCAATTAGGTAATATACCCCATTCACACCAACAAAATGAACCACAAGTATAAATAACATATTGATCAAAAGAGGAAACATAAGGAGTGTGAGATTTGGAATGAAGTGATGGTTCATCTAAGGAAATAAATATGTCCACAAGGGACATATAATAAGTCAAAAATAAAGAGTTTGGCCCTTACATAATTGTTATCAAATTTGATTCAAGAAATGCATATTCAAAGGAAGCAAAGACACAAAATACACTTTCTCACTAATCTATGAGAGGAGGTATGTGTAAAAAAATAGATCATACAATTACAAGGAAATAAACATGAAAGCAATATACCATAACACAATGATTTATATGGGGAAAACCCTTTTAGGAGAAAAACTCACACTCCAAAGTAACTCAATGTATTATTTAGTAATCAATGGTTATAATACACTTGCAGAGTCTAAAATTATAGAAACATAACTGCAACGCCCCAAGCTTATGCTCAAGACATTAATGGACAAAAACTGGATGAACAAATTTTTCATGATACAAAAGTGGCATTAAGCAAACCACACAACACTCTTATGTGGCTAAGGTGTCATAATAACTAATGGTGACATACTTTGCATGCACACCAATGCATGATTCCAGGTGACATAAACAAAAGACTTAAAAACACCATGTGACAAAACACCATGGTTGGCATAGAAAACAAGACAAGGAGGAGAGTCCAAATTTATAAGGTCATTGAGAAACCCTTACAACATCCCTACTAGACCACCCCTTAGCTTCCCAAAACTACAAAAGGAAAAATAGGTCAAAACTACCAAAGTTTCGACTTCAGGGAAGACCTACAAAAATTTCCAACTTCTCCTCCACCATGAAACTTGAATCGATAGTTCAGACTTGCATTTTAGGTTTCTTACCTGAGCTGCAACTAAGATTAACACTACCTTAGACTTCAACTTTGGGATGCAACTTGCAACCAACAACACCCATTCATGTTTCAAGAAATAAGTACAGTTTGCATTTTGCAAAGTGTAAAGACTCTCTGAACCCCAGCCTTAGAATGACTTCAAACCTTGGGGATCAATTGCAACGTGCACTTTGAACTTTGGGTCTGAGAAGAAATTCACAATGTGCAAAAGCCTAGTGAAAGTTCAAAACATGACATCATCAACAATTTAGGTTTTGAGGTCTCACATGCAGTTTCAACTTGCAAAGTGTTGGTCAACTCCAAAATCCAACTTCCTAGATAATTTAGACTCTAGAGACCAATTGCAACTTACACCCTGTGATGTGTATCAAAAATTTGAACTTTGAACCACTTGCACTTTAGGTTTTGGGGTCCAATTGCAACTTACAACTTTGGACTAGCAACCCATCCTGCACTATATTTTGAACTATTTTTCTAACTTGCAAATAGAGAGTAGGAAAAACACATAAGGCAAGGAAAACAATGAGGTCTACTTCTCACACTCGATGAGGCATAACTTCCTCGATTTATGACCTATTACAAAATAGTTTCAATCAAATGCTCATGGAAACATGGGATTTGACTTGGCCACATGAGAGCATCTTGATGGACATGGTTACTAAGGAGCAAGGTGGAAAGTGAATCTCACTTCTACAACATAAAGAAACTAACTATAAAACCAAACATAATGAAAGCACTACAAAATCTTGTACATGTTTGACACCAACATTGACACATGCCAAAGCAAAGATAGGATCATCACCACCTATATGGGTGGAATGCAATCCAACAACAAGGCAACTTAAACATAATTACAACATATATAAAAGAGGACTCTAACATCCCAAATTAATCATTTCAACACATAGGATAAATATTACAACATGATAATTTCCTCTCAACACAAGAATCAAATTCTAACTAAATGAGATGAAAACATAATTACAAGATAGAGGCTACTTCCCAAACATGGAATGATTACGCTCCAATATATAAATGATACAAATAATATAATAATATATCGATAATAAGCCACACCAAAGGTGCTCCAATAACTACAAAGAAAAACACAAAATATTAAATTAGGAAGTCTTCTAGCTCCTAAGAGATCTTCAAGAATGGACCAATGGGGAATGCTACCCACCTCCCAACCATATTACCATCATCAAGTGCAATAGATTCTATCCACTCTAGGCAGCCCCCAAGCTACAGATAAGAAGATCATGGATACACCACTATCAAGGCCAAGGCTTACACACATATAAAGAATACATGGCAACACTCACACCAATCAATACACACAACATCACATATGGTAACTCATGTCAAATAAAATCATGTAAGATATCATGTGGCACAAATGCCAATCAATGCATAATAACTAATCATAAATCATGTTGAATACAAAATTTGACGACAAGGAAGGATGAGGATCCTAAGAGTACCCGACAAGGAGTGTCATCACAATGGCATGACAGTTGTGTGGATCTAGGAGGAGAACTTCCTCATACAAAGTTACTCAATGAAATTAACCAAATTCCATGATTTATGGCATCACAACCAAGATGAATCCATCCAAGGCATTCAACCAAGGTGCAAGCATCTTTATTAATCATTATTTTATTATCCTAATGTATATTACATTATCACTTAATTAAAGATATTCCCTCACTCAATCTTCACGTATCACTCTAGATCACAACAAGTAGCGAGAGCCCACTCCTTTCCTACTCTATACCTCAATCCTAACAATCCAACACTCCAAATTCCCATTTTGGGTGTGGCATGCAAACTAATACAAAAATTCATGACACATTGCCAAAAGATTCAAAATAAAAAAATAATAATGAGACAATTCATTTCACAAATTAAATCATTCAAATGAGTCTTAAAATGCAAATTTTATAATTTTCTTACATAGTTTGCAAAACCATAAAATTCTCCCAACTCCATTAATAGCATCACATGCAACCTTCAAGAATCTATGCAAATCTCTAACTTTTGAAATAAAAGAAATTTCTATGAAAGTACCCTTTTGATAAAAGAATGTACAAAAATGTTTCCATGCAACCATTTTTTCTAAAATTCAAAACACATGGATTTTACAAAAAATTCCATAACTTGGCCTCAAAATGCAAGTTTTCAAAAATTTAAAAATATAAATTGAAATTACAATTTGCAATCCTAAATCAATCCTATAGAATGGTGCCGTATGACTCCACCTAATGTGGGCATGGTAAGAGGACAAATTTTCATTTTTAAAGCATTTTAAAATAAAATATTACCTCTTTCCAATTTTTCAAACGATGGAGGAAACCCTCCTCAAGAGCAACACACCCACTCATGCAAGTGAATTTCCATTCCCAAGCAATCCCACTCCAAGCACCATCAATTCGAATCTCACTTCAAGCAATTCCATCCATAATTTCTATCCAAAATCTATTTTTTCAAAAAGGGAAAGAGAGTGGGTTTGAGCATAAAAATGCCAAGTTGCAAAGTGAATAAAAAGTCTTCTCCTTCTCCTTTTTATTTTATTTTTCTTCTTTTCTATTTTCCTTTTCAAATATTTTCTTTTTGCCAAGTAACATATCAAAATAAACAAATCAATACATCTATTTAACCACCATCCAACTAATTTAATTCAAATAGATATTTTCCAAAAGTATGAAAATAAAGTTAATTAAATTAAATTGTATTTTAACTAGCAATTATATTACCAAACCGAATATTCTATTTCAAACGAATAATTGAATTCATATAATTATTTTCTACCATGAATATAATAATGCAATAAACCTTTTCCTACTAAGGCATAAATATTATCTTTTTCACACAAGCATTAACTATTTCACAAACACAAAAAACACACATTTTGAAATAAATTTAAATGCAATGCAAAAGATAAAATAAACACACACAAGGGACTCAACTGCACTTTATGAGTTTTCACAACATACAAACTCCAAAACCACCACCCATTCAGATATAGGTTTTCACAGGGATTCACAACATGAGGTTTAAGTAAGGTGAGATGGCTAAGTGCAATCCATTCCAACATTCTCCACATCCAACCATTCATCTAACACCTATAAATTTCTTGCACACTAAGGTCAAACATCGAGCGCACCTGCTCCACATAATAATAGCCAAGGCAACATAATCCAACCAACATGGTATAAATCATTGTAGACACCTAAAAATGGTCACGTCACTTCCCATCCTCTTCCGCTATAATTGATCAACTTAAATTAAGCAATTATCCCATTATTCGACCCATATATTAATTAAATAATATTTTATTATTTAATTAATATTCTCTCGTACGTTTCCATCACCCAAGATCATCTTATCTATATAATTCTTCTACTATAATCCTAGATAAATATTTATTTACCTAAGACTATAATTCCCCTTCCTCCAAAAATTAAATAAATATAACTATTTATTGAGTTCTACCTTTTGTTCATTTTTTATTACTTTTGGTAATCAATCATTAAGTTCTCCTAATTGTTTACACATGGATTAGTTTAATCTAAACTAGGATTACTTCCCCCCATGCTTCTAGAGGATACACTTGTCATAAAATGTATTGTTAACACCCAGATTTGCACCCTTCGCATGCAGCTGTGACACCTCATGCAACCTAGAGTAACATTGGAATGACCTCGAAGTGTGGGACCTTGCATTTTGAGGTTAGACCTCCAGAGAAGGCTGGTTCCTTGCTCCAAGCCTACTACTTAGAGCGATGATACTAAATCTAGTGCTAAGAGCTTACAGGGGAAAGAGTTAGAAGGAAGACTGAAAGGGAAAAGAGGTGATACACCAGATTTACTGAGCGATGGTGGATAAGGTAGAGACACAACAATGATTCTTTCACTGCTGAGGGGGAATTCACACAGGTTTAAGGCTGGTTTGAGGCTTTGGTATGAAGGTTAAACCTACAGAGGGGCCGTTTTACCCACAGAACAGACTAAAACTTCAAATGAAACACAGAAATTCAGAGATAAAAGAGGCAAAAATCAACATCTATTAATCATGAAAGTCCAGAAAACTGTTACAATGCAGAACATTTCATAGTAGAATTACACCCAATTAGTTGATTACACTCATTGGTGAATAAAGGAAGACAACAGAGGCCAGATTTAGGCACAGTGAGTCACATTCCCTTATCCTTGCAATTACACTAAGTGGACTGACTACAAAATTTTGGCAGCATAACAGCCCAAAAAAAAATACCATCCCCCCTTAAAAGAGATTTTACAATGTCTTGTATAGGCCAGACTCATGCCAGAAGGGCATGGAGTCGCTGAATCACAGAATTGAGGCCATAAATGTCAAAGGTAGGAAAGCACGGGTAGAGGCATGGCGAAGGGACAGGGGCCATGCCTCTGCCACGCCAACACGCAGAAAACCTCGGCCAGGACGCAAGAAAGGACGGGGCATGGAGAAAAAACCTCCAAAGTCATCATTCGTTGTGCAAGAAAGAGTCCTAAAAGGTAGAGAGCCCATACGCCATGAATGTGCCTGCAAAAATTCACCAACCCGAGCCACTGTGAGGAGAAAAACCCCTCAAAACTTTCAAGATGGCCGCTGAAACGTCTAATCGGCCAAAATATGCAAAGCCAGATTTGGAAATGAAAATTGGAAAATCCCCCCAAAAAACCTGCTCGAATGAAAGAGGAGGCAAAAACAAGCATTTTTGCCTCTTACAGCATGTCGAAATTCGCTGAAATGCGGAAGATATGGGCGGTCAAAAAATCTGGTCAACTGCCCATATATATCGCTTCTGCACCTGTGTATATATCAGCCTCTAAAAAATACTTCAGACTCTGTCTATGCATGCTTTGAAAACTTTGTATGTTTCCCTGCTCCTTGGCGCCAAAAGGCCTTTGTAGTTGCTCTTAAAATGCGTTTGAAAATGCCTTGTATATGCAAGAGCCTTTGCCATGTGGCACTTCCTGATTTGCCATTGTACCTGAAACTGGGACCCACCGCTGAAGAACTGCCTCCTCCATCAGCTTTCGGAAAGACCCAAAAACAAGTCGCCGATGCATCATGTCTGGTCGAAATCTCCCTTGCATATCGGCTTGTATATGCAAAGATACAAACAACTAGCACATGCAAACGTGCATTTTGCCCTTTGTAATCGTGGCTTGTATATGCATACAATTGCCCTTGTATATACAAGTCACGGACTCCAAACTCTTAAAAAGCAGATGGGAAACATTTTGAAATCCGGGTTGTATCTAACCTCCTTTGTATATCACTAACTTGTATATCGCAATACATAATCGCCCATATACAAGGCGGACCCGAAAAATTTAATAAAACAAGTTAAAAATGCAATTGGGTCCGGCTGGTATATAAACGTTTGTATATCGGCTTTGTATGTGAAAACATACAAAGCAAAATATACAAGCCACTGTTGCAAATATATCTCTGGCGAAGGTCCCTTGTATCTCTGATATACAATCAGCCTTGTATGTGCGCAGGCCCCCACCTCTTGCACATTCGGCCTTTGTATGTTTCTCTGTATGTTTCACATGTATGTTTCACTACATACAAGCAAAACATACAAAGAAACATACAAAGCCGAAATGTGCATTCCACTGTAGCAGATGCACCTGCATGTTTGAAAACCTTGTACCTTTTCGTTGCATGTGCAAACATACAACACAACATGCATTTGAAAACCTGATATACAAGAGGGAATATTCCTGCAATGCATCCCCTGTTTGTATATCTCCATTGTATGACCCAAATATACATGCAGACCCAATATACATTCAGCGAATATTCTGAGGATCTGCGATGTATATTCCATCCTTGTATCTGTCCTTGCATCCTTCCAGCGAATGTATATTTGCTTGTATGTTGAAAATACAAGGCAAACATACAAACCCTCCAAACATAAAAAAGGGGAAACCCGAAGAATATGCAATGGACGCACAATATACCTTGTATGTCTCACTTGCATCTCGGCCCTTTGTATATCGCCAATATACAAACCGGGAATATTCTCGAGAACCTGCGAAAGATTCCCTAAATGTATATGCACCTTTGGGGCTCGATATACATTCAGAAAATGCATAAAACCTAATTTTTTCAACATCTTCTAAGGCTGATGGATATCTGCAAGCCCGCCAAATGAACATTTGAAATGCATGTTGACCCAAACTTTGACCATGAATAACTTCTTTGTTTGGTCGAATTTCAGGATGATGTAAGAAGCAAACCTGCCTAATTTTTTAAGCTCTTTCCAATGGTCAGGTTTTTTTTTTAGGCAAGGTTTCATGGGAAAAAATGGCACCTTTGCTTATAGGGACCCTTTTAAAGGATTTTCAGGGAAAATATTAGGTTGACTATTTAGCTCTGAGCAGAGGAAAATAGGATAACATGTACATGCAAAGTGCATGTATGTACATGACAAGTGGTTCTTAGGAAGCATGGACAAATCTTTCATACACTTTTCCTCAAATATTAAATTCTCCACTTGTCCTCTCCCATGCAATTTAAAATTTAAAAAATCCAAACCTTACCTTTTCATTTAATATGGGTCCATACCTTCCATCTACCCATTCAATCTCAACCATCCATTAATCCCAAGACCAAGTCTCCAAGCTTGGATCCTCCTTGAATCATGGAGTCTCCCCTCATAAAATCTCCATTTAACACTTGTCATCCTGTCCTTGCTTGAGATGCCTCAAGCAATGAGATCCATTGATCTCAATTTTCAATCCTCACCCTATATTCATTCTCCCAAAAATCTATAAATAGATACACTCCCATATCATTTTCATCCACTTTTTGAATGCAAGTAGATGCTGCTAGTGTGAGCACTTGAAATATAAGCCATTTTTAACATAATCTAGGACACATCAAAGAGAATTCAAAGGTTTTAGGGTGAAAATTAGTTTAGTTTGAATTCTTCTTTCTTGTCTTATCATGAGGTTATAATTGTGGTTGAATTGAATAGGTAAAGCATGTTTTAGCTTGTTATTTGTGATTCAATCTCACTTGCATACAATCATAACATGATATCAAATTATCACACCTAACCATAAATTATCTATGATTAGCATGATCCAGGAATAAGATACATAATCAACCATAATTCATAATGCTGAAATAATAATAGCTATAACAAATATAGTGAAAACAATGAAGCTAAAACACTAAAATGATCTAACATATAGAGGAACAACACATGCATCCCATAATGCATAGTAAAAAATCCAATGCCAATACAAAACCTCATCAAAAACACCTTGATGGTCATACAAAACATCTCCCCAAAGGATCTCGATTACACCATCAGAAAATGTTGATGGCACAACAAACCTCATCAGTAAGTTCAATGTAACAACTCATAACACAAGAATCACATAATACACTAATGAAAAACTCAATACAACATATATCATATGAATCAAAAAGCACACAAGGCATGCACAAGAGTGGGCATTACAATAAAGGTACCTACAAAACTCACTATGAAACCTCCATCTCAAGCACCCAATAAATAGGATAAATAATACATGAAATCATCGAATGGTAATTAGGAAACCATGAGCTTAAACCACTAAAAATTTGGCACCTAAATCCCTAGTCAAAATCCACTTCCCAAAACACAAGATGAGTCTATACGATAGAATAACATATTCCTTACACCTATCATAATCTCATCATAATCCATGATGAGTCTAGTTTATGACTCATATTTTGTTAAACTTTATTGTCTATTTGCTGTAGCTATCTTGGACTTTGATGCTTTACTCTTGGTTTTATGTCATTACCCCCAAAACTATAACTTGTTGAGTATAGGTCATTTCTTATATCCTTCTATGGCAAAGACATGTTATTTGAACTATCTATGTTAATGTTGCATATGGTTAATAAATACTACTCCAAGGTGGTTTCAAATGAGCAATTATTTGTGTACTAACATTATTTTGCAGATATAATTGGCATCCATAAAGTGAAGAAGATTTTGCTGGATGGTCATTTACCATAAAAGTCAAAGGTGGTGGCCATTCAAATATCAAATGGAAGGAAAGCAACCGTTTTGTAACTAGTCTTAAATATCTGTTGAGCAAATTTAGGAGTTCTAGTTATGCTAAATCTGCATTGAAGCAACTCGCTTGACCAAATTTCCTTGCATGCGTAACTTCCTTCCACTTTCTATGTTTTTCCATAATTTGGCATCCTCTTATTTTGTTGGAGTTGACCGCCCTGCTAGTTAGTAGTCTTTCTTCTATAAATAAGACTCGGATACTCCTTTTGAGGGGTTGTTGATTATTCAAAGATTGTACTTGCACTATCTAGTTTTCAGTAATACAGTTATCATGTTCAATTGTACTCGTCCTTTTGAATGAATAAAATAAAGTTGTGAGTTTGCATTTCTGAGTTTATATTTGTTTTAGGGAATACTCATCCAAGGGGGCCCACTTGGTGAGAATTCCACCTTTTAGTTCAGTTGCATTTTCTGTTACGTATTTAGTAAATCTAGCATTGAATGTTCCTGCAACACTAGAATTCTATTATGTGTCTATTCCTGCAGCCAAAGCAGACATAGTAGTTTCCTGTCTGTTTGCCCATATTGTTACTTTGTGTTATGTACTAGATTCTAGAATAGCTGTTGGTTAATATTCAGTATTCCTGTTATTTCCTTTTTAGCAGTCTATCTTCAGCATTATGTTTTTCATAGCTATAGAATGAACATGGCTACTTTGAACTTCTTAGTGCACATACTGTGTTGACCCATTTCAAGTTCACGTCACTAGGTTGACAAGTGAAATGCATCTCCATATTGATTAAGATAGCTACTCAGTTTAGATGTCCAATCTCTGAGTTACAGTTTTAAGAGCTCAGTTGTTAAGTCATTGTAAGAGACCAACATTTTTGGTGCCGTTGCCGGGGATGGTGTCAAACTTAGAAAATTTTGGAGTCATCTTTTAGTATTGTTCCTTGCAATTTTTTCCCTGAAAATGTGTGTTAGTCAGAAAGAAACCATTTACAACCCATCAATATTTTTTGTGTGAGAAGCGGCTGGTACTGAGTATATTGCATGCATAGAGGTAGGATAAGAGATGCTTTAGGGAGATTCCTTACTAATGATTTAACTCACCCAGCAGAAGAAGCAGAAGTGAATCCTTTCCTTGATGCATTCCCTGATTTGAATAGCTTTGAAATCTCCTCTGAAGAACAAGATACCCCAAATCTAGTTGAAAATCCATTTGCCTTGATAGTAGGTCAAGCAGTCATGGCTGCCCAAAATGTGCCTAATCAACCACCATTTCCATTCCCGATTGCTTTACAAAATGAAGTGGATAATCTCAAGAACGTACCTGCTTAAGCTCTCCCCAAGTTTTATGGACTTCCAACAGAGGACCCAGACACCTTCTTGTTTGAATTTGATATCCTCTGCAGAAGCTATGATTACATTACTGATGCTCATAGACTTAAATTGTTTCCTACTACCATGAAAGAGGCTGCATTAAGGTGGTTTATGAGCCTAGGTAGTGATGTTGTAAATACCTGGGAAGAAATGAAAGATAAATTTCTTGAGAAATATAAAGACTACTGTAGGAATGGGGATATGAGAGGTGATGATGTTTTCAGAATGCATCAGAAAGAAGATGAGAGTTTGGAAGATTACATCTCAATGTTCTTGTTTTGTCTACAAAAGTCTCCTCATCATGCACTCACTGAGGACTCTCAGAAATTGCTTTTCCTCAGGGGAATAAGTGAGCATTGCATAGATGCTTTAGATTTAATGGGAGGAGGAGATATTACCCAAGTGTCTTGGGATGATATTAAGAAGTTGTGCCAGAATTATTCCAGAGCTGCCATGAAGAAAGGAAGAGGTTACCATTCCCTTGCAGGAAAAACCTCTACCAATGGAATCTCAAGGATGGAGATAAGCCACTTGCTATCTGATTTTAAGCAAGATATTATAAACAATATGGCCACCCAGTTGGATACACTCCAAGCAAAAAAGAAGCATTAAGAGGTTGAGGCAATGTTGGCAGAATATTGTCCTCATTGCAGACAAAAGAAGAGGGATTGCAGATGCAAGTTGGTAGCTAACATTGATAGCAAGCAGATTCCACCTAAGTTCAAGCCGATACAAGTTGAAGAGGATCAAGTCTTCTATGTTGCACAAAGAAGGCCATGGGCTCCAAGACAAGGTATGCCACCAAATCCATTATCATATGCTAGTCCACATTTTAATACTTATGCATCTGGTAATCAATGGCAACAACCATTTCCATCTAGTTATGGAGGATATCCACCTCAGCCTTGGAACAACCCTCAAAATGCTTGGCTAAATTACCAAAACCCTGCACCCTAGTGGCAGCAACCCCCAGCGAATTGGTAGTCACCCCCAGGGAATTGGCAGCAAACATCTCAATGGAGAGGAGGGCAGTAATGGCCAAATCAGACCACTAATTACATGCAAACACCTCCTCAGCCCCAACAAGTTGCCATAATGTCTCCACCTGCTAGCTCCAATTCAAATGCACCTAAACCCACTCAAATACCAGCTCAATCCTCACCCAACCCAAATAATAGACAACAACAATAGCCAATATATTCTGCTGATCCAAATCAATACCCTGCATATGCTGTGAATGTCAGTGATATACATCTGCGTTCAGGAACTACCTTGGCAGCTCCTTCAAGACCCGTCATTACTGAGCTTGCTAAGGAAGAAGTGGAACCTAACAAAACCCCCATTCAATCAGATGTGCCTAAAAATATTGAACCAATGACAGTCAAACAGACTTCCCAAGAACCACCATTTCCTCAAAGATTAGAAACTGTGAAACTAAAGGTAGTAGAAGAAGAACCCACCTTTGATATTCTGGACTAGTTGAAACATATATGTGTCAAGAAACCTCTATTTCAAGCCATAAAGGATGTTCCTATATATGGCAAAGCAATCAAAGAAGCATGCCTTAAAAAGCCAGGTAGGAAAAGGAAAGACCCCACTCTAGTCCATGTGGTGGGACAGTTAGCTGACATCATGCTCGGTAAAGTGACTATTCCTAAATATAATGATCTAGGAAGTCCTGTCGTAGGAGTTGTCATAAATGGAATCCAAATCAGAAATGCTCTGATTGATCTTGGAGCAGCCATAAATGTAATGACAAAGGATATCCTACAGCAACTGAATGTTGCTACTATGTGACCAACCCCTACTGTCCTGCAGCTTGCTGATAGCTCTACCGTTAAACCTGATGGGATAGTTGAAGATCTTGTAGTATCCCTGGACTCATGGGAATATCCAACTGATTTCATGATACTTTCCCCTAAAGCTACATTGGGGGGATACCCCATCATTTTGGGAAGGCCATGGTTAGCCACAACAGATGCTTATATTGGGTGTCGATAAGGAGATATGACTATCTCTGATGGAAGAAGCACTAAAACACTTGTTCTTTACCCACTTGCACAACCATCTCATGATATGGAGAATCCTGTTTGCCCTCATGTTGGTGAAGAGGCAAAGGAAGTTAATTTTGTGGAGCAGCTTATGATGATTGGCATAACTTCTTTCCTTCAGCTACAAGGAGAGGAGGAGGTGTTGTCGGATATAATTCAAAATCTTTATGAAGTTAAGGAGGCATCATCCTCTCATCCTACTGGTTCAGAAAGGATGCTTGTTCCAATTTTTCCTGCAGCATCAGGTATGTTACATACATTGCTTCCACATGAAGTTAAGTTACCTAGCATTAATGAAGTAATTATGGTTGATTTCACAACTCAAGTGGAAATTTCAGAGGACCGATATCTCAATATTAATAACAACTTGACTCAAGCACAACAACTGTCCTTGGCAAATCTGTTAAAGAAACATAAGAATGCTTTTGCATGGGATTATCATGATATGAAGGGATTGGATCCTACATTATGCACTCATAGGATCTACATAATGGAAGATTGTACACCAGTCAGACTACCACAAAGGAGAGTCAACCCTGCACTAAGAGAAATTGTCAAAGAAGAATTACAGAAGCTATTAGATGCAGGATTTATTTACCCAATCTCAGATAGCCAATGGGTGTCCCCTCTGGTTCTTGTACCCAAGAAGGGAGGAAAATGGAGAGTATGTATTGATTATAGAGAATTAAATTCTACTACCAAAAAGGATCATTTTCCCCTTCCTTTCATAGATCAGGTTTTGGACTCACTTACAGGAAAGCAATACTTGTCCTTTTTGGATGGATTCAGTGGTTATAATCAGATTTAGATTACACTTGAAGATCAAGAGAAGATGACATTTGTCTATCCTTGGGGAACATATGCCTACTTAGTGCTTCCATTTGGCTTATGTAATGCACCTGCAACTTTCCAAAGGGCAGTCATTAGCATATTTTATGATATCTCACATGATTGTATGGAAATCTATATGGATGATTTCACTACTTATGGTGCTACTTTTGAAGATGCATTAGCAAACCTAGGCAAAGTTTTGGAAAGATGTGAAGACCACAGCCTATCATTAAACAGTGCAAAGTGCTTCATGATGATGCAGGAAGGTGTAGTACTTGGTCACTATATTTCTCAAAAAGGAATACAGGTAGACCCAGCTAAGATTGAAGTTATCATTAATCTGCCCATTCCTGCAAAGCAAAAGGATGTCAGAAGTTTCTTGGGTCATGCAGGGTATTACAGTCGCTTCATCAAAGATTTTAGCAAAATGGCATCCCCATTATATACCCTTCTGACAAAGGATGTTGAATTTCAGTGGAATGAAGACTGTGACAAAGTATTTTCTGACCTAAAGGTAGCCTTAACCCATGCTCCTGTACTTAAAGGTCCCAATTGGGAACTTCCTTTTCACATTCATACAGATGCATCAGATTTTGCCATAGGAGCAGTTCTAGGCTAGAAAGAAGGAGTCATTGAGCATGCTATTTACTTTGTAAGAAAAAACTTACAGGGTGTTGAATTCAACTATACAGTCACAGAGAAGGAAATGTTAGTAGTCATCTATGCACTTAATAAGTTTAGGCACTACATAACTGGTTATCAAATCTTTGTGCACACAGATCATGCAGCTATTCGATAACTCATGAACAAACCTCTCATCTCAGGCCGGTTAGCAAGATGGGTGTTGTTAATACAGGAGTTTGACATCACTATTGTGGATAAACTAGGAAAAGCCAATGTGGTTGCATATTTTCTTTCAAGAATGACTACATCAGAGGATAATCGGGTCATTGATGACTCTTTTCCTGATGAACATTTGTTTTCACTCTCTGTGTAGACACCTTGGTATGCTGACACAGCCAATTACCTAGTCACATGAAGAGTCCCTCCTCATTTCTCTCCTAAGGAAAGAAGAGTACTTATTGAAAAATCATTCCCTTTTTCATGGATTGCTCGATGTTTGTTCTACACTGGACTAGACAATGTCATGAGGAGATGTATGAGAGAAGATGAAACATACAACATTTTGCATGCCTGTCACAATAAACCTTGTGGAGGACATTTTGCAGCAAAGCGAACTGCAATGAAGATCTTGAATGCAGGTTATTATTGGCCTACACTATACAAGGATGCAACAAGGTATACCAAGAAGTGTGATAGTTGTCAAAGGATGGGACGACAACAAAGTCTGATGAGATGCCCCTTTATCCTCAGCTTGAGATTACTCCATTTGATAAATGGGGGATATATTTGGTAGGACCTATTGATCCTCCATCTAATGGTAAATCTTATATCTTAGTATGCACTGACTATGTAACTAAGTGGGTAGAAGTTAAAGCCATGAAACATGCAAGAGACAACAAAGTTGCAGAATTTCTTTATGAAGAAATCTTTACAAGGTCTGGAGTCCCTAGAGAATTGGTAACTGATCAAGGAGCTCAGTTTACCTCAACCCTAATTGCAGCATTAGTACTGGAATACAACATAAGGCACAAGAAGTCTACTCCTTATCACCCCCAGGCTAATGGCCAAGTTGAGGTAACTAACAGAGAACTAGAAGCTATTTTGACCAAAACTGTGGCAGTTCATAGGAAGGATTGGGCAAGTAGGTTGCCAGAAGTTGTCTGGGCCTATAGGACAACCTGGAAAAATACTACTGGTTTTACTCCTTTTGAGTTGCTGTATGGTAAAACAGCCATGATGCCTATTGAATTTAAACATAGAACTCTTAGAACTGCACTTGACTTGGGGATGGATTTGTCTCAAGCACAAAAAGAAAGAATCATGCAGCTTAATGCTTTGGATGAGATGAGAAAAGTAGCTTTACAACATACAAAAGTGGTGCAGAACCAACGAATTAGGTGGCATAACAAATACATCAAAGATAAGAAGTTCCAGCCTGGTGATTGGGCTTTGCTTTATGACTCACGGTATCAGGAGAATGCAGGAAAATTACAGACAAGATGGCTAGGCCCATATGAAGTTGCTGAAGTGTTTTCCAATAGTGCTGTTCACCTTACTACTATTGACCCTGTCAAATTCAAACTATTAGTCAATGGTCATAGGCTTAGGTTATATCATAAGCCAACCTCAAAAGAAGATTTCCTGCAGCAGTTCAATCAACATTCAACTTCAAAACTTCCTGCAGCCAAAGTCAGCAGACTTAGTGTCCCTCCTTTTGGCTAACCAGGGTACAACAATACTCATAATAAAGATTTCCACATTCGTGGGAGTCCATTCTTTCACTTCTTCGCCCATCCACCCACCCGTATCCATTCTTCTCTCTTCCATAACATGTAATGATTACACTTCATTCTATTTCGCTTCAATCCACTTCACTTCCATTCATTGCTCAATAAATTTTTATGAATTACCTATTACTTTCTCCATGATTCTTGCAACAAATTTTCCAAAAATGAAGGTACACACACTTTCATAATTCTCTCTTAATTACCTTGTGGTTTGTTTATTTAATTATTCTACATTAATATGGATATTTCTTGTAACATGTCATTATTCCTTCCTTGTCCTGTCATACCTCAAATCCGCATGTGTGGACATATGCCTACAAATAGGTTGGGGAGGGAGTGTAAATATAATGACCACGTGTTTGTCCGTTCATATGCTTTATGCCTTAATGTCAGTAAAGTTTTGAGATTGAATAATTTGAATCTTGAGTGAGGTGATGGCTCACAAGTGTGAGATGACAACCTTCATTGATCATTCATTTATGCCTATACCACCCTTGTCTTGCATTCCCAAGAAAAGAAGCCGTAAAAGAAAATGTAGATAGCATGATTTTTTGAAAACTTACAGGGTTGCAGGAAGGTGAAGCTTGTTTTCAAATTTTGCACAGAAAAGAAAACTTTGCAGAGTGTTTGATTGCAGACAGCTAAGTCATGGGAGGAGGATTAATCCAAAATGAGCCCACAGTTCACGATGAATTGTTTTAGGACGCACTTTGCCAGGCTGAATTCAGAAACTGTGGTTGGATGGATTATTTTTTGAAATTAAATAGTTTTGATGAAAATATTACATTGGAATTTGCTCAGACGTTGTCTAATGGTAAAGCAGTGGTAAGAGGTTTAGAGGTGTTGGCCATAGAAGAAAGAATTGCAAAGGTTACAGGTCTGCCTGTTGATGGTGAAAAATACCCTGTTGCCAGAGATGCCAGGACAGCTAGGGCTGAGTTTACTGAACCTGGGAATCCACCATTGGTCATAGACAAACAGGGAGCCAAAAGAACCTCTCTTCCAGAGCCGTGGAAGTAGGGAGCTATCTATGTGGTGAAATACATCACTTGCGGAGGTCGACAATCGAACCTTCACTCTGTACATTTCAAATTGCTAAATGATATGAGACATGGAAGAAGAATGAATGTGCCAAATGTGCTTCATCACCTTCTTTCAATTATGGCTGCTGAGAGTCAAAAAGGTAGGCCTAATTCTGTCTCTCACCACTGTTTAATCAGATTGCTTGTTGAGAAGTCTCTGCATGATGTATCCGATATGACTTGGGAGGAATTTCTAGAAATTGATCAAATAAGACCTAGTCATTTGCGACCTGTGGTTGTGCCACAACATCATAGAACTAGGAGAATGATATGGGGAGTTAAAACTACTCCAGGAACTTCAACTTCTAGTGCAAACCCTCCTGCAGCAAAACCAGCCATGAAAATTAGCTCTTCTGAAGCAGAGCATGCAGATAAAGAAAATTCTACAGATTTTGACAATGAGGATATTCCTCTTGGTAATTTAATTCAAACTAGGGCATAGAGGAGAAGGGTAGAAATAAAGAAAGGGAAAACCAAAAAGAAAACCACAGAAAGGAAGGTGCTGCATTCTAGGAAACACAAAGCTGACACTGTTCTTCCTGCAGCCGAAGAACAACATGAAAGCCCTTCTAGTAAATCAAGACATGTTGAGCCTACCTCCGGTGCATCTACACAGACAAGCCCTAGGATTGATGAAATGGCATTTGAGGAAACAGAGGCCCCAGTGGGGCATGATAGTGATGTAGAAAAGGAAGACATAATTAAGGAAACACTAGATGTAACTCTGGCAGACCTTGCCACTGCTGTTGAGCATATGGAGAGATAGGAACATGACAGTAAACATGAGTTCCTACAGCAAGACATCCTGTAACTAGATTTGGCTGAGCAATCAGAAACCCTACAACCTATGTTACAGGAAGAACTGCCATCTGTGCCAGGAAAACCTTTGGTAGGCATTCACAGACCTCCTAATTTTTCAATGCAAATGGTTGCCATGAATTTGTGGAATGAAATGTAGAGGAGAGAGGAGGAATGGAAGAGGGAGAAATGTAGGTTGAAAATTGAAATTTAGAAGAAGGATGAAGAAATTAAAGAAAAGGATGCAGAAATTACAGTTTTAAAAGAGAGAGTAGATGGTATGGCAACTTTGGTGCCTTAGGTATTAGAATGCAGGACTCCTTCGAGAGTCTATGCTCTGCATTTAAAGGAAAGGTTTCTCTCTTTTAAGTTGGCAAGAATTATTTCTGGTTTGAACCCTTCTATTGAAACTCCTCTTGAATTTTTCAATGCTTATAGGATTGCTCCTCCAGAAATGAAGAATTTGTTGTGTGAGTTTTATTTGCATAATTTTGCTGTATCCCAAGACCATGAGTGGAACCCCTTATTGTATGTTGGGGATGTTCAATTGAGGGCATTTATGTCCTGGATGCAAAATGAGGTTAGTTGGGGACAACAATACAGGGCTTACAAGCAATTAGAATTCAACACTCCATTGCTTGTTAGAGCAGAATCTGGAAATCTAGGAAGCATTTTTAATGATTGGCATAGGATGCTTTATAGGCCAAGTTATGGTAACAAAATCCTGCCTGAAAGAGAAGCAACATACAAAGAATATGAAAAGATATCACACACTATTGGAGAAGTTGTGAAAGGTTAGCTGACACAAAGGTGGACTAGTCTATCTGATGAGCTAAAACAGGCAGAGCCTCACTCTCTGTAGAATTATGCTGCAGCATGTAGAAGAGCAGACATATATATTCAACTTGGAAGGACAAAGGGACAGTTCTGGCTTCCCTTAATCTTTCAACCACCCCTCCTATTGTGGCTAGTGCCAAATTACAGATTTTACCAGTATGATATTGTAGAAGAAAAATAGAGATGGAACAGGTTGGACAAACAACAAGGATTTTATTGGGATCCTACTTCACGCACCAGAGAAACTGATATTGGACAATTGGCAGTTGCTAACTTCAGAGCATTGACCAAGCAAAAGAACAACCCTTCCTCTGCTGGAGGACCAGCAAAGTCTTAGGTTGGGGAGAGTGATGAGACTAGTTTATGACTCATATTTTGTTAAACTTTATTGTCTATTTGTTGTAGCTATCTTGGACTTTGATGCTTTACTCTTGGTTTTTATGTCATTACTCCCAAAACTATAACTTGTTGAGTATAGGTCATTTCTTATATCCTTCTATGGAAAAGACATGTTATTTGAACTATCTATGTTAATGTTGCATATGGTTAATAAATATTACTCCAAGGTAGTTTTGAATGAGCAATTATTTGTGTGTACTAACATTATTTTGCAGATATAATTGGCATCCATAAAGTGAGGAAGATTTTGCTGGATGGTCATTTACCATAAAAGTCAAAGGTGGTGGCCATTCAAATATCAAATGGAGGGAAAGCAACCATTTTGTAACTGGTCTTAAATATCTGTTGAGCAAATTTAGGAGTTATAGTTATGCTAAATCTGCGTTGAAGCAACTCGCTTAACCAGATTTCCTTGCATGCGTAACTTCCTTCCACTTTCTATGTTTTTCCATAATGTGGCGTCCTCCTATTCTATTGGAGTTGACCACCCTGCTAGTTAGTAGTCTTTCTTCTATAAATAAGACTCGGATATTCCTTTTGAGGGGTTGTTGATTATTCGAGGATTGTACTTGCACTATCCTATTTTTAGTAATACAATTATCATGTTCAGTTGTACTTGTCCTTTTGAATGAATAAAATAAAGTTGTGAGTTCGCATTTCTAAGTTTATATTTGTTTTAGGGAATACTCATCCAAGGGGGCCCACTTGGTGAAAATTCCACCTTTTAGTTCAGTTGCATTTTCTGTTACGTATTTAGTAAATCTGGCATTGAATGTTCCTGCAGCCACTAGAATTCTATTCTGTCTCTGTTCCTGTAGCCAAAGCAGACATAGTAGTTTCCTGTCTGTTTGCCCAGATTGTTACTTTGTGTTATGTACTAGATTCTAGAATAGTTGTTGGTTAATATTCAGTATTCCTGTTATTTCCTTTTTAGTAGTCTATCTTCAACATTATGTTTTTCATAGCTATAGAATGAACATGGCTACTTTGAACTTCTTAGAGCACATACTGTGCTGACCCATTTCAAGTTCACATCCCTGGGTTGACAAGTGAAATGCATCTCCATATTGATTAAGACAGCTACTCAGTTCAGATGTCTAATCTCTGAGTTACAGTTTTAAGAGCTCAGTTGTTAAGTCATTGTAAGAGACCAACAATCCACTCACTGAATTGGGTGTGTTAGGGTTAGGGCAAATCAAAGCAATAAACACTAACAATTATATGGAGATTAAATAACCCAAATATAACAATGAGGAATTAAACAAAAGAGATCAACATAGAAATTTAATGTGGTTCACCCAATATGGGCTACATCCATAGAAACTCAGCCATCCAATGATTTTATTATCCAGTGCAAAACAGATTACAATCTCGCAAATACCTCACTGTACCATACATCCCAGCCGCTTATAACAATCTTTTTGGAAGCTTCTAGAATTAGGGTTTTGCAATGTCATTTTTCTTTTGTCGGTTAACAAAAATTAACAATCGACTCCGATCGTGCAAAAAAGAGGGAATTTTTTTTATACTTGTGTACATAACTTTCGAGGATACATAACTTGTGTACAATACTTGCATGATCAGTCGCCACATACCAATAGGATGCTCTATTTTGGTTCCATTATCTCCATTCAAATATGCCTCATGATGTTTCATAACATGCATCATAAGTTGGTCAACAAGTGTAACTCCCTCTTATAGTTTTCTTATGTGTCATAGATGCTCTTAGATTTCTAATATAGGAAGCCCAACTTCCATAGGCAATAAATTTTGATTCAGGAAGTTGATTGAACCTATTATTAAAATTAAAGATTTTGAAAATATCCATGTCCCCATAACTCACTTGCTCTAGTTAAGGTCCATTTTACCATTTTTTCAGAGCCAAAATTAACCTCTAGATCCCTAATATTTGCATTTTTTATTGTTAACATTAGGGTGCAAGCTTGAGACACCTTTCCTAAAATTCTACCACTTGTCATATAGCTTACAAGATAAAATGTAATACCAACATTATCAACTATCTACTAGGGACTAAGAGGACCAAAGACTTACTACACCACTTAAACATCTCTATGTTGACTAGCTTTGTCAATGCATCTACATCATTTTGCAGAATGTCAAATTTCTCCAGCATCACTCTCTCATCCTCTACCATATCATAAAAAAAATGTTACTGGATATCAATGTGCTCTATCCTCACATGAAAGGTTAGGTTTTGTGGTAAACACAAGGCACTCTGACTATCACAAAGAACTCTAACAGCTTCCTGACTCAACCCACAATCGTGTGTCCTTACATAGAATCCCTCTAGGCTTAAATCATTAATTTTAGAACTAAAAAATATATGATTTTAGAAAAAAATCAAGATGTCCCACAAGTAGGACACACTATTGTGTGATCAACCCAAAATGTCAACTTTCTCCAGCATCACTCTCCCATCCTCTACCATGTCATGAACAAAATGTTACTAGATATCTACGTGCTCTATCCTCACATGAAAGGTTGAGTTCTTTACTAGACATATGGTATTGTTACTATCACAAAGAACTCTAATATATCCTTGACTCAATCCCACATCTAAACATAATCTCCTAAACTAGATGATCTTCTTACAAGCATGAGTAGATACCATGTACTCAACCTCTAAAGTGGATCAATCAACCACATCCTATTACTTATTTATCCAACTAATAGAACCGCCAAAACATAAATCCACTTGTGGATCTTCTATTGTTGACATCTCTTACCCAATCTAAATCTATGAATATCCACTAAGTTTTGGTTCCATGTAGAATCACCATAATAAAAGATAGAGTACTTGAAGGTAGCTCACAAATATTTGAAGATCCTCTTAATTGCATCCAAATGATCTCATCTAGGATTAGCCATGAATCAACTAAGGATTCCCACTGCTTGGGAAATGTCTATCTTGTATAGACCAAAGCATACATCAAACTCTCAATAGCACTAACATGAGGCACTGGAGCCATGTCCTCTATCCCAAAAGGTGTATATAGACACTACTCTACAAATAACTTAGTCTCCACTAAAATAGGAACCCTCAATGCTCTACAAATCAACACTTTGAATATCTCTAACACGTAGTTCACATATTTACTCTATCCCAACCAAAGATTTATGTTTTCTCTATCTCTTCTAATATCCATACACAAAAAATAATTAGGAGGCCCTAAGTTCTTCATGTCAAACTATGTTGAAAGTTGAGACTAAAAATCACAAATCACATTCTTACTATTATAAAAAAGATATCATCTATGTGCAATGTGATAACAAAGAAGTGATCACTACATATTTTATAATAAATAAAATAATCCAATTTGGATATCAAAAATCCCACTTGCTCAACACAAGTGAATTGAATTTATGGTACCACATCCTAAGAGACTATTTGAGACCATACAAGGAGTTATTCCTAGGGAAATAAATTTAATTAAAATTAATTAGTTGGACTCGAATTAATTATTATTTCTCATTTTTTATAAAAGGGGCCAAGTAATTAATAAAATATTATTATTTTAAGTATTTGTCCAAGGAGAGACATGATAATTCATGGAGAAGGGATATTATAACTCCCAAATCATTTGGCATCTTCCATTATGGCAAATTTTAAGATAGGGTTATGATAGATCATAAATGAGGAGTTACAATTGGTACTTTTGGAAAAGAAGGGGAATTAATGAGTTGGAAATCAATGGGAAGTTACAAGAAGTTAATTTGGAAGAAAATTTTCATTGTGACATATTCTATGACAAGTTTTTATTACATCAATAAGTGGGTGGAAGAGGAGCATCTTTATTGTCTAAAAATAGTCCAAATCGAGAAGGTGGTTATGGAAAATCTTTTTGTGGGAATATGTGGAGGGAAATTAATTAAAATTTTATTATTTTAAATTATTTTACTAGAGAGGGATTTTAGAATTATTGGGCCCTCAAATCTCTATAAATTGAAGGTAATTTCTTCATTTTTGGCATCTTTGATTACCGAAACTTTATCAAAAATAGTTTGAGCCTTGTGTTCACCTATCCATCTGAGGATGAAATCCCTTAGATTTGATTACCAAAACTCTACAAAAATAGTGTGATCCTTGTGTTCATCTATCCATCTGAGGATGAAATCCCTTGGATTTGAAAATTAGAGAAAAAATCCCCTGTGGTTTCTTGAGGCAATTTCATCCAGAGATTGCATTTGTGCTAAAAGGATCTAAGTTGTGAAGATTGTGGCAATATTGTGAAGTAGTAAATAGCTACTTTAGAGATTTAGTTTGTAATTTCTCAATTTTATTGGTGCTTCTGTAATTTTTGTTATGTATCAAAATTTGTAATTTCTCAATTTTATTGGTGTTGCTATAATTTTTGTCATGTATTGATGGCAAGCCTTGCTAATCACAAAGTAATTCAGATTCACAGAGATTTCAACCACAAGCAAATCTTTACAAGTATGATAGGAAGTTTAGGATTTAGAATTAAGAACAACTCAAACATTGACAATGCACAATCAATGAGAGGAAGAACAATATGCAAATTTTATTTCTATTGGCTTCTAATAGAGTACATACAATATAAACTTTGATCAAAGAATGATTTATCACCTTACAGAGACTTTACATTGCACACCAATCGGCCTTCAATGATTGACCTTCCTTCTACTGTCTTCCATACCTCTGTTCTACACCCAAAACTCCCAACCAACTGAAATGACCTATTTCAAACAATAATTTGTTCCAATACGTTCTACCTTCCCCCTTCCCAATCTACATTTTTATCCTCCCCTGACCGCTCTCCCCGTTGTTCACTTGTAACTGTCAAATGAAACTACCAACGGGTTTCTTGTCTCTTGTAACTGTTGGCGACAGTTAAACACCATTGGCAGTTTACTCATATCCATTCAACTATCTATCTTCTTGTCCCAATGATGATAGGAAGACAATTGTCATATGCGACAGAAATAAGAATTACAATCTTGAAAAAGGCATATGACAAGTGTCAAAATCTAACAAGAATTGCCAACTACAACTCACCAAAACCATACTAAACAACTGAAACTACCAAAACTGGAAGAAAGACAAACCAAAATTGAAATGAGAGTGATGCCCCTGCATCAGACTCCCCAGGCAGAAAGATTTCATGAGCTCTTGCTCATGAGATCTACAATGGAATAACCCAATTTACTAATCTCAAATTTGGTGAGCCATGAAGCATCTTCAATAGGATGATCACTCCATTTCACCAGATACCTGAAGTATTCATGCTTCTGGGTTTTCTTCCACAGTTGCGTATCCATAATGCAATCTATGTCTTGCGGAGAAGATGAAGTACCTTGTTGTTTCTCAGTGTTTAAAGACTCTACCTCTACTACACCATCCTCAATATCTCCCTTATAAGGATATAGATTTGCTACATTAAAAATAGGAGAAATGCCAAGGTTTGAAGGAAGAGATATTTCATATGCATTATCAGAAAATCTTCTGAGAACTTTTTAGGGTGCAACCTTTTTCATTTTCAATTTGTTGTACTCTCCTTTAGGGAATCTTTCCTTCCAAAGGTGAGCCAATACAAGGTCTCCAATATGAAAATGGATCTCCCTCCACTTTTTATCAGCATGTTGTTTATATTTCTAATTATTTCCTTCTATGTTTGTTTTGACCTCTTCATGGAGATCATGGATGCGTTTAGCAAAATCTTCACCTGTTGCACTTCACCTTTCCATATTACCAAGGTCTCTCAACTCATACACCCCCCTTGGATGCATACCATACACAACATAGAATGGATTGAATCTAGTACTCCGATTAGGAGAATCATTAAATGCAAACTTAGCTTGAGCCAAAGTTAGATCCCAATTACCTAGTGTTTTTCCAGCAATACACCTCAACATGTTTCCAAGACTCCGATTAACAACCTCGGTCTGCCCATCCATTTGGGGGTGGCAAACAGAACTAAAATTTAGATTAGTGCCCAATTTCTTCCATAGGGTCCTCCAAAAATGACCCACAAATTTAGTATCTCTATCAGAGATAATGCTTTTAGGAATCCCATGCAATCTTACTACTTCTTTGAAAAACAAATTTGCAATGTTAGTGGCATCACTAGTTTTCTTGCAAGGTATAAAATGCACCATTTTGGAAAACCTATCTACCACAACAAAAATTGAATCATTTCCCCTTTGTGTACGAGGCAAACCCAATACAAAGTCAATACTCACTAAATCCCAAGGCTTGGTTGGAACCGGAAGTGGCTGATATAATCCAACATTTTGGCTTCTCTCTTTGGCATGTTGACAAGTGCTGCATCTCTCAACATATCTCCTCACATTCCCTTGCATATTTGGCCAATAATAATGAGTGCTTAGCTACAAATAAGTCTTATCCTGTCCAAAGTGACCAGCAAGACTACCACAATGCTTTTTCTTCAACAAATTGTCTCTCATGGATTCCTTAGGAATGCATAACTTGTTCCCTTTGGACAACAAACCTTCTTGAATCATATAGTTTGTCCATGGCTCTCTATTCTTGCAAATAGGATCCCTGCAAGCCTCAAATGCTTCCTTAAAATCTACATCCTCTGCATACAACTCTTTCAAACTTTCAAAGCCCACACTGTTAGTTTGTATTTCACATAACAACAAATTCTTTCTACTTAAAGCATCAATAACTTTATTCATTTGTCCACTTTTATGTTTCAAAACAAAGTTAAAACTTTGGAGATACTCAACCCACTTGGCATGTCTTTGATTCAACTTGTGTTGGCTGTTGATAAACTGCAAAGCATGATTATCCGTGTAAACAATGAACTCTTTAGGTAGTAAATAATGTCTCCATTTCTTTAAGGATTGAACCAAAACATAGAATTCTAAATCATAAGAAGAATACTTCCTTTTTGCATCATTTAGTTTCTCACTAAAGTATGCCACTGGTTTACCTTCTTGACTTAAGACAACCCCAATAGCCAACCCACTAGCATCACACTCTACTTGAAACACTTTATCAAAATCAGGCAAAGCAAGAATGGGTTGTTCACTTACTTTTTGATTCAGAAATTTAAAACTCTCTTCACCCTTTCTAGTCCATTCAAATGGTCTCTTATTAACCTTTATAGTCTCAAGAATAGGTGCTACTACATTACTAAAATTTCTAATAAACTTTTGATAAAAACTTGCAAACCCATGAAAGCTCCTTACCTCCATTATATTTCTGGGTGTTGGCCAATCAAGAATGGCCTGTACCTTCTCCTTGTCCATCTTCAATCCTTCCTTTGACACCACGAAGCCCAAATAGACCAGTTCGGTCTGCATGAACACACACTTTTTCAGATTTATCTGCAACTTTTCGTCATGTAGCCTCTTCAATACCTGCCTCAAATGTTCAAGATGCTCCTCTTTTGACCTGCTAAACACCAAAATGTCATCCAAGTATACAATCACAAATTTACCAAGGAATGGTTTCAAAACCTCATTCATGAGTCTCATCAAAGTGCTGGGGGCATTAGACAATCCAAAAGGCATAACAAGCCACTCATATTAGCCATCACTAGTCTTAAAGGCTATCTTCCATTCATCCCCCAGTCTGATTCTTATTTGGTGGTAGCCACTTTTCAAATCTATCTTAGAAAAATACATGGAGCCACTTAAAACAATCCATTAAATCTTCAATTCTAGGAATGGGAAACCTATATCTTATGGTAATTTTATTAATAGCCCTTGAATTAGTACACATACTCCATTCCCCTCCTTTCTTTGGCACTAGTACTGTGGGAAAAACACAAGGACTTAGGCTTTCCCTTATCAAACCCTTCTTCAAAATATCCTCTACTTGCTTCCTAATTTCCTCATTTTCCATAATTTTCAACCTATAAGCAGCCTTATTTGGAAGGCTAGCCCCAAGAATCGAATCCATATGGTGGCTAATACTCCTCATAGGAGGCAATTCACTAGTCAAATCAGATGCAACAATATCCAAATGTTCATTCAAAATATCTTGCACTTCAAGAGGCAAATCATCAAGCTTTGTAGTAGTAATTACACTCCTAGGTTTAAGAACCAAAACAAATCCTATTTCCTCATTCTTCAAGTCATGTAGAAACTCCTTACCACTTACCATCATTACCTTACTACTGCTACTATTGCTGCTATCCTCTTTAGGCTCCTTTATAGGCATCAAGGTATGTTTCACTCCATCTTTCTGTCATGCCCACATTTCCCATGCGGTCACGACACACAACACACATGTCATGTCCACATTTGTCATGTGGTCATGACATGAATTACCAAAAACTTTTACGCATGTCCCTAGGAACCCTCTTGCACGTGTCTGGGTGCTCGGTGGCAATACACATGAGGCGTAAACATGTCATACATATTCAGGGAAGTGCGTCTTCCTACGCCATCCCCTACGTGATGAAAGCCGTCTAGGGGGTATGTGACGTGATGTGCGCTGTTTCTAGGGTTGGAACGGTTTTAATCTGAACCCTAATTTTCCTAGGTGAAGAGATGATTTCGTCAGATTCGAACCAAACCATAATTCTAATGCATAAATGAATTTGAATAAATAAAATATGAAAACCAATGGCATGATGGTCGCATGATGAGATGGAGTGATTAAACGATAGTCGCCAAAAGGTCATAAAAATAAAACCCTAAAATCTAGGAAAAATTCGACAGCATAACGCGTTTTCAATAATTGAATTAAAATTTTTAAAAGAAAAACTCTAAGAAAAATTAGTACAAAAATTTAAATAATTAGTCGTAAGGAATATTAAATAAATTTCCACGGTAAAATAAATTGATTACACAACTAAATATTAAATTTTTGAAAATAATTAAATAACCAAAATAAACTTCAAAATTGAGTCCTTTAATAAATATAATTCCTACCATTATATTTATTAACTAACTCAAAAATAATTGATAAAGGGGAAAAATTAAAATATCTCTCCCCGTAAAAATATTAAAATTGATTAAAATAAAAAAATCCAAGAAAGAAACTTCCCACCGCAATAATATAAAAACGCGCGAAGAAAATTAAAATAAAAGTCCCATGATGATTAAATTTACTAATGGATAAAGCATCCCGTAAAATAAAATCCCCATTCCCATCAATTAAATTTCCACAAGGGATTAAAATATCCAACACCCCAAAGAATAATAAAATCAACAAAATCAAAATTCAAGAAGAGTCAACAAGTCAAAAATGACTCCAAGGCAAAAGAGAGGGAAAAAAAATGAATTCCCGTGCACAAGGAGTGATTAAAAGATTAATTGAAATAACAAGTTTATTTCCCTCACATTCCTCACTCAACCCTAAGTTTCATTATTTTATTAATTTCACAAAAGGAAGCCCTAATCTAATATTTTATTCTTTTCCTAAAAGAGATGCCCTAACCCTAACCCATCTTGTTCTTTTCTCCTCATTCTTTTCTTTCCTCTCTTCTCTTCCCTACCTTTTCTTGCCTCCATTTTGATTTTCTATGTTTGCAGGTTGGATTTTCTCTTTCAATGGCTTGGCAGCCATGATATTGCATCACATAGAGGTATACATTGTTGTCTATATAGTAGGGTTCATTTTTTTTTACATATATATATATATATATATACATTTTTATGCATATATATTTATATAAATGAATATACATATTTACATATATTCAGATCTGGTGAGGCACCTATTTTTTTTAATAAAAAACATAGAGATTGATGAATATATATTATTTTGTATTAAAGAATAATGATAAATTATAGAATCCACGGAGGGTGCTGCAGGTCCTAGGAATGGATCTGAGTTTTAACCTAGGGCCGACGGCCCAAGCATCCCATTCACGACGTTGCAGAGTTAAGGGAGGTTGAAGGGCGGCGTGGTATCGGGCAGAGGAACGTGGGTTAGGAGAGGGGAAGGGGGTGTGGGGAGGAGGCCGTGCCTCCACCCACACCCTTGCCTCCTCCCCACACCCCACAGTGGCAGCGACGGTGGTATGGGGGGACTATGGTGGGCGTCGTCGCCCACCACAGCCCCTCCATCAATTTATTTTTTTATTTTTTTTGTGTTTTAAAACTAAAACACAGCACATTTGGCTGACGATCCTTCATTGTCCTTTTTTTTAAAATTTAAGTCATATTTAATATTTGGTTTATATAGAATGTTCATTATAGTTTGCTTAAATTATATATATATATATATATATATATATATATATATATATATATATATATATATATATATATTCACACTGTTTATACACATAAGTTTTATAAGGGTTCAGATTAATACACACACACACACACACACACATATATCTGTGTGTGTGTGTGTGTTTTCCACATTCAACATTAAAGATAATATTCCCAGATTGAAAAACCTATCATAACCAGTTTTATATTCACATGCACAAATAAAATGATAGAGACAAATTGTATTATTCAATAACCAGATTTGCAATCTATTAAGAACCATTAACATTTCATTTTTCTTGCAATGAAAGAACTAGATTTCTACTAAAGTTTTTTTTTGAAAACATAACATAAAAATAATAAGAATACTACACATTTATTTTGTTTCTAAAACCCATTTCAACAACATTGATTTTTTTGCTTTCATATTTTAGCATAACCAGTTTCAAACTGTAACATACATATTTTCTTGAATGAAAGAAAAACATCAAGCTGTATTTCTTTTTCTTTGTCAAACCTTCCAATAACCAACTAAGTACAACATCAAGTTAAGAAGCATTTATTTCTTTGAAGTATATAACAACAATTCTATATGTTCTTTGGCAACTTTCTATAACACATAAACTCAACAACATAGCATAATGAACATATTTTTGAATAGACAATAAAGAGTAAAGCACATTTAAATTTCCTTTCAACATCAATACAATAGGGAGTAAAAACTTTACAACTCCAAACATTATGGCCTCCAAGGCCATGGCTCACAAGCAGCCAATACAAAATAATACAAAACAAGGCAAGAATGAGCTCCTTCAAACTTCATTTTCATCAACTATGAAACCTGCAACAAACAACACAACAATGGGGAACCAAGCCATGAAGGAAAGCCCTCCTCCTTACCATAGACCCGTAAGTGGGTCACCCCCGAGCTAGGGAGGTAGGATTCACACGGTTTGACACACACTCCACAACAATGCAATATTTTTAAACAAACATAAAATTTCCCCAAGGTTTGCACAAAACTAAACTCATGAAAATGAGTTTGATGGGGGTAGGGGAGTGGACCCCTCAACTCAAGAGGTCACTCCATGATCTCAAATCACTAAGTCTCAATGCCTCAAGCCACAACCACAAAATACATATCTCCAAATAACTCAACAAAAACTATCATGGCACTCTTGCCATAAAAAATGCTCTCAACACTAAAGAAAGGCCTTCAAGGCTATAAGTAGCACAAAAATAAGGAGGTGACCTTGAGGAGGTTCACTCTCCCCTACCCCATACAAGTTGAGCCTTACCTCTAAATGGAGGTGCTCTCACCAAACTCCCAACCCACACAAAATAAAAACAACCAATCAACATAAAACCACAAACACAACATAAATAGAAAATACAAGGGAAAATGGCCATAGATATGGAGCTTACCTTCAAAAGCCCTAATAATGGAAGCACTTTTGGTGAAGAGCTCCAAGCTTCTCCAAGTCCCCCAATTTCCAAATTTCTCTAACTCCCAAAAAGGATCTCCAAGAATAGAAAGAAAATATGCCAAATGCAAGAAACCCACACTCCTCTTCAAGAGGAGGTAATATAGGCCTTCCAATTTGGCCTTGAGGAATGAGAAGGTGACACTTGTCACCTTCTCCTTCCTCATCCCATGCCACTTGCAAGGGCGAGGAAGTGTGAGGGTGACAAGTGTCACCCTCCAATTCCATTCCAATCCTCACCTTATCCACTTGTGCTCTCACACATGTGTGAGAGACCAAGTGGTGAGGTGGTAATCCCGTTCAAGCCTCCATGAGGATAAGGGATGCCATATGGCATACTCTTATTCTCCAAGAGAGCCATCTCCCTCCAAGATGCTCTCACATGTGTGTGAGAGTCTTGGAGGGAGATCCCACACACTTGGGAGTCTTAGAGACCTCCCAAGTCGTCTTGGTGAAGGGATCCCCAAACTTTGGGAAGGGAGATGGGTCTTTCCCAAAGCATGACTCATCTCCCACCCTTAGCCATTTCAAAATTCGTCACTTTGACTAAACCTTATTTTAGAGTGACCAAAAGTGAGTTACCCCAAGGTTTAGTTAGTCAAAATTGACCCTAGATCCATGGGTAACCACCTAGGGTAAGTTTTGGGACACTAGGGTACACCTAGGGAGTCATAAATTCACTTTAAATGGCCCATAAATGAAACAATACCAAGTGGTGTAAAACAATAAAAATATACAACACATGCTATAAATTACTTTAACAAAAAGGGGTACTAGGCCAAAATAATAAATCATACAAGTACTCAAACAACATCCGATCAAACGTGATCCTCATCCCTTTTGGGAATGGATCGGTTTCACAGGCAATAACATATGTGTGAATACTACCTCTGATTTCCTGTGGCCTGGGAATATAATCTTGCACAACTAGATCAAGTGTCAATCACATCATGTATAATCATAGCCGAAGCAACTAAAATTAAATTCATGTTATTGCATACAACATTAATCATTCACAACATAATTCAAGATTAAATTGCATTTTCTATCTAATGTCACATAATCATCATCAATTAATGAATCCACATAATGAAGTAGAAATCACACCAATAATCGTCATCTAATATATCTCGCATGTCAAATCTCATCATAGCATCAAAATATGATCAAATCAAATCACAACATGTCTAATCGATGTCAAACCAAAAATTAGGAGATATAATCTAATCTGCATAATGGAATAATAGTCTCTAAAAGTTTGATAATGTCACCAACTGTAATGTAAAACGATAAAAATAAGGAAGGAAAATAATCAGCCTCACATCCTCTCCCCCTAAGAGTAAACTTCTTCCTGGAAGTGGTAAAAAAGGTGAGGATAGAGTGCCCTCAAACTAGCTGCATCCTCCCAAGTCGTTATGACTTCATCATAATGATCCCAATGGACCCTAACCTGGTCCAGCTCTCGACCTCGAAGGCCCAGCATCCGATGAGCCAATATGCAAATTGGTTCCAAAGCTAAGTTCCCATCTGCCTCTACCTGTAGAGCACTCCAGTCCAATACATGAGATAAATTAGATAGATATCGCCTTAATACAAAAATATGAAAGACATCATGGATACGCGACAGGCTAGGTGGCAATGCTAGACGGTAGGCAACAGGTCCTATCTGCTCCAAGATCTCAAAAGGTCCTACAAAATGTGGTGCGAGCTTAGAGCCCTATCCATAACGGATTGGCCTCTTGTGTGGTCGCACTCTAAGTAATATTCTGTCCCCAACTGAGAAGCTCTGATCAAGTCTCTTAGCATCGACATACTTCTTCTGTCTATCCTGTGCCTCCTGAAGTCTCTGCCTAATCAGTGTGACCTGCTGCTCCATATCCTGAACCAACTCTGGACCAATGGTAAACTTGTCCTCTATCCGATCCCAACTCAATGGTGTCCTGCATGGTCTACCTTATAAAGCTTGAAAATGAGGCATACCTAATGAGTTGTGATGCCCATTATTGTAGGCAAACTCAACTAGATACAGATACTCCTCTCATCTAAATTGATGGTCCATAACATACATACGAAGCATGTCCTCCAATACCTAATTCACCCACTCTGTCTGTCCATCTGTCTCAGGGTGATATGCAGAACTAAAGTTGAGCTGTGTGCCCAATGCCTACTGCAAAGCTCTCCAAAAGGTTGAAGTGAACACTAAATTCCTGTTAGAAATGATGCGGTGAGGTACCCCATGCAATCTCACAATATCGTCCAAGAATACTCTCGCCATTGCTGGTGCATTGTATGTCGTGCGTACTGGTGAGAAATGCACCACCTTGGTCAACTTGTCAACTGTCACCATGATTGCATCATGGCGACGCGAAGACATAGGAAGACTAACAATTAAATCCATGGAAATGGTGTCCCATTTCCACTCAGGTATCTCGTGAGGGTATAAAAGACCCGTTGTATGCTGATGCTCAGCCTTGACCCTCTGGCACTCAAGGCATCGAGCAAAAAACTCTGCAATATCCTGTCTCATACCCGCCCAATGGTACAAATGTCGTAGGTCAGCATGCATCTTCTTCACCCCCAGATGTGCCACATATGGTGCTCTGTGAGCCTTTGATAGCACTACAGTATGTAGGTCACCTGCGCGGGGTACATAGATGCGTTGTCGATGACGAAGTAACCCATCTGCCTCTAGTGAGTATCCTGTAAACTTGCCCACAAGGGCCCTTTGTGAACGGATCTCTTGCTGTACCTCAAGAAACCACTCATCCTCAGGTAGATGTTAAATAATGCATCCTCTCAAGTCCACACTCAGAGTCAAGGTCAAGATCTCGTGGTGCCTCCAACTCAATGCGTAAGCTACCACGTTCTCCTTCCCTTTGATGTAGTGGACATCAAAGTCATACTCGCAAAGAAACTCCATCCAACACTGCTGTGTAAATATATACTGAAGGCTGTGGTGATCTGAATGAAGCTCAAAGTGACTTCCCAATAAGAAATGTCTCCAACGGACTAGAGCATGAACCATTGCTGCAAGCTCTAAATCGTGAGTGGGGTAGTTCAGCTCATGGGTCTTGAGCTTTTGCGACTCATATGCGATCGCTCTACCACCCTGCATAAGTATGGCTCCCAAACCCTCAAGTGATGCATCTATGCAAACCATAAAATCTACTGCTGGATCAGGAACCGCTAAAATGGGAGCACTGGTAAGATGCTCCTTGAGGACCCCAAAGACCCTCTCACACTGCTCAGTCCATAGAAAACTCTTCCCTTTCTGCTAAAGGGAAGTGATAGGGTACGCTATCCGAGAAAAACCCTCAACAAATCTACGGTAATAACCAGCTAACCCCATAAAACTCCTGACCTCAGTCACGCTGGTGGGTGCTGGCCAATCTCAGATAGCCCTGATCTTCGATGGATCTACTAAGATGCCATCGCCAGATAGGATGTGCCCTAAATACTATATCTCTGTTCTAAAAAATGCGCACTTCACCAAGTTCCCATAAAGATTCTGCTCCCTCAAACATTGTAGAACCTGACGTAGGTGCTCCTCATGCTCCTCCTTGGTCCGCGAATAGATCAAAATGTCATCGAGGAAAATAATCACGAACTGATCCAAGTAGGTACGGAACACCCCATTCATGAGACTCATGAACACTACAGGGGCGTTCGTCAAACTGAAGGGGACCATAGTGAACTCATAGTGGCCATATCGAGTCCAGAAGGCAGTCTTATGGATGTCCACCTCTGTGATACGCAACTGATGGTAAATGGACTTCAGGTCAATCTTAGAGAATACCCTGGCTCCTTGCATCTGATCAAAGAGATCGTCAATCATGGGCAGAGGATAATGGTTCTTCACCGTTACCTTATTCAACTGCCTATAATCCATGCATAATCAAAGAGACCCATCCTTCTTCTTCATGAAGATGACAGGAGCGCCCCAAGGTGAAATGTTCGGTCAGATGTGCCCCTTCTCAAGCAAGTCCTCAAGCTGTAACTTGAGCTCTGTGAGCTCATGAGTGGTCATCCTGTAGGGTGCATGAGACACTGGCTTGGCACCTGGCATTAAGTCAATATGAAAGTCTACCTCACGACGGGGTGGCATCCCCAGTAACTCTGCTAGAAACACATCGGCAAACTCTCTCAGGATGGGATGATCATCCAAGGATGCCTCAGGCTCATCATCTGATCTGTCACTCACAGTAATAGCGAACATCTGGCATCCCTTCCGCATGCAGCGCTTAAGTTGCTAAGTGGATATCATACGCACTGCTGTGGGCTTCTGAATGCCCACCATCTCAACTGATGTACCATGATCGTCTAAGTAGCTAATCGCCTTTCGGCAACAATCTAGCTTGGCTCGATGAGCCGCAAGCCAGTCCATATCCAAAACCACATCGTAGGATCCTAATGTCATAACTCTAAAGTCACATACTATGGAAAAGGGTCCCAAAGATATCTCACAGTCGTGGACTAAGGCATCTACTGTCATCTTGGCCCCTGAGGCCAACTCAACCACCCACCTATCACCTTGCCTAGAGGCCACCAGCCTGTAATGCTCCACAAATGATGGAGATATGAAAGAGTTAGTAGAACCAGAGTCAAAAAGATTAGAAATGGGGACACCCCCTATCATACCTGATGTCTCAATCACTAATGCTTGAAAATCAGCCTAGCAGTTATCAACCGCTACGAACATATGGTGGGATCTACTCACATCTCCAACCGTCTGCTCTGATCCTCTTGAACGAGGCTGCCCCCTGCTGCAAAGCCCTATGGACACTCTCTAGCTAGATGTCCCGCTCCACCACACACATAACATTGGCCCCTAGCCTGTACTTGTCCATTCTGAGTCCTACTTGACTGCTGCTGTCCAGATCTACCTGTGGACCCCTGTGAACCCCTATATGACTGCTGCGACCTCACGGGTCCCGCAGGTGGTCCTTGCTACCTTTGATCTCTACGCGGGCCCTGCTGCTACCAACCTCGATTATGCCCCCCATGTGTCCTCTGTTGTGGCTGAGATCTCTACTGCTGCTGTGGGGGCCTAGGAGGTAAGGATGCAAAACTGAATCCTCCTCTCTAAGGTGGCGGTGGTGGTCTGCGGTAACCCTACTGATGTTGCTGCTGCCCACGATCCTGAAACTGAGGGCGTGAACTCTGCCCTTGTCCCTATTGTTAGTAATAATTTATGTTTGGGGTATCATGCAGGCACCCTCCCAAAAAATCCAAAGAAGTCCTAAGTCTTCAGCCTCCTCAGCAATTTTCAACTTCAGCATCATATTTTCTTCAGAGGTGGTTAGTATTATCCTGATATTTTGTGGGGGGGTGATATTCTAAAATATCGGGTTATCTTACTAATATCACCCCGGCGCCAATATGGCAATGACGTCATCCGGATATGAGAAGGGCGCGGTATGCAGACGGGTGATGGTGACATCGTCAGGACATGATGGTGATGTCATCAGGATTTTTGAGGACATGCAGGATGTTCGTCAGCCAGACATTTGGTATCGGGTAAGCAGGAGGATTTTCCTCCGATGAATCAGGTTGTGCCGATGAAGGCGATTATTATGCTGGTAATGTTGCAGTGTGATGCTGACGTCAGGGTGATATTTTGTGCATTCGGATATCATGCTGCTGGATGAGGATGATGATGAAGGCTTATACTAGTGTCGTCGGGAGCAAAAGCGCCGACATCATATATGCTCGCGACCTAGTATATAAAGTGTTAAGAAGGTTGCCGTGAGGTGCATGTGGGATATTTCGGTCCTGCATATTTTCAAATATCATGATGATACATTTTGGCGGGAAAGGTTTGCGATGCATAGTATTCTGCATTTCCCAAGGCTGCAAGTTGGTGCACCATTAATGGCGGTTGTTGTAGAGGTATGGGCGACGGCGTGGACGGATCCAGTACCTGACTGAAGTTGTACATCCGCGACTGGCGACGCATGGCTCGAGAACTTCTTCTGTCCCCTTTTTCCTCTGCTGCATTCAATGTGTTGGGCACCATTTTTCTGATACTGTGTATCTGGCGAGATTTTTGGTCAACCATGTAATTAATGTTGAGTGCACCTTCCTCGCTGTATTTAAGGGACTGTGTGACTCATTTTTAAAGGTTGTTGAAAGTTGAACATTTTTTGGCTTTGTAATGCAATACAGTTGATTTGGTTGCTCTGTGCAGCAAAACTTGTGAGTTTATGTATCTCCTGTTGTATATTTTTGCATGAATCCACTGATTTCATGGTTAATCCTATATGAGTAATGCTCTGTTTGCATGTGTTTTGTTAATTCTGTCTCCAGTATTACATGTATCTTTCTTCTGAGTCTGGATATATAAGGAATGTCTAAGATTCTAGAACATAGAATTCCTATGTTGAATGTTTGATCTCTTAACTTCTGCTCAAGGGGTAGATTAAATTGTTCTCAGATTGAATATTGGGAAGGATATACTGCAATAGGGATGCCATAAGTATAGATAGCTTAACACTTTGTATTGGGAGATATCTGTAAGGCAGGTATCATATGTATCCCCCTGAAATCCAGTTTTAGTTGTTCATGCTGATCATTCATAGGTGTATGTCTACTGACTCCAAGCCCTGGATAGGCACTGATCTAGCTTTGTGTTTGTGTTATATACCATGTCCAGCTTTGCATCCAAATATAAAATCAAAATCAAAACTCCAAAACAACCATTAGGATAGTAGAATTAGTTTTAGGATCCAAGTCCTCTATCTACAACTGCAAATAGGCCCAAAGCTAGCCCCTTTGCTCTTATCTTACAGTTTTGGTCTACTTACAGGAGGACTTATCTGCTTTCTGTCAGCATCCCAGCCTTTATATGCATATCCTCACGGATGTTGAGGAGGGAATACCCCCTAGGTTTTGCAGAGCCTAAAGAAGAAGAGGAGATAAAATATAGTCTATCTCCTACACTGTTGGCCCCTGGCCCAGAGATCCTGTTGATCATTGATGGCTACCTTGTAGGGAAATCTGGGAGTAAGCATCCAGTCTGGGAAAAAACCAACACCTATATCTCCTCAGCTATGTATGCCTTCTCGGCAGCATCACTCAATGTCTGGGGGTCTGCCATGCTTACAGGCCTTGCTATGCTATGGTTCAATCCTCTGATAAATTTATGAACCAAGAGTTTCTCATCATGGATATACTCTGCATATTGAGACAACTTGGTGAATCTACCCTCATACTGAGCAACCGTAAGTCCTCTCTATTGAAGGTCGTGAAAATCATCTATGCGACGCTGCCTATAGTGATCTGATAAATATCGCGCATTGAAGCACTCAATGAAAGTCTCCCATGTGAGTGTGTCCAATGATAGATGGTGCTTGCACTCCTCAGTGCGCCACCAAGTAGCTACTACATCTCGCAATAGGTGGATTGCCACACGTGCCTTCGTGTTGCCCTCGTAAGGATGCAATGCGAAGCATCTATCTAAGCTGATGAGCCAGGCCTTTGCCTCAGCTCCCTCTGTGGTCCCGATGAATGTAGGAGGATTTAGCCTCAACAAATCTCTAATGGGATCTCCTTGATCTCTGTGCCCTCTGATAGGCTCATCTGCATAATAATCATAAGGCCTGTGAATAATCTGCTCTACTCGCACTGCCTCCTCATGCCTAGCATGACGTGGAGGGCTCCTGCTACGGGCCCTGTCGGCTGATCAAACCTCCTCTGTCGTCGTATCTAGTACCTCAACATATGGCTCCACACGTGGTGCCTCTCGCGGATCGACGCGGGGCTCCATACATGGCTCGACACGTGACTCTGCTCGTGGCTCCACGCGTGGCTCCTCTCACAGATCAAAGCGGGGCTCAACATGTGGCTCTATGCATGGCTCAACTGAGGCCGGTGGTAGTCTATCTAACACTGCCTAAAGAACCTGCAATATTTGTGGCCTAATATCTGGTATAGGTGGGGCCAGTGGTGCCTGCGGTACCTGTGGGGCTGATGGTGCCTATCCCTCAGCTGAAGAATCACTATGAACCTCTATGGACTTCGTGCAGTGTGAATGCGCTCCCTGAACTCGTCAGGGAGGCATCATACACAAAAATGAGGTAACCACAAATTAATCAAAATTGCGGAATAATAATGTGCTCTAAAACAAGCCTAGTGTTTAAACTTGGGCTCTAATACCAAATGTCATGCCCACATTTCCCATGCGGTCACGACACACAACACATGTGTCATGTCTACAATTGTCATATGGTCATGACACGAATTACCAAAAACTTTTCCACATGTCCCTAGGAACCCCTTCGCACGCATCTGCGTGCTTGGTGGCAATACGCATGAGGCGTAAACATGTCATACATATTCGGGGAAGTGCGTCTTCCTACGCCATCCCCTGCATGATGAAAGCCGTCTAGGGGGTATGCGACGCGATGTGCGCCACTTCTAGGGTTGGAACGATTTTAATCTGAACCCTAAGTTTCCTAGGTGAAGAGATGATTTCATCAGATTCAAAACCAAACCATAATTCTAATGCATAAATGAATTCAAATAAATAAAATATGAAAACCAATGGCATGATGGTCGCATGATGAGATGGAGTGATTAAACGATAGTCACCAAAAGGTCATAAAAATAAAACCCTAAAATCTAGGAAAAATTCGACAGCATAACGCATTTTCAATAATTGAATTAAAATTTTTAAAAGAAAAACTCTAAGAAGAAATTAATGCAAAAATTTAAATAATTAGTTGTAAGGAATATTAAATAAATTTCCATGGTAAAATAAATTGATTACACAACTAAATATTAAAATTTCAAAAATAATTAAATAACCAAAATAAACTTCAAAATTGAGTCCTTTAATAAATATAATTCCTACCATTATATTTATTAACTAACTCAAAAATAATTGATAAAGGGGAAAAATTAAAATATCTCTCCCCGTAAAAATATTAAAATCGATTAAAATAAAAAAATCCAAGAAAGCGACTTCCCACTGCTATAATATAAAAACGCGCTAAGAAAATTAAAATAAAAGTCCCATGATGATTAAATTTACTAATGGATAAAGCATCCCGTAAAATAAAATCCCCATTCCCATCAATTAAATTTCGACAAGGGATTAAAATATCCAACACCCCAAAGAATAATAAAATCAACAAAATCAAAATTCAAGAAGAGTCAACAAGTCAAAAATGACTCCAAGACAAAAGAGAGGGAAAAAAAATGAATTCCCATGCACAAGAAGTGATTAAAAGATTAATTGAAATAACAAGTTTATTTCTCTCACATTCCTCACTCAACCCTAAGTTTCATTATTTTATTAATTTCTCAAAAGGAAGCCCTAATCCAATATTTTATTCTTTTCCTAAAAGAGATGCCCTAACCCTAACCCATCTTGTTCTTTTCTCCTCATTCTTTTCTTTCCTCTCTTCTCTTCCCTACCTTTTCTTGCCTCCATTTTGATTTTCTATGTTTGTAGGTTGGATTTTCTCTTTCAATGGCCTGGCAGCCATGATATTGCATCACACAGAGGTATACATTGTTGTATATATAGTAGGGTTCATTTTTTTTTTACATACATACATACATATATATATATATATATATATATATATATATATATATATATATATATATATACATTTTTATGCATATATATTTATATAAATGAATATACATATTTACATATATTTAGATCTGGTGAGGCACCTATTTTTTTTTTACAAAAAACACAGAGATTGATGAATATATATATATTATTTTGCATTAAAGAATAATGATAAACTGTAAAATCCACGAAGGGCGCTGTAGGTCCAAGGAGTGGATTTGAGTTTTAACCTAGGGCTGATGGCCCAAGCATCCCATTCACGCTGCTGCAGAGTTAAGGGAGGTTAAAGGGTGGCATGGTACCGGGTGGAGGAACGGGGGTTAGGAGAGGGGAAGGGGGTGTGGGTGGAGGCACGGCCTCCTCCCCACACCCCACAGTGGTAGCGATGGTGGTATGGGGGGACTGTGGTGGGCGTCATCACCCACCACAGCCCCTCCATCAATTTTTTTTTTGATTTTTTTTTGGTTTTAAAACTAAAACATAGCACATTCAGCTGCCGATCCCTCATTGTTCTTTTTAAAAAAAAAATTTAAGTCATATTTAATATTTGGTTTATATAGAATGTTCATTACAGTTTGCTTCAAATTTTATATATATATATATATATGTATTCACACTGTTTATACACAGAAGTTTTATAAGGGTTCAGATTAATATATACAAATATATATATATATATATATATATATATATATATATATATATATATATATATATATATATATATATATATATATATATATATATATATGAATTAACTATGTATCTATAATATAGATATATTTGTTTATATCCATATATATATATATCACACACACACACATATATATGTTTTCCACATTCAACAATAAAGATAATATTCCCAGATTGAAAAACCTATCATAACCAGTTTTGTATTCACATGCACAAATAAAATGATAGAGACAGATTGTATTATTCAATAACCAGATTTGCAATCTATTAAGAACCATTAACATTTCATTTTTCTTGCAATGAAATAACCAGATTTCTACTAAAGTTTTTTTGTGAAAACAAAACATAAACAAAATAAGAATACTACACATTTATTTTGTTTCTAAAACCCATTTCAACAGCATCGATTTTTTTTATTTCATATTTTAGCATAACCAATTTCAAACTGTAACATACATATTTTCTTGAATGAAAGAAAAACATCAAGCTGTATTTCTTTTTCTTTGTCAAACCTTCCAATAACCAACTAAGTACAACAGCAAGTTAAGAAGCATTTATTTTCTTTGAAGTATAAAATAGCAATTCTATATGTTCTTTGGCAACTTTCTATAACACATAAACTCAACAACATAGTATAATGAACATATTTTTGAATAGAGAATAAAGAGTAAATCACATTTAAATTTCCTTTCAACATCAATACAATAGGGAGTAAAAACTTTACAACTCCAAACATTATGGCCTCCAAGGCCATGGTTCACAAGCAGCCAATACAAAATAATACAAAACAAGGCAAGAATGAGCTCCTCCAAACTTTATTTTCATCAACTATGAAACCTGCAACAAACAACACAACAATGGGGAACCAAGCCACGAAGGAAAGCCCTCCTCCTTACCATAGACCCGCAAGTGGGTCACCCCTGAGCTAGGGAGGTAGGATTCACACACGGTTTGACACACACTCCACAACAATGTAATATTTTCAAACACACATAAAATTTACCTAAGGTTTGTACAAAACTAAACTCATGAAAATGAGTTTGATCGGGATAGGAGAGTGGACCCCTCAACTCAAGAGGTCACTCCATGATCTCAAATCACTAAGTCTCAAGGCCTCAAGCCACAACCACAAATTACATATCTCCAAATAACTCAACAAAAACTATCATGGCACTCTTGCCATAAAAAATGCTCTCAACACCAAAGAAAAGCCCTCAAGGCTATAAGTAGCACAGAAATAAGGAGGTGACCTCAAGGAGGTTCACTCTCCCCTACCCCATACAAGTTGAGCCTTACCTCCAAATGGAGGTGCTCTCACCAAACTCCCAACTCACACAAAATGAAAACAACCAATCAACATAAAACCGCAAACACAACATAAATGGAAAATGGCCATAGCCATGGAGCGTACCTTCGAAAGCCCTAACAATGGAAGCACGTTTGGTGAAGAGCTCCAAGCTTCTCCAAGTCCCCAAATTTCTAAATTTCTCTAACTCCCAAAAAAGGATCTCCAAGAATAGAAAGAAAATATGCCAAATTCAAGAAACCCACACTCCTCTTCAAGAGGAGGTAATATAGGCCTTCCAATTTAGCCTTGAGGAATGAGAAGGTGACACTTGTCACCTTCTCCTTCCTCATCCCATGCCACTTGCAAGGGAGAGGAAGTGTGAGGGTGACAAGTGTCACTCTCCAATTCCATTCCAATCATCACCTTATCCACTTGTGCTCTCACACATGTGTGAGAGACCAAGTGGTGAGGTGGCAATCCCCTTCAAGCCTCCATGAGGATAAGGGATGCCATATGGCATCCTCTTATTCTCCAAGAGAGCCATCTCCCTCTAAGATGCTCACACACATGTGTGAGAGTCTTGGAGGGAGATCCCACACACTTGGGAATCTTGGAGACCTCCCAAGTCCTCTTGGTGAAGGGATCCCCAAACTTTGGGAAGGGAGATGGGTCTTTCCCAAAGCATGACTCATCTCCCACCCTTAGCCATTCCAAAATTCGTCACTTTAACTAAACCTCAATTTAGAGTGACCAAAAGTGAGTTACCCCAAGGTTTAGTTAGTCAAAATTGACCCTAGACCCATGGGTAACCACCTAGGGTAAGTTTTGGGACACTAGGGTACACCTAGGGAGTCATAAATTCACTTTAAATGGCCCATAAATGAAACAATACCAAGTGGTGTAAAACAATAAAAATATACAACACATGATATAAATTACTTTAACAAAAAGGGGTACTAGGCCAAAATAATAAATCATACAAGTACTCAAACAACATCTAATCAAACATGATCCTCATCCCTCTTGGGAATGGATCGGTTTCACAGGGAATAACATATGTGTGAATACTACCTCTGATTTCCCATGGCCTAGGAATATAATCCTGCACAACTAGATCAAGTGTCAATCACATCATGTATAATCATAGCTGAAGCAACTGAAATTAAATTCATGTCATTGCATACAACATTAATTATTCACAACATAATTCAAGATTAAATTGCATTTTCTATCTAATGTCACATAATCATCATCAATTAATGAATCCACATAATGAATTAGAAATCACACCAATAATTGTCATCTAATATATCTCGCATGTCAAATTGAATCACCACATGTCTAATCAATGTCAAACCAGAAATCAAGAGATATAATCTAATCTGCATAATGGAATAATAGTCTCTAAAAGTCTGATAATGTCACCAACTGTAATGTAAAAAGATCAAAATAAGGAAAGAAAGTAATCAACCTCACACTTTCTCAATAGTATATGTGTTCTCCCTTCCATTATGCACCGCATTCCTGTCAAACTGCCATGATCTACCAAGCAATACATGGCATACATCCATAGGCATCACATCACAAAGCACACTATCTTTATAATTAGCAATCTGAAAATCAACATATGCTTGCTCATTGACTGACAATTGATATCCTTTTGTAACCAAGATACCTTATAAGGAGATGGATGCTTAATTCTTTTAAGATCTGACTTTTCTACCATCTCACTGCAACAATATTATTTGTACTACCACTATCAATGATTAGTTTGCAACATTTACTTTTGGACTTACATTTGGGGGGAAACCACGTCGATAAAAGTGGGGTAAATTTAACCTCCGAGTCTGATTAGGTTCCATATAACAACAATCTCCCACTTGGAGACTGATCAGACTCCACACCATATCATTTGTGGCACCACAATACACCATAGCTCACTGCAATTGTGTTTTTCATATCTATCATCACAAGTCTAGTCATCATTTAGCAGGCTATGCAACATTGAATTTTGAAGATCTTTGATTATGGTTAGGAATATAAATCCAATAGAGCATCCTACATATCCTAGTCCATTTTCATGCAATTCTAATCACCACATCTATGCTTTCTATCTTGAGGAGCCTAACTAGACTAATTCTAGACTATCCATTGTATAGCGGTAATTTGTTTGAATGATATGCTAAGAATTTAAAACTTGCATCAATTCTTAATGTTACCTACTTCATTATGGGTCTTAAGAGAGGTCATGTATGGAACTGCATCAAATTTGGAGACTCCTAGCTTGAAGAACATTGGAAATGGTGATTCTACATGTTGCTAGTGAACCTACACACTACAGAATGTGATGCACTCAATTTCAAGGCTGGCTAATGCTTCACACTGACGTGTATCATTTCTACAACTTCTATATAAAGAGAAGTCATATATCATTTGAGGATAGTGAGGGGAAGTCAGTTAGAAGCTTGGAGAGGGAGATTGTTTGAACAATAGATTAAGATAGTGAGATCATTGAGATCTATTTTGTAAAGCTCGTGAAGCTACTTTGTTTTCAATCAATAAATTTTTCTCTTATAAAAAAAATATTTTATCTCTAGCAACTCCTACCAATTATATAACAAAGGTATTTTATAATCAAATCAACACATTTATTATTAAAATAATTAACACCTATTTATAACCTTAGCATTATAATAACATCACGATATTTAACATATTAATTCATATAATATTTCATATGGTGAAGAGTGACAATTTAATGTTAGACATCAATTTTAACTATTCACACCTTACATTTATAGGCTATGATGCAATCATTACAAGTAACATAATATATATTCATTTTATAGATTTTGTGTTAAATTAGTAACACTAGTGGATTATATTTACTAATCATAATATAGTCATATTTATATTTATTTTGCAACACTTATCTATAAAGTATTTATATAGAAAAAGAAATATAATATACAAAGATTAAAAATTCATTACTATAAAAAAAAATTCTAATTATCCCAAAAAGATTAAACAAAATAATTTAAAATTAATAATACAATTAAATTTATATATAATTTGATAATACAAGTTGCAAATTTATCAGATTAAGTCCCATCACTCATTATATCTGAATCATAATGGCATAGATATATATAATATATTATAATAAATACATTATAAATTGACTAAAGTAGAACCCTACCAAATTATAAAATCAAATTTATAATTAGTCAATAGGCTTTATATGTGAGCATTATAGTGCTTGGAATTGTCTCATGCGGTAAAAAAAACCTCACGGTAAAAAAACCTCATGCCGGGAGATTTTTAGAAAAATCAGGTCTTTCAACCTGCTTTTTCCCACTATCTACTAAATCAGATCTTGCAGGCTGTAAAAATATCTTATGATTAATGTGGTTTCTTTGGCATCTAAATGAAATCCGCCTGTGCCACCGCCAATTCTTGAGAGGCTACCACCGCCCAAAACCTTTTGTTAAATACATTTCAAATCGACTTATTCTGCAGCAAATTTTTTTAGGCGCCTTGGGCTTCTCCTCTGTAAAGAAATTAAGTGTGGCTGTTCTAGGAATGCTAGAAGAATCCATTACTTCTTGAAAATCTTGGACATACACTCTTTAAATTCTATTCTTTTTATTTAATTAAGTGTTTAACCAAGGATTTCTTGAGAGACTGGTGTTGCGACTAAGTATTTTAGGTTTGGCCTTTGTATTATGTAGTTCTCGCATTTAAGTATTCTGGGTTTCAGGAATTTGCTGTTGTATTATGTAACTCTTGCATTTTACTAATGAAGTCTTTGATTAGGATAATCAAGCTTTTGGAAAAACTGTGTAGCAGATTTTCAACAACGATTCAGATCACACTTAAGTGATCCTTCCGGATGTTTTGGTTGTTTAGATAAATTGGACAATTGCTTGGTAATATGTAATGCCTGAATTTATAGAACAAACATTTATGGTTACTCAACACCTTCAACTGTAATATGTAATCTTTCAACTTACTGTACAAACATCTTTTCGCCTTTCTGTTCTATTTTCTCTGCAAACATATCTGGCAGTGGAATGGATTTTCAATGTTATTTTCCTTCACATTTATGGTTTATGCCACAATAGACCGAAGGGATTACCTCGATTGGATGGCTTTTGTTGGGCCAAGATTGTCCAAAATTCTGGCATCAAAAAATACTTGCAAACACAGATGGGGCTGATAGGTTTGAATCTGGCTTGCAATGCTACAGCCCTCGTCAATGTGAATCAGATTTTAGTTGCTGCTGTTACAATAGCAGCAGATGTGTACATAGAGACCAAAATGGGTAGAGATCAAAATCATTTCAGACTTCTTTCAAAGGATGGGCACACGAGTTTCTCAAGAAATCCATAAATGGTTTTGGTAAAGATGTGCTGCTATTTTACATAGAGATCAAAAGTGATGAAGCTGTGTAAGAAACTAAGAGTGTGAGTTCCTTGAGTTTCAAGGCCTCTACCTATTTCAATGGCTCTACAATATATATACATCCAAGAGGAGAAGTGTATATGCAATTCAACAACCACCTACTATAATTGTTTGCTTTTCAATTTGGACGATTCTGAAAATCTCCAAGTAGAAACCAATTCTAAATTTCATTAAATGTAAGTTGACTAATGAATGGACAAATGTAACATATTTTGTACTAATAAAGCATCAGAAGCATGAATTAATTGTTACCATTCTAAGCTGGGCACCTTTTATAGATGGTAAATTAGTAAATGGTTGTTGACGCCAGACATTAAATGTATCGCTCATAAGTTGTATGGGTGCAGCAGTCAGAAACTCTAATTCTGGGCATTTATTTTATACTAATAAAGCATCAGAAGCATGAAGTAATTATTACCATTCTAAGAAGGGCACCTTTCCTAGATGGTGAAGTAGCAAATGGTTGTTGATGCCAGACATTACATGTCAAGTTTTTATCGGTCATAAGTTGTATGGGCGCAGCAGTCCCGAAACCCTAATTGTGGGCGTGTCAGAAACTCTAATTCTGGACAATTATTTTAATTTTAATCTATTCTTAGCTTCTGTTGGCGGCTTCGTTTTAATCTATTACTAGCAGATTTTGGGTGCCTCCTTTTGGCCATTTAGGCACTGTTTTAAAATCTAAATAGGGGCTTTTCTCTATCTTTTTCTTTTTTGTTTTGTTTTAGGTGACTGCAATTTTATTTTAGGTAGATTTTTTTAATCTATGCCTAGTTTCTGCTGGCGGCTTCATTCTTGTCTAGCAGATTTTTGTGCTTTCTTTTAAGTATTTTAGGTGCTGTTTTCAAATTTAAAAGGGGCCTCTTTTCAGTTTTCTATTTAGGTGATTGCAGTTTTATTTCAGGTAGATTTTTTTGGGATAAGGGTGTCTAAATTAAGTTGTTTTCGACAAATAATCAGCACTTTATACTATTATTTTTGACAAATGTCTACATCACTTTACATTGTTATTGTTTGATTTCTCATTTTTCTAAGAATAAATTATTGTTATAAAGTTAATAAGTATAGATATTGTGCATTATTTGTTAACTATTTGTGTAAAATACTTGTAGCATGTTGTGAAACATTTTTCATGTCACTGGATCTTGAAAAAGCAATAAAGCTGGGAAATATTTTGAAAGAGATCCAATTTTGGGGAAGCAATGAGCAACCATCTCAATCATTATCCACAAAAGCATCATCAAACTTGTTAGTAGTTTTTTAGATTACAGGCTACAGCTACATCTTTATTTTTACTTCCATTTGGGAATGTGTCTCTTTTACATAACATTCTTTGTGGAAAACATGACATTTCTACTTGGAAGAACTTCTTACGAGTAGTACAACTTCACTATCTTTGGAAATGAATTAGATTCTCATTGTCTTTAGATATTGATTTTATATGGATGAATGAATTGTTCCAAAACAAATCTTTGAGATTGACCCTAATAGAGGAGTCAAATAGACACATCTACATGTATATGTGCTCCCCTAACTTTCCTATCGGCTCATCCCTTACACCCATACGAGATGCAAGTACTAGTATTAGTAACTGTGTAACTCCTTGATCCATCATATGCACTTAAAAGGATTGAACAATATTATAGACTCTGAAAATCTTGTCTTTAAATTTATAATCTATTAAAACAATACACCCTAAAATCATATATAAAACTACTAAACCAAATAGAATAAACATAAAGGTAAAATGGAATAGTAAGGAACCTAAAAGTCTTCATACCTTCTACTTTCACTGTTCAAATCTTGTTTCTTTCTTTCTTTTTATCCTTTTTGTAGGCAGGGAATTGCTTTGGCGGTGGATGAAGTTGTTGAGGCATAATACAGATCGATGCAGAGGCCGAAGGGCAGATCAACGTTTACTGTTTTTCCTTTTGAGGAGGGCGGATCTGCAAAAGTGGAGGCGGCGAGATGAAGAGGCGGTGACGGCAAAGAGTGGGCCACGTTTATATAATAAGCTTTTAAACTTTGACTTTGGCACTTTTGCCAATCTCATTTTAGCCTATGATGAAATGGGAGTTTTGGAACAGGGTATGGATGTCCCATCAATGCATATAGACTAAATTGATTTTTAAACTTTATTTTGGTGAGGGTAAAACTAGATTCTATAACTTTTGCCAATTTCATTTAGTTTATTATGTCATGGAGTTTTGGAATAAGAAATGGACATAAAATAAAAGGATTTTTAAATTTTGACTATGGTAGGGGTAAGACTAGATTCCATGACTTTTGCCAATCTCATTTTATTGTACTATGAGATGGAAGTTTTGGAACTAGTATGGACATCCATCAATATAGATAAAATAAATTGATTTTTAAACTTTGACTATGGTAAGGGTAAAACTAGACTCCATGATTTTTGCTAATCTCATTTCACCCTATTATGAAATGGGATTTTTGGAACATGGGTATGGACATCCATCAATGCATATAGAATAAATGTATTTTTAAACTTTGACTATGGTAGGGGTAAAACTAGACTCCATTAATGCATATAGAATATATGTATTTTTAAACTTTGACTATGGTAGGGGTAAAACTAGACTCCATTACTTTTGTTGTTCTCATTTTACTCTATTATGAGATAGGAGTTTTGGAACATGGTATGGATACCCATCAATGCAGATAGAATAAATGGATTTTTGAACTTTGACTAGTGGAGGGGTAAAACTAGACTCCATGACTTTTGCCAATCTCATTTTAGCCTATTATGAAATGTGAGTTTTGGAAAAGGTTATGGATGTCCATGATGCAGATAGAATAAATGGATTTTTAAACTTTGAATATGGCAAGGGTAAAACTAAACGCCATGACTTTGCCAATCTCATTTTAGCCGATTATGAGATGGGAGTTTTGGAATAAGGTATGGATGTCCATCAATGCATAGAATAAATGACTTTTTAAACTTTGACTATTGGAGGGGTAAAACTAGACTCCATGACTTTTGCCAATCCCATTTTAGCCTATTATGAACTGGGAGTTTTGGAAAAGGTTGTGGATGTCCATAATGTAGATAGAATAAATGGATTTTTAAATTTTAACTATGGGAGGGCTAAAACTAAACACCATGACTTTTGCCAATCTCATTTTAGCCTATTATGAGATGGGAGTTTTGGAACAAGGTATGGATGTCCATCAATGCATAGAATAAATAGATTTTGTTAAATGTTGTAGTTGCAACGACGTACTATTTGACAAAATGCCTCAAACAAAATCTTTACAAAATATGTAGAAAATGGATACAATTTCTTGAAACCCTTCTCATAGGTATATGTTGTGTCTGTGTGCATGTGCGCGCGCGCGCGCGTGTGTGCACATACATACATAAGCTTTCTCCTTCAATAATTAAGAAAATGTGGAGAGAGAGAGAGAGAGTTTGTATTTTGATTTACAATTTTTACTTGTTTATCAATAATTTGAAAGGAAGCAAGGTACACGGAACAACTTCCTACACTGATCTAATGAGGAAAGATAGTGCAAATTTCTTTTAACCAGTTATAGATTAAGATACATATTAACAGAAAAGGTAACAATAACAACAAATGCCAAATACCAATGCACATAACACAAGATGTATGTGGGGAAAACCCTTTCGGGTAAAAAACCCCACACTCCAAAACCTACACAATGTATTATCAAATCTGAATGAGATTACAACACACTTGCAATGCAAGTTCTTCTAGGAGTTCACCAATGTTGATTACTAGAGCAAATCTGATAGCATAACGGTACCTGCACATTACCATACCACTCCAACTCCAAGGACCTATATTTATAGCGAGATATAAGCATGAAGAAAGCTTCTAGAGAAAGCAATAAAAGATGGGCGTCTAAATCCATGTGGCACACTTTTCAAACACATGTTTGACTCCTGTGACACTTGTACAAGATTCCCTTACACCTCTTACAACCCTCCATACTTGGGCGCCCCAAATTTGCTCAAAATAAGTGTGACAAATGCTCTTACACCGTCATAAAATCTATCATATATGACACCACTTATAGCTGAAAGAGAACCTGTCATAACTGACTATTAATATTGATTCTCTTACAACTTGTCATATCCCAAACTTGGGCACCCCAAAATGGGCTAAGTCAAAGATGCCTCTTACAATGTCATACATGCAAATGACACTTGTCTCATCTCTTCTATTTTCAACTCTTACAATGTCATAGAATCCGTCATAACTTATGCATAATAGAATCTATCATAAATCCTTACACATGACCACAAGGTGCCGACACATGGCAAAAACATGCCAAGTCAACGTGGGACACCTACCTCCTCATATGAGGACAAAATTACATCTAGTCACCTTCCATGCAGGATGACACTTCATCGTGCCAACTCCCACAAAGTGACAAAATAAATTTTACACGTTTAATTACAATAGTAGGCCGAAAATAAATAAATAATTAAATACCAACATTAGGAATTTACAAAGGTTGAGACACGTTAATTCCCAACATAATTTAGTTTTTTCTCTCACTAATTCCTACTTTCCTCGTTCTCGACTACTCCCATGTCCATACATCCATTTTCAAATTTAACATTTATATGTAGTTAATATGAGTGTTACAATTTTCTCTTCCAACACTAATAACTTTTGATAAGTTTTCACCTTGGATCTCCATAACTAGCAACTTGAAAAACAAAGCCAATGGAAGAGTGATCACCACCTAAGTAATATGACGTCCTCAAGCCATCTATGGCACTTGCCATCCTCCAAGCCAAGAGAATCAACTAAAATCCTAAACAAGTGCTTAAGGGAAAACCCACACAAGAAAATAAGAGATCCACCTCACTTCCACATAAGAGAAGTGTTAGAAACTTGTTGGTGTTATCATTGATGTCAACTCCTAGCAGATGGTTCACTTGGTTTCTAAGTGCTTTTGAGAAAATTTGATAAAAATATGTGTAGTATGATAGAGTTACCATCAGTATTATGCTCCACATTTCTTCCTAATTGAAGATATGCTTATGCAGTTTGGAAGTATTGATCAGAGGTATTATATCCCGAGTATCAGGTTTTGGATTGTGCGGAAGTAGAAGATGTGTTTGACAGAGTATTTGACTGTGAAGAATACTGTCTGGGAGAAATGAGATTGCTCTGCATTTCTCCGCATTGAGATTTTGTGACCTGCGGATCTAGGAATGCGCTTATACAATCTACATCAATCTTTCCTTGAAGTTTCCAGTGTTGGGATGCTCCACAAGTTTAGTTCTTGCGTTGGTTATCAGTAACAGTGTGTCCTAATGTGTATAATGAAGACATTATTTGATTTAGGTGGTTGCGGCAGTATGGCAAAGAATTTTTGTGATGTTGAATGTTCTGAGAAGGTGTGTGAGTTCTATGGAGTGTCTCTCTGGTCCACATAATGTTTTTGGACTTGGAGAAGCGTGGATGTGATTGTTAGCTCAGGCTTGGCCGACCTAGCATGCTAACACTATTTGCAGAGGTACCTTGTGGATTATGAATGTGATAAGTAGCTTGATGATACAAATTTGAGTCCTAATTATCCCATGATATGGTCCACTTTCACTTCTTTCCACCATGGAAGTGTTTAGTGTCGACCTAAGTAATGTTGCATGTGTGTAATGCACACGCTTCATTAGGACCAACTTAATTGAGATAGGTCTTGATTATAGATGGTATAAAGGCAAGATGAAGTTGAATGGATCAAAGTAGAGAAGAACATGTGAATGTGAATCAAGGGCAGTGAAGTTGTGTGTGAACTCAAATGCTTATGACTCCAGAATGCAGTGAGTAGAAGGTGTCTACATTTTAGTGTGCCAGAAGTTGCTGGAGGTAGTGAGCCAAAGGTTGCGGATGGTAAAGAGTATCAACAGTGGATCTCTTCTGTTTCTTTGAGATAGTGAATCTCTCTGTAACAGTCTTCTTCTTTCTTCTCTCTCTTGGGCAGTGAGCCTTTCTCTGGCAATGAGCCTTTCTTCTGGGCAGTGAGCCCTTGGTAGTGAGCCTACTAATTTTCGGTGTTGTTATTCATATATATTATGAGCTAATCCTCACTGTGGTTTTTCCCTTATTAGGTTTTCCCCATAAATCTGGTGTTCTTATGTGTTTGGATGTGTTTGCATTGATGCTTCATATGTTTACATTTTGCTAATGCATTATAAGTGGTTGATGTTTTGAGGCTTTAAAGTTTAACATACAACTGATTCACCCCCCCCTCTCAGTTGTCCTGTGCATTCTAACAATTGGTATCAGAGAAAGGTTTCCTGAAGAAGCTTAACCACTTGGGGTAGATCCGGATGGCACATAGGAAAGGTATGGAGATTCCAGTGTTTGATGGAACAAATTATGCTTTTTGGAAAACCAAGATGGAAAGATTTCTTGTCTCACTAGGATATGGCATATGGAAGATAGTTGACAAAAAGTATACTATACCTAAAGATGGCCCAAAGGATGAAGATGAGATTAAAGAAAATGAGAACAATGACAAGGCAAGGAGTGCTCTTCTAAATAGTCTCTCTCATTCTGAATTAGTGAAGGTGATGAGTTACAAAACTACTCATGAGATATGGAAGAAGCTGGAAAGCACCTATGAAGGAGATGACAAGGTCAAGCAAGCAAAGTTACAGATTCTAAAGTCCAAGTTTGAAGCCCTAAGGATGTCAGAGGATGAAAATATTGCAAGCTACATGTAGAGAGTGGATGAAATTATCAATTCCATCAATGGTCTTGGTGGATAGCTAGAGGAAAAAGAAGTGGTAAAGAAGGTACTAAGAACTCTTCCTAAATCTTATAGTGCTAAAGTTTTTGCTATTGAAGAGACTCAAGATCTGGATAATTATGCTAGGGATAAAATGTTTGGTACTCTAATTACTTTTGAGATAAGAGAATTTGGTCAAGATGATGCAAGAAAAGAAACTACTTTTAAGGTTATCAAGACATAAAAGAATGTTGAATCTGATTCAGATGACTTTGATGAAGTGGAAGCAAATTTTGTGAGTAGGTTGAAAAAGGGCTCTGGAAAATACAGAGGTAAGTTACCTTTCAAATGTTTCAGCTGTGGAAAGATAGGTCATTATGCTTCTAAATGTATAGTCAAAATCTCTAATGACAAATACAAGGAGAACAAAGGTAAATCATTCAAGAAAAGTTATTATGTTAAAGAATATGACAACATATCTGATGATGAGTCTGACTATCTGAATGATGATGGTAATGAATGCTTGTTCATGGCTTTGAATGTCAGAACTGATTCTACTAATCCTAGAAGATGTATGAAGGATATTGCTCTAGAGACAGGGCACCACATTGAAGGAGCATTGGTTATTGCTTTTCATGCAAGAGAGGAGGAAGATCTATGGTTAATTGATAGTGGATGTTCAAATCATATGATAGGTGATAAGAATAAGTTTGTGAAGCTTGAGAAGTTTGATGGAGGGTTTGTTAAGTTTGGAGATGATGCATTTGCTAAGATCTGTGGAAGAGGTTCAATCAATTTTGATGGCAAGCACAATACATATGATATCTTTTATGTCAAGGGCCTCCGACACAATCTTCTTAGTGTAGGACAAATGTGTAGAAAAGGATATAATCTTGTGTTTCAGGATGGTGGCTATGAGATCAGAAAAGAAGACTCTGAAACTCTGATTGCTACAGGAACAAGGACAAAAGGAAATATACATCAACTCAAAGGTGCTGAAGGTGTGCGCCTTATGACTCAAATTAATGAAAGTTGGATATAGCATAGAAGAATGTGTCACCTTAGTTTTGACAGTTTAGTGAAGACCAGCTCTGCTCAAGCTATGAGGGATTTGCCAAGGATTACAAAGCCTATCAATGCAACTTACAAGGAATGTCAGATTGGGAAGCAAATAAGGAAGAATTTCAAGATCAAAGAATATTCTACCACTGGACCTCTGGAATTAGTGCATAGAGATCTATGCAGACCTACAAAAGTAGGAAGCTTTCAAGGTGATAGGTATTTCATGTTATTGATTGATGATTTCTCTAGCATGACTTGGGTAACTTTTCTCAAAGAAAGATTAGAAGCTCTAGATAAGTTTAAAGCTTTTAAGGCTATGGTTGAAAATGAAATTGATTTAAAATTCAAGTGTTTAAGGTTTGACAGAGGTGGTGAGTTCACCTCCAATGAGTTTAATTTCCTTTCTGAAGATCATGGAATAAAAAGGCATTTGACAACACCTAGGACTCCTCAGTAGAATGGAGTTGTGGAAAGGAAGAATAGGACATTTCAAGAAGAAACAAGGACAATGATGAAAGAAGCAAATCTACCAGATATCTATTGGAGAGAAGCCATCCACACTGTAGTTTACATACAAAACATAGTGCAAACCAAGGTCAATAGTTCAAAGACTCCATATGAACTATGGTATGGAAGAACTCCTATTGTAAAATACTTTAGAGTGTTTGGAAGTAAATGCTACATTAGGAGAGATGAAGAGAACTTGGGAAAGTTTGATACAAGATCGGATGAAAGAATCTTCCTTGGATATTCTACAAAGAGTAAGGCTTATAGGTGCTACAACAAGAGACTGAAGAGATTAGTGGAAAGTGCAAATGTCAAAGTGGATGAAGAACCATACAAAAGTTCAGTGCCATTAGAAGGATATGAATTAGATGAGAACCATTGTAGAGAAGTAGAAAGAGAGGAAGATAAGGAAAAGGAGAAGCAAGTAGATGAAGAAGATGCTCTGAAGAAGATTCCCAAGACTCTCAAGTATGTGTAGAAGAATCATTCTGAAGATTAGATCATTGGAGATAAAAACAAAGGTGTTTTAACAAAGAGAAGTATTGCTATGGTAGATGAACAAGTAAATTTGTTCTTATTGTCTCAAATAGAACCCAAAACAATGATTGAAGCAAGCAAAAATGAGCACTGGATCAAGGCTATGGAAGAGGAATTGATGCAAATTGAGAAGAATCAAACTTGGGAAGTTGTCCCAAGACCAAGAGACAAGAATACGATAGGAACCAAATGGGTCTTCCAGAACAAATTGAATGAGAATGGGAAAGTAGTCAGAAATAAGGCCAGGTTATTGTGTAAAGGTTACTCACAAGTGGAAGGAATATATTAGGAGGAAACATTTGCTCCAGTGGCAAGATTGGAGTCCATCAGACTATTCTTGGCCTTTACAACTCATAAGGATTTCAAAGTTTATCAAATGGATGTGAAGTCTGCATTCTTGAATGGAGAATTGGAAGAGGAACTATATATTGAGCAATCAGAAATCTTTTAGTTATCAGATGATCCAAATATGGTCTACAAATTGAAGAAGGCATTGTATGGACTCAAACAAGCTCCTAAAGCTTGGTATGCAAGGTTGGATAGGTACCTGCTACAACAAGGATTCAAAAAGGGCACTGCAGATAGCAATCTGTACTTCAAAGTTGAAGAAGATCAAATCCTGATTGTACAAGTGTATGTAGATGATATAATCTTTAGAGGAGATGAAGGTATGTGCAAGATATTTTCATAAGAAATGCAGAAGGAATTTGAAATGTCAATGTGTGGGGAAATGAACTTCTTCCTTGGGTTACAAATCAGTCAATCAGAAAAGGGCATTTTCATTTCACAGTTAAAGTATGCTAGGGAAATGTTGAAGAAGTTTGGAATGGAAGACTCCAAACCGGTATGTACTCCCATGAATATTGGTTGTAAATTAAGCAAATATGATGAATCTCCTAAGACTGATTAAAGCAAGTACAAATCAATGATTGGTGGATTGTTATACCTGACTACTACTAGACCGGATATCATGCATGCAATTTGTCTTGTGGCTATATTCCAAGCTAATCCCGGAGAGTCACATGTTGTAGTAGTAAAGAGGATATTCAGATACTTGTGTTTTGTAGAAAAAGGGGGGAAGAATGACATGATTGATTAGCTAGATCCTCCTTTCACTACAAACATTCAAGGACATTTCAACCGAGTTGAATCACACCTTTTGCAAGAGGATTCACCTATAGGTTGGGGTGTCACTTGTAAGGCTGTGGAAACTCAAAAATTATCAATTAATGTATTAATTTAAAGCCCAAATATGATTAAAACTCTAATTATGCAAAATTGTAAGCAAACTGATAAATTACGACAAATGCTCGCAGACCAAGACAGTAGACAGGGATTAGTTACTGACCATTTTTTGAAGTTCGTGATACAAAATATTCGGGGACATTTCCACTTGCACCCTAGTCCAATGCAATGTTTTTTTCAGGGGGTTCCAGACTCCTTACAACACTGATGATCATTGTTCTGTCTGTTTCTGTCATGGAAGATGTGGAGGACATTGCCACTCGTACCGTAGTCCAAGGCAGGATATTCCTCAGGATGTCAGGACTTCTTTAGATGCTAGATAACACTGTCAAGGAGATTTCTATGTCTGCAACCTTGGAGGACACTGCCACTAGCACCCTAGTCCCAAAAGTGCACCAGGCTGCTTCTTTTCGTTGGATCTGGAATCCTTATCTTCTACAACCTTCCTCTACAACTCCAATCCACAAAATCTGATACCTGTAACCTACAATCACAAGGAGTGTGGTTGGGGGTTGTGGTGTTTAGAAGCTTTCCTCAGTTAAGCCCCAGAAGGACATTCAAGTCTTCCGAACACCGTTGTCAGATAAAGAGTGCGTATCCCTGCGGGATAGAGGCAAAAACAAATTGATAAATGATTCAAACAAAAATAGATATCACCTCAGAGGTGTAGCTCACGTGTAGATGAAAATACTTCAACACATGGGAAGATGAAGGTAAATCTACAATCACAAACACAACAACAATATTCTGCTCTGCAACAATGAATAGCTTGAATGCTCTAAAATCATAAGTTTGCCAAAAGTTCATAATTATCTTCTAGTTTACAAATGAATCCCTAAACATGCTTATATATGCATTCCTATTGTAAATTTCGTAATTCAAACTTAAGATGTCGGCAACGGAACCTTCTAACGATCACATAACCGACATTCAAATTTGGGACCTGCCTAAAATAGGGCAGGACAAGGGCGCGAACACCCATGTCATCAAGTCCTATTTCAGGGTAGGATCAAATGCCATAATGTCCCTCAAGCCCCATTTGACATGGGTTTCAAGCCATTTTCTTCTGGGAGTTAAAATGAACATGAAAGTTGCAAAACAAGGTGTTGGGACTGAAATTCCTAGGGCACTTTTTGGCAAATATTAAGTTATGTAGAGCACACAGTGGAAGTCAAACAATTGATACCATACTTCACAACAATGGGCTTCTATCCCACAGTTCAGACAGATTAATCCTTAATCAGCTTTAAAATCCACTCTCTAGGTCCAAACAACACCAAAACATATATATTCTACACTATCGGTAAGACAACTGATGTCAGAAAGACTTTCCCAAGTCTTACTGTAGACCTATCTTATACCGATGTGTCCCCAACACCTCCTTCACTATGACTTCTTCCGTCGGCATAACTTAAAACTCTTCCACTAATCTACATCTCTTCTCGATACATCGATACGACTAACTTGTATATGCATAGCATGACTTGCTATTACCAGTGAACAACTGTATCTGCCACTCTTACTGATATGCCAAACGATTGTATATACAAGACATGACTTGTTATCACCGGTTCTCTTTACCGTTTCTACCAGTCATCCTTTGCACCTGACAAAAGATACATTCTAAAGATACATTCTCGATATGCTTTTGTGATATATGTGTCCAATGTACATTCGGCGAAGCGATACAAAACTCATGCCGATACACAGTAATATACATCGTGGAACCAAAAGGATTATGGAATGAGATATAATTGTTGTATATTTCGTGCTTTGTATGAATGTTTTGGACACATGCATTGTGATATACATACAAGGCAGAATTCAAGAAAGATTTAAATCTAGTTAAAAGGATACATTGGGACTTTATGTATATCGGGGGATGCATTTTATGGTATATACAAGTCGGAATCAAAAATAAATGAACCATGGTTCATAAAAGCAAAGAGTCCGAAAAGACATACAATTGAGTTTGTATGTATCGGGCATTGTATATGAAGGTGGGTCCCGCCGCTTGCATGTATTGGGCTTGTATAATATCAATGTATATCTTCGATATACAAGCCAATATACAAGCGAAGATACATTCTAAAGATGCAAGCCAGATGTCAAAAGAAGTTCAATATAGAAAAGTCTTTGTATGTTTAATTGCTTGCATGTTTATTCGAGATACAAAGGAAATGTATATGCATGAAACACCACGTGGGCCCCATCGCCAATGGATATACAAGTTTATACAAGCCCGAATTTGAATGACATATTAAATATTGTGAATTTTAGCTTGGGCCCATGCTTGTATATGAAAGAAATGTATTCGATATACAAGGGAGACATCATCGGTGAGAAAGATGAATCGGGACAAAGCCTGCAAGTCTCGCCGACATGATAGTCACAACGATGTCAGGGACATGTTGTGAAAGTCATGCCAACACAAAACACAGAAACCCTAAAATGACATTAAAATCCGAATGGTTAAGATATTCTTCTAACAGTTGAAATATTGGTTTTTTGCAGGATATACACATCAGGGATCAAGTTGTATAAACACCCACGAAAGGATCTTGAGCAATTGATAAATTATCGATAAGGGAAGTAATTATTTAAGTAAATATATATGTTTAAATAAATTTGTTTTGATCATTTGATTAGAGATTAATTTGTGTATTATCTAGTCTTTTTAGGAATAATAAAGAAACCCTTGAAGGATATTAAGCAGAATTACAACTAAAGATTTTGTTTGACCCTGAAATGGTTATCCATTTGATGATTAGTGGAGAGTATTAAATTTCCTGAATTTGTTTTATTAGTACAAATACTGATTTCGGTTATCAACCGTTACAACTATTGTAACTGGTATGAAGCTTGTATGCCGCTCTTTATAAGAGATGACCAAGACCAGAGGAGATAGAGGGAGAATAGGGAGATTACAGAATATAACAGGGGATACGATAGATTAGATTTGAACAGTAATGCTAATTCACTTTTAATATATTTTATTTCTGGTAGACCATGTGCAAGCATTCTCTGATGAAGTCAAGTCTGTGAACATGAAGCAGTAACTACAGATTTCGGTATCAACTATCTGTTTAATTTATTTAATTATATGACTGTCTCCTTTCAAAGTTTTCTCTGTTATTCAATTTGAGTTATCAAGTATATCTTCAAGTTGTCTATACACATTTCCTGTTATAGTGTGATAAGATTAACTGGTTTCTGCTTTCAGAATTAAATCCTTTAAATCTGTCATAGTAACTATAAAGACATTGTCATGGATCTGTAAGAAGAGTCATATAGTTAGGGTTTGTATTCTGTCTCCAGTTTTTTGATAAATCTTTTAGAACTGCAATGTTATTCTGATAGGTTCCTTCAAAGAGGGATTAAATCCTTTTAGATGAATGCAGGTAATTTGATTTTATCAATTGGATATATATAAGTATGGAATATTAACTATTTCCTTGCAGGGTTGTACAAGTTACAGACCTATTCTTTCATGCCAGATAGTTCAAGTTTTTACCAAACAAACAATCATTTATTTCATGATCATACTGACTCTATATTCAATAACGCACTGGTCTAGTGTTTTCATTATCACTTATACAAATTCACTTTAGATTTACTTAATTAGATTGCATTTTTGTTTTAGCATTGCAATTTAGATCATTTAGAATTAATTTGCTGTCTTTTCATCTGTTTTATAATTTGTGCCATTATCAATAGTTAGATTGATTCTTATCAAAGTAGTGATCATCTTTTTATCTACTTTATTAATTAGAGGTTTACCCGCCTAGGTCTGGCAGAGCCTGAAGTGAAGGGGCTTTATCCATATCTACCTCGTGTCAATTAGCCAAAAAGGTCAAGAGAGCCTGGCAACCTCTTAGGGTTAACGACCTGCATTTTTGAGACCTAACACAAGGGACCCAAGAGCTAAACTTAGGAGGTAAAAGTCCTAGGGGGACATTTTATGACATAACAACTTGAAAGGCACTCTAGAGTTCGGCCTATGGTATCCCAAGGATACTAATTTCTCCCTAAGTACAAATACAGATGCAGACTGGGCAAGATGTATAGATGACAGAAGAAGTACAAGTGGTGGTGCTTTCTTTCTAGGAAGCAAACTTGTCTCTTGGCTACGTAAGAAGTAGGACTTAGTATCATTATCTACTATAGAGGCAGAATATATTGCAACAACATCTTGCTGCACACAGGTGTTATGGATGAAGCAGACATTGGAGGATATCAAAGTGACATATGATGAACCTATTCCTATCCTATGTGACAATACAAGTGCTATCAACATTTCAAAAAATCTGGTGATGTATTCAAGGACACAACATATTTCAATTCGGTATCACTTCTTAAGAGAAAAGGTTGTAGAGAATGAGTTGAAGTTGGAGTATGTGCCTACCAAGGATCAAGTTGCAGACATATTTACAAAGGCTCTCCCTAAGGATACTTTTGAGTATCTCCGACATAAGTTAGGGGTTATTGCCCCTCCTCTTAACTAGATGCATAAATGTATGCATTTGTCTAGGAAGTATTTCAAGATACATTTTTATGAACCTGGACTGATGTTGAAGGATACCTCTCAGGGGGAGTAGGTAGAGATACTATTAGTTGGTATAGTCAGATGGAGCACATCCTATGATCTTAAAGGGGAGAGTGAAGAAAAGTGAGAATAGTAGAAATGAAACAAATACTTTCTTATGTTGTTACCCTTTGCCATTGATGTCAAAGGGGGAGAGAGAGTCGAAGAGATTGAAAAACAATTGTGCAGAGAAGTCTGTGAAGAGTAAGAGTTGTTTTTGTCAGGGGGAGTAAGAGTTGCTTTTGGTCTTGATGGTTTTTCGAAGAGTTGGTGTTGCCATCAATGACAAAGGGGGAGATTGTTAGAAACTTGTTGGTGTTGTCATTGATGTCAACTCCCAATAGATGGTTCACTTGGTTTCCAAGTGCTTTTGAGAAAATTTGATAAAAAGATGTGCAGTATGATAGAGGTACCATCAGTATTATGCTCCACATTTCTTCCTAATTGAAGATATGCTTATGCGGTTTGGAAGTATTGATCAAAGGTGTTTAGAGGTATTATATCTTGATTTTTAGGTTTTGGATCATGCGGAAATAGAAGATGTGTTTGACAAAGTATTTGACTATGAAGAAGACTGTCTAGAAGAAATGAGATTGCTCTGCATTTCTCCACATTGAGATTTCATGACCTGCGGATCTAGGAATGTGCTTATACAATTGACATCAATCTTTCCTTGAAGTTTCTAGTGTTGGGATGCTCCACAAGTTTAGTTCTTGCGTTGGTTATCAATAGCACTGTGTCTTGATGTGTATAATGAAGACATTCTTTGATTCAGGTGGTTGCGGTAGTATGGAAAAGACTTTTGGTGATGTTGAATGTTCTGAGAAGGTGTGTGAGTGCTATGGAGTGTCTCTCTCTAGTCCGCATAATGTTTTTGGACTTGGAGAAGTGTGGATGTGATCATTAGCTCAAGCTTGGCCGACCTGGCATACTAACACTATTTGCAGAGGTATATCGTGGATTGTGAAGATCATAACCAGCTTGATGATACAAATTTGAGTCCTGATTATCCCTTGATATGGGCCACTTTCACTTCTTTCCACTGCGGAAGTGTTTAGTGCCGACCTAAGTAATGTTGTATGTGTGTAATGCACATGCTTCATTAGGACCGACCTAATTGAGATAGGTCTTGGTTATAGATGGTATAAAGGCAAGATGAAGTTGAATGGAACAAAGTAGAGAAGAACATGCAAATGTGAATCAAGGGTAGTGAAGTTGTGTGCGAACTTAAATGCTTATGACTCCGGAATGCAGTGAATAGAAGGTGTCTACATTTTAGTGTGCTAGAAGTTGCTAGATGCAGTGAGCCAAAGGTTACGGATGACAAAGAGTATCAACGGTGGATCTCTTCTATTGCTTTGAGATAGTTAATCTCTCTATAATAGTCTTCTTCTTGGGTAGTGAGTCTTTCTCTGGCAGTGAGCCTTTCTTCTAGGCAGTGAGCCTACTAATTTTTGGTGTTGTTATTCATATATATTGTGAGCTAATCCTCACCATGGTTTTTCCCTTATTGGGTTTTCCACATAAATATGGTGTTCTTATGTGTTTGGATGTGTTTGCATTGATGCTTCATATGTTTACATTTTGCTAATGCAATATAAGTGGTTGATATTTTGAGGGTTTAAAGTTTAACATACAACTGATTCATCCCCCCTCTCAATTGTCCTGTGCATTCTAATAAGAAGGACATTAGTTTCTCAAAAACAAAAAGAAATCAATACAAATTTCACCCAAGCTACAAGCCATCACAAGCTTTATTCAAACTCAATGTTCATGGTAATGGTTCTTCTTACTTTTCAAGAAAAAATACAACATACAAACTTAAACAAAAATTAAGAATACAAGGATATCACCTCTGAAAATAAGTAAGGAGGGAGTTGAAGACTCTTCTTCCACTTGAATCATTTTCCTTCTCTCTTCAAACCTCAACCATACCAAAATCTCACCAAGAGAATCCAAGAATTCTTCTCAAACATAGAATTTTTTCTCCAAACTTCCCTACTTTCTCCATCTTCCAAATAAAATGTTAACTCCAAAAAGTAAGAATTGAAAAGAATCTCTCCCAAAGGTCAAATGAGAGGATTATACTGGAGTGTCATGTGACTCATCTCCATTCAACGAGATTGAGACACATGACACTTATATAACCCATACACTAACTTTCCTTACATCACATTAAATGGTCATTACTACCTATGTGAGTTCAAATGGGCTTCATTGCCAAAAGAATGTGGTTCATTTATTCATTTAACATATTTGGAAAGTTGTAGATTAACTTGATGGACCTTCATCCAAGAATCCATGCCTTCATAAATATTTGTTCTTTCTAAGAGCACCTAAAGTACACCACAAAATGCCAAAAAATATTCTACAACGATACCAATTACCCTATCATAGGCACTTGAGTTGAGGTCCCAAAAATGACTTTCAAATACAAAATTTCACTTTTTAAATCCATTACAAATTTTCCAAAACCTTGATTTGAATTTGCATTATTACACCCACTTTTAAACATGTGGAAATACACATGAACACTAACACATTGAAATAAAGTCCTAAAAATAAATAAAAAACCTTAATAAGGTAACATGGTTCCACTTTTGAATGCATGGAAATACACATGGACACTAACACATTGAAATAAAGTCCTAAAAATAAATAAAGACACTTAATAAAATAACATGGTTTACACTTAGGGGTCTTAGTCCACATCAAGTTGGGATGTTTGTCTCACTAGGATACACATTTGAAATCCCATTGCTTCACAATATGAAATGGGTTAGAAATTGGAGTTGTTGATGATTCTCCCATTTTCCCATTGACAATTGTATACACATGCACACTTATTACAAATATCAATAAATCCATGGTATATATAGTTGAAGAAAAAGAAATATAGTTCACTATTTACCCATTAATTATTCAATTAAGTTTACATACCTGTTGTCACATAGATTTGCATCCAGTGTTGAAGGCTTTTAGAGCTCCAACAATCCAGTGAAACATTGAGGTGACCTCCATGTGTGGGACCCTATAGGGAGGCCAAATCTCCAGAGAGAGGTTGGTTCCTTTGCTAAATGAAGTATTCAACGATCCTAAGACTAAACCTAATCTATCCACCTGATTATGAAAAGAGGAAGAGGGATAAATAGAAAGTAAAAGGAGGTGATACACTAGGTTTGAATATGGGAAGGACCACTAAACAACCATTTATGCACATAATAACAATATCTAACAGACCAACATACACAAATCATGAACTACTTGCAAAGGTAAGAGAAACTAAATGAAATCCAAGAGGAAAGATGCATTCACAGATGGAGATCAAACAGAAAAATACATAGAGAAAAGAACCATTCATGAGAAGGTAAAATCCGATTTCTATTATCAAAGAGGCATGACTACAATTGCAAGAGATATGGTTTGTAAAACCAAAAGCCAACTTGAATATATTACATTTCATGCTTTATATAGCATTTACAATGGAGAGCCATTACCTACTATAATGAATGCGCCCATGGGCCTGTCTGAGATATTTCCATGCTAGAAGGGACATCTACCTACAAGACTTCAATGCATAAAATATCTGGATCCTTCGAGCAAGTGGAAGATATTTGTGCCATTAATGTAATCTGCTGAATCATTCACCTGCAACCATTAATGCAAAATATCTAATTTTCAAAGCCTTTACAACACTTCAAGTTAGCAACATATCCTGATATCTGGATGCATATTCACATCTGGATCATGAATTGGGGATCATAATTTCAAGGTGAGAATACCCCTCAAAAACCTGCCAAATGAAAGAGCACGAAAATCTAAGCACTTTTGCCTTTTGGATCATGTGGAAATTCCTCAAGGTGAGGGAGATATTCACGGTCAAGTTGCGGTCAACGGGCATATGGATATCATGAATATCCCTTTGGGTCTGCACGTTCGCAAATATTTGGATGATATAGCCCAACCGTACACAAGAGTCTACATATCCTGATATTTGGATACACCCATCAAATTTATCTTTGCAACATGAAGAAGCCGTCACCCGCATGGATACCCAATGTCAGGATATTAACTTTAATATGCCACCCTTTGGATATCCTGATGATGCCATCAGGATATTAGTACTGCAGGACAATATGCTAGTGGCAGAATGTTTGAGTGACATCATCATCATATGTATTTCTTTGGGGGGAGACTGGATGACGTCATTGGGACATTTGCTTCAAGGATCTAGTCATTGGGAAAGATCTGAACATTAGGAGATATCTGGATGTTAGGAAAACATCTAGCTATTTACTAAGGTCCACACATTTGGGAAGTATCCGGATCTTAGTTAAGATCTGGATGTTAAGAAAACATCCGGATACTAGCTAAGGTCTAGATACTCGAGAGAGGAAATATCGGGATGTTAGGAAAACATCTGGGTATTTACTAAGGTCCGCACATTTGGGAAGTATCCGGATCTTAGTTAAGATCTAGATGTTAAGAAAACATCTAAATACTAGCTAAGGTCCGGATATCTTCCACACAAGCTCTCCACTGAGACTCCATCCTTCGCAGAGATTTCCATCTTCATACTTGGTCATTTTGGTATGGATATTTGACATTCGGATATCCAGACCTTAGTTAACATCCAGATATTAAGATAAGATCCAGATGTTAACTAAGGTCTGGATATCTGGACGTCAGATATCCATACCAAAATGACCAAGTATGAAGATGGAAATCTCTGCGAAGAATAGAGTCTCAGTGAAGAGATTGCGTGGAAGACACGTAGGACTCCGTGGAATTTTGCAGCATTGCTAAAACATAAAATGAGGCCCACCAAAGAAGGAAGTCTTGGCGAAGGAAGAAAAACATTTGATGACTGGGCAACAAGATGCATAACTTGAAGGTCCCTTTAAGCATGTGCAATAAAAGTTGTTTTAAAAGGGGGTTGTACTAGGCTTAATGAGCATAAGGGGCTCAACTTCTTTGGATATTGATAGTCTACGTCGGTCCACCATGTGGCGCAATGACGCAACACTGAAGAGGGTCTTTGTTTAGTTTGCTAGGATTTATGCCATGCCAACACGTGGTGCACCTTAGAAGTTTCTTGGCCCTTGGGTCTTCTACCTTTCATGAAGAAGATGGAACACGGAAGGTCTAAACTCTAACATACTACAGAGCCACCAACACTATGCCAACTTTGCAAAAGGAAGAGTCAGAACTCGGGCTCCGACCCTTCCACCTTTCATAGAAGAACACGAAAGAGGAGAACCCCGATCTCTGACGATGAAACACCTAGAACATTTTGCAAAGGGGAAGGGATGGAGTTCAGGACTTTGGGCTTGACAATGGTAAAGAGGTGAAGCCCGAACTCTGACATCTCGACAAGGCAGAAAAACACAAGGAAAACTCTAAATTTTCTCAGACTTAACCATTCTTTGATGTTTTTCTTTGTATCCTCTGGGGAAAAACACTTAGAGATTTTATGGATTTGGGCTATTTGGATGGGAAGAAAAATAGGAAAACATTTTGGTGACTTCTCAGGGGTATTTGCCTGCTAAACAAATAGATCAGTGGCCTTAAGCATCCATTGGGCATGGAGTCCAAAAGAGGAAACTGAAAAGGTCAAAACAACTTAAACTTGCCTCCCAAAACACACAAAAGGAAAGAGGCCTGCATTCTCCTAATGACAATGCAGCCTGTGCAAAGCACTTATGGAAAGGGAAACCTAAATCTAAAATAAACTAAAACAATATGTACAAAACCTCAAACCAACCTTAATGGTAAGGTTTGAAATGGATCCCATTGACTGATATTGGGAGAACTTCACCATCCAACCTTGAAAGAATGAAAGCATTTGCTTGCTTATAGCTATTGATGATATATGGCCCACTCTAAAGTGCATCAAACTTGGTGTGGCCTCCTGGTTTGGCTCGATCAACATCCCATTTCAGAACAAGATCACCTTCTTTAAATGTCTGAACCTTGGCCCTTTCATCAAAATATCTCTTGATCTGCCTTTGATGTTCTTCCAATGTGATCATGGCTGACTGTCTTTGTTCTTCTAGTTTAGTTAATTTGGCCATCCTGATAGACCTTGCATCTTCTCCTTCAAACCCCAATTGTTGAACCAAATCTAATGCAGGAAGCTCTAAAGATATAGGCAATCTTTCCTCTCTTCCATACACTAGAACAAAAGGAGAGTTCCTAATGGTTCTCTTGTAGGTGATCCTATCAGCCCAAAGAGCTAATCTGACCTTATTGTACCATTGCCTTTGGTTTGTCTCCATGGTCCTCTTCAGAATCCTGATTAGGTTCTTATTGGTAGATTCAACCAGCCCATTACCTTAGGGGTAATAATTGGATGAAGTTTGCAAGAACAAATTATATTTAAGAGCCCAATCAACAATCCTAAAACTAGTGAATGCTTTTGCATTATCAGAAATAATAGTATGAGGAGTTCCAAACCTTGTCATGATTTCTTCCAAGAAATCCATGATAGATGACTCAGTGGCCTCCTTGAGTGGGACTACTTCAACCCACCTGGTGAAGTAATCCATTGCAATCAAAATCCACTTATGACCAACACTGGAAGAGGGATTTATCATGTCAATGAAATCTAATCCCCACTGTGAAAAGGGTCAATCAACCTGAATAGGGTGGAGTGGAAGTGCTGCTAATCTTTTCTTTCCAGCAAAGAGAGCACACTCTTTGCATTTTCATACCCACACATGGGCATCATTGAATAATGTGTGCCAAAAGTAACTTGCCCTCATTATTTTCATTGTTGTAGCTCTAGTAGAGAAATGGCCACCAGCTGGGCCAACATGAAACTCACCCAGGAGTCTATCAACCTGATCCTCTTCTATGCATCTTAGAAAGACTCCATCCAGATTTCTCTTGAAGAGAACACCATCTACAAGAGCATAAGGGATAGACTGTAGCCTGAAATGTCTTCTTTTGGTTCTATCCAGCCCATAGGGATACTCACCAATGGAAGGAAAGTAGCCATATCTGCCGTCCAAGAACTCATAACTAATGGCTCAGCTGTAGGTTCCTCCTCATTCAAGTGGTAAGATGAATTCACTTCATCTATTGATGTCTGAGCTAGTTGTCCACATAATCCTTTGCCTCTAATCAACTTAGTGGCTTTGATGATCACATCATACTTAAGGATCTTGGTGACCCAGCTGGCTCTCTTTTCATTAATCTCAATTCCCATTATGTAATCTCTCACACTAGGATGAGAAACTAAAACTTTAATATGGTTGTTTTCTAGCATATATTTGAATTTCTTCAAAGCCTAACAATGGAAAATACCTATTTATCCATGGGGTTGTATTTGACCTCATAGTTCTTCAAGGTCTGATTGAAGAAGGCTAGGGGCTACTCCAGTCCATGTTCATTTTGCTGCATCAGAACAACAACAATACTGTTCTCTCCTCCATATGCATAGAGGATAAAGCCCTCATAATTTGGGTTCATGAGAGTAGGTGCATGGGCAATCTCTTCCTTGATATTCTCAAAACCATCCTTCCCTTCCTTAGTCCACCTGAAGACTGCATCCTTCTTGAGCATAAGGGTGAGAGGCTTCACCAAGCCAACGTAGTTAGGAATGAACTTCCTAACAAAGTTGATCCACCCTAAAAATGATTGTAAGGACTTTTTGTGAGTGGGCAGGGGAAGGGAAAGGAGAGCAGATGTCCTTTCAAGGTCAATGGAAATCCCATCCTTAGATACTACGTGGCCCAAAAGCTTACCCTGGGCAACAACAAAAGAAACATTTTTTGGGGTTCAGAGACACCCCAAACTCTCTACATCTCTGGAACACTATGATGTCATCCAGATAAATCAAGATGAACTTATTTATGAATCCTTTAAAAGAAATATCCATTGCCCTCTTAAATGTAGCACCAACATTAGATAAACAAAATGACATCTTTGCATATGCCATGGTTCCCCATTTGGTCGTGAATATTGTCTTAAATCTATCCTCCTCTCTAACAAAGATTTGATTATAGCTAGAGAAGCCATCCAATAGTGAAAACATTTCTTCCCCTACAACCATTTGTAAAATTTGATCCATGGAGGGCAGAGGGTAATGATCTTTTAGAGAAGCACGATTCAGGTTCCTGAAGTCTACACAAAGCCTAATTTCTCCATTTTTCTTTCTCGCAGGCACTAGATTAGCCACCCAAGTAGAATACTTGATATGGAAGATAATCCTTGTATGTACGAGCTTAGCAAGCTCTTTTTTCATCAAACGTTCAATCTTTGGATTAATGGGCTGCTACTTTTGGTGAATTGGCCTGCAATTAGGATCCAGATTAATGACATGCTAAGCCACATCCAAATTGAATCCTTTAAGATCCTCATACGTCCATCCCAAGATGTCATTGTACTTTTGGGCAAGCCTTATGAACTCTGCTCCTCTAAATCACCACACACTTTTCCCAGTAGTAACTCCTTGTCCTAGGCGATGGTTACCTTCTGGTAATCCTCCCTTTTAAAGGTGTGTTATTCCTTTCACCCCTGAACTCATCATCATGGTTGAAGATGGCCTCAAGGGTGACTAGACCCTTAGGAAACTTGTTTGATTTGAGCTAGATGATTTAATCACCATAGCATTCCTACAACTTGGGCTGTGCTATGGAAGAAAACTCTACTTTATTCTGAATGAAGCTCACAATCTATTCATTGCTGTCAAAAACCTGCCAATGGATATCATTATCAGGAACATATGGTCTAACAACAATCCTCACATACTGATCAGGACCTTGAAACAAGTTTATAGGTGGAGAAAATTGAGTCCCCACCACGTCGCCAATTGATCGACATCAGCATTTAATTTTCTTGGGATCACCTGCAGGTTAAGAGCATCAAAACTCTCGAATAGGTCCCAAACTCTATGTTTATAAGCTCTTAAAAGCTAGCTTTTTGTTGCACATCTCTCTTTGACTTGGTTGACCACCAATTTAGTATCACCAAAGATCTCCAGATGCTTGATTTTATTCTTTTCTGCTAACAACAAGCCACAGACCATTACCTCATACTCTGCTACATTATTGGTGCAAGAAAAATGCAAGCTATGAGTGAAGTGTAACTTCTTACCAGTCAGAGAGACTAGCAAAATGCCTACACCAGCTCCATTTATGCTCTTTGCACCATCGAAAAACATCTTCCATGGGCCATTGGAGTCATCATCTAGCTTAAGTATATAAGGGACTGAAGGATCCCCTTCATGGATCATGTAGTTGCCCAAGTTAGTCGCTTCAGTAGTATCATAAGGATCAAAATTTTCATGATCCCTTGCTCACTCATCAAGAAATAGGTTAGGGATAGGAAGAGGTGAAGGTTCTGGCTCAATAAGTTCTGAGTCATGCACTTTCTCACCCTGAAACATAACATGTGGATTTACTAGGCTATGATCATAATTCTCCACATGATAATCTAAAATTGGTCCAGCCTTGATGGTAAACCGCGTGCCATATATGGTCCTTAACAACATGTGAGACCAGTCAGAAGAAAGGTAGCCACTTACCTTAGTTGTGAAGTCCCTTGACAGGCAGATGGCAAAGAAAGGAGGAAGATCAATGATTGAAATGTCCTGCTTGAAAGTCAGGTTCGGGCATGCATGCAGAGTCAAGTCCAGTCCCTTGATCACTCCTATAGTGTTCACAAAGGTGCCATCTAACTGTAGTACTCTTTGACGAGGGTCATTGCAGTCCTTATCATTTAATTTTATTAATATCAATCCAAGGCGGTGTCCATGGCTGTATGCAAAAGGGAGAAGGAATAACTTGCATGGCAGTCTTTTCTACAGAAGGGATTTGACAACAATTGCATGAAACAAACTAGGTTTAACTCTGCTGAAAATGAGAATTTAATCTAAGGAAAACAATAACTTGAGTAGCTGATTTAATTCTGGAATAAAGGAACAGCTAAAGGAATTCTGAATAAACAAATTGCATAACAACAAAGCAACTAAACAAACTAAGAAATGTAGTCTATGTCCTTCGGTTGGAGTGGGACTTTGCTCCTTCCTCTGGAGAGACTAATCAATTCTAGCAATTAGAAAATAGGTAGAACAACTTCTTTATTCAAAAACCTTCAAGATCCAAATTACATGCTGCTGTAAAAAAATAAAGTTCTTCTTTCCTTCAATGAATTCTTTTACAACTTCCCTTTTTATTCTACGCCATAGTTCTTTATATATAACTATGGTTATTAAATTCTAATTGAGAGTCTCTGTAGAGTAGAGAACTTATTTAACTAAACTTATTTATTTAGTTAACTAAACTTATTCATTTAATTACTAATTATACAATTGCTGATTACAAGGCAAAACATGCAGTCTTTTAGAAAGACATGCAATGACACTAAGTGTGTATTATTTGCATGGAATAATTACTTATAATTAGATCCATTAATTTAGGAGTAATTATAGTCAATCCATCTTTCAGAAAATCTTAGAGTGTGTGTTGGTAGATTGGAAGAATTCGCAGCAACTTCATAAAGTATTTCTGGAACATCTTCGGAGCTTGTGGAATAGTCAACTTCTGTCATAAACTGCTCATTTATTTTACAAGATCTCCTCAAATTATTTCTGGGTTTTGTTCCCCTAACTTTTATCTTTCCAAATCATTTTGAATTTCTAAATTTTGTTAAGAAATGAGAGAGATATTGTAGTTTTACTGAAACTAGTTTTCTTGACTTTTCTGTTCTGCGTCTTCGCATTCTGTAACAGTCAACTTATATCATTAACCATTTATTCATTTTAATGAATCTCTTCAAAATTCCTTCATATATTTGTTCCTCTCTCTTTAATATTTCTAGATCATTTTGAAATTCTAATTTTGGTTAAGAAATGAGAGATATTGCAGTTTTACTGAAACTGCATTTTTGACTTCTGCATATCCGACGCTCTGTGCATCTCCGGCGCTCTGTACATCTCTGGAGCTCTGTCCATCTTCAGTGCTCTGTCCATCTCTAGTGCTCTATGCATCTTCGGAGATCTGTCCATCTCTGGAGCTCTGTCCATCTCTGGCGCTCTGTGCATCTCTGGAACTCTATCCATCTTCAGAGCTCTGTGCATCTCCGGAGCTCTATCCATCCCCGACGCTCTGTGCATCTCCAGAGCTCTATCCATCTCTGATGCTCTGTCCATCTCTGATGCTCTATGCATCTTCGGAGCTCTGTTCATCTCCGGAGCTCTGTAATTCTGAAACTTTACAACTTAATATAAAATAGACTTTCTCTTCACTTTATTGATAAAATAAATGCTGATCTCAAAGTGAACATGTAATATCAAGATAAACTCATGCATGACATTGATCGTTGCATTTAGACAAGTTTATTTGATATTTAGTTACAAATCTTCAAACCCATACTCAAGTGCACTTCAAAAACTGATTTAATGAAGAGAAAATATATGCTTTTATTTGACTAAAGATGAGACACTTTATGGTCTCATCATCTCCCCCACACTTAAGAGGTTGCAGGTCCTCCTGTACTTCATAATCATCTTTTTGAGGTAACCTCTTTACTTTTATTACAGTTGCTCTGGAGATGCATTATAGTTGTTGATCTGGTGTTCTCTGGAGCATTTGTTCTAATGATCTTTGGAGTTTCCATTCTGATAATCTTTGGAACTCATACCCTGTTGTGCATCTGCAAATCTGATACCCTGTTGATTCCTGGAGTTGGTGCTTGTTGTTCATCTCTGGAAGTAATACTTTGCTGATCTTCGGAGCTAATACTCTGTTGATCTCTAGAGCTATTGTTCTATTGATCTCTAGAGCTGATACCTTGCTATCCATCTTAGTCTTCCATGTGACCATCATGCACTAATTGGTTCTTCATCTTTTAGCCCATGTTTTGCATGATGCATGCAAAGAGGTCTTCAACTCCTTCAAATGCCAAAATATCTGCAAGAGTTCTTGGAAGCAGCAAATTATATAGAAAAAGCATGTGCAAAGCACTTATTTGAAGAAAAGAAACCTACCCTAACCTACTCTACTTAGTGATGTAGAGATAGGTTACACAAAACCATTAACTGGTTGGGGAAAATAACTTCCTTTTCTAAAATTATGGATCCATGCATTTAACTTTCTAAAAGAAAAGGAAAACCATGAGAAGAAGACGACTAAAAATTTGAACTTTGATGCTTCACCTTCCTCTGAAATAATAGCCTCCTCCATAATTTCTGACTTTAGTACATGCATGCGTTGATTAGAGAGATCCTGCAACCCTTCCTTACATTCTGATACATGCATGATTAGAGACAGCTCCTTGTTGTTCATGGGCTGATTGGAGAGATCTTGAAACCCTTCCTCATATTCTGGTACATGCATGATTAGAGGCAGCTCCCTGTTGTTCTTCAAATATCTGATCGGACAGCCCTCCTTGGACTTTGAAGACATCCAAATAATACTCTGCCATACAAGCTCCTCCAGTGGAGATAAGATTTCTTCGTTATACTCGTTACCTATTGCAAGCAATAGGGCATCAATGTCTCCTTCTAAAATGCATTTTTCCTTGCTGGACATTGGAGTCATGGTCATCTAGTTGAAGAGGCTGCACAAGAGTTGAAATTACAGAACAACAAGATTTTTCACCTTCTTTGCATGCAAGAACCTTATGATTTGAATCTATTGTTTGGGGAGGTTTTTGGCATACAGATCTCTTTTGAGGAACTTCTTTTATCTACCTAGACTTCAAAATAATAAATCTAAAAAGACTACCAAACCAATTTTCCTCTCTTTTTGACCTGCTGTGACTAGATCAATAGTAACTCCCTAATGACACCTATCCCCGGCAACGGCGCCAAAAATGATGAGGGTCGTTGCAGTCCTCATCATTTAATTTTATTAATATCAATCCAAGGCGGTGTCCATGGCTGTATGCAAAAGGGAGAAGGAATAACTTGCATGACAGTCTTTTCTACATAAGGGATTTGACAACAATTGCATGAAACAAACTAGGTTTAACTCTGCTAAAAAAAACAATTTAATCTAAGGAAAACAATAACTTGAGTAGCTGATTTAATTCTGGAATAAAGGAACAGCTAAAGGAATTCTAAATAAACGAATTGCATAACAGCAAAGCAACTAAACAAACTAAAAAATGTAGTCTATGTCCTTCGGTTGGAGTGGGCCCTTGCTCCTTCCTCTAGAGAGACTAATCAATTCTAGCAATTAGAAAATAGGTAGAACAACTTCTTTATTCAAAAACCTTCAAGATCCAAATTACATGCTGCTGTAAAAAAATAAAGTTCTTCTTTCCTTCAATGAATTCTTTTACAACTTCCCTTTTTATTCTACGCCATAGTTCTTTATATATAACTATGGTTATTAAATTCTAATTGAGAGTCTCTGTAGAGTAGAGAACTTATTCATGCAGCTAACTAAACTTATTTATTTAGTTAATTAAACTTATTCATTTAGTTAACTGATTATACAATTGCTGATTACAAGGCAAAACATGCAGTCTTTTAGAAAGACATGCAATGACACTAAGTGTGTATTATTTGCATGGAATAATTACTCATAATCAGATCCATTAATTTAGGAGTAATTATAGTCAATCCATCCTTCAGAAAATCTCAGAGTGTGTGTTGGTAGATTGGAAGAATTCGCAGCAACTTCATAAAGTATTTCTGGAACATCTTTGAAGCTTGTGGAACAGTCAACTTCCGTCATAAACTTCTCATTTAATTTATGATATCTCCTCAAATGATTTCTGGGTTTTGTTCCCCTAACTTTCATCTTTCTAGATCATTTTGAATTTCTAAATTTTGTTAAGAAATGAGAGAGATATCATAGTTTTACTGAAACTAGTTTTCTTGACTTTTCTGTTCTGCGTCTTCGCGTTCTATAACAGTCAATTTATATCATTAAATATTTATTTATTTTAATGAATCTCTTCAAAATCTCTTCATATATTTGTTCCTCTCTCTTTAAACTTTCTGGATCATTTTGAAATTCTAATTTTCATTAAGAAATGAGTGAGATATTGCAGTTTTACTGAAACTACATTTTTGACTTTTGCATCTCCGGTGCTCTGTGCATCTCCGGCACTCTGTACATCTCTGGAGCTCTGTCCATCTCCGGCACTCTATGCATCTTCAGAGCTCTATCCATCTCTGGAGCTCTGTCCATCTCCGGCACTCTGTGCATCTCCAGAGCTCTATCCATCTCCGGAGCTCTGTGCATCTCCGGAGCTCTATCCATCTCCGGCACTCTATGCATCTTCGGAGCTCTATCCATCTCCAGAGCTCTGTAATTCTGAAACTCTGCAACTTAACATAAAATAGACTTTCTCTTCACTTTATTGATAAAATAAATGCTGATCTGAAAGTGAACATGTAATAACAAGATAAACTCATGCATGGCATTGATCGTTGCATTTAGACAAGTTTATTTGATATTTAGCTACAAATCTTCAAACCCATACTCAAGTGCACTTCAAAAACTAATTTAATGAAGAGAAAATATATGCTTTTATTTGACTAAAGATGAGACACTTTATGGTCTCATCACTCCTGATGAAATAGGGGTATACTTGATGCCTAACACATCAACTATCTTCTTGGGCATGACTGAAATACTAGCCCCACTGTCAATCATACACTTGTGTACTAAAAACTTGTCGATGATCAAGGATAAGTAGAAAGGAGATGGTTTCTTGACTATACTTACTTGTCCTCCACTCAGTTGCACAAGACTGACAGAAGCCTTCTCTTTCTGTTTTGATGATGGGTCTGTTGCTGCTAAGTCAGCTAATGGGAAGTGCCTTAAGGCTTCTTGTAACAAATCCCTTTAGAAGGGATGGACATTACTGACCACATAGAAACATTTATGTTTGTTTTCTTCATCTGTTCCACAATATTTAATGGAATAGAGGACACCTTACACATGAAGGGAACCCATGTTCCCTTCCTTGGTTGTTGAGCAGGTTGTCCAGGCACTTTTAAGCCTGATGGAGTCTCTTTTGTAGCAACAGATATGCTGTTCTGAACTGGAATTGTGGCACTGGCCACTTTTGCCTTTGGAATAGGCTCCTCTTGTAACACAACAGGCATGGGGCAACCTCCAACTGCCTCTTCTTTGACTTGATGTTGTCTGCAATGGGCATAACAACACTGTCCATGGGCTGATTGACAACACAAAAATCTTCTGATGTCCATAGCATCATACTAGAATAAGAGGTAGTCTCATTTGATACTTCAGGATGGTTACTGGCTGCCTCTGACAATGATGCTTGTTGAGTGTGAAAATTCTGCACCATTAAGGCCCTTTCTTGTGCTCCAAAAGGACAAGAGGACTGATTATGAGGTTGGTTGCAGGGGTAGCACCAATCTGCCTCCTGGGTCAGATTGTTTTATGTAGGGACTGAAGAGACCTAATGTCTCAAGTTACTTCTTGGAACCTCATTCATTCCTTGGTCATTGGCCACACTGAAGCATCGACAAACTTTGTTAATGTTACACCGATCACTTTGTTCTCACCGATGGTAGTGAGCCATCGGGTAGACTTTCTGTATCGGCGGGAGTGAGGAGTCTTTGGGTGATCTACAAGGTTTCACCGATGAAGGGCTAGCTATCGGGCTGACTTTCACTATCCGCATGGTCTTGGGTTGCTTCTCTGATCGATATGTGTCATACCGATGTGATATGTCTATCGACATAAGGTTGGCCATCGGCTGAGCCTATGGTAGTTACTCTGATGGTCTTCTATTACTCTGATGAAGGATGAAAGCTTGGGTATCAATGGGACAAGGAACCATCAGTGTGGATGGTGGAGTGGTCTCTGATGGCTTGGGCTATTCTGATGAGACTTAGACTGGCATCGTTGACAATAAAGTTGCTAACGATAGTCTTACTGAGTGTTTGTGTATATAAACTGGGATGTCAAACTCGAACTGGTGAATGTGGGACTAAAGGTCTCACATGAATACGAATAGTTATGCGATGGTTGGAAGATAGCGATGCTGGGTCAGTTGGAACGAACAGTTAAGGTAGAAGTTCAAAACAGTTTTGCTCTTGAAAACTGTGATAACATATATAGATTTGGTGAGGTCGTCTGATGTTGTTGATGAGATTCGATCAAATTGTTCATTCTGTCAATGTATAGATGAAGTGAACTGTGTGCATGGTTTGAGAATCGGTACTTGAACAAGAAGGCTGGGATCTTTATTGTAACCTTTCTAAGCTTACTGTAAATAAAGATTGTCTCTCTTGTGGTGGTGGGTTTTTTACCCAAAAGGGTTTTCCCACGTACATCTGGTGTTGATCTCTGTTATCTTGTATGTTTAATTTGTATTTTCTGGTGTGTTCATCTTTGTATTTGAATTAAATGTTACCTATCTACATTAGCCCCTTTGAATTGACATTAGGGAAGCTGTATTCCGCACCTGTGCTTTCCTTACAAGTGGTATCAGAGCCTGGCTAGTTGTGTTATCCTTATTGGTACGTTAGGTTTTTTGTGTTAGTTCTGTGAGTGGGAGTTTTGTAGAGGTCTATTTTGTTAAATAAGATGGCAAGTACATCAGGAAAAATAGACATTGAAAAGTTCAATGGCACAAACTTTGAGTTGTGGAAGCTTAAGGTTGAAGATTTGCTGGTCGACAGAGATCTTTGGGTTGCTATGTCTGGGACTAAACCTTCAGGCATGAAGTAAGAAGACTAGGACCTGGTAGACAGGAAAGCTAGAGGACTGATAAGATTAAGTTTAGCAAATTCTGTTCTATTGAACGTCCATGAGGAGAAGACTGCAAACACTTTGTGGAAGAAGTTGGGAGATATTTATTAGGGCAAGTCCTTGGTGAATAAACTTTTCCTCAGAAAGAAGTTGTACTCTCTGAAGATGGATGAAGGAGCATCTGTAGCAGACCATTTGAACTCCTTTAATATGGTTGTTGTACAGTTGACTTCTATAGGTGTAAAAGTAGAAGAGGAGGACCGCTGTATGCTTCTATTGTGTTCCTTACCTGACTGATGGGATCATCTTGTAATGGCTATTGGAAGTACAACAACCACGTTTAAAACTGAAGAAGTTGTTGCCTCGTTGTTATCTAAAGAGATGCGGAGGAAATCTTCTGAGATGGCCAAAGACGCCCTATCCGTTAGAGGTAGATCAAAGGAAAGAGGCAAGAAGAGAGACAAGACGTCTAAGTCCAAATTAGAGGGGAGATCAAAATCTCCTGGCAAAAAGTCCAAGGTGAAGTGCTGGAATTGTGGGTAGAAAGGACACATCAGAAAAGATTGCAAAGAGGAGAAAAAGAAGAAGAAGAAGAACTTCTCTGACACCGATTCTTCTCAGAGTGATGTTGATGCCTTCATTGATGCCTTGGCAACGCCTGCATCTGAAGATGTATGGATGGTGGATTCAGGAGCATCTTTTCATATGACATCTCACAGAGAATGGTTCACTAAGTATGAACCGTATTATGGTGGGAAGGTGTTCCTGGCAAGTGATTCGACACTAGAAATCGTTGGCTGAGGAAGAGTCAGAATCCAGTTCCCGGATGGCAAAATAAAGGGAATGAATGGAGTATTACACATACTAGGTCTGACTTGAAATTTACTTTCTGTTAGTAAGCTTAATGATGTTGGAGTGCAAGTTACTTTTGTGAATGGTGGCTATAAGATGACTAGAGGTTCTATTGTATTGGCAAAGGGTGAACACATTAGAACTTTGTATAGGTTAGATGCTAAACTAATGTGCTGTAATAGTGTCTCTGTAAAATCTAAAAAAGCTACTATTGTAACACATGATGCAAACTCTATGGAACTTAAACTTCCTGCAGAGAAAATAATGCTCTGGCATCATAGACTTGGTCACACAGGTGAAAAAGGTTTTAAAACTTTGAAAAACAAAACCCTGGTAGATGGGCTGATTGATTGTAATCTGGAGTTCAATTTCTGCGAACATTGCGTATATGGAAAACAAAACTGTGTTTCTTTTTACTCTAGTTCTCATAAATCTTCTGGTGTTCTGGACTATGTACATTTTGATGTTTTTGGTCCAGTTGATGTTCCTTCTCTATCTAAATCAAGATACTATGCACATTTATTGATGATTATTCAAGGAGGGCATTTGTATATTTTTTGAAAAATAAATTAGAAGTGTTCAGTTGGTTTAAAGAATTTAAAACTCTTGTGGAAAATCGGACTGGTAGAAAAATAAAATGTTTGAGAATGGATAATGGTGGTGAATATTGCAATGCAAATTTTGATAAATATTGTATTGATCATGGAATAAAAAGGCATAAGACTACACCTTATACTCCACAGCAAAATGGAGTTGCTGAAAGGTTGAATCAATCATTGATGGAGAAAGGAAGAAGTATGTTGAGTTATGTTGGTCTTGAACAAAGGTTCTGTGTTGAGGCAGTTGCTACAACTTGTTATTTGCTGAATCGTTCTCCTACTTCGGCATTGGTTGACAAGACACCTATGGAAGCATGGTCTGGAAAGAAGCCCTCTCTAAGACATCTTCATGTCTGTGGCTGTGAGGCATATGCTCATATTCCTGAGGTAAAAAGATCTAAGCTAGATTACAAGGTAGTCAAATGTATCTTTATTGGCTATGGAATTGGTGTTAAAGGGTACAAGCTTTGGAATCCTAAAACTGAAAAAGTAATTTACAGCAGGAATGTAATTTTCAGAGAGCTGAAACCTTTGGTTATTGATCCTCATCCAGAGACGACAGAAGAGAAGAAAGAAAAGAGTGTTATTAATATTCCTCTGACTCCTGTAAAAGAGGAACAACAAGCACCAAGTGTAGATGATTTAGAAGTGAGTTTGAGTAGCTCCGAAGATTCAGATCTAGAGCAAGCACCTAAACCTGCACCTCAACCATTGAGGAGGTCTACACATGAAAGAAGACAACCAGATAGGTATGGATTTTCAGTACTTGATTCAAGTTGTGCCTATGCTTTGCTTACTGATACTGATGAACCTAGGACTGTGAAAGAAGCTATTAGTTTACCTGATTCAGATTCTTGGTTGGAAGCCATGGATAACGAAATGTCATCATTGGAGAAAAATGGAACCTAGGATCTAGTGCCCTTGCCTGAAGGTAGAAAACTTGTGGGCTGTAAGTGGGTATTTAAAAAGAAATATGGTCCAGATGGTAGTATTGGAAAGTACAAGGCAAGACTGGTTGCTAAGGGGTATTCTCAAAAGGAAGGTATAGATTATGGAGAAATCTTTTCTCCTGTAGCTAAGCTGACATCCATTAGATTTCTATTGTCACTTGCAGCAGTGTATGAATTTGAAATTGAGCAGATAGATGTGACAACATCATTTCTTCATGGGGACCTTGAAGAAGAAATTTATATGTCCCAGCGAGAGCATTTTGTGATAAAAGGTAAAGAACATCTGGTATGTAAACTTAAAAAGTCTCTTTATGGCTTGAAGCAATCTCCCAGAATGTGGTATTTGAAATTTGATACGTATGTTTTATCTTTGGGATATGTGAGATCTAAATCTGATCATTGTGTTTATTATAAAACTGAAGGTGATCGGATTCTTATAATTGCACTTTATGTGGATGACATGTTATTCATTGGCAATGGTAAGGGGATGATCTCAAATTTAAAATCTCAGTTGTCCTTGAAATTTGAAATGAAGAATCTGGGGGCAGCAAAGTACATTCTGGGAATGGAAATCAAAAGGGATAGATCTAGTAGAAAGCTTTGGCTCAGCCAGAGCAAGTATATTACCAATGTTCTTAATAAATTTAATATGTCTGATTGCAAACAATTAGTTGTTCCAGTTTTGCAGGGAATGAAACTATCTGTTGAAGATTGTCCAGAATCTTTGAATGAAATTGACGACATGAAAAAAGTGCCTTATGCAAGTGTTGTTGGCAGTTTAATGTATGCAATGGTCTGTACCAGACTAGACATTGTCCAGGCAGTGGGAGTTTTGAGCTGATTTATGGCAAATCCTAGCAAATCACATTGGGATGCTGTGAAGAGAGTTATGAGGTATTTGAAGGGAACTTCTGACTATGCTATTTGCTATCATGGAAACTCAGTTGGATCTCAGAAATCTATCAGCATTCAGGGATATGTTGATTCTAATTGGGCAGGGGACATTGACAGTAGAAGATCCACCAGTGGATATGTATTCACATTAAATGGCGGTGCTATTAGTTGGATGAGCAAGCGGTAGGCTATAGTCGCTTTGTCCACAACAGAGGCAGAGTACATGGCAGCTACTCGTGCATGCCAAGAAGCTGTTTGGTTGAAGAGGTTGTGTTCTGATGTCAGTTTTGATGCAGGGCAAATACAAATTCAATGTGACAGTCAAAGTGCTATCTGTTTGGCAAAAAATCCTACTATTCACGCTAGGACAAAACATATTGATGTCCAATATTACTTTGTTCGTGATATGGTGGAAGACAAAAAGGTAAAGCTAGAAAAGGTTGATACTTTGGATTATCTTGCAGATGCCTTGACTCAACCAGTGAGCACGACCAAGTTCAAATGGTGTTCAGATGAAATGGGTCTTCGGGCCCATAATTCTCAGTAATCGTATGAGGATTAAGAGGTAGCAGTAATCTCTTCGACAAGTGGGAGATTGAAGAGACCTAATGTCTCAAGTTACTACTTGAAACCTCATTCATTCCTTGGTCATCGGCCACACTGGAGCATCGACATACTTTTTTAATGTTACACCGATCGCTTTTCTCTCACCGATGGTAGTGAGTCATCGGGTAGACTTTCTGTATCAGCGGGAGTGAGGAGTCTTTGGGTGATCTGCAAGGTTTCACCAATGAAGGGCTAGCTATTGGGCTAACTTTCACTATCAGCATGGTCTTGGGTTGCTTCTCCAATCGATATGTGTCATACCAATGTGATATGTCTATCGACATAAGGTTGGCCATCGGCTGGGCCTGTGGTAGTTACTCTGATAGTCTTCTGTTACTCTAATGAAGGATGAAAGCTTGGGTATCGGTGGGACAAGGAACCATCAGTGTGGATGGTGGAGTGGTCTCCGATGGCTTGGGCTATTCCGATGAGACTTAGACTGGCATTGTCGGCAACAAAGTTGCCGACGATAGTCTTACTGAGTGTTCATGTATATAAACCGGGATGTCAAACTCGAATTGGTGAATGTGGGACTAAAGGTCTCACATGAATACTAACAGTTATGTGACGGTTGGAAGATAGCGATGCTGGGTTAGTTGGAACAAACAGTTAGGGAAGAAGTTCAAAACAGTTTTGCTCTTGAAGACTATGATAACATATATAGATTTGGTGTGGTCGTCTGATGTTGTTGATAAGATTCGATCAAATTGTTCATTCTGTAAATGTACAGATGAAGTGAACTGTGTGTATGATTTGAGATTTGATACCTAAGTGAGAAGGCTGGGATCTTTATTGTAACCTTTCTAAGCTTACTGTAAATAAAGATTGTCTCTCTTGTGGTGGTGGGTTTTTTACCCGAAAGGGTTTTCCCACGTACATCTGGTGTTGATCTCTGTTATCTTGTATGTTTAATTTGTATTTTCTGGTGTGTTCATCTTTGTATTTGAATTAAACATTACCTGTCTGCATTATCCCCTTTGAATTGACATTAGGGAAGCTGTATTCCGTACCTGTGCTTTCCTTATAGGGACTAGAGGCCTAACTAGATTTACAACTAGTATTTGTTGGATGGATCGAACAATTTGTAAAGGCTGTGCAAGGTTAGGATTTTGGTATCTATTTTGTTGGTAACCCTGGTTCTAGTTCTGATTTCTACTAGGATTGTACCCTTGATTCCAATTTTAGTTAGATGATTACCCCTAATTATGATTTTGATAGGGTTTGAGAGCAATTTGAATAGTTATACTATTTACTTTATTGGTCAAATTAGACATCAGGGCCTTAAGATCACTCTCTTCCTGAGAAAGAGAGGAGGTTGAAGCTTTAGGCTCTGGAATGGGAGCAATAATAGGCTGCTAGGATGATGAAGGTAGCTCTGGGAAAAGTGGAACAAGAGGTCTGGGGGCAATTTTCCTAGCCTGTATTGGGCAATTTTCAGCTTTCAGGGTTGTCTCATAGCCAGCTAGTAGGGTTTCAACACCCATTGATTGCCTCATCACTGCAATATCAGAATACAAAGCTCTTAAAAAATACAAGAAAACACCTTGTGGGGATGGCATGAGGGTAGCTGGAATTCTCTCCCATGTCCTCTGGAATTTGAAGTTGAAATTTGCCAGCATCTCACTCGGAGCCCTCTTGATAGTTGTCAACTGCTCAAGCAATGAAACATTGTCTGCCCTCTCTCCAAACTATTTGTAGAGGGATTCTCCTAGCTCATCCCAAGTATGTATTGAAGTAGGGGTCAAGTTCCTGAACCATTGAAGAACTCTCCCTTTGAAAGATGAGAACATGAGCCAGATTGCAATATCTTCATGTTGTATATGATGGACTGAGCACACGTTAGATATGTCTTTAATATGCTCAGCAGGGGTAATAGAACCATCACCCATGAAGGGTGAAACACTTTTCAGGGCTACAACAGGTATGTCATTGTATGTAGCCAAATCTAATGGACTTCCTCCATTGAAGGTCACAAAGGGCAGATTCCTTGCCATGATAGGGATATTCAAATTCAAAATAGGAATATGCAAGCTTCTTTTATTATATTGAAACCTAATAGGAGGCGGTGTGGATTGAGCTCTTGAAAGAGGTAAAATAGGGGTACCACTCCTCTTAGGAGACCTAGATAGCCTGGATCTTGTCCTTGAAACAACAATAGATAGTTCAATGAAATGAAAGTTACCTCTTAAAGATGCCCTAGTTTGTACATGCATAAAATATGGTGCTGGTAAGAACCAAACGCATGTAAAGTCGCCAGGTGCATGAAATGTCTGCCAAGATGCAGAGTACCAAGAAGAACACCAGATTCTCAGTTTGATTCTTTGATTTCTTTCGCTTAGAGTCCCACAAAGCGTGCTAGAAACTGTTCACATAGATTTGCACCCAGTGTTGAAGGCTTTTAGGACTCCGACAATCTAATGAAACATTGAGACGACCTCCAGGTGTGGGACCCTACAGGGAGGTCAAATCTCTAGAGAGAGGTTGGTTCCTTTGCTGAATGAAGTATTCAACAATCCTAAGACTAAACCTAATCTATCCACCTGATTATGAAAAGAGGAAGAGGGATAAACAGAAAGTAAAAGGAGGTGATACACCCAGTTTGAATATGGGAAGGCCCTCTAAACAACTATTTATGCACATAATAACAATATCCGACAGACCAACATACACAAATCATGAACTACTTGTAGAGGTAAGAGAAACTAAATGAAATCCAGGAGGAAAGATGCATTCACATATGGAGATCAAACAAAAAAATACACAGAGCAAAGAATCATTCATGAGAAGGTAAAATCTAATTTCTATTATCAAAGAGGTACAGCTACAATTGCAAGAGATATGGTTTGTAAAACCAAAAGCCAACCTGAATATATTACATTTCATGCTTTATATAGCATTTACAATGGAGCGCCATTACCTACTATAATGAATGCGCCCATGGACCTGTTAAAGATATTTCCACGCTAGAAGGGACGTCTGCCTGCAAGACTTCAATGCAGAAAATATCTGGATCCTTCGAGCAGCTGGAAGATATTTGTGCCATTAATGTAATCTGTTGAATCATTCACCTGCAACCATTAATGCAAAATATATTATTTTCAAAGCCTTTACAACACTTCAAGTTGGCAACATATCCTAATATCTGGATGCATATTCACATCCGGATCATGAATTGGGGATCATAATTTCAAGGTGAGAATATCCCTCAGAAACCCTCCAAATGAAAGAGGACAAAAATCTAAGCACTTTTGCCTTTTGGATCATGTGGAAATTCCTTAGGATGAGGGAGATATTCGCTGTCAAAGTTGCAGTCAACGGGCATATGGATATCATGAATATCCCTTCGGGTCTACACATTCACAAATATCCAGATTATATAGCCCAACCACACACAAGAGGCTACATATCCCGATATCTAGATGTACCTGTCAAATTTATCTTCGCAACATGAAGAAGCCATCACCCGCATGGATACCCAATGTCAGGATATTAACTTTAATATGCCACCCTTTGGATATCCTGATGATGCCATCAGACTATTAGCACTGTAGGACAATATGCTGGTGGTGAAATTTCTGGGTGACATCATCATCATATGCATTTCTTTGGGGGGAAGACCAGATGATGTCATTGGGACATTCACTTCAAGGATTTGGTCATTGGAAAAGATCTAGACATCAGGAAATATCTGGATGTTAGAAAAACATCCAAGTATTTACTAAGGTTCGCACATTTAGGAAGTATCTAGTTCTTAGTTAAGATCTAGATGTTAAGAAAACATCCGGATAGTAGCTAAGGTCTGGATACTCGAGAGATATCAGGATCTTAGTTAAGGTCTAGATATTAAGATAATATCTGGATGTTAACTAAGGTCTGGATATCCGGACGTCAGATATCCATACCAAAATGACCAAGTATGAAGACAAAAATCTCTGTGAAGGATGGAGTCTATGTGAAGAGCTTGCGTGGAAGACACGTAGGACTATGTAGAAGTTCATGTCACTAAAACATAAAATGAGGCCCGCCAAAGAAGGAAGTCTCAACGAAGGAAGAAAACGTCTACTGACTGGGTGCCAAGCTGCATAACTTGAAGGTCCCTTTAAGTACGTGCAATAAAAGTTGTTTTAAAAGGGGGCCATGCTAGGCTCAATGAGCATAAGGGGCTCAACTTCTTTAGATATTGATAGTTTGCATCAGGCTTCCACGTGGTGCAACACCGAAGAGGGTCTTTGTTTAGTTTTCTAGGATTTTCACCATTCTGACATGTGGCGCACCTTAGAAGTTTCTTGGCCCTTGGGTCTTTTGCCTTTCATGAAGAAGACGGAACATGAAAGTTCCAAACTTTGACATACTACAGAGCCACCAACACTTAGCCAACTTTGCAAAAGGAAGAGTTGGAACTCAGGCTCCGACCCTTCTGCCTTCCATAGAAGAACGCAAAAGAAGAGAACCCCGATCTTCGACAATGAAACACCTAGATCATTTTGCAAAGGGGAAGGGACAGAGTTTGGGACTTTGGGCTTGACAATGGTAAAGAGGTGAAGCCCGAACTCTGACATCCCGACAAGACAGAAAAACATAAGGAAAACTTTGAATTTTCTGGGACTTAACCATTCTTTGATGTTTTTCCTTATATCCTCTGGGGAAAAACACTTAGAGATTTTATGGATTTGGGCTATTTGGCTGGGAAGAAAAATAAGACAACAATACTTTAGCAATATAATTTAGCCTAAAACTCATGCATCACCAATATACACACAAACTAACCTCATACATAAGTATGATTAAATCTTTCCATTTAACATTATAAAATTCACAATATCTAGCTAACAATTTTTGCAAAATACAATTATTTAAATTTAATTAAATTTTGACAACTTAATGAATCAAATTTAGAACCCACTCTAGCCTTTAGGTCAACATCTACTTTGAAATTAAAAATGTTATTTAATTAAACAAGTCCAACTAACATTAAATCTCTCATATATGTAAAACATGTAGATTAAGGTTAGCATCGACATATATCATAGTTTATTCAAATTAAATCAATAATGATAAAATTGAGTTAGGATATTATTTGTTAATAAATCAAAATCATACCTACTAATTTAAGTTCAATCCCCTTCATATTTAATTCATCGTTCATTGAAATCAAATTAAACATAAATAGGTAGTAAATCAATTGCATAGTAAATCTTAATATTGACAAACATTATTACCATGAAATCCATGAAGCAAAAGGTAGAAAGTTACATGTAAGGTCCCAAATTTAGCTAGAGTTTGAAGAGTCATTAACCACGTATAGTGTGACTACAATCACAAAATGATTGGGCCTTACATGTATGTATTTATTTGAATATTGTTTTAGTTGCTTGGTTTGATAGTCCTTAATTAGACTCTCCAACCTTGATTGCATTACTTAGAAAACCCTTAGACATATCCAAGCACTAGAATATGGTGTTATAGTTAACTTCATTACAATGCAGTGCCAAAGGAGATAGAAATGTAGTTTGGTACTACAATATTTAATGTACTAGTGTTCTAAAAGTTATAGATAATGTTCTCTTTGCTTTGTTGGGTCTAAGTATGACATCAAATTCTTTGTACCTATCTAGGATATCTAGATGTATAAGCTCCAATCTTGGAGATAAAAGGAAAGGGTGTTGTTTTAAAGGAGTTTTCATTAATCAATCCCCATATTCAATCTCAACTCATCTATAGGTAAAGTATGATCTACATGCAAACCCTAATGTGCAAAAGTGGTGTGTTGCATGTAGATTTTGGGCAAAATAATGGAGAAAACCCTAGGAAGTTGTTCAATTCATAGTAGTGTGTGAGAGTATATGGAAAGACAAGGTATATGAATGAGATTGGACTAATTTGGAAAGAGTTTTAGAATCAAATTTGAAGCTAAGAGTGATATAGAAGGTATAGGAAAATATTATGAAAGTTTTGGATATATTAGAAGAAAAATTAGGAAGATTAGAGTGCAAGCATTCAAGGGAATGAAAATTATTAAGAGAAATAATGAAATGATGCTTTTTAATGATGGATATTCTTAAAATTTTCTTTAGTTTTCAACCTTCAAGATCACCTAGCCAACATCAATGGATAAAACTTAGTAAGCCCTACAAGTATCAAGAGAAAAACCTAGCTTGGAAGTATCTTGTTATGTTCAAAATGAAATAAAATCATGTTTTATTTTAGGTACAAATCTAATTGACTTTTTGAGAGAAGATTAGGGAAACACTAGGTTAGATGTTTTGGTACCCTAGAGTTGGAATCAATCACAATTGATTTAGACTCTAGCACCCAAGTTCAACTTGCCCTCTCGAGAACTTGGATGCAATTTGTCTTGATATTAAAATTTGTCTCAAAACTTTAAAATTTGGTTATAGGCATGAAAAGAGGTTTTGGGTCACTATAAATTAGCCCAACACTCAAGATAAGGCTAAAAATAAAGGAAAGTAGTCCTAAAATACATCTAAGAGAGTGGTCACTATAATGAGTGTAAAGAAATAAGGCGAAGATTGTAGAATACATATTTTTTTACCATACATTTTGCCCCCACTTTAGCGGGTTAATATAACTAGCTGAAACAATACACCAGAGTAAAGTAAATTATAGAAATATAATCAGGAAATAAATTAATAAAGGATATTAATAAAAAGGATACACAAATGAGAGCTTTTAGCTTTCATTAGACTTCCTTTTCATTATCTCCTTCACTTCAATGTGCTCCTTCTTGCAAAATACCCATGACAATAAACCCACTCATTGTTTCATTTTAGAAGAAAATGTGCTATGCATGAAAATATAAAAATGTGATGAAGCTAGACATGAAGAACAACACAATGGAAATCACACACAAAATTTCTTTTACTTATGGATATATGTTTTATGAATTATACCAACTTGATGGGAGATCCATGAAGGATCACAAAGAATAAGAATAAGGAAGGAAGAGAAATGGCCTTGGATGGGCCTAAGAGCAGAATATAGAATTAGATCACCTTTGAAATATGTTTAGCTATGTTATTGCCACTATTATCTAAGTGAGATAAGGTGGGACTAGCAATGTCATTACTACCAAATGATAGGGCTAGGCTAGGACAAAAATAAGACAAGATGGTAAATGATGATGGTTATATGGTCACCATCCAACTATATGAAGCTAGCACCTAATAAAGATAGATCCCAAAAAATGTGTAAAAATGTGATGATGAGGGCATCACACCTATTTATATGTGGTATCCACCCCAACTAATGAAAGAGGCTAGGCCAAACCAAAAATATTGCAATGAAATCATGTAGATAATATATGTGATATGTCCCCCCTTAAGTTTATTGGAAAAAGGAAAAATTTGATCAATTTAAGGTAACTGGAGAAGGGGGGAAAAGAAAGTACCAAGGTATGTATAGGAGGAAAATAAAAGAAGATGAAAGGCATATATCTAAGGTGAGTCCTTCCAAATGAAACTAGTGAAGAATGCTCTTGATTATGGGACCTATAGGAGAGCAAGGAATTATTTTACAATCAATTAAAAGATAGTGCTTAGTATGTATTTAGGGCCATAGCATGTAAGATCAAAGAGTAGGAGCAAAGACAAGAATAAAATAAAGCATATGAAAGAAGTTATCCCTAAGAGATGGGAAAATACACTAGAGTAGTCATGACTAGGAGAGAGATAAAATGAACATAAGATAAGAATATTTATTTGAAACAATACCCCCATCAATGGATAAGAGGACGGAGTCCCAATGAATAGATAAAGAACAAGGAAGAAGATTTATTATTTCTACATAAAGAAGTGTGTAGCACATCATTGCATTAGAGAATGTAAATAAGAAAAGAAAGGGAATGCCATAAGGTGGGAGAGGAGGATCATAATACATATAATGCATTTGTACATATAGTTGGATGAAGAGTAATGTGAAATGGGACATGTGTATTTGGAAACAAGAAGAACCTAGTGGTGAAGGAGAATTTAAGGTTAACAATTAATGAGTACTTGGGGGCATGCATATAAATAAATTTGCAAGTTGGAGAGTGGAGAGGAGCAAGAAAGTATAGCATAGAGAATGAGTAGGGGATAAATGGAGTTATTATGCAATTTATGAAAGGCTAGAAACATAAAAGGACAAAGGATTATATTAATGTGTGATTGGGAAGAAAAATTGGAGTATCATATCATAAGAATGAATGTCAAGGAGAAAGTAAAAAGCATAATGGAAGAAGGTGGGTGAGAATAAAGAGTGTAGAGTAAAAAATGAGTGTTATAGAAAGAGTTAAATAAGAAGTACGATATCAAAGATTGAGAAGAAGAGGGAAAATAAAATAAGAAATATGCAAAGATGAGAGTGGACGTGTCAATGGCTTGTTAGAGATAGTATTATGCAAATGAGAATAGGGAGATATAGTCACATGTATATATAAGGTGGTGAGAGACACATCCTATAGGGAGAACACATTAGACCAAGATAAGTGTATCTTCATAGGGAATCCAAGGGAAAGCCTATGACTCTAGAACCAATCTTGCACAATAATATAACATGATAAACCTAGACTAGGATCATGATTTTCTGATTTCATAGATTATCAAGGGTGTAGGAAGGCATTGGTCAAAATAGAATTAATTGGTTGATAAGGGCAATGGTAAATTTTTTGGGAGTAGAGATGATGAGGAAAATAAAAAATATCACTAAAATGGATAGAAGAACACAAAGTCACATTGTAGTTTTAATAGAATTGGTATACACATAAATAAAAGAAGAAAGACAAGACATCATCATAAGGAGAAATAATAGAGTAATGTGCAAGCAGACATCTAGGATATTTGAAATAATAAATGATTAGAGGAGAATCAATCATGTTAAATAGAGGAGAAGAAATCACATTAGATAGAAGAGAGAATCACACCATGTATATTACTCATCATAAGTGTTAATGAGGTGCAAGAAGAAAAATTAAGGAGTGTTATAGAAAGGACATTTTTGAGAAGTGAAAAGAAGGTATAATAAAAGGCATGGAAACATTGTCTGCTCAAGGAGAGAGGAAATAGAAGCATTATAGGGTACAAATGGTGAAAACAAGGCTTATTTAAGCAAAAAAAGTGTGCATGGAATGGTAAAAGGAGTGTAACAATGGAGGATTAAATGGGGTGACATGTAAAAAGGGTCATTTTAAGTTTTCAAAAGTGTGGAGGAGGGGATAAATAAAGAGTAGAAGAGTGAGGACTTTGGTGAGAAAGGTGTTTGTGGGTTTTTAGGAAAATTAAATTTAGGTCTTGGTGGTCATGGGTGAGGCCCAATAAGACCTACACATTCCATCTTCAAATATTTTGTATGTTTTTGGTTTGGTATGCAATTTAGAGTTTTGAGGGATTTATAATTAAAAATTATTTTTTTAATGAAAAATGATTGGGGGCTACAATGGTGATGGACATGTCAGGGTGACCCTACATTTATGCTAGGACAAATGCACCATAGGGGGTTGGATGAGCCAACCCTAGTGGCCCCAAGTTGTCATTCCCACAGTTGCTTGTGAGCACGAACATTGGCACCATTGTTTTCCTTATAATAACAACTCTACCATGACTTCACCACACTATACATGGTAGCACAATGTACACTCTCAATGTCATAGCATATAGACACAATGATGTGTATGCTGCATCACATGAGAGAAGAACCCACAAAATTTGTGGTGATGAAGAATCAACTTTTTTCACAAACTAATGAATTAATTTTCTTAATCTTGTTAAAAGTACTATATGAATTTGCTTATATATTTCTTGATTAGACTTATAAAATAATTGACAACTAGTTCATTTATTCAAATGATGATTAATAAATCAAAGTTATCAAGTTCTCACAAGAGCATTTATCACCTTGCATGTATCAATATTTCACCTTAGCTAACATACAAGGAAGTTGATTATCTAAAAATAAATTTATGACTAAATAAATTTAATTATTTTACTAATTAAATCATAATAAATTTTGATCTCTTCTTCATCTCTAACATTTCAATTCGATTTAATTTTCAAATCAATTTTTTTGATTAATTGGAAAGTTTCACAAAACAAAATTAAATTTTCAAGAGTGTAATTGAGGCTTATTTAAATTGCATTCATACTTAATCTCATTTAATTATTTATTTATCATCTTATCTATTTAATTATCTTACAATAAAGTCACAAAATAGAATTAAATTATTCATTGGTTATTAAAAATGTCGACAAAATTAATTACCTCATATCCAAACTATTTATCTTACACTAGACACCTCATTTGGGTTAAATTGAATTAAATTAAAAACTCCAACTCATTTTAATTGTTAAAATTTTCTATAAAAGTTTTAAGAACAAAAGCTTAGAAAATATTAACTAGCATGCATTTTTATACAAAATCTTTGTTTAATTATTGTTTATTTATTTATTTCTATTTAACTATTTTTTAACAAAACCATATTACAAGGCCAATTTAATTTAATTTGATTAATTAAATTATCAACAACATTTATGAAATTCTACCAACCCTATATGCCACAATTTAAGCACCCTTCTTAAAAGAATTTAAAAAATTATATTTAACACTTAACTAATTTTTTAAAAACATATTAATTAAATTAAATTATATCAAAACCCTTGAAACTTAATTTGATTTAATCTCATGATTAATATAATCAAAATCTAATTTATACCTAATAAAAACTAATTCACTCAACCATCTTAATTAAATTCTAAATAATAATAATATTAAAAATAGAGCATTATCAATAAATCCTAAAATATAGTATGATATAAAATATTAATTATAATAATTCACCACACAACTAAATTTTAAATCATGTCCCATCCATAAATAAATAAATAAATTCAAAAAGTCACAGGACCAACTAAAAATAAATAAAAGTCAAACAACTGATAAATCTCCATCCTCTATTTTCCTATTACATCTTTTAATCCTAGCCATTCATATAATGATAGCCCTAAAAGTGCTCTAATTTTTCTCATTCAATCCTAACCATCTATTCTAATCAAATCTCAACCTTCCAACCTATTAACCACATATCTATAAATCAATCAACATTCTCAACCATTTCAAGAGAGGATAATTTACAAGTACATGCTACTAGAATCTTTAGTGACTTCATGAGCAACAACATCAATTCCATCCAAGAGCCTACCTCTATCAACAAAGAAGGGACAAATTTCTTGCAAGGTTCATCTGTCTCAATAGGTATTTAAACAAAAAAATAGATTCATTAAAAAGAACACTTTGAGAGCTTTTTGAAAAGTGGCTACATTAAATATTTGGATTAGTATTAAGAGAGATGATAATTTAAAGTTGACCTTGCAATGCTATTTTACAAAAAGAAAATTAACACATTTTTTTTTATAAAATTCATATCTTGCAATATAGGAGAGAAAATTATATTCTATCTTTTTGTAAATAGATAAAAATATTTAAATCTATCTTTCTATATTATTTTGTTTTTGGATCTGTAATAAAAATAATTACGAGAATTTTTTTTGCAACATTTTAAGTCAATTCACACATACAATTATTTGTATATATAATATATATACATATACATTATACATACTTTTTTTATTTTTTTTAAACATTTAAAAACATAGATGCATGTATATGTATTTTTATATCTGAGACAAAATAGCCCAGAGGGTAGAGCAAAAACCTCACACAGGTTAGAAACAACACATTAATAACAGATTAACAACATAACATAGAGTAACCTAAAACCCTAATAGTATTGACTTTCAATAAAAACAAACTATAGAAGACAAAAAACAACTAGCTAAGGATCACCATTGATCCCATATTTAGAGAGGAGTTTGAGCATTCCCTCATAATCCCCAAGACTGTCAACCCCAATGCCTTTGATCTTGTCACTGAACTCCTTCACAACAAAAAAGATAGTAACAGCACGGTGCAAGGCTTTGGCAGCAAAATCCGACATCACTCTCCACTTCTTTTGCAGCACCCCAACCTTGGACCTGAGATCAACAACCTCCTCGGCAATTTTTTCACACAGAGTGCACTTCCCTCTGTCCCCTTTTGGACCATGAGTATCCTCCTTGTCCTTCGAGTAAGGAGTGTTCATATCAGGGAAGTGGCTAGTCCCCTCTTCCTCTTGCACAGACTCCATAGGAGTGCCCCCTTCATCCTCTCCTACGGTATCTTCCACAAACTTTGACTCCCCTGATAGCTTAATAACTTGAGGGTTGGCCAAAGGAATGCCAACAATGCGACTAGACCTTCTAACTCTCTGCACAAAAATACCTGCAATTCCCAACCTGTGACCACCATCACCCTGCTTAGTAACACCATCCAAATCCACAAATTTCGACACAACCACTTCATAAAATACAGCCTCCTTCCCTTCCTTATTTTGTTTACTATAAGAATACACTTATATTTTTCAATGCACTTAAAATTATAGTTGAACAAAAAAAAATCTTTAAACTGTAATATATTTTTTCTTATACAATGATTTATACAAAGAAATCTATTTTTCATATAATAGACATACAAGTATATCTCTCATTTCATATCTCTCACATGCATATGAAAGAATTAAATCTCTTTTATAAACAAATCTAGAGTGCCATATACACAAATATGAAAACAATCGCATCCTCTCATAAGAGGGTTTACAATAGTCTAATGGTTTCAAGGAATTTCAAAATCCATATAAAGCCTTCATCAAACACAAGTTTGTCATATTGTAATTCATATTAAATCTACAAAAAACAAAGCTTCACGTCCAAACCAATGGAGATTTTCCCACCTCCCAACCATAGAACTTACTCACAAGCCCACCTCTAAGCTAGGAGGCCTTAAGAAATTAGGTTTCATATCAACAAGGACTACACAAACACATAAATTTGTAAATGATCCAAGGAATAACATAACACATATGAATCTTCTCAAGATTCATAACAAAGGGGGAGTCAAGGGGATACACTAACCTCTTGGAGAAAAATAGAAATGACATCAAATCCTTTTTTTTTTCCAATACCCACATATACCAAAACACATAATAATACTCCATCATCAATTCACACCTCCCACAACATTATGACCATAAATCCATAAAATATTTTCTCACGTCCTATGATATCACACATCAAATACAAAGGCAATCAATGCCTTGAAAACACTACAACCCCCACATGAATACCCTTTATATGACCAAGAAACATAGTTCACACGAATATGCAAAGGCACTTATGCCTTAAAATAAATGTAAAGTATGTTTTCCCAAGAGAGGGTACACACCTCTCTCAACTCCATTTTGTGGGTGGATCTTAACCTAACTAGGAAAATCTGCACCAAAAACACATATCACCCATCCCAAATGAGCTTCAATAGATAATACTGATACAACAAGAGGGATTTCATGCAAGAACAAAAATATTCATAGAAAAATAAGCAAGATTTCAACCATCATTTTAATAACAAGCAAAAACTATACACACTTTAAAGGAGCTTAAGAGTTTACTTCAATACTTCAACAAAATTTAATAATCTCTTAATCTAATCTTTTCAATTCTTCCTCTTCTTCAAAGCTCTCCATCTCTTTCCATTTTTGTCTTCTCCAAAAAACTTGAAAATAAATTGTGATAAATCTAAATAGAAAATATAACCCTAAACAAAGCTTCAAGCAAAGTTTAAATAAAGAACAATTATTAGATATAATGAATCTAGGGAAAAGTTTGACTTTGCCACCAAAATCAGATTTACCTCCAAATCTCATCACTTATATTTCAAGACACTTTTCATGTCTCTGGACTCTTCTAAAACACATTTTAAACATTATAACATGGACTAATCTCATAGGTCATCACTTTAGGGGTTTAATTTTACTCAAATAATAAGAAAAATAATATTGAAAGACCTCTAAAATTCTCTCTTAAGTTCAATTTTGAGATTTGACACTTAAGGAGACTTAACCAAACCTCAACTTAACAATAATAAAAAAAATCATAAATTAATAATTAATTAACAAAATTTCACACAAAACACATTTACACAATAATAGTTTAATCCCCTCTTAGGATAAGGCCTTGGTATACTGGGGGATCACAACAATGGTTTCTTTAGAACCTCCACAATTTTCTATTCATCATGAAAATTAACTTGCATACTTGCACCCAAATGTCAACATATCTAAGATAATAGCTAAAGGAAAATTTATAGTTAAATCAATATACAAAACATAGATAAATCATAATTAACCAACATTATCATGATTCATTGAAAATCCAATGATAAGTTTAATCCACTATCAAAATCACATTTACACAGTTGCATAAAACACACAACATCTATCCAATTATATTGAGATTCATCATTGCAGAATTAAATCCATTCTAAAATCAATTCATAATGACAAAATAAATATGAATTCTATACTTGGATATATATAATGTAAACAAGTCTATAGTCATTAGTTAACCAATTCATGATCCAAATAGATAAACAACTACTATTCTATTAGAGTTAATGTGCCATCAACCTTGTAAATCCCATGTAATTAATTACTCTTAATGTTGTTTGTAAATTTCCATAAGGGAAGAAGTATTCATCAAGTAGCGATCTTGTTTCAGCCACATGTTTGATCCCGATACTTGATGGATGATGGTTATCCAGAGGGGTGCAGGGGGGATTACCCCCCTTGCAGGGTCTAGGGGATCATCTCCTCAACGGGAGTTCAAGGGCAGCGCCCCCAAAGCCACATTATATATATATATATATATATATATATATATATATATATATATATATATATATATATATATATATATATATATATATATATAGGATTACCCCCTTGTAGGGTCTAGGGGATCGTTTCCTCGACGGGAGTTCAGGGGTAGTGCCCCCAAAGCCACATTATATATATATATATATATCATTGTAAATTTGAACTATTCATCATTAGGTCACAAATCTAACGATAGAGGTTATGTTGGCTTGTCTTGCCCTAAAAGGCAACCCCTTTATGAGGATATTGTATTACGTTTGTGTATGAGAAGAGTGGAGAGTTGAGACTGGAAAAACAAGTGCTACTAGATTGAAGACTGAAGAGGAGATTGATAGTGTTGTATTGTAAACTCTATTGAAGTTAATACAGACTGGTGCATCTCTTCTTGTGTAGAGTTTTTTCCCAAAAAGGTTTCTCCACATACTAACACTGTGTTATGTGTTTGATATTCTATTCTATTATTTCTTTGTGTTGATTTCATACTATCTCCAGTTTGGTTCTGCATAGTTAAATATCTATATTACAATTATAATAAGATTTTCATTGATAGTTGTTTACCTTCATTTCTAACATATTCTAAACATAGTATTAGTGTCCACATAGTCTACAATTATAACAAAATATAATAGCATATCCATGAGTGTTTTAAGCATCATAATTCTTATCAAATAAGATGTGATCATGAGAAAGAGAAGTGGGCCTCACACAAGTGGCATTAGGGTTAACATAGCCACCAAGGGGAGGAACTAAGGTCAACCCTAGTAGTTAAGGGTAGAGTCAGGGATAACTTAAATGATAATGACTAGCACAAAGGTTTACCCTAGCAACAAAGGATGACACTAGGGCTGCCCCACTTGCCGGGGGTCTATGCTTAAGCCAACCTCAATAGTGGGGAACTATGCTAGAGTCATCCCTACTAAGTTTTTTGAGTTATTTTTATTTTTCTTCTTTTTTAATAAAAATATAGATTGAGGATAGTAAGGAATAGAGAAATGTGTTGAATATAGAACCTTTCAAGAGATTTATTTACTTCATAATTTTTGAAAGAAGAGCCATTGTTGGAGCCAAGAACAACAAGTAATCTAAATCTTGAAATTATGTTGTTCATTAAGATTGTACATATATCCAAAGCAATGGCTGTTTTAAGAGAGATGACCTCCATCAATTTTGTAAAATAGTCTATTACTATTATGATGAAATATTTTCCTTTAGAAGCATAAGGAGAGGTCTGCCCTCAAGATCCAAACCCTATATAGGAAAAAGAAAAGGAGAAGTAAGAAGTTGGAGTTCATGGGTAGGAGCAAAAAGGGATTATTGTGTTGTTGGCAAGTTGAGCATTTCTTGATGAAATCATGAGAAGCTTGTTCCATACTCTTCCAATGGTATCCCATGGGAAGAAGTTTTTGTATAAGGTATCATCCATTAAAATGCCCACCACAAGCACCTGCATGTACTTCTTGTGATGCAGGTGCACCCCGGGCGAACTGGCTATCTGCATCACCAAAAATAATAGTTAGCTCAGTTTTGTTTGATTTCATTATGTTTGTTGTTTCGATTTGGTTGTTTGATGTTTTGTCAGCTTTGTTGGATCCATTGGGGTTTATTGTTCGCCGAGATTTTGGGTGAAGACAAATCCATTTGTCATGAGGCCACGATTGGGCGGCTTGTATATTGCATCCTTCTTATTTGATTTCATTAGTAAGGCTGGAGTACCATGAGCACGTGGGCAGTGCATTCATTGGTTGCTGTTTAAACTTTGGAAGATATGAAATTGATACCACTATTGGATGACTTTTCATTTTCCACCGTGACCCTTCATTGGTTGCAGCAATGGAAATCACATAAAGCTTGGAAGAAAACCAGAACAAGAAACAACAATAGAGAAAAGGAAAGGGCAGAGATTAAAATAAATATAAAAAAAACAAAAGGCAGATTTATAAGATAAAAAGCCGATGAACAAGAGGGGCGACACCTTATTGACTTGGCATTCTCCAGGAATTGAAGCGCCGTGCATAACTAAATGTGAAACATATAGTAAAAGGGGAGAGGTTGATTTGGCATGCAGCTGGCAGCCAGAAAGAAAGGAATTAAAAAAAAAAACAAAAGAGAGGTCACCTATGTGAGTGGGAGTGACCAGATAGAGGGATGAAGCGCTGCAGATAAGAGAATAAAAAAAAGAGACACAGAAAAAGCATAAAAAGAAGAAGTCGATGGGTAGAGTGGAGGGAGGCGGTGTGCCAGAGAAGAAATAATAGAACAGGTAATTGTTTGGAAATAGCAAGCCAATGGAGGAAAAAGGTTTATTGCATCATAGAGAAGCATCTGAGTAGAGAGGCTGTCATACAGAAAGAAGGAAGTTACAAAGGTGTGTCAAATCAGCAGAGGAGAGAATTGCTTGGGTAAGGAGAAGAGAGTTGTAAATTGCTACAGACTTGTTTGGCGATTTGAATTTGAATAAGATTGAGAATGATTCCTTGTTCCAAACTTTGTTTTCGTTTGACTAAAATGTTGCCTGATTACTTGTGTAATTGAGAATTGTGAAATTGTGAGACAAGAGAGGTTTCTTGTCTGCATCATCTTGACTTCAGTCTCATGTGTCAAGCAATGAAGAAGAAGGTTATTATAGCCATAATTATATAATACACAAGAAAGAATAACATATTTAGAAGCTTGTTTTCAAATGAATATGTGAGTATTATAGTAGAATTAAGAGGGAAGAAATGTTTCCAGGTAAGTATAGATATCCACATACCACTCCTCATTAGTTGTTGCATTACATGAGAGGGGAGAAGGAGGTGCATTATCAATAGTTAGGGATGTAATATTATGAATTAGAAGTGTAAAGCCCCTATTTGAATCAACCATGGATAGCAAAGAAGTGGAACTAGCCATGGCATCTATGTGACATATATCCTTTTGAGGGACCACATCAATAGAATATAATTGGAAGTGATCAGAGAGAGAGAGAGAGAGAGAGAGAGAGAGAGAGAGAGAGAGAGAGAGAGAGAGAGAGAGAGAGAGAGAGAGAGAGAGAGGATAAAATTATTTGATGCACAACTAACAAAGAGTCAGCATGAATACAAAAGGATTGGATGCCAAGAGAGTGAGAAACATGCAACCCAATAATAAGGGATTCATATTCTATAATGTTGTTAGTGCAGAAGAATTTGAGATAGAAAAATGGGAGTGACCATATAAGGGATTATTATTGATGATTACATGTGTCTCAAAATGTAGCATATAGTGTCATAATTTTTAGAAGCATAAACAACAACAAAACATTACTTTTTGATGAGAGTGTATCATGTTTTGTATTCAATAAATGTTTGACTAATATAGTATATTGCATGTTCCATGCCATCATCATCATTTTGTGCCAGTAAGGTACCAATGACATGCTTAGTGTTAGAAGTATAGAAGAAGAAGATGGACATGGATAATTGGCATGGGAACTATAGGATTAGCAAGATAAGCTTTAATGGTCTCAAAGGCCTTATGGAACTCTTCATTCCATACAAGCTTAACATATTTCTTAAGAAGACATGTAAAAAGAAGAGTGCATTCAACCAATTTAGCCATGAAGTGATGATGACTTAAGTTTTCCCTTGAAGACTACATAGTTGAGAGATGTTTCAAGGGGGAGGCAAGTTGACAATGACATATTTTCTTAGTATCTACTGCTATTCCTTGATATAAGACAATAGAGCCCAGTAACTAGCCACCATTGACTCCAAAGACACATTGCTTGGGATTTAGACACATATCATACTACTTGAGGCACTAAAAGATAATTCATAAATTATGTATAAGAAGAGCGAGAAGTGGATTTAGTGAGAATGTCATCTACATAGTCTTCAAGAATGGAGTGCATAAGCTCACAAAAGATTAGACTTATGGTTGTTTGGTAAGTCACACCAATGCCTTAAGAATTAAGGGCATAAACACATAATAGAATGTTCCCCAAGGTGTGGTAAAAGGAGTTTTGTGTTGATCTTGGGGATTGATAAAAATTTAATTATAATAAAAAAATATGTCAATGAATAAGAGAAGCCCATGGGTAGTAGTAGAGTCAACAATCCTATGAATATTAGGAAGAGGGAAATAATCCTTAGAAGACATTTTATTCATATAAAAAGTTGATGTAGATGAAAATGTGTCCATCTAGTTTGGCCAAAGGAACACTATTAGAGATCCAAGGGGAGTAGTCACTGGGTTGTATAAAACCTACCTTAAGCAGATTTTCTATTTCAACTTTGACTAACAATGCTACCTTAGGGTACAAATTTTATGAATATGTTGTTTGATTGGTTTAGCATCAAGAGTGAGGATAATGTATGAATAATAACATTTTCATTGATACCTAATGTGTCCTCATAGGTCCAAGAAAATGTTAGGAAATACATGAAGGATGTTAGAATGAGCATCACACTTAGAAGAAGACATAAATTTGCCTATTTTGAGTACCGTGTTAGGGTCATTAGGATCCACAATAATATCAACAATATCACCCATGTCATGGGTATTGTACTCTTTAATAAAAGGAAGAGTGGGAAGATAGAGGTGAAGTTCCTTTGAAATAATAGATTCATAAGCCACCATGATAGACTCCCAAAAAAGCATGTAGATAAAGTAAAAATGAGAAAACATGATCATGGAGGAAAGGAAATTAGAATAAACCCCAAATAATTTATCTCATGACTCCTCAATTGAGAAATTATCAAGAGAAGGAACAAAAAATGAAGGGGCAAGGTTAATAAACTCAGGATCAACTAGAGAAAGAGAAGAGGAGGAAGATAAAACCATGTAACAATAACCATTAAACTCACAATTAGAAATCTGAACAACATGAGGAGGGTAGTAGTCGAGTCTTAACATACCATATTGATGGTCAACGTATATGGGTTTTGTAATACCTTTTGCTTTGTGACCTAAGACTTGCCCATGGAAACCATGATGATCAAGCATCTTAAAACCCTTTCCATACATCTTATCAATTTTATGGGAATAGAAGGGAGGATACTCGTCAATAATATCAATAAAATTAGAATCATAATTATTTAGGTTTAGGGGGTGGTGAGGATGAAAAAGTAGAAGGAACCTAAGGAGATTAACTAAATGTGTGGGGGTCAACATGTAAAGACATGTAATGAAGCCTTGGGGGTTAACCTTATATTTACCAGAGAAGGAAGGGGTGCAATCTAAGGAACCCCAGTCGTCTCTGAATAAATAATGAGGAGGAGATGAAGGTTGAGGATTAGAGGAAGAAGTGGGAATACCTATAGGAGGTGAAGTAGTAGAAGAAGGCACATCATCCATATAATATAGATGGGAGGATGAGGGAACAAAATTAGTATAAGGTAGAGAAGAAGAAGGTACCTCATCCTTAGAAGGTGGGAAAGAGAGGAAGGATCCATTAGAGGGAATTTGGTAAATGACACACTTTCAGGAGGGGAAGTAGGAAGAATTTCCTTAACAAATATCTATAAAAGAGGAGTGAGATGTGTTTAAGGGTGAACAAGGACCTATGATTCACTAGTATAACAATGTTGGAAGTGAGATTCATCAACATAACTTGTATAAGATTAATTGTTATACATAAACTTTAAGCATTAATGAAGGGTAGATGAGATGGACCATATCTCATGTATCCAAGGTCAATGAAGAAGAATTTTATAGTCTAGCTTGCTTAGAATCATATAAAATAATGTGGAAAAGGTAATAGGGAGAATAATAGTCCCATGGGGTTCTCAACTAACATTATGAAAGCCTCAAACAGATAGATCATATTTTTACAGCTAATAAAGATCAATCTTAATATGGCCAAGGAAATCAATATTGCATATGTTAAGACTATTACACATATGGTTCTTAGGGTTGTCATTGACGTCAACACTATCATGGAGGTATGATGGGGTTCATGGTTGGATATCATGTGCAAAGAAGATACAGTTCATGGTTGGATGTCATGTCCCATCCAACAAGAGAAGAGAGAAGATACAATTCATGGTTGGATGTCATGTCCCATCCAACAAGAGAAGAGAGAAGATATAGTTCATGGTTGGATGTCATGGCCCATCCAACAAGAGAAGAGAGAAGATACAGTTCACGGATATCATGCCTTGATCAGTGTAGAGTTAAGTATGAAGACATATTAATATGGGAATTAGAAGCACTAAGATGATTAGATTTGTTGCTGATGTTACTGATGGCCTAAAGCATGTATATTCCAAGTTTCATGATGATAGGATTACCAGAAGAGTGTTTTGCTTTAAAAGTCTGAAGATAGTATTGAAGACATCTACTATATGGAAATAGAATGCTCCGCATTCTGCCACAATTGCAGATATGGCTATATGGTTTTGGTAATGTGTTTAGGGTGCAGTGAATGTGATATGTCCAAAGTTTCAGATCATTTGTCTTTCCACTATGAAAGTTATGCATGATAGAGTACCGACACATGTTCTAGCAAAGTGACCTGGTTTTAAGGCCTGTTAGAATGCTCTGCATTCCTCTAGAAGTGAATGGTTGCATTTGTAGTTTTGTAGACATGTTAATGGACATGCATTACATGCTTCCTTGCAGTTTCAAGTGTCTTAGTGGTCTGCAAGCTTAGTTTTTCAATGACAGTGTATTACATTGTGTTTTGGATGACATGTTGTTCTCAGAGTTCATGATTGAAGATGTGCGGAGGTAAAGGAGTGTTTGGCGATGTTGTATGAGTCCTATAGACTCATCTAGAAGAGTTTCATGAAGATATTTCTTGTATCGAGTACCACACAAGGTTTTCAAGTTGTTGTGGCTGTTATGCTTCAAGGTTCATGAATTTTTGCTTAAAGATGTCCTATTTCCAAATGAGTGGAGTTTGTAGATGTAATTACTTGGTGGTTGATGCTATGAAGGATGTTTTGGACCTAATTAAGCAAGTGTTTATGTCTGCAAGGCATGGAACTTCTACTGGTGTAGTGTGTAGTCTTGTTTAGGACTTGTTCTCTACATGTTTCATGTTGTGTGTTGTTTGGCTGACTTGTAAATGTATTTTTCATATTGTCTTTGGTTGACAAGCAATGTAATCAATGTAATATCATGTATAAATTATAAATCAAAGTGAGTTGGGAGAGGTGTGATTGCAAAGTGATTGATAAGGTTCGCAAGTAAGATAAGGAGCAGAATGAATGCATTATGATGTGTGATTGAAGGAGAAAGAACAGAAGTTGTAGACGTTGTCTTGATTCATCCTAAATATATATTTGTGATAGTGATAAAGTCTAGAGTGTGCCTAACTAATTTGATCATCAGAAGAAAGTGTGAAGAGGTAGAATTGGAATTATCAAAGGTGTGAGTTTCAATGTCAGTTTTCAGACAGTAGAAGGACTGTCATACTATAATATTTTGTAAGTGTGTTCTCCATTCAAGGAGTAGTATCTTCCTTGGGAGTGACCCTAAAACAAAGTCTTCAGGTAGTAGTAGCTTCCTTGGGAGTGACCCTAAATCAAATTTTTTAGGGAGTAGTAGCTTCCTTGGGTTGTAGCCCTAAAACAAAGTTATTATTTGAGCTTCATATATTGTGAGTTAATCCTCACTGTGGTTTTTCCCTTCTTGGGTTTTCCATGTATATCTAGTGTTATGTGTTGATGTGCATTGTGTTAATATTTCATGCTTATGTTAATACTATGATGCTTAAGTTTTAATTTGCTCCAGATAAGTTGAAGTTGTTAAAATTGAAGATTGGTTAGATACTCATTCACCCACCCTCTCAGTATCTTAGTGTGTTCAACAAAGACTAGAACCACTATTAATAAGAACCCTTCTAAAGGAAATTTTCTTATAACTAGCCACAATTATAAGAGGAAAGTATTCTTGAATTATAGAGAGAAAAGATAGTTTAGAAGAGGAGAATGCGTTATCTTGAATGGATTCTAACATATAATCCACTTTAGTAGACCAAGAATTTGCTTGCACCAAGTATTTGTAAGGATTATTGAAGTACTTAACTATAAGTAGGAGAAGATTAGAGAAGGTCTCAAAGAGAAATCTTAGCTTTTGTGGTTTGCAATTGTTCCATAAGGTTAGAGTTTTTGGGATTCTTAGTTAGAAGACAAGGTGGAGTGGGAAGATTACTAGAAGTGGAAGAAAGAGAGGTAGGGATAAACAAGTTCTTCATGTTATGACATGTATAATATGTATGGCTTAAACATGGTATTCAAGGTTAGGAATAACTTCTAAGAAGTAGAAGAAGCAAGAGGAATGGGACAAGAATGGAAACACTATACCACTATTTGAGAAGGAATTAGGTGGAAGGAGTGTAATTAGCAACATATATGTTATGCCCTTAACCCATTGATTGTACTGGGATATTTGTAGCCAACTTGTGATTATATAATTAAATTATATAATCATTTATATAGTCTTATATAGGTAGTTAAGTCAGCCTGAGTGGCATCCAAGACATAAGTAGGGTATATATAGGAACTAGTGGTTAGTTTATGATCATCATATTGTGAATTATGTTTTTGTTGGAGACTTTTGGATGTTTCCCCCCTTGAAGTAGCTTATTATTCTCAAAAAGTATTAGGTATTCATAGAATATTTCTTATTATATTCTCCTCCTGTGTAAGTTATTTCATTACAAGTGGTATTAGAGCATGATCTTGGCATTCATAAGGCAATAAATAAGGCAATTTTTTTAATTCAAGAGGTCGAATTGTGAAGCACATATCTCTCTAAATTTGGAGAGTTTTTTCCTAATTTTTGGAGGGTTGATCAAGGATACATTAAAGCTGCTACAATCTACATTTGAGGCCATTTAGAGGAAATTTGAAGGAGTTATTGTGAAATTAAGGTTTCCACCAAATTTTCTCCCGGGGTTGTAAAACAATGAATTGTTTTCTAAATTCTAGAGGATTGGTCAAGGACATATTGAATCTACTATAGTCTAGATTTTAGGTCATTTGGAGTATAACTGAAGGGGTTATTGTGAAATTAACATTCACACCAATTTCACTCCCAAGGCTAAAAATGAATGAATTTTGTAGAGTTTTTTTACAATTGGGGTCTAGGACTTGGTAAGTTATTGTAAAAAAATTAGATTATTTTGATTTTTTTTAGTAAATTATTATGAAAACTATTTTGGTAGTATCATGGTGGGGGCTTTAACAAGAGGCAAAGGAAGAAATCCAGTCACTCCCAGAAAGACTCTTGATAAAGAGGAGATATTAGTATAGAAGAGGGATACCATAACCATTGATAATATAAGGGAAGAAACCAACAAGATGAAGGATGAAATCCTGTCAAGGGTGGAAGCTAAGATAGGAGATCTCATGATAATGTTTGAACAAATAACTTCTCACCAAGGTTATAGAGATTCCCAACTAACAAAGTCACACCACAAGACTTGGGAAGAAAATATGTCTTCTAAGGGACATGATGCTTTTAAGTTTGACTTAGATCTAAAGATGGATCATCACCCAAATAATTTTATGGCTAGGCACTTCACACCAAATATGGATATGTGAAAGTTTGATGGAAAGGATCCAACCATTTAGATTTGCCAAATGGAGTAGTTCTTTGAACTTCATCATGTTCCATGTCAATAAAAGTTTGCAATGGAATCCTTATACTTAGAACTAGACCAATTCATTTGGTATTGTTGGCTATGTGAAGAGAAGAAAAAGAAGGGATGTGTTGTCACATGGTCTATTTTCCAAGGAACTCACTACACATTATGGTGACAATCTTATGGATAGTTACTTAATCTAGCTTACCAAGTATGGTCGACTATACTCATCAATTTTAAATTTTGTCTTTACAAATGGATCATGTTACAAAGTAAAATTTGAAGGAATTATTTCTAGGGGGTTTAAAGGACCACATCAAATATGAAGTATGCATGTTCCATCCAACTTATATGTCTCAAGCAATGATTATGGCAAGGAAGGTAGAGGAAATGTTTTGGAAAATAGATGGCAAGGGTTTGTAAACATAAGAGATAAAAGAAATTCTACATAGTCACTTCCTTAGCCTACCAAATTGACTTTCCAACAAATTGAAGAAAAGAGAGCAAAAGGGTTATGCTTTAATTGTGATAATAAATATAGTCAAGGACATAAATGCATTGAAAATAAATCATTCTACATTGAAGGTGTAGACACCTAAAAATGTCTTCATCATCAAACCGACTCCCGACATCCCTAAACATACCAATTCCCCTTCTAATCAATTAATTAAATTTTTATTTAATTAGTTGTCCCTTTATCACCCGATTTTTCATCATTCTATCCCCAACAATTGGATTAATTTTTATTAATTCAATAGTTCAAACCTTAGCCAATTGATTAAATAAATATGCAATATTTATTTAGCCAATTTCTCCCCCCTCACTAAATCCAATTAATTAGATAAATCATGTTTAACTAATTAATTCAGCCTATTAAATGACCTATCCCTACCCTAGGTAATTAAATAGTCATTATTTAATTGCCTACTCTAGCCTATCCCATCCTAGCCTTAGGATTAATTAAATAAAACCTTATTTAAATTAATCCTAACCTCTCATTAAAGTAGTCAAACCTAGCTTAACACCCTTCCCCACATCCTCTAAATAAAAAATTGGAATATATCCACATAAGTCAATTTTTTATTAAAACATGTCCAACATCACATTTAATTCCTCTTACACCCCTTACCCATGCCATACCTCATTTATCTCCACTTATCCCCAAATGAATTTTACCCTTCCCCATGTGAATTTTTAATTCACACATATTCCATCTCACCCATACTCATTTAATTTACCCTTTTCCCAAAAATGAATATATGATTCATATTTATTCCTAGCCCTCCATTCCTCCAAGATGAAATCTGGTCCCTCCACATCATCTTCATCCTCCACCATTGATCTCCCAAATCAATCTCAACCCTTGGATCAAAATCTCTCCAAAAATATTTATAAATACAACATCCTCCAACCCATTTTGGAATCTATTGAGCTAGCTTGTGAGTTGCATTAGAATAGAGCATTTCACATTGTTTTCCTTATCTAGGGTATATCTTAGGAACTTTTGGGTGCAAGCTCCTTTCCCTTGATGAGATTGGGACTTCATTTGTGAAAGGTATAATGCTTGTTATGCACTTGTTTTATGTTTTCTCCTTTCATTTTGATTTCCTAATCTACATTGGCATGCCCAGTGGGACCCACAAGGTCTAAATCTAATCAAATGTTTGTGAGTTTTTGTGCTTGAGACGTATTTTTGTAGGTTTGGCGCTATCTACCTACTTTTGGCGCCATCTTTGGCACATTTTAGTGCTATATGTTGTTTTAACACTATTTGGCAAAGCACTTTCTCTCTTAAACTTTCACTCACAAATCCATCCGATTTTCTTTGTCTTCTTGTTGTTTTCTTAGGTTTTCTGTACTCTATTTTTGCAGGAATCTTGAACGAAGAGGGGGAGGTTATGCCGAAAGTTTCTTAAAGAAACAAACACATATTTTGGCATTTATCTTGTCTTATTTTCCATTCATTAGGCTAACAAGACTAACCAAGTCCTATCTTTGCAGTCTAACCCTCTAGTTTGAGTAGGAAGGCCTCTGTTTTGCAGGATTGGCAAGTTCAAGCTCATATCGGCGCTATCAACATCCAGAGCGGTGCTATTTTCAACTGTTGACCAGACCCTTCAACCGCATGCACAGTGGTGCCTTGTTATGTTTATATTAGCGCTATTTTATGTTTTAGCGCTTTCTATGTATTTGTTTAGTGCTATTGTCTGTATTAGCGCCTTCTGTATATTGTTTTAGCGCTATCATGTATTCTGGTGCATTCTATATCCTGTTTCATCACTATTTTATAAATCAACGCTATCTGTAAGTATATCAGCGCTATTGTCTAGGGTGTCAGGTTTTCTTGGTCAATTTCTATCAGTAGCGCCATTTTCTATCCGCAGTGGCACCATTTGTTCTTTGTTTTAGCGCTATGTTTACAGGCTAACTTTGGGTTCTGTGCAGGGACTAATAAGTTGTTTGCAGGTCATTACCATCATTTGCGGCCACTAACAAGTTTTTGCAGGGTGTTTATCTTTAGTTTAAAACAAACACTTCAATTGGGACTTAAAAGGAACCCTTGCATGTTAGCTTAGAAATAAACATTTCAATTTGGTGCAATAAAATCGATCAACAACCAACAAACAAATATTTGATGTGCCCTAGCTTAAATAAACATTTGAATTTGGTGCTCTAAAACTCACAAGTGTTTGCCAACAAATCCACGAACATTTTGATTTTGGGCTTTAAAAAGAACCACAAAGTGCATCAATAAACTCATTGGATTAAAAAGAACAACAATCTACATTTTTCACTCATCTAAATAAGAAAACAAATCAAATTTGTGTGAAGTATTTTCGTGATGATGTTTGTGGCATGAAAAGTGTATGCTCTTCCCTCACACCATTGGTGACCTTGGGAATCAAAAGCTTCTCACAACACTTGCATAAATCACCCCCAACATAATCTAAAGAACTAAAATGAACCTTGTTTAGCGTGATGCAAGCACAAAATATACCTATGCTCTCCCCTCGTATCCTTGTATGAACTTGGGGATCAAAAGTATTTCTGTGGTTGTGTTGCTTTTGTTAATCCTTTAGAGGGCATGCCACCCTGCTTTGAAAGGTGGGAACAACCCAAGCAGCAACAAGCTAAAGCCAAGCTCTTTCGAGCTACTATATAAAATAATGTGTTTGTGATGAAAGTCACAAGCAATAGGTGTTGTTGTGTCATACTAACAGCCAACCTCCCCCAAAACCCTCTAAGGCATACCCTTGGAGGCTGGTAGACTCCATAACAAAGAGTAGCGCTACTGCACGTATGGCCACCTGAATGAATGCACTTACTATGAACCTTTGTGTTAGCAAGCCAAAAACCTTCTATTTGTTGACGCAGAAGGGAAACCTTTGAAGCAACCCTGATTCATGCGGTTCTTAGCCGAGGTAGCAGGGACAATCCTAAGGTTTGGTGAGGGACAAGCCTTCATGGAAACCCAGATCTTGGTATGCATGAGAAGTGAGTGCACTATAAGGGGGAGCCGGTGCTACCAAGATCCTAGAGCTACCCGCTTTGAATAGGTGCAGCTAGGGGATTCAACAAATATTGTCATATCTTCGCCTTAGGTTGTGCAAAGTGCTTATTTAAGAAAATCACATGTCTTTTCACAAACAAAATCTTGGTTATTGTGTGTTATTGTGCTTGAAGTGCTTTTAAGAAACTTTCCAAGAGACAATAAAAATCATTTGATCAAAATTCATATCAAAACAAATCCAAATCTGTTAACAAAATCCAACTTTTTCAGAGCCTTGACCAACACTGACTTGTTTCAGCACCATCTCTGTCTACTTTTGGCGCCATTTCACCTGTGGATTGGCGCTATTTGCAGATTGACTTGCCTGAAACCAGAGAAAATTCCATTGTGATCTTTAAGACCTACTTTACCATAATCCATAATCACCTTCCAAAAATCCATCAATACCCCACCCATTTTATCCACGTTTTTCCAATCATACCTTCATTTTGACCTTAGAGAATCAATCATTATCATTATCGGACCCTTTGCTATACCATAATCCACTCAATTTCATATCAATCCATCCTCATTAAATCTTTTCATACCTTTTGGACCAAACAAACATCTTTGTTACAAGAAATCATTCCAAAATCATCTTGTTTCCTTCATCAAAAACATATCCAAAATCTTCAAAAAACCTAAACACCCATCAAAGAACCATCAATCAAAATCCAAAACTCGTCATCCCTTTGAGCTAAGGCTAAATCTAGATTTCATCTTTTACATCATATTTTGCTTGGAGAGTCATTAGTCAACCTTTCAAGTGAAATAATCATCCTTCTTTGTGTAAGGTCATTAGTCTACCCCAAAGAAAGTGAAACATCCATTTGTGTGACACAAAACTAGATCTTACTTAAAGCTCATTCGTTGACCGTCAAATCCTTTTCAAAAACATCATCCTAATCTCTCATACCAAAAATCTAATTCACCCAAGAATTTGACCATCCAAATCAACATCAAAATCCCTTTCGTCAAATCATCCTCAAGCAAACTTAATCTCTCATCTACCATTTTGGTCCAAAACATTGTAAACATCAATATCACCCACTCGTATCATCCCTAGATTGACACTTTTTGAAAGATTCATCTCGTAGAAGTGAAAATCTATATTTTATCATGTTACAATCACCCTTTCATCTCTTATTCCATCCCACTACCACATCTTCTTCGGGTGCAACAAATCAATCCGGATTCTCTAAGGTCTCCATCCCCCTTTCATCCACCTCAAAATCAAATCCATACAATGTCATGCCCATAACTAGATCACAACACAAGAAGAATCAAGCAATGGCAGATTTTGGACAATACATGGCCATAGGAATGCCTAATACCAACGACAACAACCTACCAACCAACCAAACACACAACCCACCTACGGTCTTTTAAATCCTGACATATAATCCCAATGAAAATCCCTTCCATTTCTTGAAACCACCACCACCACCACCACAAAACATCCCCACCATATCCCAAGATGATCTAGATGTCTTGAGCTTTACACAAGATGCTGATAGCATGGACCTGTTAGGTCTAAAAAATGCAGGTCATTAACCCTAAGAGGTTGCCAGGCTCTCTTGACGTTTTTGGCTAACTGACATGAGGTAGATATGGCTAAACCCCCTTCACTTCAGGCTCTGCCAGACCTAGGCTGGTGAACCTCTAATTAATAAAGTAGATAGGAAGATGATCACTACTTTAATCTGAATTAATCTAACTATTGATAATATCATAAATTATAAAACAAATGAAAAGACAACAAATTAATTCTAAATAATCTAAATTGTAATGCTAAAATAATAATGCAATCTAACTAAGTAAATCTGAAGTGAATTTGTATAAGTGAAAATGAAAATATTAGACCAGTGCCTTATTGAATATAGAGTCAGTATGATCATGAAATAAATGACTGTTTGTTTGGTAAAAACTTGAACTATATGGCATGAAAGAATAGGTATGCAACTTGTACAACCCTGCAAGGAAGTAGTTAATATTCCATACTTATATATATCCAATTGACGAAATATTACCTGCATTCATCTAAAAGGATTTAATCCTTGCTTGAAGAAACCTATTAGAATAATACTGCAATTGTAATATATTCATCAAAAATTGGAGACAAAATATAAACCCTAACTATATGACTCTTCTTACAGATCCATGACAATGTCTTCACAGTTACTGTGACAGATTTAAAGGATTTAATTCTGAGAGTAGAAACCAATTAATCTTATCACACTATAACAACAAATGTGCATAGACAACTTGAAGATATACTTGATAACTCAAATTGAATAACAGAGAAAACTTTGAAAGGAGACAGTCATATAATTGAATAAATTTAACAAATAGTTGATACCAAAACCAGCAGTTACTACCTCATGTTCACAAACTTGACTTCATCAGAGAATGCTTGCACATGGTCTACCAGAAATAAAATATATTAAAAGTGAACTAGCATTGCTGTTCAAATCTAATCTATAGTATCCTCTATTCTGTTTTGTAATCTGCTCCTATTCTATCCTACCTATTTTTCTCTCATTAATCCCCTCTTTTTGGTCTTGGTCATCTCTTATAAAGAGCAGCATACAAGCTTTAGACCAGTTACAATAGTTGTGATGGTTGATAACTGAAATCAGTATTAGTTCTAATAAAACAGATTCATGAAATTTAATACTGGCCACTAATCATCAAATGGATAACCATTTCAGGGTCGAAAAGTCTTTAACTGTAGTTCAACTCAATATCCTTCGAGGTTTTCTTCATTATTCCTAAAAAGACCAGATAAAACATCAATTAGTCTCAGATCAATTGATTAAAATAGATTTACTTAAACATATGTATTTGCTCAAATAATTACTCCCCTAATCGATAGTTTATCAGTTGCTTAAGATCTTTGCGTGGGTGCTTATACAACTTGATTGCCATTGTGTAGATCCTGCAAAAAACAAATATTTTAACCGTCAAAAAAATATCTTGACATTTCAGATTTTAATGTTGTTTTTTAAGTTTTCCTTCGTCGGCGTGACCTTGCAGTCGGTTTGATCCAAAAAACTTCCCGCCTTTTCACTTTCCATTTCTTTGTATATTTGATATGTTCATTGCAACATACAATCGCTAGAACATACAAAGAGTTTTTAATATTTAATTTTTCCTTCGCGTCCGGTTCTTGTACATCCTTTTGTATCTATAGCTTGTATCCTTAAGAATGTATGTTCAAAACATACAAAGCATTGAATATACAAGCGCTTAACTCTTTTGAATAACCCTTTCGGTTCCGCCACTTGTATATAATGTATTGTATATCGGCAATGTATGTCAAATACATACAAAGCACAAACATACAACGGATGTTTCATCTTTAATAAACTTTTGGGGTCCGCGCTATGCATATCGCCTTTTATATGCATACACTTTTATACAATCATGGACTTTATTGAATTTATGAAATGAATTGGAATTTTCTTCGGATCCACCAAATGTATGCATATACATACATCTCCGACATACATACGTGGTCCCCACCAGATGTATACAATGTTCAAGTCTTTAGTCAAGTTTTGTATGTATGCTTTCTTTGTATATCGGGTATGTATATACAAGCACCCAGGACATGCAGAGATTTTTTCTGTATTTAATTCCTTCTTGACATCTGGATTGCTTCTTTAGAATGTATTTTCGCTTGTATTATGGGCTTGTATATCGAAGATATACATTGATATTATACAAGACCAAATGTGCATGCGGCGGGACCCACTACTTGTATCCTTCATATGCAATGCCCGATACATACAAATTCGATTGTATGTCTTTTCCAGACTCCCTGCTTTTATAAACCGTGGTTCATTTATTTTCGACTCGGACTTGTATACGCATCCTCCAATATACATAAAGTCTTGATGCAGCCCTTTAACCCGATTTAATTCTCTCCTGAGTTCCGCCTTGCATGTGTGCCGCGATGTATAACCCGAAACATACATACAAGGCGCGATACATACAACAATTATTCTTTATTTTATAAACATTTCGGTTCCAGCTTGCATAAAATGAAATGTATATTTTTGATATACATTTAGTTTGGATACATTGTTTTATTCACATTTTAATCTTTTTTGGATTCCGCGTTGTATGTCCCGCAATGTATGTACCGATACATACAAATGCAAAATATACAAAGACTTATCGTTATTTCACAATTATTTCAGTTTCAGCTTGTATGTGGGCATTGTATCTCTCCTTTGTATATTCCATGGCTCCTAACATGCAAACATCAATATACAAGCGGTGGACCCAACCTTTTATACATTGAAACTGTAAATCCCGTCGGGTCCACGACTTGCATGTACATAAAGCATTAGTCAAAAAGGCATACAAGTCCAAATGTATCTTAAAACTGACATACAAAACAATGACTTGTATAAAAAGACGACTTTGCATATACAAACGACTTTGTATATACAAACGACTTTGTATATGAAAAGCGATATACAAAGGACTTTGTATATGCAACCCGATATACAAAAGACATTGTATATGCAACAACAAATTCTCCCCTTGTACATTTTATCAAAATACTCATAACTTGCAAAATACTTAGAATTTTAACATGGTTCAAAAAACAACCCTAGCTCATTTTCGACAAGGAATTCACCCATATTCAGCTCCAATATTTAATGCTATTTTTCCTTTATTTTCAACATGGTTTGTAGCTTTTCACTTCCCTATTTACGGTTTATCTTTAATGAGCACTTCAACCATGTTATATTAAGTCTTTGGGAATTAGGATAGATCAAATCCAAATATTTCTATCAGTTCAATTGTTAATTTATGCTTGAAAACAACTGTGGATATTTCCATATATGCTCTCATACTAAATTATTTGGATGATTAAAATGTAACATTTGCCAAAAAGTATCTTGGGAATTTTAGTCCCAACAGTGGCTCTTTCTGGGGATGTATGTTCCTTGTGGGCATAGCAAGATCCCAGATTTTTGGAGGAGCAGAATGGCTTCTTCATTTGATGACGGTTGGAGATCCTGGATTATTTCTTTATAAAAAGCCTTTATTTCTTGATAAGAGATATCTTTAAGCAAGTCATTTGATTCTTCTAAACTACTGTGCATGGAAAAGACCATTTAGAGAGTTTAATCAGAATTGTCCATGCACTGGCAATTTTTTTTTCTCGGGTTCTTTTCAAGAGAAGAAATGTTTCAAAAACTGCCCATGTACTGGCAGTTCTTGCTTCTCACCATACATGTTCTGTACATAAAATGAATCCTCCCCTGCCTTACCATTTATGACAAAAGGTCCAATCCACAGGGCATCAAATTTTCCATGCTTCCCCTTTTCTTGATTTCTGGCATTCCAAATAAGCACTATGTCACCTATCTAGAATTTTCTGAATGTTGCTTTTTTGTCATATAGGTACTTCATTTGCATTTGCATTTTTTTATTTTGTTGTATTGCCTGTTCCCTCATTATGTTCAATTCCATTAGCTGTTCTAGCCTTTCCTCCATCAGTTCTGGGACATCCCAACCCTCTTGGAGAATAAACTTACATACTGGCAGTAGGTTGTGTATCGGGAGTCTAGCATGAGTTCCATATACTAACTCAAATGGTGATTTGCAAATGGCTTTCTTCACTATAATCCTATCAGCCCATAATGCCAATCTCAACTTAGAATCCCAAATTTTCTTATTGTTATCCAACATTCTCTTTATAATTTTTAGGATACTTTTATTGTTGGACTCAGCTTGCCCATTACCTTGTGGGTGGTAAGGAGAAGAATATGAAATCGTAATGCCATAAGATTTACAAAAAAAATTAAACTCATCCGATCTAAAACACATTCCATTGTCAGTTATAAGCCTCAAAGGTACCCCAAATCTAGTTAAAATGTTTTCCAATAGGAAGTTGATCACAACCTTGCTAGTTGCTTGTTTAGTGGGCACTGCTTCTACCCATTTCGTGAAATACTTGGTGGCCACCAATATCCATCTGTGGCCGCCACTTGATTTTTTCCATAATTTTTCCTATAAAGCCAATTCCCCATTGGTGAAATAGGGCATCAACTTGCATAGGTCTCAGGGGCAATGCACCTTGATACTTTAATTTTCTGGAGAATTTTTGACAAGCTTCACATTTCCTAGTAAAATTATAAGCATCATTGAAAATCTTGGGCCAATAATAACCAACCCTTAATATCTGGTGTGCTATGGTTTTAGCTGAGAAATGGCCACCACACACTCCCTGATGCATTTCTTTCAAAGCAGATTTAGCTTGCTTTTCATCTAGACAAAACAATAAGATACCATCATTATTTTTCCAAAAAAGATCTTCTATAAGCACATATTTAGAAGCATGCAATTTTAGAGTTCTTTTCTTATTATCATCAAATCCTTTAGGGCATTTCATGTGCTTGAGGTAATACACTATGTCAGTGCACCAAGGAGTTTTCTCAATACTTGTTATCATGTCCTCTTCATTTTCAATATTACATACCTGGGCAGCCTCAAGATTTGTTTCAGTCATCAATTTTGCTAACCCTTGTCCCCTTACTAGTTTTGTGATTTGAATTTCTATATCAAATTCTTGAAGTTGATTTATCCACCTACATCTCTTCCCAGTTACCTCGTTCTGCATGAACACATCTTTGACTGTTGCATTTGGTACATAAGCTATCACCTTAGCCCCAACCAAGTAAGGTCTAAATGCCTTGACAACTTTTACCAATGCATAAGCTTGTTTTTTTGTGATATCATTGTTAAGTTCTGCATGTTGGAGTGATTTACTGAAAAAAGAAATAGGTTGCTCATAACCCTCATTATTCTTTTGTAACATAACTGCCGCTACTATATGAAAAGATGCAAAGGAAAAGATCTGGAAAGGTTTACTAAAATTGGGAGACTTTAGCACTGGAGCTTCTTTAATTGCTCTTTTTATGGATGCAAAAGCTTCTATGCATTCATCTATCCAACTAACCTTTGCATTTTTCTTCAACATTCTAGATATAGGGTTAATTATTTCTGCAAAGTTTGGTATAAACCTTCTCACAAAGTTTATTTTTCCAAAGAATGATTGTATGGCATTGACTGTCTTTGGGATAGGAACTTTATCTATTGCATCTACTTTTTTGGGATCAATCCGAACTCCATCTTTGGATACTATATGCTCAAGCAATTTCCCTTCTGTAACTGCAAATTTACATTTTTTGGGTTCAAGGAAACACCATATTCTAATGCTCTGATAAATATCTTCTCAAGGTGATTCACATGATCCTCAGCCTTTTTCGAGTATGCAATAAGGTCACCCTAATATACAGCCATAATATCATTTATTTGACCTGCAAAAGCAACGTCCATTGCCCTCTAGAATGTGGCTCCAGCATTTGTAAGGCCAAATGACATTCTCATGTATACATAAGTTCCCCATGGGGTTGTAAAGGCTTTTTGTATTGTTCAGATTCTTTAACCTTTACTTGGTTGTATCCGAAGAACCCATCCATCATGGATAATAACTCACAACCAGTAACTCTCTGCAGTAAAGTTTCCATATTGGGTAATGGATAGTTATCCTTTAAGGAAGAAATATTTAAATTTCTAAAGTCGACACAAAGTCTAATATCTCCATTCTTCTTCCTAACAGGAACAAGATTTAAGACCTAGGATGAATGCCTAATAGGTTTAATTATGCCAGCTTCCCTGAGTTTTATAAGTTCCTCATGCATTTTAGTTTCTAACATAGGGTTGATGGGTCTTTGTTTTTGTCTATAGGGTTTAGCATTAGATTTAAGTGAAATTTCATGTTGGAACAAATATTCCCTATATGCTTTAAGATCATCATAAGACCAGGCAAACACATGTTTATATTTTCTCAATAATGTAACTAACATGCTTTTGATTGCAGGGGTTATTTTCTTTCCAATGTAGACCTTCTTAGGTGATAATTCAGTTCCTAAATTTATTTCTTCCACATCATCCTCCTTTATTGTTACTTCTTTGGTAATGGATCGATCATTTGCATCAAAAACTCTTTCTAATGCTACTAAGCCCTTTGGAATTTTATTTGTTTTAAGCTGGACAATCTCTTTCCCAAATAAAGTCTCTTTACCATCATGCTTCTCAACAAAAGCATTAAAATCAATCTCTTGATTCTCATACTGATCTATACAGTGCAAGAATTTGAGTAAATCAACATCACTGTCAAAAACTTGCTAGTTATATATGTTGTCTCGGATAGTTGGTCTAGTTTTGAGCTCAACTTCTAAAATACCTGTCAAGGTAATGTCATCCTTTTTCAGAGCTATGTTTGCAAGGAAATCAGCCATTATATTTTTTGACCTATCTATCCAACTTATTGAAAAAGCATCAAACAACTCTATATCATCCAGGACTATATTTTTTTATTGTTTCAGTCTTTTGTTTTTAAGGAATATTTACCTTTGACTTGTGAAATAATTAGTTCAAAATCTCCATATACTGTTAACAATTTGATTTTGTGTTTTGTAGCAATGTTTAGCCCAATTAAAAGTGCTTCATATTCGGCTATATTATTCGTGCACTCAAAATTTAGAGAAAAAGAATATTTGAATGTTTTTCCTGACGGTGATATAAACAACACCCCGGCTCCATTTCCTGCCTTACTACATGTGCCATCGAAATACATGGTCCATACTTTGTTTTCATCAATTTTGGCTTCGTAGTAAATTGGGTATGTATTATGCAATTTAGATTGTTCTTCCACCCTGAATGTACTAAAGTCTATGTCACAAAAACAAATCATTTGATTTGGATCAATTTTCTCTATAATGTCTTCATACCTTGGCTCCCTATAGAGGTTAATTGCCTGTGTTCCCAATGGGATAGTAGCATAAGATAAATCTAATTGCACACTTCCCCCTACCATGGTAGTCCATTATCTAGATAACAACATTCCATATTTAGGTGGGATATCTACTACAATGATGTCAATTTTATAAGAGGCTTTAGGATGAGATGCTGATTTTATCTCAACATCTTTCATGATTCCAACAACAGGGATAGATCTGTTATCCATTGCATAACATTTACCGAATGTAGTATCCACCCACATTCCTAACTTTTTCATAACAACTAGGGGCATTATGTTTACTACTGCTCCTGAATCAAGCATGCAATTCCTGACTAATTTGTTGTTTATCAGCAAGGTGATATAGAATGGATCTACTTGAGATGGGTTTTTCATTAATGTTTCACCCAGGTATACTTCAGGTATTTTGATAGATTCTTGTTGTGTATTTATTTTAGAACTATGTTGTTCAGGTTTTTTGTTTGATACATTTGATATCATCTTCACCACTATATTTTTATATTTTTCCACCTTCATCATTTCTAGAAGCGGCACAGATATTTTTATTTGAGATACAGCTTGAGCAATATCAAATGAAGGATTTAGTTCTGACCTATTAACTTTTGTTTGCCCCTTTTCCTCAGTTTTTGTGTTGTCCTTCTTTTTGTTCTGTGTGTCAACAAGAGGCATACCATGAGGTGTTTTCTCAGCTTTACTTTTATCATTTTTATCGGAAGTCTGATTTTTTATAAATACACTTTTGGGAGTTCCTTGTTCAGCACTTACTGTTCTGTTTCTCAAATTATAGCTATTTTTGGCTTGTGCTACCGCAGCTAGTGTTAAGGCTCTTTTGTCTTCCTCAGAAGGTTTTTGCCAATTGTAACTTTGTGCTGCATTCAGGTCATATCCACAATTTCCTAAGTCTTCTCCATGGTCAGAAAATACTTCTTGTTATCCTATGTTCACATTGTATTTTTGTGCTCCTACATCATATTCATACCCTGCTTCCTCATCGGACGAATAATCTTCTTCAACTGTGAAAGGTGTGACACCCAACATATTTATAGTGTGATGATCCATCTCAGGGTTATAAGATATCTTATCATTTTGTATTGATTGTGCTACCACACAATAATTAGGAGAGTGTGACAAATTACAGGGCGTACACCATGGATTTTTTTCTATCACATGGATTCCACTTTTCTTCAAAGGGTCAGGGGTGTCTTTTCCATAGTTATGTCTCCTATTAGTATCCACGAGCTTTCCATCTTTTAGGTTTGTATGATATGGCATATCATGGAATCTTGGTCTTTCATTCTTATATGAGTATTCTTGTTTTTTTGCAGGAGGATTAGGATCTTGAGGAACTCTTATATTGTCTCTTTTTCTGATCATCTTGGCAGCCTTTTTATTGTTTTCAATAGTGAGAGCCATTTGTTGTACTTCTGCCAAGGTTCTAGGACTTTTGCCGCTGAGTTCATAACCTGTCTTCAGGTCAAATGCTTTCAAGTATATGCTAAAGGCTGCTTGGTTGTTCAATTTGGATTCTTGTGGGACCTTGTTATACAGTTTGGTGAATCTCAAATTAAAATCATACACCTATTCATTTTGATACTTTTGAATAGTTATTAGTTCATGAAGAGCAAATTCTACAGCACATTGATTTCTGAATTGTTCTAAAAATTAATCGTGGAAGTCTCTCAAGGAATATATTGAAGCGTCCAGTAAGCTATTTTCCCAGTCTCTTGCTTCATTGGTAAGAGATATCATAAACAGTTTCGTTTTTATATCTTCATATTCATTACCAATGTCCTGCATAAAAGCATTGAATCTTTTGATATGTTCTTCAGCAATCAATTCACTGCTTCCTATAAACTTAGGGACATTTTTCCTCCAACTATTATCCATGGGATAAGGATATAGCTGACATCCAGTCAAATCAAATTGTATGGCCATACTTGTAGGATTAGGAGGAGGTATATTTGGGTATGGCGGATAATATTGGTATCCAAATGGAGGTTGAGGATACATATTGGGTTGGGCATATTGCTGATGATACATATTCTGTTGTGGGGGAGGTCGCAGTTGTTGATTTTTAAGTCTATGCCCTGGTGGTGGATGTTGTTGGTGAACAATCCCAGTATTTATAGGTGGAGGTCTTTGCATTTGCCTATTTTGTAGAGGAGGATTATTGTATGTATTATGGGGTGCCGTAATGTTTCCAACAGTGGTAGTATTATGAGGCATTCTATGTGGATTAATATTGTTATTGTTTCTCTGTGGGGGCACATACTTAGTTGAATTTTGCGCCTAAAGATCTAAAAGGGCCATTTGTCTATTGATTTCTTCGGCTCTTTGTGTCATTTGTTGTCTATTTTTAAGTATTTGTTCTTGATACTCTAAATGTATAGCAAGTTCATTGTTAGTCATATAGTCATAGTCTATGATAGCTTGATCACTTGTATGTTCATGATTTCCTTCACCCTGATTTTCTATCTCATCGGTCTTTTGTGGCTGTGCCTCCCGATTGAAAACATCATTATGATTATCTATTGGTGTCTTGGGATTATCACCTTCAACATGGAATGGGGAAGTATATATTGTATAATTTTGGCCAAGAGGACTTGTATTCTCAGGAGGGATTTGGTTATTATTACTATGAGACTGACTTGATATCCCAGTCTTCTTAGTAGGAGCCCTTAAAGGTGGGGATGATTGCAATTTTTTACCATTAGCTTTAGGTCTCCTACCATCCATTATGACAATTTTATCAGAAAAACAATTTTAAGTTTAGTGTAGAGTCGCCACTTTTGTTTAGAGCACTAATCAATCTTCTGGGTTTTTCCTTCCACTAGCAGAGTTATGCCTTTTAATTCTCTGACTCTAATAACATGATCTAGCACCAGGTTCTTCTATAAGTTTTCCCCAATAGAGTCACCAATTCTATTAGGTCTAAAAATTGCAAGTCGTTAACCCTAAGAGGTTTCTAGGTTCTCTTGATGTTTTTGGCTAACTGACATGGGGTAGATATGGCTAAACCCCCTTCACTTCAGGCTTTGCCAGACCTAGGTGGGTGAACCTCTAATTAATAAATCATATAGGAAGATGATCACTACTTTAATCTGAATTAATCTAACTATTGATAATGGCATAAATTATAAAACAAATGAAAAGACAACAAATTAATTATAAATAATCTAAATTGTAATGCTAAAACAATAATGCAATCTAACTAAGTAAATCTGAAGTGAATTTGTATAAGTGAAAATGAAAATACTAGACCAGTGCCTTATTGAATATAGAGTTAGTATGATCATGAAATAAATGACTGTTTGTTTGGTAAAAACTTGAACTATCTAGCATGAAAGAATAGGTATGTAACTTGTACAACCCTACAAGGAAGTAGTTAATATTCCATACTTATATATATCCAATTGACAAATTATTACCTACATTCATCTAAAAGGATTTAATCCTTGCTTGAAGAAACCTATTAGAATAATACTACAATTGTAACAGATTCATCAAAAACTGGAGACATAATATAAACCCTAACTATATGACTCTTCTTACATATCCATGACAATGTCTTCATAGTTACTATGATAGATTTAAAGGATTTAATTCTGAGAGTAGAAACCAATTAATATTATCACACTATAACAGCAATTGTGCATAGACAACTTGAAGATATACTTGATAACTCAAATTGAATAACAGAGAAAACTTTGAAAGGAGACAGTCATATAATTGAATAAATTTAACAAATAGTTGATACCGAAACCTACAGTTATTGCTTCATGTTCACAAACTTGACTTCATCAGAGAATGCTTGCACATGGTCTACTAGAAATAAAATATATTAAAAGTGAACTAACATTGTTGTTCAAATCTAATCTATAGTATCCCCTATTCTATTTTGTAATTTGTTCCTATTCTATCCTACCTATTTTTTTCTCATTAATCCCCTCTTTCTGGTCTTGGTCATCTCTTATAAAGAGCGGTATACAAGCTTCAGACCAGTTACAATAGTTGTGACGGTTGATAACTAAAATCAGTATTAGTTCTAATAAAATAGATTCATGAAATTTAATACTGGCCACTAATCATCAAATGGATAACCATTTCAGGGTCGAAAAGTCTTTAACTTTAGTTCTGCTCAATATCCTTCAAGGGTTTCTTCATTATTCCTAAAAAGACCAGATAAAACATCAAGTAGTCTTAGATCAATTGATTAAAATAGATTTACTTAAACATATGTATTTGCTCAAATAATTACTCCCCTGATCGACAGTTTATCAGTTGCTTAAGATCTTTGCATGGGTGCTTATACAACTTGATTGCCGTTGTGTAGATCCTGCAAAAAACAAATATTTTAACCATCAGAAAAATATCTTGACATTTCGGATTTAAATGTTGTTTTTTAAGTTTTCCTTCGTCGGCGTGACCTCGCAATCGGTTTGATCCAAAAAGCTTCCTACCTTTTCGCTTTCTATTTTTTTGTAGATTTGATATGTTCATTGCAACATACAATCGCTAGAACATACAAAGAGTTTTTAATATTTAACTTTCCCTTCGCGTCCAGTTCTTGTACATCCTTTTGTATCTATAGCTTGTATCCTTAAGAATGTATGTTCAAAACATACAAAGCATTGAATATACAAGCGCTTAACTCTTTTGAATAACCCTTTCGGTTTCGCCACTTGTATATAATGTATTGTATATTGGCAATGTATGTCAGATACATACAAAGCACAAACATACAATGGATGTTTCATCTTTAATAAACTTTTGGGGTCCGCGCTATGCATATTGCCTTTTATATGCATACACTTTTATACAATCATGGACTTTATTGAATTTATGAAATGAATTGGAATTTTCTTCCGATCCACCAAATGTATGCATATACATACATCTCCGACATACATACGTGGTCCCCACCAGATGTATACAATGTTCGAGTCTTTAGTCAAGTTTTGTATGTATGCTTTCTTTGTATATCGGGTATGTATATACAAGCACCTAGGACATGCAGAGATTTTTCTGTATTTAATTCCTTCTTGACATCTGGATTGCTTCTTTAGAATGTATTTTCGCTTGTATTATGGGCTTGTATATCGAAGATATACATTGATATTATACAAGCCCAAATGTACATGCGGTGGGACCCACTACTTGTATCCTTCATATGCAATGCCCGATACGTACAAATTTGATTGTATGTCTTTTCCAGATTCCCTGCTTTTATAAACCGTGGTTCATTTATTTTCGACTCGGACTTGTATATGCATCCTCCAATATACATAAAGTCTCGATGCATCCCTTTAACCCGATTTAATTCTCTCTTGAGTTCCGCCTTGCATGTGTGCCGCGATGTATAACCTGAAACATACATACAAGGATACATACAACAATTATTCTTTATTTTATAAACATTTCAGTTCCAGCTTGCATAAAATGCAATGTATATTTCTGATATACATTTAGTCTGGATACATTGTTTTATTCACATTTTAATCTTTTTTGGATTTCGCGTTGTATGTCCCGCAATGTATGTACTGATACATACAAATGCGAAATATACAAAGACTTATCATTATTTCACAATTATTTCAGTTCCGGCTTGTATGTGGGCATTGTATCTCTCCTTTGTATATTCCGCGGCTCCTAACATGCAAACATCAATGTACAAACGGTGGACCCAACCTTTTATACATTGAAACTGTGAATCCCGTCGGGTCCACAAATTTGCATGTAAATAAAGTGTTAGTCAAAAAGGCATATAAGTCCAAATGTATCTTAAAACTGACATACAAAACAACGACTTGTATAAAAAGATGACTTTGCCTGTACAAACGACTTTGTATATGAAAAGTGATATACAAAGGACTTTGTATATGCAACCCGATATACAAAAGACATTGTATATGCAACAACAAATTCTCCCCTTGTACATTTTATCAAAATACTCCTAACTTGTAAAATACTTGGAATTTTAACATGGTTCAAAAAACAATCCTAGCTCATTTTCGACAAGGAATTCACCCATATTCAGCTCCGGTATTTTATGCTATTTTTCCTTTATTTTCAACACGGTTTGTAACTTTTCACTTCCATGTTTATGGTTTATCTTTAATGAGCACTTCAACCATGTTATATTAAGTCTTTGGGAATCAAGATAGATCAAATCCAAATATTTCTATCAGCTCAATTGTTAATTTCTGCTTGAAAACAACTGTGGATCTTTCCATATATGCTATCATACTAAATTCTTTGGATGATTAAAACTTAATATTTTCCAAAAAGTATCTTGGGAATTTTAGTCCCAACAGGACCTACTTGACAAAATCCTACGGTCGGATCCAAATAGATATCTTGACTACCTCCTGAAAATTGGTGCCCAACCACCCCACAACACGAAATCGTCCCAACCATCTACCTCTAACAACAATCCTACAACATCCTCCCAACCATCTACATCAAACACCCAACCAACTGTCTCTCTAACCTTGACTCCCACCGTATCTACCGCCACCACAAGCTTTAATGTTACCACATCCACAATCCCTGCAAGTGTCTCCAATCCTACCACCTCCCAACCCGTCATCACATCCACTACCACAACTACCGTAAACTCTTCCATTCTGCAAATCACCTTGGGCATACAAGGGAACCTCATGCACACAAGTGCTTCCACAAGTGTGCCTCCACTCAACCCTCAAACCATAGCCTACATGATACAATTATTTTCACAACCACCTTACGAGATGACCAACCCATCTAACATAAACGCATCTCATGTCAATCCATCCAATGTCAATCCATCTCATCTCACGTATCTAAAAAACCCCGTAGCATCATCAACACATCATAATCCCAATCCTCAAATACCTCCCCATATTCTCCAACAAATCCATGCTTACCAACAACATCTTGCACCACTCAACCAAAACACCACCCCACAATACCAAAACACGATCTCCCAAAACCTCCAACATCAAACCCCACCCAATCTCCAACACCTCATCCATTAGCAAACCTACACACTTCAACCACCACCAACCCTAGATCTCACAACCGTTGTACAAGCCTTAATTCAAAAGGTAGATGACATGCAAACTGGGGGCAAGTGCAAGCACTATTCCTTTGAGGATATTTGTCCCTATCCATTTGATCAGACACTGTACAAGCCCCCTTTCCCCAAAAATTTTGAAACGCCCAAATTTGACAAATACAAGGGAAAGGGAGACCCTAGGGATCATCTTAGGGAGTTTTACCTCTCTTGCTTAGAAGTCTCAAACAACGATACATATCTAATGAGACTATTTCCAAGAAGCCTCGGTGGTCAAGCCGTTGAGTGGTTCACACATCTTCCCCCAAGCATTAGGTCTTTCCCTGAGCTCACGAAAAAATTTGTCAATCATTTCTCCTATAACTTCGAGCATGAAATATCTATGACAGACCTTTGCAACACAAAACAAAAAAGTGGAGAATCCTTCACTTCCTTCTTGCAGAGGTGGAGAAGCTTAGCAAGCAAACTCCCTTGGCCAATTCCTGAAAAACAACTCGTCACCATGTTTGTGACTAACCTCAATCAGAAAATAGGGTTCCATTTACAGATCCTTTGTGCGTCTACCTTTAAAGAAGTCATTGACAAAGTTACTACCATAGAACGGGCCCTCATCGCCAAGGGCTCGATCAAATTATATGACTACAAGTCCAACAACAGCAATAACAACAACAACAACAATAAACTCAACATCAATGTCCCTAATACAAACAACAACAACAACGCGCAATCAAACAAAAAACCACGTTATTGGGGAAAGAACAAAAACACCTTGAACGACGGTGTCACTGATGTGAAGGCCATCCAACATGTACAGAATCAACCACCCCCAAATACGTACACTGCCAATGCAAATACCCAAAGGTTGCAATTTAAACAAAACAAACCTCGAAGACAATTCACACCTTTAGGGGAACCCATTGAGGATGACGCCTTACACATCGAAGTCCATATCCACAAGCATATCATCAAGAGAGTCTTAATAGATGGTGGCTCCGGCCTAAACCTGTGCACTCTTAAATTACTAAAACAATTGGGATACTCGGATGTGGTTGTAGACACCAGTGAATGCATAACAATCAAAGGGTATGATGACACTGAATGACTATGTGAGGGTACTATCAAGCTCCCTATTCAAGTGGGACAAAAGATAATGGAAATGAAATGTCAGGTTCTTGATCTTGATCTCCCCTACAACATTCTTCTTGGCTGACCATGGATCCATGCCATGCAAGCGGTCCCCTCTACATTCCATCAATGTCTAAAGTTCCCTCACAATGGCACATAAGTAACTATCTATGCTGACCCCCGCCCCTTCCAATACTACAGTTTCTTGGAAGGCCATGACCACACCTTCTATCCATATAACAAAGCTATCACAAAACCTAATCCCACAACATCCACCTCATACATCGACCCTACCAACATTGCCACCACTTCGTCCCAAACACCTCCACTGCCCGAGATCAAGATCAAGCTTAGTGACATGGGATGTGGGGAATACAACCTACACTATACCTTTTGTGTGGGCACGTTACCCAACCCTAAAATGTTTGGCATCCCAAAGCAAGAAGAAGCCAATATAGCGGTCATCAAATGCAAACCATCACCTACCTTTGAGAAAAAACATCTCCTAGATCAAGATGTGCTTGAAGACATATCATCCTAGCTATATAAAGACAAAGAAACTAAGCAAGAAGCTCCCACAATACCAATAGAGATCTATGGCAAAGGGTTAGAGATTGTCAAAAACATGGGCTATAAAGGACAAGGTGGTATCAGCCTTCATGAACAAGGGATCGTGGAACTAGTCCAAGTGACAAGAAATCCTTATACCCAAGGGTTAGGATATGGTCAATGACAATGTATCCTCACTATTGGCGAATGTATCCTAGCCGAGGTCACTACGGTCTCCCCTGAAGTCGATACTGTCAACGAAACAGGCCATCAAGATTCTTTTAGTGACTTCGTTGATTTCTTCGACTCATCCATATGCACCATATACACAGTCACCACCCTAGCCTCTTCATCCAATGACTTACCCCTTGTATACTCGAACCTCATAGACTGGGACCAACAGGGACCTCCTGTCTTCAACGTAGCACCAAACGATGAGGCCATTGCTGATATGATGGGGGTTAGAGATCACTTCCCCTGGGAGATCATAGAGTAGGATACATCATGGAACTCGATATGACTGCCTATTTCAGGGAGACAACCCCTACTTCCATTCACAAAAACATAAAAATCAAACATGGATTTGATGCTAAAAACTATTTCGTGGAAGTGTCAAATCCCAAAAAAGTAAAAATAAAAGACATATCTCCTAGTGAAAAACTCCATGAGGTGCCAGGAGATGGAAGCATGGGCCTCCCCGAGATAGACAAGGTATATCCAAATAGATCACCCATCCTGGTAGAGCCAGCTCAAGAGATGAATCTTGGGACAGAAGAAGAGCCGAAAATCACCTACAGGGCAGAATCTCTCAGCGCAAAAGAGCAAGAAAACTTCTTAGCTTTCTTCAAACACAGAAATCATAATTTTGCGTGGACTTATGCAGACATGCCAGGGCTTGATCCTGCTTTGGTTGTCCATCACCTTGCAGTATGACCTGATGCAAAACCAGTAAAATAGAAGCTTAGAAAAATGAACCCTCAGGTGGCCCTCCTAGTCAAAGCAGAATTGAAGAAACTATTGGACATCGGCTTCATCCGACCAATTGATTATCCTGAATGGGTTTCCAACCTAGTACCATAGCTAAACTAGATGGCCGAATCTGTTGCTGCACCGACATCCGAGATCTTAACAAAGCCTGCCCGAAGGATGACTTCCCATTACCAAACATTGACACGATAGTAGATCTTACGGCAGGACATGAGATGTTATCCCTCATGGATGGTTTTTCAGGGTATAATCAAATCAGGATTGCAGAAGAGGACCAACATAAGACAGCCTTTATATGTCCATGGGGGACATACTACTGGGTGGTAATGCCTTTCGGCCTAAAGAATGCTAGGGCCACATATCAACGAGCCATGACTGTCATCTTCCATGATCTTTTCCACCACATCATGGAAGACTATGTGGATGACTTACTAGGAAAATCAAAGACACAGGAGGAACACCTAGATGTATTAGCAAAGATCTTCGACCGACTACAACAATACAATGTTCACTTGAATCCAAAGAAATTTGTCTTCAGGGTCACCTCCAGAAAACTTTTATGATACATAGTCTCCAGAAGGGGAATTGAGGTGGATCCTACAAAAGTCAAAGCCATCATTGAAATGCCTCGTCCAAAAACCCTAAAACAACTAAGAAGTCTGTAAGGGAAACTCCAGTCCATTCGTCAGTTTATTGTTCAACTTGCTGATAAATGTCAACTGTTCCAACATCTACTCAGAAAGGATATAGCTTTTGTTTGGAACACTTAGGGTTAGGTTGCTTTCAACCAGCTAAAAGGATACCTAGCTAATCCTCCTATTCTAACACTGCCAAGGCAAGGAGAACCCCTCCTATTATATATCTTAGCAACAAAAATAGCTATTAGAGCCTTCCTAGCACAACACGATGAGCAAGGGAAGGAAAGAGCCATATACTACATCAGCCGCACCCTGATATCCTATGAGCTAAACTATACACCAATTGAACGAGCATGTCTAGCCCTTGTCTTTACCTCACAAAAACTAAGATACTACATGCTCAATCACAAAACCAAGCTCATCACCAAGATTGATCCACTAAAATATCTGCTAAACAGAGCTACCCGTACTAGGAGAATGGCAAAATAGGTCATGATCCTCACTGAATTTGACATTGAATATACTAAGAGAAAAACCATCAAAGGACAGGTTATCGCCGATCAGCTGACCGAAGTACCCATTCCCACAGAATATCCTACACTGACAGAATTCCCTGACGAATCCATCTTGACAATAGCACCAGCAACAGAAACATGGAAAATGTACTTCGATGGATCATACACACATAGAGGCTCGGGGGCAGGCGTCTTGTTTGTTACCCCTCAGGGTGACACCATCCCCAATTCATTCAAAATCACATTCCCATGTACAAACAACGTGGCAGAATATGAGGCCTTATCACAGGTCTCTGAATGACAATCAAATGGAGAATTGAAAAGCTGACAGTGTATGGAGATTCTCAACTGGTCATCTACCAAGTAAACAATGAGTATAAGACCAAGGATGATAAACTCTTGCCTTATAAAAAGATGGTCGATGACTTTAAAGACTATTTTGATGACATCCACTTCAAACAAATCCCAAGGCTAAACAACAAAGCTGCAGACACCATGGTCACCATCGGGTCCCTCGTCGACATGAAGAAAGACAACAAGAAGTGTGAGTTCCTGATAGAGGAGCTCCCTATTCCAGCATATGATGTTCCCCAATCGGAGCTAGTGTGCAAAGTCATTGGTCCCCTATCCCCATGGTATCAAGAAACCTATCTATATCTCCATGACAATATCATCCCTCCTAACCTATCCACCTCATAATGAAAATCTTTCATCCGTCAAGCTTCCCGCTTCACCCTTGTAGGAGATACCCTATACAAAAGGAGTCTTGATGGCATGCTTTTACGATGTTTAGCCTCTAGGGAAGCTAATGTGGCCTTGCAAGAGGTACATGTGGGCACCTGTGGGGCACATTCAAGTGGACCCACTCTTGCTAAAAAGATCCTGAGGACCGGATACTATTGGCCAACCATGGAACGAGACACCTACCGGTGTATAAAAAAATGCCTACCATATCAACAACATGGAGATCTCATTCATGCACCAGCACAGGAATTGCAACCAATCATGATGCCATGGCCTTTTTCACAATGGGGACTCGACCTCGTAGGCAAAATACATCCACCATCATCGAATGGCCATAAGTTCATCATCACGACTACCAAGTACTTTACTAAATGGGTGGAAGCAATACCACTCACCTTCACCACTGGAACCTAGATATCCAAGTTCATCCTCCATTATATCATCTGTCATTATGGTATCCCTCATTCCAACGTCACTGACAATGGAAAGCCATTCAAGAACCAGGAAATCTGCACTTTGTGTGAGAAATTCCAAATCAAACACCACTTCTCTACACCATATTACCCTCAAGGAAACAGTCAAGCAAAAGCTTCAAATAAAACCATCCTTCACATTCTAAAGAAGACGGTTAATGAAGCCAGCCGTGACTGGCACCTCCAACTCAATCCTGCCCTCTGGGCCTATCGCACAAGCATCCGCACCCCCACAGGAGCCACTCCATATTCCCTGGTCTTTGGATCCAAAGCCATTTTACCTATTGAGGTCAAGCTCCCATCCCTAAGAGTATCTCTGCAAATATAATCAATGATGAGGAATACCCAGTTGCAAGGTTGCATCAGTTAGAATTGCTGGATGAGAAACGTCTAAATGTGTTGAACCACCTGCAGGCTTATCAAAATCACCTCAGAAGAAGCTATCACAAGAGAATCAGAAAGTGCAAATTTGAAGTAGGCGACCTTGTCCTTATGGAAAACCAAAAAAAACTTGCAAGAGTGCCCTAAGAAAGGAAAATTTGAACCCAATTGGTTATGACCTTATGTCATCACAGCAACTTATGGATCAGCAGCATACCAGCTTGCCACACCTAAGGGGTAGCCTCTGGAGGAGCCTATGAACATCCTACATCTGAAGAAATTCTACGCCTAACCCATCGAGTACCCCAATCAAAAATCAAAAAAATAAAAATAAAAAAATAAAAAAAAATCCAAAGAATAAAAAAATCAAGAAAAAAACCCGAGTGCAATAAAGACTTCCAATGGTGAAAATCACTTCGGTGACGCCTTGGATTGGTACGATGGTGAAAACCTATTTCAAGCGCCATGTGTAGTGGCCGGTTCTACCATCTCATAAGTCCTCTTTCCATCACAACACTCCATATCGCACACACATCCCATGGCTTGGAATTCTGAAACATCAAATCCTATCGACCACCCTGCAATATCCCACCCAAGGCTAATTCGTGGAACGAGGATCATTGTAAGCTTCCTTTTGTATAGCTCAAAATCACAAAATCCAAAAATAATAGAAAATCACAAAATCCAAAAACAATAGAAAATCACAAAATCCAAAAACAATAGAAAATTACGAAAATCCAAAAATCATTTCTCACAATTCACCGCAAATCAACCCCATACATCGATCTGGCTACAACTTGCGACTATCAACATCCATCAACCCTCACTATCACACCCATCCCAAACCATTCCCACATCATCAAGTCTTGCCAGAACTACATATTCATCTCGCCCGCATCTTGAAAGTACCTTGATCCCGTGGACACAAGGTATGTAGGTAGTCTGGAATACGAAGGAAGTTTCCAATACTTAGGTATCTAAGATGCACCTATCCAACCCGTTTGGATGGACCCCATTCACTGAGCTTGCTAAATCCAATAAATGAGACACACGCTAAGTATACACTTGAAGCATGGTCCGTAACGCAAAAATATCAATCAACATACCAACTATAATCCCACACATAGCTTGACTGTCCTTTTGCCTACCTTTCAAAAATTATTCAAACAAAATCCAACCGATTCGCATCCTAGGATGTATTGTTCCTACAATGGACAAGAATCTATCATCCTATCAACATGTATCTTGGCAAGAATACACAAAGGCTATTTGTATCTTTTTGTTGGTCTTTTTGATTATTAATTTTTTATCTTTTTGTCTCACTCTAGGTCATCTCCAAAGCTACCTTGATCTCATTATATCATGGTAAGTGGTAGACAACACTTGGAGTAGACATGATCATTATTTTTGTATGCTATCCTTGTGGGTTGGTTTCATTACTCCAAGACTAGTATTCATATCTTGAGGCCTGGGTTAGTTCTAGCATGATGTGCCTCATTTGCATATATAGGCATCAATACCTTATATGTACTATTAGCACTCCTCACTATGAGTCCCCTTCCTAGGCTAGGCAAGGTTATACTACCTTGGGCACGCATGGAATCAACCTATTGTTTGTGGGTCTAGTCCATGCAATCATGGGATATATATCATCACCTAGGTCATCTCATACCTTTGTGAACTGTATCCCACATTGCTATAATAAACTAAGGAATGCTCTCAATTAATGTTATGCAACTACTGTTACTAGCTCAAATCATCCTGCTAATCATTTGTTCAACTATACCATCTGGGCCTATATTTCGTAATCACCTACCCTACCCCCCCTCCCAAATCCCCTCACTAATCCCACTCCCCCACCTTATTCTCACTCAACACATCCTGACCCAAAGTAAATTCCCCCTCAATGACATGGTGTCTTATGACCTAACACTTTCCTCATCCGCTACCCCACCACCCCCCCCCCCCCCAATCTAGCCGCTCCCAATCCTATCCATACCCCATCCATACACCCTTATCCTCTCCCCACCTATTCCTCTATCACATAAGCCTCACAACCCAGGGTCCAACAAAGAACATCATGTGTATCAAGACTTAATCACCTCACGTATCATCTAGTCTGCATATTACATATCACTTAGTTTCCATCTCATAATCATTTAAATTGCATTTCATATAGGTGCATTTTAGAATCCCCTAGTTTGCATCTCATATAACATTTAAATTGCATTTCATTAGGTTCATTTTAGAATCATTTAGTTCCATATCATATATCATTTAAATTGCATAATCATTAGGTTCATTTTAGAATCATTTAGTTCCATATCATATATCATTTAAATTGCATAATCATTAGGTTCATTTTAGAATCATTTAGTTCCATATCATATATCATTTAAATTGCATTACATTAGGTGCATTTTAGAATCATTTAGTTGCATCTCATATATCATTTAAATTGCATAATTATTTTGGTTCATTTTGTAATCCTTTAAGTTGCATATCATAATCATTTAGTTTACAATCATTTAGTGAAATTTCATAATCATTACATTGCATTCCATATATCATTGCATAAATCGTTTAGTTACATTTAGTTACATTGCACAATCATCATCAATAATCATTTAGCTGCATTTTATAACCATCTAGTTGCATATCCATATTTCAATACATAACATGTAAACATACATTTCCATTGCACATTTTACATCCATAATAAATCATCATTAATCTGAACATCTAGTTGCATTCTACATCATAGTCCATAGATCACAAACATACATATGTCAAAATAAGTAAAACATCATTATATACATTATGTTGCATCAATAGGTACATCCATAACATTATCATACACCATTGCATAAACACAACACATCCATAGCATATAATCCATAAAGCATACTGTATCCATCAACATAAGCATCATCATAATCATATAAAAACATCATAAAGGCCATCAAACAACATCATCTCATATATCATCAATCACAAAAATGTACATCGCTCATGTATATACATCAAAAAATATAATAACAAGTCCTGAGACAATGCCTCCAAGGGCCAAAATGATACAACTATCACATAGAGGGCCTCTCTTTGATGCGGTGGGGGATCCTGGTCCTCATGGTGGCTGTGGTCCTGCCTGTGCCTATGGCTGCGGTTGTACCTGTACCTTATGACTTCTATTCGTACTATTTTAAGTATTGTGGCTGCTGAAGATTTACATTTGGAACAGCTAGATGTTAAAACTACCTTTCTCCATGGTGATTTGGAGGAGGAGATCTATATGGAACAGCCCCAAGGATTTGAGGTCAAAGGTAAGGAGAAACTAGAGTGCAGATTGAAGAAGAGTTTGTATGGCCTGAAACAAGCACCTCGGCAATGGTATTTGAAATTTGATAGTTTTATGGCTGAGCAAGGCTACAGCAGGTGTAATTCTGACCATTGTGTTTATTTTAAGAGGTTAGATAATGACAGCTACATTATTTTATGTTTATATGTTGATGACATGCTTGTAGCTGGGTCTAACATGGATCACATAAGAGAGTTAAAATAGCAGTTGGCACAGTCATTTGATATGAAGGATTTGGGGGCAGCAAAACAAATCCTTGGTATAAAAATTTGCAAAGATAGGCAGAACAGAAATTTAACTCTATCTCAGGTTGCTTATGTTGAAAAGGTGTTGCAAAGATTCCACATGGAGAATGCAAAAGCTGTCAGCACACCTTTGCCTAGTCATTTGAAATTGACTAAGGACATGTGTCCTAAGACACAAGAGGAGGAAGAGAAAATGTCTAAGGTACCATATGCTTCAGCTGTAGGTAGTTTAATGTATGCCATGGTATGCACGCGACCAGATATTGCACATGCTGTAGGAGTCATTAGCCGGTATATGAGTCATCCCAGATTAGAGCATTGGAATGCCATAAAATGGATTCTCAGGTATTTGAAAGGTACATCCAATAAACACTTATGTTTTGGGGGCTCTAATACTATTTTAACAAGCTATGTAGACTCAGATTTGGCAGGAGATATTGATACCAGGTGGAGTACTATAGGTTATGTCTTTACTGTAGGTGGAACAGCAGTGAGTTAGATTTCCAGGTTGCAAAAGGTGGTTGCTTTATCCACCACAGAGGCAGAATATGTAGCTGCAACAGAGGCAAGCAAGGAGATGATATGGCTGCAATCTTTCATGAATGGATTGGGCACACAACAAGTTAACAGTTATTTGTTTACGGATAGCCAGAGTGCCATACATCTTGCAAAGAATTCTGCCTTGCATTCAAAAACCAAACATATACAGTTGAGGTATCACTTTATTCGGTCGGTGTTAGATGATGGATAGTTACAGCTGGCAAAGATACATACAGATGACAATCCAGCAGATATGTTTACAAAGGCAGTGACAAGGGAGAAGCTGAGCTCCTCTTCAACTTTGGTTGGTCTTCTAGACTGAACACAACAAAAACAGAACAGCAGAGTCCGGGGTGCTTATTTCCAGTGGGAGCTACAGGGTCAGTGGTGTTATGATCAGTCTCCAAGTGGGAGATGATATGGTGTGGAGTCTGATCAGTCTCCAAGTGGGAGATTGTTGTTATATGGAGCCTAATCAAACTCGGAGGTTAACTTTTCCCCACTTTTATCGGTGTGGTTTCCCCCCAAATTCCTACGGGGTCAAGGGGCAGCGCCCCTTGCGGGGGTTTGGGGGTAGTGCCAGGAGTTAATTTTTTTCATTGATCGACATAAGAAAACCCTATTTTTGTAACCAACAAAAAGCTTGATAAAAAGCGGCTAAGGGTTAGGGTTTTGATATTGTATTATAGCATTTTGTAGTGGTATTGAGTTGCAGGGATTGCTGATTGTAATCGGTTTGATTTACTGGATAATAATATTGGACTCTCTGTTTGGTGGATGTAGCCCAAGTTTGGGTGAACCACATTAAAACTTATCTCTCATTGTTATTATTTCTGTGTATTTCCATTTCTTTGTTTAATCTTTATTTGCATTTAATTGATATCTTCTGCCGGCTAACCCTAACACTGCCTGTCGAGCCCTCACAAGTACCGCATCCCGCTCTCCTATCAAAAACACTATATCACCCTGAGCCTAGGCTAACTATGCCCACAATGCAGCCACTTGTCCATCTGTGCCATCTAATAAGGCCATGATCCCTCGCAACTGAACCAACTCTGCCTCACAGCTCTCTAAAGCCTCCTACAGGCTGGCTACCTATGCACGCAGAGTCTCAACCTCCTCCTTCTCTCCACTCTGAGGCCACTAATGGGATGTGGGCCTTTGAACCTCTGCCTCTCCACCTACCCCTGAGGGGCCTGCCTCTGCTTGCTGCCCTGCTGCAACAGCCTGCTGCTGTTGCAAAACCTGTGGTGGGAGCATAACACCCCTGTCCACCCTCAGCTATCCCCCACACTGTCGAGGTCCTCCCTGCCGTTGCACCACTCCAATCTGAACCTGCTCAACAAGCACCTGTTATACAGGTACCTCCTGTCTCACCTACTACTAGGGCACCTATCCAGCTGCCACTGCTGCTAGCACATCCATCAGCTGCCCATCCCTCCCAAGCTCCCTCTCCTCTCCATCCCCTCCAACCTCCATGAGGTAGTCTGCAATGATCTCCTCACCCTCCTCCAGGAAATCATCCCCATAGGAATCATCATCCCCATCATCCTCAGACTCCTCATCCCCTGACCCCACTGCCTCCTCCGCAAGGACTACCTCCTCTGTCAGATCAATGAACCAAGTCGGTCGCCAGATCTGCCACCATGTGTCATATGTAGGAGTACTGCCTGCATCTCTGACCATACTCTGCCAGTCCCACCGCAATGGTTGTAACGTCGCATAATCCTCCAGAGCAACCCGGGGCTGTATGGCTACAAGCCAATAATGGACATCCTGACGCGTCCGTGCAAAAATGGCCATCTGTTGTGGGACATCCTGCCGTAACCCAAACTATCGCATAACTTGTGACAGTAGATACATGTTGATCATATGATCTCCTCGACCTATCAAGTAATGCTGCTGAAAAGTAAAAGGCATACGCACATCATCATCTGGCCACAACTCCACTCCGATGTAAGGTCGCCAGGTCACCTGAATGACGTCATCAAGCACCCGCCTCCAATACCGAACCTACCCAGTATATGTGTACTTAGCATCTTGATACAGGAACACAAAGGCCTCAAACAGACGGTGATAGTACCCACATCTCAGCCGAGTGACCGCAATATGCTCCCAGATCCACACATGTAGTAAAGTAACCCCAGCTGATAAAGCTGTATCATGCTGATAGACAACTATATGCATCTCATGATAGAGTTGCGCCAACATCGCTGGTCCCCAGGCATACACGGTCTCATGTTTAACCATCCCCTCAATCACCTCTCCCCATCCAACTGGAAATCCCCTGCCCCTTCTATCCGGCATCACTACGCCACCAATCAATGCACATAGGAATAAGGTAAAGGGATTTGCACCCGCTGCCAGTGTCCCCTCATAGCTCATCTCCCTCCTATCTACTGATAAAACAATGTGATCCTGGCTGAATACTCTGATCAAGGCCTCCGTCCCCTCCTTGTGTTGTATGTCACCCGACGACCATGAATAGGTAGCTTGAGGATGCGATAAACATCCTCAAGAGTGATAGTGATCTCGCTAGTAGGAAGCAAAAATGTACATATCTCTAGCTGATACCACTCTACAACCACAGTCATTAGAGCTCTATGAGCTCGCAGCATTGGCATCGACGCAACTATTAGGAGCCCTAACCTCGCCAGTCAGGCCCGGGTGGCATCATCAAACTGATCAAATAGCGCCATCACAGATGGCACATGTTGCTCTTGTGAGTACACTATAAATGAACTCGTATCCTGCATCCACAACTTTCTGGTTAGAAATCTGCCTATCTTCTTCCAAACCCCTCCTTATCTTCTAATGTTGAAAGCCAAAAACACTTTGGTGCCACAACAGACCATGTTTCACGCCATTTTTAAAGATAGCGCTACTGCACCTCACCAAGGCGCTAATATAGATAATAGCACCACTGTGCAAGCCTCTTTGCGCCATTTTCACAAATGGCGCCACCCTCCCAATTGGTACTAAGCTAAAGAATAATGCCATTTCTCCCGATAGCGCATATATCACATATGGCACTGATCCTCTACATTGCGCTAATAATAAATATAGCGCCACTATCTAAAAAAGTGCTAGTCTAGAACATAGCGCTACCCTAATACCTATTTTGCACCAAAATTCTAGAATCCAAAACCCTACGCACATTGCACCAATACAAAGGATGGCACCAAAATGATAAACACATGGTGACAATCCATCTCTATTCTACCCAAGCAGATAGCGCCAATCCAGAAGATTGTGCTAATCTGCTTATTTTTCGCATTGCGCGATCTTGCGATAGTGCCACAATGTCAATACCCAATTCCTGAACCCAAAAAATGTGAGAAAATAAAAAAATCACAAAGCTAGGGTTAGGCCCTACCTGGGGTCCAGCCTTCAGTGCCTGGCCATATGATTGGAAATGCTCAGAAATGTGTCTTAGTCGCGGGAATCTGGGGTTGCACTCTGCCATCTCTTCTTTGCTCCTTCTTCTCAAGAGGTCAATGTGTGCAAATGTGGCACTCTTAGGGCCCACTTTTCTTAATATAGCAAGCCATGTCATCCTTCCACCCACTCTTTTTCCCCTCCAGGGTGCAGATCACAACCTTTTTCCTCTATTTTTCTTCCCCTCACCTTCTTTTTCCATCCTCTATCCAACCTTCACTCCGTCATGTCCTTTCGAGAGCTCGCCTAAATTTTTTTTTTTTTTCCAACGACCTCTCAAGGGGGCATCCCTCACCCATCTTATTCCTTCCTAGCAGTTGGGGCACAGTCTTTCTTTGACCTGACACCATTTCCCTGCTAGGTCCTGACACCATGTCAAAGAGGGGAAAATGTAGACACCTAAAAATATCTTCATCGTCAAACCAACTCCCGATATCCCTAAACATACCAATTCCCCTTCTAATCAATTAATTAAATTTTTATTTAATTAGTTGTCCCTTTATCATCTGATTTTTCATCATTCTATCCCCAACAATTGGATTAATTTTTATTAATTCAATAGTTCAAACCTTAGCCAATTGATTAAATAAATATGCAATATTTATTTAGCCAATTTCTCCCCCTCACTAAATCCAATTAATTAGCTAAATCATGTTTAACTAATTAATTCATCCTATTAAATGACCTATCCCTACACTAGGTAATTAAATAGTCATTATTTAATTGCCTACTCTAGCCTATCTCATCCTAGCCTTATGATTAATTAAATAAAACCTCATTTAAATTAATCCTAACCTCTCATTAAAGTAGTCAAACCTAGCTTAACACCCTTCCCCACATCCTCTAAATAAAAAATTGGAATATATCCACATAAGTCAATTTTTTATTAAAACATGTCCAACATCACATTTAATTCCTCTTACACCCCTTACCCATGCCATACCTCATTTATCTGCACTTATCCCCAAATAAATTTTTAATTCATTTTACCCTTCCCCATGTGAATTTTTAATTCACACATATTCCATCTTACCTATACTCATTTAATTCACCCTTTTCCCCAAAATGAATATAAGATTCATATTTATTCCTAGCCCTCCATTCCTCCAAGATGAAATCTGGGCCCTCCACATCATCTTCATCCTCCACCATTGATCTCCCAAATCAATCTCAACCCTTCGATCAAAATCTCTCAAAAAATGTGTATAAATACAACATCCTCCAACCCATTTTGGAATCCAATTTTTAAGTAGTGCTACCATGTCAAAATATCTATTGAGCTAGCTTGTGAGTTGCATTAGAATAGAGCATTTCACATTGTTTTCCTTATCTAGGGTATATCTTAGGAACTTTTGGGTGCAAGCTCCTTTCCCTTGATGAGATTGGGACTTCATTTGTGAAAGGTATAATGCTTGTTATGCACTCGTTTTATGTTTTCTCCTTTCATTTTGATTTCCTAATCTACAGAAGGGTTAAGTGAGGAAGAAGAGGAGGAAGAAGCAATATTAGAGGAAAATAATGAGATAGATGAGAAATCGAGTAATACCTAACCAACATTTTCTTGTCATGCACTTTCTAGAATTTGCACCCCACAAACTCTCAAAGTAGTGGGTTTGTTGAAGAAAGAGAGAGTAACAATGTTGATAGACTTAGGAAGTACATACAAATTCATCAATAAGAAGTTAGTTTCTCATCTGAACTATTTTGTATATCTAGCTCCAAAATTTTAGGTCCTAATTGTTGTGTTGGGATAAGTTGCCATTAACTTGCAATCCTAACCAATTCATGTGTCTCCAAAGTTCTTGGAATGTGTTCCCCAACACATAAGGACTTTGAGAGATAAATTAATATTTTATTATATCACTTGGCATGTTGTAATTAACTCCTAAATGGTAGGGTCAAACTTGTGCGTCCACTTTTAGAGTGGGGTCCATGAAGACTTGTTGACAACTCCTTGAAGTCTATTTTGGGTGTTTGACAACTCCTAGTGAGTGGGAGTTAACTTGGGCGCCCACTTTGGAGGTGTCTTATATTTAGATCAAGAGTTTGCTTTTTTATGTACATGAGTGGATATTGTTGATACACTTTGCATGGATATGATGTGGGAGTTATCAGAAGTGTTAGAGATGCATAATTTTGCTTGCATGAGTTCATAAAAGCTTTACATGGACATGCATGTGGTTGCATGAGTTCATAAAAGCTTGCATGAACTTGTATGTTTTTTCATGTGGTTGCATGAGCTTATAAAAGCTTGCATGTTGTTGCATGTCACTTGCATGTGCTTGCATGTTGTTGCATGTTGCTTCTATGAACTTGCATGTTCTTGCATGTTGTTGCATGTTGCTTCTATGAACTTGCATGTGCTTGAATGTTCTTGCATGTTAGTTATTTTGACTTGCATGTTGTTGTATGTCAGTTATATGGACTTGCATGTTGTTGCATGTCAGTTATATGGACTTGCATGTTAGTTATATGGAGTTGCATGTTGTTTCATGTCAGTTGTATGGACTTGCATGTTGTTGCATGTCAGTTATATGGAGTTGTATGTTGTTGCATGTCATTTTTATGAGGTTGCTTGCAGAACACTCCAACTTAGAAAACTTGTAGAACACTCCATCTACCAAATTCAGTTAAAAGGTATCTCTTGCATTATGCTACAAGTGTTTGCATGTCACTTGCATGCATAGAACAAGTTAATTCAAAATAATATTGGGGACATCAATCATGTAGGTTGCTTGCATGAGATTGATATGTGGTGATGCACTTCAATTGACTGAAATAGATTGGGACAACTTGGGCCTCCAATCTAGAGACTTTCAATTGTTGCTTTTAGTTGGAAATGTTATTTATTTTGACTAATTTTAAGTGGGACAACTTGAGCGCCCATAATCAGGACTGGCAGTTAACATGGTGCTTGGTATAGTTTGACTTTAGTCTTCTCTATTTGGAGTGCTTGGGTTTTACATGAGGACTTGTCTTATGTTATCAACTACAATTCATTGTAATTTGAGTTTCAAGCTTTTGAATTAAGAAGCTTTGAAGTTGTAATTAAAAAAAAGAACAATGTATTTTCTAGAGAGCAAGTTTTGAATCTTTCTATATAGAAGTTTTGAAGTTGTAGGAAAAACCATTACAGGAATTACATCATAATAGGTTTTAGAAGATTGAAGAAGCTTTGAGGTGTGCATTAGGATTTAGAGAAGTTTCAGTATTGAATGCAATCTTTCTTGAAGATATTTAATACAAGCATAAACATCTTTTGGTGTGGAGTTTTTTCCGCAAGAGTTTCTCCACGTAAATACTGTGTCTTCTTCTATTGGACTTTCTTCTTCTACTACACTGATTAAATTGGAGAAATACTATAACATTTAAATTGAAAGTAATTTTCAGATTTACACATGCTATTAATTTCAGATTTGAAAACATTTTAAAGCCACATAGCTACAACTTTACCTTGTTCTCTCTCCCTTTTTCCAACATGTTGATGGGGTAATGTTAGTTACTCAAGAAAATGCCATAGAATTAAATTAACCATGGGAGAATACTAACTTGATTGCTCAATGCTTTCTATCCTAATGGGTGCAACATATATTGTGTTGGGAGTATAATGGATTAGTATATTGGGGATAATTGAGATGAACTTCCAAGAGTTATTCATGCATTTTCACTCAAAGGGTAAGATAGTCAAACTAAGATGGTTGCATGAAAAGGCTCCATAGATGGTAAGGTATCATAAAATGCAAAAGATGCTTAAAAATGGGATTGATGGCATTGTGGGCCAATTATTTTCATTAGCAACTTATCAATCAAAGGTTCCTACACAACCAAATTTACAAGTAATTATAGATAGTCACTCAATAATTTTAAGAGAAATGCCAAAAGGATTGACTCCTAAAATAGATCATGATAATGCCATTAAACTAGTACTAGGGATCCAACCACCCAACATTAGGCCCTACAAGTACCCTTATGTAAACAAAAGTGAGATCAAGAAGATGGTTCAAGAGATACTAGAGGTAGATATTATTGGGCATAGTTTGAGTGCTTATTCCTCTCTCTTGGTAATGGTGTGCAAGAAAGATGACACTTGGTGGATGTGTCTTGATTATAGAGAGCTCATCAAGTACATTAGAAAACTTAAGTTTTCTATTCCAATAATAAATGATTTATTAGATGAGATTGATGGTGTTGTTTATTTTACCAAACTTTATCTTTATTTTGGTTATCATCAAATTAGATTTACAGATGAGTGTTGGTAGGATAGAGTTGACTTTATAACAAGCTACATCTACTGCAAAGGAGATGCAACATACTTAGTGGACCACCAACATATCCAAAGGTCATAATATGTACAAGAGACACACTCCTTGATAAACTTATACTTAGGTAAAAGTAAGGATTGAAGATGTAAGATAAGAAAAGGAATATAAGACAAATATAAGAAGGATAAGAAATATGTAAGATAAGACATTTGTAAGAAGGATGCAAAATATGTAATAGAAGAATAGAGATATGAATGTAACAACAAGAATGTATATATAGGATGATGTACATATGGACTTTGTATATATGATGAATATAATATACTACATGATGATATTGTGGGATGTTATAGGTATGTGAATGTATGCATATTTTTAATTTATATTGTTCTTTCCTACTTTATTCTTCCTCTTATCGCTAATACTGGGGTATGAATACAACACGTAAGTAACTTAGGCTCAAATCCTCATTTTGTGCCCCTTTCTTGCTAACATTTTGGTTCCATTGCTAGGACCCTAGTAAAATGGTTAAGGAAAAGATTAGATAAACAAATTTATCAACTATGGTAGTAGAAGAGCCAAGAAGGAGGGGATACAAATAAGGAGAAATGATATTTTATGGTTTGCGGTGGGATTCTCTAGGATCTAGCCTTGTGAGAGCAGGTTAGGCACCTAGGTGATGGCAATTGGAAAGGGGGGATCTTGAAGGGATCTCTAAAGCGATGTGACCACTAGAAGAAGGGAAAGAATAATCCATTAGGCATGGATAAAAGGATTAATAAAATACTAAATCAATAAACACACATGGCAAAAGGAGATAATAAGAAGCAAAGAGAAATTAGAGAAGAGATTGAAGTGGAAATGGAAATGAACATGGAAGAGAAGAGATTAAATTTTTTTTAAGAGAGATAGGAAAGATACCATAGAAGGATGGAAAAGGATAGGGAAGATAAGTTAAAGTGCTCCAAAATGGTTGCTATTGATAATGATGTTAAAGATGAGGAGGATGTAGAGAACACCATAGGGGTTGTTAAAAATAGTAAGGACAAAGAGAAGAATGAAAACCCACCACTAGAGGAAGTGATTATAAATGAGCATGCCTTAGGGGCTACAATTGAACACAAAAACTCCAATGAAAACATTAAGATTGCATAGATAGATGATCAATTGATGATTGCACCATCAAATAACAAATGAACACCTAAGAAACCAAATATCCATATTGAAAAAGAAACATAACTCCTATCAGGACTGGAAAAATAGATTGAAGAATATGTGGTATTTAAAGAGTCATTAAAGGGCATGGAAGTAGGGGTGCTCTGCCATTCAAAATTTTAGCTCGCACACCATAATTGGAACCTAATTTATCTAACCTAAAAATTATAGCTAATGTTGGATTTGAGGATTTATTAACTCCCTTTACAAAATTGAAACCTTTGGATTTTAGTGTAGAATATTTAGACAATGTGGTGAGTAAAAGTGTGGGATTGAAAAAGAAAGAAATGATGGGCAATGTAAATTTAGAAGAAAATAAGAAGAGGGCAAAAGAAAGAGAACTTGAAAACAGGCTAAAAGACATTACCATGGACGCAATCAAAACCATTAATCAAGGTTGGGAAAACCCTATATTAAGTGATGAAATGTCATTAATTAATGAAAAGTTATCTCCCAAATTTAAATGGTTGAATGAAGACGTGAACCCCCTAGACCAAGAGTCATCTCCCATGTTGGTTAAGACAAGAAGAGTGCGTGTGGAAGGTATATATAGTGATTCAACTTAAACAAGAGAAAAACGAAAAGAGGAATTTAAAAGCAATTGTATAGAGATATTGGGGAGTGATTTCTTTGAAGTTGAATTAGCAAGGGATAAAGGAAGAAAAAGAAATTTAGTAAAGAAAAGAGATTGTGGTAAAAAAGTTATATCATCAAGAGAGAAGAACCATGTAAATTCAAAAATAGAGGACCAAATCTTATTCACACCTAACTCTGGTAATTCAAAAGAACCAACTATTAACATGGATCGCCCTATAAAACTACCAATCTTTAGAAAGGATACTATTGAAGAATCTAAATATATCTTTGTGTTGGATTTTTCTTGGAGAAGAAATGGGACTTCAAGTAACCAAGGTAAACTCTGATTTTGTAGGGACACTAAGGAATGATGCTCTCAAATGGTAAATGAAGTTTTTGTAACATAAAAAACAATGGTAGGATATAAAGGATGAATTCCTATCTAACTTTAGATCTCTTGAGTTCCCATCTAAAAGTGTTATTAAAATGAGAGAAATGATATAAGAAGTAAAAGCCATTAAAGAATATGACCACAGGTTCAAAAAGTAGTAAGGAAGATGGAGGAACCCCTTACCAAAAAGAAAAGAATTGAATGGTTTGTGTCTGGGTTACTAGAGGTTAGAACTGTTTTGGATAGTAGAACATTATTGAAAGATATTCAGGTGCAATAGAATTGACATGCAAGGTCAAAGCCCAACCATTGAGAAGAAATAACAAAGAAATAAAAATTAAAGAAATGGAAAAATTAAAATTGGAATTAGAGAAACTAAAATTAAAGTAGGATATATTAGCAAAAGGTGAGAATAGCTTGGTGACATCATCTATTCAAAGAAAAAAGATATGGTGCACCTATTTCTCCAATGAAGGTTACTTAAGAAATGAATGCCTTGTGATGGAAGGAGAGAAGAGGGTTGTGATGATTAGAGTGGACTTACAACCATTCCCTAGGAAGATAAAAAGTGTGTATGCGGGATATGTGGAGAATGGGATGAACATGAAACTTGGTGGTACCCCTTAGGGTTTTAGGTCTATTTCAAAAATGTTTCCTCCTTTAAAAACTTAAGATCCTACGGTCTCATTTTCACCTTATGTTCTATTCTTCTATTGACCGCTTGCTAGGAGTTTCCGGTCACTTAAGTTGTAACTCAAGGCCTTTTTACTCGTGGGTGACTGGCCCCCTCTTCCTAGAATTACATCCTATTCCCCGTCACATAATGAAAAGCTAAGTCTTAAATCTTTTAAATGGGATCGGGGTGCCATGTGGTTGTTTATTGCGGCATCGCGCTGCATCATCAGTGACGTCATCGTTCCCCCGCACGGTCGTGATAAGGCGCCAACTATCAAAATGATATGGCTTACAACCATTAATAGAGGATTCTTGAATGATGAATCAGGCGCTGCCAGGTGTCAAGATCTGTAGGAAGGACAAAATCTGATGGTTTTGCAAACACGCAAGGGAATCTCTCAGGACAGAATATTTCATGCGCGAGCGCGACAAGGTGACACATGGAAAGATTCTAATGTGGGGGTGTAGAGCAAGTAAAGAGGGGACAAATGGATGGCTTAGTGCATTCGTGCAGAGCCTGAAGGCGATGGGCCATCTCTGGCTGTGATGTTGTGAGATGATGCCATGTGGCGGGGACCGATGCACAGAAGGGAAAAGACTGAGGAGTTGACCGTCAGCGTGGCACAATTTCATTAGCGATGGACTTTTCAAAGGAGCCAGTATGCATTCTTGGGGCCGATGATCATTCTAAGGCGTCGATCTGGCAAAGGACAAACTGGGATCAATGGCTAAAGGTTCAAACTTGAAGTGGCTCTTTGTTAGTAAAATTTCCACCCTCCTCCATACTGAAGTGATTGAATTTGTAGCACGTCCACAGACTAAAACATCAAATCCGCTCATCTGAACAAGGAAAAAGTTGCATAGACAACAGATTTTCAGGGATCTTTGACTACTTTAGCTGTAAAAAATTGACCCAAAGATTTGATTATATCTTGAAAATATGTAAGGATCTGTTGTATCATTTAGGAAGTCTATTAGTGGTAGATGGCCGATAGCTTGTTTTTTTCTTTAAAAAAGAATCATGGCTAGTTTGCCAAAGTGTTGTGAGTTCATTGGGTCTTCTCCTTTAGACTTTGAATATAAGGTATTCATGCCTTTGAAAGTTTCCTGCTACAGATTTGGTTCTGTGTCTGGGTATGGAGTAGTCTCTGGTCTGTGAATGTTTTTTTTATTTTTCATGTATGATAATGTTCTATCCAGATTCAATTAAATGAAAAACACTGCATGTGTGTCTTGTTCATGATTGTCTCCTCTGGCATTGTCTTTTATCTTTTGAATAAGGTTATCAAGGATATTTGAATTCTTTAGTATGCATTCATTATACTGTATGTTTGGTTTCCTGCTTCTGCTCAAGGAGTAGATTAAATAGGCTCTAAATCAAATATAGGGAGGGGTCTCATGTCTAAGGATTTGTAAGGTATGATCATGAGCATTACTCTTTTGTGGACATATTGTTGTAAGGCAGTAATATTTTCTTAGGTCCCTTGGATACAAGTTTGGATTATCACAAGAAGACATTCACATTTTTAGGCTTGACTCTATTGCCTAGATAAGACACTGGTCTAGGGACTTGCCTATTCAGAGGGTCTAGGGAAGTCCCATGGCTCCACTCACTCACCATTTTATCACCTCCATCCATTAGTTTATAGGAGTAGAATTAGGACCCTGCGTGCTCTCTATTTCAAACTATGTAGATAATCCAAGAATGTTGCCAACTTGGGATTCATCTCACAAATCTTGGTGTATAAAAGGGAGCATTCTGCATGTGCTAAAAAGTTAAATCTTCTACTTGGAGGTATTCAAGGTTAAATCTTTTGTTGTAAGGATAACCCCCTAGGTGTGACAGAACCTAAAGTGAAGGGGATGCACGTTCACACAACCTCCCGTCTCTGTTGGCCGAATTATGCAGTGAACCTGTTGATAAGAAGTGGAAAACCTTTAGGGTTTACTACCTGTTGATCCAGAAACCAACAAAACTAATGATGCCCCATCTCTCATATTTATATTTAAGGAAGATGATAAACATGAACCATGGTGTAATCATCGATGCAAAGAAAATGAATCTATACACAAAGGAATGGCTAAGGCTAAAGGGTTGCTACAAGAGCATTCTATGATCATGAGTATAAACATCCAACATGGAAGGACTAGTACAATATATATTTGGCACATAATACACCACCATAGATAATGAATGAACAATCTCCTATGAATTATCCTCAAAATGAGAATAGATGCTACTATAATAACCATAGAGGAGGAAGCGATAGAGGAAGAGCCTATGGTAAAAGAAGGTAGGATGCCACTTTCTATAGATACAGATATATGGACCACTATGCTAATGAATGCCAAGTAGAGAAAAAGAAAAATTGTGAATTTTGTGATGATCCTAATCATGATCTATTCTCTTGCTCAAGGTCTTAGCAATACTTTAAGAATGATCCACCACAAGTAAGAAGCAATGAATTCTTAGAACCTAATGCAATAAGAGGGGCTAAAGTCATAATGAGGGTACCTAAACAAAATAATCATGGAGATAGAAGATGCATAAGAGCATAAACAAATGAGGAGGAAGCAAGAAGCACGTTGTCACTCATAGAAGAAGAACAGTTAGAGAAAGAATATTTAAAGAGAAAGGAAAAATTAAAAATAAAATCCATTCATAAATATGGAAAGAAAAATAAAATTGTGGTAATAACAAGAGGTAGGATTGACAACACAAAAGGAAATACATTGTTTAATGAGTTAGAAGAAGAACAAGAGGAATATTTTCCCATGAAATCAAAGCATGACTTGATAGCTAAATATACTAGGAAGTTTATCATAGAAGAAAATGAGGAGGATTACCATAAGGCCTTTTTTTTAGAAAAAAGAGGCCCAACTATTAAAGAAACTGGCTAGCTTTGTGGAAGAAGAAAATCCTATAGAAAAACTTAAATAATTATTAAAATACCGGAGTAAAAATAAAAACACCAGTTTGAGGCCACAAATAATAAGTGCATAAAAAACTCCAAGGAGATGGAAAAAGAAACCAATCATGGTAGAAATTCAAGTAAACAACAATTTTTTTAAGAATGTATTGATTGACCTAGGAGTATATGTCAACATTATGCCCAAGAGAGTCTGGGAGGAGTTTGGGAGACCAACACTATATGACACACCTTACAACATTTCTCTAGCTAATGGCACTACAATTAGCACAATTGAAACTTGGAGAGATGTAGAAGTCAATCTACTAGGGATTAAAAATAAATTTGACTTTGAATTAATTGAAATGAAGGAACCATTTGACACATTCAACATCCTACTAAATTTTGATTGGTTTGTTAACTGTAATGGTACAACCAACTCATCTAAGGAAGAATTGTGATTCTTTGAAAAAGATAAGATGATATGCACTCCCTTATACACAAATATGAGTATCACATATATAGAAGAAATAGAATAGGAAGAAAGTGAGGAAGAAGATAAGAAGGCGCTATACTCCCTAGGAAAATTCCCCACAAAAGAAACCATGGATGAGCCTAACTCAGAGCCTGAGAGATCATCTTTGATAACAACAATTATAATATAGATAGTAAGGATGCAATGGAGGCTTGGCTTTGGGATGAACCGGAAAGAAGGTCTAAAAGATATTAGAAGCAAGAAGAATTGAGAAAACACCTAATAACATTATTTCAAATAATGGAAATCCATCACAAAATTTGGAAATCAAAATAACAATACAAAAGAATAAAGTACCAAAATTTCATATCATTTGAATCACATTTCATGTAGTATCTTACACATTAATCTTTCACGGTATTTTGGAGTAGAAGAATTGATAACCTACATAAAGAGAATGTAAAACATATTTGGAAGGGAATGATGAGACTAGAAACACTATAGGATACTGTAGTTTGTAATTTGGCAATATGGTGGTATACCCACAAGCCCAACATCCCAACTTGGAAAGCATTCACAATTTTGATAAAAACTAGGTACCTGAAGATGAATGAATGTTAGATGACATAAGAACACAAGGAAAACATGAAACTAATGATTTTACCTCAAATATTCAAACATTCCATTCTCCTTTATAAGGTGGAGGAATGCATGCACCCAAGAAGCAATTCCTAGCTATACCCAGCGTGAATAAATGTGGATTGCTCTATTCTAACTAGCACAAATGGAGGCAAGGATTTGGCAATGATATGAGGGAAAATGGCTAAGTTTTTGGCATAAATTGGATATTTGAAAACTTGTTATGAAAATTCTTGGAGAGGCCTTGTATTTATAGATTTTTGGAGGATTTTTGATCAATGGTGGAGGTTTGAAATGGAGATCCAAGGGTGGAGATTTCATAGTGAAATCAAGGGCTAGGGTTGCATCATCAATATTGGAGGGCTCACAATATTTTGGAATTTTTAATTCCACCTTCGGAAGGCTTTGCATTAATTAAGATAATGACACATGAATGAATTAAAAATTCATTTATGTGGGAGAGGGTGTATTAAAAATTGGATTTTATGGATGAACGGGATGAGAATTGACCAATGCATGGATTTGGAAAGGTGAGGTGGAGAAATGTGTGAGCTTTATTATTTAAATAATGCTCTTGCATGAATGAGGAAATATGAGGTGGAGACACATGTGACTCTCCTTAATTAAAAAATGTTATTTATTTAATCAAGTGTGGGGAGATGGGATAATGAGGGTTTAATTTAATTAATTAAGTGATTAACTTAATTAATATGGCCGTTGGAAATTAAGAGATGGGTTAATTAGTGGCATAAATTAATTAAGGGTTTACCTAATTAATTTGGGTCTAGGGGCTAGGTAGGGTATGGTAGCTAATTATATAAATGATATTTATTTAATTAGCCTAGGTTTGGTCATGGGCTAGGTGGATTAATTAAATAAGTAGACTTTATTTAATTAATTTAGGTTAGGTATAAGGATAGGATAATTAATTAAATAAATTATAATATTTATTTAACCAATTATGGACAATGGACTATGGGGAGTTGTTTTTTATTACAACAGGCGGCAAAATAAGGGGCCAAACCCTTAACAAAGATTACATAAGAAAAAGCACAGGCTCAGGAAACAAAAAGAGCCTGGAACCAAAACCCAGGAAACACCAGCTAACAAATGGTAGAAAGTAAGCAACAGCAAAAAACCAACAACCAGACAGCAGAAGGCACACTAGGACATAGAGTCCTCCCAATCTTTAGCAAGAACTTCAAAAACTTCAAAAACTTTTTCCAGCTCCTGAGTTCTGTCATTGTCGGCTCCCTGGGAGAAAAGTTGAATATCCTGCAAAAGGGTTAAGTTGATCATGGAAGACCTGCACAGCATGTGGCTAATGAACTTATAAAGAGTAGATAGCTTGAACTGCAGAGCCACCATCTTGTCCTTTAACTGAGTCACTTCAACAAAAAGAGAGTTGTTGTCCCTGCCCTCATTCACATTGCCATCCTCAACAATAGCCCTGACATCATCATCATGAATCTCTTCAGGGACAGACTGACTGTTCGCTTCCACCTCTTCAGCACCGGCAAGATTTTGCTCAATCATGTTCCCCTCTCCTTTGCTAGTATCATACTGGGCCTCCACAGGGCTCTGATGGTCAAACTCATTTTCATCACTACCATTACCAATCACATTCTCAGGGTTGTCCCTGTAATCATTTTACAGAGAGTCATGGCCATCAAACTGCTCCCCAGAAACAAGATTTTCCATGCAAATTTCCTTCAAATTATCACTCTCGGTCTCCTCACTATGAGAAGAAGCCTCAGAGTTACTTTCTGAGTAGTCTATAAGTTTAACCTTGGGGGTTGGCTTCCCAGCAATTCTGGTAGAGCATCTGACAGCAAGGGTTATGCTTTTCCCTTTGCCCTTTCTAGCCTTTTTAGCAGGATTCTCAGCAGACATGTTTTTACCTTTAGGGGTCTTGTGACTATCTTTGAGGGAGCTAAGAATAGCTACTTCCTCAGCCAGCTTAGAGAGGCGATGAAGCCGCTTCCTAGACTTAACAGAGTCCTTCAACTTAGAGGTAGAGGTAGACCCAGGAGTGGGGGTATTAGCTTTTACAGAGGCCGAAGTTGGGCCATCATGACTATTATTCACAGGAGTGTGAAGGGAATCACAATTGATAGAAGCCGACGGAGTATTGGGGGAGGGTTCCACAGCCGGGAGATGGAGAGTGGCAAGGGGCATCAGGGCCAAGTGAAACTGGTAAAGTCTGTGTATGAGGCCTTGGTGAAGGGGCACAGGCTTCTCCAAAGGCCTAGAGGTTAAATTCTTATGAACCCTTTTAATCGAGTGTTCTAAAGAAGAAAGCAGGTAGTAAGGGAAACAAATAGCCAAGTTTCTGTGAAAATGATTAAGCAGGGGAAGATGGTAGTAATAGAACCTGGCATAACGGCCTTCCAAGGTGAAGTACTTCATGATTAAAAAGCACATGTCCGCCCATGGCTGAGGAAGCAGCGCCCTTTCAAACCCTCCCTGGTAGGGTACCAGCTCTTTGCCATCACCCAAGAAAAGCTTTTGGTTTTGCACGTCAGAAACCCTCGACTTTCTCAGCAACTTAATGCCTTTAAGGGATAAGCCCGTCGCCTCAGCTATACTTTTCTTCAAGATCTCAAAGCTAACACTGCCAATGGTGACCCGTCTATCAACCCACAAAGAAGCACACTGGATGGATAACGACTCATCATTCCCGTTAAGGCATTCTAGGAACGGAATAATGCCCCCCTCCTTGCAGTAATGCCAGACAATGGCATTATCTTTGAATTCATTGCAGGTGTTAGGTTCAGTGCGAATTCTTTCACCACCCATAATGATAGCCCACGCCGCAATACCCAGCAGGAGAAGACAAATAAATTGCAGAATACCCTTCTGAGGAATCCACCAAGCGGTATTCATGTGAACAAAAACTAGCCGACGCCAATCATGATACTTTAAGTTCCAAAACACAACCCAAATAATGAGTATTAATTTCGCATGAAGGGAGTACAGACGCCGCTGCCAATTCACACGGGGGTCGTGCATAAGCCTAGACAGGGTGGAAAAACATGCCACCTCATCACTCAACACTTGAGTAGACATCATGTAATAATAGAATTCTTCTCCTTATGAATAAGCATTCTAATGTGACTTGGAATGCTGCTAATTTGGTGCCAAACCCGCCAGAATTGAAATTCCTGACCAAAGTTAGCAAGACCATCAGCAACCAAGTTGCCTTCCCTATAAGTATGGGAGAAAGAGACATTTGGGATGCCATGGAGAATGGTTTGTATATCAGATATAATGTCACTCAGCTTCCACCCACAAGTAGAGAGACCAGTAACCGCATCCAGAATGATTTTAGAATCACCTTGTATGTGGAGATGGCTAATCCCCAAAGAGATCGCCACTTTGAGACCCCAGAGGAGGGCCATTGCCTCAGCAATGTTGTTAGAATGCTTTCCAAGTCCTCCGGCATAAGCCGCAACAAGATCACCATGTTCATCCCTTATTATACCTCCTCCGCTGGCGCAACCATCAGCTTTAGTAGCACCATCAAAATTAAGTTTCAACCACCCCAGCTCAGGCTGGGCCCAAATAGTATTAAGTCTTTTCTGAAGTTTCATATCATCAAAAGCTGGGATTTGGTTCAGCAAACCCCAGTTAGAAGCCACCCAAGATTCTTGTTTGGTCAAAGGTTGATCTGCAGGTTTAATGTTAGCATTAGAAACATTTTCAACAGTAGCCTTAAATAAAGAGATACAAACTTGCATCGGAGACCTATGAGTGTCCCGAAAAATCCTATTGTTTCTTTCTTTCCATAGGGCCCACCCAAGTGAAGGAAGGGTCTACTTCCACAATTCCTGCAACCAAGGGTGTTTAAGGGGAACATTCCAACTAGCGATACAATCACGAATCTCTCTGTTAAAAACCCATTGTATACCAAATTTTTCCAGAATTCTGCTCCAAACTTCACGGGCATAATCACAATGAATGCGGTTATGTGCCACAGTTTCTTCTTGATTGCAGCAAAGAACACATCTGTTGACAAGTTGCAACCCTCTACGTTGGAGGTTATCCTGAGTCAAAATTTTATTATGGGTGGCAGTCCACCAAAAGAAGTTGATTTTAGGAAGACTTTTACAATTCCAGACTTTCTCCCATATTTCATCTTTGTTGAAATCCTCCACCAGCAGAAGGTAAGCAGATTTTACCGAGAACCTCCCTTTTTTGTTAGCATACCACAGGAGTTCATCCTTCTGAGGGAATAAAGGAAGTCTGGTATCCATCATTAATTGTTGAACCATATTCAGTTTTTGATGAAACTCAGGGTTATTCATGGTGCATTGTAACAGATTCTTCCACCTTTTAAGCCCATGGCTTTGGGTAAGGTAATTACTAACTTTAGAGCCAAAAAATTGCTTGGCCAAGGCAACAATATCTTTATTATCAATCTGGGCTGAGAGAGCCTAATTAGTTAACCAGGGGTCTTCCCAGAAGTTGATGAGAGAACTGTCCCCTAATTTCCATCTCATTCCTTTTCTAATGATGCTCCTAGTTTTAAGCATTTTGTTCCAAATGGCAGAACCTGGCGGAATACCTTCTTGAACAAGTACCGAGTAGCTATCAGAATCTTTGAGATATTTAGCCTTCATTATATATCCCCAATCTTTATTTTTGTTGATGAAGTTCCACATTACCTTGGACAGCAGGGCTTTATTCATGCTTTGGGCAGTCCTAATGTTAAGACCCCCATGAGATTTAGGACATCAGACCTGCTCCCACTTGACCAAAGAAATCCTTTTCTTTTCCTCCATTCCAATCCATAAAAAAGTCCTTTGTATCTGTTCCAATTTTTCAGCTAGGTATCTAGGAATCTTAAAAAGAGATAGGAAGTATGTGGGAATGCCTTGAAGGGAAGCTCGTAAAAGTTGAAGTTTCCCAGCATTGCTGAGAAGTTTGCCTTTCCAGCCCATGAGCTTTCTCTGAGTTCTTTCAATAATGTTGTGCCAAAAGGCAGGAGTGACATCTTTAACAGTGAGGGGTAGGCCCAAATAAATAGAAGGGAGATTAGCAGCAGCACAACCAAGAATCTTAACAATTTTTCTTTTAACATCATCAGGAGTATTGAAGAAAAAAACATTGCTCTTCTGAAAATTTATATGTTGCCCAGAAGCCTGAGCATACTCATTCAGTAACCTTTTCCAAGCAGAAGCCTCCACCACGGAAGAAATGCCAAATAGAATAGTATCATCCACAAACTGTTGGATCGTCAAAGGAGTAAGGGAAGTGGTAGGTTTAATCCCAGTGAGAACTTTAGAAGAGACTTTGTTTAAAAATGATCTACCCAGCGCCTCAACAATCATAATAAAAAGGTAGGGAGAGAGAGGGTCTCCCTGTCGAATCCCCCTAGAAGGGGAGAAAAACCCTCTTGGGATACCATTCACAAGAACTAAATATTTAGCAGTAGTAACAACTTCCTTGACAAGAAAGAGGAGTTTATCATTAAAACCAAATTTGTAAAGAATTTTGAACAGAAACTGCCAAGAAACCCGGTCGTAAGCTTTAGAGATGTCAAGTTTGAGAGCCATGCTAGGTATCTAACTTTTTTCCATGGAATGAATAGTCTCATGAGTAGCAAGAACAGCATCCAAAATCTACCTACCAGGGACAAAACCTTTTTACGTGGGAGAAATGATCTTATCTAGATAAGGTTGCAATCTGAAAACCAATAACTTAGTGCAAATTTTATAAAAGGTGTTATAGAGGCTTATAGGCTGGAAATCCTTGAACATATCAGGGTTGGGTTTTTTAGGAATCAAAGCAATATAGGTGTTATTAAATTGTCTAAGGAGCTTACCAGTCCTGAAAAAGTCTTTAACAGCAGCAGTGACATCAAACCCAATGATTTCCCAGAATTCTTGAAAAAACACCAGAGGAAATCCATCGGGACCAGGAGCTTTATAAGGGCCCATAGAAAAGACAACAGCCCTGACTTCTTCCTCAGTAATAGTTTTCAAAATGTCAGCATTATCATCCACAGTCAAAACAGAAGGTATCTCTTCTAACAGCTGAGAAACAAATAGCGAATTGTCAGCAATTGGCCTAGACTCCGACAGCAGGTTGTGAAAGAACCTAACAGCATTATCTCCAATCTCCTCATCTTTAGTAATAAGATTACCATCTTCCAATTTAATAGAAGATAAAGTGTTGGATTTTCTATGTTTAAGGGCGGATTTATGAAAGAAGGCCGTGTTCTGATCCCCTTCTTTGAGCCATTGGATGCGGGACTTTTGTTTCCAAAAAATTTCTTCCTTGTACATGATATCCTTCCAATCCTTAATGAGGTTGTCTTCGGAAGTAGCCAAAGACTCAGACCTATCCCCCTGGGCAATCCTAAGTTGTATGTCCTCAAGATTATCAAAGATGAACTTCTTCTTAGAAAAAATATTACCAAAGTTGTACCTGTTCCAGCCATAAACCTGATGTCTGATGTGGAGGAGTTTCTTGTGAAGACAGAACATAGGAGTACCTACCACCTTGATCTACCACCAGCCAGATAGGAGATTTCTGAAGTCAAGGTGCTTGATCCACATTGCTTCAAATCTAAAAGGAAAAGGTCCTTTTCTTCTATCATCGGTCCACTCCAAAACAATGGGGTTATGATCTGAAACCGTTCTGGGGAGCGCTCTAAGAGAGAGAGTGAAGTTGAGGGGCCAATTATTAGAGGTTAAAACCCTGTCCAGTCTGACTTGAATTAGATGTTCCTCATTCCTTCTATTGGTCCATGTGAATTGCTAATTAGTCAAATCAATGTCCACAAGTCTACAAGTGTTGATGAAGTCTGCCAAATCCATCATACTGTCCGAGTAATCCACAATACCTCCAGATTTCTTAGAAGGGTATAAAGGGGTATTAAAATCCCCAGCCAACATCCAGTGTGAGGCTATATGTGAAACAAGTTTCCCGGAAAGATCCTCCCAGAGGTTCTTCCTCAAAACATGGGTATTAGGGGCATACACATTGATGAGGCACCAACTAAAAGAAGGCAAAGAGAAATCAATAGCTAAACAATTCTTATTAAGGTGAACAAGCAAACCTTTAATCTTTGAAGCATTCCACATAGTGACAATGCCACCAGAGGCTCCAATCTTCGGGCTAACAAAGTAGGAAGCATTGGGCTAGATATTGTTACCAACAGTCTTGAAATTATCCTCTGTCATTTTGACTTCTTGGAGCAGCAAAATGTCTACTTTGTAATCCAAAATATAATTTCTAACCTCGAACTGTTTTGAGGGGTTATTGAGTCCCCTCATATTCCAAGAGAAAATCTTCATTTAAAAATCTACCTGGAGTGGGTCTCCAGAGTTTTCTGTCGTCCATTGGCACTCTCCCGCACTGCCTCTCTTTGTCTGGTTTCCCTCAAGGAGGGCTTGCCCTTTGTTGGATCAATACCAACATCAGTTGTCTTTTTAGGTTTCCTACCTCTTTTCTTCTGAGATGTCCATTCCTCCTGGTCGCTTAATGAAGCACTCATGCTTGCTCCAGGTGAACTCACTATGGATGAAGCTTTCTGCCCAAGGGATGAAATCCCTTTTAAAGAATTCAGGCCCAACTTAACAGGGGAAAGATGTCTACATTGACTATGGGGAGTTGTTGAATTAATTAAATAAATTGATTTTATTTAATTAATTATGGAAAGGGGGATAAATTAATGAAAGCATGTCAGGAAATGGTAGCATGGGTTATGTCATTTTTAGATGTCTACATTTGGCCACTCTTTGATGTGGCATCATGACTAAGTGGGGATGGCATTAGATCAAAGAAATTTGGATTTTTGCTCCAGCTAATGAGAAGAGGAAGAATGGATTGGTGATGCCCCCTCGAGAGATTGAGCGAAAAAATAATTATTTTTGGGTGAACTCTTGAAAAGGAGGAAACAGTGACAAAAAAGGGGTTCAGGGTGAAAATGGATACATTTTGTGGCATGGGGGTGAAAAGGTAGGGTTAGGGCTTACATGGTAAGTATAGATAGGTTATGGGGGGCCCATCATGCCACATTTGTACACCTAAGCTTACTGACTAGGAGAAAGAGAAGAGTGATAGTGATGGCACATAAAAGGATTCCACGCTAGGCACACTGAGCTGAGAGGGTTTGGGAGTACTAGTGTTCTCCGTAGGCTAGCAAGCTGGTATGTCACCTATCCTTGACTTTGTCATTTCAGGTTTTAAGTCATTTTTTGGTATTGAATGCCAGTAGGTTAGGCATTGTAGTGCCTGTGCATTCGTGTGTAGCGCTAGAGGCTGAGTGATTAGCGCTTGTGTCTCATTTAGCTCTTTAGGCACGAACAACATAGTCAATAGGTAAAATAGTGCTTGGGGTTGTATTAGTGCATGTGCTATGTTTTTTAGCACTTGCGGATAGTTCAACGCTTGCGTAAAGGGGTGTAGTGCTTGCATCTAGATTGACGCTTACTGGGTAGTTGGTAGTGCTTTTGCACCAAATGGCGCTAGCATAAGGTCAAGTAATGCTTTCATGCCAAATGGCGCTAGCATAAGGTCAAGTAGCACTTTTGTGCCGATAGGCACTAGCACAATTTTTCATGTTGAATGGTGCTAGGGGTCAGTTTGTTAGCGCAAGCATGCGTAATGACACTTGCAATTGGTCTATTAGCACCTTTGCACCTATTAGCACTTTAGTAAGGACTGTTAGTGCTTCTGCACCTGTTGGCACTTTAGTAAGAAATCTTAGCACTTCTACGCAATTTGTAGGAAAAGGTTTAACTTAATGGCTTGGTGGATGCAGGATGGCCTTCACTTCAATCAAGGGAACGTTGGCCACTAGTGTTAGAATTGAGGGCAGGATTGTCACAAGTAGAGCATGGCCGATTGAGGATGATCATCTTGTTGTATATCATGGAGATGCCAATAGTTCAAGCTCATCGAGCCATGATGACGGCTTTGGCAGAGTGGTGGCACAACGAAAGTTGTGCATTTGTACTACTGACATGGGAGATTATGATCACCCTTGAAGATGTCTAGAGGATTCTATGGATTCCTATCTATGGTGAGTAGGTAGTTTTATGATCAGGCTGATAGATTAGTGGTGCCGTGACATGTGTTTTCCCCTGCCCAAGTACCTACAGACTAACAAGGGAAGGAGATGTTATGGGATGATGCGATGGGGAGACTAGGAGGTCTGGAACTATACACTTGTAGAGTGATAGTTGGGTTAGTGTTACCAGATCGGTATTCACGTGGATTCTCCATAGGGTGGGGGGATGTCTTGGAGTAGATGATGGCTTGCAGTGCTGTGTATGCTTGGGGGCCATGTCTATTGGCCCAATTATACCATGATAAGCATATGATAGTGTATTAGTACAGGGCAAGCATTGGTTGTGGAATTACGCTCCTTCATATTTGGGCTTGGAAGCATATTGTGGTTACACCGCCAGTGTGTGCGCATCTACAACCACATTTCATGCCATATGTATATGCTTACACGGGTATATTATAGCATCGAGCATTGGGAGAGCAGTGATATTAGAAGCGTGCATTAGATGATATGACTATGGTGATATGGCAGCCGTGGGTAGGCTGTGAGATGTGGATAGATGATGATGTACATCTATCTTTTACCCAACAACCTCGGTATCTGATTAGCTAGACCGAGCATATCTTGGATCGGTAGCTCCCTGAGAGAGTACTTTGGCAGTTTGGTTTGTGGTAGGATGTGCCTCAGGTAGAGGCAATGTTTTCTTGGGTTGGACGAGAGACTAGGAGGTGGGGAGCTAGATTGGATGTAGCTATAATGATTGTAGAGTTTTAGTGCTTGATTGCAGTGGTTTGGGACTGGGGGTTAGTTGTGATTGATGTTGGCATGACTCTTGAGTATGATTCCTAATGGGTGAGGTTTAGACCTGTATGACTAACTATTCCATAGGGTTAGCAGGAGGTGGTGGAGATAGATAGTGAGGAGGAGGAGGAAGATGATCTTGGAGATGGTGATGATGGAGGTGGTGGTGGTGCTGCTGATGATGGATATTAGATGTAGATTCTAGTAGTTGTTGTAGCAAGGGGACCGGGTAGGGGCATCGAGTACGCCCTATAGTAGACATGCAGGTAGGAGGGGATGGGGATGGGGATGACATGGATACTTTGAGGGCTTAGGTGGCAAGTCTAGAGGAGGAGGTGAGGCAACTATAGTGGGAGCAAGACTCCCTATGGAGAGAGAGACAACATGCTTTTAGAGGTGGAGCAACTATAGGGTTTGGTGGATGAGGGTGGTGCTAGTGATGGGGCTGATCTAGCAAGGGTAGTAGCTGAGTGGGATGGGGAGAGGGTACTTCAAAAGTGTGTCAAGGCTATGAGACAGAGGCATGAGAATTAGATATCTTAGTTATAATAGTAGGTGAGCCATTTGCAGGGGTTGGTGGATGAGAGTGGGATGGCTCAGATGTGGGGTGATTATACCCATGTTTAGGCAGAGTTGGTTGAGACTATAGGGTGGGCAGAGTATTATCGTGCCCTAAATCATTTAGTGGTACCGACTGATCAGAGAGAGTCTAGATACAATCAAAGGAGCTGATTAGGGGCGAGTAGGTCAGTGAGGACCCATACATCATTGGTGACATGACCAGTTAGACATCCACCTTCGACGATGCCTCCACCAGTTGTGACACTAGGGGATACAGGGACAGGTCCTTCTAGAGCATTGTAGAGATCACCTCCTCATTCTCCCACTCCTCATTAGGGGATCTTAGCTCAGTGATTTTTTATATGCCTGCGAGTTTATTTATTGTAGACATTTGATGGATTTAGCCCTTTGGGCATATTTTTGTATCATGACCATTGTTGTATATATGGGATGTACATGTGTATATATGGATGTATATATTTGTGTATATATATGAGATGATCATTTTGTTTGTAGTGTTATGATGTTATGATGCTTTATGGATGATTTATGGATACATTTTGATTTATGTATGATGTGGATTATATGTTCTATGGATATGGATGCATTTTGATTTATAGATGTATGATGTGGATTATGATGTGGCTTATATGTTCTATGGATATAGATGTATTTTGATTTATGGATGTATGATGTGGATTATGTGTTCTATGGATATGGGTGCATTATGATTTATGGATGTTTGATGTGGGTTATATGTTCTATGGATATGGATACATTTTGATTTTTGGATGTATGATGTGGATTATGTTAATGGTATTTTGGATGTTGGTTATGGATATGATATGATGTTATGGTTATGATTTGGAAATGAAATGATTATGAGTGTCAAACTCCGTTATTAACCAATACATTGATGCAGAAAGGGCATGCACACTACTCAATGGACCAACAAATCCTATATCAAGCAACCTATTGGTTATATAACGTGCTACATTTACATTGTCAAACCAGAGAATCATATTCTTCTTGGATGATGCCTGTACTGTGTGTACAGTTAAGGATTACTAAGTTTTATTCTAGAGGTTGTGTAAGGGAACTAAATAAAGTAAATACAATAATCTAAGTAAAAAGGAATAATGGAAAATAACTAAGTTTATCTAACACAACAGTAATCAAATGATTCTCTGTAACTTCTATATAAGAGAGTAACTAACAATTGGTTCAGTCGGTGATCACCTTGACTCAATGGACTCAATAACATAAATTACCAAAGTTAAACTATTTCTCATTACTTATAACAACATACATCAATCACTCGTAGAATTTGGCAAATAAATGACTACGTGACTAAAACTTTTAGTCACGACAACTAAAAATGACTAAATTCTACTATTTTTTTGCAACACAACTATAAATGACTAAATAAATGACTAATTTGATCATCAGGTAAAAAACACAACTAAATAATTAGTCACATATGATATTAATGTGGGTAATTAAAAAAAGAGGGAAACGTGAAGTTGAGCAAGTGATAAATTAAATTTTTTATTTATGTAAGGAGGGAAACTTGCCCGGGTTTCATTCTCTTTGTTTTTTTTTTGGCAAAAGGACTGAAACAACATAGGCTCTTCCAAGATGGATGCCTTCTCTATTGTTTTCTTCTTTGAAGAGGAAGGTTGCAGTGTTTCTAGGCAGTTATCTGAGTTTCATTCCGCTAAGATCATGGAGTAGCTTCATGGCAACATTTCTGAGCATTTTCAATCTTCCTTTGCATGGGTGGTTGTTTCCTTTGCCTCTTTTCTACATTTTCCCATCTTCCTGGGGTTGCTTTGTTTCATTTTTGAGTTGCAGAAGGCAAATAAGGGAGTGTTCTTTCTTCATGTTGTTGCATATCAATATCTTCTTCATCCATTTGAAGGCTCTTTCCCTTATTCCCACGGGTTAGGGTTTTCTTTTATGTTTGATATGCATTTTTAGTTTGAAACGTTGCTTTGTAGAGATCTATTTTATGTATTATGGAGGTAACATTATGCAATAGAAGTTTTTAGATTCAAAACCCTTGCAATCTAGACTTTGGATAGTGTTTCAAATCATTATGCTTTGGGATCTAGGGTTTTAAGAGTGCAACAAAGAGACAATGTTTTGTTTCAGGGATATTGGCTTGTTGCATTGCCATTAAAGCCATTGTGTTAGGTTCATTAAGGATACAATAGTCATAAAAAATGGAGATCAATCTAACTGTGCATCAAAATTAGGATCTAGTCTCTTTGACAAGGAATGGGAATCAAGTCACTGTGAGGGTTAGTGATTTTGTAGTGGTTGTGTGCATTAAATATATAACTTTTAATGAAGTGATTCTACCTTAAATGCAGGTCCACACCTCCAAGAGGGCACATGCAGGTGTTTATCCAAGTCTATTATAGCAAGGCATCATCTGGTTTTGGCCAAACACTGATCCTCTTTACACAGATATTGCTCTCAACAAAACTCTGCCTTGATTCCAATGCTAAGCGATCCATCAATCCGATCTGTTCTAACAATGAGAGATTTTCCTTATGGGTAACTCTTTTTCAAGAAAAATCAAATATTTATTGAGTGGGATTATACTCCACAGACACAAGATATTAATGGTTTTTATTGTTCATCTTTCCTATTTTTTTGTTCTTAAATTATTTTGGTGTTCTTCCTTCAAATTGATAAGATTATATAGAATGTTTATTTCTACATGCAAATTAAACAAATACCTTGGCTGATACTTTGCAGGTATGAAGTACTTACTAAAAATTTGATGGACTCTTCCCATATTCCATATGTACATCATGGGCTTCTTGCTCAGACATTTAGATCCATTGGTTTCAACAACAATGTAAGTTCTTAGATTATCTTGTGTAAGTTTGTTTCACATTCTTTAAAATCAATTTTTTTCAAAATAGAAACCTTAGGAAGTTGAAAATGGTAAAAGCCAATAACATTGTGAATGTGATATTGTCTTGAGATTATATAAAAATAAGTTTGGTAGTTTAACTAAGTTATTGTATTCTTTTAATGGCATATTAGATGCCTCGGAGAGTAGGCAAGCCGTTAGATTTTCATGTAAGTAATATGGACAAATTAGGTTTTGAAGGTGAACGTGAAATGAGACCCACAACATTTATAGCTCCTTGCATATTCATCATGAAAAACTCGCTTCCTCCATCCACAAAGGTAGGAGCCTCTCATGCCTATTTAAACAACTAAAATGATAAAGCAAATTCAAGGCTGATGTAAATATTTGTCCTATTTTTATTGGCAAAAATTAACCTTTGTCTATTGAAGTGGATGATATTTAAGAATAGCCAACTCCCAATCACTCCACTTAAGTATCATCCACATCAATGGTCAAACGATCAATAGCAATTTTACACCTCATTCACAAAAAAAATGTAAATATTTGTCCTATTTTTACTAGTAAAAATTGACCTTTGACTGTTGAAGTGGATGATATTTAAGAATAGTTGACTACCAATAAATCCTGCAATGCAACTTTTTATGGTGCACATGTTTTCCTTAGCCTGTGAATTCTTACGCCTGCCTTCTGTTGTATTCCTTATGCTTTAGTAATACAGTAATCTTATAAGGTTATTTCCATGATAATACAACTGCATGTAATTTTGAGTTCCATTGGGCTCTGTGTGAGTCACTAGTATGTTTTAATTTTTCCAGGGAAACATTCATACTTTAATATAAGGAAGTAGGGAAGAGAAGATGAAGACTTTTTCTATTATCTTCTTGTATTGACAATGTTCTATATTTTAGGCAGGTTGTGTAATGTTTCTAGGCTCACGTGAATCTTAAAAACCTAGACGAAGTTATATAACTGTTGATGAATCTCTAAACCTTGTGAGACCTCTAGGACTCTATCAAGACTCTTGCATAAAACATTACAAAGGATTCTCTAGTCAAAAAGAACTTCACAATCCCTGTCATGATACTATTTTGACTCATAAATCTCCTTTGTATAGGTTTGAGAGACCCTAATCTTCTATACAAACTTGTTCATCATTTGGTAGGGTTTAATGATTCAATATTACTAGTTCAAAACAACACTATTCTTGATATTCTAAGATCTCCTATTCAATAGAACTTCCTATGTTTCTACAATTATGACATACCTTTGTAAAAGTTCAACCCAAGTCTGTAATAGTATTTAGCACTATAAGATAGATCTACTCAAGAGTCTTCATAAACTACCTCTGCTATGTGAGACTGATACAGAGTCCATCTAGATCTTTATTTGATATGCCTTATCTCTTCTCATTACACTCCTTATAGTACATATCTTCTTTGCATAGTTGTTCATTAGACCTTTCTCCTCTTGGATTGACTTCTATATCATTCTAGATCCCTTTTCTACCTTTAGTGTAGGCCTATCAATTCTATCTTTGCATTGTATATCTTCACAAGGTCACTATATTTATTGCCTTGATGCCCTATTACCAATCCCTTGCTTTCAATACTAAGTGTAGGCATCTCATGAGTTCCTTTAAATGACTGCCATCAAGCCCTCCTTTAACATATGCATACCTAACATTGGAGGTGCAAGGTTATGGTAGACCCTTTATGATGTAGGAGCATCCCTAGTTCAAGAGTAATCTTGCATCAACCAAAAACATTTGCATTTTAGTTTATTTGCAGTTTAGTTTGTTTCTTTTCATTTTCTAGTTTAGTTCAGGCAGTTCAGTTAGTAGCAATTTCTATATTTTGGTCCGCATTCTACCACAGTTGCATTTTAGATCTTGTGTAGCTAGACTTAGCATCTAGATTCATTCATCTACATCATATCCAAAATTCAAAGCATTTGGATCAAGTACCAGAAAGTTATCGCTATCAGAAGATCGACTGTTTTCTCATAACAGAGTATCATGACAGTCTCAGACAACCAGCTAAAGGAGAAGACTTGCGAAGCATTCCTTGACTTATAAAGCCTAATGACACATCATTCAATGATCTTTGGTTCATGGTTGACCTTTCACGAGATCCACACATCATTCCATTCATTTGCGGAGGAATTCTACATGATTAGGTCTGACCTATTTGTGTACACACATTACAGCTCTTCATTGGAGTTTGTGATCTTCCTTGGCTGACACGGAGGAATCTTATGATCCGGAGATGATATATATTGATGTAATAGATCCTTAGGAAAGTAGTTCATGATAATTGTGATAGATGATAGTTTAGATTTGGCACAAAGGGACTTCAAAGCTATATCTCGTGCTTATTCTGATAGTCTATGTAAGCAAGGAAAAATCTATCCTACAATCCTAGAACAACAGAATAAAACCCTACTAGAGTAATGGAGACCTTAAACAACCTAGAAATGCAACTATGAAGGCATAAAACCCTAGAATGCCTAATGCATTTCCTCCATTACTACTAAGCTAAGCTATGGAGAATGTACTCAGACTTATAGACCAGCAACTAAGAAATGAGAGCTCAAGAGTAGACAAATGCACAAGTCAAATGTTCAAAGTGGTGAAATGTCAATGGGAGAGGGTGGTTTTATAGAGGAGGAAGTTGGAATGGAGGGTGGAGATTTAGAGTTGATTTTGGAGGGAAATCAAGGGCTAGGATGAGTTAGGGTTTCCTTGTCACTAGAGGACAAGGGTGTATTTTTTATTGGGGAGAATATGAGGTGAGAGACGTGATTATGTGTTTAATTAAATAAGTAAATGATACTTATTTAATTGTTTTGAGAAAGGCATGCGATGAGGGTGATTTAATTAAATAAGATGGATACTTATTTAATTAAAAGGGGAACATTGGATAATTTAAATAAATAGAAATTTATTTAAATTAAATGGGACATGGTGATGAATGATTAAATAATATTTAAATTATTTAACCATAGAGGAAATAAAGAAGAAAGATAACCTAGTTAACTAAATAGAATTTATTTAATTAAAAGGCCAAGTGAAATGAATTAATTAAATAATTTAGAAATTATCTAATTAATAGAGGAATGTGAGGGGAAGGTGAATTATGTGCCAAAAATATCATTCACAGGCTCGGGGCATTTTCAAGTGTCTACATTTTGCCCCTGTTTGATATAATGTCGAGTCTGACGTTATATCAAAGAAAAATTAAAAAAGTGCTCAAAACATGCCCCAGTGTGTTCTAGGTGAAGCGTGATGGTCTTATGCCCCCTCGGGAAATTTTTCAAATTTTCTAAAAAATTGGAAAATTTTCTAAAAAATTGGAAAATTTTTCGAAAATGTTGTGCAGTGTACCTAGAGGGGTCTGGAAGTGAGAAAAATAGCCTAAAAAGAAATTTGGTACGTGTAAAAAGGGCACCAGTAGGTCAATTTTGGAAGGAGGAGGTCCACTTAGGTCAAAAGGGTTTATATATAGCAAGAAAGGGGCCCATATTCCTTATTTGTGCATTTGAGTCATAGCAAAGTGTGTAGAGCCTGCAGTGAGTTTGTGAGAGTTTTGCGCAGAGCTGCCGTCAGAATGTCGCCCGTACCACTCCACCAGCACCACAGATATCGAGTTCAGTTGCATGGACATTTACCTAGGACAGGTGCGTTAGTATGTATCTAATCCTTTCTTTTCAATTTGATCAATTTTTTGTAGATTTTAGGGCCCGAAAGCAGGGCACGCATGCGTTTGGCAGCATGACACATGCATTTTTTGGCACCACATGCATTTAACATTGCGACGCATGTGCTTAGGGGGCATGCATCCGCAGGGTGCGAAGCATCAGTTCACTAGTGCTATGCATGCACCAATGTGTGACACATGCACGCAACAGTGTGACGCATACACCTAGATGGCTCGCATGCGTTGAGCAGTGTGACACATTTGCTTAGGTGACTCACATGTGCAAAACAGTGTGACGCATGTGTAGATTTTTGTCAAAAATATAGATCAGGCCTTAATTTTCTTGTGTTTTAATGCCAGATGCTATGAGTTAGGGTTTGGTTTTGCTGGATTAACTGAGTGCGCTGGATTGCGTGGGTATAGGTGAAGGTGCCTCCCATCTATACACAAGAGAATCAGCTGATAAGGTATTCGTTGCACCATTCTTTGGATGCTGTGGAGTGAGACATTCTAGATTCCTTGGGACTATACAAAGTTGCTTTTATGCCCAAGATTCAAGCTAACGGAGGGCTACTGACTGTGATGTTTGAGCGGTACCATTCAGAGACAAGCTCATTCTATTTCCTGATAAGGGAGGCCACTGTGACGCTCTTGGATGTGTGGCAGATTCTTCGATTGCGTATCCATGGAGAGTGGGTGATTTATGACCTGGTGACTGGGTTAGTGGCTTTGCATTGGTTGTTCGGCACGTAGGATGATGCAGAGCTAGGGGTTGAGGAGCACGAGATCTCGTGAGATGTGCTGACTGACCGATATGAGAGGCTGATTGTTGTCATATGTGCCTGTATAAGTGGTTTGGTCTGCCCTGATCGGTGCGGGCATAGATTTCTAGTGGGCTGGGGGGAGATGCTGGAGGGTATGATGGTAGACACGACTTCTTATGCTTGGGTGTCCTGTTTACTTGCTTAGCTATATCATCAATTGTACGGGGTGGTGTACCGAGGAGAGCAGTCGATCAATTGCGGAGTGACACTTTTGATGATTTGGGCATGGGAGCACATTGCCATATGCAGGCCGCCAGTGGAGAGGCAAATATTTGAGGAGCTTCCATGTGTGTTTGGATATACAGGGGCATTACCACAGGTTCAGATGGGTGACGTCAGTTATTGGCATCATGCTATTGACCACATGGATGCATTTGTTTGGATGTCGTATAGAGGGTGCCATTGGTGGACAAAGGATGATGAGCAGTTGCCATATTGTAGGCATACTAGGTATCTGATTGGGCGTATAGTGTAGGCGCAACATGTGATTGAGCACCATTTTCCATCATGGGTTCTACGACAGTTTTGAGAGGTTCAGGATGAACCAGTGGGTATTGCAGAGTTTTCCCATGTTACCTGAGAGATAGGAGTATGGGGACCGATGATTCTGGTCCAGACAACCATTTCCAAGATAGACAGGTTGCAGTCGGTGCAGTGGGAGTACAGGGATGTGGCTGATCCAGGCACGACACCTGCATATGATGCGTGGTGGGCTACTCACAGGCCCACACCATTTTTGGATCCAGATGTGCTAGCTCCTATGGAGTGGTTGGGACGGGGGCGAGGAGGCTAACTCAGAGGACAAGGCAGAGGCTGAGGTAGAGGTAGAGGTAGAGGTAGAGGTAGAGGGGATGGAGGTAGGGGTAGTGATGGTGGGGATGATGATGGTGGAGCCAGCGGTGGTGGTGGAGGCAGGGGTCGAGGTGGCCGAGTGCGAGGTAGGGGTGGTGTACTTACCCCTATCTAGGAGGAGAGGTAGGAGGCAGTGGGACAGGTAGCAGTGGGTGTGGGAGCTATACAGGTGGGAGGTGGAGGAGAGGATGTAGCGATGGAGGATGCCGGTGTCGAGAGAGAGGAGATGGTGGAGAGTGGGGATGAGGAGAGCAGTGATGATGAGGAGGAGGAGGAGGAGAGGACGAGGGACGAGGCCTTACAGGATGTCCCTATTGCTGATGTAGGAGATGATGAGGAGGAGAGGGATGACGGGGATGTGGATAGGTAGATTGCTGATCTACAAGCATAGTTGGATGCCATACGATAGCAAGTTCAGATAGTTGAGGGTCAGCTACTGTAGCAGACAGCCGAGTGAGACATGGCTATTAGCAGGGCCCTGAGAGCGAAGTAGCGTATTATAGACTTCATAGCAACCATCAGTGGGTCTACTGGCGAGTTGGTACAGGCATTATTTAGAGTAGGGTAGGAGACCCAGTACTACTGAGATCTATATGAGCGTGCAGTGCCCACAGATTAGAGAGCTTCGAGCTTTCAAAGTAGGAGGAATAGTCAGTCCCACTCTCATAGATCGCATAGCAGTGTTCACAGACGAGCTTCTCCATATGACAGACCATCTGGGTCGAGGGGAGGGTCAAAGCACAGGGATACTCCGACAAGGCCGATAGGTGCTGGATAGATTTTAGTTATATACTCTTGTTGTAGACAAATATTATGATCGAGCCTGTGTGCTCTTGAGATACTGTTATGGAGCCTGTGAGCTCATTTTTGACACATATAGACATGGATTGATATTGTACTGTGACACACATGATTTTTTGAGATATATATATGGGATGACTTTATTCTAGTTCATTCTATTGTTGTTAGATGCATATGATGATGATGGTTTATGATGCTCATGATGTGATATATTTTATGTGTTTATGATGATGTGATCTAAAGATGCTTATGATGTATATGATGCTTATATGATTTGCATGTGATGTGTATAATGTTATGTATCATGTATGGATGTTTTATGATTTTATTTCTACACCTAGTTCATGTTATGGATGCAAATGGTTATATGATAAGGACTTATGTGTTAGATGCATAGTTTTCGGTGCGAATGATGATGATATGGTTATGTGTTATTATTAGTTTAATGATGATAATGGATTATGGTAATTACGATGATTATGTTGATTATCCAGTATCTTAATGTTGATGATTATGATGGTTTTGCTAATGGAATGCTTATGATGTATGATGTTCAACCATGATGAATGATTATGATGTTGATGCTTATATCTGATTATGAGGATATTAATGTATGATTATGATGTTGATGCAATATGGACTAACATGTGTGTGTATGAAGGGGTATATGATCTAATGTTTTCTTTTTTTGGTGTGTCATAGTAGGATGGAGAGGATCAGAAGAAGATGCGAGGAGGAAATAATGAGTTCGACAGAAGAAGAATTGGTGTGAAATGAGGGATTCTGACTTATGCCTGTAAAGATGTGAGCTACTCTTTAATGCGGTACTGCGTATTATCATAGTGCTTATTATGCCAAAGGACAACAAGTGCCATGGTATTATTGCAACCAAGGCACAAAGGGCGATCCTTTGGGAAACACACACATGCACACACAAAAAGAATAGACAAGGATTTCCAAGCTCATCCTGGCTCCCTAAGGCACCTTGTCAGGTCCTGTGGCGAGAACAACTCTAGGTGTAAAGGTCCTGATACATGGAAGTGTCTTTCCACATATAGGATGCATTTGGTTCACCCAATAGTGTCCCAGTCACATACAAGGAACTTAGTTGCCCCAGTCATGTTGCCTAAACAAACCGCAGACAACAATCAAAGAAAATTGATCTTGCCCCATCCTTGCCTCTCTTCATCTGCTAGGGACTGCCTCAATAAGCTTAGGAACAAGATCGCAGAAAATCAACCAAATGTGAAATATGAGACAAAGCCAACAGCCATCAGGTCATGTGCTGAGTGTAGATGTGCTTGCCTAAATGATTGTGATAGGTTAAGCAGTGCCTGGTTTCAGGGTAGGAACATGTCGTCTAAGACGTCGAGTCTAGTTTCGACCATGCATCCTCCTGTATAAGTTAGATGAAAGTTTGCAAAGCATTTTGTGTGAGACCTATGGTTTGGTCATAAGGGTGTCGCGAGTTTGGATGGTAGTTGGCTTGCGATGAGTGATAATGTCCAAGAGATGGGTGTCATCATCTAAGAACCTGGTTTCAATTGTCTCCCATGCTTGTTGTCAGACACATGGTTGAGAATGTTGGCTGGTTATAGTGATGTTTGGTTATCACAACGGATATGATATGTGGTAGTGACCTAGTCGTACTATTGATCTATCTTGTTTAAGCATTTTGGATGTTTTGTTGTTTGTTGTTTGTTTGCGGTGTCTTTCCCATGAAAAGATGACTTATTGCAATGACACGGGGGTTGACCTAGTGCCTTGGGGGCGCATCAATGATGACCTTGCCCACATGAAATCTCAGAGGCAACATAGTTCAACCAGGGTGGACTTGGGTTGACCTAGGACCTAAGGGGAATGCCTTGGGGCGCATCAATGATGGCTTTGCCTACGTTAACGCTTAGAGGCAACATAGTTCGATTTATTAGTTTGACGTTGTGTGACCATGGTTGGTATTTTGGTTGACTATTTGATGTTTTGGGGTTTTGCTAGTTTTCTTGATTTTTTTTGGATTTTGTTGTTTTTTGATTTTTTTGGATTTTGTCATTTTTTTTTATTTTTTTGGTTTTTTGGTGGGTTTTTTTTATTTTTTTGGTTTTTTGGTTTACAAATGTCCTCCAACAATGACCCTAGGATCAAGGACTACCCCCAGTCAAATGCATTAGCAGGTTGTGGCAAAGGTGACTTGAAGGGAATGTGATGACAATGAGATGTTAACTTAATTCCAAGCCATGGTAGGGATAGTGTGATATGGTATGGGGGGAGGGTGGACGATGCGTTATGATGGAGAGGGGATGATAGACGGGAGTGATGGTAGATAATGGAGCAGAGATTAATTACGCATGGTGCTTGTTTGCCAGGTTTTCACCATGGTACTTGTCCAAAGCGTCACTGTGGTGGTTTTCACTATTGGATGGATTTTTTTTTTGGTATAATACCGCCTTAGGTGCATACTGTTGATGGGTTCGAGCAATGGTTCTCATTCAGGAGTGGCCAATTGATATGCACCGGAGCCATATGCTACTGTGATGATGTAAGGCCCTAACCAGTTTGGCTCAAATTTTCCCAGCTTCTCGAATTCCATTTGATTTTTGGGGTTCTCTTTTAGAACAAGGTCTCCAATGTTGAGGTGGAGGACCAATACTCTCTTATTATAACTACATCAGAGATGATTTTGATAAGCCTGTAGATGAGTGAGTGCATTTTGTCTCCTTTCATCAAGCAGTTCAAGTTCATGTAATCGCGATGTTCGGTAGTCCTCATTATCAACCAGTTGCTGTAGGGATACTCTTAAAGAGGGCAACTCGACCTCAATAGGCAAGATGGCTTCGGATCCATAGACAATGGAATAAGGGGTGGCTTTGGTGGGCATGCGGATGCTGGTATGGTAAACCCATAGGGTGGGGTTGAGTTGGATATGCCAGTCATGGCCAGTGTCATTGACAGTCTTTTTTAGGATTTTTATGATGGTTTTATTTGACGCCTTAGCTTGGTCATTGCCTTGTGGGTAGTATGGAGTAGTGAAGTGGTGTTGGATGTGGAATTTTTCACAAAGTTCACGAACATCCTAGTTTTTGAATGGACAACCATTATTCGTTACGATGGATTGTGGAACACCATACTGGCATATGATATAATTAAGGATAAACTTGGCGATCTGTTACCAGTGATGTATGTCATATGAATAGCTTCAATCTATTTTGTGAAATATTTGATGGCTGTGAGGATGAATTTATGGTCGTTGGTAGAGGTAGGGTGGATTTTGCCCACGAGGTCAAGTCCCCATTAAGAGAAGGGCCATGGAGATGTAAGTGGATGTAGGTCCTGAGCTAGTGCATGCACAAGATCACTGTGTATCTGGCACTGCCAACACTTCTTTGCAAAATGGTATGCATCTTTTTCCATTGTGGGCCAGTAATATCCTACTCTGATGATCTTCTTAGCAAGGGTAGGACCACTGGAGTGGGCTCCGCATATACCCTCGTGTACCTCTCGTAGGGTTGTTCGTGCTTCTTCAAAGTCAAGACATCTCAGGAGTGTATTATCAAATCCACGGCGGTATAGAGTGTCACCGATGATGACATACTTAGCGGCTTGGCATATGAAGGACTTTCATTGGTTGGATGATAGGTTGGCAGGTAGGGTTTGGTCCTATAGTTAGGTGTATATGTCATGGTACCAGGGTGATATGGGACCAACAATTTCGTAGACTAACTCAGATTCAAGGACATCGAAGGCTGGGACCAATAGTTGTTCCACTAAGAACTCGAACTAAGTGAGGTTACTTCGGATATCAAGGAGAGATCCAATGGTTGCCATTGCATCTACTACCTGATTCTGAACTCTTGGAATTTGGTCAAAGAGCACTGTGTCAAAATATAGCCTAAAACTATCCCCCATCTTTTTATACAGTATGAGCTTTTCATCTTTGGTGTCGTACTCATTGTTGACCTATTTGATAATTAACTGGGAAAAACCAAATACTTGTAATGTTTTGATTTTCCAACTAACTACTATTCAAAGTTCTGTGAGTAATGCCTCGTACTCTGCTATGTTATTTATGCAAGGAAAAGCAATTCTAAATGCCTTGGGAATGGCATCACCTTGAGGTGTAATAAACAAGATACCTATGCTTGAGCCATGATTGGTACATGATCTGTCAAAGAATAGTGTCCAGATCTTGGGTGTGTCAACTGTGAATATTGATTCATCAGGGAAATCAACAACCATTCGATGATCTACTGGTGTAGGTGCATCTGCAAGCTAGTCTGTGATTAATTGTCCTTTGATGGCTTTGCAGTCAACATATTCTATATCAAATTTCTCAATACCATAACCCATTTGGCCAGTCGTCTTGTTAAGGCTGCTTTATTCAACAAATACTTTAGTGGACCAATCTTAGCAACCAGCTTTGTCTTGTGGTTCAGCATGTAATGTCGTAATTTTTGGGTAGCAAAAACTACGGCAAGACAGGCGCGTTCGATAGGACTGTAGTTTAGCTCATATCCCACTAAGGTTCTACTGATGTAATAGATTGCCCTTTCTTTTCCTTCCTCATCGTTTTGTGCCAATAATGCCCCCAATGCTGAATTAGTTGTCGATATGTACAATAAAAGGGGCTTGCCTAGGATTGGTGGCCTGAGAACTGGTGGCGATAAAAAATATTCTTTGATCTTTTGAAAGGCTTCTTGACACTGATTTGTCCACACAAATGGTACCCCTTTGCGGAGTAAGTGTTGGAAAGGTTGACATTTGTCGGCAAGTTGTGCAATGAATCTCTGAATAGATTGTAACTTTCCCTGTAGGTTGCGTAGCTGCTTTAAGGTAGTAGGTGAAGGCATGTTGATTATTTCTTTGACTTTGGTGGGGTCAACCTCTATTCCTCTGTGTGAAACAATATATCCCAAAAATTTTCCTGATGTGACACCCAACACACATTTCTTAGGGTTTGGTCTGACTTTGAATTCTTCCAAGCGCTTGAAGATTTTATCCAACACCTCTAGATGAGAGCTCCTAGTGACTGATTTTGCCAGTAGGTCGTCAACATAATCTTCCATACATGTGTGCATATAGTCATGAAATATGGTTGTCATTGCCCTCTAGTATGTAGCACCTGAGACCAAAGGGCATGACAATCTAGCAGTATGTGCCCCAAGGACATGTAAAAGTTGTTTTATGTTGATCTTCTGGTGCTATCTGTATCTGATTATACCTAGAGAAACCATCCATTAATGAGAGCATTTCAAATCCAACTATCAAATCCACTATGATGTTTATGTTTGGTAATGGGAAATCATCTTTTGGACATGCCTTGTTCAAGTCGCGGAAGTCTTCGTATATCCTGATCTAGCCATTGGGTTTCATGACGGGCACAAGATTAGACACCCACTCTAGATAATCAATTGGCCTGATGAAGCCAACATCAAGAAGTTTCTTAAATTCTGCCTTTACCAGCAAGGCGATCTGTGGATGCATTTTTTGGACTTTTTGCTGACAGGTTTGGTGTTTGGTAGTAGTGGCAGATGATGTAGGACGAACTGTGGATCAAAGCCAGGCATATCAGCGTATGACCATGCGAAGTTGATTTGTCTCCTTGAGAAGAAGTCTCTGAATTTGGTCTTTTCTTGTTCTGTAAGTGACTCGGTGAAATGGATAATCTTGGGTGCTTCTTCGGTGCTGAGGTTGGCTTCAACAATTGTCTCTACCAGCAGTGGCAATTTTTCCTCTATGATGGGCAACACTTCCAACCCTCCATCCTTAGGCACTTTAGGGAGGTTTTCACCCTTGGATACGTCCTTTATTTTTATTTTTGCATGATCTAAGGGTGCCTTTAAGTTTTCACCCAGAGACCTATTTTTTTCTTTTTTATTTTCACTTTTGCGACTAGAGGGTGGAGTGGACTCTCCGAAGTAAGCTGAGCTGTCCAAGTCCATGATGTACCCAACTTTATGGTCTCTAAGAGGTAAGCCTTCATGAAGTCCCATGAACTTAGCTATTGCTTCGTTGTTCTTGAATAAGTCTAACTTAGGTGGATCTTGTTGTCCCAGTCGATGAGCTCAGGATGGACTAGGGCTAAGCCATCATCGGTATTTAGGTAATTCATGGTTACAAGAGTCAGGGTACAAATAGAGGTGTTATCAAGGTCCTAGAAGATATTTATCCATGCTACCCCTTTGGGGAGATTTGGTGAGATGGATAGGGATGATTCAAGCTCAAGTTTAGGTGGATCCCTTGATGTCTCAACTTCTTTGGAAGCACTCGTCTCCCCTCGGATAAGTAACTTAGTAGGTGGAGCCCTGTCTCTTTGTGTGGTATATCCCAACCCTTTGTTGCATGGCCACTTTGTTGGTTGAAGAGGTTCAGTTCATCCATTTCCATTTGGTCCTAGTCCACTATGCCCATCATACCCTTGTTTCTTGACTAACTCATATCCTTTACCATATTGTCCCACAAGCAATTTGATGTGTTCGACCTCTTGTTCCTCTTCTTCTTCTTTATAGAGCCAACTAGATATGTCTTCACTAACATCTTCTTTATTGAGTTCTCCCCACTTTGTGAATGTGGTTGGGCCAGCTGAGAGGGTTTGCTTTGGCAGAATAAGGTTGGGCTTTCCTTGTGACTTGGGTGATACCTACAACTTTCTGATGCAATAGGACCTTTCTATCGTGTATTCACTACATTCTCTATCTTGAATTTGAACTTGTGGGTTGAGTAGCGGAATGAAAGTGGTGGTGGCTTTGGATAATGTGGATGTGTCAACATAATTGGAGGAGGAGGTGAATGGTGAGATTCCCTGATTTAAAGGCACCTGATGTTGGGGTACTTCTCTTAGGTGGCTGCAATATTGAAAGGCATTAGGATCACCCGGGATGATGACTTCCAAGCTGTTATAGGGAAACTTGATGCATTAGTGGTAGGTGGAAGCGACGACCTTCATGGAATGGATCCATGGTTGGCCTAGGATGAGGTTATATGGCAATTCAGTGTCCAAGACATGGAATACGGTATCTTGAATGGTCGGCCCAACTCTCACAGGTAAAATGATAACTCCCTTGGAGGAGTGTTCAGCATCGTTGTAGGACTTGATAAAAATCCTCTTGGTAGGATCAATGCAAGCCTCAGAGTATCCCAGTATTAACACCAATTTCATAGGACATATATTTAATCCTGCTCCACTGTCTAACAGGACTCGTCGAATTTTATGTTTATTGATGTAGACTTTGAGGTGTAAAGGATCATTATGATTAGGATGGTTTGGGGGTATGTCTTGTTTTGTGAAGGTGACGCTGCTGACAATGGCTAAGTGTCCCACCATGGCCTGGAATTGGCTAACATTGAGATCGGTAGGAACGGAAGATTCTAGGAGCGCCTTATCTAGAATGACTTTATGTTCAGGTGAAAGACGAAGCAACTCAAATATGGATATCTGTGTTGGGGCCTTCTTCAGGTGATCTAGAAGGTTATATTGACCTTTGGCTTATGGAATGGATGTATTGGAGGTGTTGGTGGGGGCGCCCTATAATATAACTTTGGCTTTACGGGTGGTGACGTTGCATTCGGGATGGGCTTTTATGGTGATCATGGAGATATTGTTGTCAGACACCTGAATGCTATTAATGGTGTAATCATAGGTGACACTATTATAGCTGACATTGTTGTGTGGCTTGGTTCCTGATGAAGAGGGTTGTCCTGATCCATGATTTTGTAATGGGTCAGTGAAGATAGTATGGTCAATGTTGGAGGAGCTGACTGTTTCTTCTACCCCTACAATACCCCTATCAATGAAGTCTTGAATGATATTTTTTAGTTTAAAGTAATTTGATGTCTTATGTCCTTTAATTCGATGATACTCGCAAAAGTTGTTATCATTCCATGAAGGAGGTTTGAAGCTCGGATCATATTGTCAGATCTCCAGCAGTTGGATGAGGTTGTTTTGTAATAACTTCTGCAGGATTACTTCAGTTGGTTTCGTCAAGGGTGTATAGTTGCGTCTAGGGGCATTATTTCTAGGAGGTGGCCTCCTTTGGTTATTTTGGATCACATTTGCTAATTACTGTTGAGGTTGTGTTTGTTGTTGTAGTTGTTGTTGTGGTTGTTGTTGAGCATACAGATGATTATTTATTGCAGGGGGTGCTTTAAGTGTGAGGGCAGGTCAGGCTCTAAATGCTCTAGCATCTACCACCCTGTCATTGGTAACATTCTTGTTCTGTGCCCAAGTCTTGTTCTTGTCGTAGGGTGTGTTTTGGGTGTTTTGATTCTTGTTGAAGATCTTTATTATGCCTTTAGCGATGAGAGCCTTTTCGATGGCTACCCCTTTCTCAACTACTTTGTTGAAGGAGGTGCATCAATGGATTTGTAATTGAAGCATAAGCTCTTTGTTTAATTTTTCCACAAAGATGGGCACTAGCTGATTATCGGGGATATAACAAGGGCATTTGCTTGCTAGGCCTCGCCACCTTTGAAAGAAAGAGATAAACACCTCTCCTTCTTCTTGTCTTGCTTGGCACAAGGAGGCTATGTTCACATCTGTCTCTATGTTATAGGAAAAGTGTAAAATGAACTTGTCTGTGAGTTTTGTCCATGTGCGTATCCCTGTGGGGAGGTGTGCAAAACATTCTAGAGCTTGGCCTATGAGACTCCTAGGGAAGAGCCTCATCACATAGGTATGATCATAGGTGAGCTCTAGGCAAGTATTATGGAACTCGCATACATGTTTAATGGGACTCCCCTTTCCCCTATATTTCTTGAAGTTTGGTGGGGTGAAATTCGGGGGGAAAGGAGGCATGTAAATGCTTTTGTCAAATGGATATGGCCATAATTCTTCCATGGAATATGATTTCTTGGTCCCCGAGACTTGCAAGTTTGCAAATTGTTGCTTTAGCTTGTCAAACTCTTGGGTGAGGGTTTCGACGGGTGTGTTGGCAATGTTTGTGACTATGTCCAAGTAAGGATTCATCGTGTTATAGGTTCCCATGTTACCAACAAGTGAAGTGGTATTGACATTGTAGTGAGTGTGTAACGGTGTCGTGTTTTGGTTTTGATTGTTGGTGGCAAAGGATAGGTTAGGGTTAATATATCGACAATGGTATGTCATAGTCATGGTGTTTTGAGATGAGACATGAGGATTTGTTTGTTGGTTGGGATCAATGTAAGTCGCATTGTGGGTGTTGGCTCCAAATGAATTTATGGGGTTCGAGTTGACGTAAGATATTCCCAAGCCTTGGCTAGTTGCGTTATGTTGGTTAATGGGGTTGGTGTTGAGATTACCCATGTTGGTATTGATGTTACCCGTGTTCATGTTGATGTTACCTATGTTGGTATTAGAGGTGGTTCCCAAGTTCGTGTTGAGGTTAGCTGTGTTGGTATTAGAGTTGGATCCTAAGTTTGTGTTTGTGTTTGTTGTGGTGTTAACTCCTTGGGTTTGGTTTTGCGAGGTCACAATGTGTATCCTTCATGTTCTTTTAACATGACCTTGAGGATTTGCAGAGAAAACAAAAGTATTTGATGTGTGAGTTGTGACATTGGCATTGTTTTCCTCAAAAGGAGGGGGTATGTTTACCGTGACGGATTCATGTGAGGTTTGCCCTTGGGGTATGTTGACATGTTCTTGCATTTGGTTGGCATGGTAGTTGGAGGATGAGGCATAGCTTTGGCTTGTTGTGTTGGTGTTAGCAGACTTTGGTATGGGGTGGTTATGTCAACGCCTTCGGGAAGTTTTGTTTCATTTTGTATAAGGCGCAAAAGGTATCTTTGTGGGTCCACGGAAATCATTTCATCTAGGATTCTCAATACTCTAGGGTCTTGTCCTACAGCTTCAAGGACTTCAGGTGTCACCCCAGGTTCGTCATCTTGCAAGAATAGATTGTCAAAGGGGTTTCCCATGTTTTCGTTAGGTTGTCCGTTGGGGTTGGTGCCAAACCTCATGGTTTCAATGTGAGAGTCTTGGGGATCTTCTAGGTTCTCTTCTCCCTTTCTTTTCTTTTGCAACTGTGTTTCAACCATAAAAGACCTAGATGGAAGGTGGGAGGATGATAATGTAAACTTTCTAAGTAAATGAATGAGGTTGTATTCTAATGGCACTTAAAAGGTTCCTAAAAATGGAAATGAAAAAATGACCTAGGTGTCCTATGCAAATGGGGATGTATGTTTATGGGATGCAACTAATGGAAAGGTGCCTAAGACCAAAGTGCAAGGATAATGATTTTAATCTTCGCAAAGTCTAGCTCTAATAGGATACTATTGTCTACTAATGACCTTCAAAGTGCAAATCAGGTTTGTCGAGACCTTGAACTTTTTGATGTGAGGAAATTGATTATATGGGATTTTTGGAAAGTGGACCTTATACTAAGCCAAATGAGTATGAGGCTTGCATTGGAATGGATTGAGTGAGAATAATACCAAGGTCTCTTAGTCCAATTTTACACTTGTGAGGCAGTCACACTTTGATGGTTTCTCCTTATGTTTCGACTTAGGAAGATTTTGAGTTCCTATTGAAGTCTAAGGCTCAAATTCTATGGTTCTAAAATTTTCTATGGTAGAGGTGAGACCTAAAACCTAAGGCAATGAAGGTGGTATGCAAGTGGATCCTAAGGGATGAGACCTATAGGTTTCCTAACATAGTTGCAATTGAATCAAATTGGGAGAAAAAGATTTTAGAGATTTCCCTATGGCTCAAAAGTTTTTCTCAGGTGTATATGGCACACTGTTCTTCTTATGCGTGTGACTGCTTAGCTTATGCGTCTCAGAAGCATGCAGATGCATTTCACTGTCAAGCGTATGTGGTTCACTGTTGAGCTTATGCGGTTTACTGTTGCGCGTATGCGGTTCAGAAGCATGCAGATGCATTGTAGTATTTCTTATGTGTTGCAAAATGTCATGTATGCGGTTGACTATTCAGCGTATGCATTGCAATTTAATAGTCTTCTAAAAGCAGTTGTCTCCTAGGTCTGTCTGATGGTTTTGTGAAAAAGTAGAAAGCATATCAGTGACAAAACACTCAGAAAACAGTTCTGTGACTATGTCTCTTGTTTGTTTGATGTTCTTGTGGTGAAGTTTTTTTTTTTTTTTGGAAAAAAGACACTTGGAAGACAAGTAGGTTCCTAGGGCTAGTCAAGGACTGTATTTGTTGAATCCCCTAGCTGCGCTTATCCAAAGCGGGTAGCTCCAGGATCTTGGTAGTATCGGTTCCCCCTTACAGTGCACTCACTTCTCACGCATACCAAGATCCAGGTTTCCCAAGGCTCGTCCCCCCACCAAACCTTAGGATTGTCCCTGCTACCTTGGCTAAGAACTGCATGAATCAGGGCAGCTTCAAAGGTTACCCTTCTCCGTTAGCAAATAGAGGGTTTTTGGCAACTAAACAAGAAGGTTCTAGTAAGATATTCGGGGGACCGACACCTCATGAGCATCCAGCAAGCCACTTAAGGCTCTAACTAACCCTACTAGGAGTTTAATATATGCTAAGGTACGCCTCCTTTTGAGCTAGCACTATATGGTGAGTGCTCATACCGGTTAGACTTGGCTTTCACCTTTTCCTCGACTTATATAGCAGGCCAGATGAAAGTCCCACTTGGGGTCGTAGGTGAGTTCTCCTTTCGGATGTGTCTCAAGAGCAAGTCCCTCTAAAGCTTAACAAAAGTGAAACAAACTAACATGCTTTTGATCCCTAGGCTCGCACTAAGTCGCAAGGAGAGAGCATATGCATATGAGTTTGCTTCACACTCGCATGGGGGTTCTTTTGATTTATCTTTTCTTAGGTATGGTGTGATTTGAGGTAAGTGAAGTGGAGGGCGTATACCTTTCCACTACTCCAACACAAACCACCAAACATAGCAAGCACAAATGCAATCCTTTTTATCTTCTTAGATGAGTGTGAATGCAAGTTAATTTTAAGTCCCAATGAGTGTGAAAATGCAAAGATTGTGGTTCATTTTTAACCCAATGCGTTATAATGCAAAGTTGTGTTCTTTTTACCTCATGAGTGAAAAATGCATGGGTTGTTTCATTCTTTTTAACCAATATGAGTGAAGTTCATTTTAATCCCAAAATGAGTGTGTAAATGTAAACAAAAGATTGTGTTCTTTTTAACCCCAATTGAAAAGTGTTTTGATCATCCACACATATATAAAAATAAAGCCCTAAATGATAAGTTTAGTTTGTAAATTAAAATGTTCCTTCCACGCCACAAGTTACAAACCTAGAAATTAGTAACAGAAAAACCTAAACAGAAACCAGAAACCACGGATTGAAACAAAATTTTTCAAAAAAAGAAATTGTTGTTTTGACCAGAGCGCATGCATCACACAAAGAACACATGTGACGTACTGTTGGTCGTATGTGTCACAGGAAATGTCTCATGTGGTTTACTGTTACACGTATGCGGGTCTGAGAAGCATATGCATCATAGAACATAGCACATGTGTCACAGAACACAGTGCATGCATCACACAATTCCCTACAAATGAAAATGTTACCAGAAAACCTAACCAGTGAAATAAAATCATTTTTGTACGGCCTAAAACTAAACCCTAGGACTATAAGGTATGTCCCTGGGTCCCAGCAAGGTGGAAAATTTCTAGGCCTCAATAGGATTTACCCAACTTCCAAAATGACTAAATAAAACCCTAGATGACAAGCTTTAATCCCTTTTTTGAAAACTAAATGCCCTTTTTAAGAAAACCCACTACTGAAAAATGAAACCCTAGTAACTAACAAAAACATAGAATCATTTAGACTAATAGACCCTGCAAAAACTAGTTAGGGTTAGATAAACCAAAATAAAAAGCTGAAACCCTGAACTGGAACGTATGCATTGCAGAATGATGGGTATGTGATGCAGAATCCAACTTAAGCATCACGCCGTACTTCATATGTGTCGCGTAAAGAAGCGTATGCATTGTACTACTCAACGTATGCGTCGCACAAAACTCCAAACTCAAAAACCCCTATATTCGTGGCATGTACGGACGTTTCATGTCAGGTTCACCAATGTAAGCAAGGAAAAATCTATCCTACAGTCCTAAAACAACATAATAAAACCCTACTCAAGTAATGGAGACCTTAAACAACATAGAAATGCAACTATGAAAGCATAAAACCCTAGAATGCCTAATGCATTTCCTCTATTACTACTAAGCTAAGCTATGGAGAATGTACTCAGACTTGCAAACAAGCAACTAAGAAATGAGAGCTCAAGAGTAGACAAATGCACAAGTCAAATGCAAAAAGTGGTGAAATGTCAATGGGAGAGGGTGGTTTTATAGAGGAGGAAGTTGGAATGGAGGGTGGAGATTTAGAGTTGACTTTGGAGGGAAATCAAGGGCTAGGATGAGTTAGGGTTTCCTTGTCACTAGAGGACAAGGATGTATTTTTTATTGGGGAAAATATGAGGTGAGAGAAGTGATTATGTGTTTAATTAAATAACTAATAGATACTTATTTAATTGTTTTGAGAAGGGCATGTGATGAGGGTGATTTAATTAAATAAGAGGGATACTTATTTAATTAAAAGGGGAACATTGGATAATTTAAATAAATAGAAATTTATTTAAATTAAATGGGACATGGTGATGAATGATTAAATAATATTTAAATTATTTAACCATAGAGGAAATAAAGAAGAAAAATAGTCTAGTTAACTAAATAGAATCTATTTAATTAAAAGGCCAAGTGAAATGAATTAATTAAATAATTCAGAAATTATTTAATTAATAGAGGAATGTGAGGGGAAGGTGAATTATGTGCCAAAAATATCGTTCACAGGCTTAGGACATTTTCAAGTGTCTACAGTCTGTAATCAGGCATGTGAGCCCTAATTGTAAGTCTACATGTTGTTGGCCGATCTGTATTTGAATTCTATGATATACTGAATGATGGAATCTGCATTTGTTCTATATCTTTGAGTTATTTCCGTTGTGTTTACTCTTGCTGCATGGTTTGGACAGTTCATTCTATGAACCCTCCTACCATGACTGCACCAAGTGGTATCAGAGTGAAAGTTTGAATCTTTGGGAGTGAATTGAGCAAAGTTGGCGAGGGAATCTTGTAAGATCTTGTTGTGGATAGATCACCAAATTAAGGTAGGTTACTTGTGTCACAATCGATCGCCGATTGTGAGGTAGTTGTCACCTTGTAGCCTGATCATCAAACTTGAGGTAGTTTACACTTGATCCTAGGAAGAATGCCACCGAGGAGAGTTGTTGCTGTTAGAAGAATGGCTAGTAGAATGGATGAGATGATGGAAATGATGAAAATAATGAGACTTTAGTTGGATGCCGTCGAGGAAGACATGCGAAGAGGATTGACACCTAGACCTAATGTTGAAAGTGATGATGAAGAAGAATTTCAATCTATTGAAAAAATTGGCGAAACCCTAGGAGATGATGAAGAAGAAGAATCAAATCAAATAAAGATGTTGTGAGCTATTTCAAAGATTGGAAAGAGACCTAGAGTTGATGTACCAAACTATACTGGTAATTTGAACCTTGAAGAATTGATTGACTAGATAAATGACATGGAAGAATACTTTGAATATGAAGAAGTTGATCTGGAGAAGGTGAAATTTGCAAAGACAAAATTGAAAGGACATGTTGCTATATGGTGGAAAGAAGTTCAGTTGGATAGAAATAGAAGAGGTAAAGAAAAGATTACAAAGTGGGATAGGATGGTGACAAAATTGAAGAATCAATTTATACCTACTGACTATGAATTGAAGCTATTGAAAAGATTGCAGAACCTGAGACAAAAGGAGAAATTTGTGAAGGAATATATTGAAGTATTTCATAAGATGATTATAAGGATAGGACATAGTGAAGAAAGCAAGGAGAAAGTGGCTAGATACATCAATGGACTAAGATTGAACATTCAAGAAGAACGAAGTTTGGTAAGGATGACATCACTGTAAGAAGCATATCAGTTTGCACTGAAAGTTGAAGAGAAGCTGAATAAGAAACATGATCAAAGACAGAGAGGAAGAGAAGGTAAATTTCAAAGAGGTAGAACTTTTTCTAGAGGAGATAGATCACATCCAGAGCAGAACAAGTTTGATAACACATTTAAGAAGGATGACAGAGATAATAATGCATACCAGAGCAATGACAGAAATTTTCATCATAGAGGTAATTATAATTCATACCAGAATGAAGGACATAGAAGAGAGGGAAGAGGATTTGATAAGAGAACATTCAGAGCCACTTGTTTCAAGTGTGGAGGTGAAGGACATAGAGCATTTGAATTTAATCAGGGTAGTACAAGAAAGAGAACAGAGAATAGTGGAAGAGCAGCATATGTGGAAGAACCTGTTGAATCACCAATTTCAGTTGGCAAACCTGAGAAAGGAGAATCACTTGTGATGAGGAGAGTACTATTTCAAGCAGAGACAACTGAAGAACCACCGTAGAGGAAGAGTTTGTTCAGAACTAGATGCAAATCAGGAGGTAAATGTTGTAAAGTTGTAATTGATAGTGGTAGTTCTGGTAACCTAGTTTCAGAGGAGATGGTGACTAAGCTAAAGTTGGAAAGATTGAAACACCCTAAGCCCTATCAAATAGCATGGATTCAGGATAATCATAAGGTACTGGTGAGTGAATAATGTTTGCTGAAATTTCATATTGGATCTTATCATGATCAAGTCTTGTGTGATATTATGCCTATGGATGTATGTCATATTTTGTTGGGTAGACCTTGGCAGTATGATAGAAAAGCTATACATGATGGGAGAAAGAATACATACACTATAAGATCAAATGGGAATGCTAGAATCTGTTTGGTAGATGGAAGAAAATTTCTAGATGGTTTGAGACATGAGAATATGTGTTATGCTTTGATTCCTAAGAAGCCTGAAACATTGAAGAAGGAGACTGAAGAATCACAACTGGAGGAGATAATAGAGTTACTGATAGAGTATTAAGACATCATATCAGACAATGTACTTGAAGGATTGCCACCAATTAGGAGTATCAATCATCACATGGATCTTATACCAGGAGCTAGTTTGCCTAACAAAGCAGCACACAGAATAACATCGACAGAGAATAAAGAATTGAATAGATAGATACAAGAATTGTTGAGAAAACGTTTGATGAGAGAAAGTTTGAGCCCTTGTGCAGTACCTGCAGTATTAGAACCAAAGAAAGATGGAGAATGGAGAATGTGTACTGACTCTAGAGCAATAAACAAGATCACAGTTAAGTATAGATTTCCTTTACCTAGGATGGGTGATATCATGGATTGTTTGAGTGGAGCAAGATATTTCACAAAGATAGATTTGAAGAGTAGATACCATCAGATCAGAATCAGAGAAGGAGATGAATGGAAGACTACTTTTAAGACAAATGAAGGATTGTATGAGTGGTTAGAAATGCCTTTTGGATTGACAAATGCACCGAGTACTTTCATGAGATTGATGAATGAAGTCTTGAAGAAATTCTTGGGTAAGTTTGTTATTGTGTATTTGGATGACATTCTGATTTTTAGTAAGATAGAAAAAGAACATTTGTGGCATATTAGACAAGTTTTGCAGAGGTTGAGAGAAGAGAAATTGTTGATCAACATCAAGAAGTGTAGTTTCATGAAGGAAGAATTGGTATATTTGGGATTGGTGATTTCTGTGGAAGCATTGAAGATGGAACCTGAGAAAATGAGAGCAATTGTTGAATGGCCTACACCGGAGAGCATTGGAGAAGTTAGATCATTCCATGGATTGGCTAGTTTCTATTGGAAGTTCATCAAAAATTTCAATTCAGTTTGTAATCCTATGACAGAGATAATGAGAGGTGACATAAAAGACTTTAAGTGGACATCAGGAGTAGATAAAAGTTTTGAGTTGTTGAAGCAGAAGGTGACATAGCAACCTGTTTTGGCATTACCAGATTTCAATATGGTATTTCAAGTGGATTGTGATGCAAGTGGAAATGCAATTGGAGCAATATTAAGTCAAGAAGGTAGTCTTGTAGCATATTTCAGTGAGAAGTTGAATGATGCAAGGAGGAGATATTTAGTTTATGACCAAGAGTTCTATGCCATAATTCAAGCCTTGAAGAAGTGGAGACATTATTTGATTCCTAAGGACTTTGTGATGTATATAGATCATCAAGCTTTGCAATATTTGAATAGTCAAGGTAAGTTGAATTAGAGACATATGAGATGGGTTGAGTTCATGCAGAGTTATACTTTGTGTTGAAGCATAGGAGTGGAAAATCAAACAAAGTTGCAGATGCATTGAACAGGAGAAGAAACTTGTTGACAGAGATGAGATTTGATAGAACATGTATGAGGGAGACACTGATTTTACAGAACCTTAGAAAGCATGTAAGGAACCTGTTGTGACAAATAAGAGTAAGTGGTTGGATTATTTCATTCAAGAAGATATGTTGTTCAGAGGAAATCAGTTGTGCACACCTAGAAGTTCAATGAGAGATAATTTGATCAAGAAGAAGCATAGTGGAGGATTGGTAGGACATTTTGGCATTGATAAAATAGTAGCATTGGTGAGTGAAAATTACTTTTGGCCTCAAATACATAAGGATGTTAGGAAATTTGTGCAGAGTTGTAGAGTTTGTCAAGTTGCAAAAGGGAGTAGTCAGAACACTAGATTGTACAAACCTTTGACAATACCAGAGAGACTTTGGGAAGACATAAGCATGGATTTTGTAATGGGATTGCCTAAGACACAGAGAGGACATGATTCTATATTTGTAGTGGTGGACAGATTTTCAAAGATGGCTCATTTCATACCTTGTAAGAAGATAACTGATGCAGTGCATGTAGCAGACCTATTTTTCAAGGAGATTGTGAGATTGCATGGATTACCTAAGAGTATAATTTCAGACAGAGACACTAGATTTCTTGGATATTTTTGGAAGATGCTTTGGAAGAAGATGAAGATAGATTTGAAGTTCGGTTCAACATTTCATCCACAGACTAATGGATAGATAGAGGTAGTGAATAGGAGTTTGGGAAACTTGTTGAGATGTTTGGTTGGAGGAAAGACAGGAAGTTGGGATTTGATTCTTTCACAAGAAGAGTTTGCATACAATAATTCAGTGAATAGGAGTACTGGAAGAACACCTTTTGAGATTGTTAATGGAGTACATCCTAGAGGAGCAGTAGAATTGAGAGATATCAGTGCAGAGGAAAAGAGAAGTGCAGAAGTAGAAGAATTTGCAAATCACATGAAGACAGTGCATAATCAGGTGAAGAAGCATTTGGAAGATATGAACAATAAGTATAAAGAAAAGGAAGATGAGAAGAGAAGACATAAGGAATTTTCAATTGGAGATGAAGTGATGGTGTATTTGAGAAAAGAGAAATTTCTAGTTGGTACATATAACAAGTTGAAGATGAAGAAATTTGGACCTTGTAAGATACTCAGGAAATTTGATTTAGGAAATGCATATGAAGTGGAATTACCAGAGACATTGGGCATATCACCTATTTTCAACATTGTAGACCTATATCAATATCATGAAGTAGAGCTCAGTGACGACATGGAAGAAGACTTGAAGAAATAGTTACCACAACAAGCACCGGAGCAGATTGAAGACATCTTGGATAGCAAAGTTGGATGCAGCACCATAGGAAGACAATACAAAGAATATCTTGTGAAGTGGAAAGGCAGACCAAAAGAAGATTCATCATGGATTTCTCAGGCTGAGGTGGACTATTTTTGTTTTCCTCTAGCCCCAGCAAAGTGAGGGACTCGCTTTTTCAATAACTCTGGATGTCTGATGCAAGAGCATCCCTGGTTCAAGAGTAATCTTACATCAACCAAAAAAATTTTCATTTCAATTTATTTGCAGCTCAGTTTGTTTTTTTTTCATTTTCTAGTTCAGTTCAGGCAGTTCAGTTAGTAGCAGTTTCTGCATTTTGGTTTGCATTTTACCGCAGTTGCATTTTAGATCTTGCAGAGTTGGACTTAGCAACTAGATTCATTCATCTACATCATATCTAGAATTCAAAGTGTATACGCCTAAAAATGACACAAATCATCCTAAATAAATATTCTAAATATTTATTCCATTCTTCTATTAATTAAATAAATATTCCAGATTTATTTAATCGATTCACTGTTCCATAATTAAATAAATTCTATTTATTTAATTAAAATTCTTCCATTTGTCCTTCACAATTAAATAATCATAAATTATTTAATTAATCCTATTTCCTCTATCCTAAAGTTCTAAATTCAAAATTCCACATCACCTTTACACCTCACCTTTTCCACCTCACCTTGTCCACCTCATCAGGTTGCACATGTAATTAAATATATTTAATATTTAATTATCTTATTTTCCCTCACCCACATGGCCTATTTCTTCTCCAATCAGAGGTCAGTTAACCAATCAATCAAGTCTGTTAACTAACCTGTCAGTTGAGTCAAATCCTCAATCAACTCAGTCAGTTCCACAATCCACTCTTCTAACTGATCAATCAATTCTGTTAACAAACCAGTCAAGGGAGTTAACTCTCCAATCAGTTTTGTCACATCCCACCTTTCATGATGGAGCTGGGACACTTGGCACGTTTCCACTGGTTGCACATTCCTCAACCATCCTCAACCGTTGATCTTCATATCTTCTCTCAACCGTTGATTCCTATTCCTCCAGGTCTATAAATGAAGCTTCATCCCTTCATTCTAATCATCCAGGCTTTTGACATCGTTACTCTGCAGAAATATCACTAGCGCGCCTTTGGCACCCATTTGTCATCTACAAGCTTGAGATCACCATTGTTGCATTGGAGCTCACCTTCATTGCATATCACACTACAGCCGTTCACCATCGACTTCCTCCAATAGCTTTTAAAAGATTGCACTCTCTGAGGGCTCATCTCATCTGCGAAAGGACGATTCGTGATAGGCGAACAACAGAAGTTTCGAAACGGAAGAGGTTTGCTGTGTTTGTTCATTGCTTTGTTTACTTGAATCTTCTTTGTTTCTCTATTCTGTTGATGTTTGGGTCATCTGTTATTCATTTGATTGATGCACTATTTTACCCTCACATTTTTGGCGCCCACCGTGGGGCCGTTGCCCCTTTATTTTACCGTTTTTGAGCTTTTTTGAAGGCAGGTTCCGTACAGACCCCGCAGAGTCACGCACAGGTTCTTTCGGCGCATCTGTTCATTTTTACGGCGCTTTTGAAGACTGTTACGGCGCTTTTGTAAAACTACGCATTTGTTGACTGTAACGGCGCTTTTATGTACTGTTGCTGCGCTTTTGTTTAAACCGCGCATTCGTTGATTTTTGCTGCGCTTTCATATAATATTGCTGCGCATATGTTAAAACGGCGCATCCGTTGTCTGTTACGGTGCTTATGATAACTGTTACTGCGCATACGTTAAAACCGCGCATCTGTTTATTTTAACGGCGCATATGTTCATTCTTACAGCGCATTCGTTAATGTGGCGCTTCTGTTGATCACTTCTGCGCATCTGATCACTGAAGCTGCGCATTTGTAACTGGTTCAGTTTTTGAGTACTTTTCTAGGGTATTTTGCTAACGCTAACCCTTTTGCAGGTGTTTGCTGGAGCGGTTTTGCAGGTTAGGCACGGGTTCAGTTACATGTAGTTGCATCTAAATAGCTCACCTTTCATTTTCTGGGAAATAGTAAAACGACTGTTCATTACAAATCTTCATCTAGTCTTAATTAGGGAGGAAGTAAACTTGTTTATTTCATGCTTGCATTGCAAACAAACTTCCAAGTTATTGCTATCTAAGACTTAAAATTGAACTCACAACTGCATTCTGGAGTTAAAACGAATCATTGCTATATCGTGAGACCTGAATTTCAAAGTTAACAATCTCGTGCAACGTGGATTTAAAATTGGACTCACAACTGCTTTCTGGGACTTAAAATTGAACCACTGCAATATTGTCAAAATCACTTCAAAGTTTTGTTTGACTAGCTTAGCCCATTTAGTTTTTATCTTTTTAACTAGGGTGGATTGAATCAGCGTATTCTGTGTTTGCGAATGACAATAGGCTTATGCTCTCCCCTCTTCTGGGTGATCAGAATGCCAGACTTGTCATTCTACTTGTCTAACCTTTAGGAGGGGCCTGCCCTTGGATGCACGCTTGTCCAAGCGGGAACGACCCTGAGTGGTAACAGGCTAACGCCAAGCCCTACCGAGCCACTTAAAATAAATTGTGCTTGAGGTGAAAACCTCCTGCAACGAGTGCTGTTATGTTACACCGACGGCCAACCTCCCCCAAAACCCTCTCAGGCGCAACCCTGTGAGGCTGGGAGACTCCATAACGGAGAGTAGCGCCGCCGCATGTGTAACCACTTGAACGGTTGCCCGAATTACAAACCTCTTGTTTTAGTGGCCCAAATCCCTTATAATCCATTTCTCGCCTAGGATTTTGTACTTGCCTTTGTCCAAAATAGAGTCGACAAACTACAAAAACAATGAAAAACTACAAAACATTTTTTGTGCTTGCTGTGTTTTCTTGCTAAATTAATTCATAAAATCATATCAGGAAGACTTATTCCAGCCAAAAAAATACCCAAAAACAGAGAAAAATCCCAAAAATTTGCCCAAAAATACCAGAGCTGCGCATATATCCATTTCTGCGGCGCATATACAGCGACTTGCTGCGCTTTTGTACCGACTTGCAGCGCTTTTGTACCCTTCTGCTGCGCATATACTCTGTTCTGCTGCGCTTTTACAGCGACTTGCTGCGCATGTACGCCGACCTGCTGCGCATATACTTTTCTGCTGCGCATTTGCGCACTGTTACTGCGCATACGTACCTCACCAGAGCGGCGCATTTACAACGACTTACTGCGCATTTGTCTATTCTTGCTGCGCATCTGTCCCTGCGCATGCGTGACAGTGAGCATAAGCCCTATTTTTGAGAAATTTTCGTCCGCTGTTCGGAGTACCCATTTCAGCCTAGTTTCATTTTTCAAGGTCAGAATCAACCTTGCAGTCAGTTTTCATCCATTTCACCCATTTCTCTCTCTTTCGACAGTCGTCCCAGTCACCTCCTGTCCTAGTCACTCTTACCCCAACGTCATTCTGTCCCATACCAATTCGACATAGGTCCTTCTTTAGTGAATTCACGTAAGCCTAGTAGGTCACAGTACCTTTTGCTAGTAGTCTTGTTGAACGACTAAGCCCTACACAGTGAGACTGGTATCGACTACCCTTGCTAGTGGCTAGAGTCTTGTGTCAACCGTCTTACCTGAAGTCATTGAGCGAGAGAACCCTTTGTCCAAATCTTGTCCTAGGTATCCCATTCACTACAGTCTTAGTCGGCATCTGGCCAAAATTTCTAATCCTTGTCCATTCCGTCCCACCCCACCTTGCATGGTTCTTACTCGATCCCAGTACAACAAGCTAACTGAAATGGCCGACTCTTTCGATCACATCGCCCCACCACACGATGATGATGAAGAAATTTCTCGTGAAGAATTAGTGGCACACATGCAAGATAGCAAATTCCAACGCCTAGTGGAGAGAGTACTCCTTGAGGATCCCACCAAATATTTCCATCATCTTGCTAATCTCGGGCTCAAACTCCCTGCAGACTTTGACATTAGCTCCATCATGGAAAATGCAGACAATGAACGTGAGAGGGACACAAATGCCACGGTCCCAAATGCACATGAGAAAGGCACAAATGACACGGTCCCCCAAGCTAATGAAAGAGGAAAACAACACATAGATCAAAATGCTCCTATAGCGGATGTGAGACAACAAATTGAGAGTCTAAAGCTAGAAATCTCCAACCTTAAGATCGGCACCAGCTCCAAGAACTACTCCTTGGAGGATATAGCACCGTACCCCTTTGACAGAAATTTGGTCATGAAACCATTCCCCTTTCAGTTCGGAATCCCGAAATTCGACAAATACAAAGGGAAGGGGGACCCTAGAGATCATATCAGGGAATTCACTGCAGCATGTTTAGAAGTAGCTCACAACGAGACCTACTTAATGAGACTATTCCCAAGATCTTTAGGAGGTCAAGCTATGGAGTGGTTCTCGCGTCTTCCACCAGGAATCAAAACTTTTGATGAGCTTGTCAATAAATTCATAACGCACTTCTCTTACAACATAGAACACGAAGTATCTATGCTAGACCTATGCAACACCAAACAAAAGGGTGGTGAGTCTTTCGCAACCTTCTTACAACGATGGAGACAGCTAGCTAGCAAGTGTTCTTACGACATGCCTGAGAAACAACTATTGGAAATGTTTGTCCACAATTTGAATCCTGACCTTAGCTATCAGATTCAGATACAATGCCCTACCTCATTCACCAAAGTCATCGAAATGGGGCTATTCATTGAGAAAGCTATGATCGCTAAAGGGACTCTCAAGCTCTACAAGGACACACCTCCTTCCAATTACACAACGGACAAGTCAAAGTTTTGGACCAAGAACAAGAATGTGGTCAACGATGGAATAGTGGATGCCAAGGCGGCAGCCCCTAAACAACAACCCATCTTCACTCTTAAGGAAGAAGCAAATCACGGTGCACTCAACAAGCCATCCCCTCGGGAATCTAGACCTTGGTTCAATTCAAATCCAAGGAGAAAATTCACGCCGTTAGGAGAATCTCAAGAGTCCGCTCTCAGGAAATTGTTGGCTAACAATGAAATTTCTCTACCGCCAACAAGTGACTATGAGCCCATAGTCAAACCTCCCTATTGGAAGGACACAGACTATTGCGAGTATCACCGAGGAAGGGGGCACACAACCAATAATTGCATCCGTCTTAAGAACGTCATACAAGATATACTGGACCAAAATCAGGGAGGAACACAACAGCATACCTCCAATGAATCTCATGTGGCCTACCGAGATCCTCTCCTAAACCACAACCGGCCATATAACAACAATCACAATGGTGGCCACAACAACACTGGTTACAACCACAACAATGGTAACAATGGCAACAACTCCAATGGTCATAACAATAATGACAACAATCGTAACAGGCCAAACCAGAACAGTGGGTCGAGTAATGCTAACTATGCAAGCGTCCCCTTTGAGTACACCATTAACTGCATTTCTGAGCACATTCCGCAAGTCAACGTCATATCCCCTAACCAACAACCAGGACCTAACGGAACTGGTTGTAGTATACTTACCCGCAGTGGTAGAGTCACGATCAACACCACTCCTCCAAGGTCGTCACCATCTCCGTCCAACCCCCGCCCATATAATGTCATCGACCAGTTGCAAAAGACTCCGGCTCATATCTCTATATTGGAGCTCCTGCGTCTATCTCCTTCTCATAAGGAGATTCTTGAAAAAGCCTTAGTGGAGACTACTGTCCCCACTAACCTCGCCCAAGAAAAGTTTCAAACCATGGTGGGTAACTTGACATCCTCCCCTTCCATATCATTCACAGAACAAGATGACCTTTCCATGTCTCAACCCCACAACACTCCTCTACACATTGTCGCATTCGTACACAGGCACCGCATCAAGAGGGTCCTCATTGATGGGGGTGCTGGTTTGAATATTTGCACTTTGAAGCTAGTCCTTGCATTGGGGTTCTCTGAACAGGCAGTGGATCCACGGAGAAAGATTACCATAAAGGCCTATGACGAGGAGGAACGCACCACAAAGGGCACGGTTGTCCTACCCATTCAAGTGGGACCGGTAATTAAAGATGTGGTGTGCCAAGTCCTTGATCGGGAGCTGGCTTACAACATTCTACTAGGGAGACCATGGATCCATGCCATGAAAGCTGTCCCCTCCACCTACCATCAATGCATAAAATTCCCACACGATGGCAAGCAGGTCACCATACACGGCGACCCCGACCCCTACCAGCATTGCAACTCATTCCAAGCCAAACCAGAATGTGTCATTCCCAACAATCGAGCCCATATCTCCCCCACTCCGCCACAAGACCATACTGCTGAAGCTTCCTCTTCACAGCCCAAACCAATGAAAATCACCATAAAAGAAAATGGCGTGGGGGAATACCAGATTGAGCATAGCCTCAACCTTGCAAAAATGCCCTTGTCTCCTCGCTCCTTTGGCCAGCCCAAACATCAACCCAGGCATTTTCCAAAGCCCTCTGCTCCTCCTACAACTCCCGCAAACCCCTTTGTAAAATGGGGGACCTTATCCGATGAATCAGAGGAGCGAGATCTCTTACAATGGCTCTATGCCGAAGAAGAAAACACATCCCAAGATCCACCCAAACTCCCTACAGAGCTCTATGGGCGAGGTGAAACCATCTTGCATAGGATGGGATATGAAGGACAAGGCCCCATCGGCCTCAGAAAAGAGGGGATCACCGAACCTATACAACCCTCTTCCTCCTCTTCGGCTAGAAACACGACTGGCCTAGGCTACAAAGGTAAAGGTAAAGCCAAAGAAAATGCCTGCCTAGTGGAGACAATTCAAACACTCCAAGGGGATAGTGACGCAGATTCAGATGATTCCAATCAGTATGAATGGGACGAGCTGACAGAACACTCCTACGATGATAAGGAGATTGATACCATCCAAACCCTTAGCCCATATCATGAGAGACAAACGCAACGGGACAGACCACTGGAGTCTGATTTGCCCCTCCCCGAAGTTATGGCTTTCGAGGAAAGTATCGATTCCATCGCGATAAACAACCTGGAAGAAAGTACCATCCAGAACACTACCCCCACCTGTGCTCCTAGTATTTCCATCCACACTATCAACGAATCAGGTCTTTCATCCGACTCCCTTCCCCTTTTACACCCTGAACTTATCGACTGGGACCTGAAAGGGACCCCTCAATTAGATATGTTCCAGAATGATGATGCCTACATTGACTATATGGAACTTCGAGATCACTTACCAAAAGGAGATCATAAAGCCGGCTTCGCTATCGAACTCAATACTGTAGCATACTTTGGGGAGGGTGCCAAGCCTTCTAGTCACAAAAATGTAAAGATCAAAAAGGGATCTGACGGTGAAAACCGCCATGCGGCAGTGTCAGATCATAAAACAGTAAAAAGAAAGGACGTATCGGAAGGTGAAAACCCAACTGTGGCACCTGACGATGGATCGCTTGACACCCTCCCAAGTGACATGTATCAAGAAAGGTCACAGATCGTGGTAGAGCCAACAGAGCCAGTAAACATTGGAAACGAAGAGCAGCCTCAGATAATCCACTTTGCAAAATCTCTCACGCCGCCTGAGAAAACCAAGTTTGTGCCATTCTTTAAAAAGAAGAGAGGCAGCTTTGCTTGGTCATATGCCGACATGCCAGGTTTGGACCCAAACCTGATTCTACATCACTTGCCATTGGATCCAGGGGTGAAGCCCGTAAAGCAAAAACTGAGAAAAATGCATCCCCATATTGCCCTCCTGGTCAAGGAAGAACTCAAGAAATTGTTAGACGTGGGGTTCATCAGGGCCATTGATTACCCCGAATGGATATCAAACATCGTGCCTGTGTCTAAACCAGATGGCAGGGTGCGACTATGCAACGATTTTAGAGACTTAAACAAAGCATGTCGCAAGGATGACTTCCCCTTGCCCAACATCGATATCATAGTCGACCTCACAGCGGGACATACAATGTTGTCACTTATGGATGGATTCTCAGGGTACAACCAGATCAAAATAGCACCAGAGGATCAGCACAAAACCGCTTTCACTTGTCCATGGGGTACCTTTTGCTGGAATGTCATGCCGTTTGGGCTGAAAAATGCAGGTGCTACATACCAGCGGGCCATGACAACTATATTCCACGACATGATGCATGTGACCATGGAAGATTATGTTGACGACATCTTGGCAAAATCACTCACCAGGGACTCACACCTGGACACATTAGAGAAAGTCTTCCAACGGCTGGACCAATTCCAAGTAAAGTTGAACCCGAAGAAATGTGTGTTTGGGGTCACATCAGGCAAACTGCTAGGCTTCATCGTGTCAGCAAACGGCATAGAGGTAGACCCGGCCAAGGTCAAGGCAATCATGGACATGCCTCCGCCCAAAACTCTAACACAGTTGAGATCCTTACAGGGCAAGCTACAGGCCATCCGCAGGTTCATCTCACAGTTGGCCGACAAGTGCCATCCTTTCAGCCACCTTCTACATAAGAACGTTCCATTTAAGTGGGATGAGCAGTGCGAAGAGGCATTCCACAAGCTCAAGGAGTACCTCACGAATCCTCCTATACTCATGCCTCCGATCCAAGGAAAACCTTTGATCCTCTACATATCCGCTACACCTACTGCTCTTGGGGCTCTCCTAGCGCAGCAAGACTATGAGAACAAGGAAAGAGCTGTGTACTATATCAGTCGAACCTTAGTGGGCTACGAGCTACAGTACTCACAGGTGGAACGTTCATGCCTTGCGGTGGTTTTTGCCTCACAAAAACTCTGACACTACATGTTGGCACATCCTGTCAAACTCATTGCCAAGATCGACCCACTAAAATATCTTCTCAGCAAGGCAGCTCTCACAGGACGACTAGCCAAATGGGTTATTCTTCTTAGCGAATATGATATAGAGTATGTGGATAGAAAAGCCATCAAGGGGCAAATCATCGCAGACCAACTCGCTGAGGCACCATTACAGGACACTTCACCAATGCAGTTTGAGTTCCCCGATGAATCTCTATTCACTCTGTCCACATCTCCTTGGAAACTCTACTTCGACGGGTCTTACACCAACCATGGATCAGGGGCAGGTATCTTGTTCATCACTGCCCAAGGCGACACAATTCCAAAGTCCTACAGGTTGTTATTTCCATGCACTAACAACATAGCAGAGTATGAGGCTTTGGTAATTGGTCTCAAGATGGCCACTGAGTGGAAAATCCAGACACTATGGGTCTACGGTGATTCTCAGCTTGTCATAAACCAGGTCAACGACGAGTATCAGACCAAAGATGAGAAGCTCATCCCATACAAGCGAATGGTCGACGATCTCAAAGAACACTTTGGGACCATCTCGTTTGAGCAAATACCCAGGATAGAGAACAAAGCAGCCGACGCAATGGCGACCATAGCCTCTCTTCTTGAGATACCTGAACAGGAGTCACGGTATGAGTTCCTAGTAGAAACAATTCGACAGCCGGCTTATGATCTCCTTGAAACCCATTCCATCTGCCACCTAGTGGGATCTGATTCACCTTGGTACGGTAAGACCTACACTTACCTCAAGGACAATATCCTTCCTTTGGACCTCTCGTCCAACCAAAAACGAACCTTCATCCGACAAGCCTCCCGTTACACCATTATCGCCAATACCCTTTACCGACGTGGTCTGGATGGTACTTTACTCCGTTGTCTAGAACAGGAAGAATCTATTACTGCCTTGCAAGACGTGCACGAAGGGATCTGCGGAACACACTCCAGCGGTCCTTCCTTAGCTAAGAAACTCATGCGTTTGGGTTATTACTGGCCCAATATGGAAATGGATTCATATCAGTTCGTCAAAAAGTGCAGACAGTGCCAGATACATGGGAACCTGATTCATGCACCTGCTCAGGAGTTGAGACCTCTAACGACACCCTGGCCCTTTTGCCAATGGGGACTAGACCTCGTAGGAAAGATTCATCCGCCTTCTTCCAACGGCCATAAATTCATCATAACCGCTACTGAATACTTCACAAAGTGGATTGAAGCCGTTCCCTTATCAACCGTCACAGGAAAACAAATTTCCTCTTTCATTCTGAATTACATTATCTGCCGATATGGCATCCCTTCATCCATCATAACGGATAACGGGAGACCTTTCAAAAATCAAGATGTCCAGGAACTTTGTGAACGGTTCAAGATCCAACATCGCTTCTCCACCCCATATTACCCCCAAGGTAACGGCCAAGCTGAGGCATCAAACAAAACCATTCTGAAACTCTTAAAGAAGACTGTCAATGAAGCCGGTCGCGATTGGCACGTCCAGCTCAATCCCGCTCTGTGGGCCTATCGAACCAGCATATGCACTCCCACAGGTGCTACACCTTACGCCCTCGTCTATGGTTCCGAAGCCATCCTTCCCATTGAGGTCGAACTCCCATCCCTTCGGGTGTCGTTGAAAGGTCTCATATCAGACGAAGAGTACAGAGTCTCCCGACTGCAAGAGTTAGAACTGCTAGAGGAACGGCGCCAGAAAGCTTTTGACCATCTCAAAGCCTATCAACAGATGATGTCAAGAAGCTACAACCACAAGGTTAGACCAAGATGCTTCAAGGTTGGGGACCTAGTTCTAAAAGAGAACCCTCGCAACCAGCAGGACAGAGAAAAGAAAGGTAAGTTCGAGCCTAACTGGCTGGGACCCTATGTAATTGTAGCAGCTTATGGATCGGGGGCATATCAGCTGGCCACATCGGAAGGTGAGTTGTTTGATGATCCAATCAACAGCATGCACCTTCGCAGGTTCTATACCTAAGAGAACCCCAATGCAAGGGGGCACAATAAAATCAAAAAAAATCAAAAAGCTACAAAAAAAAAAAATCAAAAAGCTACAAAAAATAAAAATAAAAATAAAAATAAAAAAATAAAAAAATAAAAAAATAAAAAAATAAAAAAATAAAAAAATAAAAATAAAAATAAAAATAATAGAAAGCATGCAAAAAAAATCGTCCTTTGGTGAAAACCTGGCAAACAGGCGCCTTGGATAGGTATCATGGGGAAAACCTGGCAATCAGGCGTCATGTTACTTTCTAGCTTCTCGTGCAAATAAAAGCAAGTGATGAAAACCTGGTAAACAGGCGTTACTTGTGACAAACCACATTCTCCATCTTTGGGAACCCAATCACCTTGAGCCCTTTCTCTCTCTATTTTCCCCATTCGACCCATATCCATCCCACAATAAACACTTGACAGTTACCTATCATGGCTTGATACTCAGCTTGTGGCCTTGTCAACCAAGGTTTTGTCCCATATCGTCCCCTCGAAGTGAGCCTAGCGTAGTGTCTCTCGTCAATGTCTATGGTCCGAACCCGTGAACTACGTTGCCTCTGCGCCGATCACGTAGGCAAGGCCATTATTCTAATGCGCCCCCGAGGCTTCCATCTCTCCCGAAGTCCCATTTGTCTCCCCCCTTGTCTTCATTCTTGTCGTCTTTCTTCTAGTCCATCCATGGTCCATTAGGGTTCACCCCGAACTACGTTGCCTCTGCGTCGTCACGTAGGCAAGGCCATTTAGCAATGAGCCCCCGAGGCACTAGGTCAGTCCCTTAGGGTCCGTCTTCTAAATAAGGATTGTGCAACCTTCTCATCAAGTAAGCAAATGCAAGCAAACACCCGCGCTTCAAGCAGAAATCTTGACTGTAAAGCATCTTAACCTATCCAATGCAAAGCAAATACCCAAGGTCTTCTAAATGATTTTATGCAAATTAAGGCAAGAAATAAACACATATCAACGCAAACATGCTTTTGTAGACCAGAAACAGGGTTAAGTTACGGAGTCTTGATTTTTGTTGTCATACCCTCCTATGCTACTCAAGGATGCCAAAAGCTAGAGATGCTATGATGGGGGCATGATTACTTTCTTTGTTTGCTATTTGGGGATTAAACTTTAGTAATGTGAAGCCTTGTCTTAGGACGTGATCGGCAAAAGATCACCGAGGACATCAAAGGTCTAACATGAACGGGGGCAATCCTTGCTTGTTGAAACGCAAGAGGTACTCAGGTCATCTAGATTCAATTTTGACTAGATGCTTGTCTTAACTTGCTAAATCACAATCCATGTAAGCGATACTCAGGTCATCTCGGTTCAATTATACCTCGATGCTTGTATTCACTTACAATATTTCAGAAAAATACCAAAAACAAAATGCCCAATGATGAAATAAAGCAATCTCAAAGCAAAGCATCCGTCCTATATCCATGCACCCATCCATACAATCCTCATTATTCAAACTATGCAGAGTAACGATATCAAGAAAATTTCTTACGTCATTCTTTCGCAACCATCCCTCTATCCATCATGTCAATCTTCTGTCGATAAGCGTACATTTGGACATCACAAAAACAAGGCATATAGGAGCATATCACATCACTCGTAGAAACTAGTCCTGCACATGATTAGGTTAGTATAGTACATCATCCAATGCATTAGGTCACATATACATTTGCATCACATACATAGTTACATCACCCCATAGTACTCATGTTACCAATGCATACATTCAAAACATTACATCATATAAGTATCCAATAGCATCTCACATACATATATAGCATCATAGCATAGAAATCATGTTCCATACATATACATTTGCATCATCACAAGAACATCATATTACCTTTGCAGTCATTTGTCACATTAAATCATATAGACATCATATAGCAGCATATCAAAGTATTTCTCATATAAACATCATATAAACCATCTAACTATGCAATAGAACCACATCATGCAATAGAAGTAATCATCTCATAAAACGCAGGCAATAGATACACAAAGCTGCATCATCATCCATACTATCATATACAAGGATGTCCAAATGTACAATATCACCATCTCTCTCAAAATCAAAATGTCATATACAATATACGTCTAAATAGACGGTGATACATGTCACAAAAAGTACAAAATCTGGTCTCTGACTACCCCTGCGGCTGTGAGCCACCACTGCCGGCTCCTGACTGCTGAGGTCCCATGACAGATGCCCCTGACTGGGATGGACCTGCTCTGTGAGCCACCCCAGACTGAGTCCTGAAACTACCTGCCCTCTGGCTCGCCGACACAGCACCATGATATAGGCCTCGGTAGTACTGTACCTGCTGCTGTGCTCTGGCTAAGTCTGTCTGTGCCTGTGCCAACTACGTCTGCAACTGGCCTACCTGTGCCTGTGCCTGCTGCACCTGCCCAACCAAAAAGGTACTCGCTGCATCTGTGCCCATGGTAGCTACTGCTGTGTCCCTCTCTACTCGGATCAAACGTACCCGGGCATCTGCCATGTCTCGCTCGCGAGTCAACCCAGCAATCACTGCTGCGTCTGTATCTCGCATCCTCTCCACTCTCCTCAGCTGTGCCTGCAGCTCCCGCACCTGTCCTCTCAGGCTGGCTATGGTCCTCTCCTGAGCCTTACCCTGCACCGGCCCCTGTGCTGCCTCTGCCTGTCCTAGCCCCTGCTGCTGGGGCACCTGCTGCTGTGGTACCTGCTGGGGTGGTGGCATCTGTGCCTGCTGCTGTCCCTCCCCCTGTCCTGGCACTGCCTGCCCAGCCCTGTCTATCCTCCTCCGCTGCCTCGGCCTCTCTGCAGCTCGGCCACCGCGTCCTCGTCCTCCTCTAGCGGCCCTCCGCCCTGGACCAGCCTCTCCCTCCTCCTCTGAGTCCGCCTCGTCGATACGAGGCACCAGCATACCAGGTCCGGAATATCTCAGAAATGGATGTGCAGTAATCCAGTCCTCATACTCCTGTGTAACCCCAGCATCTGCAATCTCTCGCCTCATATCCCAGGCTACATAGGGCAACTGCCGGAACTCTGCCAGAGCCTCCTCGTAAGAAGCCATCGGCCCCCATCGGACCCTCTCTGCATGTGTCCGTGCGAACATGGCCTGTCCCTGCGGCATGCCCTGTCTCCTGCCGAACTGTCTCAGTACTCGGCCCACCGTCTGCCTCTCCAAGATGTGCCGTGTCCGGCCAATCAACCACCTGGTCTGGAAGCAGAAAGGCAGCTCATCTGCCTCATCGTCCCAAGGCTCGCAGTCTAGATATGGTCGCCAGACGACCACATCTATCCCATCCAATGTATGCCTCCAATAGTCTAGCTTCCCCAGCCTGTGCTGGGAAATCACTCCTGCGTAGCCATAGCTGTACGGCTCTCCCCTCTGCCTAGCAAAAACACATATCGGCCTGGTCACCGCTATGTGCTCCCACAGCCAAAACTGTAACAGCAGCACCCCAGCCGATAGACTCGTGCTGCAGTGGTACACCACCTGATGCATGTCGTGGTATAGGTGAGCTAGCACGCAAGGTCCCCACGCGTATCGAGTGCCCTCAGTCACCATCCGCTCCATAATCCTGCCCCATCCAATGGGGAACCCGTGCGATCTCCTGTCAGGGCATACAACGCCCGCAATCAGTCCAGCCACGATCCCAGGGAAGTAGTCGTAGCAGTCATAGATATCCTGCCAAGGGATGACCTGTCCCGCCAGCTCGGGATCGTCGAATACTCGCTGACACTCGGCGAGTCCCGCGTCCCGCTGTGCGTCGTACTCCACCAACTCGCCTACCACGGGCAAATGCAGTATCCTATAGACGTCCTCCAACGTCACGGTCATCTCTCCAGTAGGGAAGTGGAAGGTCCCGTCCTCGCTGTGGAATCTCTCCACGGCAGCTGTCAGCAGTCCTCGGTTCGCCCGCACCTCGGGCATGAAGCAAACGTAATCTAGGCCCATGGCACCAAGCGCCACTCTATCAGCCTCCGTCAACATATGTCTCTGTAGTAGAGGCATAGGGAACGTCTCCCTCGACTGCAGTGTCTCTCGTATCTCCTCCTGCAAGCACGCAAAGCAAGGCGTCAGTCTCAAACCGCATATACCATACTCAACATATCTATTGGACTATATCAACTAAACTTAGCATTTCAAATTGATCAAAACAGCACACTACATCTCTTGACTAGATTCCTGCAATCTCGGAGATAGCTCATCGATTCCTGCGTCAAACAGGACGCTAATCGAATCAGTTTGGCTAAGTAATTTGCCATCCCAAGCAAATGCGCCACTACAGGTGGTAAATGCGCCATTTCTGGTATATGCGCCGCAACAATCGACGTATGCGCCGCACAAATACATATGCGCCGCTACATGCCACATGTGCGCCGTTCTAACGCATGCGCCGCATAAAGCAACATATGCGCCGCTAAATTACAGATGCGCCGCAATAAGTCACATATGCGCAACTTCGGCAAATGTGCTGCTACATTTCACGCATGCGCGGCGAAAATACAAAAGCGCCGCTAAATTACGAAAGCGCCGCCAAAACGAACACATGCGCAGCTTTCACGCATGCGCCGCCGAAACAGGCATATGCGCCGCGAAATCACAAAAGCGCAGCCTCGCGAGGCATATGCGCCGTTCTGCGTTTCGGCGCATTCATTTCACCTATTTTCTATGAGCATTTATGACACCTAAACTCGACCCTAGGAGAATTTTTTCGAAGCACATACCGGGGGTCCTGCCTCTGCTGGCCGCCCGAATCGTCGGACTCGCTCGAATCGATGCTCCTCGCGTGGAATGTCTGCTGCTCTGGCCGCCATGCTGCTCTAGGTTTGCTCTGAGCTCTCCTTCTCCAATCCAGATCAAACAAGTGTGCAAATGACTATTCTTGTGGACCCAGCTCCTATTTATAGCCTCCAAAACCCTAATTCTGGCTAGGTGATGACTGTGACTACTTCCCGTGTCCGTTTTTCCTCCCGTTTTCTTCCCGCGTCCCTGACCGCGTCCCTTTTCCTCCAACCTATCCTAACCCCTTCCTCGTCGTGAGATCGTCCGTCTCCAAAACTTTCGCCGTTTTTCCCGTCCAATCTCCCGAGGGGGCATCCTATCGTCATTTAACCTACACCAGGGGCAAACTGGGGCATGTATCATCATTCAGACTATCAATTTCTTTGAAGCAACGCTGTAAACTGCATTGCATCAAAGAGGGGCAAAATGTATACGCCTAAAAATGACACAAATCATCCTAAATAAATATTCTAAATATTTATTCCATTCTTCTATTAATTAAATAAATATTCCGGATTTATTTAATCGATTCACTGTTCCATAATTAAATAAATTCTATTTATTTAATTAAAATTCTTCCATTTGTCCTTCACAATTAAATAATCATAAATTATTTAATTAATCCTATTTCCTCTATCCTAAAGTTCTAAATTCAAAATTCCACATCACCTTTACACCTCACCTTTTCCACCTCACCTTGTCCACCTCATCAGGTTGCACATGTAATTAAATATATTTAATATTTAATTATCTTATTTTCCCTCACCCACATGGCCTATTTCTTCTCCAATCAGAGGTCAGTTAACCAATCAATCAAGTCTGTTAACTAACCTGTCAGTTGAGTCAAATCCTCAATCAACTCAGTCAGTTCCACAATCCACTCTTCTAACTGATCAATCAATTCTGTTAACAAACCAGTCAAGGGAGTTAACTCTCCAATCAGTTTTGTCACATCCCACCTTTCATGATGGAGCTGGGACACTTGGCACGTTTCCACTGGTTGCACATTCCTCAACCATCCTCAACCGTTGATCTTCATATCTTCTCTCAACCGTTGATTCCTATTCCTCCAGGTCTATAAATGAAGCTTCATCCCTTCATTCTAATCATCCAGGCTTTTGACATCGTTACTCTGCAGAAATATCACTAGCGCGCCTTTGGCACCCATTTGTCATCTACAAGCTTGAGATCACCATTGTTGCATTGGAGCTCACCTTCATTGCATATCACACTACAGCCGTTCACCATCGACTTCCTCCAACAGCTTTTAAAAGATTGCACTCTCTGAGGGCTCATCTCATCTGCGAAAGGACGATTCGTGATAGGCGAACAACAGAAGTTTCGAAACGGAAGAGGTTTGCTGTGTTTGTTCATTGCTTTGTTTACTTGAATCTTCTTTGTTTCTCTATTCTGTTGATGTTTGGGTCATCTGTTATTCATTTGATTGATGCACTATTTTACCCTCACACAAAGCATTTGGATCAAGTACCAGAAAGTTATTGCTATCAAAAGATTGACTATTTTCTCATAATAGAGCATCCTGACAGTCTCAGACAACCAGCTAAAGGAGAAGACTTGCGGAGCATTCCTTGACTTATGGAGCTTGATGACACATCATTCAATGATCTTTAGTTTGTGGCCGACCTTTCCTGAGATCCGTACATCATTCCATTTATTTGCAGAGGAATTCTACATGATTAGGTCTGACCTATCTGTGTACACATGTTACAACTCTTCATTGGAGTTTGTGATCTTCTTTGGCTGACGCGGAGGAATCTTATGATCCGGAGATGATATATATTGATGTAATAGATCCTTAGGAAAGAAGTTCATGATAATAGTGATAGATGATAGTTTAGATTTGGTGAGAAGGGGCTTCAAAGCTATATCTTGTGCTTATTCTAATAGTTTGTAATCAGGCTTGTGAGCCCTAATTGTAAGCCCGCATGTTGTCGACCGATCTGTATTTGAATTCTATGATATACTGAATGACTGAATCTACATTTGTTCTATGTCTTTGAGTTATTTCCATTGTGTTTACTCTTGCTGCACGGTCTGGACAATTCATTCTATGAACCCTCCTACCATGACTGCACCACTTTACAATGACTGTATTGACCTTATACTAGTTTAGCAGGCCTTCTTTTGCAAGGTGCTCATAATGAACATGTAGATCTCACACATTCCTATAAGGTACATGGGATTCCCTTATCATATAGACTTCATAATGTTGGTGCAAGGCTTGGTGAAGAGATCCCAGCAAGTGGGTTTATGCACACTATCTTCACAACCTTTATGAGATCATGTTGACTATCCCATACTCAAATCTCAGTGTCTTCTCATGTCTGCCAACTTTTTGATAGTCCATACTGTTGTTTGCAACTTTCTAGTGCAGGTCTCTATTAAGAATGAAACAATCATATCATGTAAACCTCATAGTTGAAAATGGATAGAGAGATGTAAAGGTGGGTTTGGACTGTCACCTTTCCTTAGACCTCTATATTCTTGAACTCACAGTCTTGAGTCACTGTCTCTCTTGTGCAATGTATCTCAATCTATTCTTCATTTTTCCCTATATGCATTTGATGTAGTTTAAAATCCCTCTATATTCTTATTTTTATAGTCTCAGATATTTCTTATGAATGAAAATATTCTTTAATTCAAACATTTGTGTGACAGTGTAAATTTTTGCATGATAGTGTAGACTTTCTACAAGACATTGTAAAGCTCAAACATGATACCCTAGATTGTTGGTAAAAAGGCTCTAAATAATTTTTCATGATGGACCTCTGTTTACTGTTATCATTGTCTCTTTGTAACCTAACCAAAAACTATGTCTAAAGAGATCCTCTATTAGGATTTTATATGTGATTTTGGTTCTTTGTCATGTATATCTCTAGATATGAGGTTTTCAACAAAGGTTAACCATGCTTAAATCTACTTTCAAGATCAGGCAACACCTCTGTTCACTCTGTCCACCATCATTCTTCTTGACACTCTTCATTCTCTATCTTCTTGACCTCATATCTGCAAGCCTGCCTAGAAACTCTACCTTTTTGCAATGTATATTAGTCTCTATTCCTTTGTAGTTGTCTCCTACACATTATCATGCAACCATGGAAACCTCTCTTTGACTTGAATATGCTTTGTAAACCTTGGTCTCCCCAAACTCTAGATAGTTGGAGTGAATGATCTTGAGAGGTCCCTGATAGAGATCAAGAGTATCACTGCATTCTACAGGCCTATTTGATAGTCTACAAGACCATACAGAGTTTGAAGATATTTGGAGGTTTAAAACATACATAGATAGGCTTGATGAGAGTCTAGAGAAGTGTGACCAACCAAAAAGTAAAAATGGTAAAGATTTAGACCTCGGGATTAAAACAAAGAAAGATCACAGTGAAATTGCATTTGCTTGAGAGTTTCTAGAGCATTTTCAAAAAATCCAATTTGTGTGTATCCTGCAATCATTGCAGTCCATGAGACCGCATTTTTTTGAGGCATTCTACCAAATAGTTCATGTACCTTGTCCATGGTTCCACATTTTGCATACATGTCTACCAGGGTAGTTGCAACTACAGCAAATGACAAAATTCCTCTATCCTTCATGCTTTGATGGATGTCCATACCCTATTCCAAAGCTCCCATTTTGGCACAAGCAGGGAGGATGCTGGCAAAGGTTGTGGAGTCTGGCTTTACACCTGCCAATTTGATTTGCTTGAAAGTTTTTAATTTCTTCTCAAAAAGTTCAATTTGTGCATATCTTGCAATCATTGCAGTCCATGAGACCACATTTCTTTGAGGCATTTGGTCAAACAGTTCATGTGCTTTGTCTATGTTTCCACATTTTGCATACATGTCTAAAAGGGGAGTTGCCAGTACAACATATTGCAAGCCTATTTTTAAGATTGCTTCATTTAGCATCACCAATCATCTCCTCAAGAACATTGTCCCTATTTAAAATGATGGAAACAGTTTACATCTATCACAACAATTTCTCTTGTAACAAACTTGGAGATAAATTTTGTAGTGTGGCAATCGACACATACTTGAAAGTTCTTACAACTCTAGAAGTTGTTCTAGGGGTGTGTTTAACAAGACAAATGCAACTGCCAACTTTTCACTATGGTGGTAGAGATAATTATTTTTCCTCCTCTTCCACATCATTTAGTAAATGTCCTGAATCTAGAAAATACCCTCCTGCCTTCATCTCCCAAGATAATTTCTCCAACTTTGCATAGATTCCATGTCTGTGGATGTGATATGTCTCCCACACAAAAAGAAATTACCATTTTATGGCCTTCAATCCAACTACATCTAGGAATCTTTTTAACTCCTCTATATTTCATCAATCTTCTAAACATTTGAACCTCACCCCACCTGCCCACTTCTGCATGGATGTCTGAGAAAAGAGCATAGGTCGCAGCATTTTTAGGATCCAAATAAAAAAGTAGGTTCACTATAAATACTCCTAACACTACATTCATATGTGATCTACAGGCACCAAGAAAACACATCCACACAACCACAACAGATTTAAATGGCATCATAATGATATAGTTTAGAGTGTCCTCAAGATAGCCAGCAAAAGGTCAACCATGCACACATAATGATCAATTGTAGGTGTAATGCAATAAGGGTTACTAATCTGATTGAAGTATGTTCAACCCTCATCCACTAAACCTACATGGCTGGATGCACATAGAACACAAGAAAAGTTTACAATGTTAGGATATGTTCTAGAGTGCTTCATTAATTCAAATATTTTGAGGGCATCCATGCAAAATCTATTTTATGCATATCCTGTAATCATTGCATTCTAAGAGATGACATCTCTTTGAGCCATTCCATCAAACAGTTCATGTGCCTTATCTATACTTCCACATTTTGCATACATGTTTAGCAGAGAATTTCCAACTATAATATCTAAAAAAACTCCCCCTTCCATTATGTTATGATGGATGTCCATACCCTATTCCAAAGCTCCTATTTTGGCACAGGTAGGGAGGATGCTGGCAAAGGTTGTCGAATTTGGATTTACACCTACTAATTACATTTGCTTGAAAGTTTCTAAAGCCTTTTCCAAAAATTCATTTTGTGCATATCCTGCAATCATTGCATTCCATGAGATGACATCTCTTTGAAGCATTCTACCGGATAGTTCACATCCCTTGTCAATGCTTCCACATTTTGCATACATGTCTACCAGGGTAGTTGAAACTACAATATTTGACAAAATTCCTCTATTCATTACTTTTTGATGGATGTCCATACCTTGTTCCAATGATCCCATTTTGGTACAGGTAGCAAGGGTGCTGGAAAAGGTTGTGGAATTTGGCTTTACACCTCCCAATTGCATTTTCTTGAAAGTTTGTAAAGTCTTTCCAACAAATCCATTTTGTGCATATCCAGCAATAATTGTTCTTCCCACATCCCCGTGCACACACAAAAGTTCCTTTGCGAGGATGTGGGGAGAGCCTACCATCCTGCACCCTCATGCCCTGGCTCCTTGTGGGGCTACGAGGGAGCTTGGATTGCGTAGAGATAAGTAGGTGAGGCAACAATCACACCAAATGAAATACCCAATAGATGTCTTCCCTGAATTTCTAAGCAGGTTCATCCTGTATGGCTGCATTACTTACACCTCTCTTCATTCTTCTTTCCTCCTTTATATTGTAGTCGATCAGAAGGCTAACAATATGAACACACTACCATTCAAATCATTGTACATACCATGAAAGTTTCATGCCGCCTTCTCAATCATATGAGGTCTCTCTAAGTGGTTAAAAGATTCTTTTTATCATAATATGGATCTTTGTTTTCACTATCAGTCATTCATAATTGCACAGAGCAAGAACAGTTTTGACCCACAAACCTGCAGTGATGCATGGAAGGTGCCGACGGTAGAGCAGAAGTTACCCTGCCACCCCACGATGGTGACTGGAGAGGCTGGTGGGTGTGCGAGTCATATTGCCACCTTGCAACAACTTGTGAGATGGCTTGTGGGTGTGCCGGTCATACCGCCACCCCGCGACAGCCCGTGAAATGGATTACGGGTGTGCGGGTCATACCGCCACCCTGCGACAGCCCATGAGATGGCTTGCAGGTGTGCAGGTCATACCGCCACCCCGCGATAGCTTGTGAGATGGCTTGCAGGTGTGCAGGTCATACCGCCATACCGCCACCTTGTTCCAAAGCTCCCATTTTGGCATAGGTAGGGAGTACGCTGGCAAAGGTTGTCAAATTTGGCTTTACACCTACTAATTGCATTTTATTGAAAGTTTCTAAAGCCTTTTCAACAAATCCATTTTGTGCATATCCTGCAACCATTGCATTCCATGAGATGACATCTCTTTGAGGCATTCTGCCAAACAGTTCACATACCTTGTCAATGCTTCCACATTTTGCATACATGTCTACCAGGGTAGTTGAAACTGCAACATTTGACAAAATTCCTCTATCCATTACTTTTTGATGGATGTCCATACCTTGTTCTAATGCTCCCATTTTGGCGCAGGCAGGAAGGATGCTGACAAAGGTTGTGGAATTTGGCTTTACACCTGCCAATTGCATTTGCTTGAAAGTTTGTAAAGCCTTTCCAACAAATCCATTTTGTGCATATCTGGCAATAATTGCAGTCCAAGAGATGACATCTCTTTGAGGCATTATGTCCAACTATAATATCTGACAAAAATCCCCTATCCATTAATGCTTTGATGGATGCCCATTCCCTATTCCAAATCTTTCATTTTGGAACAGGTAGGGAGGATGCTGGAAAAGGTTGTGCAGTCTGGCTTTACACTTGTCAATTGCATTTGCTTGAAAGTTTCTAGAGATTTTTCAAAAAATCCAATTTGTGTGTATCCTGTAATCATTGCAATCCATGAGACCATATTTTTTTGAGGCATTCTATCAAACAATTCATGTGCCTTGCCCATGGTTCCACATTTTGCATACATGTCTACCAGGGCAGTTGCAACTACAACATCTAACAAAATTCCTCTATCCTTCATGCTTTGATGGATGTCCATACCTTGTTCCAAAGCTCCCATTTTGGCACAGGCAGGGAGGATGATGGTAAAGGTTGTGGAGTCTAGATTAACACCTGCCAATTGCATTTGCTTGAAAGTTTCTAAAGTCTTCTCAAAAAGTTCAATTTGTCCATATCCTGCAATCATTGCAGTCCATGAGACCACGTTTCTTTGAGACATTTTGTCAAATAGTTCACGTGCTTTGTCTATGTTTCCACATTTTGCATTCATGTCTATCAGGGCAATTGCCACTACAACATCTGACAAAATTTCTCTATCCTTTATGGTTTGATGGAAGAAATCATAAGCATTGTATTGATATCTTGTGGACTTTTGTATTTATACCTCTATTTTCTTACAATTGTATGATGCTATTTACTGCAGATATGATTCTGTCTGTGATGATATGCACATTTCTGGCAAATTACATATATATCATTCACATTTATCATATCCATCTTGTTTCTAATTCTTATGATATAGGTGTGACTACATTATCCATGCTTGAAAACCCTAAGAACAGTATTCAACCTGACTTTTACACAAATAAGGTGTCAGATCTCCTTGCCAAGAAATCTGCAAATGTATAGGCATAGAAGCAGTAAGGTATTTGAGCTGGCTCATTCTTTTTTGTAAATTCTACTGTCAAATGTCATGTTTCTCACCACTATTTGCATATAATTAAATAAAGATTAATTGGTAGCACCTCTTGTGCTTTTACAATTGTAATTTTTTGAATGCACAAGCAGAAATCAAGAATTCCAACATGGTTATATTACTAGAAGACTAAGTGTTGTGACCTAAGCCATGACAATCCACACTCTCACTTTGGTTAGGTAGGTATACTTGCACAAACTGACACTAGACAACATATTGCTAGCACAAACTTCATGGCACCAAACTCAAACCTCAATGGCAACACTCTAGGCCATTGGCACTCTTCCATTCAACAACTCAGTCGGCCAGCTACTAGATTGGTGTTACCTAAGTTTATACACAATGTAGAAGACTATGAATGGACTATGAAACCCTAAAAAGCATTAAGGAAGCACTACAATCTTGGACAGGGTCATCACTGTATTCCAAGGCTATATGAGGAGAGTTTCTCTATCATCAGGAGATCTACAAATGGACAAAGGTGGTGACATGGTTATTAAACTCTACCAATGAAGTTGTCAAGAGTAAAGAACTCTACCAATAGTTTAGGGTCTGCATAGTGAACCTAGAGGTATCTCATGCTTTTTAACTTTTTGTTGTGGTGACAGCCATGGAGCTTGCATTGTCTTTGGAAAAGATCAATAATGAAAAGATTCTCAGATTACATAGTGTAAGAGGAATTTTAAGATCACATGAGCTTAGTTTATTTCATGTTGAGTGTTGGTTTCTTGGTGTTATTTAAAGTTTATCTTATTTTTTAAATTTGTTATTTATCTTCCATTTCTACATTGAATTGGATGGTTTGGATTGCAGGTTGTTGAATAGTGTAATGATGCACAAATGACAGATTTCATAGAGGGTAACTTCCTTGCGAAATAGGTAATCTAATCTATCATGAATTGATTGTATAATTTAAAGGTGGTTTCTACCAATGGTTGTGTTTCTTGTTTTATAATGCATTTAATGGTATCTATTTGTTTGTTTGCTTTATACGTGGAGGATATTAAAAAAGTTTATGAATATGTTGCTCAATTGAGAAGAATTGGAAAAGGGCACGGTAAGGGAGTAACTCAACATTTTTGAGGACATTACTATTATGACACACTTCCTAACCTATGATTTATCCATTTTGTATATCATCTAAAAAATTGGAATTCCTTGAGAATTAAGCTACTAAAGAGGTTTCTTGAATATTGGTTTGGGAGATCCTTACAAAAATGCACTTCACTAACAATGGGAGTACAATGACTACCCCAGAAAGAACCTGTAACTAGTCTTAATACATGTTCCATTCTATTCATTTAATTTGGCATTCCTAGTACAAGCTATGAAAATTCTTAGAACATGAATGCTAAAGTGCATTATTTTTTAATTGATTTATCTTTCTACTGTGTTTGGACTTACTTTTGTAAACTTGCAATATACAATGTCCTTTTATTCTTTCTGAATTGAGACTAATAGTAATTTTATTGGTTGTATTGAGGCACAACTTCATTCATGGTGGAAAAGGCAGCACCCTGTTGCTCATATCATATGACACATTGCATATAAGGGAGGAAAGATTCTAGGGTTATTGTTGGTTGCATTGAAGGAGAGAGCTTCATAAATGGGACATGATCAACACTCAGTCATGAAGACTCAAGGAGCATAAATGAGAGAGCTTAATATATGAGATGTCATGAAGATAGTCATGAAGACTCAAGGAGCATAAATGACAGCGAGCAAGAGATAAAGTACACAGTTCATGCCATAGACAAAGTGAGATGAGTCTTAAGCTACTGTGATCAAGGGTGGTGTGTTAGTTTTTGAGAAAGGAAGGGCAGTTGGCAATGCACAAAGATCAATGAGGAAGATTACAGTCATAAGGTGATGATGTTAGCATTTCATCAAGACTTTGGAAGCAACCAGTAGACAAATTTATAGAAGTCTTAAATAGAAAAAAGGATAGCCACTAATAATACTATTATTGCAAGGCATATATTCTACATGGTAGTATAGTTGTAGGAATATGACAGTTTCATAAACCTATGACAGTCTACAAATGAAAGTCTAAATTCTGTGTACTTATGGGTGACTGTTCTATAACAGAGAGATAATGAGTGCACAGAGGTAAGATGTTCATAGTGAGTGGCAATGGTCAATGGTTCCCAGGGATACATGCATAGTAAGAATGGTTTTAGTGGCATGAGCAAAGGAACAGAGGACTGCAGTGTTAGCATTATAAGGCAAGTATATGAAAGTTGCAGGGCAATCGTCTAGAAAGCAAGTATATACAGTTCAATCACCACAATGAGTGAAGACCAAGGACACTAAATATGACTGCCTACCAAGTGTCCAATGTAATAGAGGTAGGTTAAGTGAACGATTTAAACTCATAAAGAGGCTTTTGAAGATGTATTGAAGGAAGAATCTGATTCCATGCCCTAAGAGGACTTGATATCTTCAAACTCAATAAAAAACATGTCCCATAAGTAGTGCTGATGACAGTACAAGACACAAGAATACAGTGATGTTTCATTAAGGAAGTCTGATCTAGTCCATGTTTCACATTATGATCCTATCATAGACCTGACTACATATGATAGTGCATTTCCTTTGGTTATGTCAATAAGGAGAAGTGCTAGACTGATGGGGTGGATTAGATGACTTGTGGTAGCAGTTAGGCTAGTTGAGAATCAGTTACTGAAAGTTCACTTTTTGGCAAAGCATTGTAAACTTGGAGAAGTTTCTTTCTTGTCATTTATGTGCATTGTAACTCAGATTTTCAGTCTTGTGACTAAAAATAAACATTGTAATACTCTATTTCTAAGCATTTTTCAAGCAAGATAGATATTTCAGACTTGTGCAAGCTATAAGAACACCTTTCTTTTAATAAAGTTCAGCAATTTTGCCTTCTCAATGGCTGTCTTATTGTGTGCAATTGATGATTGATGTGTATTTCTATGTTTTATGTTTAAATCCTCAAATATCAATCAATTAAAATGACTAAATATACTACTAATTAACGTTAATTAATAATTAAATTGACTAAATATACTACCAATTGACAGAAATTAGTGAACAATGAATAAAAATGACTAAATATACTACCAAATTGATCAAAATGATGATTAAAATTAATGACTAAATACACTACCAATGGATAGAAATCAGTGAATAAAAATAACTAAATAAGTGACCAATTAACAACAATCAATGACTAAATATATCAGTGAATAAAAAAGGACTAAATAAGTGACTAGATTACAACAATTAATGACTAAATCCATGACTAAATATTCTACCAAATCGATCAATCAAAACAACCAATAAATGACTAAAAATGGTTTAGTCATCAATTTGGTCGCGTTATAAATGACTGGTAATAAACTACTAATGGTCACGTGATCATGTTTGGTCATTTATATGCAGTTTTTAGTAGTTTTTTTAGTCATATATTGTTGTTTCTGTACTAGTGAATCACACACACATATATATAAACATACAATTTATAAAATGAACATATGAACAAAGTGGAGAGACACAATACCTCAAGTGGCCGGCTTGAGTGACTATGATCCCACAAGATCTAGCTAAATCTCTACTGAATCTTTGCAGTCATTAACAGAACTCAAAACACCTATTCCTTTATTAAATGTTAAACTAACAATGATACAACAAAATCTAATACTATATCTTTGTCCAATTTGTATGAAGCAAAATCTAATCTAGCTAACCGAGATCAACATTGTCTATATGAATAAAGTTATTGAACAATAAATGCCATAACTATCCATTATCCCACAACATAGGAAAAGGACTTTATTATAGAGAACTAGAAATAGGAAACTAATTAACATGAAGGTGGTATAGATAGTACAGTCCTACTGCAACTCTATCTCTCCAATATCCATGAAGAATAATCAATGACTTAGAAACAAAACATAGAACACAATCTAGATTCCTTCATAATTTAAAATTGCATCATTTGTTGAAGGATAACCATTATAGAGTCATGGATGACTCATCCTAGTCAATTCAGGATCTTCTTCCTTTGGCTGCAGGTGCCTATATCATCTTATGTGGATTTAGCATCTCCTTCGGCTACGGGTTGTCCAATGTTCTTCATGATATGAAGCCACGCTTTTGTTGCATGAGGAGTTAGTACACCACATAGTATTTATGCATCACTATCACTAAAATCAACATAAAGTACTAACATATTTCATGAACAATCAACCATTCACACATCATTAATTAACAACATATTATATACCATCTTCATGCTTCAGTGTCTTAAGGATAATCATAGACATAATTAATATATATGTAAGTCTAGAAATGTCTTTGGGAAATAGGTAATTAAAGCAATAAAAACAAGATAAATCATGGTCTCATCACCACCCCCAACTAATGATGTTGTTGATCCTCCAACAACCAAGGCCTTAGATTGTATTGTAGAGAAATCTCTCTGTAGTCTATAGGTTCCTCTACCCCTCTTTCCTGTTTGAGGTAGAAGACATTCTTTTCTACCAATCTGTCCCACCTAGCTTGTTCTGCAGCCTGATTAGTCCTCTGCCCCATCCAGTGTGGAATAGGATAAAGCAGTAAAGAAGGATGGAAGACTAGTGGTAACCATGTCATCCCATGCTCATTAGCTGACTGTATATATCTCTTTACTCTATTGATTGCTGCTAAGAGGTTAAATACTGAGTGAGGCTCCTTTCTCTGTAGTGTCGGTGCCAATTCCTTCCATCTACCTTGTGAAAAAATGAGAGCTTCCTTACTAATCTTTTCTACCAATTCCTTAAATTTCTAATAGTCCATGGCTCTACATTCCAATAGTTTACTTTATACCTCTTGATGTTTAATCAGGGTCACCCATTCATCCACTATCTTCAAGGGGATTTGGAGATTCTACCCTCAATTTGAGAGGAAGTGACTTCTCTCTTTCATTATACTGCTGCAGTAACTCTCCCCTCCTGTGCTCATTTTGAATGAATGAAGCTAAGGCCTTCAATTACACATCCTTGATTACAACTAGGGGATTCCAGTCAGTGTCATAAGGAATGGCAAGTTCATGTAGGTAGAATTCACATAGTTGGTTTTGCATTTCAGGGGTAGCTCTTTGGTAAGTTGTTAGAAATAAGGCAGGTGTAAAAAGGGAGACAGGGGCATCACTGTAGATTTGGCTAAACTAGAAGCTCAGATACTGCTCCTACAGATAGAGGGCATAAACACTAACAGGTGGCCTACATCTCATCAACTTAATAGTCATGTCTACCATTCTATCTATTTTGAATTTCAACCTCTTTATTTCTGCATTCTTCATCTCAAATTCCTTAATATGTTTCTCCTTCATTTCACCTTGTTTCTTTACTAATTTATCTGTTTCATTCCATAATTCTAAGGTGACTGAAAATAAGGTAACTAGAGCAGGTTCTATAGACTACTCTTCTAGATGCACAGGCTCTTGATTCCTTCTATTTATCTCAATGATGGCCAATTGGGCCAATTGTTCAAGTCTCAATCCCTATTTCTGGAAGAATTACAAATGATCTTCTAACTTCTTAACCCAGTCATTTAATCCAGTTTCTTTCTGTTGATAATCCCTCTATTTCTTCTGCAACTCTGCAATTTTCTGTATTGCCAGCTGTAACTCATCTTTCTCACCCTTTGTTGTGTCTTTAGAGTCTAACAATAACTCTTCTTCCTAAGGTTCATCTTGAGGGGTTGAGAAATCTGGTTCTTCAATTTCAGAGGGAGGTTTATGACTTTTTCTAGCTATCCATATATCTTCCTCCTCAGACTCTTCATTAGACTCCTGAACAAGTGTATAACCCAAATTTTTCTGCTCTCTGTCAACAAACATGTGCTCCCTCACGGAGTCTGTATCAATATCAACTACATTCCTCTTTTCAAGTTCTCCTGAAAGTTCTTTTTCCTTCAGGTGACTTGAACACCTACATGATTGAGTAGGGGTTCCTTGTTTCTTCTTAACTCTGGAAGAGGATGATTTCCTTTTCTTGGTGGCTTTTGAAACAGAATGGGTTTCATAGGTAGTTTCAAGTGTTGCGGGTGGTAAGCTAGAATCTTCAGGCTGCAATTTTCATTTTAGCTTTTTCTTTTTGTGGCTAGAAGTCCGTGAGGATACATGTTCTGACAATGGGGTTGAAATTGGTGATACTACGGGTGCAAGAGAACTAGCAGGTTTTTCAATAAGTTCAGCAGAGCTTGGAGCTCGCTGCTCCTCAACAGTTGCATGGCAACGGGTAGATGAAGCTTCTGGGTGAGAAGAAGTTGCAGACGCTTCCTCTTCTTCCCTTGTTTGTAAATTTTCTACTTGTGCCTCTTCTTCTCTATCCAGTTCAACACGCACCAACCCCTCATTAACATGATTAACTTCAAGAAATCTTTCCCAGGAAAATTTAGGGTACTTGATAGACAGACTTGTCTTTACTAATAGGACAATCAAACCATGATGGTACAATGAAGACTGACAACTTTTCCTTCTATATTCAGTAGACATCCTTTTTAACAAATTGAATAGAAAATTTAGGGCATTCACTACCCTTCCATGACAAAGATGGCTCAGAAGTTTAAAATGCACAGTATAAAGTAAAGACTTCCTCCCATCACAAGTAAGGTATTTAATAATCCAGGTAGCTACAAAGGCCCAAAACTAGGGTAAAGAAAGTCATTTGGTACCTTGAGATGTTGATTCCAACCTTTCTCCTAGTCATATGAACTTGGCCCTTGTAGAAATGGCGTCTGCTCTTACAAGAAATTCCTCTCCAACTGCTCGTAGCCCTGTAACTTCATCTATAGTTGTTACAGTCACGTCAACCATTAAACCTTTCATTGTAGATTCCTCATTATGGAATGTATCTACAAACTACTGAGTAATGTCCTCATTATATTTTTTTATCCTAAGAAAATATTGCAACCTTCCTGCCTATTGAAAAATCAGCAAGCAATCCATGTCAGCTAATAGTGCTAAGTGAATAGTAGGATCTCTTCTAATCGGATCACCACCTATTGTGATATCTCAAGAAAAAATCAATCTCCTATTCTCAATCCTTTGTTTTCTATCCAATGCTACTCACCAGGACCTTATTACCTATTTCTTTTGTCATTTGTTTGATATGTTTAGCTTGTATGTTATGCGGCGGATGGTAATAATTATGGAGTAATGGAATTTGAAGTTTGAATGTACATATAATAATTCAGAATCCCCCCCAACTAAAACTTCATTTGTCCTCAAATGAGAAGATAGGTAATGGTACAGAGGAATGGGTTCAAAGCATGTCGAATTTATATAATATGGAAAATTAATTATATGCAAATAAAGAAAGTCATGAAATAAGTAGAAATAAATGTTAATTAAAGTAATGAGCTAGATGAATACCATTGAGGTGATGCTGAAATTGGAATTGTTGCATGTAAACATGATTGCATAGAGGATTGAGTTGATGTACTCGATGAATGAGCCCGAGTGAATCACAATGATGTGATAGTGACAAAGTGTGCTGACGGAATGCAGTAGATGTGTGACACATAGTAGGAAAGGACTATCCAATGAAAAGATGGTGGCATGCGGATGCTATGAGAAAAGGTGTTGTAGGCAGCATTGGTTGCATGCACACAATCAGAACGTGAAATAAACAAGTCCCATGTGCATTGGCTGTAGGTGTAGTCTCTACAGGTCCCAAGGAAATGACAACCCATGGCTACGGGTGCAGTCTCTACAGGTCCCAAGGAAATGATAACCCATGGATGCGGGTGCAACAAATACAGGTCCCATGGAATAGTAGATTGCCTTTGGCTATAGGTCCCTTCAGTGAAGTAGTTGAATGCCAAAGGAAAGTTCTAGTGTAAAATGGTAACTGAAATTATGGAGCCTAAACTTTTGATTGGAAGTTCACCTTGTTTTATTGCTATTGCTATGTGATGTGTGTGCTTTGTGATTTTTATTTATGTACAGAGGTTGTAGAACTCAAACTTATTGTGGAACTTCAATCAAGCTGGTAGCTTGGTCTATTACTAGAACAATATGATCAACTAATACTTGGCTGGAATTCTCACCGGAGGTAGGGGTCTGTGGAACTACAGTCAAGCTGACAACTGGATTTGGTGATGGAACATTGTTTTCAGCTGCTACCTAGTTGGAGACCTCTTCTGAGGCAAGAGGCTATGGAACCTCATTATCCATATCTGCCTTTAATTGCTGGAGAAATCTAGCTTTACTTAAAGGCTTCTTATGCATTTTCAATCGATGCCCATTAACCATCAGTGAGAATCTAACTTGGTCAATTGTAGTTAATTGGACTACACCATTTGGGAAAACTTCCTTGGTCTCATAATGGCCTAACCATATGGTCTACAATTTGCCCTTATGATCTTTATACCTGGAGTCATAGAGAAGTGCTCAATCACCTGCCTGAAAGTCCTTGGTTTTGATATACTGATCATGCCATTTGATTCTCTAGTTTTGTACTAATTCAGTGTGATGAACTGCTTCCATCCTAAGCTCCTCCAAGGAGTTAAGTTGATGCAGTCATTCCTTTTGAGATTTTGACAGGTCCATACCAAGTTGGATAGTTGTTCTCAGTGTTTTATATTCAAACTCAATAGGGAGGACAACCTTCTTTCCATAAACTAACTCATAAGTTGTGTACCCTATTGCTGTCTTCTATGTAGTTCTATATGCCCAAACTACTTCAGAGAGTCTTGCTGCCCAATCTTTCTTATGCACTGCAACTATCTTTGTCAATATCGCCTCAAGCTCTCTGTTTGTGACCTCAACTTGACTATTTGACTGTGGATGATAGGGAGTGGACTTTTTATGCCTGATTTCATACTCCTAAACAAGGCTAGCAATTAGTGCAGATGTAAACTAGGGTCCTTGATATGTGACTATTTCCCTTGGGATACCATACCTTGTAAATATTTCCTCATAGGGAAATGTAGCAACCTTACTATCTCTGGCCACTGTTAAGGCTTTCACTTCTACCCATTTTGTAATATAATTAGTGCAAACAAGTATATATTCCTTGTGGTTAGAAGGTGGATCTCTGGGTCTAATAAAATCAATGCCCCATTTGTCAAATGGTGTGACCACCAATTGTGGTTGTAGAGGCATTTCATCACTTCTTGTAGGTCTGCCCATTCTTTGACAGTGGTCACATCTTCTTGTATAGAGGGTTGTATCTTTATGCAACGTTAGCCAATAATATCCAGTATTCAAGATTTTGACTGCTGTCCTCTTGGCTGCAAAGTGTCCACCACATGGTTCATCATGACATGCTCTGAGGATGTCATACACTTCATCTTCTCTAATACACCTTCTCATAATATGAACAGGTCCTATGTAGAAGAGGTAACTAGATACCCATGAATAAGGAAAGATGTGCTCTACAAGATGGCACCTCTCTCTAGGTGAGAGGTGTGGAGGTGTTTTCTTTGTGACTAAATAATTTGCTATATTTGCATACCAAGGAGTTTGTATAGTTAGTGCAAATAAGCGCTCATCTGGAAAACAATCATCAATGACTAGGTCCTCATTACAAGGAGGGAGCCTGGAGAGGAAATCAACAACAACATTGGCCTTCCCTGGCTTGTCTACAATGGTGATATCAAATTCCTGAAGGAGCAGTAACCATATAACCAATCTGCCACTTACAACTAGTTTATTCATAAGATATCTTATATCTGCATGGTCAGTGTGAATGAAAATAGGATACCCAGTGATATAATGCCTGAACTTATTAATTGCATAAACAACAACTAACATTTCTTTCTCAGTAACAGTATAGTTAAGTTCAACACCTTGAAGATTCTTGTTGATGTAGTAAATTGCATATTCCATATTCCCTTATTTCTATCCTAACACAGCTCCCACAGCAAAATCATAAGCATCTGTATGTATATGGAAAGGTATTGACCAATTAGGTCCTCTGAGTACAGGTGTCTTTGTTAATGACTCTTTGAGATGGTCAAAGGATAACTGACAGTCAGCTGTCCAATTACATTTTGCATCTTTAGAGAGTAAGACAAACAAAGGAGCATCAATTTTACTGAAGTCCTTTATAAATATTCTATAATACCCTGCATGACTTAGAAAGCTTCTAACATCTTTCTATTTTTGAGAAACATGTAAGGTTGAAATGATTTCAATTTTATGTGGATCCACTTGAATTCCTATTTTGGACACAAAGTGGCCAAGCACTACTCCTTCTTGCATCATCATGAAACAATTTTTCATGACTAAGGGACAAGTTATGATCTTGTCATCTCTGTAGTAATTTTTCAAGGTTCTTCAGGGCCTCCTCATAAGACTCTCCATAAGTGGTGAAATCATCCATATAAACTTCCATAGAGTCATGGGCAAGGTCAACAAAGATGCTTAAAATAACTCTTTGAAATATGGTAGTCCAACATTGTAGAGTCCAAATCGAAGGAGGGAATAGGCATATGTCCCCCATGGGCATGTGAATGTGGTCTTATCCTAGTCTTCAGGGGCTATCTTGATCTGGTTATATCCACTGAATCCATCAAGGAAAGAAAAATACTTTTTACCAGCCAAGGAGTCTAGGACCTGGTTAATGAAGGGAAGAGGGAAATGATCTTTCCTAGTGGTAGTATTTAATTCTCTGTAGTCTACACAAAATCTCCACTTACCTTCTTTCTTTGGAACTATTACCAATGGAGACACCCATTGGCTATCTGATATTGGGTATATGAATCCCGCATCCAGTAATTTCTACAATTCATTCTTCACTATGTCTCTTACTGCAGGGTTCATCCTTCATTAATGTATATCCTATGCATGAAAAGGTTAGGGTCAATTCCCTTCATATCATGATAGTCCCTTGCAAATTTTGTCTTATGAGTTTGCAACATTTTTATCAGTTCAGTCTTCTAGACAAATGTCAATTCACTGTTGATGTTAAGTGCTCTACCTAGTGTAATGTCAACTGGTGTTGCCATATGCATCACAGAGGCAATATCCAACCCTGATAAGTTGAGACTACAACTATGAGGTAGCAACTGATGAAACATTCTGCCTATGGAAGCATAGGCTAGAGTATTGATTGTAGGCAGAACATTGTGAAGGGGGCAAACCGTACATATTAGACATGGGTCTTGCTATATATCTATTCCATAATTGTTTTGTATGACATTGGAAAGCACTTCATCTTCATCCTAGATAGCCAATATTGGATCTCTTTCAATTGTCATTAATGTTTGAAGAGAACATTGGTCAAGATCCCCTAGGTTTGGCCAAATAGATTGCTCCATATCAACAAATGGTTGAGCAGGTGGATAAAGGACCAACTTCTTTGTTACATTCCCATTGGAAATTATCATATTTCCTGACCGAGATCCTATGAAGGCATCTTTTGTTTCCAACCAGGGCCTCCCTAAGATGAGTGGGTATCCTACTAGGCTGGCCTTGGGCTGCAAGACCATAAAGTCTACATGATATTCCCAAGAATCCAATGTAATTACAAGATCTTCAATAACCCCCTCTAGCTTGACAGTAGACCTATCTGCCAATTGGAGCACTATGGGAGTAGGTCTAAGGTTATCTAACTGAAGGTTATTCATTGTTTCTTTTGTCATTACATTGACAGTTGCACCTAGGTCAATCAAGGTGCTTTTGATAAGGGTACCATTGATGTTTACATCAACCACAGGGCTTCCAGGATCTGCATATTTTGGAACAGCCAAGTTACCTAAGATGATATCAACAAGTTGTCCTATAACATGGACTGTCCGAGGATCTTTTCTCTTCCTTCCTAGTTTCTTAAGGCATAAAACCCTTATGGCTTTGGTATATATGGGCACATCCTTGATGTCTTGGATGAGGGGAATTTTAACATAGACATCTTTTAGTTGCCCCATGAAATAAAAATTAGGTTCAAATGGAGTCGGTGGAAGGTGTAGTTTCAATCTCTCTAGAAATGGAGGGCTTCTGGTAATGGTTTCTTCTTGCAGAAAGATTTTCTTAGAAGGCTTTTGTTGGTTATTCAAATGGTTGTCAATGATGGAGGGTTGTTCCTCATCAAGAAGTTCTGTGATGAGCAGTGATGATGGTCCAGCAAGCATCTTTCCTAAGCACGGGTGCACATCACTAACTTTAACTGTATAGGTTGGGTATTAGATGGCCTCATTACTATAGGCTTGTTGAATAGGCTTGTTGTTAGGGTTAGGTGCAGGTTGTGTTGGCAATTGAGTAGCTCTAGGCTAGGCAGGAGTAGGTGAGGTTGTATTCAGCATAAGGGCAGGTTGTTGAGGCATGGTTTGATGTGGCTATGGGTAGCTCATATTTGGATTTTTCCAAGGTTAGTTCCCACACCATTGTTATGGCCATGGGTTTTGATTGGCCTACCACTGTGGATTATAATTTGAGGATTGGGATGGCTGTTGTGGCCATACCCCCTTCTGTTGGGTCCAACTAGGTGGCATGGTTTCCCATTGCTGTTGTGGCTAGTTATACCAAGGTGCATTATTCCAATTATGAGGATTTGAGACAGGTGGTGCAAATGACATGAAGTTGGCCAAGGGGTCCTGAGGCATACCTTGTCTTTGATGCCATGGCCTTCATTGTGCAATGTAGAACACTTGACCTTTTTCATCTTCTATAGATCTAAAATCTGCTTTCTCATTCTTACCCTTAGAAATACTAGCAAGTCCCTTGCGTCAGCAATTGGCCTTCTTCTATCGACAATGTGGACAGTATTCACCCAAAGCTGCCTCTGATGCCTCTTGTTTCTTCTTTATGTGTAGAGTGTCTAGTTGTGTTTCCAGATGGCTTATGATATCCTCTTTCATGTTGGACAAGAGATTGTTGAGCTCTACTATGGAGACTCTAGTGGATGATTTACTCGAAGTCAAGGTTCTAAAGCCTAGGTTTTTCTTTAGAGTAGAGCATGAACAGTTTTTGTAGATTTGACAAATTTCATCAAATCCCAGTTGAGAGATATCTCTTGCTCCAATTAGATTGAGTGCATCCATACATTCTTCATTCACACCTCTTAAGGAGACCAACTTGAGTGACTCTGGAGAGAGCCTATTCTGCCTTGACTTCTTGAGGCAAAACTGAAATCTCTCTACATAATCTTCTAGGGTCTTATCTTCTTTTTGTGACATCCTGAAGATGTCATCCCCCTTCATGTCTATGCCATGACAATAATCCTGATATTTCTGCAAAAATGTCTCCTTCATGGTGGCCCAAGTAGTTACAAAATTCTCACCCAAACCCATAAACCATTGTAATGCAGCATCTTTAAGGATGGCTGGGAAGAGCTTGAGCCTGTATGCATATGTAATGTAATCATAACTCCTATAGATCTCATCAAACTCAAAGATAAATGTATTAGGGTCTTTAGTTATCAGCCCATGAAAGTTTGGTAGAGCAAAAGGAGGAATATTTTTCAATGTATTAGCCCTCTCCTAGTTTGAAATAGGAAAGGCAAAGGTAACTGGTTCAACTGGGTTCTCTACATCTTCGTTTGCCATGATGCCTTGGTTCCAATCTGCAATATCTTCAAAATCTTCAGTGTTTTCTTATGTCTTCATTGACTGACATAAGAAAACCCTATTTTTGTAACTGACAAAAAGCTTGATAAAAGCAGCTAAGGGTTAGGGTTTCTATTGATTGTATTGTAGCATTTTGCAACGGTATTGAATTGCAGGGATTACTGGTTGTAATCGGTTTGATTTATTGGATAATAATATTGGACTCTCTATTTGGTGGATGTAGCCCGAGTTTGGGTGAACCACGTTAAAACTTGTCTCTCACTGTTATTATTTCTGTGTATTTCTATTCCTTTGTTTAATCTTTATTTGCATTTAATTGATATCTTCTGTCAGCTAACCCTAACATAAACATCATGCTCAATCATTCATCATCATATTAGCAGTGTCTCTCTTAATGATGTTTGCCAAGTTGCCAACATAGACATACAATTTATAAATCGAACATATGAACAAAGTGGAGAGACACAGTACCTCAAGTGGCCAGTTGAAAGCTTAAGGCAAAATCTCTTGAGTGTTGGACAGTTGTATAGAAAAGGATATAGTCTTGTATTTTAGAATGATGCTTTTGAAATCAGAGATAAATTCAGAGCTGTAATAGCTGGTGGAAAAAGGACAGAAGGAAATCTTTATCATCTTAGAGAAGGTAACATTATTTGCTCCATGACACAGAACAATGAAAGTTGGCTTTGGCATAGGAAACTGTGTCATATCAAGCTTGATGATTTAGTAAGGATAAGCTCAACTCAAATTGTAAAAATCTACTAGAGATTATATATTCTATCAATATCATCTGCAAGAAGTGTCAAGTTGAAAAGAAAGAAAGAGGAAGCCTACAGGATGAAGAAAAATCTTCAACAGAACTGTTGGAATTAGTTCATACAAACCTCTATGGTCCCACAAGAGTAAGAAGTTTCCATAATTACAGGTATTTTATGTTCTTTATTGATGATTATTCTAGAATGACCTGGGTTAGTTTTTTTAAAGAAATATCAGAAGCTCTAGATGCATTTAAAGATTTCAAAACAATGGTTGAAGATAAGCTAAATATAAAAATCAAATGTTTGAAGTTTGACAAAGGAGAAGAGTTTACCTCTAATGAATTCAATAAGTTCTGTGAGACTCATGGGATAAAGAGATAGCTATCTAACTCTGGAAAGAATAAATTAATGTAAATAAAGAGTAGGACTGTTCAAGAAGCTACAAAGATAATGATAGAGGAAGCTAACCTACCGGGAGTGTACTAGAGAGAAGCTATGCATATTGTTGTCTACATTCAAAACAAAGTTCAAGTCAAAGGTAATGGTACTAAAACTCCTTATGAATTGTGGTATGAAGAGTTCCTACAGTGAAATATTTCAAAGTTTTTGGAAGCAAATGTTATATCAGAAGAGAAGAAGAGCTAGGAATTTTCCTTGGATACTCTACTAAGAGTAAGGCCTACCGGTGCTACAATAAGAGATTGAGAAAGATCATTAAGAGTGCTAATGTCAAGATTGATGAAGACATATAGAAGTGTTCAACAGTCAATAAATATGCATCAGATTAAAATAGGTTCCCTTACAAAGAAGAGGAAAATACAAAAAGAGGGGAAGTATATACCAGAGAAGAAGATGAGACTGAAGTAAAGGAATTGTGGGATAAAGTACAAGAAGATTATCAGTGTGAAGTGAACGAACACAGAGCTGCTAAAGAACAAATAAATTTGTGTTTATTTGCCAATGTTGAATCCAAATCAATGACTGAAGCCTGCAATAATATAAAATCCTCAGAAGACGAATGTCTGTCCACTGGCAGTGAAGAACCCAAAATTGCTCTTGAAGACCTTGAAAAATCTAAAGAAGAAAACATGGACTTAAAGGAAAACATAACAGAAGCAAATTAATACATCAAAGAGTTAAGAAAGCAAATCAAGGAGCTTAAGCAAAGACTCAAAGAGGATAGTGAAGAATTGAGGTTAGAAAATGAAGAAAAGGCAATAATTGAGGAATGTCTGAAAGACAAAACTAATGACTGCATAAAGCTTGAAGAAGAAGTTGTGGATCTAAAAGTTGATTTGAAACATGCTTGGGCTCAACAAGACAAACTCAGTGTGAGGGCTACCAGATTTGATAGATTAATGGCAATGGCAAGTCAGAAAAATCCTAATGACAAAGAAGGTGTGAGACTTGAGAAAGGTGAAAGTTCTAGAATAGGTCAAGAGAAGAATGTTGAGGTCGAGGAGGACAAGGGCAAACAGAATCAGGATAAAAGGAATAGATCAAGAAGACCACCAGTCGGGCAACCAAATGCTCAAAGGTATCCATCTTTCAATGGTTATTGTCATTCATGTAGTAAATTTGGTCACAAGGCTACTCAATGTAGGAGCAAAAATTTTCCATCTTTCTCTGATCAGTGCTTTACATGCAAGAAATTTGGTCATAGAGCTAATGAGTGTAAGAACATAATGATTAATTCCTTCAATGGGTATTGTTATACATGTAATGGATTTGGACACAAAGCTAACCAATGCAGATCTAGAATGAATAGAAGAAATACTAGCCAGAGAAATGTTGTATACTACACCTATAATGAATTTGGACATACATCTAAGTACTACAAAAGCAAAAACATTAAGAAGAATAATTTGGTAGAGAAATCAATACAAAAGGTTGATCTAGCAGAAACTAACAAGAAGACAGATGAGATTTGGGTGAAGAAGGGTGTGACAGAGGTTGTGGATGTGTCTGTACTGCTATCTGGTGTAGATGTTCCTTTTGGAACTAGGATTGGTGCTTTGGTTTAGGGGAAGTCTTATTGAAAATATTTTCTCCCCTGCCAAAGGATTGATGTTGATGCCTCAACATGAAGAGACAAAGTGAAGGATTAATAACAAAGGTCTAAGAAGTACATCTCTAGTTGAACTAATATTGGAAGCTAACTTTCAAGGGAAGAAAGTAGGGAACTGATTGTTGCAGTCAGGGGGAGTGAAAGAGTAATTCCAGTTTTGATCAGTGCAGAAGTGTTCAAGTATGTGCAGAGGAAGAGAAGTGATGCCCTTTTCCATTGATGTCAAAGGGACAGAGAAATCATGTGAAAAACTCAGGGAGAGAAAGAATTTAGATGTATAAAGAAAAAGAGGGAGAACTTAATTAATGCAGTATCTTGTCTTGATGATGTTATGGTTTTTCACATCAATGTTGCCATCAATGACAAAGGGGGAGATTGTTGCAAGTATGTGCTAACCGGTGTCATTGATGTCAACATATCTGTGTTGTCATTGGTGTCAACTGTGCTTTTGATTTGATAGTTGTTTTGAGTTAGTTGCTTTGTATTGTCTTATATAAGTGTTGAAGATGATGAGAAAAGTGTTCCTGATATTGAGTTTCCAAGTGCTTTTGAGAAAATTTGCTCTCCAAGTGGAAACAGTGTATTGTAGAGTATTTTGGCTTGCAAGATAACTGTCTAAGTTTTGCTCCGCATTTCCTCTATATTAAAAACCAGAGCATGAGTCTTAGATATGAGTTATAGAAGTGTTTTAAGATGCTAAATCCAGAATATGGTGGTCCAGATCATTATGCAAAAAAAGTTCTATTCACCAATTTCAAGATTGTGTCTGGCAATATGTGCAGAGTGACAAGGAGAAAGTGTTTTGCTCCACATTTCTCCATAGATTGCAATTTGGCTTTGTGGTTCTGGACTTAAGCTTATAAGGTTCTTAGTTATCTTCATTCCAAAGGAATTGTCTTTTGATGCTCCAAAAGACAAGTTAGTGTTTAGCAGAGTTTTACAGTACCTATTAAGAAGCAGCCTGTGATGTTTCTTCAAGTGATTTCAAATGAGATCTGTTGTGGTTGGATTTATTAGCTCCTGAGTGATTCTATGTTGATTATAGATGTCTCCAGAATGTGTCTAAGGAAGGTGCTTGATCCGCAATCTACAATGAAGATCTTGCAAGCATGTTTCCAAGTGTTCTTGATATGTGCATTAGTTTTAGCCGACTTGTTTAATCACACTTGTTGTGGAAGAAATTTGAGGATTATGGAAGTGTGTCCAAACATGTGAGAATGTATCTGGGTCTGATCTAAGTTGTAATGTGTTCATCTTTCCTTCTTTTCCTCTGCAAGTCTGTTTAGGTCAAGACCTATTCCAATATATGTATGTATGCCTACCTTGGAGATTGTTCCAATGGTTGATGATTATGATGCCGACCTTGATGTACATTCTAAGGTTGATGATATGTATAAATGCATGTAATAAATTCACGAATGAAGGTCTAATTGTAAAACATGAGAAGATAAGGTGTGAAGTGAAAAAGAGGAGCAGAGTAGAGGAGATATATTGTACCTAAATGGAACTGAACTCATGCATAATGTAGATGCTACTTAATCAATTCAAACCTTGGTAGTGAGCCACCTCTTGTAGTGAGCACTTATTTTGGGTAGTGAGCCTAGGGTAGTGATCACTAAGGTAGTGAGCCTCTAATTTTTGGTATTGTTACTACATGTTATATTTTGATCTAACACTCATCATGGTTTTTCCCTGTTTAGGGTTTTCCATGTAAAATCTGGTGTTCATGTGTATATGGAATTGATGTGTTCATGATTTGAATCTACTTTTTATGTTTAATCTGCAATACAATTTAAGAAGTTAGGAAAAGTAAATGTGAGTGTGTTTTGATTGAAGAATTTAAAGTTTTTGACACAACTGATTCACCCCCTCTCAGTTGTGGTGTGCCTTTCAACATCCTCTTCTTCTTCTTCTCCAGATCCAAGGCTTACATATACTCTCTTTGTAGCCTTTGCTTTCTTTCTTTTCTTTTTCTCTTTCAGCTTCTTCTTAGGAACTTCTTTCACAACATCTACAGGCTCTGCCTTTTCTTTCTCAACCTCAATAGAGGGTCTGGAGCTCTTAGCGGTAGTTGCTGCTAAGAATGAAGCTCTTTTTCTTCTCCCAGAGCTAGAGGCATGTTTTTCTTTCTTAGATTTCTCTTCTTTCTTCTCCAGAGGTCTTGATGTTTGTCCTACTGGCGTATTTGCAGCCTTAGATGCCTCTGCCTTAGCTCTTGCTTCATTTATTTGTTCATCTGTAAATCATTGGCTTTTGACAAACTCATCTGCTATTTTTCTTGTATTCTTCTTGATTTCTGGTTGTTTTTGTTCCAAATGGACTTTGAGAGATAATTCTTTAAATGTTCCAAATATTTCCTCCTTAGGATCTTTTGGTTTGCTCAATATTAGATCTACCAAACTTGTTAAGACATCCTCTGTGACTTCATATCCCATGGCTGGAACCCATATAGTTTTGGGTTCTATAGCCTCCGTGAGGCATTTATCTTTGTCTACCATAAATACAATGTCCTTTTCATGTTTCTTCACAAATTTTTTAGGGATCCCAACCCTAGCCTGCATTTTCTTTTGGAAATTCTTAAAATAACCCCATAATGCTACATTTTGTTTATCAACATTTCCTAAACTTTCCAAATGATTTCTAATTTGTGTTGCTACTGGTGAATGATCAAGCCAACCAATATTATCCATACCTGGTAACTCCTTCAAAAAATAGAAAAATAGGCAAATGATCAGAGTTCCAAACCTGAAGGGGTATTTTGCATCCTTCATCCTTTTCAGATTCTCCATTAATTGTTGCTAGGGCAACTCACATAGGTCATAGTCTATATCGTTCTTAACCATATCATATGTTGTATATATGGTTGTTGCAGAGACTGAGTTCTCCCTGTTGGAGAAATAGACCTTGTAACCAATAACCATTGATGCAAATCTCACTGCTGGATGCTCAATATCATTTATAAGTAGTGCCCTCTTATCACATTTTGCACCAGTCAACTGCATTATTGCATTGTTCTTCATAGACTTCAAGGCTGGAACCTTTCCGGTGGAGCACATGCCAATTACTACTTTGATGGCATCCTTTGTTATCATATAAGGCACATCAAGCCAAAATAACTCATAATGAATCCTGCTAAAAACATACCTAACCCAAGCATCATCCGAAAACACTGGAAAATCTAACCAGGTTTCCAAATTCTTCTCATACAGAGCACTATATTATTCTTTTAGCTCAAATTTGTCATCAGTCAGTTCCTTCATATATATTTGCCCTAATTTTCCATGATCATATTTATCTAGGTTTACATGTATATATGCCCTAACATCTTCTGTATGCATAACACCATGCAGAATCTCAGAAATGCACCATCCAGATCATTTCAAGTGATTTGTATGGGTGCTTCTTGAATTTAGGTTATGGCCTCTCCGTAATCTCTATCACTTGAGGGGTAGACATCTTGACTGACTCAACACAGAAATTTTTCAAGAGAGAGATAGCTATAAATACCTTTTGTTTCCGGTTAGGGTTTCTTCGTACCAATCGTTGAACACTTGAATTCGCCTTAGCTTGCTTCTCAGATCTCTTTAGTTGCTTGAGAGTTTGAATACAAAGTGATTTTTCTTTCAAATGAATTCCTTACATCCTCTTTTCATCAAGACTCAATCGTCATAAATGCTTATTTAAAAAGCTATCAAAAACTTTCTCTGCCACTCACAGTCAATCTAAATTGCTCCGCAATCCACCATGTTAGGTTCTTTTCTACCAGAATCTTCTCCAAAAGGTCTATCATTCTATCTTATAATTCATATCTTCATGCTGGATATCAGCACTACACTTCTGGCTAGGGGAATATGATTTTCATTGAGGCTCCCCCTAAGATAGAGCTCCCAATTCACTTCCTAGAGGAAGTATCTGCACCAGAAGTTGATGCAGACCCATCTTTGACTCCATTTACTTCCTTCTTAGCCCAAACCTTGTTCATCTCCTTGATTTCTGTCAGATCAACCTTTTCCACTGGTTTCTTCAACTCTACCTAATTATGCTTCTTCATATTCTTGCTTCTATAGAATCTTGCAATGTGTCCAAGCCTATTGCAATTGAATCATACAATATTTCTCTGACCATTGTTCCTTTCATTCATCCTTGATCTACATTGGTTAGCCTTGTCTCCAGATTTATTGCATGCAAAGCAATTTCCATTGAAAGATTGAGCATTCCTTCCAATATTATAGTTGTTCCTTATCTGACTTCTGCATTCAATAGCTCTATGACCAAACCTCTTGCATATAAAGTAGTTACCTTTGAAAGTTTGAACATTAATTCTATTGTTGTAACCATTCCTTGTCTGACTTCTTCATTCATTAGCTTTGTGACTAGGTACTTTAATGCAAGTAAAACTCTGACCAGAGAATGATGGAACATTTTGATTCACTTTGCTCCTACATTGAGTAGACTTATGACCAAACTTATTGCATGCATTACAATAACCATTGAAAGAAGGGTACCTTTGAGCATTTGGTTGCCTGGTCGGTGGTCTTCTAGGTCTGTTCCTTTGATTCTGGATTTGTTTGCCTTTGTCCTTCTTGATCTTAGCATTCTTTTCTTGACCTGCTTTAGAGATTTACCCTTTCTCAAACCCCAAGCCTTCTTTGTTATCAGGACTCTTCTGACTTGCAAGTATTCTATCAAGTTGGGCAGCACTCACTCTAAATTTATCTTCCTAAATCCATGTCTGTTTAAGATCATCTTTCAAATCCACAACTTCTTGTTCAAGCTTTGTATAATCTTCAGATTTTCTTTTGACCAACTGATTTAGGTCTTCTTCTGCTTTTTCTCTTTTTACAACTTCCACTTTTAGATCATTCAAGGTTTCATTTGTAGATATCAATTATTCACTAACCTCCTTATATTTTTCTTTGAACTTCTTGACTTGCTCCCTTAATTTTTTGATGCACTCATCTTCTTCCTTGACATTATCTTTCAAATCCCTATTTTCTAATTCAACCTTTTCAAGATCTTCAAGGGCAACTTTGAGTTCTTCTTCACTGACAAGCATGCAATCTTCTTCTATAGTTTCAATTGAATCAATTTCTTTAGGAGTAGAATACCTTTTACCTACCATGTGTTTAATCTCCAAGATCATCCTCAAGCTATTAGACTTCTTCCAAGGAACTAGGCTCTGATACCAATTGTTGAACACCTAGAATACTAAGAGGGGGGGTGAATCAGTATTCTATTAAACATCTAACTTATTAAACCATTAATCCATTTGCTACATTTGATAACAACAAAGCAAATTAAACATAGAAGAAGCAACCACAAAGCATAACACATAAACACCAGGATTTTTACATGGAAAACCCTAAATAGGGAAAAACCACAGTGAGTGCTATCTCACAATAATTATGTAATAACAATACCAAATTACAAGAAGGCTCACTGCCTAGAAAATGCTCACTGCAAGAAAGGTTCGCTACCAAAATAGGCTCACTGTCTAGAGAAAGAAAGAAGGAAAGAGGGATGGCTCACTGCCAGGTTGAAATGCTCTGATTGCATTTACACATGCATGGTTACAACTCCAATGAAGTTCATAAATATTGTCCCAAAACTCTTCATCTTTGGCTGCTCTGTTTCACTACTCTACTTTTACATGGGAATAAGATCTCTCTTCTTCTACTCCTATTGCCTTCACAAAATCACAATCTTTCATATTTTATACACACACCTTCATATTCACATTACTCCTCACTCAAACACTGAATTTGATCTTATATATAACCGCAACCCTTAAAATCTTCACATTAGGTTGGCATACATAGTTGAAGCTTTTAGTTAATAAACTTGTAGTTTGTCGGCAAAAACTGCTTACCAAATGCATAGTGAACCCAAATAACTTTTGAAATACCTTCTCATATGTCAACCTCAACTATACCACCACTTAGGATTAAGTTCTAAACAATAGATCTTACTGCATACAAATTAACCTTGTCATGTTGGCCTCAAACACAGACTGCCACTGGTTTAGTTCATCTGTCAAACTACATCTTTTACTATAGACCACAAGACTTGCTCAAAAACATATCAAAGACTCTTCAGACATTAGAGATCATACCTTTAGAACTGCAAAGAAAAATATCCTCTTGCGGCAAAATGTGGACCCCAAGAACACATGCCCTGTCACAGTCAAGCTCTGCCAAACTAAGTAGAGATACTTGGACACTCACAACTATCTTTCCGGTGGATCTCAGAACCTACAACTCTAGATTTAGACACTTCATACAAGTGTTTACAATACCTCAAAACCGCATAACAAGATATGCAACACCAGAGGAATGCAGACCAAATCAACTGAGTGTTCTACTCTAAATAGCACTATATTTTACTCTGCCAGACTTAGAGTGTTTGAAAATATGCTTCCGGTACTTATCAAGGGTTAAAATATTGGATATAAGATCACTTAAGGACTGCAAACAACATACCAAAACCACATGATCTGATCTTCAACTGTGGACCAATGCCAGCCATTACATTGTCTCTCTGTCACTGTCTCTTGTATACTGCCAACACTTAGCCAAAATAACTAAGTCTTCTTCGCCGGACTAAAATCTTTGTCCCAACCTTATTCCTTTTCTTGTTGTCATCAATGAAAATACCTTCAAACATCATGCTCAATCATTCATCATCATACCAGCAGTGTCTCTCTCTTAATGATGTTTGCCAAGTTGCCAACATAGACATACAATTTATAAATCAAACATATGAACAAAGTGGAGAGACACAGTACCTCAAGTGGCTAGCTTGAGTGATTGTGATCCGACAAGATCTAGCTAAATCTCTACTAAATCTTTGCAGTCATTAACATAACTCAAAACACATATTCCTTTATTAAACGCTAAAGTAAAAATGATACAACAAAATCTGATACTATATCTTTGTCCAATCTGTATGAAGCAAAATCTAATCTAGCTAACCGAGATCAACATTGTTTATATGAATAAAGCTACTGAACAATAAATGCCATAACTATTCATTATCCCACAATGTAGGAAAAGGAATTTATTATAGAGCAACTAGAAATATGAAACTAACTAACATGAAGGTAGTATAGATAGTACATTCCTAGTGCAACTCTATCTCTCCAATATCCATGAAGAATAATCAATGACTTAGAAACAAAACATAGAACACGATCTAGATTCCTTCATTATTTAAGATTGAAGATAACTGTTATAGAGTCATGGATGACTCATCCGAGTCAATTCGAGATCTTCTTCCTTTGGTTGTAGGTACTTGTATCATCTTCTATGGATATTAGCATCTCCTTTGGCTACGGGTTGTCCAGTGTTCTTCATGATATGAAGCCACACTTTTGTTGCATGAGGAGTTAGTACACCACATAGTATTTAATATTTATGCATCACTATCACTAAAATCAACATAAAGTACTAACATATTTCATGAAAAATCAACCACTCACACATCATTAATTAACAACATATTATATACCATCTTCATGCTTCAATGTCTTAAGGATAATCACAAACATAATTAATATATATAAGTCTGGAAATGTCTTTGGGAAATAGGTAATTAAAGTAATAAAAACAAGACAAATCATGGTCTTATCAATGAGGATGATTATGATTATGATTATGATTATGATATGGTAATTATTATGATGTTGATGATGCAATGTGAAGATAAGAGAGATTTCAAAGGTCAAAAACACTAACAAAATGCACGAAAACACAAAATATACCTCAAGATCTTCTTACTCCTTGATAAGCTGGAAGGAGTTGCACCTAAACTCTTTAGCTTTACCCAAGAGGATGATAGTGTATGTGGATTGCTCTTTGAGATTCAACACAACATGATAAGGGATTTGATGATAGATTGGATGGAGATTGACTATGAAAAAGACAAGATGAGATTAAGCTATGGATTGGGGAATGATTTTTAAATTATGATGTTAGGATAAGATGAGAAGATAGAAATTTTGGCATAGTTTTGATGCAAGAATAAGTGATGTAAATGGCTTGGGTGAGGGATCTATTTATATATTTTTGGTAAAAGGATGGAGGGTGAGGATTGAAAGTTTAGATCAATGACTAGGAATGCTTGAGGATTAGGATTTGGATTGGAGTTGTAGTCTTGTGACAAGAGGGATAAAAGGCTAGGATTTGGTCAATGAGATTGGATGGATCCCATTATTTGTGAATTTTAAATTTACATAGGGAAGGGTGATAAGAATAAAAATGAATTAAAAATTCATTTTGGGGGAAGAGTTGGATATGACAAGTTAGATGTGAATTTTTAATTCACATGGGGGAGAGTTCCATTAATGGAGACTAGGACAAGTGGGAATAAAAGTTAATTTTTTTATTTGGTGGGGTGTGGGAATGAGTGTTAATCAAGGTTTGACCACATTAATTAAGTGTTTAGCTTAATTAATTTAGGTCTAGGGGATAGGTAGGCTAGGGTAGCTAATTAAATAATTGCTATTTAATCAACTAGGCTAGGTTTAGGTTGATTAGTAGGGTAGGTTAATCAAATAAGCATGATTTATCCAATTAATAAGGATTAGGGAGATGGACAAATTAACTAAATAAATATTGAGAATATTTATTTAATTAATGAGGGATAGTGTTGTAAGGTATAGTGATAAATTAAATGAATTAAATGATCATAAAGGATGGATAAATGGTTAAGGGTAGATGATTAGGGATAAATTGATTAAATAAAATGAATGTATTTAATTAATAGGGGGGATAATTGGTAGTGTAGAGATACAAAAAATTGGTTTGTAGAGCAAGTCAATTTTAGGTATCTACATTGTAATGATGATGATTATGATTATGTAATATGATTATTATAATTATGATGTTATAATAATATATGTGGATGCAGGTGTGATGTAGATGCAATGGGAATGGATGATCTTGATCATGATACAAAATGTCCTTGATGGGGGAATGGATAGATGGGTGAGTGAGGGAGATACACGCTTGTTGGGGGTGGTAGTTAGTTGGTAAAGGTTATGGGTATGTTGGTTAGGGGATGTTAGGGTGGGATTCAGTCATTGTCCTTGTTAATACAAAGCTATAAGTAGGGGTGTTATGGGGAGATACAAGTCTTGGTAGATTGGATGGGTAGTGATGTATGATTGGGTGTTAGTGGCAGAAAATGTCACATCAATTCTATAAAAAGAACATGATATGTGTGTATAGATGTTGGTGGGGTGTTGAGTGGCTATGTGGAAGTTTATTGGGTAGTTGGGTAGATAAGTGGGGTGGGTACATTGTGAACCCTTTTGTTTTTTAAGATGCAGGTAGTGGATGATGGTTTGATTTGTGTATAGGATAGATTGGCTAGGGGTTGGCATTGTGCTGGTATGTTTTATATCAATCCTAAATTTTATTATAGCAAAGAGGATATTTTCACCAAGGTATAAAGGACGAGGGTGATGATGTATAGTCAATTTTTGCATGGACTTGATGCTAAAAAAAAAAGGGTGTCCTTAGACATGCCCAACTTAGTACAATCTTGTCTAGATGTGGGGGAGAACACTTAGAGCATTAAAGTCCTAATGTACAAAAGGTATAAGCCTTAGATGCAAAGGAGTGATGGTATTCAAAAAGCCATCCCATCACATACAAGATATGAATACTAGTTGGATAAGCGTAGAAGAGGTATAAAAGAAATAAAAACAAAAGACCAACTGACATACAAACCAACATCCATTGAGTCTCTTGCCAAGAGTATGGATAGATGTGATTGGACCATGCCTATTGTGGGAATGATATATCCTAAGGCATGGGTTGTGATGATAGATTTTTGAAAGATAGGCTTAAGATCAACTAGTTGTATGGTGATTTGGAAGGTTGATCAAGTGTTTGTTATAGTATGTTGTTGTTTTTGCCTGCTTTGTTTATGCTCAATTGCTCTAACATGTTGTCTCGATATTTATTTCTTTGGGATTTTTTTGGAGATATTTTGTTTTTTTTGTGTTTTTGATGGATTTTGTGATTATTTGTGTGTTTTTGATGGATTTTTAATAGTTGTAAGTGTTGGTGTAAATTAATATTTAATTACACTTTAATAATTTTACTTAGGGCTTATTTTTAGTCTTAGGTTAATTTGGCCGATAGGCCATTCTATATGTGCACACATCTTGTAACTACCAAAAATTTGGTAGTCCTATTTTTTGGTTGTCCAAAAATTTTAAAAAAAATTGGTCGTCCATATAAAATAAATGTTTAAAACAACCAAAAAATAGCAAATATATATGTAAAAGGAGAAGACTCAAAAATAGACAATGGAAGGAAACATCATGCAAGAAACATTGGCTGCAAGAAAATAAATCAGAGAACAAGAAACGTTGGTTGCAAGGAAATAAATCAGAGAATGACACGCCACAAGGAAGATGATTCTTGTAAAGACCTAGATAAATCTCAGAACAAGAGGAATTATTTACAGTGAATTAGTTTTGTTTTGGTAAGGGATGTCTCAACCTCTGTTGCTTACAATAGACTTTTTGGGGATTGGAAGCGAGATTGTTGGGGAAGAGAATACCAGCCCTGCCATGGATTGTCAGCACCAACATATGAAGAGGCAATGTAAGTTATTTTGTTTCAATTTGTAAAGAATTCCTAGATTTAGCTATGCATATAGCATAGATTAATATTGATGTCATTGGGGTTTCAATTTTACAGCAACCCAGCCATGCCTGGGAAAATAAAACCACATATCCTCCAACAAGGACTCTACCATGGATGTTTTGGTAATTCGGAGCTTTCTCAAAGGTGATATCTTATTCTTCATTGGAGTAGCGAAATCTACCAAAGCCATTGTAGCAAGATATCTTATTCTTTTAATTTAATTTACCAAACAATAAAATAAAACTCAAGAGATTTTGCTCTTCCTTTCTCTAGATGGATTCATGTGCACGCCTGTGATTTTTTACAGAGGGTTTTTTGAACCTTCCTCCTGCAATATGCAGTTCACATTATAATCAGATCTAAACTTCATGAAAATAAATTAGTTAGAAATTCTGAAAAATAAATAATTAAAATTGCAAACCAAATAGAAACAAACAAGAGAAATTACCTAGAGGCATGAAGGTGCACTATGGTATTCATGGAGCTTCTTCTAGAAAGTCTCCTCTAAGATTTATCATAGAATAAAATGAAGTAAAATTAAAAAAAGTTAAATGAATAATTTCTTGTGAATGAAATGTATTTTAAGTTTTAAATAATTACAAGTTTTCAAAATAGAAAAAGATAATTATTGCTTTATTTATTATTTGTAGATAATTTGAGTTAGTTTTTTAGTAACAGATTGCTTTATTATTTGTTTAAAAATATGATCATGTTTTTTAAATTTAGGAAGTGTTTTTTTTTATTATTATTATATATAGGTTATGATTATCCTTAAATTTAAATAAGATTAAATTAAAGATTTATATAAGATATTATTGATAGGTTTTAAAATTTATGAAGTTTATTTCATTTAAAATAAGGCAAGGAGGTTATTTAGAATAAAACAATAAAATTATTAATTTAGGTTGAATTTGATTTATTCAATTCTTGCATACAATAATTTATTTTATTTTATTTTAAATTTAAGAATATAAATATTTAGATATCACTTATTAAAGGTTAAAATATTAGTTGTGTCATAATACGAACTATTTTAAATATTTCATTATTAGAATTTGTGCATTATTAAAAGATTGAACAAAGTAAAAAGTTAAATGAAAAATATAGTCTACGAAAAAATATATCTAAAAGTAAACAATAGTTATAATCTTTTATACACTAATTATTTAACTTAGTGAATAGAATTAAATATTCATCTAATTAATGTTTATTTACTTTTCCCTTTATAGGTTAAAAGAGTAGTATTAGTTGAGTGAGGAATTATTAAAAAAATTACTCTTTTCTAAAAAAATAGGGAATTGTTAAAGAGTTTATTCTTTAAAAAAATATTCTTCCTTAAAAATAGGGAACTGTTAAAAGATAGTAGGCATGAGTTTTCCACAGTCCATGAATAATGAGAAGAGTGCTTTTGGATTACATTATGTATGTTTTTGCTACTACGTTTCGGATCATGCTCAATGATTCATCATCAGGTAGAGGATATTGTGTGAGATGGATAGCAGACTAGGTCTTATAAAGGAAGGATGAGAAAGGTCTCATCCTTCCTTTATAAGACCTAGTCTGCTATCCATCTCACACAATATCCTCTACCTGATGATGAATCATTGAGCATGATCCGAAACGTTGTAGCAAAAACATACACAGTTTAATCCAGAAGCACTCTTCTCAACTATTAAAAGAGTTTATTCCTCCCTAAAACACATCATACCTAATTATTAAAAAAGATTAGTCTAAATAAATTGAAACAATTAGAAAAAAAAAGAACATTATAAAATTGTATCCACAATATTATTATTTTTTAAAGTTTTTTAATAATTGATTGGGATTTGTTTTAATATTCTAATCTAATGTTAGTTTTATATTATGGGTTAATAGTAGTGAACCTTAACTTATTGTCATAGAATGCATATGTAGTCATTAAATATACATTGTATGTTCATGATTTTTATTTTAGTGTTAATTAATTTCATTATAGAGTTATTTTGAATTAGGACTTTAACTTATTTTACAAATATATTGTGCATTACAAATTGATTAAATATATCTATCTTAATGGATATTTCTAACCCATTTACATTATGTTGTCAAGGTCGGATTGTTTCTACTAAAATGGTAGAGCTAAGGATGAAAGACAGTGTGGAGCAATTTCCTTTTTCAAGAAACCTTTTGACTTCCCCCAGTGAAGAAGTGCAAGAATAGGCACTTCAAGCCTTAGCCATTCTTGCAGACCACACTTTTCACTCCCACAACTTTGAAGCCATCCCTCATGATATTATTTTTGATTTGTTACCTTTCTTCTATCATCCTAAAGGTCCTTTTAAGCTCTTTTGGCTTGCCCTAAAGCAATCGTATACATTGTTTTTTGCAAACCTAATCACACAGTTATTACTTTTACAATTGTGAAGCCCCTTCTTGAAATAGGGGAATACCTTCAAGTGTTAAAGCTTAGTTGTGAGATAATTTTATATTTTTTTGAAGAAGGTGATAGTCTTGAATTTATCATTAGAAACAATATTTGTCCATGCCTTGTTTAGCTTCTCTTTCATGAATCTCCTCATATACTACTTTTAGTCATGGAAACTATGGCCAACATTGTAGAGTATGGGAATTATAAAGAGATTGTGAATGACAGAGTACTATTACGTATTGTGGCAATCATTTCAAGTGGTGACAAGACATATTTGAACATAATGAGGTAGATTCATATGGAAACCTAATGGGATTGGCAAGGGCAGCTAGGGTGGGTAAATGATAGATCTCAACAAAGCACAAAACTGTAAAAGAAATATCCTTCTCGAGGCGCCTATTTTACCTATCTATGGTAAATTAATTAAAAAAATATCTCTCGGTGTACTTTAGATATATTTTTTAGACATATTCTAAAATTTACTTTTCACACACACACATGCACTTCAAACAAAGTGAATGCCAAATTTAACTTGTCACACACACATCCACTTTAGACAAAGTGAATGCCAAAATTAATTTTCACACACACACACACATGTGCATGCACATAGAGTGTTTGGCAACATTCACTTACACACACAATGAATGCCAAAGTTAAATTTCAAACCCACGCACACACAATGAACGTCAAAGTTAGTTAAACCACACAAAGTGAACATCATTGAAGTTTGAAATTATTTTTGTACTTATCCTTTACATAAAGTGAATGTCAAAGTATTTTTTGTTAGAGTTACAGTTTAAACACACACACACATGCAATTTAAACAAAGTGAATACCAAAATCAACTTTTCACATGCACACACACACACACTTTAGACAAAGTGAATGCTAAAATTAACTTTTCACACACACACACACACACACACACACATGTGCATGCACATAGAGTGAATGTCAACACTGATTCACACACATAGAGTGAACATCAAAGTTAGTTCAAACACACACACATGCACTTCAAACAAAGTGAATGACAAAATTAACTTTCCACATACACACACATCCACATTAGACAAAGTGTACAAAAATTAAATTTTCACACACACAGACATACATGCACATCTAGAGTGAATGCCAACATTCATTCACACATTCATTAAGATTATTGTTAGGATTAGGGTTAGCATTAGGATCACGGTCAGTGTTAGATTTATAGTTAGGGTTAGTGTTAGAATTAGGGTTAGGGTTAGGGTTAGGTTAGTTAAAATTAGGCTTATGGTTAAGGTTAGGATAAGAACTAGGGTTATAACTATGTTGGGTTAGAATTATGGTTAGGGTTAGAATAAGAATATCTCAAATTTTGTAGGATGCAAGAATGGTATTATAAATCTACATTGTAGAGTTCAAACATTCATCAAACACATTTTTTTAAGGCATGCTTCAAAAAGTATTATTTTAATAACATAGTTGAATTGCAAGTATTTTTCCATCCTTTTAAAATTATGTTTTATAGTTAAAAGAATCAACTAATCAAATCATGATGATACATTACAAAGAATAGTTAGATTGTGCATATCAAAATGGCCAAAACATAAAAAGAATACCAAGCACAATCCAGTGGTGCAGGTATTTTTTCCAGATTTTGTTATTGGTACAATTTATTGTTGTTTGAAGTCCAGATACCATTTTTGGCCTCCGAGCTCGTATCTTTTTGCCACGATATCCAATTTTTGTGATTCTTGTGGAGTTGTAAAGGTATTGAGGAGCTCTACACAATCATCCATGCACGTTTTCCAGATTTAGCCCCAGGTATTATTTATTCATTTTGTCAGTTTTATGGCTTCTATTTGATATTCTGGACATTTTGGCACCTAGAGAAGTTTTGTTTGTTTTGTTGGGCTTCATTTATCAGCATTAATACATATTCAAATTGTTGATCTCTAATCTGATTTATTTGAGGAGATATCATGGGATTTGCTATTCACCCTTTTGTGGTAACATTGGGTAAGGATAATTATGAGTTTTGGCAAAAGGGCATCTTGACACATCTCAGGTGACTTAATCATTTGCCTTATCTTTATGGACTCATTCTTGAACTAGATACACCTAGGAGGAAATTTGCATGGGGAAATTATGTTGATCATATTGTAGGATTGATTGGTTCCAGTGTTGATTATGACACTATGTGTTCTATCTCACATATTGAGTGTCCACGTGCTCTTTGGACTAGCATTTGGGAGATCTATGGAGACCCTCATATCTCTCCATTCCCATATGATCTTGCTATGGATTGCCACATACCCCTTGATGATGCAGATTGCATACCTTTTGATGATGATATAGTTGAGGAGCTTGCATATTAAATAGGGCTTTCTAGTTCAAGTGACACAAAGACTTCTCTTTCTTCTCCTTCTCCTTTTATTGAGATCACGTCTGTTTTACCTGTTGCTACATCAAATTCTTTGCAACAGGACATTATCAGTCTTTTAGAGATGGCTTGTTGGAATGCATTTCTACCAGATACATCACTGTTGTTTGTAGAATCCCATCTTGTAGATTTGGAGGACCACATTGAGGACATTTGTCTTCTATTTGATGATAGCTTCGATGGAGTTGCATCACCATCATCTGCTTCAGAGATTGTTCTTCATCCTCCTCTTCTTCAGTCACAGTTTGGCAGTGGATTGGAGATGTTTGAGAAGTTTTCAAGAGCCTCATTGTTGTATTTGGATCATGTGCAAAGGTTAGAGACATTTATCTTTCTTCCTCCATTTTCCTATCTGGAATGAGAAGACATTATGCACACATCTATAGTTTTATTTCTTCCCAAGGGGAGGAATGTTGTTCGACGTTCATGGGTCTTCATCTTTATTCTGTGTCGAGCATCTTCCAATACTGCATGAGTCATCTTGAGGAGTAGCTGCATGGTCTCTCTTCTCATCTCTATTTTGGGAGGGAGCATTTCCTCGCATGAGGTTTCATCCTTCTCACTTCTGGGGGGGTCACAAGACCTTCTCTCTTCTTCCTCTCTTATGGGGGGGCATTCATGTTTGTACTTTTGTGATGGATTTAGTTCTTGGGGGGTCTTAGCTTTAGTCCTTCTTCCATCATATGTTCATGTACTTGTTGTATTTTCTCTCTTTTGGAGTGGAGTTTTCTCCCACTCGGTTTTTCTCCTTTCTCTCCACTTTATGAGAGATTCTTGTTGTTCATGGGTACCTAACATGGCCTTGTAGTCGGGACCCATTCTTGCATTCTTGCATGGTTTTCATTTCTCCCTAAGTTGCACTTATGGGGGGGTGTTGGTGTAATTATATATTTAATTACACTTTAATAAGTTTACTTAGGGCTTATTTTTAGTCTTAGGTTAATATTAAGTCATATTAGGGTTTTATTTAACTTGCAAATATAAAAGCAAGTTCTCACATGTAATCCATAGAATCCATTTCATTAATTCATCCAATATTGTGCAAATTATATCTCTTTACTTTTTTCTCTTGTGGAAGGTAAATCTTAGGTTTTGCAGGTGATCTTGGTGATATGAGTTAATTATCAACACCAACAGTAAGGGATAAATTACTTGCCCTACTCAGTAGACAAAAAGTGTATTTAAGTTGTTCTTAAGGCTTTTCTTACTGCCTTGCAAAATATAATTTTTTGTCCCAAATATTTTTGGTGTTTTGAGGATTTTTTTTGTTGTTTTTGTGTTTTTTGGATATTTGGACGCTTTTGTGTTTTTCTAGATATTTGGATGTTTTTGTTGTTTTTTGTGAAATCACCAAAGCGATATGGGGAGCATACTAGTTGGCGGGTGAAGCATCCACATGGTGGATGAATAAGAAAATGTAGTTAGGCTTGAGGTCTACGAGTTTAACTTGGGACAAATTTGTGGAACTTTTTAGGCAAAGATGGTTGCCTCAACTATTTTATGACCAAAATCTTATAGACTTTCAGAATATGAAACAGGGTGATTCAACTGTGAATGAATAATGGGAAAAGTTCACTCGCCTACTCAAGTATCTTCCACAATATCAATAGGATGAGAGATTTCGCATCCAAAAATTTACTATGGGATTGAACACCCAAATTGGGGGTGAGGTTGATGTACATGGTCCCACTTCATTAGACCAGGTGTATGAAAAAGCCATCAAACAGGAGAAGAAGTGAAATCTATGTCTACTTACAGGGAAAGGAATCACAAAAGGTATAATTGGTCCCAATCTTCTCAATCTCTTAAGAAAAAAGGGAAAAGTAGGATTTCACTAAGAAAAATGATAAAGGGTCCAAGAATAAGCAAAATGAGTCCAAGGGGGAAAAGAAAGGCAATAACAACTCCAAGAAAAATGGAGATAATTATGGGAAGCCTCAGGAGAGGCCAGGACCTGTGGGAGGGTGCTATACATGTGGCGGAGATCATTACGCCAACCAGTGTCCTAACAAGACATAGGGAGCTCAGCCGCGAGGAAATCCATTACCCTCACAACAGACGGCTTTCCAACAACGCATACATGTAGCCCTGGATAATAGGCAAGATGAATACCAAATCACTCCCATTGAAACTACAAGTATTTTATTTGGTTTCCCAATTTCTTGATAGATACTAGTGCAATAGAATGTTTTGTTTCCCCAAAAGTTTTAAATAAAATTCCTAGAAGCTCGATACATGGAAAACATTTGGTCAGTTGAATATGCAAATCAGACCAAGGCTTAGGTAGAGCAATGCTTGTTTGAGGCTAAGGTTGAACTTCCAAGTTTCTCCATTGAAGTGAACCTTTATGTAGCCCCATTAGGCTCATATGATGTTATCCTTGGGATAAGCTGGTTATGGAGACACCGGGCCAAGGTGGACCATTATGCCAAAACAATAGAATGTCTAGATGACCTAGGGAACAAAGTCTTTTTACAAGGGAACCCTAGAGAAGTCAAATTAAGACAAATTTTTGCCCTACAAATGAAAAGAGGTCAAAGAAAGGGATGTCAGTGTTTTGCTGTCAAAATGGAAAAACTAAATTATTTTGAGAAAACTAATTTCCAAGATGATTTAATGTTTTATGAGTCTCAGAAACTCACTAGAGTTGAGAGGAGGGAGTCCATAGATTAGGAGAGATTGTTGGATTCAGGACAGACAACTGAGAGGGGGGCGTGAATCAGTTGTCCAAAATTTTCTTCCAAATAAACACTTAAATCCACTTTGTAATTCAGTAGCATAATAATAAATCAATCATGGAAACATAATACATTAAATCAAGAGTAGAAACACATCAACACATAGGACACCAAGATTTTGACGTGGAAAACCTGGTTAAGGGAAAAACCATAGGGTGATTAACCCAAGATTTTATTCTTTGTTAGAAGAATAGAAAGAACAAAATGACACATGCCAATTAGGGCTCACTACCTGAGCACACTGCTCACAAGAGGCCCACTGCCTACAAGAGGCCCACTGCCTACAAGAGACACACTGCCTATAAGAGACACATTGTCTACAAAATAATAAGTATCACATACTTGAACTGGAGAATAGCATCTTTACCATGCTTGAATCAGTTCCATTTAAGTCTAATACTTTTGCTCTGCTTTTTACTCACTCCTCTCTACCACACACTCATCTCATCCACACATTCACACTTTGAATTGACTTACAACTCCTTATTTATACAAGACATCGACTTAGGGATAATCATTCAAGTCGGCAAACATTACAAAGCAAATACAAAAATACAACAAGACTTATTACAAAATACTTCACGCGGATCAGCATATTGTCGGCCACACAGATCAGAGATTTCAATCTTCCTCCAGGAACACACCATCCTTCATAGAACATCTTCAAGATCCTCCGTAGGATGTGTAACTCATCCAGTCAGCCTGACTTAGGAAGAACATCATCATCCGGAAGCAATTCTTCAATTACGAGCGCAATCTTCGATACGGACCGCCAACACAAATTGGACACAATCAAAAAGACCACCACAAGCTTGCTTGAATCACCAAGAACATACACACAACATCTGTTCACTAAAATCCTTCTCACCTTCATCCGGAACCTCAAGAACACAGTCTGTCATCACTATCATAATGGAATAGATGCTTGCAGACCTCTAGACCATGAACCAATTGAGTTGTTACTTCACGTTGACTTCCCAAGCACTCCACCAAATCCGTAGAACTTGATATTGCAATTCCAGATCTCACCAGACCTATCTATATCACTCTGTCACCTCTGAACACCTGCCGGAACCAGTTTTACTTAAGTGACCATAACTTCTTCAGATCTTCATGCGCACCTATGAAATTTTTTCTAGATCATCTTAAGACACATATCTGCAAACCCTTTGAACCGTATCCTCTAATCTTCATCTTAGCTGGGATCTTTACCTCACTGTCTCCACTAATCCTCTATGTTCCTGATTCGGACTAATCTTCTCAATATCCTCAGCAAAAAACTCATCCAATCCTTATCATCAATGCAATAGGAGTATGTTGACATCAATGACAACACTGATTAGGCCCATACTTGCAACAATCTCCCCCTTTGTCATTGATGGAAACATATGATGTGAAAAATTATGTTAACCATCAAGACAAGAACTTCTCCTCACTAACTGACATAGCTCCCCCTATCAACAACAATCATTCATATGTCTTCTCTTTCTTTACTGCTCCCCTTTGATCAACAACCACTTTTGTTTTTCACATGCCTTCTCTCCCCCTTTGACATCAATGGTAAAGGACACATACTTGCATCAATCAGAATCATACAGACTGCTCCCCATGAGTACCAGCTTCCTATCATCAATCTGGACCACAAGATATGACTGTGAGATCTACCGGAATGATGCACATTAGTGCACCTTAATTCAGAATCGGAGGGATAATAACCCCTAACTTCTCCCTGAGATATTCAAAAGAGTCCTTAGGTAGAGGTTTAGTAAAAATGTCTGCAATATGATCCTTTGAGGGCACAAACTCTAATCTGACTTCATTCTTGTTCACTTGCTCTCTCAAAAAGTGAAACTTGATGGATATATGTTTTGTCTTTGAATGCAACACTAGATTTTTTGATATATTTATTGCACTTGAGTTATCACAGAAAATTGTGATAGGTTCCTCATACTCCACTCTGATGTCTTTTAGCATTTGCTTCATCCATAATACTTGAGTGCAACTACCTACTATTGCAATATATTATGCTTCTACAGTGGACAGAGATATTGCCTCTTGTTTCTTGCTCAGCCAAGAAACCAATCTTTTCCCCAAATAGAATGCACCACCACTGGTAGTCTTCCGGTCATCCACATCTCCTGCCCAATCCACATCTGTATATGCATGAAGAGAGAAATCATGATCCCTAGGATACCATAAACCATACTCAACTGTTTCCTTTAGATATCTAAGAATTCTCTTGATTGCCATGACATGAGATTCTCTAGGATCAGCTTGGAATCTGGCAACAAGACCAACATAATTCATAATGTCAAGTCTAGTTTGAGTAAGATATAGTAGTCTTCCAATCATTGACCTGTACTTTTTCTGATCAGCCTTAGGAGATTCATCATCTTTTCTTAGTTTACATCCGGTTGCCATGGGAGTATTCATTGGTTTTGAATCTTCCATCCCAAATTTCTTCATCAATTCTTTCATATATTTGGTCTGTGATATGAAGATTCCTTTCTTTGTTTGAGTGATTTGCAGACCCAAGAAGAAATTCATTTCCCCAAACATAGACATCTCAAATTCACTTTTCATTTGATTTGCAAAAGTCTTGCACATACTATCTCTTCCTCCAAAAATGATATCATCAACAAATACTTCAACAATCAAGATATTTTCATGATCAATCTTGAAGTATAAGTTACTATCAACAGTACCTTTGTTGAAACCAATCTTCAAAAGATGTTTATCCAATCTTTCATACTAGGCCCTTGGGGCTTATTTGAGTCCATACAGTGCTTTCTTCAACTTGAAGACCATATCACCATGATCAGACAATTGAAATCCATCAAGTTGCTCAATGTATATTTTTTCTTCCAAGTCACCATTCAGGAAGGCAGACTTGACATCCATCTGATATACTTTGAAATCCTTGAAGGTAGCAAAAGCAAGAAATAATCTGACTACTTCAATTCTTGCCACCGGAGCAAAAGTTTCTTCAAAGTCAACTCCTACTTGAGAATAACCCTTACAGACCAATCTGGCTTTGTTTCTGACTACTTCACCCTCTTCATTTAGTTTATTCTGAAAGACCCACTTAGTCCCAATCACATTTTTGTCTTTAGGTCTGGGAACAAGATCCCAAGTGTGATTTTTCTCAATCTATATCAACTCTTCCTCCATTGCTCTAGTCCAGCTTTCATCATTGCATGCTTCACTTACTATTTTTGGTTCAATCTTTGAAATCAGACAATACTTTTCTGAGTCTTGAGCAATCTTTCTTCTTGTTTGAACACCTTTGCTTCTATCACCTATGATCTAGTCTTCAGAATGATTTAGTCTTACATACCTGGGAGTTTTGGGAATTTCTTGCACTACTATATCTTGGACAGGTTCATTCAAACTTATCTCTTCTTCCTGTATTCTAGGATTCTCTGAATCAGTCTGGATCTGAATTTTAGAAGGGGCTTGAACTTCTTGGACCAAAACATCATTCTAATCATCTTCTTCATATTCATAAAACCTTGAGGGTTTTTCAATGCCTTCATTAACCTTCACATTTGTACTTTCTACAATTTTTCTCAATCTCTTGTTATAACACCGGTATGCATTGCTTTGAGTAGAATAACCCAAGAATATTCCTTCATCACTTCTAGCATCAAATTTGCCAAGGTCTTCATCTCTTTTAATGTAACATTTACTACCAAAGACTCTGAAATACTTTATAGTGGGAGTGATGCCAAACCAGAGTTCATAAGGGGTCTTACCAGTATTGCTTCTAATTTGTACTTGATTAAGAGTATAGACAGCAGTGCTTACAGCTTCTCTCCAGTAGATCTGAGGAACATTTGCTTCCATCATCATGGTTCTAGATGCTTCCTGGATGGTCCAATTTTTTCTCTCCACTACTCCATTCTGCTGTGGAGTCCTTGAAGCAGATAACTATCTTTTTATCCCATGTTTCTCACAGAATTCTATGAACTCTCTGGATGTGAATTTCCACCTCTATCAAACCTAAGACATTTTATGTTTAACCCGGTTTCATTCTCTACCATAGCCTTGAATATTTTGAATTTCTCAAGAGCCTCAGATTTCTCTTTTAGGAAAGTCACCCACATCATCTGGGAATGGTCATTAATTAGTAACATGAAATATCTATCACCTTGCAAACACCTAATTTTTGCCGGTCCACATAGATCAGTATGTACTAAGTCCAACAATCCGGTAGAAGATTGTTCCTTACTTTTGAATGTGACTCTACTCTGCTTACCCAACCAACATTCTTTGCAGAAACTGTTAGTAGGTTTCACCAGTCTTGGAAGATCTCTTACAGCTTGAGTGTTGCTTATCTTGATGATATTATTAAAATTTACATGACACATTCTCCTATGCCACAACCAACTCTGATCAATTTGAACAAATAAATAACTTTTGTCAGTACCAACCAAGTGGAAGATGTTACCTTTTGTTTGAGTACCTGATGCAATCTCTGTTCCAGAACTTTCAAAGATCTTACATTTTCCATTTTTGAATCAGAGATCATAGCCTTTGTCCACCAACTACCCAACACTGAGAAGATTGTGCTTCAGACCTTCAACATATAGTACATCACTGGTTTTGTTCTTTCCATCAAAAGAAATAGTTCCTCTGCCTCTGATTCTACCAGTAGAATTATCACCAAATTTTCCAACTCCTCCTTCATATCTTTCTAGATCTATGAACTTATTTTTGTCGCCAATCATATGGTGGGAGAATCCACCATCAATGACCCATTCATCCTTTTCTTCAACTTGGGTAGCCAGAGCTCTTTCTACCATTTTATGATTGACAGATTCAATGGGCATTGGATCTTCTTCCTTGATGGCAATAAACACCCAGTCACTTCTGGATTTGTATCTTGTCTCTGATTCATCATCTGTTACTCCTTCATCATCATCATCTTCATGAACAAGTAACATTTCTTTTGAAATTTTGATCTATTTGGATTAGTCCTTAAAAATCTTTTCGGGCACCTTAAAGAAAAATGACCAATCTTGTTGCAGTTGAAACATTTGAAGGGCAGTTTTCCTTCATACTTAACAGATCCTCTTGGCAGTCTTTTTGCAATAAGAGCTTCAAGTTAAGCAGCTTCTGCCTCATCTTCTTCCAGATCTTTTCTTGGTTTTTCATACCATGATAGTTTCTTTAAGGAATTCTCTCCTGGATCATACCTTTGTTTTCCTTTTACAGAGGCACTAGCTTTAAATGCAGATTCAGTCTTGGGGGATGCATCTCCAAACTCAGCCAATTCAAATGCAGCTAATTTTCCAACCAATTGATCTCTTGTGATATTTGATAAAGATCTGAATTCTTCAATAGCAGCAACCTTGTGTTTGTAAGTAGGAGGTAGGGATCTGAGAACTTTAGCAATAATCTCATCTTCATCTAAGGTTCCACTAGCACACCTAATGCCACAAACAAGCTCATTTACTTTTGGCATAAATGTAGTGATATTCTCATCTTCAGGTTTTTAAATTTTCCTTTCAGACTCTGTAGCTTGGCACATTTAACATATTTGTCTCCTTCATGCAGAAATTCTAGCTTTGACCAAATCTCATATGTAGTTTCTAAATCCATAACATTTGTCAGCTCTGAATTAGATAAGGCACTTAGTAAGGCTTCTTTAGCTCGAAGATTATCTTCAGCATCTCTGATTTCATCTACAGTTGTCAGACCATTCTTTGGAGGAACATACTTCTTTGTAGTCATGGTCCAATATTGCATTCCCATACATTGCAAGTGACATTCCATGCGGCTTTTCTGAAGAGTGTAATTAGTTCCATCAAACCTCAGACTATCCTTCTTGTAGGAAGACATCCTGGATCTCCTCAAGTGATTAAGCTCTTTTAGAGGAACTTAGCTTTGATACCAATTGTTGGTTTTAGGATAGACAACTGAGAGGGGGGGTGAATAAGTTGTCACAAAACTTTCCTTTCTATAAACACTTAAATCCTTCTTATATTTCTACAGCATAATAATGATTTAATCATGGAAGCACAATGCAATATCTCAAGAGAAAAAACACATTAACACATATGACACCAAGATTTTAATGTGGAAAACCCGATTAAGGGAAAAACCATGGGGTGACTAACCCAAGATTGTATTCTCTGTTAAAATAATAAGAAGAACAAAATGGCACTTGCCAATTAGGGCTCACTACCTGAGCACACTGCTCACAAGAGGCCCACTGCCTATAGGAGACACACTGTCTATTGAATAATAATATAAATATTACATACTTGAACTGGAGATTAGCATCTTCACCATGCTTGAGACAGTTTCATTTAAGCTCAACACTTCTGCTCTGCTTTTCGCTCTTCTCCTCTCTACCACTCTCTCATCTTCACCGAGGATACTTTGAAATGACTTCACAAAATCTTATTTATACAAGACATCAACTTTGGGATAATCATCCAAGCCAGCACAATACATACTTTATTTTATTACAAAGCAATTACACAAATACAACTTGACTTATTACAAAACTTAATGCGTATCACCACACTATCAGCCACACATATCTAGGACTTCAATCTTCTTTAAGGAACATGCCATGCTTCACAAAACATCTTCAAGATTATCCGCAAGATGTGTAAAACATTTGGTCGGCCATGATTAGTAAGAACACCATCACCTGAGAATAAATCTTCAATTACGAGCTCAATCTTTAATGCGGACTGCCAACATGAACTGGACACAATCTAGAGACCCCCACAAGTTTTCCTGAATCACCAAGAACATCCACACCACTTTTGCTTACTGAAATCATTCGCATCTTCATCCGGAACCTCAAGAACATAGTTTGTCATCATTGTCACATTAGAATAAATGCTTGCGGACCTCCAGATCACGAACTAATTGAGTTGTCAGTTCACATTGGCTTCCTAAACATTCCACCAAATCCGCAGAACAAGATATTGCATTTCTGGATTTCACTGGACCTATTTGTGTCACTCTGTCACCTCTGAACAGCTGCTAGAACTAGTTTTACTCATATGGCCATAACTTCTCCAAATCTTCATGCGGACCTCTCAAATCTTGACTGGATCATCTTTAGACACAGATCTACAAACCCTTTGATACGCATTCTTTGATCTTCATCTAGCTGAGATCTTCGCTTCATAGAGCTTCACTGTCTTCACTATTCTTCTCTGTTTTTGATAGGACTAATTTTCTCAATATCCTCAGCACACAGCTCATCCAATCCTTGACATCAATGCAATAGGAGTATGTTGACATCAATGACAACACCAGTTAGGCCCATACTTGCAACACTCTTCCCATGATGTGTGTTTTAGAGTAAGAATTATATATGCATAATAGTTTAAATCATGTCTTCTCTTCAGGTCTTCTCTATGTCTTGAATGATTGTATTCATGTCTTCTTCATGTATTGCATGCTTTCACCATCTTCTCCATGTATTGTGTGCCTCCTTACTATATTCACTATGTCTTATGTGACTATTAAGTGTTTTCTTATGTTTGCCTAAGCTTGGGGACTAGAAATAGTCCTTGAAACTTAGGGTGTATCTTCAGTCTAGTGTTTAATGTGTTTTGATATGCTTTGATCGTACTTTAATGCATGTGTTGAATCATAAGATCACACACACATTAAAGTGGGGGCTAAATATTATGGAGTAAAAAGTGGATGCATGCCCTTTTACCTCCTAGTTTAGCTCCTAGGTCCCCGTGTTAACACTTTACAAGTGAAATATTCATCCCGATGCAAAATCCCCTGAAACCCATGTCAAATGGGAACTAGGGGCCCATTTAATGCCTTACCCCAGACCAAAAAGACACCTTGGGACTTGGGCTCCTATGCCCAAGTCCTCCCTGATTGGTTGGGGCAAATTTCAAGGCATGTCGGCATAGGACCTTTAAATGGGTCTCTCCTTGTTGGCTCTTTCAATTAAACTCACGAATGTTAGTTGGAAAGCATATATAAGTGTGTTTTGAATTCATTAGGAACCTAGAGATGGATATTACGAACTTATGATATTGGAGCAAAGAGCATTCAAGGCATTCATTATGTTGTTATTGTAGATTTGTGTTTGTATTGTGTGTTTTGTTGAAAATTTGGAATCATCATCCATCTCTTTATGAGTTGGAGGATCTTCAATCTCCTAAGGAATTTAGCTCCGAGGTGACATCATTGTGATTTGAATAATTTCATCATTGGTTTATCTTTAGCCTCTACCCTGCTAGGGCATGCTCTCTCTCTAACAATGGTGTTGGGAAGCTTGAATGCTATCCTAGGATTTGACTGAGGCAAATCCCTAAACACTACGACCCCCAAACCCCTTTTCTTCTTGTGTGCAAGTTACAGGTGTGAAGTCTGAAGAAGTGAAGGTATAGGAAGGTTGTGTAAGGGAAAGGGTTTTAGGATCTAAAAGTAGTTTTGCAAAAATTCCTCTACTTAAGACTTAGGCACCTACCCCGGTGTCCTCGTGTTAAAAAAAGCACTGAATCTGGACACCCTTTGCAACTTTTCTCCAGTTCTGAGTTTCAGGAGATTTGGACTTTCAGGACTTGGGCGCTCACCTCGATGTCCTCTAAATTTCCAGCTTCCAGAGCACAAGTCCTAGAATCTCACTAATCATCTTTGTGCATTTGATTTCTAGGTTTCAGTCATCTTCTGTCTGTTACAAATTGATTATCTTATAACTAGGGATTTACTCATACTTAACCTAGGGTTTGATAAAAGGCTTGATTAAATCACATCTTTCCATAGCAAACAAGAGTACAAAACATGAGTCCTCCTCCCTTTGGTAGCGACTTAGTTCTTTTTGTCCTTCAATGTTATTGAGGAAGAAGGTTTGATCTAGTGTACAAACTAGCTTACATCATTCATCTTTTTCCTCTTTAACAATATATATATATATATATATATATATATATATATATATATATATATATATATATATATATATATATATATATATATTCCTTTCTCTCCCTTCTCTAGATTCCTCTCTCTCCCTTTATCTCTCTATTTCCCCCTCTCTCTTTATTTTGAGCTTTAGGTTGTTAGTTGATAAACATAAGAAAGGAATGAATCTAGCGGCACCCATCATTTCTATTGTCTTGCATTCTTTGGATTGTTGGTGTGAAATTGTTAGAAATGAAAGCAACACTACTTCAATGGAAATATGATTCAATATAAATTTTTGCAATCTTTAACTGTGTGTTATTAATGGAGATTGTAACATAGAAACAAAACTATGCTTCACATAAATGCAAAATCAGAAATATGAACACATAACATAATGTTTAACGTGGAGAAAACCCTTTTGGGTAAAAAACTCCACATAGGCAAGAGGCCCAATGTTTGTATTAATCTAAAAATGATTTACAATACAACAACACTTCAACTCTCTTCTCCAGTCTTCAATCTGATAGCATTCCGGCAGCACCCGAGTACCTAAAATCTGTATTGCAGCAACTAATACATGGCAAATACTTATAGAAACATTTTCTAACTCATCTTAGGTGTTCACCTTCTCTCTCCTAAGATTCTCCAACCTGTAAACATTAATTACCATCTTACAAGCATCTTACACTTGTCCAAAAATAGCCATGCAAAGGTTAGGTGCCCAAGACTAAATCTGGCCTCTTACAAAATCTTATGACGCGTCATAACCATCATAGATTCCAGCAAAAGAGTATATTTCCAAGATAGGAACCTTGGGCTAAATATAGCAAATATACAACTAACATATCCGTCATATGCGTCATAGAATCTTAGAATCTTATGACAACTTGCAGCTGTCATAGATTCACTCACCAAACATTATGATAGTTGTCATACATGCCAAAAATAGTATATTCCTTAAGGGAGCACACCTATCCTCATTGACCATGAGTTTTTACATTTGCCAACTGTAAAAGTCACTTCGTAACTGCCACCGGTAACTCTGAAATTACAACTGTCAATGAGACTACCTCATTTCCTTATGGGTAATGACAAATAACAAATAATAAATGGAATAAAATACAATATTGGAATTTACAATGTTAATGGCACCTTATTCCAACATTCTCCCACTTGACATTATACATTGTAAATCAACCCATAGGAAAACAAATAAAAAATAATCAGGCACTAGAAACAAGGCCCATGACCTCTCTGCACCATACAAACTTCTTTGTGCTCACAGGCTTGGTCAATGAATCTACAACATTCTCCTAAGTGTCTATCTTCTTTATCTCAATCTCTCCATTTGCAACCAATTCTTGAACAAAGTGATATTGAATATCAACATGCTTAGTCCGAGCATGATACATGGGATTCTTGGCCAAACAGATAGCACTCTGGCTATCACAACCAATATGAATGATCTTGCAATCAAAACCAATACCTGTACACAGTCTCCTCAACCAAACTGCCTCCTTAGAGACATAAGTAGCAGCCATATACTCTGCTTCTATGGTGGACAAAGCAATTGTGGGCTGCCTCTTACTCATCCAACTCACTGCACCTCCAAACAAAGTAAACACATAGCCACTAGTGGACCTTCGACTATCCAAGTCACCTGCCTAATCTACATCAACAAAGCCCTATATGTCCAAAGATTTATCAGCACTATTAGTACTAGAATAAACCAAACAATAATCAAGAGTACCTATAAGATATTTAAACACCCTCTTCACATAGTTCCAATGTTGTCTACCATGGTTAGACATAAATCTACTCAAAACTCCCACTGCTTGGGCAATATCTGGCCTAGTGCAAACCATTGCATACATCAAACTCCCTATAGCACTAGCATATGACACATTAGACATATCCTCAAGATCATCCTCAGTCTTTGGACACATATCTAATGAAAGCTTAGTACCAATGGGTAAAGGAACTCTAACCGGGTTACAGTCCTGCAAACTAAACCTCTGCACAATAATATTCACATACTTACTTTGTGACAACCAAAGCTTTCGGTTAACTATGTCCCTCTTGATCTCCATTCCCAGAATATACCTTACAGCACCAAGATCCTTCATCTCAAATGCACCTGAAAGTTGGGCTTTAAACTCACTAACCATACCCTTAGTATTGCTAAAAAACATGTCATCAACATACAAAGTAATAACCAATATAGAATCATCAACACAATGAATGTAAACACAATGATCCTCCTCGCTTCTAACAAAACCCAATTTCAAAACAAATGACTCAAACTTTTGATACCACATTCTGGGCGACTGTTTCAAACCATAGAGAGACCTCTTTAATCTGCAAACCCAATGTTCTTTTCCTTTTACCTCAAAACCTGTAGGCTATTGCATATAAATTTCTTCTTCAAGATCTCCATGCAAGAACGCAGTCTTAACATCCATTTGCTCAATCTCCCAATTATAAGCTATAGAAATGGATAAGAGAAATCTAATAGAAGTCAATTTAGCAACAGGAGTGAATATCTCACCAAAATCAAGTCCCTCTCTCTAGGAGTAGCCCTTGGCTACCAGTCTAGCCTTGTACTTCTCCAATGACCTGGTTGCTCCAAACTTTTTCTTGAAGACCCACTTACATCCTGTGGCCTTTCTTCCTTTGGGCAAACGAACAAGATCCCAGGTGTTACAAGAGTCTAAAGCCATCATCTCCTCCTACATGGCTAGCTGCCAAGACTCACTATCATCTGCAGAAATAGCTTCCCTGTAGGATCTAGGTTCATTGTTAGTACTCAATAAAGCATATACAGAATGGAAATCTGGTGGGCTCTACCTGTCAACTGGATTCTGTTGTCTTGTGGATCTCCTCAAGGGTGGAGTAAGAGACTCTACTCATTCTTTTGCATGATCATTTGTACCAACTTCTTCTGTCACAACAGATTCATCTTCATCAGAACTACTTGAATCTTCTTCTTCTTCTTCACCCCCTAATCCATCATTCTGTTCTTCCTGAGGTGCATCTTGCTACTCTAAATCAAAGTGCACCTTCTTTACCTTTTCATCTTTTTCTTTTGGCTGCTCAGGTTCATAAATAGCTCTAAGTTCCCTAAAAATAACATCTCTAGAAAAGATAATCATGCGGGTTAGTGGATTCCAAAGCTTATAACCTTTCACATTATCACCATATCCAATGAATGTACACTTTTTAGCCTTTGGATCCAACTTAGATTGCTTGACCTTAGGCACATGAACAAAAGCCTCGCAGCCAAAAACCCTTAAATGTGAAATAGAAGGTTTCTTACCTATCCACACTTCATAAGGTGTCAAATCAAGAGCCTTACAAGGAGATATGTTTATCAAGTAGCAAGCAGTACACATAGCCTCTGCCCAAAAGCATTTATCCAACTGTGCATCACTAAGCATACTTCTGGCCCTTTCCATAATTGTTCGGTTCATCCTTTCTGCAACAACATTCTAATGTGGTGTATACGGAGTTGTCTTTTGTCTTATTATACCTACATGCTTGCAAAACTTATCAAATTCCTTAGAACAATATTCTCCTCCATTGTCAGATCTTAATATTTTTATCTTTAAACCTGATTGGTTCTCTACTAAGAGTTTGAATTCCTTAAACTTAGTGAAAACTTCAAATTTATGCTTCATAAAATAAATCCATGTAAATATGGATATATCATCAATGAAGGTTACAAAATAATGAGATTTTCTGATAGATTCATTATCCACGGGTCCAAACACATCCGTATGAATAATTTCTAACTTATCTTTTGCTCTATTGGTTCCTAAAGGAAATGATTTTCTATTTTGTTTACCAAACACATAATGCTCACAGAAATCAAAGTGCTCATCAGAATAGGAGAAACCATCCAACAAATTTTTATTCTTAATAGTTTTTAATACATTATTGCTTGTGTGGCCCAATCTACAATGCCACAACATACATGCATTTTCAGTATTAGCCTCAGATACATAAGAGGCATTATAAACTGTAGTGGCTTCAAGCTTGAACAGAGTTCTAAATCTCTTCCCCTTCACTACCACCAAGTTCCCTCTCACTAATCTGTAGCCATGCTTGTCAAATGTCACATGCATTTCCAAATCATTCAACTTCGAAACTGAAATCAGATTTCTAGCTAATCTAGAAACATGCAAAACACCAGGGAGGGTTTTAATCCTCCCATCACTGAAACACAATAATACCTTTCCTTTCCTGACAATCAGATATGTAGAGTTGTCACCAAGGTAGATATTACCTCCATCATATTCTTCATATGAGGAGAACCATTCCTTATGTAGAGTCATATGAAATGAGCATCCTGAGTTAACCAACCAATTTTCATTAGAAACAACATTACATGCAGAAAGTAAAACTTCTTCACCTGCATTCGAGGACTTATCCGAAGCACTCTCCCACTGTTTCTTGGGGTTTCTGCACTCCTTTTTTACATGTCCCCTTTTACCGCAGTTCCAACCCTTAACTCTGTTCTTTTTACCAAGAGTCTTAGACTGTCCCTTGGACTTGTCCTTAGCTCCTTTCTGATCTCCTTTAGGTCCTCTTTCCTTAGACCATCCCCTAAACTATCTGAACTCTTCTTCCTCAATTCCTGTGACAATAGCACTGAAACAAGAGCATCCAACTTCGGATCCGCAAGGTTAGCAGTGATAGCAAGGATAACATTCTCCCAAGACTTGGGTAAAGAAAAAAGAAGTAAGATACATTTGTCTTCCTCACTAACCTCAACATCTACTAAATCAAGCTGACTCACTAACAAATTAATCTGAAAATGATTTACAATACAACAACACTTCAACTCTCTCCACTAGTCTTCAATCTGACAGCATTTCGGCAGCACCTGAGTACCTAAAATCTATATTGCAGCAACTAATACATGGAAAATACTTATATAAACATTTTCTAACTCATCTTAGGCATTCACCTTCTCTCTCCTAAGATTCTCCAACTTGTAAACATTAATTACCATCTTACAAGCATCTTACACTTGTCCAAAAATAGTCATGCAAAGGTTAGGTGCCCAAGACTAAATCTGGCCTCTTACAACATCTTATGACATGTCATAACTATCATAGATTCTAGCAAAAGAGTATCTTTCCAAGATAGGAACCTTGGGCTAAATATAGCAAATATACAACTAACATATTTGTCATATGCGTCATAGAATCTCAAAATCTTATGACAACTTGCAACTGTCATAGATTCACTCACCAAACATTATGACAGTTGTCATACATGCCAAAAATAGTATATTCCTCAAGGGAGCATGCCAATCCTCATTTACCATGAGTTTTTACATTTGCCAACTATAAAAGTCACTCCATAACTGCCACTGATAACTCTGAAATTACAACTGTCAATGAGACTACCTCATTCCCACTAACAAATAATAAATAGAATAAAATACAATATTATAATTTACAAGGTTAATGGCACCTTATTCCAACATAAATGGTTGATCAAAAGTTAGTCTCCTTTTCCCTTTATATATATTATCTCTATCTCTGTCCTCTATATAAATCTCCCTCTCTATATAGCTATGTCTCTTATATTTCTCTCTTATGGATTAGAATAAACATGTATACATGGTGGTAAATAAACTTGGTTGTGAATAACATTGAAACCACATAAATATGTGTGTTGTTCTATCTCTCTTCTCTATTCCTCTATCTACCATTTCATGAGGCTACAGTGGAGCTAGATGATCTGGACCAACCCATACCAAGATCCACTTTTTTACATTGCAAAAGTGTTGGGATAAGATGCCATTAACCTTGTAAATCCCAATATTGTATTTATTCCATTATTATATGTAATTTGTAATTATCCATGAGGAGATATACTAGTTTCACCGACAGGGGTAATTTTAGAGTAATCGAAGGTGATTACAGAGTGACTTTTACTATTGGCAAATGTAAAAACTCAAAGTAAATGAGGTTAGGCGTGCTCCCTTGGAGAATATACTATTTCTGGCATGTATGACAACTGTCATAATGTTTGGTAAGTGAATCTATGACAACTGCAAGTTGTCATAAGATTCTGAGATTCTATGATGCATATGACAGATATGTTAGTTGTATATTTGCTATATTTAGCCCAAGGTTCCTATCTTGGAAAAATACTCTTTTGTGGAATCTATGATGGTTATGACATGTCATAAGATGTTGTAAGAGGCTAGATTTAGTCTTGGGCCCCCAACCTTTGCATGGCTATTTTTGGACAAGTGTAAGATGCTTGTAAGATGGTAATTAATGTTTACAGGTTGAAGAATCTTAGGAGACAGAAGGTGAATGCCTAGGATGAGTTGGAAAATGTTTCTATAAGTATTTTCCATGTATTTGTTGCTGCAATACAGATTTTAGGTACTCAGGTGCTGTCAGAATGCTGTCGGATTGAAGACTTGTGGAGAGTTGTGTAGTTGATGTATTGTACAATCTTGTTGAGATTAATACAAATTTGTGCCTCTTTCCTGATGGAATTCTTTTACCTACAAGGGTTTTCTCCACATAAACACTATGTCATTGTGTTGAGTTCTTCATGTTTGACATCTTTTCTGTAGTGGGTTTTATGTTTTGTTACAATCTCCATTGTTAATGCACACTTAAGATTGTTGAAACTGATTTCCATTGAAGTAGTGTTGCTTTCATTTCTAACATTTGGTATTAGAGCCTGGCCAACTTTTTCTCTTAGGTGGTAGTGTGGAAGCTGTATCTATAGTGGGAGATTTGGTTGTGTTTATTTTGTAGATCTTGTGTTGTTATTATGGTTGCATCCACCATTGCATCAACCTCTCGATTGGACATTGAGAAGTTCAATGGAACTAGGTATGAGTTGTGGAAGCTGAAAAATGAAGATTTGTTGGAAGAAAGAAACCAATGGTTGGTCATTCACAAAGAGAAGAAGCCTAATGATGTCTCTCAAGATGAGTGGGATAGACTAGATAAGAAGGCACGGGGAACCATCTGGTTGTGTCTTTCAGACTCTATCTTGTTGAATGTCGCAAAGGAGGAGACCACACACAAGTTGTGGAATCGGTTGGGTGAGATCTATAAAGCCAAGAGTATGGTAAATAAACTTTATTTAAAAGAAAATTGTTTTCCATGAAAATACGAGAAGGTGAATCAGTTGCAGAGCATTTAAATTCTTTTAATTTGTTATTGAGTTAGCTTGATTCAGTAGATGTTGAAGTTAGTGAGGAAGATAAATGTATCTTACTTCTTTGTTCTTTACCTGAGTCTTGGGAGAATGTTATCCTTGCTATCACTACTAACCTTGAGAATCCAAAGTTGGATGCTCTTGTTTCAGTGCTACTATCATAGGAATTGATGAAGAAGAGTTTAGATAGTATAGGGGATGCTCTCAGTGTCAGGGGAAGGTCTAAGGAAAGAGGACCTAAAGGAGATTAGAAAGGGCTAAGGACAAGTCCAAGGGCCGGTCTAAGATTCCTAGTAAAAAGAATAGAGTTAAGTGTTGGAACTGCAGTAAAAGGGGACATGTGAAGAAGAAGTGCAAAAATCCCAAGAAATAGTGGGAGAGTGCTTTGGATAAGTCCTCGAATGTAGGTGAAGAAGTTTTACTTTCGCATGTAATCTTGTTTCTAATGAAAACTAGTTGGTTGACTTAGGATGCTCATTTCATATGACTCCGCATAAGGAATGGTTCTCCACATATGAGGAATATGATGGAGGTAATATCTACCTTGGTGACAACTCTTCATATCTGATTGTCGGGAAAGGAAAGGTATTGTTGTGTTTCAGTGATGGGAGGATTAAAATCCTCCCTAGTGTTTTGCATGTTCCTGGATTAGCTAGAAATCTAATTTTAGTTTCAAAGTTGAATGATTGGGAATGCATGTGACATTTGACAAGCATGGCCGTAGATTGGTGAGAGGAAACTTGGTGGTAGCGAAAGGGAAGAGATTCAAGAACTTGTTTAAGCTTGAAGCCACTACAGTTTATAATGCCTCCTATGTATCTAAGGCCAATTATAAAAACACTTGTATGTTGTGGCACTGTAGATTGGGCCACACAAGTAATAATGTATTGAAAACTATTAAGAATAAAAATTTGTTGGATAGTTTCTCCTATTCTAATGAGCACTTTGATTTATGTGAGCATTGTGTGTTTGGTAAACAAAACATAAAATCATTTCCTTCAGGAAGCAATAGAGCAAAAGAGAAATTAGAAATTATTCATATGGATGTGTTTGGACCTGTGGATAACGAATCTATCAGAAAATCTTGTTATTTTGTAACCTTCATTGATGATGTATCCAGATTTACATGGATTTATTTTATGAAGCATAAATCTAAAGTTTTCACTAAGTTTAAGGAATCCAAAGTCTTAGTAGAGAACCAATCAGGTTTAAAGATAAAAATATTAAGATCTGACAATGGAGGGGAATATTGTTCTAAGGAATTTGATGAGTTTTGCAAGCATGTAGGTATAATCAAACAAAAGACAACTCCATATACACCACAACAGAATGGTGTTGTAGAAAGAATGAATTGAACAATTATGGAAAGGGCCATAAGTATGTTGAGTGGTGCACAACTGGATAAATACTTTTGGGTAGAGGCTGTGTGTACTGCTTGCTACTTGATAAACAGATCTCCTTGTAAGGCTTTTGATTCGACACCTTATGAAGTGTGGACATGTAAGAAACCTTATGTTTCACATTTAAGGGTTTTGGGTTGTGAGGCTTTTGTTCATGTGCCTAAGGAAAAGCAATCTAAGTTAGATCCAAAGGCTAAAAAGTGTACATTCATTGGATATGGTGATAATGTCAAAAGTTATAAGCTTTGGAATCCACTAACCCGCAAGATTATCTTTTCTAGAGATGTTATTTTCAGGGAACTTAGAGTTATTTCTGAACCTGAGCAGCCAAAGGAAAAAGAAGAAAAGGTAAAGAAGGTGCACTTTGATTTAGAGCAGCAAGATGCACCTTAGGAAGAACATAATGATGGATTGGGGGGTGAAGAAGAAGAAGAATCAAGTAGTTCTGATGAAGATGAATCTTTGTTACAGAAGAAGTTGGTGCAGATGATCATGTAGAAGAACAAGTAGAGTCTCTTACTCCACCCTTGAGGAGATCCATAAGACAACGGAATCTAGTTGATAGGTATATCCCACCAGATTTCTGTTGTGTATATACTTTATTGAGTACTAACGATGAACCTAGATCCTACAGGGAAGCTATTTCTGTAGATGATAGTGAGTCTTGGCAGTTAGCCATACAGGAGGAGATGATGGCTTTAGACTCTTGTAACACCTGGGATCTTGTTCGTTTGCCCAAAGGAAGAAAGGCCATAGGTTGTACGTGGGTCTTCAAGAAGAAGTTTAGAGCATATGGGTCATTGGAGAAGTACAAGGCTAGACTGGTAGCCAAGGGTTACTCCTAGAGAGAGGGAGTTGATTTTGGTGAGATATTCTCTCCTGTTGCTAAATTGACTTCTATTAGATTTCTCTTATCCATTGTTGCAGCTTATGATTGGGAGATTGAGCAAATGAATGTTAAGACTGGGTTCTTACATGGAGATCTTGAAGAAGAAATTTATATGCAAAAACCTATAGGTTTTGAGGTAAAAGGAAAATAACATTGGGTTTGCAGGTTAAAGAGGTCTCTTTATGGTCTAAAATAGTCCCCAGAATGTGGTATCAAAAGTTTGATTCATTTGTTTTGAAATTGGGTTTTGTTAGAAGCGAGGAGGATTGTTGTGTTTACATTCATTGTATTGATGATTCTATACTAGTTATTGCATTGTATGTTGATGACATGTTATTTTTTAGCAATACTAAGGGTATGATCAGTGAGCTTAAAGCCCAACTTTCAGGTGCATTTGAGATGAAGGATCTTGGTGCTGCAAGGTATATTTTGGGAATGGAGATTAGGAGGGATAGAGTTAACAGAAAGCTTTGGTTGTCACAAAGTAGGTATGTGAATACTATTTTGCAGAGGTTTAGTTTGCAGGACTATAACCCAGTTAGAGTTCCTTTACCCATTGGTACTAAGATTTCATTAGATATGTGTCCAAAGATTGAAGATGATTTTGGGGATATGTCTAATGTGCCATATGCTAGTGTTGTAGGGAGTTTGATGTATGCAATGGTTTGCACTAGACCAGATATTGCCCAAGCAATGGGAGTTTTGAGTAGATTTATGTCTAACCCTAGTAAACAACATTGGAATTATGCAAAGATGGTGTTTAAATATCTTGCAGGTACTCCTGATCATTGTTTAGTTTATTCTGGTACTGATAGTGCTGATAAATCTTTGGACATACAAGGTTTTGTTGATGCAGATTGGGCAGGTGACTTGGTTAGTCGAAGGTCCACTAGTGGCTATGTTTTTACTCTATTTGGAGGAGCAGTGAGTTGGATGAGTAAGAGGCAGCCCACAGTTACTTTGTCCACTGAGGAATTAGAGTATATGGCTACTACTCATGTCTCTAAGGAGGCAGTTTGGTTGAGGAGACTATGTACAGGTATTGGTTTTGATTGCAGGATCATTCAGATTGGTTGTGATAGCCAGAGTGTTATTTGTTTGGCCAAGAATCCCATGTATCATGCTCGGACTAAGCATGTTGATGTTTAGTATCACTTTATTCGAGAGTTGGTTACAAATGGAGAGATTGAGTTGAAGAATATAGACACTCAGGAGAATGTTGTAGATTCATTGACTAAGCCTGTGAGCACAGAGAAGTTCGTATGGTGTAGAGAGGCCATGGGCCTTGTTTCTAGGGCCTAATTATTTTTATTTGATTTCCTATGGGTTGATTTACAATGTATAATGTCAAGTGGGAGAATGTTGGGATAAGGTGCCATTAATCTTGTAAATCCCAATATTGTATTTATTCCATTATTATATGTAATTTGTAATTATCCATGAGGAGATGTATTAGTTTCACCGACAGGGTAATTTTAGAGTAACCAGAGGTGATTACAGAGTAACTTTTACTATTGGAAAATGTAAATACTCAAAGTAAATGAGGGTAGGCGTACTCCCTTGGAGAATATAATATTTTTGGCATGTATGACAACTATCATAATGTTTGGTAAGTGAATCTATGACAGATGCAAGTTGTCATAAGATTCTGAGATTCTATGATGCATATGACGGATATGTTAGTTGTATATTTGCTATATTTAGCCCAAGGTTCCTATCTTGGAAAGATACTCTTTTGTGGAATCTATGATGGTTATGATGCATCATAAGATGCTGTAAGAGACCAAATTTAGTCTTGGGCCCCCAACCTTTGCATCGTTGTTTTTGGACAAGTGTAAGATGCTTGTAAGATGGTAATTAATGTTTATAGGTTGGAGAATCTTAGAAGAGAGAAGGTGAACGCCTAGGATGAGTTGGGAAATGTTTCTATAAGTATTTTCCATGTATATGGTGCTGCAATACAAATTTTAGGTACTCAGGTGCTGCCGAAATGCTATCGGATTGAAGACTTGTGGAGAGAGTTGTGTTGTTGATGTATTGTACAATCTTGTTGAGATTAATACAAACTTGTGCCTCTTTTTTGGTGGATGTTTTTTACCCACAAGGGTTTTCTCCACGTAAACACCGTGTCATTATGTTGATTTCTTCATGTTTGACATATTTTTTGTAGTGGGATTTATGTTTTGTTACAATCTCCATTGTTAATGCACACTTAAGATTGATGAAATTTATCTTGAATCAGATTTCCATTGAAGTAGTGTTGCTTTCATTTCTAACAAAAAGTACCATAACCTGATCTTTATTGTAGGGTTATCCATTGGAATGCTTGACTATAGCCCCAAGTCTATCACACAATGGAACACTTTTTGCCACTATGTTTATGCAATTAAGCCTAGTTTTGTAATCCCATGATGGCCAATGATTTTGTGTTTTAGGAAATGTCTCTTCAATTGTCATGGGTGGTAAAGGTTAAATCTAAAAATAATTATTCATAGGAAGGTTATGCATATAGCCTTGTTTTTACTTAAAATTGAAAAGTACTTTGGATACACAAATTTTAGTTCAACATCATACATAAATAAGGATATGGTTTGCCCATGCACCCTTTGGCATACTATACACATATTTAAAGTAAAAGTAGGGTGGACCTTAGTCAAACTCTTTGAGCTTCCACTACTGACCCATAAGGTGATTTGGAACTCCAAATTCAATGAATCCTTTAACATGGTGTGACAAAAATTTAGATCTTTATTTTCTATATACAAACCTTTGGAAGACATACTTTCTTTGAGCTTTATTTTATGAAATAGTTTCTAATGGGTTTTATAGTAAACCTTTTCTAAATCTAAGTACTTTCTTTTATGAAATTTAATTTTCTCCACATCCTCTAGGATTTCATTCAATCCTTGCCAAAGGAAACTATGGTTAGCATGAGTAATCAAAATAATAACCATAGGATTACTCCATATAATCAAAATAATGTCCATAATTTTTAATACTAGTTTTCCTAACCTCTTCATTTTGGGGGAACATGACTATGAAAAAATAAGAAATTACTAATCAATTTAAGTACAGACAAGTGAAAAATAATGAATTTTTTACCAGAATACCACTCAAGTCTACAATTGGCAATATCCATATGTGCAATTAGTCCCATGCTGATTGTGCAAACAAATTTGCTACATATAATCAAAATAATAATAATGTCCATAATTTTCAATACTTGTTTTTGGTAGCTTCTTCAATCTGGGTAGGAATTTGGCTATGAAAAATAAGGAATTTATAATTTATTGAAGTCCAGACTAGTAAAAAATGAAGGTTACATTATTCTACCAATTTATACTTGAATGCATTGCATTCCTTACATAATTAACAATTTGTGGAGATTCATAGAAAATAGAGGAATGCTTCCCCTCTAGCCCATCCCTTATGTTCCTGTTGTTGCCTGTCAGATTATTATAGGGGCTTCCACCTATTATCAGATCAAAACCTCCAATTGAATTAATCATTTCATCAAGTCTTTCTTTTGTCAAATTCTATGCATCTTCTACCTCAATCAATTTACCTTTTTGATGTATTTTTTCCACCCAACTTTTGAGGATAAGCTTGTTTTGTTTACAATTTTTTGTAGATACAACATAATTGAGTGGTATACCTAAACAATGCAAAGCAACTTCTACACCCCCAATTCTAGAGAACAAAGGAAGGATATTGATCCCCTTTAGATAAATAGGCTTCAGACCTGGAAGATCATATCCTGTAATGAACAAATCAAAGTGATATTTTCCCTCTTCTTCTAGTTTTACATCTAAGGAAGCCAGTTGACTCACTACTACATGAAAAGCATTTAAATGTTTGCTTACAAAGTCTCCATGCATCTTTAAAGAATATAATTTTCTTTTTCAAAAATAGCCACTTACTTTGATATAATGCAATAATTTTATCTCATAAACTCTTAGCAATGTTTTTAACTAAAACACTAATCAAGACCGAATTACAAAGACAACCTAATAGTAGATCTATCTCTTCTATCCAACTTGTCCCATTCATCTTGATCCATTGCTGATAATAGAATATTGAGTGCAATAATTATTATGATCCACTAATCTCTCTCCACTAAAAGATCTTCAACCTTCAATTTCCACAACTCAAAGTTTGACCTATTGAACTCTCTCTCATAACATCTTAAGGGTAAATTGATTAAGGTGGAAGATGTGCAAAATCTGACAAAAGAAAGACTTGATGAAATGATTAATTAAATTGGAGGTTTTTATATGATAATAGGTGGAAGCTCCTATAATAATTTAATAGGAATATCTTTGTCTCTCTACCTCTCTCCTTTTCTATTTCTCTATTGTTGTCTCCCTCCCCCTTCTCTCTCACACACTTCCTCTCTATGAGATATCTCTCTCCCTATGTTTTTCCCATGTTTCTCTCTTATGTCCATATTATTTTCATCACTTATAGGAAAATCAAAATATTGTTTTCAAACACAAGCAAGTAAATTAAACCATTAGTTATATAATTCTATTAATAACGTATAAATAATAACAAATGACAACACCTAGTAACAAGAAATTTCATCCAATCAACCTATACAATGACAATATGCTACTCCTGTTATTCTTCTAGGCGTGTTGACATGAGTGATGTGTTGGTTCTTTTCCCTTAGCCCATATGTTGCTTTCTGGTGTATCAAAAATCCTAGTTAATTCATTGGTAGTCGCACTTCTTTGTATCCCTAGATATTTAAGAATTACCTTTTTCTTGTGGGTTGGGACATTTCCTACTTTTCCTCGAAGACTGAATTGATTGGTATACCCAAATGATGCAAAGTAGTATCTATTTTTATCTTTCTCTATTTTCACTCTTTATAAACATATTGTGTAGTAAAAGTTTATATATATTTATTATTAAATTATAAATTTATTTTATATATAAAAATCTATATTATAATGATTTTTTTGTTATATATTATGTATAAATTTAATAATTATTTTAATAATGTATATAATAATTAAAAAATATAAATACTGATACTTATGGAAAATGTGCCTTTTTTGAGATTACTATTATCAAGGCATACAAGGTAGATTTTGCATGCTAACTATGTCTACGTATCCATGTCTACGTATCCATCTCCTACACCAACTTCTTTAGACTCCCTCACTTTTATAAATATATGAGTGATGTGTTGGTTCTTGTGATGTTATACAAAGTTACACTAATCATTAAACATTATCACTATACATCTACAACAATACTAAAAATAAATATAAAATCAATACAAAGTCTACACTTTTTATCTTTTAAAATTAATTACCTTTGCCTTAAAGTTTCTCATATAATAAATACCTAATGAAGGTAATGCTTATTTTGGTGGATACCATTTAGACATAATTCCTTACAAAGGGGGATCGACTTATTAAGACACACTTAATGATCAATTGATTTTTATGCAAATTGGAAGCACGCTCCATCATTTGCTATTCCCTTTCTTACATCAATGAGTGAGATGACACAAAGGATGGGTATTAACTTTGGGCATTTAAATTGCTTCGAAGATACTCAAAGATGAGGAAAGTGACCATAATTATTAAATGATGGATGCTTTGGTGGAAGGTCATCATGTGCATATTTGAGTGGACATTAGGCATGAAAGTGTCATGGTTAATTAGTTTCTACGTAGAGGAGCTATGGCACATTTCATTGGTGAATAGACTTGGTTGTGGTGCTCGCCCTCTACATAAGGGTATATTTCAAAGTTTAGGTCATGACGTGTAGAAGGGATGCAAACATATTATACGTCATTTACCAATTAGAGCAATGCATTATAGAGTTGACTTGGTTGTGATATATAATTCATATTCATAGTATTTGTTTAGATGTGAATTTTAATATACTATTTTTTGGTTGTAAATGGATGAGGTTATATATGGTTTACCTATGGGCTCACTCCACCTATCCACCCTAGTTCTATTTCGATGTGCTGCCAAGTCTAACCATTACTAAAGGAGATAAGGTTGAAAACAACTATTTTGTTAATTGGACCAATTCATTACTAAATTAACTTTGTTGGATACAACACATTAATATTGACTCTATAATTGGGATGGGTAAATAGGATTTCTAATGTTTTATTATTATTGTTTTTAGCTATTCCTTTAATTTAGAATTTAACGATAATTACATAGTATAATAACATATTTATTATGCTTTTAAAATTATATTTTAATTAAAGAGGGAGAATAAGTTATTCATAGAAAAGACATTTAGTTGTTTTTTATGGTTGGTATTTTTTATTATTTTGATTATGTTTTAGGTTGGATTAGATTAGAAATTGGTATTAGGAGTTTGTATATCTCCTTTGTCTTCTTTGTTACTATTTTGTATCCTCAAGATGCCATTGTGGGTGGTTTCGTCCCTTTTGGTGTGGTAGTTTCTATAAAATAATGACAATGTCCTTGTCTACAATGGTGTTTTGTACAATCACAAGTTTGTACTCTACAACTTTGTAACTAGTCCTTTAGCTCATAATATCTGGGAACTAGTGTTATTAGAGGCACCTTTAGGGCTTGTTCGAAAGAGGTTAAATTTTGAGACTTCCTTAAGAATAACCAAGCCCCACAAAAAATTTGAAAGATTTTAATAATGGTTCATTGGGAAATGTGGAGCATATTTGATGTGGATGTGTATAGGTACAACCATGGAAATGCAATAATGGTTTCTAATGTGTTGTGTTATGCTTTTGTCTATTGGTACTTGTGTTTAATGTTGTTCTCTTGTATTTCTTGTTATCTTAATTACCATTACCTTTATCTTTTAATAAACAATTACGTAATTATTTTAACCATTTAAATATAGAAGGGATAAAAATACAAATTAGAGTGAAAAAGATAAATGTTAAAATTGAAAAATCAACTTTTAAAGATTAGGGATGCTACCTTATACAATACTATCTAACAAATATAACTACAATTATAGTAACATTCAAAATGATTAAATGACAAACATTGAAATAAAATAAATTGTCTGAGATTAAGCCTAATAAAATGAGAGTAACTAAATAAGGATATGATATACACCACTAAAATGTTATTTCCACTCTATGTGTAATAGGGACAAGATTAAATTAGAGTTCCATGTGAGTGCACATGTGGACACTGTTTAACAAAGGACAAGGTCATATGTTACATACTAGTGCGCATGTTGACCTTATTTTCTTTACATTGTAAAATATAATCATATACAACATTTATAGGGAGAGTGAAAGTTTGAATATTTTTCATAGCCGTATTCAAGTTTGTGTGTACACAAATTTTTAACAAAATATTAGAGTATAATGTATAATGTATATTAAAAATAAATAAAGTAAAAACTGTATGTTGATTTGTATATTTTGATATAGTATTTTTTTTCTTAATAGTGTTTTTTAAAATTTCAAAAATTTCAGAGATTTATTAATTATAAAATAAAAAATAAGAGATTTATTATTTATAAATATTAAAATTAGAGAGGAAACAATCTTATAGAAATTAGGGAGTATAAATAATGAGTTCATAAAATATAGTTAACTAGTATAATAAAGAATTGTTCATTAAAAGAGTCGCTAAGATTTAATTTCATTAGTTTCAAATTTTCTTGTTGGTTTGATTGTAGAATCTAGAGTGGATTGCATGCTAGTTATGTTCTCAGAAGCATCTTTGGTCGAATTTCCAACTTCTTCCTCCTTCAAATTTTTGTCTAAGGATAGGAGAAGCAAATGAATCGTCTTCTTCTACCATTTTAACATCATTGAGGACTAATGCTAAAAATTATTCCTTAGCTACATCTTTAGCAAATAATATCTCCTTTTTAAGTACTTTCACCTCTTCCAACTCCTTGTACATAGAAGCACCTAAATTTTGAATAGGAGCCACATCCTAGACAAGAAAAAGAAGGGGTTGGTGGAAGGGAGATCTTTAATAGAAGTATTTGAATTTTATTTGTGCTTGTTACTTTTCCATCTAGATTGATGAAGATCTTTATTTTGGCCCTCTTTCTACTAGTTATATTTAGGCTTTTTAGTTAAATTTATTTAGAAATGCCCATGCTCATGACAAAAATACATTTAAAAAGAGTGCATTCATAATCAATTCTCTCGTAGAAAATTTTATCTTTCAATTTTAGATTAATGGCCCTAGGAAGCCCATTAAGGAGATTAACTTTCACACAAATACAAGCAACTGAATAATTCTTCTCTTTAGGCTGAGCCTACATCTTTTATGTCCCAATAACATTGCATATTACCTAAAAAGCTACATCATTCCAAAAAAATAGGGGGAGGAAGAGAGTCTTACCCAAATCGACACTCTTGAGGGGGTTTCTTCATTTGGATCAAAATCAACAAACCAATGATTTAGATATAAGTTGCAAGTGCCTATAAACCAAGGACCATTGCAAAAAATTAAGTCTTTCTTTTTGGAATTAGGACAGACAACTAAGAGGGGGGGGGTGAATCAGTTGTCCCACAATATTAACTTTATCTTCCTTTTAATCTTCTTTCACAACTTATAAACAGATTAATGATGCAAATATCAAAGCATGAAACAATACCACATGAGCATAAACACAATTAACACACTTGACACCAAGATTTTTGACGTGGAAACCTGATTAAGGGAAAAACCACAGTGGGGGTTAACCCACAAGATTCATACCCTGTTAAAAGTACTTAAAAAGAGGAAGGCACTTGCCTTTGGGCTCACTGCCCAAAGCTCACTGCTCAAAGAGAGGCTCACTGCCTATAGAATTTATGTTTAATACAGGAAGAATTAATTGAGAAATAGCATCTTCTTCATGCCCGGTTCAGTCTGACTGAGTGCTCATAAAACTTATGCTCTTCTTCCAAATACTTCTTTATTATCACTTCATCCTTTACTATTCTTGCTCCTCTGCTCCTCCTCTTCTTTGCTCTGCCTCTGATCCTTTCTTGGGGTTTATTATTTCGCACAAGGATGATTTTCAACAACTCAACTACATGCCTTTATATGCTTCATCAACCTTGGAATAAACATCAAGGTTGGCACTACAAGCATTTCACTTAATGCGAATCACTAAGCTGTCGACCAAACATAATTGGGACTCAAATCTTCCTTGATCAACACACCATGCTCCAACAAATTGCTCTCAGATCATCCGCAACACTCTTGAATCATTTGGTCGGCCAAGACTGGGAAGAACAACAACACCAAGAAGGAAATCTTCACCAACGAGCTCAAACTTCAATGCTAACCTCCAACATAGCGGTCACACGATCCAGAGACCTCCACAAGCACATTGAATTCTACAAAAACATCCGTAGTCCTCCAAATCATCAGAATCACTTGCATCTTCGTCTGAAACCTCAAGAACACTATTTGTCATGACTGTCATACAAGAAAGATTACTTGCGGACCTCCAAACCACTAACCACTTGAGTTGATGATACACATTGACTTCTCAAACATGCCTCTAGATTCGTAGATCATAATATTTCAATGCGGAGCAATCTGGACTAGGTTACTGTCACTCTGTCTCTTATGAATGTAGCAAAACCTAGGTCTACTTAGATGGCCATAGCTTCTTCAAATCGACATGTGGACCTCTCAAATCTTGATTGGAGCTACTTCAGACAATCCTCTACACAACCATATGGTCTGTATACATTAAGTTTCATTAATTTTCTCAATATCCTCAACATTCTAGTCTTCTAACAGAATAGGATACAGTTGACACCAATGGCAACAAGAATATATTGACATCAATGACAACACCAATTAAGCACATATTTGCAACAATCTCCCCCTTTGTCATTGATGGCAACATATGATGTGAAAAACTGATTCAACCATCAAGACAAGAACTTCTCCCCCTTTCTCTTATCACTTCTACAACTACTTTCTTCACTGCTCCCCCTTTCATCAACAACTAGTTTTTCAATTGACTTCTCTCCCCCTTTGACATCAATGGAAAAGGGCACATATTTGTAGTCTTTTCTCCTTTTTGTTTCAGATCAATCTCAAAACTTGCATGCTGACTACTCCCCCTGAGTAGTACCTCCTTAACATCAATCCAGATCACAAGATATGATTGTGAATTCCACCGGATTGATGCACTCTTGTGCATCTTAATTTTGATCAGGAGGGGTAATAACCCCTAGCTTCTTTCTGAGATACTCAAAAGTATCCTTGGGAAGAGGCTTAGTGAAGACATCTGCAATATGATCCTTTGAAGAAACAAACTCCATTTTGACTTCATTCTCACTTACTTTTTCTCTCAAGAAATGAAACTTGATGGATATGTGTTTTATTTTTGAATGCAATACTAGATTCTTGGAGATGTTTATTGCACTTGAATTATCACAAAAGACTGTAACAGGTTCTTCAAACACAATTCTGATATCTTTCAGCATTTGCTTCATCCACAAGACTTGAGTACGATTGCTTGTTGCTGCTATATACTCTGCCTCTGCAGTAGACAGAGATATTGCTTCCTACTTTTTACTCAACTAAGAAACCAATCTCCTTCCCAAGAAGAATGCACCACCACTATTGCTTTTTTTGTCATCCACATCTCCTGCCCAATCAACATCTGTATATGCATGAAGAGTAAAGTCATTATCCTTTGGATACCATAAGCCATAATCAAGTGTCCCTTTGAGATATCTAAAAATTCTCTTGACTACTACAACATGGGATTCTCTAGGATCAGCTTGAAATCTAGCAACAAGTCCAACTGCATTCATGATATTAGGTCTGGTTTGAGTCAGATAGAGCAGTCCCCCAATCATTGATCTATACCTTTTCTGATCCGCCTTAGGTGAATCATCATCTTTACTTAACTTGCATCTGGTTACCATAGGAGTACTTACTGGTTTTGATTCCTCCATTCCAAACTTTTTCAACAATTCTCCCACACACTTAGACTGAGATATAAAGATACCTTTATCTGATTGAGTGATTTGCAAACCTAGGAAGAAATTCATTTCACCAAACATGGACATCTCAAATTCACTTTGCATCTGATGAGCGAATGTCTTGTACATACTCTCATTTCCACCAAAAATGATATCATCAACAAATACCTCAACAATTAGAATATTCTCATAATCAATCTTGAAGTAAAGATTACTATCAACAGTACCTTTGCTATAACCTAGCTTTAGCAAATACTTATCTAATCTTGCATACCAGGCTCTTGGGGCTTGTTTAAGTCCATACAATGCTTTTCTCAGTCTGCAGACCATATCTTCTTAACCAGACAACTGGAATCCTTCCGGTTGCTCAATGTAGACTTCTTCTTCTAGCTCTCCATTCAGGAATGTTGACTTGACATCCATCTGGTATACCTTGAAATCTTTGAAAGCAGCAAATGCAAGAAATAATCTGACTGCTTCTATTCTTGCTATTGGAGCAAAAGTTTCTTCAAAATCAATTCCTTCCACTTGAGAATATCCTTTGCATACCAACCTTGCTTTGTTTCTTACAACTTCACCATCTTCATTTAGTTTATTCCAGAAGACCCATTTAGTTCCAATCACATTTTTGTCCTCTGGTCTAGAAACAAGATCCCAAGTGTGATTCTTTGCAATTTGCATTAATTCTTCTTCCATTGCTTTTATCTGATTTTCATCATTGCAAGATTCACTTACTGATTTTGGCTCAATCTTTGAAATCAAACAAATCTCTTCTTGATCTTCAGCAATTCTTATCCTAGTTTGAACACCTTTATTTCTATCTCCTATGATCTATTTTTCAGGATGATTCATCCTTACATACCTAGGAGTTTTGGGATTTGCTTGAAATTCTATTTCTTGAGCCTGTTCCTCAACTTCTACACTATCCTCTTGAGTCACTAGTTTTTTCTGATCAATCTGGATCTAAATCTGGGTTTGAACTTGTCTTCCTTGACTTTGATTTTCATCTTGATCATCTGAATCATATTTGCAAGACCTAGAATGACCTTCTTTACTCTCATCAACTCTAACATTTGCACTTTCAACAATCTTTTTCAATCTTTTGTTAAAGAACATGTATGCCTTGCTTTGAGTAGAGTAACCTAGAAATATTCCTTCATCACTTCTTGCTTCAAACTTTCCTAGATCCTCATCTCTTTTGATATAACATTTACTACCAAAAACTCTGAAATATCTCACAGTAGGAGGATGACCAAACCATAGTTCATAAGGTGTCTTACCAGAATTTCCTTTGATCTGCACCTGGTTAAGAGTGTAGACAACAGTACTCACATCTTCTCTCCAATAAACTTGAGGAACATTTGTTTCCATCATCAAAGTCCTGGCAGCTTCTTGAATGGTCTGGTTCTTTCTTTCCACAACTCCATTTTGTTGAGGAGTCCTAGGAGCAGATAACTATCTTTTTATTCCATGCTTTTCACAAAATGTATCAAACTTACCAAAGGTAAATTCTCCACCTTTGTTAGATCTCAAACACTTTATCTTCACACCAATCTCATTTTCCACCATAACTTTGAACACCTTGAATTTGTCAAGAGCTTCTAATTTTTCTTTTAAGAAAGTTACCCACATCATCCGGGAGTAATCATCAATCACCAACATGAAATATCTGTCTCCTTACACACTCCTGATTCTAGCAGGACCACATAGATCAGTATGCACAAGTTCCAACCATCCACTTGAAAATTGTTCTTTACTTTTGAATGAAGTTTTGTTTTGTTTACCCAATTGACACTCTCTACACATGCTATCAGGTTTCACAAGTTTTGGAAGATCTCTCACAGCCTGAGTAGAATTTATCTTGACAATGTTATCAAAATTCACATGACAATTGTCCTATGCCACAACCAACTTTGATCTGTCTAAGCAATCAAACAACTTTTGCCAGAAGTACTTAAATGAAAGATGTTACCTCTAGTTTGAGTACCAGATGCAATTTCAGTTCTAGAGCTTTCCAAGATTGTACATTTTCCATCCTTGAATCGAAGATCATAACTCTTGTCAACCAACTGTCCAACACTGAGAAGATTATGCTTTAGTCCTTCCACATACAAAACATCATTAGTGTTATTCTTACCATCAAAAGAGATGGATCCTCTGCCACAGATTCTACCAGCTGAGTTGTCTCCAAATTTCACAGTTCCACCTTCATATTTTTCAAAGCTTACAAACTTACTTTTATCACCAGTCATATGATAAGAACATCCACTATCAATCACCCATTCATCCTTTTCAACAACCTGAGTAGCCAAGGCACTTTCCACATTTGCACAACTAGCAGATTCAGTAGACACCGGATCTTCTTCTTTGATAGCAATGAACGTCCAATCACCTTCAGTGGAACCTCCATGATCAGATTCATCATCTGTGACTCCTTCTTCTCCAGCTTCTTTGACATAGTAGCATTTCTTTTGACCTTTATATCTGTTAGGGTTTGGCTTTGAAACCCTCTCCGGACATCTTGAGACAAAATGACCAATCTTATTACAAGCAAAACATTTGAATGACAACTTTCCTTCATACTTACTAGATCCTCTTGGCATTCTTTTGGCAATAAGAGCTTCAAGATCTGCAGTCTCAATTTCATCATCTTCAAGATCCTTTCTTGCCTTCACAAATCTGTTTGATCTTCCTGAAGAACTTTCACCTGGATCATATCTTTGTTTTCCATACACACTGGCTTTAAATGCAGATTCAGACTTGAGAAGAGAATCACCAAACTCACTCATTTCAAATGCTAAAAGATGATCCCTTGTAACAGTTGTCACAGTCCTGATTTCTTCAATGGCAGTAACTTTATGCTTGTATGCTGTAGGTAAGGATCTGAGTACTTTGGCAACAATTTCTGATTCATCCAATACACCACAAACATTCTTGATACCGGTCACAAGTTCATTCACTTTCTGCATGTAGGAAGTAATTTTTTCATCTTCACTCATCATCAACCTTTCGTATTTACCCTTCAGGCTCTGTAGTTTGGCACATTTGACATATTGGTCACCCTCATACAGATTTTCCAATTTTTTCTAGATTTCATGGGTAGTTTTCAATTCCAGGACATTTGCCAATTCTGTATCAGTTAGGGCACTCAATAATGCTTCTTTAGCTCGAATATTGCATTCAGCTTCCCTGAGTTCGTCTAGAGTTGTAGGTCCATTCTTCAGAATTTTATACTCTTTCTCAGCCAAAATGCATCACCTATACATTCCAAATGACACTACATGCGCACCTTCCAAAGGGAGTAATTTGTTCCATCAAATCTTGGGCTTTCCTTCTTATAAGTTGACATCTTGGATCTCAAGTGGTCAAGCTTCTTTCAGAGGATTTGGCTCTAATACCAATTGTTGGAATTAGGACAGACAACTGAGAGGGAGGGTGAATCGGTTGTCCCACAATATTAACTTTATCTTCCTTTTAATCTTCTTTCACAACTTATAAATAAATTAATGATGCAAATATTAAAGCATGAAACAATAGCACATGAGCAAAAACACAATTAACACACTTGCCACCAAGATTTTTGACGTGGAAACCTGGTTAAGGGAAAAACAACGGTGGGGGTTAACCCACAAGATTTGTACCTTGTTAAAAGTACTTAAAAAGGGGAAGGCACTTGCCTTCGGGCTTACTACTCAACGAGAGGCTCACTGCCTATAGAATTTATGTTTAATACGGGAAGAATTAACTGAGAAATAACATCTTCTTCATGCCTGGTTCAGTTTGATTGAGTGCTCATAAAACTTCTGCTCTTCTCCCAAATACTTCTTTATTATCATTTCATCCTTTACTGTTCTTGCTCCTCCTCTTCTCTGCTTTGCCTCTGATCCTTTCTTTGGATTTTATTTTTTCGCACAAGGATGATTTTCAACAACTCAACTACATGCCTTTATATGCTTCATCAACCTTGGAATAAACATCAAGGTTAGCACTAGAAGCATTTGACTTAATGCAAATCACTAAGTTGTCAACCAAACATAATTGGGACTCAAATCTTCCTTGATCAACATGCCATGCTCCATCGAATTGCTCTTAGATCATCCGCAACACTCTTGAATCATCCGGTCAACCAAGACTGGGAAGAACAACAACACCAAGAAGGAAATCTTCACCAACGAGCTCAAACTTTAATGCGAACCTCCAACATAGTGGTCACACGAGCTAGAGACCTCCACAAGCACATTGAATTCTACAAAAAACATCCGCACTCCTCCAAATCATCAGAATCACTTGCGTCTTCATTCGGAACCTCAAGAACACTGTCTGTCATGACTGTCATACAAGAAAGATTGCTTGCGGACCTCCAAACCACTAACCACTTGAGTTGATGATACACACTAACTTCCCAAACATGCCTCTAGATCCGTAGATCATAATATTTCAATGCAGAGCAATCTGGACCAGTTTACTGTCACTCTGTCTCTTCTGAACATAGCAAAACCTAGTTCTACTCAGATGTCCATAGCTTCTTCAAATCGACATGTGGACCTCTCAAATCTTGACTGGAGCTACTTCAGACAATCCTCTACACAACCATATGGTCCGCATACATTAAGCTTCATTAATTTTCTCAATATCCTCAACATCCCAGTCTTCTAACAGAATAGGATACAGTTGACACCAATGGCAACAAGAATATGTTGACATCATTGACAACACCGATTAAGCACATATTTGTAACATTTCTTCTCTTTGACAAAGAAGGAAGCAATGAAAAACCCTCCCACACATTGAAATATCAATGTCCCCTTGAATCTTTGGCCCCTATTCTTTGTCCACCTAGGTTTCCAAAGATTTGTAAGAGGGCCAAGCACCAATAAACTTGCCCACCAAACCTTGTTCATGAAGACCAATAAGAGAATTGGTAGTCTCCTCAAAGGGACTTCATATTTATTGTAGGTGCACCATCCTAGCAATTAACCATTTGGAGTTTTTTAAAATCATTAAGATTGGGAAGATTCTTAGCAATAGAAGAAGTTAGATTTATAGAAGGATTCAACCTCTTACTCAATCCAATAACATAGTATGATTGTGGAGCCATGAGGGCAAATAAGATGACCAAAAGATACAATACCCAGACAATAGATGGAAAAAATAAGAGCCCACTACTAGAAGGTGAGAGTTGTCAACTACCAAATAATAAACAAAGGCAAGAGGGCCTAAAGTAGATGAAAGGAAGTAGAGGTGCATAATATGCTTCTTACACTAATAAATGAGAGGAGGTATGTGTAAAAATAAATTAACCATACAGTTATAAGGAAATTAAACACAAAAGCGATATACTATAACACAATGATTTACATGGGGAAAACCCTTTCGAGAGAAAAAACCCACACTCCAAAGCAACTCAATGTATTATTCAGTAATTAAGGGGCATTAGACTAACAACTTTATGGAGGCTCTGGCTATTCTTCGTTCTTTAGAACAAGAATGTGCTCTGGGATGGCACAGGGTTATTTGTGAGTCTAATTCTGAGATTGTGGTTAATCTGCTAAATGAGCGGGTGGTGGTTGGTGTGCATTTGCAGCTAGCTTCGGTGGTTCGACAGATTCTTTCGTTGAGTCATGCAATGGACTTTGTTTCTTTTGTCCATGTTCCTAGGGAATGCAACTGTGTGGCTGATTGTTTGGCTAAATGGGCTTTGGAGCAGGTGGGAGATTGGAATGTTAGTGGTTGGGATCAATTGTCCCATGATGGGGTTCAACATTTGGAAAGTTTGATCTCTGCGGATATGGAGGGATAGCTGAGGTCCCTACTTGGGACTTTGGGGTTGGGGAGGTTCCCTTGGTTCTGGTTTGGTTGGTTGTGGTGCTGGTGTTCTTTTCTAGTTCTCTATTGTCTTTGGGGGCGGCTGCCCTCCTAATTTTGTACTTGCAGTTTCCTTATTAATAAATTTTTACCCCTTTTTTAAAAAAGTACTATTCAGTAATCAATGGTTACAATACACTTGTAGAGTCTAAGCTTGTACAAGAGTATTACCAACAAGAGATCTAGAGCAATTTTGGCAACATAATAGTACCTACAAAACTCACTATAAAACCTCCATATGAAGCATAGAATAAACAAGAGAAGCAATACATGAAACCATGAGCAAAAAATACCCAAGGTGTGGCTCCCAAATCCCAATATGAGTCGACAAGCTAAAAATAACATAGTCCTTCCACCTACCATAAGTTCGCCATAATCCACTTGAACCAACTTGGACGTTTCACTTGGCTCCATTATCTCCATTCAAAGATGCCTTCTGACATGTCATAACACGTGTCATAAGCTAGTCAACAAGTGTAACTCCCTCTTACAACTCCTTTGTGTGTCATAGATGTTTTTACATTTTTGATGTGGGAAACCCAACTTCTGAAGGCCATAACTTTTGATTTGAGAAACTGATTGAGCCCTTCCCCCCCTTTTTTTAAATTGTAAATCTTGAAGAGGTCCATGTTGCTATAACCAACTTGCTCTAATTAAGGCCTATTTCAACATTTTTTTCAGGCCCAAAAATGACCTTTAGAGCCTTGAAAATTACATTTTTATGTTCTATAGCCTGAAAATTATATTTTTTCTTTAACATTAGGATGTAAGGTTGAAACACCTTTCCTAATAGCAGAGTTAGATGGTGGCCAAACTTGTTACCCAAACTCTAACATAACATTCTTGATTCTAAAAAATGCTATTAATCCTTCTTTCTTTATATATTGATTATTAAATTTAGTTTATTTTGTATTTTCATACAATTTTAAGTTTGAGTAAAAAATTAATAACTTATAAAACTATAATTATTTTGAAACTTTAATAGTTAAATATAAAAAGGACTTATTACAATTAAAAAAGGAAGGGAAGAGAAAGGAAAAACCTAACAATTAATTGTGTTTAGATTATAAGATAATATTCAACATATAAAACTCCATGCATATTTATTTTGGTAAAATATTTCTTTTAAATTTAAATATGTAAATAAAAATAAAAAATTATTTAATAAAATGAAAAAAGTTGTGTAACCATAAATGAAAATTTATTTTAATGAAATGAATGAAAATGAAAGAGTTTTTAAAAGTATAAATGAAGGTTTATTTTAATAAAATGAAAAGAAAGGTTCTTTTAAGTGAGCTTTTTATATTAAATTTTGTATACTAGATTATGTTTTTTATTATGGTAAGTGGGAAGAGGGTCCCAAACCCTTTTACATAAATATAGGTAAGCAAAGTTCATCTAAATATACCACCATACATATAGAAGATACTAGATTATGTTCAATCATATATTTATTTTTATGTAACATTCAACATTAAGTATTAAAATAATGAATTAGATTTTTTAATTTTGTTTATTAAATTAATTTACAATTTACTTATCTTTATTTTCTTGGACTATAATTTTAAACATTAATATAAAATAATAAAAATACAAAATATCTAAAGTTTTTAAAACCTATTTACATACAACATCAAAATTTCATATTCTTAATAAAACAAAATCATCAATAAATAAAATAATGTTGTCAATGAAATATAATACATTCATAATGTTTTGGATTTGAAATTAGTAATAATGATCACAAATTACAAAAAACCAATATTATAAATATAAAGTGACATAATCCTTCACATGTCTTTTTAAAATTTTTTTATTAAATAATTTTATACTTTCATGATCTTTATTTTCTTAGACCATAATTTTAAACGTTAATATAGAATAATAGAAATACAAATTTTTCATGTTCTTAATAAAATAAAATCATAAATAAAAAAATAATATTGTGAATGAAATATAACTTTAGATTTGAATTAAAATCTATTATTATATCTTAATCATAAATTAAAAAATATATAAAGTGACATAACCTTTAGAAGATAAAAGAATCAAAATACATGGGAATTGTTGTAGAGTTAAAAAATATATGAGAACCAACGAAAGAGTGAAATAAAGTCTTTAGAAAACGATGTTGCATTGATGCCTTCCATGCCGAATTCAAATAAAATACAGATTAAAAATTGTTGGGATTGATGAGGGGGACCCCTTGGACCGATTCTTTCATTTTCGTTAATTACAAATTATTTCCCAATTCCTCTTGTTCGAATCCATCTAATGTTTGGTGAGTTTTCATCGGATTTGTTTGACAAAATGCTCCATAGATGAAAGACAATTGTTTCTCGCTCGATCTTACTGCCTATCACTTCAAAGCTTCGAATCTGTCGATTAAAGTTATTCATCTGCAGATTTATGGTTACTCTAAAGGTAAAACAGTTTCTGCATCTCTTTTTCTTCTTTAAAAAAAGAAATTAAAGTTAGTTTTTGCAGAATTTGAATGTTTTACGACACGATTTGATGGTATGAATGTTTTTCAGCAACACCCATTTGAATATATTCCTTTCTTATAGTTGGCAGAAAAACCTGTCAATTTCTGCAACTTTTGTGATCCCTTCAAAATCTTATATCGTGTTGATCTGTGTGATTTTTGTTTATTCCACTTGGGGAGAATTTGAGTTTTTAAATTTTGATGATTTTGTATATCATCGGATATTTATATTGCTTTCTATGAAATTTGTGCTGTACAAATCCTCATAACCTTAGGATATCTGTGATGTTTGGTATCTATAAAGGATGTTAGGATGTGTTTTTTCTATCTTTATAAGATTGCCCATGAAAACAGATGCGTGAAGATCCAGAGAATTTGTGATTTCTGTGATTTAGGATTTTAAGTTTCAATGGCTGCTGAAGCCCTGTTAGGGTTTTTTTTCTCATTAGCCTTAGGTATTGATAAGTATTTGTGTATTTCGTTTAAGTTGATTTTCTTTTTTTGGCTTGGAGAACTACTATCCTTTTAGGGTGCCCCTGCTGACTGCTGTCTCTGTTGAGTGTAATCCCTTCCTGTTGACCGGATTTGGTCATTGGTGCACATCAATAGTCTTTTCATTTCATTTAATTCCATCGACCTATTTTGGTGTATGGTGGAGATCAATGGTGATTTCATTTTCTTTCGTTCCATTGACCTTATTTGGTTATTAGTGGACATTAATAGTGATTTGATATTGTCTCTGTTTTTGTTCAGATTGGTGAATATAGAGAAAAACTATGGAAGCGCTTCCTGTTGAAGTTATAGGGAATATTCTTTCTCATCTTGCTGCTGCTAAGGATGTTATGGTAGCTTCTGCAACTTGCAGAAAATGGAGAGAAGCAACAAAAAAGCATTTACATACCCTTACATTTGACATGACCGACTGGCCCATCTATGGTGAACTTACCACTAGCAGGTTGGAAATTCTTATTACTCAAACAATTTTTCAGACAACTGGTTTGCAAAACCTACATATTTGCATGAGTGAGGCCGGTGAATTTTCTGCAGCCTCGGTCATTGCTTGGCTCATGTATACAAGAGATACCTTAAGGAGTCTCTTGTATATGATGCATACAAATCCCAATGTAAACATCTTTGAGAAATGTGGCAGGCAAAAGTTGGAAGTGTTGGTTTCAGGCTATACTTCAATAAGTGGTGTGGATCCAAGCTACCAACGATTTCCATGCTTGAAATCTCTTACCCTTCATAGTGTGAATATTTCTGCATTGGATTTGAGCCTTATGTTGACTGCATGCCCTAAGCTTGAATCTTTCTCACTTGTAAATCCGGAGATCGCCATGTCAGATTCTCAAGCTGTGATGGAGTTGATCAGTCCAACTTTGAAAAAGCTTTATGTGAAAGAAATAAGTTTGGACAAATTTGTTCTGGAAGCTGATAACTTAGAGAGTCTTCATTTGAAAGAGTCAACAGTTGAGCTTTTTGAGCTCATAAGTAAGGGAAGCCTGAAACACATTAGAATGGATGATGTGAGTATAATTCATCTGGACATTGGGGAGACCACTGATCTCTTAGAGGTTGTGGATGTAAGTGATTTCACAATCATGTGGCCAAAATTTTACCAGATGATATCAAGAGCAACTAAACTGAGAAGATTGCGTCTATGGGGTATAGTATTTGATGTGGAGGATGAGATAATGGATTTGGAGACCATAGCAGTATGTTTTCCTAAACTAAACCATCTCTCTTTGAGCTATGATCTGAGAGATGGATTACTTCAGCATGTATTAAGAGGATCATCCTTGTTGGAGAATGTGGTCCTGCTGAAGCTGGGATCGCCTTTGATTAATGATGTGTTTGCACAGTGGATAGGAGGTTTGCTTGAAAGGTGCCCAAATCTCAAGCGGCTTATTATCTATGGATGTGTCTCTGAGACAAAAACTCGAGATGAATGTGCATCTTTGGCAAGGTTTACCTCTTCTATTGTGAGCCTTATGAGAAAATTTATGCATGTTGATGTGCAATTTGATTTTCAGTGATATTTTTTCAGTTTTTATCAGCTGAGATTTGAGCTGGATTCTAGTCCTCTGTATGGACTGTACAAGTATGAAGGTCAGCTTGAATTGCACACAGCTCGATATCACACAATGGTATCTAGAAACCTATCTACAAAATGAAAAACTACGGAAGACTTCGTTCACCACAAAATCTTTCGAGAGAAGTTTTTTATTAGGGTATGTCAAAAGTTATACATATTTGATTTTATAGCATGTCTTTTATGGTCCGATGATGGTTGATCAAATTGATTTAAATGGATTTGCTAAAGGTTCTGTTCCATGATCCATCTAAAATGTTCTGATCAGGATACTCTGGATGGAGATTTCAGAAGATGGTTTGGGAGTTGAATAATTGTAGAGAACGTTGATAAGCTTCAGGTGGAGTATTCATTGTTTTGTCCCATGTTGTACTGTAAAACATTTTCATCTTTGGTAAATTGAGTTTGGATGCCACTATTAATTGCTGCAGTCCTTGACTCGGTTTGTATTCATGTATTTCATGCTGTGAATTAGGTTATGCACCTTTTAATGTTGATTTTTGCAAACACTTATAGAATATTAATTCTTATTTCTATATTGCTGGAATTATCCTGAAACTTATTTATTTGTTTTAGTCTGGCGTTCTCCATCTCCTTTCTTGTATTTCATTTTGTTTATCAAAAATGTTTTGCAATAAATTATTTCTTCCAGAAAATTGGTTAAGAGCTCATCTGAATTTACTGCTTCTATGATGTTCTACCTTTGTGTTATCCTGTGTGTTGAAGTCTTTGATATTTAGCCATATTTCTAACCTTCAAGGCCCAAATTTCATGTTCTTGCTAGATGATGAATGTCATTGCCAATATCAAAACACATTATTGTGTTAACAAAGAAGCCACATGATATTCATTCAAGAACTTTAATAGTTACACTGCTATAAGCATCTCTGATATCGCACAGCCTAACCATTAGCCTATAGAATATTGATTTAGGATTTAACAATAATTTCAGTACTTCAATAAACTCTATAATTCTTTTCCAGGAAACAACTGCATAACTAGTTTGCTTTTGCGGACATTTCTTGTAATGTTGATCCTTTATAACCACTTTTGCATCCTCCAAGCAGGTATGGTGTTTAGTTTTAGATGAATGCTAAGCTAAAAACAATATTACACAAAATGTTTGATAAGAGAAGCTATTGAATTTGAGAAAAGCCTGCTGAACTGGAGATGGGTTAGGGTTAAATGACAACAAAGCTTGTAAAATTGTTTCATTAATACTTCTAAGATCATCAATCAAAGAGAGCTGGCAAATATTCATTGTGCTAAATTTGGATGTTTATAGATCCCTTTTCAAAGAAATGTCAGATAAAGTCAAAATCTGGCAAAGAAAAATAGGTATGCAGCTGTTTTCTGAAGAAGAATTGTAAAATGATGTACTGTAGAAGAATGTAGCTAATTTTTTTCATTCCATTAACCTCAAACTGCCAAGGTGTTGATGTAAGGTTATTTGATGTGGGAGCCAAGATTTTGTTAACATTAGGTGTGGATGCAAGTTTGTTTGCTGCAGGATCCAAGATTTTGGTAATGTTTATTTTTCATAATTTATTGATTTCCTTTGCAATCCAAATCTGTGCTAAGAGGTATACTAACCATGGCACTGTTTGGAGGTGCCAAGTAATGCCTATAGGAATAGTTTAAAAAAATGTAATTTTGAAATTGAAAAAGTATGAAGTGTTACACTGGTGAAGATGCTTGCTCTGTAAAGATTTACCAGAACTTTTATTCAATAAAAAGGATGACTTTGTTCCATCCATGCCTCTAAAAAGTCACTTGGGCACCCTGTGTTGGCAGATTTGCTATGTTCACGTGAGGCCTGCCAGCAAACCATTTTTTTATGGTAGGACCGGTGACATGTGCCAAATCTACAGTTTTTAATTCAGGGATTTACATAAGGTGGAAGATTGCTTTTTAACACATTTTACTCGAGGAGATTCTAGATACAAAGGAAAAAACTTAGTCCATAACTTGTACATTAAGTCATGTCTCTTTGGTGTGCCTATGTGTTATCACAGAATTTTGTTTTTTTAATGTGACTTATTCTAAGGAATATTTTATGTGTTATCATAGAATTTCGTTTTCTTAATGTGACTTATTCTAAGGAATATTTTTGTTTAAATAATGGGGGAGAGGACCTAGTAGTTATTAGGACTAACTTTGCACCCCTCAAGCTCATACATGGTAAATCAAATGACCGTCAAATTTTCACACTACCTTATTTGGCAGCTTGAGTTTTTAGACCTATTGTTTGAGGTCTAGGTCATTAAAGATGGAGGCACATTTAGATGTTTTGTTGAAGGTGATAGATTTGAAGGGTCATCCATAACACATGGGGAGGGACCAAAAGTTAAATTCAATCTCCCTAATACATGACTACTTTCCCATCCATACCAATGTGGCTAGACACCCTCCCAAATAACTTCTCCCCATGCCACCACATGATATGGAATGCTACCTAACCCAAAGTGGTATTGGGTTGGGATGCTAAATGCATGATTTTAGTGTTTAGGGTTTTCAATGCAAATATAATGTTGCACCATATAGGCCATTGATGGTTATGGAATGTAATATGGATTTGTGGGAATGAAGACAATAAGTTTAAATGCGATTTAATCTTGAAAAACCAATATGTATGTGTGCATTTAGGCATTGTATACATGCATATGAGATTGCACGTGTGCACGTGTGCACACACAAAATCCAATTTCCTTTTAACACTCGTTGCTTGGGTTATGTTTGTTAACACAATAATAACATTTGGAAATTTGGTTATTTTTTAGTCTTTGCCCTTCTCTACTAACGTTGTTCTAGCCATTTGTTATTACCTTGCAATTTGCTTTCTAGTTTGTATGAATGAGAGTGTAGTGGTTTCTTTAATATGAAGTGAAGGTTTCATGTAGTTCATATAGGAAAAGTCAATTGTGACTTTGCTAGGGCTATGACATTTGTCCATTTTATTTATTCGATGTTGCAGCTCATGAATGTTTGCAAGTCACCATGCAATATTATCAAATTTTAAAAAGATTTAGGATTATGGGTTATGAGTGTTAGAAATGAAGGCATCAACTACCCAAATGGAAATCTGACTACAATATGTTTATGATCTTAAAGCAGTGTAATATTAACAGAGATTGCATACGGAAATGAAATTACAACATAGGAATAAACACCACAGAAGAATAAACCATATCAACACCAGTTATAACATGAAGAAAACCCTTTCGACTAAAAAACTCTACCAAGAAAAGAGGCTCAAGTTGTATTATCTTCAAATTTTGAAATACATAATACATGCACTTCCTCTATCTCTCCAACCTTTAATCCGGCAAAACCTGTGTACAAAAACTATGATATGATACATAACACATACAATGCATTGTATTTATAAAGGTATTTCACTCCCCAAACTAGGCATCCACTTTCTCACCATGGATACTCCAACATGCAACATTAAATGACCTCTTACAAGCTCATGGCACTTGTCAATAGTCAACCATGCAAACTTGGGCGCCCATGGACAAGAATAGGCACTTACGGGGTAATAAATGCTGTCATAATCGTTATAGATTCCGTCATAATAGCCTCTGAATAGTATCTTCCCAATATGGGCTCCTAGAGCCAAGAATAGCAACTTACAACTCATAAATATCCGTCATAAGTTGTCATATTGTCATAAAATCTTATGACAACTTACACTTGTCATAGATTCTCTTACAACCACTTACCAACTTTATGACATGTCATACATGCCAAATGTAGATGATTCCTTCAAGGTGGCGCCTACCTTCAATTACTCTTGATATTTACGATTACCATCAGTAAATGTTACTCCATAACTACCGTCGGTAACTCTAGAACTTACCGATGTAGTAACTCCATAATTACTGTCCCCAGTAATTAATTTTTACCACTGCTGATGAAACTTGTACATCCCTTATGGGTGATTTACAAATAATATTAGGAATAATAATTGCAAAGACTTACAAAGTTAATGACACCTAAATCCTACCATTCTTCCACTTGACATTATAAATTGTAAATACCCATAGGAAAACATAAAACAACTAAGTACAAGAAACAAGGCTCATGGCCTCTCTACATCAAGTAAAATTCTATGTGCTCACATGTTTGGTCAAAGCATCTGCAATGTTCTCCTGAGTGTCTACCTTCTTCAGCTTAATCTATCCACTTGCAGCCATTTCTCGAACAAAGTATATTGTACATCAACATGCTTAGTCTGAGCATGATACATAAGATTCTTGGCCAAACGAATAGCACTCTGGCTATCACAACCAATCTGAATGACCTTGCAATCAAAACCAATACCTGTACACAATCTCCTCAACCAAACTACTTCCCTAAAGACATGGGTAGCAGCCATATACTCTGCTTCGATGGTGGACAAAGCAATTGTAGGCTGCCTTTTGCTCATCCAACCCATTGTTTCTCCAAACAAAGTAAACACATAGCTGCTAGTGGACCTCCGACTATCCAAGTCACATGCCCAATCTGCATCAACAAAACCAAGTATGTCCAATGTCTTTTCCACACTGTCAGTACCAAAATAAACCAAACAGTAATCAGAAGTACCAGCTAAATATCTAAATACTCTCTTCGCATAATTCCAATGCTGTCTACCAGGGTTAAACATAAGCCTACTCAAAACTCCCATTGCTTGGGCAATATCTGGCCTAGTACAAACCATTGCATACATTAAACTCCCTATAGCACTAGCATATGGCACATTAGTCATATCATCAAAATCATCCTCATTCTTCAAACACGTCTAATGAAAGCTTAGTTTGAATGGGCAAAGGAATTCTAATTGGGTTACAATCCTACACTCTAAATCTCTACAAAATGGTATTCACATACTCAGAGATAACCAAAGCTTTTTGTTTCCTCTGTCTCTCCTAATCTCCATACCCAGAATATCCCTGGTTGCTCCAAGATCCTTCATGTCGAATTCACCTGGAAGTTGGGCTTTCAATTCACTGATCATACCCTTAGTATTGCTGAAAAATAACATGTCATCAACATACAATACAATGATCAGTATAGAATCATCAATACAATGAATCTACACACAATGATCCTCCTCACTTCTAACAAAACCCAATTTCAAAACAAATGAATCAAACTTTTGGTACAACATTCTGGGGGACTGTTTCAAATCATAAAGAGACCTCTTTAATCTGCAAACCCAATGTTCTTCCCCTTTACCTCAAACTCTGTAGGTTGTTGCATGTAAATTTATTCCTCAAGATCTCCATGCAAGAACGCAGTCTTAACATCTATTTGCTCTATTTCTCAATCAAAAGCTGCAGCAATGGATAAGAGAAATCTAATAGAAGTTAATTTAGCAACAGAAGAGAATATTTCACTAAAATCAACTCTCTTTGGGAGTAGCCCTTGGCTACTAGTCTAGCCTTGTACTTCTCCAATGAACCGTTTGCTCCAAACTTTTGCTTGAAGACCCACTTGCAACCTATGGCCTTTCTTCCTTTGGGCAAACGAACTAGATCCCAAGTGTTGCAAGAGTCTAAAGCCATCATCTCCTCTTGCATGGCTAACTACCAAGACTCACTATCATCTGCATGAATAGCTTCCCTATAAGACCTAGGCTCATCGTTAATACTCAATAAAGAAAATACGCAATGGAAATCTGGGGGGCTATACTTGTCAACTGGGTTCCGTTGTCTTGTGGATCCCCTCAAGGGTGGAGTAAGAGACTCTTTTGGTTCTTTTGGATACTCAACTTCTTCTGTAACAACATAGTCTTCCTCATTAGAACTACTTTCACTCGAATCTTCTTCTTCTTCACCCCCCAATCCATCATTTTGTTCTAGTTGTGCATCTTCTTGTTGTAAATCAAAATGCACTACCTTTGACCTTTCTTTCTCTTTTGGCTGTTCAAGTTCAAGAATAGCTCTAAGTTCCTTGAAAATAACCATCTCTAGAGAAAACAATTTTTCTGGTCAGAGGATCCCAAAGCTTATAACCTTTAAGATTCTCACCATATCCAATGAAGATGCATTTTTGCGCTTTTGGATCCAACTTAGATTGCTTTTCTTTAGGCACATGAACAAAAGCCTCACATCAAAAAACCCTTAAATGTGAAACAAAATGTTTCTTACCTATCCACACTTCATAAGGTGTCGAATCAAGAGCCTTACAAGGAGTTTTGTTAATAAAGTAACAAGCGGTACACAAAGCCTCTGCCCAAAAGCATTTCTCCAATTGTGAATCACTCAACATACTTCTGGCTCTTTCCATGATTGTTCAATTCATCCTTTCTACAACACCATTTTGTTGTGGTGTATACGAAGTTGTCTTTTGTCTGATTATATCTGCATGCTTACAAAACTCATCAAATTCCTTAGAGCAATATTCCCCTCCATTGTCAGATCAATATTTTTATCTTTAATCTCGATTGGTTTTCAACTAAGACTTTAAAATCCTTTAACTTAGTGAAAACTTTAGATTTGTGTTTCATAAAATAAATCTGTGTAAATTTGGATACATCATCAATGAAAGTGACAAAATAACGAGATTTTCCGATAGAGTCATTATCCAAAGGTCCAAACATATATGAATGAATAATCTCTAACTTCTCTTTTGCTCTATTACTTCCTAAAGGAAATGATGTTCTATTTTGTTTACCAAACACACAATGCTCATAGAAATCAAAGTGCTCATCAGAATAAGAGAAACCATCCAACAAACCTTTATTCTTAATTATTTTCAAAACATTATTACTTGTGTGACCCAACCTACTGTGCCACAACATACAAGTGTTTTCAGAAGCCTCAAAAATATAAGATGAATTACAAACTGTAGTGGCATCTACCCTAAACAAGGTTCCCAATCTTTTCCCCTTCACTACCACCAAGTTTCCTCTCACCAATCTACAACCATGCTTATCAAATGTTACATGCATTCCCAAATCATTCAACTTCGAAACTGAAATCAAATTTTTAGCCAATCCAAGAACATGCAAAACACCAGGGAGAGTTAATTCTCCCATCACTGAAACACAACATTACCTTGCCTTTTCCAACTATCGGATATGTAGAGTTGTCCCCAAGCTACATTTCACCTCCATCATACTCTTCGTATGTGAAAACCATTCTTTATGCGAGGTCATATGATACACACATCTTAAGTCAACCAACCAATGATCATTAGAATCAATATTGCATGCAGAAAGTTAAACATTTTCACCTACATTCGAGGACTTATCAATAGCAGAATCTCATTGTTTCTTCGGGTTTCTACATTACTTTTTCACATGCTTTCTTTTTCTGCAATTCCAACACTTTACTCTGTTCTTCTTTCCAAGAGTCTTAGAATGACCCTTAGATTTGTCTTTAGACCCCTTTTGATCTCCTTTTGGTCCTCTTTCCTTGGACCTTCCCCTCACATTGAGAGCCTCAGTGTTACCCTCAAAAGTCTTCTTCCTCATCTCCTGTGCCAACAAAGTTGCAACAAGGCGATCCAACTTTGGATCTTCAAGGTTAGCAATAATAGCAAGGATAACATTCTCCCAAGATTCATGTAAAGATCAAAGTAGAAGTATACATTTATCTTCCTCTTCAACTGTAGCATCTACAGAATCAAGTTGACTCAAAAGTAAATTAAAATTATTCAAATGCTCTGCAATGGAATCACCCTCTTTCATTTTAACATAAAATAATTTCCACTTTAAATAAAGCTTGTTTACCATGCTCTTGGCTTGATAGATCTCACCCAATCTCTTCTAGAGTTTGAATACAATCTCTTCCTTCGAGACATTCAATAAGACAGAATCTGCAAGACACAGTCGAATAGTTCCCTGTGCCTTCTTATCCAACCTTTCCCATTCTTCCGCACTCACATCATCATGCTTCTTCTCTTTCGTAACAACAAACAACTGGTTTCTTTCCTCAAGCAAATCCTCCATCTTTAGCTTCCACAATTCATACCCTGTATCGTTGAACTTCTCAATGTCCAAACAAGAGGTTGAAGCAGCTCATTGAGCCATGAATACTACACAAGATTTGCAAAACAAAACAACGAAATCTCCCACTACAACTAAACAACCTTCACACTACCACCCAGGAATCAAAACTGGTCAGACTCTAATACCAAATGTTAGAAATGAAGGCAACAACTAGTACCCAAATGGAAATCTGATTACAATATGTTTATGATCTTAAAGCAGTATAATATTAACAAAGATTGCATACGGAAATGAAATTACAACACATGAATAAACTCCATAGAAGAATAAACCATATCAACACCATATATAACGCGGAGAAAACCCTTTCGGATAAAAAAACTCCACCAAGAAAAGAGGCTCAAGTTGTATTATCTTCAAAATCTGAAATACATAATGCATGCACTTCCTCTGTCTCTCCAACCTTCAATTCGGCAAAACTTGTGTATAAAAACTATGATATGATACATAACACATACAAGGCACTGTATTTATAGAGGTATTTCACTCCCCAAACTAGGCGTCCACTTTCTTACCTTGGATACCCCAACATGCAACATTAAATGACGTCTTACAAGCTCATGACACTTGTCAATAGTCAACCATGCAAACTTGGGTGCCCATGGACAAAAATAGACACTTACAGGGTAATAATGTTGTCATAACCGTCATAGATTCCATCATAGCACCCTCCGAATAACATCTTCCCAATAGGGGCACCTAGAGCCAAGAATAGCAACTTACAACTCATAAATATCCATCATAAGTTGTCATATTGTCATAAAATCTTATGACAACTTACAACTGTCATAGATTCTCTTACAACCACTTACCAACTTTATGACGTGTCATACAAGCCAAATATAGATGATTTCTCCAAGGCAGCGCCTACCCTCAATTACTCTTGATATTTACAATTACCATCAGTAAATGTTACTCCATAACTACCACCGATAACTCTGGAACTTACCGATGTAGTAACTCTGTAATTATTGCCCCCGGTAATTAATTTTTACCACTGCCGATGAAACTTGTGCATACCTTATGGGTGATTTACAAATAATATCAGGGATAATAATTACAAGGATTTACAAGATTAATGGCACCTAAATCCTAACAATGAGGATATCTCATTGTCATTTTGTTCAAAAAATATCTTTCTTTATGATGCAGATTTACACTTTATTTTAGAGAATTAAAGGATAATGAGTTATTCTCTAAAATTCTCTAAAAATGATGCAGGTTATAAAGATTAAGATGCAGGGTATAAAATATATTTCTTTATTGTCCAGTCTCTTCCTAAAATTCCTTGGATCTTGGTAGGGGATTTTAAAATGGTTGAGCACAAGGAAGACAAATATGGGGGAAAAGATGCACTGTGGAAAGGTAATGAGTTATACTTCTAGTCTAAAATGAAAAGAATTCTTAATATTTGGGATCCTCTTGAAAATAAGAAGAGTAGCATGAAGAAAATTTGGTTTAATTGGTGTACTAACCAAGGACCTGGCAAGAGAGTCTACTCAAGATTGGATAGATTTTATGTTAACAAAGATTTATTTATTTATTTTGAGGATAGGAAAGATGACTATCCAATTCAAGTAACCCTCCCTACTATGTCAAATAATTCTCCTATTGAGACTTGTATTATTATCAACGACATGAGTCGGATAGATACTTGTAGTAAGAGTTAGCTATTTAAACTAAATACCTCCCTACTCAAAGAAAAAGAATGCCTGGGTGGTATTTATAAAGTGAGAATGATTAATAAGTGCCTATTTTGTAAATCTTCCATAGTTAGATGAGAGAAAATGATCCTTGCTTGGAAAGAGATTCTAAAATCTATGGGCAAGAAGAGAGCTCTTGATATGAGGAAATAGGAGAATAGACTTGAAGAAAATCTTTTAGATCTAGAATGTAAGATGCAAGGCAACATCAATAATAAGGTGATATATGATGATATGTTGAAAATGAAACACCAATTGAGGTGTATTCAAAATTACAAGAACCAAGGGGCTAAGATTAGAGCCAAGCTCAAATGGCTTAAGGAAGGTGATAGGGGGACAAAATATTTTTTTAATATTTTAAAAGTCAAGCATAATAGATAAAAGATTGAACCTATTCTGTTAGAGAACACTCTATGTGGTGACCTAAGAGATGGGGGAGGATTTTAAGAAATTTTAAAAGAATCTTTTCTCCACTAAATAGGATAACAAGAGTATTGATTCCAAGAATTTTTGCAAAAGAATTATTCCAAAAAAATTGGAGAGTGATATTCTTGAAATCGGTAAAAGGATTAGTAAGGAGGAAATTGTTAAAGTTATCAACTCATTCAACTCTGGTAAATCTCCTGGGTTGGATGGATTTCCCATAGAATTCTACAAAGTTAACAATGATTGGATTACTAATGATCTTCTGGAGGTATATGAAGAAGCTTTTGAGAAAGGATCTATGGGTGCTAGTATTAAAAAAGGAGTGATTAAACTTCTTCCAAAAGGGGGAGATAAGACCTTGACAAAATTGGAGTCCTATCACTCTATTGAATCCCTCCTACAAGATTCTTGCTAAGCTGTTGGCACTTAGGTTGTTTGATATTTTAAAGAAAATTGTTTATGTTAGTGAGATTGGTTTCATTAAAGGTAGGTACATACTAGAAAATCTAATTACTAGTTGGGAGGGTCTCAACTGAGCTAAACATACTGGGTAGAATGCTAGCATGGTGCTATTGGATTTTGAGAAAGCCTACGAAAGAATTAAATGGGTTTTTGTGCTCACTGTGTTGGATGCTTTTGTTTTTCCTAGTGCTTTTTGTAATTGGGTTAAGGTGCTCTTTGTGATGCCTCTACTCAAATTGATATCAATGGATCTCTTACTGAACCCATTTTGTTATAGAGGTCTATTAGACAAGGTTGTCCTTTGGCCCCAACATTATTTGTTATTGCAGCTGATGCTTTCTAGTATATTTTGAAAACATATTTGTTCAATCCTTCTGTCAAGGGTAATATTTTATCTAATAAAACTAAACTTTTGAGTGCCTAATTTGCAGATGACATTGCTTTGTTTGTTGAGTTGAGTCAAGATAATTTCAAGAATGTTTTATACAGACTTAACATTTTTTGTGAGGCTTCAGGTGCAAAGATTGTTGATAACAAATCCATTATCTTAGGTTGGAATGAAAATCCTTCTGATTTGTTGGTGGGTTCTAATTGGCAATGGGGTGGTCCTAAAAAGATTGTTAGGTATCCGGGCATTCCATTCTCAGTTGATCCATCTTTGAAAGAGATTTGGGAGTGGATGTTCAAAAAAATTAAAGGTAAGAATAGTAAATGGAAGACACACTTGTTATCATTGGCTAGTAGAATGCAGGTTTATTAGAAAGTTCTGGCTTCATACAATATATATTATGCCTCTGCTTGGCTTTTTGGCAATTCCCAAGTTGATAAAATTTAAGAATTCTTAGAGATTTCTTATGGTCTGATGGAAAAGGAAACAAAAAAGGCATGTAGTCAGTTGGTTCTGGTGTTGTATGCCCAAGAACTTGGGAGATCTTGGTCTCAAATACTTTAAGTTGCAAGGTATTTCATTGGCAATGAAGTGGATTTAAAAAGCCTTTGAGGGGGACAAACCGTGGAAAATACTGGTCAGAAATAATATTGTCTTATCTAAACCAAAGAGGGGGAAGAGTTGGGCTGCTTTGCACCCCCATGATCTATTATTTGACAAATTTTTTGTTAGTCCCTTTGGTTCGAATGTCTTTGGCAATATATGGAGGGCTTGGGAAAGTGTTAAACATCTGCTAAAAAACAATGAGGCTTTTTCCAGGGCTGAGAATATATTTTTGGCTTATAGATTAGTTTGGTGGAACCTTCACTGGAATAATAAGTCTTTGGCTTTGACTTGAGGTTGTTCAACCAAATATTGGGCTTCTAAAGGTATTATTGATTTTGGTAATGTCTTGGAGAATGGTGGTATTAAAGATTGGTACAAAATGCAAAGTGAATATGGTATCCCCAACACCTAGAAAAGAACATTCTCTGTTCTAAAAAGAGCCTTCTATAGTGTTAACTTCCCAGTTGTTTTGAAGTTCAACACTGAAATTCTTGACAATATTCAATGGAGAGATGGCACTCTTTTTGGTAAGATGACCTCCAATAAGATGTATAATTTGTTGGTTGGCTTGAGAGAAATTATTGGCAAGATTAATGAGAATTGGAACCTCAAGTGGTTTGATAAAGATTGATTCTTTATTTTTAGATTTATGTGGTCATTGTAACAAGATTGAATTGTTTGAGCATTTTTTTAGAATGTCCTTTAACTTTTAAGATTTGGTCTGTTTTTCTAGGCAATTGTCTAGGATGGGATAATAAGAGTGGTTTTACATGGTCTGAAATGATGTCTGGTTATGTCAAAGGCTTGTCTAATGAGTTTAATATGTTTTGGTTCGCCCTTACTAATGAGATCTTGTGGCACAACTAGAAAGCAAGAAATGAACTCTTTCAAGGCAAAAGAAGGCATCTTACTGACTCTTATTGTGAGCTCACTTTTTTCAATATTATGATGCATGTTTCAATGATATTGGAAATTCCAAAAGACATGTTCATGATCCTTTTGAAAGAAGGACTCACCTTGGTTTACAAAAAGGATGTGGTTGGTGCCTATTTCTGGCCATAGGATAGAGACAATCTTGATGAGAAAGAGTTGCAGTTGCTGAAGGAATTTATGGAGAAGAACAAAATTAGTAGACTAGAGACTAAAGAGAAAAGGAACTCCAAGAACAAAGAAATGTATGTGCCTATTGTTAAAGATTTGGACCCTGGTGATGAAGCAAACCCAATAATTGGAACTTATGAGACTGATTACTATGAGAATAGTAGTAATTAGAGATGTTGCTGGGAATAGTCTTGAGGATCATCAATTGATAAGCTATTGTTTCTTTTGTTGGGCTCTAATGTATTGTGAACATTGCTAGATATGTCTTTTATGTATATGTCTTTTTTATGTTGTGGGGTTAGAGCTAATTGATAGTCTGATGTTTGACTAGTGGATTGTAGGTGGGTCTCAATTTGGATCAGTCTTGTGAACTTGGTGTGTCACACCTTATATTGTACTTGTTCTTTTGGTATTTTTGGTATACGATCTCTAATATTAAAAAAATTGCATTCAAATTATGATTTTTATTTTTTATTTTAAATACAAATATAAAATACACTAAAAAATCTACATTTTATTAGTTTACATCATTACAAAATTTAAAACATATATGCTACTTTCTAGTGATTCAAGTTAAAAAATTGGATCAATGTTGGTCATTTGCTTTAAAAAAAATGGGACACAACTTTAAACTTTCACCACTATTCAAGCCTATGTAGTGTTGGGTGTCCATACTCTAAAACCTTGCTACAAGAATGTTGCTAACAATCATGTCGATTAAAATTTTAAATTTTAAATATTGAATATAATTTTATGTCAAACTATTTGCATCTTGATAATACATGTAAAGAAGTACAAATAACAAATTGGCATTGCAATGCAAAATCTTTCAATTCATATATTGGATATCTATTTCATTACATAAGTTGTTTGTGACATAAGGGTCTTATGATAACTCTTGATTTTACTTAGAAAACACTTGATTGGTGGAGGAGAGCCACATTGATAAATTCATACAAAAACTTGCACATGTTTGCAATATATCTCTATTGTAAAAATCAAGTTATAGACCTACCTCTCAAGAACTAATCATTTGTCTTATACAAAGTGTGAATGTTATACCTTTCTTAATTTTCCATAAAATCAAGGAATGATGTTGGTTTCTCATCCCTAGGATTGATGAGTGATTGACTTGTAGGGATTGCATTTGAGAGAGCATTTGGAATTTGCACTAGAGGAGGGGTTGATATGTTTGCCATTATTGTGGATATATGGGCAAATAATCCATGATTCAAATTTCCATTAAATTCCATCTCATTTGTAGGGGAAGGGATGCAATTGAATTGGATGTTGCTAAGAACAACAAATGCAGAGTTATAATTGTTGAACATATCCATTGGAATTGGTTGTTTATTGGTACCATAGATGCTGCACCTCGTTAATGTACTTAGTTAACTAGAGTCATAACATAGTCATGTAATAGTTTATGTGTAGTTAACCAAGTGCGTACACGGAATTGTAGTCCAAATAATTGGAGTGATGTGCACTTCATGGATGTAAGACTTAGTCATTGACACATGCACATGTAGATGTGAGTTACTTGCACTACATACAAATGCAAACTTGATTCATTTGTGGTACACAAAATGCTTGTAATACCCCACCATTGTAACCATTGTAAGAAAGGATGAATGAATGAAGTATTGGAGTTCTGCCATTTTGTGCCACGTCTTTGTTAGAATAGCATTTCATTACTACATTATAACATTGCACAAGTTCTAACAATGGTATTGAGCTCTAAAGCGTGCTTCAAGTGAGAGATGGTCTATAAGCTAGTGTGTGAAGAAGACTACAATGGTGTTAGCCACGGTCTAATGCACAATCTACAAATGGTTAACATTTTGATTCTATTGTTGGGACCCTTTGCGAATCAGTGTGCTATAATGCAAACATGCCACAACAAGTAACATAAGATGAAATCCACAAGTGGTTCACAAGCAAAGTTGAGAGCTTTATTACTATAGAGATCTCTATGGGAGCCAGGTGGGAGAAGGTGCCATTTGGTGATGACCTATATGAAGAGTTCTAGGTTGAGCTTGTTGAGAAGATTTTTTATTGGATCTCCTACATGACTCTGACAACATTGAGTTGAGCACCAACTCCAAGTTTCATGGATACCCAAGTTGATCTCACAATTAACATGTGTTTATCTAGTGTGCAATCGATATATTTGTGAAGGGTGTGATCAACTTGTAATCCTCTAGTTTGTTGCAAGTTCCACCTACATGTTCATTGAGGAAGTGCTTAATAAGTTTATAACACCAATTAGACATAGATTCCTAAAACACATTTCTCTTTGGGTAAAGATGTTGGTGGAGAAATGGGTAGAAACCTTCCACATGGAGTAGGTCCTTGCCGCACTAAAAGGTTTGTGGGCACAACTGGTTCATGACGGAATGCACAAGATAGCATGGACAGTAGTAGCAGTAGGGAGAGCAGAGAATACACGGAAAGATATGAGAGGCGACATAAAGTTGTGCTGGTCGAATTAAAACAAGAAATACATAGTTTGATACATCACGTACAACGTAAGGATCGAGGCATTGATAATGGAAATCACGTGGACATATTGACAGAGGGGTGGGTCAAGTGTGTCTTGTTGAAGATCGACAACCTGCAAAACGAGACACCTGTGTACAAACTTGAAACAATTTTTGTTGAGATTGAATATATGCACTCCGATAGTGATGAACCATGATGTGCAAAGCGCCAGTCGAATTAGAAGTAGAAAGACCCAATTTGATACATCACGTGCAAAGAAGGTGACACAAGAATGAAGGTGTTGATAATACAAACCATGTGTGCATATCGACAGAGGGGTGGGTCGAGTGTCTAGCTGAAGACTGACAACCTGCAGAACATGATGCTCATGTACAAGCTCTTGAAATGACTGTTGTTGCTCCATGATGGAATATATGCACTCTAATGGTGACGAACCAGGCTAGGGCCCAAGGCCTCCACCCTAAGTGGATCTAAGTAAATACAGAAATCCATTAGGTGACAACAAGGAAGCACAATAATTTGTTGCACGTGTGCTACAACAAGAAGCCTAAGGAGGTGTTGAAGGGATAGAGGTACCTTCAAGTAGTAATATTTTCAATGAAATTATTTTTTATTTCTAAAAATTTTCCAAATCCACTGGTTTGTGCATGGATAGGCTAATTGCGCAAGTAGTAGGAATTGTGCAATCTAATATAATGTAAAACCCAAGAATGATCTATAAGCCCATGCCCACAACAACAAATCTCTTTTTGGTTGATGAGGATACATCCAAGCACTAAAGGGCATGTGAGATTGTGTGGTGTTGCGAAGAATATCATTGATGATGTGCAAAAGTTCAAATTGATTGCAGCCACCTTAAATGGGCCCATGCAGGACAGGTATGCATGCTATAATCTAGATGGTCTCAAAGCTAACCTAGCTGAACTAAAGACTAAATTCCATGGAGAATTTGACCATCTAGAAATGTCATATTGTAATATTGTCACTCTCAAGAAGATAAAGCAATAATAGGTCAAATTAGTGCACATATATGACTAGTGGTTTAAGTAGCTTGTCTCCAAGATTTCATCGCAAATTGATGATGGCATTCAAAAGGAGTGGTTCATTAGTAGTCTAACTACACACGTCTAAGTGGAATTAGTGCAATGCACGCTACCAACTCATATAGAGGCCTTGGAAGTTATTCTTTGACTAGAAGTTTAGGGAGTCGCAGTCATATGTCTCAACCACATGGCTCGAAGAAAAGATAGGGAAGATGGCTACTAGAATGGAGTAGCTTGCCAATTAATTAGAGCTCAAGAGTTGTCTTTGGTGTACTTGATGTAGGAATAAGGGTCACACTATGACCAATTGCCTAGGGTCAGAGCATGGGCCGTAGGCCTTGCTCCATTCCCCTTAGTTATGTGCCTTCTTGAGTAGGCAATTTGTCATGAAACACATGAGACCTCATCTTGTGTTCTCTTACAAAAGTTACAAGGGGTCACTATTAATTTTTGCCGTGAAGTTTGGCACAACACATGATACTAATTCTTGCAAAGTTGTACAAGCATTTTAGGAAGAATGTGGCAAGTCAATGATGACTAATAATGCCCAACCCTAGCCCACACAACAAAACACACAAGCCTACTAGGTTGAAGCTCTGGGCAATATCAGCATAGAGGTGAAGGGTGAGGTAGTGGTTGAACTTGCACAACCCCTTGCTACAATTGCAAAAAATTCTCGTTCTACAAGTACTATGATGAGGAGCATAAGACTGAGTGAACTATTGTGCTATAGTAGGTGGAGCCCGACAAGAAGATTGCATAGATGATTTGTAAGGATTGTGCTTCCATGCCTCCAAAGAGACATGTTTAAGTGTTAACATGAAGTGACACATGATAATAGGAAAATAACGAGCACTGGTAGGATTCACGCACACCCCCAGGTCTAGTACAATCACCACTACCAATTTAAGAAAAGGTTACCAGAGTAAAGGGTAATAACAAACCCCTGAGACTCGATGGGGATCACTAGCTTTATTAGGATGTTGCACACATGCATCATGTAGCCCAATATGAGGTCACAGAAGAATGATAAAATGAATGTGACAAGTTAGACATGTGCTACATTATTCTAAAGTTTCTCCATTACAAAGGAGTTCTTTCAAAGGTCAAGCTCTTATTGGAGAAGCTAGTAACTCAAGAGGATCACAACCCATATCCAATCAATGTGTAATGAACTTGCAAGAAGAATAAGACAATACACACACAAATATGTAGAATAGAGAGAAACATAATGCTTTTATTGTCTTATAGCGCCACTTTGAGGGGGCAACCTCCTACTAGAGACTATAATTCAATTAAAAATATCCAAGTTGCTTTCCTCTTGGAAAGTTATTACAACAATATATAGAGTCTTGCTAAAGACAACTACTACCATCTCATGCATGTGGGATAATTACTTTATTCTAACTAACTAGTGGGATGATATACAAAGCATATGCATCCATACCTTTTGTTATGTATGAAAAAGGGTATGAAGAAGTCTAGCATGCACATCAAATCAAACTCTCTTCCACAGTAACATTCAAGGACAAGACTGAGCCAAATCACTACCAAATGGAGGTGGACTCAACTACAGGTCTTGTGCTCAAGAGTGTTATGGAAAGATTAGATTTAACCAAGCCTTTTATCAAACCCTAGGTCAAGTATGCAAAAAACCCTAGTTCTAAGATAATCAACTTGTAACAGATAGGAGACAACTGAAACCCAGAATCTGAATGCATAAAGATAATCAAAGAGATATCAAAACCTGTCCCGAAAGCTGGAAAGTCAGAGGACTATTTCGCGAGTGCCCAAGTCTAGAAATACAGAATCTTCAGATACTGAAAATTGGAGAAATGTCACAGAGGATGTCCTGATGCCAAATTCAGTGCCTATTTGAGCAGGAAGACTATTTCACGGGCGCCCAAGTCTTCCGTAGAAGAATATTCTGAATCTACTTTTGGATCCTAAAACCCTTTCCCTTACATAATCTTCCTATACCTTCACCTTTCTGGATCTTGCACCTATAACCTGCACACAAGAAGAAAAGGGGTTTGGGGGTTATGGTGTTTAGGGACTTGCCTCAATCAAATCTTGGGATAACATTCAAGCTTCCCAACACCATTGTTAGATAGAGAGTGCATGCCCTAGTAGGGCAGAGGCTAAACATAAAGCAATGATGATAGAATGATTTAAATAACAATGATATCACCTCGGAGATGAATCCCTTAGGAGAATGAAGATCCTTCAACTCATAAGGAGATGGATGATGACTCCAAATCTGCAACAACACACACACACACACAAATCTACTCTAGAAACACAATGAATGCTTTGAATGCTTTTTACTTTAAGAACATAAGTTCACAATATCCATCTAGGTTACAAATGAATTCAAAAACACACTTATATATGTTTTCCCACTAACATTCGTGAAATTAATTGAAAGAGTCGACAAGGAGAGACCCTTTTAAAGGTCCTATGTCGACATACTTTGAAACTTGCCCCAACCAATCAGGGAGGACTTGGGTGCAGGTGCCCAAGATTCCCTTTTGGTCTGGGGTAAGGCATAAAATGGGCCACTAGTTCCCAGTTGACATGGGTTTTGGGGGATTTTGCATTGGGATGAATATTTTGCATGTATAATGTAATCACGGGGACCTAGGAGCTAAATTAGGAGGTAAAAAGGCATGTGTCCACTTTTTACTCCATAACACCTTTATTTAATATTACTTATGGGTGACTTACAAAGAATATGCACCCAACTAATACTAGCTATTACATGGCAGTATGGGGTTCATAACATTGCCTCCCTGTTCGAATAGCTTTTTCCTCAAAGCTTGAAATGAGGAAACTTGGACAAACTACAAGCTAGTTCTCATGTGGCATCTTCAGGCTATAAACCCTTCCGTTGGACTAAAATCTCATCAATAGAATGAGTACGAAGGTGCTTGGTGTGTTTGTCTAGTATTATAATCTTAGGTTCTAAAAATATGGATCCCTCCACATCTAATGATGGTAGCTCCATTGGGATTGGAACAACAGTCCTAATCACTTTCTTAAGGCAAGAGGTTTAGAAAACTAGGTGGATCTTAGAAGAGGGTGTGAGTGCCAACTTGTATGCCACATCACCAATGTGTTGGAATACCTAATAAAAGCCATAAAGTTTTGGACCCAACTTATGACCCCACTTGTCCCACAATAGCATCTATTTGTAGAGTTGGAGAGATAAAAAGACCCAACCACCAATGGTAAAGGTACACTCTATCCAATGCTAATCCACGTATTGTGTCATGCAATTTTATGCTAACGCTATATTGGCCTTAAGGAAACACGAAGTAACACATTGCTAAGGAGCTACCTTTAATTGAGTGATAGTACAATACCACTTATCATAATGCTTCCAAAATGACCCCTTATGAGGCCCTCTATGGTACTCTCTTACCCTCCTTATGTACTTATGTTTTAGGTTGTTCTAAGTTTGTAGCAGTTTACAACATTTTGGCCAAGCATGAATACATCTTTAGACTACTTAAGGTCAATGTGACATTGGCCCAAAATTGCATGAAACAAAAGGTGGATCAACATAGGACTGAACATATGTTATGCCCTTAATCCTATAATGTGCATAGGCTTATGAGTAGTCAGTTGGTGGCTACCTTAAATCTTAATTAAGTTATATAATCATTATTATAGTTCTATTTAGATAATTAAGTCATCTTAGGTATTATATTTATATATCTAAGTTGGCCTAGGTGGTAGCCATGGCATAATTAGGTATATATATGAGCTAGTGTTTAGTTTATTATTACCATATTGTGAATTGTGTTCTCATTGGAAATATTTGGAGGTTTCCCCCCTCGAAGTGGCTTATTGTTATCAAGTATTATCAAGTGTTTGTAGAATATATCCTATTATATTATTCTCTTGTGCAAGTTATTGTATTACAAGTGGTATGAGAGCATGATGTTGGCATCCAAAAGGCAAGAAACAAGGCAATTTTTTTTAATTTTGGAGGTCAAATTGTGAAGTGCATATCTCTCAATTTGGTAAAAGTTTTCCTAATTTTTGGTGGGTTGATCAAGTACATATTAAATCTAGTTAAGTCTATATTTGAGGTCATTTGGAGCAGATTTGGAGGATTTATTAGAAAATTAGTGTTTCCACCAAATTTGCTCCCAATATTGCAAATCAACAATTTTTTTCTAATTTCTAGAGGGTTGATCAAGGACATATTGAAGCTACTACACTTTAAATTTTAGTTCATTTGGAGTAGATTTGAGGAATTTATTGAAAAATTAGGGTTTCCACCAAATTCATTCTCAAGGCTTCAAATTAGCAAATTTCTTAGAGATATTTTTAGAAACGTCAGATATAGTCCCTACTAAGTTATAGTAAAAATTTCAAATTCTTTTGATTTGTTTTGCATAAGTTATTGTGAAAACTATTTTGGTGGCATCATGGTAAGGGGTTCAACAAGAGGAAAAAAGAATACATTCACTCTTGGAAAGACTCCTAACAAATATAATCTACTAGTTGAGGAGATGATATTATAACTAGTGAAGACATGAACAAGATGAAGAAGGAAATTAGGAGAAACCAACACGATGACGGATGAAATCTTGTCAAAGATGAAAGTTAAGATATGAGATCTCAAGGTGATGGTTGAATAAATAGTTTATAGCTAAGGTTATAGAGATTCCCAATATATGGAGTCATACAACAAGAATTGGGGATAAGATGAGTCTCCTATGGGGCATTATGATTTTAGATTTGACTTAGATCTGAAGATGGATCCTCACACAAATAATTCAATGGCTAGCAATCATATGAGATATCAAAACCTGTTAATAATGAAGAACGTGTAAGAAAGAGGAAGAGAAGGAGAAGAAGGAGAAGAAGAAGAAGAAGAAGAAGAAGGAGATGTTAAGTCAATGACATATTTCCATGCATTATCACTACTTGGAGAAATTAATAAAGGATTGCCTCCTAAAGGAGATCTTGATTAGGTTATTCAATCAATGCTAGGATACCATCTACCATCCTTCACCCCTTTTTCAAAGGCACAACAAAAGTTTAGAGAAATGGAAGAACACATTCATCATCATCATTAAGAGGTACCCTCTAGTCTCAAGGAGAACAAGGCAAAGGCACAAAAAAAAGAGGCAAGTAGATCATTGCAAAATTCTAACACATACAATGCTACCTAAGTTATATGTAGAGGCAAGACCCATCTTGGAGGCTGTGTTCATTTTCTAGGAATGCACAAAAAAGCTAAGGATTGGGACAATCACAAAGTACCCCATTAAATATAAGTATTTTCAGTCGAAGTTACCACATGGAAAGATGAATATTTTATGAAAAAGCATCCACAATTGATTCATGTCAAGGATAATGCTTGTGTGAAAAGGAGGGCATGCTATGTCCTTAATCCTATAGTGTGCATAGGGCTATGAGTAGTTGGCTTGCGACTACAGTAACTATTAATTAAGTTATATGATCACTATTACAACTCATGGAAATAGCTACACTGAAGCTTTATCTAATCTAGAAAAGATCCTGTAGCGCTGTCAAGATCATAATCTTTCCCTGAGCCATGAAAAGTTCTATATGATTATGGAAGAGTGAATAGTTTTAGGGCATTATGTCTCATAGATAGGTATTCAGGTAGACCCAACGAAGATATAAGTCATTTCTAATCTACCCATACCCCCGAAACAAAAAGATGTTAGGAGATTCCTTGGCCATGCAGGGTACTACTGTAGATTTATAAAGGATTTCAGTAAAATAGTTGCACCTTTATTTACTCTACTTACAAAAGATGTTGAATTCAATTGGACACTTAAATGTCAAGAAGCTTTTCATTCATTAAAAGATTCCTTGGTTACTATGCCTGTGCTCAGAGGACCAAATTGGACACTACCTTTGTACATCCATAGTAATGCTTTTGATTGTGTTGTAGGACTTTTTTTAGGACAAAAGGATAGTTCTATAGAATATGCCATTTATTTTATTAGTAAAAACCTCCAAGTAACAGAGATGAATTATATTGTCACTGAGAAAGATCTCTTGGCTATGGTCTATTAAATTAATAAACTTAGGCATTACATGACAGATTATTCTATATTTGTCCACACTGACCATGCAACAATTCAATACTTAATGAACAAACCAATATTTAGTGGTCGATTAGTAAGGTGGTTGCTACTACTTCAAGATTTTGATACAACAATTATTGATAAACAAGGAAAAGAAAATGTTGTAGAAGATTTCCTTTCTAGATTAACATATAATGCAGGGGAACCCATTATTGATGACTCATATTTGGTTGCAGGAAAAATCTCCCCTTACTTCTCACCAAGACAAAAGAAACAATTGTAGAAAAGATCCTTCCATTCTCATGGATTGCAAGATATCTATTCTATACTAGATCTGATAACATCATGAGAAGATGTATTAGAGAAGATGAGGTTTATGATATCTTGAAGGCCTGCCATGATGAACCTTGTGGAGGGCACTTTGCAACAAAGAGGAAAACATTCAAGATTTTGATGACTAGGTATTATTGGCCAACATTGCATAAGGATGCAGTAGTCTACACCAGAAGATGTGACCATTGTCAAAGAATGGGGAGATCAACTAAGATAGATGAAATGCCCTTACAACCTCAGCTAGTGCAAGAACCTTTTGACAAATGGGGTCTAGACTTTATAGGATCCACTGATCCAAAGTCAAACAACAAAGAATACATTTTGGTTTGCACTAACTACCTGACAAAGTGGGTAGAGGTTAAGCCTCTAACCCATGCACAAGATGAAAAGGTAGTAGAATTTCTTTATGAGAAAATATTCACTAGATATGGAGTGCTTAAGGAGATTGTTATTGACCAAGGACCTTAGCTTACTTTCGAGTTGATTATTGCACTTGTCAAAGAATATGCACTTCACCATAGGAAATATAGATCTTATCACCCATAGTCTAATGGACAAGTAGAGGTCAATAACAGAGAAATTGAGGCCATTCTGCCCAAAACTGTAGTTCTGCATAAGAAAGATTGGGCGAACTGCCTTCTTGAAGCAATTTGGGCCTATAGAACAACATGGAAGACCACCATAGGATTTACACCTTATGAGTTGGTATATGGTAAAACAACAATTTTACCTATTGAATTTGAAGTTCAAACCATCAAGGACAACATCAGAGCTAGGAATAGATCTTTTGATGGCACAAGAAAGGATAACTCAACTAAATGCCTTGGATGAACTTAGGAAAGAGGCTTTTCATCATACAACAATTGTGTAAAAGAAGAAAATTAAATGGCATGATAAGTTTATAAAGGCCAGAGCATTTCATCCCACTAATTTGGTACTTCTATATGACTCCCACCATAAAGATCACAAAGGGAAACTACAAACACAATGGCTAGGTCTCTATGAGATAGCTGAAGTATTTCCAAATGGGGCAGTTAAGCAAATCACCATTGATCCTGTCATATTTTCTCTAATGGTTAATGGCCATTGCCTGAAGCTCTATAAAAAAGCCACTTAACAAAAATCAATTCATGCAATAGATCACACAAGACAAACATATGGAGATCACACCAACACAGTATCAGATAGAGAATGAGGCTTTTCGCTCAGAACCTATCATTTCTTAGGTATAACTTCACTATGCACGCACATGAAAAAAACCCTTTGATAGTGAAAACCCTTTGGGTGCTATCAATTATTCCCTAATAATGCAAGTTTCTTCTCCCCTCTTCTTTTCCATCAGTTTTTGTGAATTGCTTTTCCTACAGCATCACCTTTTGCACCATGCAACATCATTCCTCATAGCCTATGGCATTCTATACCTATTTTCCTGTAGCAACAGATGTTCTTTCTTGTAGCATCAACACCCACAGTTACAATCCAACTACTTATATTTCTACACATTCCACCATGATTCCTGTAGAAACCCTTCCTTTGGCATCTTATCCACATACCTTAAACACTTCATACAGCTTCACGCTGTCATTGTCCCGCCATATAATCCATTGCCATTACATTTAATACACTTGTACCTATGCGCTGACAACCCATCGCATCTATCACATTAATAAGCAGTCGTCATCAATAAGCAACACAGTAACCAACTTACCGATCTCTCCGTTGTCACCTATCACAATCAATAGATCATTTCAACACATCGTACAAGGTATTGTAATTACTTTACCTTATTTCACATTGAATTATGATTATTTTTCATTATGCAATATTTATTGTCACATACTAATTAATAAAGTTCTTTAAACATTTCATGTCACCAAGCCATGTCACCTTATTGTTACCTATCTTTTTACACCTCGTCTACCATGAGGACATGTCCTATACTAAGTTGGGGGATAGTAATAGTCTTTTTGACTACTATTTACGCCTATTTGTCAATCATTAACTAATGTGTGCCAAGCTAGATCATATTGTAGGACCCTTTACTTGCCAACATAATCACCTTGTAAGTTGTGGATGATCACACACATGCAGCATCATGTGACATGATGTTCAAGCATGTAGTGTCCTTTGAAATGAATGCTTGTTGCAATTATCCAACAACAAACCCATAGTGCTCTAAGTTTTCCAAGTTTTAAAAACACCCAAACCATATTGCAGTTTGAGACTACCCATTTGTAAAACCCTCTCCCATAATTGAGCCAATGACAATTGTGTCTATCTTTGAGCTACTGGAAAATTGACTAAGGTTGACACAAAGAATGGGGGGTGATTTAGTGAGAAGAGAGCCCATAGATCACATAGTCTTGGAGAATGATGTTGAATCGCTGGCCATCTTTTAATAGGTTGGGTGGTTCACTTATTTACAGAGACTTAATGGGTATGATGAAGATATAGCTAAAAAATTTGCAAGTACTTAGAATGATGGAAGGGCAGTAGTTAAAGGGCTGAGTGTGGATGCTTTAGAAGTGGCCATAGCAGAAGTAACATGTCTGCCAACAGCTGGGGAAAATTTTCCACAAAGGGTTGATGTATCAGCAGCTAAGAATATGTTTGTAGAGCATGGTGAGCATCTTGATGTCACTTCACAGGGGACTCGGTGCTTGTCACTCAACCCATAGTGGGCACAAGCAACTACCTACATCATCAAATACTTAACATGTGAAGTTAGGCAATCTTATCTCCATGTTGTACATTTTAAGTTGCTAAACCATCTATGACATGGGAGAAATGTCAATGTTCCAAATTTTGTATTTAATTTATTAAAAAGAATGGCAAGTGAATACCAGAAGGGAACCACAATTGCATTGTCTCAACATGCACTTATACATTTGTTAGTGAAAAAAGGTTTGGGTGATTAGTTCCAAGTAACCGCTTTCCTCATGTGATATGGGAGATATTTTTAGGTTTGCATCATATAAGGGAAATTCCTAATGTAGGGCCACATGGTTGGAGGCTTAGGATGAAGAGAAATAGGGTACAACAAGTAGAGGAGGTTCAAGAAGAAAGGGGAGAAAATGTGGGAGAAGTACATGCAACACCTTTTGTTGATCATGCGTCCACATCTTGTGCTCAGAAGCACCATCTGAAGAACATGCAGCATCAACTACCAAGCATGCAACCTCTTTTGAAGGGCATGCAGTGTCAACCTTTGACCCTGCAACACCCTCGGAGAGCCCTGCAACATCTACACCTAATCTTGTAGGAACCTCTGTGCATGTAACTTAATCTCCTGAACCTAGGACTCCATTTGTTATAGTTGAAACTTCATCGCTTATGACAGAAACTCCACAAGAACCTATTCCACCCACATGTGAAGAACAAATAAATTTTTTTGAAGACATTCCATCTGCCCATGAGCAACCTTTACCCTCTTCTTCTGCTAGGTCAAAAAGGAAACGAAATCTATCCCCTTCTCTACCAAAAGTAATAAAAAAGAAATCCAAAATAGTTAAACCTCTACCAACTCAAAAGCTCAAACATTCACACCGTCTCAAAACAAAGAAGGCACAAACTAAACCTATAATTCCAAAACCAAAAGTGGTACTAGTAGAAATTGACATTTATTCTGAAAGAGAGGATATGCTTGTCTATAGGGATAAAAAAAATGTGTCAAGCACCCCAGAGTTTGATCCTAAAGGAGATTCTACTTCATCCTCTTTTGAATTCACTAAGCCTAGTAAAGGTTAGGGGATGGTCCCTGTTGATATGGAAATAGAGGATGAATGAGAACTCCAAGCTACTCTCCAAAAGATAAGCTTATTAAACAAATAGTTGGAAGATCAAGTAATTTCTAATCAACGGTTGTAGGTAGAATTGAGAGCAAAGGAGTAGGGCAATAGTGAATTGCACAGGTTAGCCGAGGTGGCTATGGAAGAAACTATTGAAGAAGAGAGGTAAATGAACAAGAAACATTGTTGGCTATAGGGCATAACACTCCTTCCACTTTAGCTGGTCCTTCCAACCATGATGCAACCACACAAACAGATGGTTATCCTATCAAGTATTTGTTATGGAGGTGGGACAAAGAGATAATAATAATGAAGAAAAAGTGGAATGAAGAGGAGGAAATGGAGAAAACGATTGCAGAAAAATTGAAAGGGAAAGAAAAAGAAATTGATGAGTTGAAGCAGATGATAGAGAAGATGGTAGAACTTGCTAGTTAGATCATGCAATGTAGACCTCCTGCTAGAGTGTGCACCTTGTTTTTGAGAGAAAAATTTCTCTTTTTAATTTATGTAACTTGTGAGTAATCTACCATTCTTGTTAGATACTACACAAAAGTTTTCTAGATTTTTAGGACATCTTGCCTAGAGCTGCATGATCAACTTTGTGAATTTTATTTGCACAATTTAGTTCTTCCCTATGATTTGAATCTAGGTCAAAAAAGGCAGAGGAAGGTGTGGTGATTTCCACAGGTCTTCAAACATTCTTAGTATCAATTAATCAAGGGGAAATATTCAGATTTATATGCAGATTTAAAAGATACAATCAGTTCCATCATACGAACTTCTCCAAAGTTTTCTGTATTCATTTTGGGAACCTCTCAAGCCTCGTGTAGGTTTTCCCTTTTAATGTTTTATTTCATGAATATAACCAATGATTTGAGTAGTGGTAGACTCTTAAAATGTTGCAATCATCGCAACGATCATTTCATGAGCTATATGTAAATGAATGCATCTAAAAATTGGATAACTAAGCATATTCATATTTTGTAATCATTTTTGGGTATCCCCCATGTTTTTCTATGTATTTTTTCTCCTTTGATAAATTGGTGACTTTTCAGCCTAGAATAGGCACCAATCTAACATTTCTTGACTACCCACAAAAATTATAAACAAACTCTTTCATGAATGTGGTAGAGATAGGTAAGCATTATAGTGGCTTCATGTGATTATTTTTAAACCAGGGAAATCTATTGCAAACTCAATAACATATTTCATTCCTAAGGTCAAATGTTTTCCCTGTGCATCTTTTGTGTTTCAAAGTTGCATTTATTAGCTTAAATGGAGTTTTGTAGTGCATGATGAGCCCCATAATTACCTCTCTTTATCTCCTCTTTACCAGTTTACAAGTATTTTCTGTTGATACTTTTATCTGATTATGTCTAATACTTAATGCTATACTTTGATTAAAGAACTATATTAATTACATAATGTTTAGTGGATGTTGTGTAGTTATAATGGTTATTTTTCATATGCAATGTGAGTGAATGAGTATGTTTATAGTAATCTTTATGGTTAGATATTTTTTGGGACTAACTCTTCATACAACATCCAAGATCACCATCAAGAAGTCATCCCACAGCGTTCATGCAACCACATCATAGGCATCCTGCAAATGAAGTGCATAAGGTTCTATACTTGCACCTACAGTAGTTCATGCAGCCAAAGGCTGAACCCAGCAAGGCACACATTTATTGCATAACTGACCTGTAGCGACCTACTCTCTTCGAAAGACTAGGACAAGATAAAGAGGAACATCATGATGAAGATAATAACTCTTCAAGAGAGGACATGTGAGAATGAGATAATTGTTTTCATGCTTTTGGGAACATGTTGGTTCCATTTTAAGTATTCTAGTTAGAATTCTCTTCTAGTTGATAAAAGTTTTTGCTTCTGAGTTTGTTTATAACTTTGCAGAATAAGGAATCCTCTCCTTCTATGAAGGAGAATGGATCAATTTTTATAGTTAGTTAGTTAATGGTTGAATTGTAAGTGAGCGTCTATATATTTGTTTCTCTCCAGATATTTAGAGGCAAATTTTCTCAAGCAAGATTTTTGTATTCAGTCCGATTTCAGCAAAAGAGATTTCATTCTATCATTTGCATCTTGTCTTGTTTTGGTTTTAATGAAGGTGAAAAGTAAATGTGTTGATTGATATTTAAATTGTGAAGGAAGAAGTCAACCCAAGCAAGGGCCCACTTGTGGTTAGGTTGCTCCCTAGTAGTTTCCTTCTTATGTAAGTAGATTTGGAAATCTTAGAATAGATTATGAACTAGTTTTTCAGTTATTGAGTTGATGCATGATTCAAGTTATAAATTGTTATGCTTTTATATTCCTACAACAATTTACTTTCTACATTTGTATTTCCTTTTTGATTATTCCTTGGATTTCAATTTAGCATTGCTTTAAGTTTGTTTATTAGCACTATACACAACTAGGTACCCAGTATTCCCTAGCTGTACATATAGTACCGATACTATTTCAAGAAACACATCCCTGGGTTGATAATCAAATGTAGCATCTCTTCACCTGTTGTAATTCTTGATTTAGGGATGGTGACATTCGTCAGGTTATATGCATGCCTTAGCTGCATTAGGTTTAGTGGGAAATGAAATTTCTCTTCAGTGCAACAAACCTATTTTAATCTAGTGATTGTCTAATTAGGGATTAAAACAACAATCTAGGTATTGTTGCAATGGTACAAATCTAAAAGTTTAATATTGTGATTAGTCCCTCCTTAGGGATACCTCTAGGAACACCCTTCTTGGTTTAGCTAAGCCAAAAGTGAAGAGGAGTTTACCCACTCCTAGAAATTGACCCTTAATCACCTTTAACCTGTTGATGAGCTAATTTTTTGTCTCTCTAATGACACCCCTAGATTGGGAGATTAGGAAATACTCTAGGGTTTTAGGTTAGCTATTTTGGGAACCAACATTTTGGCATCATTGTGTAGAATCTTGTTACTTCTGGTTGAGGTTATTGCAGTTCTACAACACAGTAAAAATTCAAGTGTATTCTTCCAAGGTGGAAGTGGCAACTCTATTTAAACTTAACTCGAAAATAAATTACAGTTGAAAGGATTTTAAAATGGATAATGAGAGAAGGTACTAAGATTTATCATCACATTAAAGTTCTTCAGATCACACAAGAAGCCAAACAAATTGGTGGAGGGCTAGAAATACTGGTGATTCATCTAGACCCAACATCCAAAACTAAGTAGAAACATTAGGTATGAATGATACCTTTGTAGATTGGAGAGATCCACTTCAATGCACATTAGATGACTTAGCTAATAACTGAGTAAGAAATAGTAGAAGGACAAATATGAATGAATATGAGGTTTGAAGGAAAGATAGTATTATTGGTAGGAGAAGTAGGGATAGATCCCAGGGTGCAAACATGAGAACATTTGGAATGCCAAATGAAAATGAACAGATATATCAGCCTGGCCAACATCCTATTTCACATCCTAGGTCACTCAGAAATGAGCATGACAATATTCCTAATGATGAATATCAACACGAACAACTTGATGCTAATGAAAGGGAAAGAACACTTGATGATGAGATGGATTTGCTTGATTATATCAGATAGAGGCAGTTAGAAGTGTAGGCCCTACTTGATTTGTAGTAGGCTCAACTTGCCCAAAATGCTCAGCAACAAAATTGGCCTCAACAAGAAAATGTTTCTATCTGACCTGTAGTAAATCAACAACAATATCAATATTAGTATCAACAAATGGGACAAGTTAGAAACCCAATCTATGTATCTCAAGTCCTCAATTAGCCATCACAACAATAGATGAATCATCAATATGGTAATGTTCCATATCCTGGACCTGCATTTCAAAGACAAACTCAAAGGGTCCCTCCAACTAGGTAGCCTTTGGGAGCAAAGAGGTATAAATAATTAGATTTCTTTGGTATCCTTGATTTTCTAACCTAATTCTGAATGAGATAAGAGGGAAAATTCCAAGGTTTTAGGGAAACAATGTAGTCACAAGTGAAGAACATTTGAGATATTTCATAAATGTCACCGATGAGTATGAGATTGATTATGATGATGTCATGATGCAATTATTTGTGCATTCATTAGAAGAGAATGCCAAATAATGGTACACAAGTCTCCCAGATAATAACATTGATTCACGGGAGGAGTTCATGAGAGTTTTTAGGCTACAGTATGGGGATAGAATTGATCCCATTTTTTTCATACATGAGCTCACAACAATAAAGAAAGGGATAAATGAAACTATGGAAAACTTCAATAGTAGATTCATCATGAAAATGAGGAAAGTACCTTCTAACCTTAGACCAAATGAATCAATGTGTCTAGTGTCGTATTGTGGTGCTTTTGATTAAAAAATTATGTATTGTTTGAGGGACAAGAGTCCACAAACATTGAGGGAATCTTATGCTATATCTATTAACATAGATAGTAACATGAGGGAATTAGGAAAGCATGTAAAAAGGTATGATATAATGATCTCCTAGCTTGGTAGAGTGGATATGAGCAAGCCTCTCACCTTTGAAGATAAGGTAGATAAGCTTATGGGAGTCATGAAGGACTTGTCTTACAAGGTGGCATGAAATGAGAAAGGGTTGCCACCTCAAGGTGTGAAAAAACACTTCAATAAGGGTCAGACATTGAAAAACATGACCTATAAAATTGATTGGTCTAAGAGGCCACAACAAAATGATAGGCAAGCAACCCCAAAGAAAGTAAGTTTCAAACAATAGATTGAAAAGGAAACCCTAGACCCATTGAGAAGAGATCATGTGAATTTTCAAGGAGCTTATACATGGTGCAAGGTGTGTTTCCTTCCACATGATTCATCAAATTGTGTTGTGGCTCTTTCAATGAACAGAGAAGAAGGGTTCCCTAATGAGGAAGGTGCAACTAAATATTATGAAGATGAAATAAATCAGTTTGACACTGATGATTATGAGTAGATAGGTAGGGAAATTGGTTATCACAACAATGATGAAGAGGCTCATATTTTCCAATATGATTATAGTGTAGGCCCTAAAAGGTATCAATTGCCTGCTCATGATTTTAAACATTTAAGAGATCTCATGCATACAAAATATCAGCTTGATCTAAACCTTCAAAACAAGACATGAAAGCCCTAATTGATGCAACCATGATGCAAGTTCAGGGTGGATATTAGTTAAGAAATAGACATGTGCCAGTGCAAGATAATGCTGCTACAAACTCAACTAGCAATAAAGCAAATACTAAAATGAAAAACATAAAGTGGCTTCTGATAAAGGGAACACTGCTCCAATGAAGGTGCCAAAAAAGAAGAAACCTCAGGTTCCTATCCAACCATCAACAAAAAATAAGAAATATGTACAAAAGGCCCCTACACATGTATAATCAATTGTTGTATCTACCCCAAAAATGTCAAATCCAAAGGAGGTTGCTAATGAAGAAGTCCGCAAAATGTTGAAGGAACAATGCAAGAGAAAGGATGTGAAGAATGACGCAAAATGTATGGATACTTCTCCAAACCAGATAATACCTTTTATTCCAGATGCATGTGATCTCACTGTGTCAAGTGATACTCCTCTACCTAGTTACCACCCTAAATACATGGACCAAGTCTTTATCCAAGTTAGAATATCAATGCCAATAGGATAACTTCTTAGAATCCTTGAACATAGAGATAGGGTTGTGTCATTTGTCACTGTTGTTGATGCACAAAAGCAATTTGTTAGTATTTCTAGTGATAATGATGAGAGTAAAGGTCAAGAAGAGATAGTTGAGGTATATCGAGGGTCAATTGTTGTTAATAGATGATTGGGTGTTGATCCGTTTTACACAACATTGATTATAAATAGGTGGTTGCTACATAACTAGATGCTTGACTCTAGTGCTTCCAGCAATGTTATGCCACTAGAAATAATGAATGAATTAGTTTTAAAGGTGACTAAGTCTTATGGAAAATGCTTTGCCATGGATTCTAGGGAAGTAAATGTGATTGGCCTTGTAAAGGATGTTGAGGTTTAGCTTGCATCTTATCCTGATAATTCTTTTTTGATGGATATAATCATTGTGGATTGCCCTCCTGAGTGGGGCATGTTGTTATCTAAAAATTAGGTTGCTTCTATGGGAGGCAACATATATATATATATATATATATATATATATATATATATATATATATATATATATATATATATATATATATGCTACTATCCTAATGCAGGGGGTGGAAGTTAAGCTATACATGGAGAAAATGATGGAAGATGGCATAGAAGATCATTACACAACCCATGAGGAAATAAACTTCTTTGATATTGAAATGGACCATTTTGTTGGGTTTGGTGATGATGAAAAACAAGATGTTATTACTTCTCCTCCTCATTGTGCTCCTCATATTGGTGATGCATATGACATGGACAATGCACTTTGATGGTGCATGTTCTAAAGATGGATCAAGTGCGGGTTTTGTTATGATATCACCTAATGTAGAATAGTTTGGGTTATCTTTTAGGCTTGATTTTCAATGCACCAACAACATAGCTTGTATGCACTTAAAATATAAATTTATTGAAAGATTTAAACTATTGCAAAAGCCCTAAATTTATATCAAATGCACCAACAAATATTAAAGATAAACATTATTGAATCTAATAAATTGTTACTGAATGTGGTGAAATGTGGTTGCTCAAATATTTGCATAACTCCACTATGAAAACTCCAGAGGCCGATAATTGAAAAACGAGGTTGATTTTTATAAAGTTTGGGCAAAAGTGGTTCAAGCGGTTCAATGGCAAAAAGGTAGGTAAAAGGTAGTTGAACGAGATGAACAATTTTAGTTTAGGTTAATAATAAATTAAAGTTGTTAAATTTAATTTATTATTAACGAGATATTTTAGGTTAAGTAAATAATAAATTATAATTAATTTATTATTCACGGGAAATGTTTAAAAGGGGAGGATTTAATTAATTTAAGTAATTAATTAAATATCATGCAAAGGGTAAGGTAGGTAAGTATTAAATTAATTTTTTAATTTTAATTTATTATTTATGGAAGATGGTGATTAAAGGTAAAATAGGGAATAATTAGAGGTTTGATCAGTTGGTCAATTTTTTGATGTCTACATTTTGACCCTCTTTGAGATGATGTTGCGAAGCAATGTCGTTTCAAAGAAGATTAAAACATAGATTTTGGATTCAGATTTTAGGTGGGATTGGATTGGATTGGATTGGATGGGGTTCATAAAAATGAAGGATTGGTAGATGATGCCCCCTCAAGAGGATATGCAGGGACGAAGGAGATGGATATCCTCTTGAAAAAATAAATGAAGGGAAGGAGATAGAGTTATGTTGATTCAATTTTGAGTAACTTGATGTTTGATATAGCATCAAACATTATGCACTGAGGTATAAAGACCAGGTTGACGATGTGTCAAATGCAGAAAAGATAGAAAGTCACTAGAAAACATATGCCTAAGCCACCATGATATGAAAGACCATGATGACAAAGTAGAAAGTATGTTGCAAGGATAGATACAGATATAAGACAACAATGATATAACATACACAAACAAGACAAGCAAATCATGCACAAATGATTAAAAAACAAACAAGGTGATTGCCCCTGTCTAGTTGAAAACTGATGATCGATTGGATTGATTGATGATGATAATGATTGATGATTGATAGTGTCTGGCTTCAGGAAATGAAACATGTCATATAAGATGCCTGGTCTGGTTTTGACGATGCAACATCCTATATAAGACAATTGATATGATTGATTGATAGTATTGTTGATGTGGGAACGATATATCTTGAGAATAACACAAGGATTGTGTTGTGATATGGGAAAGATATATCCCGAGAACAACACGAGGATTGGGAATGATATATCCCATTGATGATGATGATGATGATGATGATGATGATGATTGATCGATCAGGATTACAACAAGGCTAGGAACAAGACCATTGATGCAATTGGATAATTTGACTTGATTGATTGACTTGATTGGTATGGACTAAGGATACTTGCATTTGGATCATTGTTGCTTGGAATGATTTGATTGATTGATTGGAAAAATTGATTTGGATTGAATTAATTTGAAGAATTGATGTGATTGGTTTGATTTGATGATTGGATTGATTTTGATGATTTAATTGAAGTGATTTGAAGTGATGAGTTGATTGATGTGATGGAATTGATTGATGAATGAATTTATTTGAGTGGATGGATTGATTTGAATTGATGATTTGATTGATTAGATGGAATTGATTGATTTGGATTTTTATTGCTTGGGTTTTTGTTAGATATTTGATTTTTTTTGTATTTTTCAAATGTTCTAATTTTTTTTTGGATTTTTGGTTTGTTTTGGATGTTGAGAATTGGATTGTTCTTGGATAGCCTTTGGATAGATGCCAATGACAAGGGAAAAGCAAAACAAAAGGCAAGGATGATGATAGGATGTGGATGAGCAATAATGGATGGGATATATAAAAGGATCGGATTGATGGATAAGAGGATGGGCGATAGGATGAAAGTAGGATTAAAAAGATTGGTAATAGGACAAATGTAGGATTAGATGGGTGGATAAAAAGGGTGGGTGATAGGATAAATGTAGGATTATAGATGGATATAAGGAGTGGCAATAAAAGGACAATGGATGGAAAATATAGGATAGATGGATGGAGGAAGCCTAGGATGTGATATCTAAGGAGTACGTCACATAGGAATAACATGCCCTCACTCTAAATATTATGCCTTATGATTTGGCAAGGTGATGCTTATTAGGATGCATGATGGGGATAATGTTTGGAAGGGATGAATGGAATTGGTAGTAGATGGATGTATGGAGGATATTCTTAGAAATGGATGGATGGAATTTGGAGTATGACAAGAGGTGTCAAAAGCATTTTTCAACATTTTGCCCCTACACTCATCAAGATCAAAAGGAGGAAGGGTAGATGGATGGTGCAATGAGGAAGGTATGATAGATATGATGGGTAAGGATGACAAGATAGGATGGAAAATGATAGGATAGGATATGAGACGTGATAGATGAGATGTGATAGATGTGACAACATGCCCCCAAGTGTAAATCACATAGATAATCACCTACACATGATACATGTTTTCTAGGTTTTCATCATGGTACTTATCCAAGGTTCAATAAAAATGGTTTTCACCATTGGACGAAATGATTTATCTTTACTATTTTTTTTCTTTTTCTTTTGTAGGGGATAGTTGATGGAATAGGTGGGGACTCAAGATTTTGTTCCCATGATAGATAGAAGTCACTCACAGACCATGTCAAATGTCATTATGCTCATAGATGTTGGTAGAGGATTGCATGAGAGAGAGATGGATTAAGTGGATAGTGGATTTTGATGTGGATTATGAAAGGTTCATACAAGGATGGATAGGGGATTATGTATGAATCATGGATAATGGATTATGATCACTAGTACATAAACTATTGCAAATATGTGCCTAAGCAATGTTGTCATTGATGTCAACATATCCTTGTTGCCATTACTGTCAATTGTATTCTATTTTGCTGCCTGAATAGAAGATTGGATTGTTGAGGATATTGAGAAAATTAATGAGGATAAATGTATGTGGACTATATGGATGAGTAGAGGATTGTTTGAAGAAGCTCCAGTTAAGTTTTGAAAGGTTCACGCAAAGATTTAAAGAAGCTATGGCCATCTGAGTAGAACTAGTTTTGCAATGTTTAGAAGAGACAGAGTGACAGGAAAGAGGTTTGGATTGTTCCGGAAATGTAATATGATGATCTGCAAATCTAGAGGCATGTTTGGGAAGTCAGTGTGTATCATCCATTCAAGTAGTTCATGGTTTGGAGGTCCGCAAGCAAATTTTTTAGTGTGACAGTTATGGTGGACAGTGTTCTTAAGGTTCTGGATGAAGATGCAAGTGATTATGATGATTTGGAGGAGTGTGGATGTTTTTGTTGAATTAAATATGCTTGTGTAGATCTCTATATCATGTAGCTGCTATATTGGAGGTCCACATTAAAGTTTGAGCCTATTATTGAAGATTTTCCTCTTGATGTTGTTGTTCTTCCCAGTCTTGGCCGACCAGATAATTCAAGCATGTGGCAGATGATCTAAGGGAAATTCTCTAGAGCATGGCATGTTGTTGGAGGTAGATTCAAGTCTTAGATATGTTTGGCTGACAATATAGTGATCCATGTTAAGTCAAGCTGACCTCGATGTTTATTCCAAGGTTGATGAAGCATATAAAGGTGCGTAGTTGAAGTGTGGAAAATCATCCTTGTTTGAAAATAATCTAATTTGAAGAAAGGATCAAAAGGCAGAGCAAAACAGAGGAGAAGTAGAAGAACAAGAGATGTATTGGATGAAAAGTTAGAGAAGAAGTATTTGGGGGTAGAGAAGAAGTTTTGTGAGCATTCAATGAAACTGAATCAGGCATGAAGAAGATTCAATTTATCAGTTAATTCCTTTTGTGTTAAACATAATTTCTGTAGGCAGTGAGCCTCTCTTGACCAGTGAGCAGTGAGCTCGAAGGCACATGCCTTCTCTTTTCTTTTAAGTACTTTTAACAAGGTATGAATCTTATGGGTTAACCCCCACCATGGTTTTCTCTTAACTGGGTTTCCACGTAAAAAATTTTGGTGTTATGTGTGTTCAATTTGCTTCTGCTCATGTGTTGTTAATTCATGCTTTAATGTTTGCATCACTTATCTAATTGAAAGTTGAGAAAGAAGTTTAAAAGAAGAAAAAGGTTAATTTGTGGGACAACTGATTCACCCCTCTCTTAGTTGTCCAAACTAATTTCAACAATTGGTATCAGAGCGAGGTTCCTCTAGAAGAAGCTTAATTGCTCGAGGAGATCCAGGATGTCAACTTACAAAAAGAATAGTCTGAGATTTGATGGAATAAATTACTCTGTTTAGAAGAGTCGCATGGAGTGCCATTTGCAATGCATGGGTGATGCTTATTGGGCGATAACCAATGATGACTATAAACCTCCAGAGAAAGGTCCTTCAACTCTAGATCAAGTCAAAGATGCAGAAAATAACCTTTGAGCTAAAGAAGCCTTGTTGAGTGCTCTGACTGATTCAGAAATGTCAAATGTCTTTCGAATAAAAAATGGTCATGAAATCTAGAAGAAGTTGGAAAATCTTTATGAAGGCGATGAATATGTCAAATGTGCCAAGCTACAAAGTTTGAGAGGAAAATTTGAAAATCTGAGGATGAGTGAAGATGAAAACATCACAATCTACATGCAAAAGATAGATGAACTTGTGTGTGGTATCAGGTGTGTTGGTGGAACTTTGGAAGAATAAGAAATTGTGGCAAAAGTGCTCATATCTTTACTAGATTCATACAAACATAAGTTTGCTGCTATAGAGGAGATCAGGACTATCTCAAAAGTTACAAGAGATCAGCTGGTTGGCAAAATTTCATCTTTTGAATTAAGTGAGTTTGGTGATTCTCTTCCTAAGTCTGAATCTGTATTTAAGGCCAGTGTAAATGGAAAACAAAGATATGATTTGGGAGAAAGCTCTTCAGCAAGATCAAATAGATTTGTGAAGATAAGGAAGGATCTTGAAGATGATGAAATTGAAACTACAGATCTGGAAGCTCTTATTGCCAAAATAATGCCAAGAGGATCCAGTAAGTATGAAGGAAAGTTGCCATTCAAATGTTTTTCTTGTAATAAGATTGGTCATTTTGCCTCAAGATGTCCGGAGAGTTTTTCAAAACCAAACCCTAACAGAAATAAAGGTCAGAAGAAATGTTTCTATGTCCAAGAAGCTGGAGAAGGAGTCACAGATGATAAATCTGATCATGAAGGTTCCTCTGAAAATGATTGGGTGTTCATTACTATCAAAGAAGAAGATCCGATGTCTACTGAATCTACTAGCTGTGTAAATGTGGAAAGTGCCTTGGCTGCTCAGGTTGTTGAAAAAGATGAATGGGTGATTGATAGTGAATGTTCTCATCATATGACTGGTGATAAGAGTAAGTTTGTAAGTTTTGAAAAATATGAAGGTGGGCTTTTGAAATTTGGAGACAACTCAGCTGGTAGAATCCATGGCAGAGGATCCATCTCTTTTGATGGTAAGAATAGCACCAATGATGTTCTGTATGTGGAAGGACTGAAGCATAATCTTCTCAGTGTTGGACAGTTGATTGACAGGGGTTATGATCTCTGATTCAAGGATGGAAAATGCAGAATCTTGGAAAGCTCCGGAACTAAAATTGCATTTGGTACTCAAACTAGAGGTAACATCTTTCATTTAAGTAGTTCTAGCAAAAGTTGTTTGATTGCTCAGACAGATCAAAGTTGGTTATGGCATAGGAGGATGTGTCATGTGAATTTTGATAATATTGTCAAAATAAGTTCTGCTCAGGCTATAAGAGATCTTCCAAAACTTGTGAAACCTGATAGGATGTGTAGAGAATGTCAATTGGGTAAACAAAATAAAATTTCATTCAAAAGTAAAGAACAAGTTTCAAGTGGACAGTTGGAACTGGTGCATATTGATCTCTGTGGTCTTGCTAGAATTAGAAGTGTGCAAGGAGACATATATTTCATGTTTCTGATTGATGATTACTCCTGGATGATGTGGGTAACTTTCCTAAAAGAAAAATTAGAATCTCTTGACAAGTTTAAGGTGTTCAAGGTGATGGTTGAAAATGAGATTGGTGAGAAAATAAAGTGTCTGAGATATGATAGAGGTGGAGAATTTACCTCTGGTGAGTTCGATACTTTCTGTGAAAAGCCTGAATAAAAAGACAATTATCTTCTCCTAGGACTCCTTAGCAAAATGGAATTGTGGAAAGAAAGAACTAGACCGTTCAAGAAGCTTCCAAGACCATGATGATGGAAACAAATGTTCCTCAAGTTTATTGGAGAGAAGCTGTGAGTACTGCTATCTACACTCTTAACCAGGTGTAGATCAAAGGTAATTCTAGTACGACCCCTTATGAACTATGGTTTGGTCATCCTCCTACTGTGAGATATTTCAGAGTTTTTGGTAGTAAATGCTATATCAAAAGAGATGAGGACTTAGGCAAGTTTGATGCAAGAAGTGATGAAGGAATATTTTTGGGATACTCTACTCAAAGTAAAGCTTATCGGTGCTTTAACAAGAGGTTGAAAAAGATTGTTGAAAGTGCTAATATTAGAGTTGATGAGAGCAAAAGACATTCCAGGTATTATGGATATGATTTAGATCCAAATTGATCTAGAAATTCAGATCCAAATTGATCCGAAAACTCCAAGAAATCAAGAGGATAGTGCAGATGTTGAGGAACAATCTCAAGAAACAGAAGTTCAAGCAATTCCCAAAACTCCTAGGTATGTAAGGTTGAATCATTCTAAAGATCAAATCATAGGAGACAAGAGTAAAGGTGTTCAAACTTGGAGTAAAATTTTTGAAGATCAAGAGGAGATTTGTTTGATTTCAAAGATTGAACCTAAATCAGTAAGTGAAGTGTGCAATGATGAAAACTGGGTAAAAGCAATGGAAGAAGATGCAAATTGAAAAGAATCACACTTGGGATCTTGTTCCTAGACCTAAGGATAAAAATGTGATTGGAACCAAATGGGTCTTCCGAAATAAACTAAATGAAGATGGTGAATTTGTAAGAAACAAAACAAGGTTGGTATGCAAAGGCTATTCTCAAGTGGAAGGAAATGATTTTGAAGAAACTCTTGCTCCGGTTGCAAGAATAGAAGCAACTAGACTATTTCTTGATTTGCTGCTTTCAAAGATTTTAAAGTTTATCAGATGGATGTCAAATCAACATTCCTGAATGGAGAATTGGAGGAAGAAGTCTACATTGAGAAACCAGAAGCATTTCAGTTTTCTGGTCAGAAAGATATGGTCTGTAGACTAAGAAAAGCATTGTATGGACTCAAGCAAGCCCCAAGAGCCTGATATGCAAGATTGGATAAGTATTTACTTAAGCTAGGATTTAGCAAAGGCATTGCTAATAGTAATCTTTACTTCAAGATTAATCATGAGGACATCCTGATTGTTGAGGTCTTTGTTGATGATATCATTTTTGGTGGAAATGAATGCATGTGCAAAGCATGTGCTGATCAGATGAAAGTGAATTTGAGATGTCAATGTTTGGTGAGATGAATTTCTTCCTAGGTCTGCAAATTGTTCAGTCAGATAAAGGTATCTTCATATCTCAGTCCAAGTATGTGAAAGAATTGTTGAAGATGTTTGGAATGTAAGATTCAAAGCCAATGGGTACACCTATGGTAACTGGATGCAAGTTGAGTAAAGATGATGACTCCCCTAAGGCAAATTAGAAAAGGTATAGATCAATGATTGGAGGATTGCTTTATCTAACTCAGACCAGACCTGACATCATGAATGTAGTTAGACTTTTTGCTAGATTTCAAGCTGATCCTATAGAATCCCATGTTGTAGCAGTCAAGAGAATTTTTAGATATCTCAAAGGGACAATTGATTATGGCTTATGGTATCCAAAGGATAATAACTTCACTCTTCATGCATATACAGATGCTAATTGGGCAGGAGATGTGGATGATAAAAAAACACTAGTGGTGGTGCATTCTTCTTGGGAAGTAAATTGGTTTCTTGGTTGAGCAAAAACCAGGAGGCAATTTCCCTATCTACAGCAGAGGTAGAGTATATAGCAGCAGCAAACAATTGTACTCAAGTTCTATGGATGAAGCAAATGTTGAAGGACATCAGAATTATGTTTGAGGAGCCTGTCACAATCTTCTATGGTAACTCAAGTGCAATAAGCATCTCAAAGAATCTAGTGTTACATTCAAAGACAAAGCATATATCTATCAAGTTTCATTTCTTGAGAGAAAAGGTAAATGAAAATGAAGTCAAGTTAGAGTTTATGTCTTCAAAGGATCAGGTTGCAAATATTTTCACTAAGCCTCTTCCCGAGGATACTTTTGAGTATCTCAGAGAGAAGTTAGGGGTTATTACCCCTCCTGATCAGAACTATTACCCTCTTGATCAGAACTAAGATGCACTAAGATGCATCAGTTCAGTGGAATTCACAGTCATATCTTATGATCTAGATTGATGTTAAGGAGATACCACTCAGGGGGAGTAGTCAGTATGCAAATTTTGGGATCAGTCTGAAACAAAAAGGAGAGAAGATTGCAAATATGTGCCCTTTTCCATTGATGTCAAAGGGGGAGATAAGTTCATGTGAAAAACTAGTTGTTGATGAAAGGGGGAGCAGTGAAGAAAGCGATTGCATAAGTAATAAGAGAAAGTGGGAGAAGGTCTTGTCTTGATGGTCAAATCAATTTTTCACATCATATGTTGCCATCAATGACAAAGGGGAAGATTGTTACAAATATGTGCCTAAGCGGTGTTGTTATTGATGTCAACATATCCTTGTTTCCATTAGTGTCAACTATATTCTATTTTGCTACCTGAATAGAAGACTGGATTGTTGAGGATATTGAGAAAATTAATGAGGGTAAATGTATATGGACCATATGGATGAGTAGAGGATTGTCTGAAGAAGCTCCAGTTAAGTTTTGAAGGGTTCACGTGAAGATTTGAAAAAGCTATGGCCATTTGAGTAGAACTAGTTTTACAGTGTTCAGAAGAGACAAAGTGACAGGAAAGAGGTCTGGATTGTTCCATAAATGTAATATGATGATCTGCAGATCTAGAGGCATGTTTGGGAAGTCATGTGTATCATCCATTCAAGTAGTTCGTGGTTTGGAGGTCCGCAAGTAATCTTTCTAGTGTGACAGTTATGGTAGATGGTGTTCTTAAGGTTTTGGATGAAGATGCAAGTGATTCTGATGATTTGGAGGAGTGCAGATGTTTTTGTTGAATTAAATATGCTTGTGGAGATCTCTGTATCATGTATCTGTTGTGTTGGAGGTCCACATTGAAGTTTGAGCCTGTTATTGAAAATTTTCCTCTTGATGTTGCTATTCTTCCCAGTCTTGGCCAACCAGATGATTCAAGCATGTGGTGGATGATCTAAGAGCAATTCTCTAGAGCGTGGCATGTTGTTGGAGGCAGATTCAAGTCTCAGATATGTTTGACTGATAGTATAGTGATCTGTGTTAAGTCAAGCCGACATTGATGTTTATTCCAAGGTTGATGAAGCATATAAAGGTGTGTAGTTGAAGTGTGGAAAATCATCCTTGTGTGAAAATAATCTAATCCGAAGAAAGGATCAAAAGGTAGACCAGAGCAGAGGAGAAGTAGAAGAACAAGAGATGTATTGGATGAAAAGTTAGAGAAGAAGTATTTGGGGCTGAGCAGAAGTTTTGTGAGCATTCAATGAAACTGAATCAGGCATGAAGAAGATGCTATTTATCAGTTAATTCTTTTTGTGTTAAACATAATTTTTGTAGGCAGTGAGCCTCTCTTGAGCAGTGAGCCTGAAGGCACATACCTTCTCCTTTATTTTAAGTACTTTTAACATGGTACAAATCTTATGGGTTAACCCCCACCGTGGTTTTCCCTTAACCAGGTTTCCACGTAAAAGATTCTGGTGTTATGTGTGTTCAATTTGCTTCTGCTCATGTGTTGTTAATTCATGCTTTAATGTTTGCATCACTAATCTAATTGAAAGTTGAGAAAGAAGTTTAAAAGAAGAAAAAGGTTAATTTGTGGGAGAACTGATTCACCCCCCCTCTCAGTTGTTCAGACTAATTTCAACAGAAACAACAATATATGATTAAAAAAATACTAAAAACTACTTATAAATGACTAAGCATGGTCACGTGACCATTAGTAGTTTATTGCTAGTCATTTATAATGCGACCAAATTGATGACTAAACCATTTTTTAGTCATTTATTGGTTGTTTTGATTGATCAATTCAGTAGTATATTTAGTCATTAATTTGGTAGTATATTTTGAAGTATATTTAGTCATTGATTGTTGTTAACTGGTCATTTATTTAGTCATGGTAGTCATTTATTTAGTCATTGTAATAATTAATTGTCGTCAATTGGTAGTATATTTAGTCATTTTTGTTCACTGATTTCCATCCATTGGTAGTATATTTAGTTAATTTAATTATTAATTTACGTCAATTAGTAGTATATTTAGTCATTTTAATTGACTGATATTTGAGGATTTAAACATAAAACACAGAAATACACATCAATCATCAATTGCACACAATAAGGAAACCATTAAGAAGGCAAAATCATTGAACTTTATTAAAAGAAAGGTGTTCTTACAGCTTGCACAAGTCTGAAATATCTTTCTTGAAAAATGCTTAGAAATAGAGTATTACAATGTTTTTTTTCACTCACAAGACTGAAAATCTGAGTTACAATGAATAGAAATAACAAGAAAGAAACTTCTCCAAAAAACTTCTGTAATGATGGAAACGCATGCTTGGAGCCCTTCAATGCAAGCACATGCCACTTTCATCTCTTAAAACTTCTGTAATGTGGGCAATCTACCTAGAGCAAGTTGTAACGTGTAGAATCCAAGGAGAGTGTTGATCGTGTCCCATATATGAAGCTCTCTCCTTTAATGCAGCTGACAATAACCCTAGAATCTTTCCTCCTTTATATGCAACATGCCATCTAATATGAGCAATAGGGTGCTACCTTTTCTGCCATGAATGGAGTTGTGCCTTAATACAACCAACAAAATTACTATTAGTCTCAATTCAGAAAGAATAAAACTTGTGCATTATATATTGCAAGTTTACAAAAGTAAGTCCAAACACAACAGAAAGATAAATCAATTAAAAAATTGTAGCCTTGTCAACAAATGCCTTAAAAAAAGTGTTCATGGTGGTACCTGCCTAGGTTTTAGGGTTTTGAGTCAGTATTATTCAAGTATTTTCCTTTTTTTCCCCTTAAAACCCTATGTCTTGCGGGCATACCTTTACTTTATGTTATAATCTGTTGTTGACTGTTTAGCCTATGTTACCAGTTACTTAAGTTATAACCTTGAGTCTTATAAGTCATGAAGTTACTGGCCCCTAAACCTAGTGTCACCATTAGTAGCCTATGAAATATATTTTCCTAAGCCTTAAGTCTTTGTAGGATTTGGAGGATGCCACATGGAAATATATCGCAAGCCTGCAGAACATCTGAGATGATGTCACATATGCACTGCGGGGCTGCGAAATGAAGATAGTTGGTAAGCATGTTGTGGCCTACGGCCATGAGACCGATGATTTTGAATCAATGAATATGATATTACCAAGTGTCAATTGATCGGAGGGCTGCAGATGTTGAATAATCATATGATAGCACAGTGTTGCAGAAGAATCTTGTCAGAAGGGAAGATCCTCTGCGCGGCTGCCAGATGAGGAAACGTGGCCTGTTCTCGGGAAGAAAGAAAGCATTTATGTGAAGGGATCCATGTGGAAGGCTTAGCATATTCTCGTGAATCCAAAAGGAGGTGGCCCACTTGCTACTGCGCGGCCGCAAAATGATGCCATGTGGCCATGTAAGACAAAAAAGGTAGAAAGGTTAGCAAAAGGGAAGGTTTGAAATGGGATAATATGATTGGCTTGTAAATTTTCATGTAAAAGCTCAAATTTTCAAATCTAGCGGGTCATTCATAGCCGTTGATTGCATAGTTTGAAGATTTCATCGATGGTGCAAATTCAAACTTTCTATCTAGACGTTGGAGATTACCCCTGCATCATGAAATCCCAGTAATGGCAGAAAAGACTTGCATTAATGCACTTGGTCATAGTCTGTAAGCTTGATTAAAGTAGAAGGAAGGGTTTTTCTCATCATTTTTCACAAGCACAAAGACAATTCAAGTGCGCAACAAGCATTTAGTTGACGAAGTATTAAAATTTTGAGCCTTTGCGATAAAAAAACTAGTAAGTTAAATCTTTGCTAGTTGCATGTATTTCAATTAAAGTTGTTGTCTTTTGAGCATTACTGAAAGAGAAAACCCTAGTTTGCAAAAGAATTATTTCAAAATGAGTCAAACAAGCCAACCATCCACTTCAAAGAGGGGTTTGGATGAAGACTTGATGATTCAGTTGCCTGGGTCTTCAAGGAGGCCTGTAAATATGCATGGTCTTGGTGGGCTGAATGAAAGATTATTGGACTTATGCTCTGAGTGTTGAGATGCTCAATTGCCTGTGCTGGGATGGATTTTGTTTAAACACTGGCATGATAGGAAGGAGTATATAACCCCTGTTTACAATGCCTAGAACTTAGACTTGGAAAAGTTAATATGCCCTAATGTGTTCGTAAATCCAAATTTTGTAAGGGCAATGGCACAGAGATATGTTCTTGTTGCCCAAGCTGTTAGGGTAGGAAATAATATAATCATGATTAGAACCACAAAAGCCTACATCTCAAAAGTGTTTGGCTTGAACCTTGCTGCTAGCAAGAAAATTGATCTTAATGCTCTGAAGGATGAATATAAGAATGCTCAACGTGCATACAGAGCTTTCAAGTTGTCCAAACATAGGTCAAGGGGCTTTGATGTACAATTGGTTAAAATCTCAGATAGGGAAGAGGAACCTTTTGATGTGTCATAGTTTATGCACTATTTTGTGAAAACATATCATACTCTATGCTAGGTATTGAGAAGAGATGCATTGGATAAAATGCTAGTCTCCCTCATGATGCTAGCTATAAATGTGCAAGATATTGCAACAATGGAGGTTTTTGATTATGCAGCTTATATATCAGGGAAAATGCATGAGTAGCTAGTGAAAATTAAGAATAATTTGTATACTATGGATGCAAATGTGGAGTTCAAGTGGTATTCAATGATGTGCCACATGTTTTTATATGCTAGATCAAGGATGTGGCATCAAGCCGTGTATGTTAGAGAAGTTGACCATGATGGTACCCCATTCCCTACCCAAATGTGGACTCATATGATGGATATGCACTGTACAGATGTGGACTATGTAATTTTTGAAGAACATTTTGTTACGAGGATGTTAAATTTCCTAGAACCTGAAGGTGAAAGGGTTCCAAAGGACGTGCTTGATTTTTTGAGACCACTAGATAGAACCCCTGAGTTGGGAATCCAACACAACTGGGGAGATTGGTTTTTGCATACTCATACCACTTGTATTAGAGTTTATGGGAGCAAGGTTGCCCCATACATATTGTCTAAATATGTGCCAAAGAGAATTGCATATATGGAAATCATTAGGCAATCGAATGAATTTGATAAAGAACATTTAAGATTACAGAAGAAGGGGTCCTTCTTTCCCACTTCTACCAAATTTTATGATTTCTAGGCCACCAATAAAGATGCTTTGGATCAAGTTGATTCAGTACTGACAGTTTACCGGATGGGCTTGGAGTAGCTAAGAGTGTTTGACCCAGAGGGATTCATCAACAAGGTGAGGCTTGGCATCAAAAGGCCACAATTTAGCCACTAGGTTTTGTATGATGAGGATATAGTGAGAAACTTTTCCACTATGGAGGAGATTTAGTTCCTAAGGAAAAAGTGGGAAGCAGTAATGGAGGGAGAAAGAATGAGAAAAAATTTGAATTCTGCATAATCCCAAAGCATTTGCAGATGAAAATGATCCAATAATAAGGATCCAAAAAATCTCTGCCAATGCAAATAATTTGATTGAAAGTGTTCTAGCAGGTGAAGAGAGGCCTACATACAATCCAAGCAGTTCAGGCACGGCATACAAAAGAAGTGAATCACCTGATTCACCTCCAGCCAAGAAGGTAAAAATTATTGATTTGGAGTATGAAGAAGAAATAGAATTAGTGGACTTGGAGGAGGAAATAAATGAACAAGAATAAGAAATTGCCCAATAGGTGAATTCACCTATGAGAATAAGGCCTCAAACTTCCCCTAACAATAGATTAAGCAGATCACTTGCTAGTAATCATGTGGATACAGAGGATATCAGAGTGCTGGCTTGTACACAATTCATGGAAGATGATGCTTTTATCAATACCCTAGAATTTAAGGGGTATGTATTGAAGGTAAAAATGAAGAATTTCAAAAGAGGCTAGAGGAAGAAAAGAGAGGAGTTGATCCAGAAAAATATGAAGAAATAACATAGAAAGTGTTAAATGAAGTGGGTCAAGACATTAGTGGGATGACCCCTAATGAGGGAAGAGCCTTAGTGGCTAAAAGTGGTTTGTTGCTACTTCCACATTGGACCCTAGTAGATGTAATTTCTTTTGGCACTGTATAGAGAATGGGCATAGACATGTCACAAGCTCAAGTGGATAAAGCACTCTTTGGTGCAGGGTTTAACCCTGAATTTGAGACCCTGGAAATATGGGCATTAGACCCAAACAATAATAAGCCAGGGGTGGGACTAGGAGAATTTACAGGGGATGTCATAATAAAGAGAGTGTCAAACACTCCAACTCCTCAAGCTAGAACTTTGAATGTTCATACAACCCAATTTGTTGAGGTTGTCACAAATAAATTGCAAAAGGATTATGATGAGCTTCTATTGAAATATGGACAAGCTATGTCAGAATTGAATAAATTGAAGGAGCAGAGGTTGTTGGCTCGAAGTACCTCAACTCAAAATGTTCCAGCTCTCATAGAGACAATAGAATCATTCCCAAAAGACAAAGAGGCATTACTCTCTGAAATCAAGGAGTTCAAGGAAGAGGTGAAGAATTCGAAGGATGAGAAAAAGAATACTGTTAGAGAAATGGTTACAAATTTAATCAACCATAGGTTATCCAAGATCACAACCAGGGTTGATGATACATGGATGTCTTATTCAAGCCTGAGAGTAGCCTTGGAAAAACAAGAAAAGGATAAGGAAAGCCTAAAAGACATATGCAAGATATGGCTACCAAGAACTAGAGAAATAAGGGAAGTTCAAAGATGTTCAAGGTTTACCCCTGATGCTCCAACAGAAATAAAATTAACTCTTGATATGTTAATTTTATTAGAAGAGGTTGTTGCTTTCTAGCTAAAATTGGATAAGGTGTTGAATGAGAAAATACAATCAATTGAAAAAATAGATAAAAGGATTATGCCAAGTATATTGGAGGATGATGGACAAATAAAAGGCCTGGACAAATGGAAGGTTGATTTTGAAAGTATAGCTGGCCAACTCATATCTTCAAGTTGTGTAGATGGTGACTCAAGCATGAAAATTTTAAGTTTTACACTTGATAAGCTACATGTGTTGGAATTGAATTTTGAGATGTTTTGTAAGGAATCAAAGATTTTATTGGATGCAAGGTATACATGGCATAATGAAAAAATAGCAAAGTTGATTCCTTTCCAATGGCCATCAGAGAAATCATGTGTAGCCTAGGTGGAGAAAGATGGATAAATGTGTCCAAGGTGAACAAGGATCCAATCATATGATATGTCTTCTTCATCATTGGAGAAATCATCTCCAACAATTTTTTTGTCATCCCCAAGATAAATTGTATTTTTGTCTTTTCTCTTTCATATGTAATTTGAATTAGTTTCCCAATGCCTATGGGCGGTGTCTTGTGGTGCAAGGGCACCATGTCAACTTTGTAAATATGGTCTTATGTTAGATGTCTTGTGAGTGCAATAAGGTCATGATAGACCATTTTATCATGTAATTAGTCTTCATATTGTCATATTTTGTAATAATTGTTCAAAAGTTATCATATTGTAAAGTTACAAATGTGGGAAGGTGAAGAGTCAAAATTGCAAGAGGTAGGAATGTGAAGAGTCAAGTAGTTAGAAAGTCAGTTTGGGTCATTGGTTTTGGTTTGAAAAAGCATAAAGAAGCCTCACAAACTTGGAGGAAGGGAGAGGAGGTTGTAATTGAAGATCTTTGTTGTTAAACAATAAATAAAACTCCATTTTCTACATATTTTCTATGAAAGAGTGTTGTTGTAGAAAGCTTTTATGGCCTGTACGGATGTGTAAGGCCCTGAAATCAGTGGGAAATGAAAGATATGAGAGTCTATTACATTTCATATTTTGATTGCTTTCATTTTTGTTGTCATACAAAAAAGTTACAAATGTTTTGCTAAAGATTAGTTTTTTTTGGACTGTTAAACCCTACCTAGGGTAAATAGTGAGAAAAGAGGTGAAGTTGAGCATGTGGGTGTGGACTTTTAGCTTTGCATGTTTGGAGACTGATGGAGAAGGTGTCAAGTGTGCCCACACAAAATTTAAACCCTTGAGATGATTCCCCTTTGAGGTTTTGATGCCCATTTTCATGACTGTCCTGTGTTGAAAGAGTTGACTGTGAGTTAGGACTGTGTATGGTCAAGTTTGAAGTTTCATGCAAAATAAAAAGTGAAAAAAACCTTCAAGGTGGATTGGTAGAGTGTATTTAGAGAACTTAAACCTATTTTAAAGGTCAGTAACTCATTGGGTGTATTGGGAGCATGATAGACAATAGTGTAGCAGCCATAAGAAGCCTAATTAGGCCTATTTGCAGAATTACCAGTCAATTTTAGAGGACTTTGTTCCAAAGTAACCATATACCAAATAAAAACATGTTGTCAAACAACCAAATGGGTATCTAAAAAGGTAAATTGTTTGTGGGTTTGTAGTGGTTTTTGCAAGATATGTTGAAAAGTCCCTGTTGGAGGGCTAATTGGAGCCCCTGTCCAGCATAACAATCCATTTTAGAGGTGATGTTCCAAAACAGTCATATGTGGAAGTGAGATATGTTGAAGAACTATTTAATGGGTACTCATAATGGTTTTTATAATTTTTATTGGAAGTTTGTATGAAGAGTTGTGTCCAAATAAGCCTTTGTGAAGGGCTACAAGGAATTAGGATAGTTTATAAGGGAATGATCAAGAATTGAAGGGGTAGACTTTGGTAAGAGGTTGGTTTGGTTGTTTTTGGGTCCTTGAGGTATAAAGAGGCCTGTGGTAACCTTGTGAGGTAAGAGAAGTTGGAAACCCAAGTTGTGCCCTTGAAGAAGGAGGTTGCCTTGAGAATATTGCTTGTGAAACTTGTAGAAGCTGCTTATTTGAGCCCATTGTTGTGAAATATGCCTACAGTAGATTGAGTTTAAACCCCTGCTCTGCATCAATTGGTATCAAAGCTTAGAATGTCCAGGCAAGAGAGTTTGGTGTTTGTGTGTTTGTGTTTGTGCAGGTTGAAGAGAGACCCTGATTGCCAAAAGACTAGGTAGAGAAGAAGAGAAGAGACCTAGGTGAGGCAAAGATAAGGAGAAGCAAGGAGAGACTTGCTTGAGGAAAGATGGATTTATTTAGAAGGTACTTGCAGGCTGGGAGTTCACAAAATAAGAAGCAAGAGAAGAGAAAAGAGACAAGTGTGAAGAAGGAAAAAGATGACAAGGCAAAACTAGAAAGTCTTAAGCAGGAGGTACAAAAGTTGGGTCAAGCTATGGAAGAGATGAGAAGAAGGATGGAAGATGAGGTGGAGAAGTTGCTCAAAAGAGCACTCAGTTGGCACTTATTAGTGAGGGGGAAGGTTACATGGCCCATCAAAATTGTCCAAACAAGAATGAGACAAGCAAGAACAACAGCAATAGATGAAGAACAAAAACAATCTCAGACAAAGGAAGAGGTCAGAAATGAAATGGTGAGTACATCTATGAATGTTTTGACATCAAGCATTGAAGAAGTTTAGAAGGACAAGGTAGACATAGTTATGGACGAGTCTTCATAACATTTTCAGTTGTTTGAGTCTAATGAGGAAGATGAACAAGTAGAGAAGGGTGTTGGTGTTGCTGATAAAGTTGGTGTTGATACTCAAGTTGCTGATGAAGAGTTGCGGACCAAGATGTTTCAGTTAGGTGTTGTCATGTTGCAGGGGTCACCATGAAAGAGAAAAGAGCCCATTTCTGGTAATGATAGTAATCAAGTTGTTTTTGATGTGGTCATTATCCAAGTGCAGGTATCTAGAGATGCACATAGGAAGTAGCCTATTGTATTTGACAGACCTAAGTACCTCAACAAGAAGTTGGGAAAACCTAAGGTGAAGATGAAGCAAAGATTGATCTGTTTCAAGGAGGATGGAATGCAGGGATTTCAAGATATTAGTCAAAAACTTTCAAACATATTTCTCATGTTGATATTCCTTATTCAACTGGACTTGAATTTCTTTCTTCTCCGGGGGTATGGTGTAGGGGCACCATGTCAACTTTGTAAATATGGTCTTATGTTAGGTGTCTTGTGAGTTTAGTAAGGTCATGATAAACCATTGTATCATGTAATTAGTCTTCATATTATCATATTTTGTAATATTTGTTCAAAAGTTATCATATTGTAAATTTACAAAAGTGGGAAGGTGAAGAGTCAAAATTGCAAGAGTTAGGAATGTGAAGAGTCAAGTAGTTAGAAAGTTAGTTTGGGTTGTTGGTTTTGGTTTGAAAAAATATAAAGAAGCCTCACACACTTGGAGGAAGGGAGAGGAGGTTGTAATTGAAGATCTTTGTTGTTAAACAATAAATAAAACTCCATTTTCTGCATATTTTATGTGAAAAAGTGTTGTTACAGAAAGCTTGTACAACTTGTATGAACATGTCAAGCCTTGAAACCAGTGGGAAATGAAAGATATGTGAGTATATTACATTTCATATTTTGATTTCTTTCAGTTTAGTTGTGATACAAAAAGTTATAAACATTTTTTCTAAAGACTGGTTTTCTTTGGACTGTCAAACCCTACCTAGGGTAAATAGTGAGGAAATTGTGGATTTTTAGCTTTGCATGTTTGGAGACTGATGGAGGAAGGTGTTAAGTGTGCCCACACAACATTTAAACCCTTGAGATGATTGCCCTTTGAGGTTTTGATGCCCATTGTCATGATTGTCCTGTGTTGACAGAGTTGATTGTGTGACTTAGGACTGTGTATGGTCAAGTTTAAAGTTTCATGCAAAATAACAAGTGAAAAAACCCTTCAAGGTGGATTGGTAGAGTGTATCTAGAGCCATTAAACCTATTTTAAAGGTCAAGAACTCATTGGGTGTATTGGCAGCATGATAGATAATAGTGTAGCAGCCATAAGAAGCTTAATTAGGCTTATTTGTAGAATTACCAGTCAATTTTAGAGGACTTTGTTCCAAAGTAACCCTATCCCAAATCAAAATATGTTGTCAAAAAACCAAATGGGTATCTAAAAAGGTAAATGTTTTGTGGGTTTGCAGTGGTTTTTGCAAGATATGTTGAAAAGTCCGTATTTGGAGGGCTAATTGGAGCCCCTGTCCAGCATAACAGTCCATTTTAGAGGCTGATGTTCCAAAATAGTCATATGTGGAAGTGAGATACATTGAAGAACTCATTAATGGGTACTCAGAATGGTCTTTATAATTTTGATTGGAAGTTTGTATGAAGAGTTGTGTCCAAATAAGCCTCTGTGAAGGGCTATAAGGAATTAGGACAATTTATAAGGGAATGGTCAAGAATTGAAGGGGCAGACTTTGGTAAGAGGCTGGTTTGGTTGTGTTTGGATCCCTGAGGTGTAAAGAGGCCTGCGGTAACCTTGTGAGGTAAGAGAAGTTGGAAACCCAAGTTGTGCCCTTGAAGAAGGAGGTTGCCTTAAGAAGATTGCTTGTGAAACTTGTAGAAGTTGCTTATTTGAGCTCATTGTTGTGAAATATGCCTACAGTAGATTAAGTTTGAACCCCTACTTTGCATCAGCTTGTAATGCAAGACTCTATAATCGACATATGGTAACGAGTTTTTAGGCAAATGCTCTTGTGTCTATAAAAGAGCATGTTGTACTACTTTGTAAGGATGGTTGGAAGATTTGGGAGACTTTGATAATGAAATATAGAGCAATTCTGAGAGGTTGTCCATATTTCTAAGTTGTAAGTTTAGTTTCTTGCATGTTGAATGTATGTTCTTGGTGGAGGAGCACCCTCAGAGCTAGAACACTCCTTGGTCAAATTTGGTCAAGGATAGAGTTTTATTTCCTTTTGGTGGCATTTCATGTAATAAGGCCATTGTGAGGCCATTATTATCCATTTTGGTCATTTGGATTCATTGGTGTAACCATTGGGTTAAGTATCTTTTCAAATGCCATAGAAATTGATAGATTGAAGGCTTTATTGTAAACAACTCTTCAAAAGATGGTTAAAATGGTAGTTGAAGTCAGTTGTATGAGAAAAATTGATTGTATAGGCATAAATAAGCCTCCATTGTATGGACACAAGGTTTCTTGAAGAAGTTTGGAAGTTGGAACAATAAAATATCACTATTTTCTGCACTTTTTAACATTTTTCCTACTATTCTCATGCTTGGTACGGTACTATACAAACTGGTAATAGTCTGAAATCAATTGGAAATGAAAATACTCTGAATCTACTTCTTGTCAGTCTTTATTGCATTTGATTTCATTGAATAATAAGCAAGTTAGGGCCAATTCTTTCAAAACTATCAAAAACTAGTAAAACCCTAGTTGGGGGTAAATAGTGAGCAAGAAAAATGTATAACTTTGCCTTTCTCTGGTAGAAACTCATGATACTTGGTGAAATGGCATATGTTTACATGTATTTTAGGATTATTGAGGTTACAGGTACATGTATGAAGGTTGGCACGTGTGAGGAGGTCTGTATAGCCTGATAACACCATGTAGTAGGCTTAGAAACCCTAGAGGCTTAGGGATTTGATGAAAAGGCTATTGGAGGAGGGTCCAAGAGTTTGGAGAAAGTCATTGAAGGTCAACTAGATGTGTTTGAAGCCCTTGAACTAAGAAAGAGGCTACTATTCTAAAAAAACCCTACTGCTACCTAGCCTAGATGCCTAATAGGCCCAGTCAAGAACTGAGACAGTCAATTTTAGGGCCCTCTAGTACAAAGGAACCCTACCTCATTATCAAGTATGTTTTGTAATAGCCAAAAGGATATCTCAAATGGGTTTTGGTTTATGGAGATCAGGTTTGTAGGAAAAGTTATGGTCAAAAAGGCCTTTTTGAAAAGCTACTGGGATTGAGGGTAGTTTGTGAAGGAATGCCCATTGTTTGATGGTTCAAGACTCTAGAGGTGGATTGATTGAGTTACTTTAGTGGTTTTACACCCCTTCTCTACATCAAATTGGTATCAGAGCCTAAGTTGGTTAGAAGAAGGAAAGTTGAAGTGAAGAGAAACAAGGATGCCTCCAAAAGGGAATACAATTGCTAGAGACGTGAGTGAATTGAAGGAGAAACATCTAAGAGTGATAAGACAAATGAAAGAGTTGATAGAAAGTCTTCAAGCCAGGCTTGCTATAGTTGAGATAATTCATAAAAGAGGAATGTGTTGATTTAAGACAGACAAGTGAGAGGGGGGGTGAATCAGTTGTCTCAAAACTTTCTTTTCTTTAAACACTTAAATCCTTGTATTTCAACAACATAATAATAATTCAATCATGGAAGCACAATGCAATAATTCAAGAGAAGAAACACATTAACACATATGACACCAAGATTTTAACGTGGAAAACTTGGTTAAGGGAAAAACCATGGGGTGACTAACCCAAGATTATATTCTCTATTAAAAGAATAAAAAGAACAAAATGGCACATGCCAATTAGGGTTCACTGCTCAAGCACACTGCTCACAAGAGGCCCACTACCTACAGGAGACACACTATCTACAGAATAATAAATATTACATGCTTGAACTGGAGATTAGCATCTTCACCATGCTTGAGTTAGTTCCATTTAAGCTCAACACTTCTGCTCTTCTCCTCTCTATCACTTTCTCATTTCTACCCAAATACTTTGAAATGACTTCACAAATCTTATTTATACAAGACATCGACTTTGGGATAATCATCAAAGTCGGCACAATACATACTTTATTTCATTACAGAGCAATTACACAAGTACAACTTGACTTATTACAAAAGACTTCATGCGAATCACCACACTATCGGCCACACATATCTGAGACTTCAATCTTCTTAGAGGAACATGCCATGCTTCGTAGAACATCTCCAAGATCATCTGCAAGATGTGTAAAACATCCGGTTGGCCATGATTAGGAAGAACACCATCACCCGAGAGTAAATTTTCAATTACGAGCTCAATCTTCAATGTGGACCGCCAACACGAACTGGACACAATCTAGAGACCCCCACACGCTTTCCTGAATCACCAATAATATCCACACCACTTCTACTTACTGAAATCATTCGTATCTTCATCTGAAACCTCAAGAACACATTTTGTCATCACTGTCACATTAGAATAAATGCTTGCGGACCTCCAGACCATCAACCAATTGAGTTACCAATTCACATTGGCTTCCTAAACACTCCACCAAATCTGTAGAACAAGATATTGCATTTCTGGATCTCATCGGACCTATTTGTGTCACTCTGTCACCTCTGAATATCTGCCAGAACTAGTTTTAGTCATATGGCCATAACTTCTCCAAATCTTCATGCGGACCTCTAAAATCTTGACTGGATCATCTTTAGACACATATCTACAAACCCTTTGATGAGCATTCTCTGATATTCATCTTATCTTGGATCTTCACTTCATAGAGCTTCACTGTCTTCACTATTCTTTTTCTGTTTCTGATAGGACTAATTTTCTCAATATCCTCAGCACACAGCTCATCCAATCCTTGACATCAATGCAATAGAAGTATGTTGACATCAATGACAACATCGGTTAGGCCCATACTTGCAATAGAATGGTCACAGGAGATTTGAGTGACTGAAAAGAAGAAGAATAGGGGGCGGAAGAGAACTCCCAAGAAGGGTCCCAAGAAGAGTTGGATCCTGATGACTTGAAGATGGCAAAGCTGTTGAAGGCTGTCAAAGGAGAAGGTCCTAAGATCAAGATGGATCTACCCATGTATGGAGGAAACTTGGACAGTGATGAACTCCTAGATTGGATAGGAGCACATGACAACTATTTTGAATAGGAAGAGGTACGAGAGGGACAAAGAGTGAAGTTGGCCAAGATAAAATTGAAGGGGCATGCCTTACTTTGGTGGGACTATGTGCAAGATGAGAGGAGGAAGAAGGGCAAAACCAAAATCACTTCTTGGGATAGGATGGTTTCCAAACTCAAAGGCCAATTCCTACCCGGTGACTATGCCATTCAATTACAACAACTTCAAAATCTGAAGCAAAAGGATATGGATGTGAAGACCTATACACAAGAGTTTTACAAACTAAGTATTAGGTCAGGCCACATGGAGAATGATGTGGACATGATTGCAAGATAATCAATGGTCTCAAGTATAGCATAAAAGATGAATTGAGTCTTATATGTCCTAGAACATTGGAGGAATGCTATCAATTTGCCATTAAGGCTGAAGATAAGTTAAGAAGGAGACAAGAAAAGCAAAGCAGGGGTAGAGTAAGGAGTTTTAGAGGAAGAGGTACATTTGCTCATTCAGGACAATCATATGAGAGTCAAGGAGAGACAAGTAGAGTTCAAGAACAAACTTCTAATTCGAGGGACAACTTTAGAGGAGGTAGATCAAATTTTAGGGGCAGATTTGGTGCTAGAGGAGGTTTAAGTGGATTTACTGGGAAGTGCTATCAGTGCAACAAATTTGCAGACCATCAAGCATGGCAATGTACTAAGGAGCAACCATCTACTTCATTTGGAGGAGAAAGAAGAAATCAGTTTGCACAAGGAGAGGATAGTGAAAGTGTGAACTCTCCATCACATAATGTTGATCCAGAAGTTGGTGAAACTCTCATGGTGAGGAGGACCTTGATCAAAGTTCTAGTGGAGAAGGAACCACCACAAAGAAAGTCACTTTTCAGAAATACATGTAAGTGCCTTGGTAAATGTTGCAAAGTTGTGATTGATTCTGGTAGTACTGATAATTTGGTTTTTGTTAAAATGGTAGAGAAGTTAAAGTTGAAAAGAATCCCTCATGCAACTCCATATAAGGTCTCTTAGCTAAACAAAGAGCAACAAGTAGTAGTGAATGAACAAAGTTGGGTAGAGTTTCACATAAGGGGTTATAAAGATAAGGTCTTGTGTGATATAATCCCAATGGATGTTTGCCATATGCTTCTTGGGAGGCCATCTCAATATGATAGGAATGGAATATGATGGGAGAAAGAACATCTATGTCATAGAGAAGGATGGGATCTCATTTACTCTCACACCATTGAAAGATGAAGGCCAAGAACAACAAGTGGGGTCTAGTGTGATGATGGTAGGTCAGAAAGAGTTGATTCAAACTATGGGAGAGGTAGAAATAGGTAGGACTATTATGACAACACTTACAGTGAATGCATTGCCTTTGGAGAGCTAAGATTTGTCAAAGGACAATAAGGATAAACCAGCAATGGAGGCAATTGGAAATAGGCCTTTTGGTGTCCATTATCTAAGCACAAGTTGTGCCATCAATGGAAGCAATAAAGCAGATTGGAACAACATGTTTGTGAGGACTGATAAAGAGCAAGAGAAGGTATTTGTGGGATCTCATGATTCCCTTAATGTATTTATTCAATGTGCAAGTCTAGCAAAGGTGAAGAATGCAAAGCAACAAACAAAGTGTTTTTCAATCCTATGTGATGATGTGAAAGAGAAGCTAGGTGAAGAAGTAGAACAAGAAAGTAATGTTGTAGCAGTAGTTGAGGAGCTATTTGGTAAGGATGTGACAACAGAAAAGGATTGTCTTCATGTCAGCATGGAGACAAAAGAAAGTGAGACAATGATGATACAAGAATGCTTTCAAGAGGGATTTCATTTGCAATAGCTAGAGGTCAGAGAGCAGACTACAAGGGCAAGTAGAAGAGATAGGCAAGGTGAAGACAATCATTTATGTGGAATAGCAACAGGTATTGGTGAAGAGACTCTTATGAACCAAAGCATGCATTGTTCTCATATGTATAAAGAGAGTGCAAGGTTCTTAGCAGATGGCATGAATAAGGTGAAGGAAAAAGATTGCAGTCAATTTATAGTTGAGGTAAGGACTTTAAGTATTACCATAGACAAGGATGAGATGAAGTGGCAGCATTTGTTCCAAGAATATGATGACAAGAATATGATTGTAGCTGAGATGCTTTTCCAAATCTTTAAAGAACTCAAGAAGACAAGGAATAAGGTCTACTTTCACTATTTGGTCAAATGGTGATGTCTTCCTATGGAAGATGCTTCTTGGATGACTGAAGATGACATTCTCAAGCATGGCTACTCAGTTGAAGATATGTCTTCAAGTGGAACTTGAGCTTTCTTTTCCCTGGGAGTATGGTGCAGGAGTACCCTCAGAGCTAGAACACACCTTGGTCAAATTTGGTCAAGGACAGAGTTTTCTTTTCTTTTGGTGGCATTTCATGTAATAAGGCCATTGTGAGGCCATTATTGTCCATTTTGGTCATTTGGATCCATTGGTGTAACCATTGGGTTAAGTAACTTGTCAAATGTCCTAGAAATTGATAGTTTGAAGGCTTTACTGTAAAAACTCTTCAAAAGATAGTTAAAATGGTAGTTGAAGTTGGTTGTATGAGAAAAACTAATTGTATAGGCATAAATAAGCCTCCATTGTATGGACACAAGGTTGCTTGAAGAAGTTTGGAAGTTGGAACAATAAAATATCACTGTTTTCTACACTTTTTAACATTTTTCCTACTGTTCTCATGCTTGGTATGGTATTGTATGGATTGGTAACAATCTAAAATCTATTGGAAATGAAAATACTATGAATCTACTTCTTGTCAGTCTTTATTGCATTTGATTTCATTGAATAATAAGAAAGTTAGGGCCAATTCTTTCAAAACTGTCAAAATCTAGTAAAACCCTAGTTGAGGGTAAATAGTGAGCAAGAAAAATGTATAAATTTACCTTTCACCGGTAGAAACTAATGATAATTGGTGAAATGGCATATGTTTACATGTATTTTAGGATTTTTGAGGTTGCAGGTACAGGTATGAAGGTTGGCACATGTGAGGAGGTCTGTACAGCCTCATAACACCATGTATTAGGCTTAGAAACCCTAGAGGCTTAGGGATTTGATGAAAAGGCTATTGGAGGAGGGTCCAAGAGTTTGGAGCAAGTCATTGAAGGTCAACTAGATGTGTTTGAAGCCCTAGAACTAAGATAGAGGCTACTGTTCTAAAAAAACCCTACTGCTACCTAGCCTATATGCCTAATAGACCTAGTCAAGAACTGAGACAATCAATTTTAGGGCCCTCGCATACAAAGGAACCCTACCTCATTTTCAAGTATGTTTTGTAATATCCAAAAGGGTATCTCAAATGGGTTTTATTTTCTAGAGATCAGGTCTATAGGAAAAGTTATGGTCAAAAAGGCCTTTTTGGAAGGCTACTAGGATTGAGGGCAATTTGTGAAGGAATGCCCATTGTTTGATGGTTCAAGACTCTAGAGGTGGATTGATTGAGTTAGTTTAGTGGTTTAAAACCCCTTCTCTGCATTAGTTCTCTATAAGTATTTTATTAGTTTCAGATTGCAATATATGAAAAATGCCTTTGAGCATGTGTTTCCAATAATTGTCTCCTGTGTTGTTTACATTTCTCTTTTGAATAAGGATACTAAGGGTTTTTGAATTCATAAATATACATTTTCTCTATTACATGTCTGGTTTGTTGCTTCTATTGAAGGAATAGACTAAAATGTTTTAAGTCAGATATGGGGAGTTTTGTCTACATATAGGAGAACATATCTACTTTAGGTGCCAATATCCAGTGAAATAAGGATTTGTCATATAGATATTGAAGTAAGGGAATACCCCCTAGGTCTAGCAGAGCCTAAAGTGCAAAGGAGAACAAACATTTGTCTCATGTTCATTGGTCACTCACTTGAGAATCCTAAGCATAAAAGATGGCAACTTTTTAGGGAAACTCAGACCATCAGTTGGGGACACTAACACAATATAGGCCACTAACCTGAGAATCCTTGCGGTGATGCAGAAAAAGTCTTTGAGTTACCACGACACGGTAGGTTTATGGCTTGGTCATTCTAGTGAGGCAGGAGATGCCTGGAGTCACCTGTTCTTCCTTCTATTTCCATGCATGGGTCCTTCATGCCTTTTGGTATGGTTTTTGTAGGGTTTCCTAAGCTTGTACAAGTGTTTGACAATGTTGACATACCTCTAGGTTCACTATGCAGACCCTAAACTATTGGTAGAGTTCTTTACTCTTGACAACTTCATCGGCAGAGTTCAATAACCATGTCACCACATTTGTTCATTTCTAGATCTCCTGATGATAGAAAAACTCTCCTCATATAGCCTTGGAATACAGTGATGACCCTTTCCAAGATTGTAGTGCTTCCTTAATGTTTTTTAGGGTTTCATAGTCCATTCATAGTTAACAAACCTATGCATCTTTATACTAAGTTTTGGTGATGTTTGCACACTATGCCCATAGTCTCTCAAGGATCTGCAATGAATTTATAGACCTTATGATAGATTCTATAGGTTTTCTTCTTCATCAGTTCAAAATCTCTTTTTCCTTGTACGTACTACCCATTGGCCCATTGTGATGGGTAAAAATCAGGCTAATAAGATCAAGCATTGCAAATGAAAACCTAATCCTACCATCATCAAAGAATCTAATCCAAGTGAAATCAAAAGCATGTAATTCAAGAACAACATCACCTAGATTTGTATGATTCCTTGTTTGTGATGTGGAGTGTTTCTTCATCAATGAACAATTATGAAGATCAAAGCTGCCATGATGGATAGATGACAATGATAATAAGCTCAATGGATGCTAAAATGCTCAAATGCTTAAGATGATAATGTAGATGCTATGAGAATGCTGGATGGATGTAGTATGGAATGAGAGGGTTTTTATATAGAACTCAACCAAAATAAATCAACGGTGAAGATTTGGTGGCTATGTGAATGGCTAAGATGAATTGATAGTCATAGGTGAATGTGTAAATAACAAGTGGAGGGAAGATAAGGCTTATGTGTGATCGTGTACATAAAAAGTACATGTGCAAGATACTAAATAAAAGTTGTAGTACCACACATATTTTTAAATAAAAGAGGCACACATGTCAATTCATTAAGATAAATGATAAGAGAAATTAATTAATTAAATAAAATTTATTTAATTAATTACAAAGTGGGTTTGTGAATGGAATTTTAATTAAATAAATAAGATTTATTTAATTAATAGAATAAATAAGGGGTTTAGATAGATAGGGAAAATACTTGAAGTGTGTTAGACAAATGCAGATGATAGATAATGCAATATTTGATACTAATGATAATTAGGTCAATTTTGGGTGTCTACATTTTGCCCCTCTTTGATACAATGTTCGTTAGAACGTTGTGTCAAAGAAGATACGATAATTCACTTGATAAACAAGGTGATGCTCCAGTGCAATTGGCAGGTGATGCCCCCTTAAGAGGTAAGCCAGGCTAACCAGGAAGGGCTAGGTTGGCTCGCGATAAAATGAAAGGCTAAAACAAGTTGACATGAAGAAAACGGGGGTTGGATGGGAGAAATTGGGATGGTATAGAAGAAAATAGGCTGTAGTATAGAAGAATTAGGGTTTGGAAACATGCTATAAGTAGGTACTTCAAGGGCAAATAGGCTCATTTGTGTTCATTTGCTATAGAAATCTAGAGCTCTGAAAGTGTTGGAGTGCTTAGGGTGTTCAAGAGCTTTTAGGGTAGTGATTCTGCGCAGAGATCATCGTGCGAATGAGTGAGGACACATGAGTGACCAACAGGAGCAGACGTACCGATATGTATCGAAATGTTTACTAAATGCATGATTTTTGTAGGCTAGAAGCGTAATAAATGCACACACATCACCAGAAGCGACTAGGTGTTAGGATAGGTAGTTCAGGTCACTTGTGTAGGAAAAGCAGTCATTATGGTAGTTTAGGTCGCATATAGGCTCAAAGTAGGTGCCTATGAAAAAAATAAGTTGCTTATGGTTGGCTAGGTCAAAAATATAGGCAAAATGTGCATATGGCTAGATCAGCCCACTTATGGGCAAAAAGTGAACGCTTATATAGATATATCTTGCTTTTAGTGATCATGCAGATGCTAATAGCAAATAGGTTGCTTATAGGCAGAAAGCATGCGCATATAGGGTTTGAGGTCGCTTGTAATCAATAGTGGCATGCATAGGGTAAAGAGGTCACTTTTAAGCTAAAAGCATGTGCTTATAGTAAAATGCATCACTTATGATAAAAAAGATAGTGCATATAGAAAATTGGGTCGCTTGTAGTAGATATATTCAGTTATAGCAGGCAAAAGACCAGTTTGTTTAGCACGAAGACTGATACGGTGAGCGAAATGATGTAGAATATACTACCACCATTGTTGTCACGAGAGCCACATCCTAGGGATTTGCAGTTGGTCAGATTATTGGATGCAGAGGAGCGACTAGTGTTAGAGATCCTCGGGTTAGAGCATGTATCTAGATTGGAGCCAGTGCAGGCACATCGAGGACTGATGACAGTGATGGTTGAGCGATGGAGGAGTGAGCATAGTTCCTTCTTGTTGTTGATAGGAGAGGTGACTATTACCTAAGAGGATGTGTTCCAGATTCTGCGAGTTCCTATTGATGGAGACTGAGTAGATTATGATCTTGACATGGGTCCAACAGCATTCAAATGGTTATTTAGGACTCTAGACATTGGGGTAGAGGGCTCAGAGATTCCTATGGCTAGGATGGAGGAGTTATGTGATAGGCTACAAAGGGTAGTGGTGGCTATTATCAGATGGCTTGTTGGAGACAGGCGAGCTAGAGGTTTTCCAGTTGGATGGGGGATAGTTATGGAGGGAATGTTCTCCTATGGGATGAGATATGCATGGGCTAAGTGTGTGCTAGGACAACTGTATCATTATCTGCATGATTGCGCGTATATGTTTGGAGCTAGCATGTCTGTTGGGGTCACAGTTTTGCATGTATGGGCATATGACCACATTCCAGTGACTAGGCCAGATGGATGGGTGGCTAGGGTAGCAGGAGAGCCGTATGCTAGGATGTATAGGGGAGCTCTTACCTATCGACAGCGGCGAGGGATAGTGTATTAGCGAAAGACATTGGATGAGGTGGATATGTTGATAACTGAGAGGGGGGGGTGAATCAGTTATCCTAATTATTTCCCTTATTGAACTTTCCTTTTAATTGATGCAGCATAGAATCAAACACAAAAACATTAATCATGAAATAAGAAACACATGACACAGTATTTTTGACGTGGAAACCCTGTTAAGGGAGAAAACCACGGGGTGATTAACCCAAAATTATTCTCTGTTAGAAGAATAGGAAATTACAAAATGGCACTTGCCAATTAGGGCTCACTGCCCGAGCACACTGCTCACAAGAGGCCCACTGCCTACAAGAAGACACACTGTCTACAAAGTGATAAGAATCACAGTCTTGAACTGATTGGAAGCATCTGCATATGCTGGAGTTCAGTTCCGGTTAGGCTCAGTACACTGATCTGCTGCACTTCATCTTTCCTCTGTTCTTTATTCTGCTATCTTTCACATACCGGATCCTTTTTGCTACCTCTGCTCTATTCTGGACTTATTCGCATATCACTTCACACCATCACACCCTTCACAACTAAATCCATCCTCTATATATATCCGCACAAGTAATTTCATCACCTTTCTAGTCGGCATCCGGAACAGTCTAGTTTCTTACAAACTTTTGTTCTGTCGGCTGAATCCTTCCTCACCAAGAAATGCGGATCAAGCATATACTTGTAGATATCATTAATCATGTCGGCCAAACATGATTCATGCCTTCACAACCTCTGTCATCAACAGTAACATATCCGGAAAGCAGTCTGATACTCTGTCAGTCAGTTCTTCCTCTGTTTTCACTGTCTCTCAGGAATCCGGTACTCAACCATTCATATCTTTTTCCTTGTCCATCACCGGAGGCTAAATCCTTGGAATATACCACTCAAGGTAGTCCTCTTGACTTCCCCAAATCCGCACTGCACCAAGACACTTCCTCTGAGAGATCCGGACCAATCTGTCGGACCTTGCCACATGCTCTGTTCTTCTTCACCGGACCACAACATTCTTTATTCTGACTTCCGGTAGAGACACATCATGACTTGCGGATATGTGGGATGACCTTTGTTGCCATCAATGACAACAACCATGAATCCATATAGTGTCTCTTGCCAACAATCTCCCCCTTTGGCATTGATGGCAACACTTAGTGAAAAATGACTAAGTGTTTTCACTATGCTCCCCCTTTGCTGATGCTCTGTCTTTATATACAATTTCCGGAACTCCCCCTTAGTTGGATTCCTCATTTTTCACTGCTCCTCACTCTCCCTTTGACATCAATGGCAAAGGGTAGGGTCCGCACACCAAAATTTTCAAAAATTTTCTATATATAGCCGCATATTTACATACTCACATGTACTGAAGAATGTCTGCAAAGGATGTCTGCAATTGGATCATTTCTGTAGCCCAACTTTGCTTCATTCTGTCCAAAATTGAAATGTGACCACTCAACAAAAATGCAAACGCTTCTGCCCGCTTGAGATCTGTTGGATCTTTTGTTTGGGTGGTGGTCTGAGCATCACTGATGGCCTCATGCATAGTTTCCAACTTAGGGATTATAATCCTTCTAAGTTCTCCCATCCGGTTGGTGATGTTCTTCCTTTCCTTCTCAAGATTCTTTATTTCATTCAAGACTGCAATAGTCTGACATTCTTGATTTATTATGGAGGAAGAGAGAGGATCAAAACTCTGAGATAAGCTTTGTAGCTTGTCCTGTTCCTCTTTTATTTTCTTATCAATTGCTGCTGTTGCCTTTGGCCAGGATATACAAAATTTGTAGATGTCACCGCCATCCTTAAGAGCATTCTCTAAGCTCTTTATTCCAATGCTTACAATCTTCCTATCTTTGGAGATTAATTCTAATATTTCTGAAAATCTCTTATCCAAAAATTCCTTTCGGACCTTTTCTTCAGCTGATTTTTCTAGAGAATCAAAATGTGTATCAACACTGCTGACTAAGGTTTTTAGATTACCGGAAGAGGAGGCTGTCGGATCTATCTGGATTGATGGCATAATCTTTGTAAGTACTCCGGAAGCAGCCTCTATCAACTCACAGTCTTCCATATGAGACTTCAGGAGTTTTTCATTTGCCTTGGCATTTGCAAATGAAGCTATCTTCATTGTTTGTACCGGAGAGAGAGAGTCAAAGTCGAATGGGCCTTTTAGAAGCTCCGGTTCATCAATCTCTAAAGTTTCTTTGCTCAAAAATTGTTGAACAGTTTGTGCAGTGTCTCTTGCCGGAGACAGATGTTTCTTTTCTTCTGCAATCTTGGAACTGTCAACCTCTTTGTCTTTCACCACTGCTTCCTTCTCCTGTAATTGCTCTTCTTCTTTGGATCCGGAGACTGTAGGGGAAACCGGAGGAGAGATGTTTGTCTGTTCAGGGCTCACTTCTTCCGGAACAGATGATTCTAAATCAGCAGCTGTTTCTGCACCTAAGTCCTCTACAACAGGAAGATTGAACCTTTTGAAGGCCTTCCGGAGGATCTCTTCTGTCTCTTGGGCCACTCTGTCAGTCTCACCAAGCATGAGTTGATTCATCCTGGCTTTACTTCTGAACTCATCTTTGCAGTCCTTGAAGATAATGTTCATTGTCTTGGGATCAATTTGAGGATATAGCTGAATAGCTATCTGCTCCCGGATCTCAAGATCTTTAGCATGAGCATTATTCTTTCTTACTTCCAATTCCTTTTCTAGGCTTTTAGGAATAAGAGATATGATCTCAATGAAAGCCTTATTATATATGTTAAGATATTTGACTGTGGCTTCCTGCAGAGTCTTTTGGTCAGCCTCACTGAAGTCATCATAGGATTCAGTCATTGGTTGAAGGTTTCCATCCACCGTGACCGACTTGATTATGCTCTCTAGAGACAGAGTGGGCTTTTCAACAGATACCTCTGCCATTTCATCCTTGTCTTGGCCTGTGGAGGGCTTACCGGATCCTTTCTTCTTCTATTTCTTTATTTCTTTTACTCCCTCATCTGACTCTGTTTCCTCTTCATCCTTTTGGCTTCCATAAGCCCTTGTGGCTTTTGTCTTGGATCTCTTACCGGATGCCTGGACTTCCAGTTTAGAACTTTTGGTTGTGGGAGGTGCAGATCTCTTTGATGATCTGGTCCAGGTGGGAGCTTCAACCGGAGCACTTTCTTTACTTTTCTCTTCTTCCTCAGCCTTCCTCCTCTTTTCCCGGCTGGCATCAAGTGCCTCTTTTGAGATGCCTAGGCCTTGAGCAATGTGCTCTACTTCTTTTCTCACCTTTCTTTTAATCTCAGGTTCCCTGAGTTCTACATGTATTTTTACACTCAGCTCCTCAAAGGTTCCAAACCTTTCTGCCTTAGGATCTTTAGGCTGACTTAGCATGTGTTGAACATGTAGCTCCACTATCTGTTCATCCACTTCATACCCCATGGGCATGATCCAGACAGTCCTTGGCTCCACTGCCTCCATTAGGCACTGATCAGTGTCAACCATAAAGCACACTGAGTCTTTGTATTTTTCAACAAGAGACTGGGGAATTCTCTCTCTTGCTTGCATCATGCTCTGAAAGTTTTTGAAGTATCCCCATAGAGCTGAATTTCTCGCTTTTGCATCCCCAAGTCCATGCAAATAGTCTCTTATCTGGACTGCAACAGGTTTGTCATTCTGCCATACCCATCCACTTGATCCGGGTAGCTCATTCATGAAGTAGAAGAATAGACATACAATAAGAGTACCATACTTAAAGGAATTCTTCTTATCCTTCTTGATTTTCTGTATATTTTCCATTAATTGGCTTAGCAGTAGTTCGCAGAGATCATATTCTGCATTCTTTCTTAGCATTTCATAGGCAGTGTATACTGCAGTTCCGGATACAGAATTCTCCTTGCTGGAGTGATAGATCTTGTATCCTATTATCATTGATGCATATTTGATATCCGGATCCGAAATATCTTCAATGGTCATTGCCCTCTTATCAAATTTTGATCCGGTGGCCTCAGTTACAATGTTGTTCTTGATAGATTTGAGGATAGGTATCCCTCCGGAAGAGTATAGACCAGTTACTGCTCTAATTGCCTCTTTTGTGATCTTGCAGGGTCTATCCAGCCATAGAAAGTTGTCATGCATCCTGCTCAGTACATACCGGACCCATTCATCTTCTTCAAAGCAGGGGAAATGAATAAATTGCTCAAATTGTTTCTTCTGGATATCCTTATACTCTGGTTTAAGCTCAAAAGCATTGTCTATCAGTTGCTTGTGATAGAGGTCTCTTAATTTGAATTCCCCAAATTCCTCAATGCTTGCATGTATGTAAACCCTAATGTCTTCAGTATGTAAAACTCCGTGAGGAACACTAGAGAAGGCTCCTAGTGGATCTACCTCCAATGATTTGTAGGGATGTTTCTTGAATGAGGGGCGAGGTCTATCAGAGATCTTAACTATGTTTGGAGTAGCCATTCTTCAAAGATTTTCAGTGAGGTAATGAAAAACGGAGAATACCTTATGCGCCTTCGACTTGCACGGAGTGATTGGATTGATTTCTTTATGCAATGACTTCGGCAGGAGATCCTTGGTGTGCTTGATGAATGTTGCAGAGCTCCACTATTCGCTTCTTCTTAAGTGCAGAATGAGCAAATGACTTTTGAGAAATCCCTTATATTGCTCCGCGAACCCTAATATCTGTCTGCAATAAATGCTTCACCTACATTGTTCCGGTTTGCCTTGTCTGGATAGCTTGGAGTATCCCAGATTAGTCCTGATCTGTGAATATCATCCGGACCTTTCAATCATGAGTAAATAGAGGTAACATATCACAAGAACATCCCAAACACTGTCTAATCCGCAGAACAAGATAGTGCACTTCCGGATCTCTCCGGACCTTTTTGTAATCCTTTATCATACCGGAGCATCTCCCTGAACAGGTCTTATTTGATCGATCACAGCTTCTTCATAACTCCATGCGGACCTCTGAAAACTTGACTGAAGCATCTCAAGACTCATATCTGCAAACCCTTTAATCCGCATCTTGTGCCACATTCGGCACCACTTGTTTGGCTGGGGGAACAGGATTTTCTTTGAGTCTCCCCCTGAGCCTGAGCTCACTTTTTAATTTCTGGAAGAAATATCAGCACCAGAGTCTGGTGCGGATCCAACCTCTACATTCTCTGAACTTTTCTTCACCCAAATCTTGCTCATCTGATTCCTAACTTCATCCGCACTCATCTTTTGTTTACCCTTGTCTTGATTCTGATTATACACCGGACCTCTTTTGTCCTGATACTTGTTTCTGCAGACTTTAGCATTATGACCGGACCTATTGCAGATTTGGCAAATAACATTTCTTTGTATATTTGACTGATATCCTCTTGATCTGCATTGATTAGCCATATGACCTTCTCTATTGCATGTGAAGCATCTACCTTTGAATGATTTGTTTACTTGCATAATTCTGCATTCATGGGATTTGTGTCCATACCTTTTGCAGTTGAAGCACTGTCCGGAGAAGGATGAATTAATCTGATTCATTCTCATTCTGCACTGATTAGCTTTGTGACCAAAGTGGTTGCAGCTGTGGCAGTATCCATTGAAGGATGGATATCTTTGAGCATTTGGCTGTCTTACCGGAGGTCTTCTAGGCCTGCTCCTTGGATTTTCTGATCCAAGATTCTTCTGACCGGATCCGGAGCTTTCTCCTTTCTCATATCCCAAACCATACTTGTCATCTGTCCTCTTTTGACTTCCAAGAAGAACTTCAAGTTGAGCAGAACTTATCTTGAATTTCTCTTTATATTCATTTGCTGTTTGAAGGTCTCTTTTGAGAGAGGCAATTTGATTCTCAAGTTTTTCTTCATTATCTTTGGCATCTTCAAGATCAGATTCAAGATGTCTGATAATCCTGTCCATCTGGTGGCATTCTTCTGATTTTTCTTTAAGAGATTGTCTTAGATTGTCTTCAGCCTTTCTTTTTTCTTCAATCTCTTGAGTAAACTTTATAGTTCCTGATTCCATTTCATGTCTTAACATAATGACTTCTTTTGATAACTTTTCACATAACTTGGTTTGCTCAGTCAATTCTTCATTTGTATTACTTTCTTCACTTTGTCTTGCCAATTGTTGGAGTAGCTCCTTTCTCTTTTTCATAGAGAGACTTAATTTGTCTTTTAATTCTCTCATGAATTCATCAGCCTGTTTGAGTCTTTCCTTTAATTCACTGACTTCAGAATTTGACTGTTCAAGATCCTCAAGAGCAGTCTTGAGTTGCTCCCTTAAACCATATGCATCCATTTGAAATCCCAGATCTTCCTCAAGCTGTTAGGCTCTATTAGGAGGAACTTAGCTCTGATACCAATTGTTGATAACTGAGAGGGGGGGGTGAATCAGTTATCCTAATTATTTCCCTTATTGAACTTTCCTTTTAATTGATGCAGCATAGAATCAAACACAAAAACATTAATCATGAAATAAGAAACACATGACACAGTATTTTTGACGTGGAAACCCTGTTAAGGGAGAAAACCACGGGGTGATTAACCCAAAATTATTCTCTGTTAGAAGAATAGGAAATTACAAAATGGCACTTGCCAATTAGGGCTCACTGCCCGAGCACACTGCTCACAAGAGGCCCACTGTCTACAAGAAGACACACTGTCTACAAAGTGATAAGAATCATAGTCTTGAACTGATTGGAAGCATCTGCATATGCTGGAGTTCAGTTCCGGTTAGGCTCAGTACACTGATCTGCTGCACTTCATCTTTCCTCTGTTCTTTATTCTGCTATCTTTCACATACCGGATCCTTTTTGCTACCTCTGCTCTATTCTGGACTTATTCGCATATCACTTCACACCATCACACCCTTCACAACTAAATCCATCCTCTATATATATCCGCACAAGTAATTTCATCACCTTTCTAGTCGGCATCCGGAACAGTCTAGTTTCTTACAAACTTTTGTTCTGTCGGCTGAATCCTTCCTCACCAAGCAATGCGGATCAAGCATATACTTGTAGATATCATTAATCATGTCGGCCAAACATGATTCATGCCTTCACAACCTCTGTCATCAACAGTAACATATCCGGAAAGCAGTCTGATACTCTGTCAGTCAGTTCTTCCTCTGTTTTCACTGTCTCTCAAGAATCCGGTACTCAACCATTCATATCTTTTTCCTTGTCCATCACCGGAGGCTAAATCCTTGGAATATACCACTCAAGGTAGTCCTCTTGACTTCCCCAAATCCGCACTGCACCAAGACACTTCCTCTGAGAGATCCGGACCAATCTGTCGGACCTTGCCACATGCTCTGTTCTTCTTCACCGGACCACAACATTCTTTATTCTGACTTCCGGTAGAGACACATCATGACTTGCGGATATGTGGGATGACCTTTGTTGCCATCAATGACAACAACCATGAATCCATATAGTGTCTCTTGCCAACAGGATATGTTTGTATGGAGACCATGGCTATCATGTGAGAGATGGGATGAGGAGGATAGGGAGCTTGTCTATGCTAGGCAGGCTAGATACATTTTTGGTCACAACATATATATTATAGAGCGCTACTTACCCGAGAGGATGTTGAGACAGTTTGGCTTACTACAGGTAGTATCGGTAGGTGATGCCATTTTTGGGAGGATGCGACTGGAGGTCTTTGATTAGGGGCCAATGATTGTGGTTGACACAGCTTTGGTAGAGAGGGATGGATTACAACCAGTAGTATGGTAGTGGAGACAGGGTTCTGCAGATCTTGGGACGTTACCAGATTATGATGCATACTGGGTGATAGCTAGACTGACTCAGCTGACGAGGGTGGGAGAGATAGGAGAGATTGGTATGGAGAGGCTAGTGAGGAGGAGGCGGTGACGAGCTCCACCAGCATACGCAGTTGTGCCAGTAGCTCCTGAGATTCAGGTGTAGGGACAGGTTCAAGCTCAGCCACAGGTATTGGCACAACCAACAGTACAGATATTAGGGGATGATGATGTGGGTATTCAACAACTGAGGCAGATGATTAGAGAGGAGAGGAGATGGAGGCAGTAGGCTTAGATGAGACTGAGGAGGGTGGATAAAGATCATCATCAGGTGGTGATAGGGTTACGGCATGCTAGAGCACATGCTCAGACATACCAGGTGCAGCTGGAGGCTAGAGCACAAGTAGGTGATGGGCAGGATGGTGGTAGTCTTGCGAGGGTGACTAGAGAGAGAGATGCAACTGTGCAGCAGGTGCAACTAGTTACAACTGAGAGAGATACAACGTTACAGTAGGTGTAGGCTATTAGAGTTGAGAGAGATGCGGCCATACAACAGGTGCAGTTGGTGAGGGTCAAGAGGGATACAACTATGCAGTAGTTACAAGCTATGACAGTAGAGAGAGATAGAGTCGTAGCTACATTGGGGACAAATGGAACCACAATGTATCTGGCTACACAGCTAACTCAGTCACAGGGTGAGGCTGAGTACTACAGAGGCTTGTATCATGGAGCAGTACCTACAAAGCAGAGACAACCTAGCTATAGGAGCAGGTTAGGGGCTTTGGCTTCACAGAGGATAGGAGGATCATGGTCTGTGGCTTCGGTTATGGGACCTCCCAGAGATAGAGGGCCAAGTGTAAGACCCAGTGGTGGCAGACAGGGAGAGGGAGTTGCCAGTAGTCACTAGGGCTACCTTGTTTTGTTGTAGCTTATTGTATCATGATGAGGCCTATGAGCCAGTTGTACATACATTCTTTCATGTCTTATGGATGTCCCATGTTGTATTTGTAGGCACTTGTATATTGACCCATGTGATATATATATATATATATATATATGATGGCTTTGGTTCTATATGATGGTATGTAATGATTATGGATGCACTTATTATATTATGTCATGCATTTTATGGTCTATATGAATGTTTATGCAAATGATAATAATGGAAATGAGGTTATATGATAATGCAAATATATAGATGGTAATGATAATGATATGGGCGTATGTATGTCTAACACACTTGTTTTGTAGGATGAGGAATGCAGAAAAAGGGAGATGGAGAGAGATTGATCTTTGTTGAGGAATATATAGGCGTATGATGGAATGGAGAGATGATATGGCATATTTTTAAAGTAATTGCTCAGAAAGTAAAGAAATGCAATCCTTATATTTGATATAGCATATGGATGTTATGCACCAAGGTATAGAAGACCAAGGTGTCGAGATATCCAATGCAAAACTAGCATACTACAATCTTGTCTAAATGCATGAGGTCAAGATGTTGAGCCAACATACACAAGATATGAATAGAAACTAGTGTTCTGAGATGGATTTTGATGCTACAAGAAAAGGTTTGAGCTTATCTCCACTACACATAGTGACACCTTGCTGGTTATATGTATGGAGCTAGTCTAAACATAGAATAGTCTCAAATGCATAAGAGACTATTTAGCTTCTCAGATGCTAGAGATATTGATATGTAAGATGCTAATCCCAACACACACAAGATACCAATATGCATAAGAAGAGAATAAGATCATCCCACAAACACGGCATATGAAAGCAATATGACCATGCCCCATTCCGTACTTCATCGCAACATACCAAGATATGATAGATCAAGGCAATCTTGATTAGGCATAGGAAAGAGACAAAAGATAAATCAAAAGATAAAACAAAAGATACTATCATCATGTTCTCTTCCCAAATTAAAGTGCTCTTGGATGGGATAAGCTGACACCTTGTTGAGAGGAAAGATGCATCTTGTTAAAGGCTGAAAGATGTTGATAAAATGCTGTAGCAAATGTTGGCTTAAGGCATGCAGACAAATAGATTTTGGCTTATCGCTGATTGGTTAAAGTGCTTCAGATTTCTTTGATACATAGTCTACTTCTTGCTTGATCTGGTGAAAGAGAAGAAAAGAGATGAAAGAAGATGAAGATGGGGTGGGTCATTTGTGCTTGTGTATTGGATACTTCCTTCATATTCCATACTGCCTACATACCCTGTGTCCACAGGATCAAAGCACATTACGATGATGATGAGACATGATGAATATGTAGTTCTGGATTTATTGATGATGTAAGTGATGAAAGATAGAAGAAAGGGAGATGAAAGATCAAAGGATGATTAGAAGAAAGATGAAAAAGGCGCTATCATCTATGCCTAAATCAGAGTGCTTCCGTCACATCTCAGATTGCCTACATACCCTGTATCCACGGGATCAAGGCTTTAAACGATAGAGCTGTGATGTAGTTCTTTTAGATTGTGTTGATGGTTGATGTCAAAGGTTTAACTTTATTGCTTAGATTTTGGGATGTTTTGATTTTTTTGGGATATTTGATTTTTTTGGATTTTTGCTACTTTGGTTGTGTTGGGTGATTGCTATGCTATAGTTTTGGTTTCAGATGTTTGCTATGTTTGAAGTTGGATGTTTGTTGTGCTATGAAGTTGAATGTTTGTTGTGTTTAAAGTTGAATTGTCTACTATGCTATAAGCTAGAGCTATGAGTATCCACTTCCAAATAAGGCTCAACAAGTGCCCCCAGTGTGGGATGACGGTTGTTATGGAAGATGCTGCGATGGATATGTTCATGCAGATAGTATGTTAAGGTGCTAAATGATATCTTAACCCCAACGAAGTCCAAACTACGAAAACTAGCATGACAGAGGCAAGCTGGAAAGGCTTTTATTATGGATGGATAAGGATTAGTGGATTATGTAGGTAAGGTAGCGGATAATGCTATGAAAAGCTATAATAAAACAAACTAAGCAAATGATAAAAGTTGGTCTCTACACATAGCACCTATTTGCAAGGTTTTCACTATGGTACTTACCCAAGGTGCCTCTTTACCAGGTTTTCACCAGATGACGAATTATTTATCTTGTACTATTTTTTTTTGTTTTTTGAAATAACAATTACACATGGTGCCTGTTTGCCAGGTTTTCACCATGGTAATGGATAGGAAGGACTCAAGTGTTTAGTTAGATGGATGTTGGTAGTCCCATTGGAGATGAATGTCGTCGCATGGACCATGTCATTATGCTCATAGATGTTGGTAAGGGATTGCATGAAAGGGAGATGGATTAGGTGGAGACTAGATTATGATGTGGATTATGGATGGAAGGATAGTGGATTGTGATATGGATTATGAAAGGTTCATGCAAGAATGGTGGATGGAAGATTTATGCAAAAGTAGGACCATAGGGATAGGATGATGGAAAGTATATAGATAATGGATTAAGGATGGAGAGATGGAGATATGTAGAAATGTTGTGGAATGGAAGGGAATCATGGCCAACAGTTGCACACACTATCATAAACATTGAAGCTTTGGATGGAAAGGTGATATAGGAAGCGATGAGGATATTTGTTTATGAGATGGATGATGGAATAATTTAGGTACCCACATAGACTTAGTATTTTTATTTTTTTGCTTTGCTTGTGGGATTTTTTGGATGGAATGGAAATTTGGGATGGAAATGAATGGCTAGGATTTTTGAAAGGAGGATGAGAATGCCTCAGCCGGCTTGTATGCTTGTTCGCTTAAGAACCCAGACCATTTTGGTCTTGAACTCTTCTTGTGGAGTTATGGACTCAGATGGCTTTTTAGATGCACTTGGGTGTGATTGTTTGCTTTGATGCTCTAAGGCATGAGAATCTTTAGAATGTTGGAGAGGCCTTTTAGCTTTAGAGGTTGAGGCATCCAAATTATTGTTTTTGAATCCCATGGGTTTGATGGAGGTCGAGTTAGTGGAATGAATGGAAGCTTTATGTTTAGACGACATGTGCATTTGTTGGCCATGATTTGGATTGTAAGGGTACTTAGCGATAAGAGGATGATTAGGTGTTGGAAGTAATGGCGGTAAGGAATATGGAGGGATATTTGGAGTTGGTAGGAGTAGAGGTAGATCGGATGGTGGAAGATGTACAGTCACATGCTTTTGCAATTTGTAAGATAGAGGAGGTAGAAGGTATGGATGTAAAGTTGATGGTGGGAGTTTAGGAGTTAGAAGTAATGGAGGTAAAGTAGATGGCTGAAGATGTATGGTTACATGCTTTTGGGGTTTATGATATGGTTTTCGATGGGAAATGGTGGATTTAGAATGGATGGAGGGATTACCGACATCTTTAGCTTGCGGAAGCATGCGATCATCAATGGGACTAGGAGTGTTTTGAGAACTAGGCTTGAGTTCATCATTAGATGGAGATGAAGGGGTGGTAGAGATCATGAAGATGGAGTTCACCTAGAAAAGGTTAGTAATATGAAGTGAGGAGTCGTCGATGGTATCAGAGTTAGAAGGTCCATCTTCCGTAGCGAAAACGGATGTGGATGAAGATGCTTGCAGTGTATACTCACCCAGACCTTGTTTAGTGTACTTGATATGGAGATTTGGAGTGACTTTGCTAGATGATGGCTTAAGTAAGGCAGATGGGTCAACATAGGATGAAGATGGATAAGCTTTGGGTTGATAGGAATATAGTTAGGACTGTGATGTTTGGCTTGAAAAGCACGAAAAAACTCAAAAGGATTGGGATTAGCGTGGATAGTAACGTCAACACCATTATGTGGAAATTTGAGACATTGATGGTATGTGGAAGGAACAACTTTAAGTGCATGGAGCCATGGACGACCAAGGATGATGTTATATGGAAGGTCGATATAAAGGACTTGACAATGGGTGTCAGTAGTGACAGGACCAACTTGGATAGGCAAATGGATAATTCCTTCAGTATCTCTCTCAGCATCATCACATGCTTTGATAGTAATGACCTTGGAAGTGTCAACATCTTTCTTAGAGTATCCCAATTGTTTTATCAGTTTAAGGAACATATGTTAAGACCAACTTCACCATCCACTAAGATTCATTTGATACGGCATTAGTTTACAAACACTTCTATGTGGAGGGCTTCGTTATGTGATGGGTTGATGGATGGTCAAAGATCTTTGTCAGAGAAAGTGAGATGTCAAGGGGCTGCAATGCTAGCGACCATAGATTGGAATTATGTGGTATCGATATCATTGGGCACCGAAGATTCTTGTAATGCTTTATCAAGGATAGATTTATGAGCGGGGGATATGCGAAGCAATTCTAGGATGGAAATATGTGTGGGTGTTTTGCCAAGGTGATCAAGGATATTATAGCTAGAAGATGGTCGAGGAGGATTGACAGCTGCCCCCTAAATGGTAACACAACCTCTTCGAGTAGTTACAACGTAGTCAGGTGCTTTGCCTTGGATTGTAATGGTAGAAATGTGAGCATGGTCAATGTGGCCAATCGTGGATGATTCATAGTTGTAATGGATAGCATTCCTAGTATGGGGGTTACTTATGAGATGGAAGTGGATTCTTGAAAGCATCTAGGTCATAGTTCGATGTTGGTTGATGAGCCAGTTGTGATGCTGGCGGTGTGATTTTAATTAGACCTTGATCGATGTAGTCTTGAATGACATGTTTTAAGCACATGCAACCATTGGTTTTATGTCCTTTTACCCTATGATATTTACAATATTTGTTTTCTTTGTATCAAGGAGCTTTGAAGACTGATTCACCATTGGGTGGTGCTTCAAGCAATATGACATCTCCCACTTGGAGAAGCTTATGAAAGACAACCTCCATGAGTTTCCCTAAGGGAGTAAATTATCGTCGAGGATTTGAAGTTTGTCTTTGTCAGTTTCGTTGAAAAGGTTGATTTGCTATAGATGCGGCTTGGATGTTGATAGGAGCTTTTACTGTTTGGATAGTATTTGTGTTTACTACACCATCATTAACAACATTCTTATTTTTATTCCAAAAGTGGGACTTATCATTTGGTGATTGAGGATTGTCTTTGTTATCTCTAAAAATCTTGATAGTGCCCTTAGCAATTAAAGCACGTTCAATGGTGGTTCCTTTGGATATAAGCTCATCAAAGGTACTAGTACTTTGCAATTGTAGTTGGAATGACAACTCGGGATGGAGATTTTGGACAAATATATCAAGCTGTTATTTCTCAGGTATTTGCCATGATAGTTTGCTAGCCATGTTACACCATCGTTGAGTGAATGAGGAAAAAGATTCACCATTGCGTTGTTTATTGTTGACAAGATCATTCATGTTCACTTCATGTTCAATGTTGAAAGTAAAATGGGATCGAAATGTGTTTGCTAGTTCCGCAAAAGTCCTAATTCCCGGAGGTAAGTGAAAGAACCATTCAAGAGCTTGCCCTGCTAAGCTTTAGGGGAATAGTCTCAAGAGATATATATCATCTTGAGTGACGTCAAGACATGCAACATAGAATGCTCTAAGATGTTCATCCGGATTTCCTTTCCCTTTATATTTGTCAAATTGTGGGATTTCAAAATGTGGTAGAAAAGGTGTCATATGAAGTGATCTGTCGAATGGATAAGCGCATGTCTTCCAAGGAAAATGTCTTCTTGTTTGGCCCTACCACTTTGTTAATCATTTGTTCAACATTTGCTTGAGATAATTGCTATTGTTGCAAAGGGGGTTGATGGTTTGGAGGTGAAGTGTAATATTGGGTATGTTGTGGTTGTTGTTGCGGAATGTATGTGGGTATGACCGTTTGTTGGGGTTGTGTGCTCACATTATATGTCGAAGGATTGGTATGTGACACATATGTGTTGAAAGATGGCTGTCCTTGAGACACAAGTGGTGGTTGGGTATGTTGTGATGGATTAGCTCCAAGAGTTTACATCACATGGGAGGTAGTGGATGGATTGTTGTTGATCAAGTGTTGTGGAGCGGAGGTTGGGTTTGGATTATGGTAGACAATGGAAGGATTGGTGGATGACGAAGAATGAACATGCGGGTTGGTAGTGCCTTGAGAGGAATTGGTATATGTCAATGATTGTGTGTTGGGGGTTGGATTAACATGATGGTAGACAATGGAAGGGTTGGTAGAAGAAGAAGGATGAATATTTGGGTTGGTATTGTGGACAACATGAGTGGCTTGAGATGGATTGGTATTAGTCACATGTTGGGCGACAATGGATAATCCTTGGGTTGCATAAGATGGAGTGACATTTGGTGAAGGATTATATGGAGGCGAAGTGAAGGATGTCAATTGATCAACATGGGAGACAACAGTGTTTGGGTAGGTTTGTGATACGATAAGTGGCTCACTCATGTCAATGAGGCTAAGATTGGGATTATATGGTGTGTTTGATGGATTTGTGGAAATCATGGAGACCATATTGGAAGTGATAGGAATATTGGTTTGGGGTGTGGTATCCACATGTGATGCAATAGGAGTAGGAACTTGCAATGGTTACGAGACTTGTGATATTGGCATGGCTTGTGACATTGGGATGGCTTGTGAAGTTGGTAGGGTTTGTGATGGTTGGATAGTTTGGGAAACTTGTGGAGTTTGGGGTGTTGGAAAAACTTGTGACATTTGAGGAGTTTGCACTTGTGAAACATGGACAGCTTTTGATATTTTGGAAGTTTGTGAGACTTGAGGCATGGATATAGTCATGGTATGAGTAGGGGTGTGTTGTGAAACATGGAAGGGTGGAAAGCTCAAATTTTGTGAATGGTAAGGAAGTACTTTGGTTGTAGTTAACAAGGGTTCTAGAGTGTTCCCTACGTGGCGAGCTTGAGGGTGTAGCAGTAGGCAATGAGGGAGATGGGATGGAAGGTAGATTAGATTACGTGGATATGGAATGGGACAATGTGACTATAGTGGATGGTCCTTGTACAACAACAGCGAGAGTGTTTGGATCATGTTCTTGAATAGAGGATATGTCAAAATCACTTGGTAATTTGGCTCCCATGCAGGCTAGTTGCAAGAAGTAGCGATTAGGATCGGATAAAACAAGTTTTTTGTCTTGGTCCCATAGGTGTGTGTCTCTAAATTTGGAAGGGTCCTCTTGGGATGATTATTCATAGTTCTCGGTGAATGGTTGGGGTTGCACTTGTGAGGATGATTGTCCAATAGTGTATCCTTCGGGGACAAACATGTAAGGAGGCATACTAGTTGTAAATTGAGTCGCATCTCTAAGGGGTGTGGATCATGCTTGTTGCATTTTGGCTTCCATCTCAGCTCACAATTTTGCTTCCATTTCAGCTCTATATTGGCTCCTAGTTTGAGTCGTGATGGTTGATGTTGAATTTTGGACTAGTGTATAAGGGTTGAGACCCAAAAGTTATTATGGTTTTCTGTTTGGTTGCTGATTGAAAAAAAACTTCCCTAGACGATAGCTCACAAACTCAATGGAAAATCTGGTTGATGTTGTTGTTTTACTGATATTACTAGGGCTAAATAAAGCCAAAAGGTGATGTTTTGCTGTTGTTGGGTTGATTGTTTGATATTTTTGATTTGTTGGTTTGGTGTCTCAAGAGGATGAAAAGTTCACAAAGTCCAATTGTTTGGTATGCTCAAGGTAGGAGACAAGTTCAGGTGTCTGCAAATGATCAGAGGCAGGTCTGAAAGTTGATGCTGAACCTAAGCAGTCTGGAAATGCAGCTGATTTGGCTGGTTTGCTAGGATTTGCTGATATTTAGCCAGAAGTGATAGGTAATAGCTTAGATGCAAGTCAAATAAGGCCAAAGCGACAAAAAATAGCTCAGAAGCGATCTGGTTTCAGTTCAAGTGACAGGCTATAGTGTTAACCAGAGGCAAGCAAGTTTTCCAGAGGTGATCAGTTTTGGTTCAAAGGCAATTTTCTGTTGGTCAAAGGTGATTCAGTTTAAACCAGAAGCGAGTAGCTGTTGTTCAAAGATGATTCAGTTTAAGCAAAAGGTGACTAACTATTGTTTAAAGGTGATCTAAATGTCTGTAAGCAGGTAGTTAAGGCTCAAAGGCAGTTTGTGTCTGTCAGAGGATAGGTTTGAATGATGTTTTTGACAAGAAAATAGTGATTTCAGTCGCTCACACTCACAACATTCATAAACTTGTACAACCTAGGCTAGGAAAGGACTGTATTTGTTGAGTCCCCTTGTGCTTATTCAAAGTGGATAGCTTCAGGATCTTGGTAGCACCGGCTCTCCCTTATAGTGCACTCACTTCTCACGCATACCAAGATCTAGGTTTCCCAAGGCTCATCCCCCCATCGAACCTTAGGATTGTCCCTGCTATCTCTACTAAGAACCACGAGAATCGGGGTGACTTCAAAGGTCCCACCTTTTGCGTCAACAAATAGAAGGATTTTGGCTACTACACAAAGTTGCTAATAAGGGCATCCGTTCGGGTGGCTATACATACAGTAGCACTACTCTCCATTATGGAGTCTCCTAGCCTTCAAGGGTTATGCCTTGGAGGGTTTTTGGGGAGGTTGGCTGTCAGTATAACACAACACCACCCGTTGTTTGTGGCTTTTAGCACAATCACTTTTCTTATATAGCAGTTCAGAAGGACTTGGCTTTAGCTTGTTACCGCTTGGGTCGTACCCCTTCTCACACCGGGAGGACAGGCCCTCTAAAGATAATAACAAGTTCTCATACACCCAAGATCCATTTGACAGGCAAGGGGAGAGGATACTTTTGCTATTAAATTTGGGTTACAAACATGCACAATCAAGCAATCAAAAAAGGATAAATCAAGCACGGAGCAAACAATGATTCTTTTTAAGCACCAAGCCCAAATGTTTCTAAGTTAGTGATAAAATCAAAAGTCTTGGACCAATCGGAGCTGCAACAGATATGTTAGTAGTTTCACAACCTCCTTTTCTTGGACAATCGATTAGATGCTGCACAAATAACTAATTAGTATCCAAGAAAACTAGACTAAAAATGATAAAATTGAAAGCGACATAGTTACTAGAGGTGAACAACTATTGATCTGAAGTGATCTGGATTCAGCTAAAAGTGAAATGTTATTGCTCAGATGCAATGTGGATAGACCTAGATGCGAAATGATAAGGCTCAAAATTGACGCAGAAAATCAACAGGCGAATGATTATGGCTCATAAGCGACTTAGATCTGCAAAAAAGCCAAACTTAAACTAGAAACCCTAATTTGTAGAAAGCGATCCAGATAGCCAGAAGCGATTAGTTTTGGCTTAAAAGCGACGTGAATTATGATAGAGGCGATGACTGTTTGCTCAAAAGTGACACAAAAAAGGATGAAAGCGACTACTGTTAGCTCAAAAGTGATCCATAAGACACTAGAAGCAGCAGATTTTGGCTTAAAAGTGACATGTATATTTGGGAAGCAACTAGTTTTCGCTCAGAAGAGACTGAAACTTGCCGTAAGCGCTCAAAAAATCTGATCTTCACAAAAAAAACAACTTCAAACAATAAAGTTAATCAAGGACGTGGGTCCCACCGTGCGTGCCAAAATGTGATAAGTAAAAATCAGGATAATAAGATCAAGCATTGCAAATGAAAACCTAATCCTACTATCATCAAAGAATCTAATCTAAGTGAAATCAAAAGCATGTAATTCAAGAACAACATCACCTAGATTTGTATAATTCCTTGTTTGTGATGTGGATTACTTCTTCAATAATGAACAATTATGAAGATCAAAGCTGCCATGATGGATGAATGATAATGATAATAAGCTCAATGGATGCTAAAATGCTCAAATACTCAAGATGATAATGTAGACGCTATGAGAATGCTGGATGGATGTAGTATGGAATGAGAGGGTGTTTATATAGAACTCAACCAAAATCAATCAATGGTGAAGATTTGGTGGCTATGTGAATGGCTAAGATGAATTGATAGTCATAGGTGAATGTGTAAATGACAAGTGGAGGGAGGATAAGGCTTATGTGTGACCGTGTACATAAAAAGTACTACATGTGAAAGATAATAAATAAAAGTTGTAGTACCACACATATTTTTAAATAAAAGAGGCACACATGTCATCTCATTAAGATAAATGATAAGAGAAATTAATTAAATAAATAAAATTTATTTAATTAATTAGAAAGTGGGTTTGTGAATGGAATTTTAATTAAATAAATAAAGATTTATTTAATTAATAGAATAAATAAGGGGTTTAGATAGATAGGGAAAATGCTTCAAGTGTGTTAGACAAATGCAGATGATAGATAATGCAATATTTGATACTAATGATAATTAGGTCAATTTTGGGTGTCTACACCCATATCAACCTACAGGGACCCTTGTATGTCATTGATACTTCACTATGCATGTTTCAACAATATTCACAACCTGCTCATTATCATGTAAGACTTGACACTATTAGTACAGGCTCAAGGTAACTTAAGGAAATGGAGATCTTTGGAATGACTCTACATCTTAATTATGATGACTCCATATTCTTGTACCTTGAACATGTTGCAATACTTGAAAGTTCTCTCAAATGTTATGCATAACATGCACTTCACTGTGTTTGACACTAGCCTTAAAAATTTTAATGGCTTCACAAGATATTAAGACACTCTCCACAGTCTATGAGATCTTCATTAAATGAGAATAGAATTTTAGAATGAAATAAGAAGCATCCATCATACCAATACCTGAGACTACCCTTTATCCCTTGTAGAAATCTTTTGATCTTTGTAGGCCTAGTTGATAACTCACAGTGACCTCTTCATACGTCCACTTTGGCCTTTGAATGATATTTCTACAAACCTTAGTGGGATCTTTACAAATATTTGCACAAGAGTAGGATAAGCTTTCATAAGTCTAACAGAGGTTAAAGTTATGCAAACCTTAACCTAGTTCATAGAGAGGTCTTCTTAAGATTTGATGGACCTGAATAGATACCACACACTATTTTGATACCCTTTTGATGATCATCTATTATCCTTTTACAAAACCCTTAATATTTTATAAAAAAAATATGTAGAATCATACAATTGTAAGAAAATAGAGGTATGAATACAGTGCTTATGATTTCTTCCATCAAAGAATATAGGATATAGAAATTTTGTTAGATGTTGTAGTGGCAACTGCCTTGGTAGACATGAATTCAAAATGTGGAAACATAGACAAAGCTCGTGAACTGTTTGACAAAATGCCTCAAAGAAATGTGGTCTCATGGACTGCAATGATTGCAGGATATGCACAAATTAAACTTTTTGAGAAGACTATAGAAACTTTCAAGAAAATGCAATTGGCAAGTGTAAAGCTAGACTCAACCTTTGCCAGCATCCTCCTTATCTGTGCCAAAATGGGAGCTTTGGAACATGGTATGAACATCCATCAAAGCATGAAGGATATATGAATTTTGTCAGATGTTGTAGTTGCAATTGCCCTAGTAGACATGTATGCAAAATGTGGAACCATGGACAAGGCACATGAATTGTTTGATAGAATGCCTCAAAAAATCCTATAAACAAGCTCCATAAACAACTAAATCCTAATAATTAAAGTATAGTGACATACCTTCCATGCTTTAGAAGCCTTCCAAGCATTCCCAACAACACCAAGAATCACAACTACAACTAACTAGAACAAAAATATTGTGCCAGTCAACTTATCAATCATTGCATCTACAACTGTAAGCTTAGGTTCTAGTAGATCTCTGCTCATGCCCAATTTTGTTTCATTACCTGCCAAGGGAAACTTGTCAAATTAGTTCTATTCACCTTTGATCATATCAAAACATGACATGTCCCAACCTTGTATCTCTTGTAATTATACAATCACACCTCTTTCAACTTTCTAAAGCATAAATAACAATACTCACTTCCACTGAATATCTGAATGATCAAGAAACAACTCTATCATACTTATATGTATAGGTACCTTACCTTGCATCGACTTTTATCAACACCTTTGAAACTTACCTTGCATCAACAAACACCATTACCTTTGACACCAATGATGTGCAACCAATGATCAAAGAAGGATGCAGATGCATACCACTGTCACAAGCAACCACTATCATTAGCAAGCCACTTTGTCACTATCACAAGAAAGAAGTATAGGACCATAACTGTCACAGTTAGAGAATTGCAAACTACCACTGTCATACCAACTATTGTCACTAATCATTGATAGAATATTGTATTAGGCATATCATTTATTGTGCATTCACTATGAAGATAACAATCAGGTGTACCACCAAGAGCAAGGTAAGGGACTATGATAAAGTTTCTTAGGACTATGATAAGTTTTTGACTGTGATGGTAGACCCAGTAACTTAAATAAGAACCATATAAAGGTTACAGTCAATAAAGACCTATCAACTACCTTTAGGACTGTAAATAAGAGTAAAGGAAATCTACAAAGACTTGTACACAATCACAATTGAATTAAAGACATAGCATTTCAAATCTACAATATTATTACAGTTACCAAGAAGACAATTAACTTCAATAAGGGCATTGACTCCATGGTAGTTATGAGGTAGTTAACCAAGATTTTTCATACATGCACAACAAGAGTAGAGTTTGCAAAGTATGCGATAGTCATAGGTAGTTTTTCATCAAAATGAGTTCTTTAAAACAATGATGAGTTCTTTAAAAGAACATAGGATAAGGACAGCTCCTCACGGACAGTCCTTTCAAATGAAATTTTTATGTATGGAATGGAAAAGATATTGGTTTTATATGACAATATTTTCTGATTACAAGCATAAAAAATAAGGATAGTCATTCCAAAATCATTTGTGAGTACATGAATCATAGTGGAGAACAGTCAAAGGAGGCAGATTTGAAGACTTGTTCTAAGACCATGATGATTTAATAAAAGGGGTAGACTAAAAAGGCTTTCCATGAGACTTTAGAAAAGACAATCGTCATAAGGGAAGTCTTCTGGAATGAACAAAAGGGATAGTTTGGTAACAATAGAGAACTCAGTCACAGAAGACCAAAGAGTAGATTGGTGATGGTAAGGTTGCAAATGAGAAAGCATGATGAAAATGTCAAGTTGAGTGCAATCTTAAATACAAGTAGGACAATCCTTAGTATGATGAAGGAAAGCACAATAGGGGTAGAACTTAAGAAGTTAGAGAATAGTCATACAAATTGTATGCAAGAATGATCCTTCACTACCTTGAAGGCAAGAATGTAGTCACTTGATATTGTCATTCAAAAGGTAGAGGACTGTGTCATCTTGTTAGGCTTGGGTAATGTAGGAAGCATTAAGAGTAACCTTAGGGGTTTTATGCTATCAAACATTACATAGTGAGCAGGTCACTATGGCAATCATGCATGGTGCAGTCCTTTAATGGAAGGGTTTAAATCTTGATGAACTCTTTTTAGGGCAACCAAAGGTTCTTTAGAGATGGATCTTGTTCTTTTTCAAATGGATGCAATAGAGCATATGAAGAAATAAACTAGATGAGAGGCAATAGGGTGTAGCCATGGTGTTTATGAGTTGTGACCTCATTTCCATATTTGTCATCATCGTGTGACCATTAAATAATACAAATAATGAAAATAGTGACCTCCTTACAAATAATGGCCTATGCAAATGGTGGTAGCATGTACTAGGGTTATTAGACCTTCTAGTTCTCAAGACCAAAGAGCACACATAAAATTCCATGGACACTGGTTATAGAGAACATAAAATCAAATGAGAGAGATACCAATTGAATGGTGTGAATGTGAAACCAGATTCCAGTAGGCAAGGCACTTGAAAATTTAAGGATTCTTGGGTTACCAAAATAGACATCATGAAATTTAGTCATTATATACTCATAATCATCATATCAAAGGTAGAATGATGCAGATGCTACCATAAAGCTATTGTGGGAGTATGAAAAATGATACAATTGGAAAAGGAATGTGTTAGAACTACATTTACTTTCTAAAGAACATTTCATATTTTCTATAAAAAGGATTTCAAAAACAAGTTAAGGTATCGAATGTTTCATTGTTTTCCATGTTAACTATGATTTTTCGAAATTGGAGTTAAGTTTCTTTTATTTGCTTCAACTCAAACACAGAATGACTTGTTTGTTCCATCCTCTATTTTTGATTGGTTAATTGAGGAAGTTAATAGTTCCTCAGGCTCCTTGGAATACAAAACAATGGATCCAATCCCTAACAAATGCATAGTCAAAACCCGCATACACACTAGCCCAACGTTTCATCCTGGATGGCTATTGTAAAAGCCCAACCCAATACCATTGCACCATGCCACAAATGTCATATTTTGTTAATGTTAAGCACTAGCAATAAATTTAGTAAATATCTGAATGGAGTAAAGATTCTCTATCAAATCAATAGAAGAATCATTTATTAAACTTCAAGTTTCAGTTCCAATTTATATTGATTGTGAAATTGTTGGAATAGAATATTTCCCTGAATGTTGGGAGTCAAACTTTTGAAGAAAAATTTATTTTTGACAGCATGTAGCTTAGACACAATATTGAACATAATTGAGTAGCATGTTCAAGAAACCTATGCTTGGAAAAAATCAATGCCAGAATAGTGCAGAATGTTTTAGAGAGGCTTGGCAAAATTTTTTAACAGAACACTATGGATCATGCAACCTACACATGTAAAATTTCTTACCAAATTTGAGTTGAATGCTCTAAAGATCTATGCATAGAAATAATTTTTTAAACAAATTTTTGTGCATAAGTATTTACCAGGTTTTTGTGTATAAGTATTTACTAGGTTTTTGTGTAAATCTCTAGAAAGCTATGCTTAGCCAAGTATAAACAATAGACCAGGATAAAAAAGCCCTAACAATAGTGGTTAGTGATGGGAATACTCAAGCTCAAAATTTCACTCACTTCATATAAAGAACAAAAAAATTCTTTAATATTAAATAAAATACGCTTACCTTTCCATTGTTTCTACGCGACATAGGCTGCTCAGGTTGTGCTTCTCCAATGAAAATAATTGTCTGAACAAAATAAGTGTAAATTTTAAGCACATTTTGATAGGAGCTTACCTAATCCTGTAGAGATGGACTGTCAGAAGTAAAATGAGAGGAAAGCATCACTATATTCAAAAGCAAGATGCTAAAATTGGATCTGAGGCTTTTGATAAAGTATCCTTTGGCTAAGGGTTGGATAAATTGGAATCCCTTAACAAGAGAGTATGTTTGATCAAATATTTGCTGCTCCTCCACACAAAACATATCCTTATCAGCCAGGTCAAATGCCACCCCTAGAAAATGCAGAGCAACCATATAAACTAAAACCTAACTGAAAACAACTATACATTGGCTAATAAACTAAAGATGGTTACATGGTGCAACCAAACAGAGTATTAAATAACATTAGTTTATTTATCATCATCTGTATGTTTTCAAAGATTATCCAACAAAGCAAATTTATAGATTAAAAATGCTAGAAAGAAGTAGGATTTGAATGCTTATTCAACAACCCTCATTTGTCAAGAGAACTTGAAATTTTTCAAAAATTATTGGAGACAGTGAAAAACTATAGGAATCCAACCCTTAACGAGCTCATCTATTTTTGAGCGCGTCTAATTCAACACAACTTATTCACACAATGTCTAAAAAACTCAAATGGGCATTAGCTGAAATAGTAGAATCCCCAACAAGACCAATACCATGAAAGCTTCTTCGAGACATGCCCCATAAAGTTTGTCCTAAAAAAAACTCAATTAAATTCTGACTAGCAGGAAAAGGCAAATGGGCATAACTGAAACAGAGTACCAAACACAATAAAAAATTATAGTTTAAAAAACACATGAATACCAGACCTTCTAATAAGGTTCCTTAGCGATTGAATGCAATGCATCTAGCCATGCCCTTCTCTAGAAACTCTTCTGTCACTTCTGGGAAATCCCCTGAAATGGGTCTACCCAATACAGAATTTAACAAAATACAATAAAATTAACATCTTCAAGTGATTGTGTTCCAATTCATCAATGCAAAAAGAGGGACATCAATGAGCCTTACCTATTTTTGAGCGCATCCAATTCAACCCCTATACAACACATCCAATTCAATAATGTCTTGAGTGTAGAGATGGTCTTCTTCGTCTGCAACATCTTCCAAGTCTTTGAGAGTATCAGGAATTAAAAAGCGAGGAGCCATGACTCTTCTCTGTCAATTCTTGATCAATTCAGGATGATACACGGGTTTCTTTTGTTTGAATTATTTTTCATTAAAAGAATTTCCCTCTTTCCAATTCGAAATATTATTTTAATTTCCCTCTCTTTCTAATTTTTATTTGTGTGACTAATTATTTAGTCATTTATAGTTGTGTTTTTTACCCACCATCAAATTAGTCATTTATTTAGTCATTTATAGCTGTGGTGCAAAAAATGACTAGAATTTAATCATTTTTAGTTGTCGTGACTAAAAGTTTTAGTCACGTAGTCATTTATTTGCCAAAATTCTACTAGTGGATGGGGATTAGGATGGAAGGATAGTGGATTAGGATGGAGATAAAGAGATAGATAGGACTTATGCAAAAGCACGAGACATAGGATTATGATGGAAAAAATAAGTAGGATAGTAGATAGAAAATGGGGAGATCGAGGTATGTGGGAATGTTGTGGAGTGGAAGGGAACCAAGACCAATGGTTGCACACACCAAAGTGGATTTTGAAGCTTTGTATTGGAAGGGGGATTGGGAGTAATGGAGATCTTATCTTAGGGGATTGTCTATTTAGGACTTTAGGGACCCAAATGGACTTATGATTTTTAAGATTTGGTGATGGGGAGTGGGATGTTTGGGATTTTAAGATTGTGGATGCTCTATTTGAATTAGGTGATTTTTTCTTAGGGACCCAAACCATTTTGGTTTTGAAATTATCTTTTTGAGATGTGGACTTGGGTAGCCTTTTTGAGTTTTGATTTTGCTTTGATTCTTTGCATTGGTGCCATGTGGCATGAGGATTATTAGGATTTTTGGTTTTATGGGTGGAGGCATCCAAATTTTTATTTGTGAATCCCATGGGGTTTTTTGGGATAGCTTTATTTTTAGTAAATGTGTGCATTTGTTGATCATGATTAGGAATTGTAGGGGATTTAAAGGAATGGGATGTATGGATGGAGGGATTAATGGATTTGTGGCTAAAGTGATAAGGGCATTTGAAGATGGGAATATTAAGAGTTGGAAGGAGTGCAGGTAAAGTGGATGGAGGGATGTTAGGAGTTGGAAGAAGTGGAGGTAAAGTGGATGGAGGTAGGTGGATGGTCACATTCTTTTTGAGTTCGTAGGATGATGGAGGAGGGATGGCAACATATGTTTTATGGGTGTGATGAGGTGCATCTAACTTGGGATTGGATGGAGTGGATTTAGGATGCAAGGATGTGGTACCAACATCTTTGGATTGACTTCCTTGAGATATATAACCAATACCATACGGTTTTGGAGATACTTTGACATGGATGGGTTCCAAGTTACCTTGCTCATGAAGGCCTAAGCCTTTACCTTTATAATTCATGTTTTGGAATATATGATGCACAATGGGATGCTTATTTTTTAGGATACAAGACATGAGTCCCTTATTGGATGAAGAAGGTGAGGTGGTAGACAATGGTTGCTTCTCTCCTAGGGATGAACATTCATGAAGGAAGGTAGTAAGACCAATAGGATATGAAGGTTGATTTGAAATGGGATCAATGTGAGATGGTGAAGGAGTAATAGGATATTGATTATCATTATGCTTATTAAGATCCAATGTATTTGTTTGATCATCTATGTGTTTGTGGGGACCAAGCATCTCATTAAGGGAAGTAGATGTTGTGGGATGATGGATAGGACTAGGTGGAGAATGCGAGGAGTGGTGGAGATTTCTTGAGCATGGATATTATTGGGACCATGAGTGGAAGGAGTGACAAGCTCTTGATCGTAGATAATATCTTGATCATAGAAAAGATATAGGTTATGAATAGGTTGAATGGAAGGGCTTTGATCTTGATTTGGTAAGTAGAAAGGTTGATCATGCTTTGGAGTTAACTCTTGACATAAATCTTGAGTTTGGATAGGAATGGAAATGGAAGTCAGAGACTTTGGATGTGCTTGATTGGCTCTAGATGCTTAACAACATGAGGGTATAGTGGATCTTGACTTGTACTCATGGTGGGAGACTCTTTAATAGGCTCAAGGGGTTGCTAACTACATGGAAGATTTGACATGATGTTTGAAGGTTCTTTGGTGAGCTCAAGGATAGATGTTTGATGACATGGAGATGTTTTGCTCCTTGCTAATAGCCATTGGATCACATCCTTCATAAGTATATGGGTGGATGTACAATATAATGGATCGATAATGAGGGTGGAAGGCGTAGTCTTATGATTAAGATTAGGATTGCTTGTACTAGATGGGGATGAAATTGGATGAGTGGATTTGGATTTCTCCATAGCTTTTCTTTTTCTTTTAGATTTTAGAAAGAATCTTTAGAGAAAATCATTCAAGGATTCATTGGTTGATGGATTAGAGCTTGGAAAGTTTGATGGTGGTGTTAGTGTAGGACTAGTAGGCTTTGGGATACGTATTCTATTAGATGGTGATGGAGGACTAGTAGATGGATTGGTCTATGATTCAAAACTTAAGGTGGTATTTCCCTTGTCAAGAGTATCATTACGATGGCTTAAGGATTCATGATCTTGGTGTGAGGAGTGACTAGTGCTAGCATGCTCATGATATGAAGAATTTAGAGATGAATATTGAGGAATATTTATGAGATTGGTTGATGTGGAGGGACTAGGTTGACATGATGATGGGGGTGACTCATAGAATTTAGGTTGAAGTTGTTGATGTTGTGGTTGTGTTTGTTGGGTTTAGCATTGGTAGGTGGCTATGAGTTGTTGGATTTCAACTAGGAGTAGTTGTATTTGTGGTGATTGGTTTTGTTGAAGTGGTTTGCTGATGGTTTGTAGTCATTGTTTGATTTGTTGGTTTAGGGGTTGTTCTAGTTGGTGGAGTGTTTTGATGATGTCTTGTAGTTCTTGTGATAAGATCTTTTTCTCTTGTGTTGGGATGGAGTTACACATAGGTTGAAGTCTTCATATTTTAGTTTGTTCCTCCAAGTATGCCTCATAATCTACAAGATTCTCATCATTATTAGAACTAGGAGGAGGGCCTCCTCGGAGTATGAGTTCGGGTTTTGGTGGAAGCAAATACGGGGGGACATATGGTTCATGGGTATCAAAATATGCATCATGATCTACAAAGTTATCACCATTAGGAGTGAATTTTGGACCACCTCAGAGTATATATGGTTTTATATTTGACCTAGATTTGTTGATGATCACAACCATTTTGACAAATGAGGATTATACCTGGTTCAAGGATGAGAATATGAGTAAGATGATGATGAATGAATTAGGTGGGAATTGGATGGATTGGATGATTTGATCAATTAAAGAGCTTCTTAGGATTCAAAATGACAGATGGTGACAAGAATGCACTTCAAGCATAAACACACGATGTCTAGATGTCTGATAGGAAGTAGTATAAGCATTATGTGTATGTTTAATAGCCCCTTAAGGCTAAATTTCCACAGTTCTCAACATAATCAAATACACTTGAAAACAATGCTTAATCTACCTAAGGTCAATGGCTAATGACAGTTTGTTCAATCCCACAACTTGGAATCTCCTTCAATGCCAATGTAGGAACACCTAATGTGGGTGTATACACTTTTGTATTTGCAAGAGAGGAGAGGTAGGGGCCTCCAGGATTAAAAGCATAACCTGATCACCCTCTCCTTGGAAAGCCAACAAGTAGCTTATACTAAGCTAAGGATTTCTGTCTCATCTCAGGGGAGCCATATGGTGAGTATCTTCAGAGAACGTATCCTCTTGCATTGAACAAGACACCAACAACTCAAGCAATTGGGTAGGCTTCTAACTTAAGGTGTCTAGTAAGAATTTGGGGACTTGATGCTTATTCATGTGACAATGACTCACTTAAGAGACTATCCCAACCACTTACATCAATGCTTTAAAAGGAAAGAATGGGGTTAATGTATCTCACACACAAGTGTATGGATACTAGGGAATTGTCAGACTAAGAATACTTTGCCAAGAAGTCTTTAGATTTCACCTAAACCATTTATATAGTGGACCAAATTGAAAGCAATACTTAGAGTCGTGCCTTGGGGTGAGTACCTCTTTTCCCACTAAGGCAAGCTCTCCTAAAAGAAAAAGAAGATAGAACAATTTCTCTTACACCCAAGATCCATTGAGAGGCAAGGGGAGAGGATACTTTTGTTCTACCTTGGGATCTACTAACAGAATGTGCAAATACACCAGACACATCAAGCAATTAGGTTCATTTTAAAGCACCAATTGAAATGTTCCTATGTTAACATGCAAACATACAAAAGGGGTCCTGCAAGGAAATGTATTAGTAGTTTGTAAAATTTTGTCTTGGACAGGCATAAAGATATAATAAAAATGTTAGGACAAGATGAATGATCCTGCAAAAACTGACAAAAAATGTTAAATGCACTGTGAGAAAAAAAAAGATGTTTGATGTTTTAAAAATGACTAAATTTCAAATGATTATACTAGAAAATCTGAGATGTATTTGTTAGCAAGAGACACTGCTTCGCACTGATAGGTGTTGTCATTGATGGCGACTAAGATTATCCCAATCATCTGCATAACAAAATTTGTTCATACTGGAAGTCAGAATCTGAATTTGTCTATGTTCGGGCAGTTAGGAACAGAGTAGGTAATAGGGTCCGGTATCTTGGTCCATAAATCTTCAATGTAAAGGCATGGTTTGTTATGGATCTAAGGTAGTTGAAAGCATTATCAAGACACTCTAAATCCATAGTTTTGTCCTCCGGTGATGAAGGACTCAAAAGATACTAGCTTTTGAGTATCGAGTTTCAATTTGACAGAACATATAGTAGAACATGCCAACCTTGTGAATGATCTTAATTCCAGATGTATAGAAGTTGTTTATTGGGCAATTGGTTATGATCATTGATTGTAGCTGACATGGTTGATGATTTGTGAGTGCAAGTTTTGGTCCGCATCTCATATTATGTATGGATCTAGCTGACAGAGCAAAGTAGGGTAAGTGCAAGAAGATGGGGGGCCAAAAAGGGGTCTTAAGTGGCCACTTTTTTTTCTGAAATCAGGAAATACTGGCCTTGGATGAGAAATTGAGCATAGTTACACTCAAAATTTAGAGATGCAACCAAAACAATGTTCGTAGTGCTCCGAGTCTACTTTCTAAACTACTATTTTGTTTTGAAAATGGCATAGATTAAGGGGTTCAAAAGAGGGAGCCACAGAAATTGGTGTTGTTTCTGTCAAAAAAACATAACATAGCATGTTTTGTGGCTCCCTCAAAAGGTCAACTTTTTTTTGGTATTTTTAAAATCGCTTCGGTGAGAAATTAGCTAATAGCATGTAGTTTATGCCCGATTTTTCTGATAATTTTTTGATGAACATTTGATTTTTTACTAATTTTTAAAGTGGACACATCCTAAAAAACAGAATTTTGGCCGTGCTACCCCTATAAATTTTGAAAACTAATTGAAAATCATTTTTTTATTTTTTTAATATTTGTAGAATGGAGTCTAGTTTCTAAATATGTAATTTTTTTGAAATTTGAATGAATAGTTATTTTACAATGAAAAAAAGACCAAACAGTGGTTTTTGCATAAAAACGGACACACAAACAAAAGAAATTAAAGATGAAAGGCTTAACATTGTTAAAATGTGAAAAAAATCACATCGTCAAATAGCTAAGAGAAAGCCTAACATTACCCATGTGTTCGATTTGTTCAACCTTGAAACACGTGCAAATCTGAGGGTTAGCACGAACGAAATTATGTGAAATTTTGAAGAATACAGAAAAACACGTCTGTGACTGTTCATAAGGCACTCCAAGCCTTTGGGTTGGAAATCCAAAGCAAATCCCAAGCCCAAGGCTTGGGATTCCCAAAGCAAGAAATAACGCGAGCGCGTTATAATGCGCTCGCGTTATAACGCGCTCGCGTTATTTATTGCCTTACATTTTTCCCGCAAGCCTGTCTTTTCCCATGTTCGACATAACGCGAGCGCGTTATGTCCCACTCAAATTTTTTTACACTCAAGGCTATTCATCATAGGGTTAAGGCATAAAGGATAGAGTTGAAAGGTTTACAGATAAGGGATTAGCGTTTAAGGTATAGTATCGAGCCCGTTGAGGGTCTAGGAATAAGGATAGCGTTTAAGGTTTAGGGATGAGGGATGACAGATTACGGTTGAGGGTCGAGGGATCAAAGTTAAGGGTTGAGGGATTAGGGTTTGACATTAAGGGTTGAGGGTTGAGGTTCAAGGGTCAAGGGTTTAGGGATAGGGTTTAGGGTCGAGGGATTAGGGTTAAAGTAGAGTGTGGAGGGTGTAAGGATTAGGGATAGGGTTGGAGGGTTTAGGGATAAGGGATTAGGGTTTAAGGTATAGTATCAAGTCTGTTGAGAGTTTAGGAATAGGGATAGCATTTAGGGATTAGGGATGAGGGATTATAGTTGAGGGATGATGGATTAGGGTTGAGGGTTGAGGGATTAGGGTTTAGGGATAAGGTTTAGGGTTGAGGGTTTAGGATTAGGGTTTAGGGTTGACGGATTAGCATTTAATGTCGAGGTTAGGGTTAGAGTGTTGAGGGTAGAGGGATTAGGGATAGGGTTTAGGGTTTAAGGTTTAAGGATTGAGGGTTGAGGCTTTAGGGATGAGGGTTTAAGGCTTAAGATATAGTGTCAAGTGTTGAGGGTGTAGGGATAGGGTTTAAGTTTTAAGGGTTAAGGGTTGAGGGATATGGATTAGGGTTTAAGGTATAGTGTTGAGGGTCGAGGGATCAGAGTTAAGGGTTGAGGGATTAGGGTTTGACGTTGAGGGTTGAGGGTTGAGGTTCGAGGGTCAAGGGTTTAGGGATAGGGTTGAGGGTCGAGGAATTAGGGTTAAAGTAGAGTGTGGATGGTATAAGGATTAGGGATAGGGTTGGAGGGTTTATGGATAAGGGATTAGGGTTTAAGGTATAGTATTGATTCTGTTGAGGGTGTAGGAATAGGGATAGCATTTAGGGTTTAGGGATGAAGGATTAGAGTTGGGGGATGACAGATTAGGGTTGAGGGTTGAGGGATTAGGGTTTAGGGATAAGGTTTAGGGTTGAGGGATGAGGGATTAGGGTTTAAGGTATAGTGTTGAGGGTTTAGGGATAGGGTTTAGGGTTGAGGGATTAGGATTTGACGTTGAGGGTTGAGGGTTGAGGTTCGAGGGTCAAGGGTTTAGGGATAGGGTTGAGGGTCAAGGAATTAGGGTTAAAGTAGAGTGTGGAGGGATGACGGATGATAGATTAGGGTTGAGGGTTGAGGGATTAGGGTTTGACGTCGAGGGCTGAGGGTTTAGGGTTAGGGTTGAGAGATGAGGGATCAGAGTTAAGGGTTGAGGGATTAGGGTTTGACGTCGAGGGCTGAGGTTCGAGGGTCAAGGGTTTAGGGATAGGGTTGAGGTTGAAGGGATTAGGGTTTAGGGACAAGGTTTAGGGTTAGGGTTGAGGGATTAGGGTTTAAGGTATAGTGTTGAGGGTTTAGGGATAGGGTTTAGGGTTGAGGGATTAGAGTGAAGGGTTGAGGGATTAGAATTTGGCGTTGAGGGTTTAGGGTTTAAGGTATAGTGTTGAGGGTTTAGGGATAGGGTTTAGGGTTGAGGGATTAGGGTTTGACGTTGAGGGTTGAGGGTTGAGGTTCGAGGGTCAAGGGTTTAGGGATAGGGTTGAGGGTCGAGGAATTAGGGTTAAAGTAGAGTGTGGAGGGATGACGGATGATAGATTAGGGTTGAGGGTTGAGGGATTAGGGTTTGATGTTGAGGGTTGAGGGTTTAGGGTTAGGGTTGAGAGATGAGGGATCAGAGTTAAGGGTTGAGGGATTAGGGTTTGACGTCGAGGGCTGAGGTTCGAGGGTCAAGGGTTTAGGGATAGGGTTGAGGTTGAAGGGATTAGGGTATAGGGACAAGGTTTAGGGTTAGGGTTGAGGGATTAGGGTTTAAGGTATAGTGTTGAGGGTTTAGGGATAGGGTTTAGGGTTGAGGGATTAGAGTGAAGGGTTGAGGGATTAGAATTTGGCGTTGAGGGTTTAGGGTTTAAGGTATAGTGTTGAGGGTTTAGGGATAGGGTTTAGGGTTGAGGGATTAGGGTTTGACGTTGAGGGTTGAGGGTTGAGGTTCGAGGGTCAAGGGTTTAGGGATAGGGTTGAGGGTCGAGGAATTAGGGTTAAAGTAGAGTGTGGAGGGATGACGGATGATAGATTAGGGTTGAGGGTTGAGGGATTAGGGTTTGATGTTGAGGGTTGAGGGTTTAGGGTTAGGGTTGAGAGATGAGGGATCAGAGTTAAGGGTTGAGGGATTAGGGTTTGACGTCGAGGGCTGAGGTTCGAGGGTCAAGGGTTTAGGGATAGGGTTGAGGTTGAAGGGATTAGGGTATAGGGACAAGGTTTAGGGTTAGGGTTGAGGGATTAGGGTTTAAGGTATAGTGTTGAGGGTTTAGGGATAGGGTTTAGGGTTGAGGGATTAGAGTGAAGGGTTGAGGGATTAGAATTTGGCGTTGAGGGTTTAGGGTTTAAGGTATAGTGTTGAGGGTTTAGGGATAGGGTTTAGGGTTGAGGGATTAGGGTTTGACGTTGAGGGTTGAGGGTTGAGGTTCGAGGGTCAAGGGTTTAGGGATAGGGTTGAGGGTCGAGGAATTAGGGTTAAAGTAGAGCGTGGAGGGATGACGGATGATAGATTAGGGTTGAGGGTTGAGGGATTAGGGTTTGATGTTGAGGGTTGAGGGTTTAGGGTTAGGGTTGAGAGATGAGGGATCAGAGTTAAGGGTTGAGGGATTAGGGTTTGACGTCGAGGGCTGAGGTTCGAGGGTCAAGGGTTTAGGGATAGGGTTGAGGTTGAAGGGATTAGGGTTTAGGGACAAGGTTTAGGGTTAGGGTTGAGGGATTAGGGTTTAAGGTATAGTGTTGAGGGTTTAGGGATAGGGTTTAGGGTTGAGGGATTAGAGTGAAGGGTTGAGGGATTAGAATTTGGCGTTGAGGGTTTAGGGTTTAAGGTATAGTGTTGAGGGTTTAGGGATAGGGTTTAGGGTTGAGGGATTAGGGTTTGACGTTGAGGGTTGAGGGTTGAGGTTCGAGGGTCAAGGGTTTAGGGATAGGGTTGAGGGTCGAGGAATTAGGGTTAAAGTAGAGTGTGGAGGGATGACGGATGATAGATTAGGGTTGAGGGTTGAGGGATTAGGGTTTGATGTTGAGGGTTGAGGGTTTAGGGTTAGGGTTGAGAGATGAGGGATCAGAGTTAAGGGTTGAGGGATTAGGGTTTGACGTCGAGGGCTGAGGTTCGAGGGTCAAGGGTTTAGGGATAGGGTTGAGGTTGAAGGGATTAGGGTTTAGGGACAAGGTTTAGGGTTAGGGTTGAGGGATTAGGGTTTAAGGTATAGTGTTGAGGGTTTAGGGATAGGGTTTAGGGTTGAGGGATTAGAGTGAAGGGTTGAGGGATTAGAATTTGGCGTTGAGGGTTTAGGGTTTAGGATCAGGGTTGAAGGTCGAGGGATTAGCGTTAAGGGTTGAGGGATTAGGGTTTGATGTTGAGGGTTGAGGGTTGAGGTTTGAGGGTCAAGGGTTTAGGGATAGGGTTGAGGGTCGAGGAATTAGGGTTAAAGTAGAGTGTGGAGGGATGACGGATGATAGATTAGGGTTGAGGGTTGAGGGATTAGGGTTTGATGTTGAGGGTTGAGGGTTTAGGGTTAGGGTTGAGAGATGAGGGATCAGAGTTAAGGGTTGAGGGATTAGGGTTTGACGTCGAGGGCTGAGGTTCGAGGGTCAAGGGTTTAGGGATAGGGTTGAGGTTGAAGGGATTAGGGTTTAGGGACAAGGTTTAGGGTTAGGGTTGAGGGATTAGGGTTTAAGGTATAGTGTTGAGGGTTTAGGGATAGGGTTTAGGGTTGAGGGATTAGAGTGAAGGGTTGAGGGATTAGAATTTGGCGTTGAGGGTTTAGGGTTTAGGATCAGGGTTGAAGGTCGAGGGATTAGAGTTAAGGGTTGAGGGATTAGGGTTTGATGTTAAGGGTTAAGGTTCGAGGGTTTGATGTTGAGGGTTGAGGGTTGAGGTACATTTCGGTGTGACATTTAAATTGTCTTGCCGATATACACTGTAAAGGTTATTTTGTGGACTTTCAAGGATTTTTTCACCTGTGTTAATGTTCAACTTGTTTCGCTCTGCATCAAGGGATTACGGTTTGACGTTGAGGGCCGAGGTTCGAGGGTCAAGGGTTTAGGGATAGGGTTGAGGTTGAAGGGATTAGGGTTTAGGGACAAGGTTGAGGTTGAGGGATTAGGATTTGACATTGAGGGTTGAGGGTTTAGGGATAGGGTTGAGGGATTAGGATTTGACATTGAGGGTTGAGGGTCAAGGGATCAGAGTTGAGGGTTTAGGGTTTAGAGATCTATAGGAGGACAAAACACGAGCGCGTTATAGCGCGAGCGCGTTATAACGCGAGCGCGTTATAACGCGCTCGCGTTTTGTAATTCTACTAAAACGGTAAAAAAGTGGTTACCCCCGTGATCCAGGCCCACATGCTCTGTTTTCTTACTGATTCTGCGCGTGCTCCGACAAAAAAGAAGTGCTTTCATGCTATTGGGAAGTTCACATGCACATTTGACACATTGTACCACCTTTGCATGATCTTTCCACCACCTTTTCTGCTTTGCCAACTTGAGAAGGAGGAAATAACATAGTTTTCAAACCAAATTTGATATATATCTATACAAGTTTCAATTTTTGTAGTATTGCAATGTTAATTTTGATTCAATTTTAAGAATTTAACATTGAAAAGGAAGCAAGTGGTGAAAAACTCAAATTGTTGAGGAGTTTGATGCAAGAAGATAAAAACACTACATAATTGGGTACTCTCTCCATTCAAATCTTCATTTTTTAGGTATGTCAAGTCTTTACATGCATGTTCTTTACATTTTCCTTATTTCGGATTGAATTACTTTATCATGCATTATCATACATGTTTAAAATAGACACATTTCCAATCAAGAAAGCAACCTACAATCTCACATGATGCCATGTATATTTTCTACACTTGGGCTCTTTAATAATTATGTGTAATAAACAAACCTTAGTTCATACCATGATGTCAAACTATACAAGAATAAATCCTTACAACATAAAAAAAATACAATCCCACTATTATCATGTATTCATTTCTTAAGAACTAATATTGGTCTCTTTATCATGCTACAGACAAATTCTCCGTCATGCCGAGGAAACGATCAAGAATTAAACCAACACAGGAAGAGATAGAAGCTAAGAATGCAAAGAAAGCAATGGCTATGAGGGAGCTTCGTGAGAAGAGGAAATTGGACACGATAAATGAAGACATACCAATTGAAGAGGAACCACAACCATCACAAAGAGATATGGTATTGGCGGCACAAAGAGAACGAATGCAAAAACTTCGTGGTACGAGAGATTTAAATACCATAGTTGGAGACACATCCTTTATCGCAAGACAACATGTAGGGACACCATCTACCACATCTCAAGTTGAGAGTACATCATCACTCACATGTGATGAAGGAGGTACGCCATCGTTCCCACCTCAACCTCAAGGTATGTCATCTATTCCATCTTCGATCGAAGGTATGCCATCTAACCCATCTCATTTAAATATTGATGAAATTCCTAATGTTGAGATGAATTTACCTAACTTGACACCACCTAGAATTTTGCATAGAAAGCCAAAGTATTTGATTGATATTGATGAGAATATTTTGCAGCCAATGGAAGGTAAGATTCCAAAACGCACTTGTAGAAGATATGCTAATAAGATTTGGAGATTGTTCTTTGAAAAGTTAAATGAGACTGCAAGATGTCAACTATTCGTTGAAATGATGCGAAGTATAAAGTATAGGTCTATCATGAAGATTCTTGGGTTGAGAACATCAGAGGCTTCAAGTGAAAAATCTATTGTCAAGAATCTAATGAGTGCGTATGAGAGTGTGGGTAACACCTCACGCACAAAAGATAGTAATGCAACACGGCGTGTGATTACATCGACTATAGTAAGTAGTCAAACGAGGAAAGCTCGTCTTATTAGAAAGACAAGTCAAAAATTGAGAATTAATAGGAAAACTTTATCAAGAGCCGTTGGAAGACGCCAAAGAATTGAGGACACTAATGCCAATGAATTATGGGCGTTCTCGGGGAGACTACCACGAAAAGATAAACCAATTGTTGAAGCATTGAGGTCACTAATTGAAGACTTTTGGAAGAATTACACAAGGGTATCTCCGAATCAAAGGGATGTGGTAAGAAGGAGAATTGGTAGTCAGAACCGCGAGCCACATCCAAAGCATTTTTTGGATGAGACTCAAACACAGTTTTATGGTAAATTTCTAGAGAAGTATCCTCAAATTAAAATTTGTCAAAGATATTTTGAAATGCTAAAACCTTTCTATGTTAAGATAAATCACACACGCACTACTTGTTGTTGTAGATTACATATTGAATTTTCTAACCATTTTGATGCTTATAGGTCTATATGTTTAGATATGCATACTAACAATGATTTGCAGGGTTGTGCCATATGTGCCCCACCAACATCTTCAAGAGATTTCATATCAAGAATTTTATGTGAAAGAGAGGAAGGTCAAATATTCTACAAGAAATTATGCTTGGATGGCACATGTCATCGTTGCGGTGGCTTGCAACATTTGCCAATATGTGAACATATGGAAATAACACATGCGGTTGGAAATGAACTAGTAGAATTTGGCAAGTATAAAACAGTGGCATACAATACAAAAGATGGTAAAGAAGCAAAGAGGTGTGAATTAGTTATTGAAAAGATTCCAGTGTATCAGTTTATGCCTATATTTCGTGACAGCATAGTGTATGAGTATGCAAGACATGCCCATAGAGCTCGATGGTTGGACTTGCAATTCAAGTTATGCAAGGACACATTTCCAGTTGGTAGCATTGTTTCAGTCGTCGACTTTGCAGAGAACTACAGTCTACAGCCACAGCGTGAGGTGCAATCACAATATTACAACTCCACACAGGTTTCTATATTTGTGCACATCGCATTCATTCATGCGAATGATAGTACAGAGGATGACAGAAAGATCATAAGGGAGTATCATTTCTATATTAGTGATGATCGCACGCATTCTACGGAGTTCGTGCAAGGTTGCTTTCAGGTGTTCTATAATGATTTGGCTAGAAGGGGCATATCGTTCAGTCAGCATATCATATGGTCGGATAATTGTGCATCACAATTCAAGAACTCGCGGAATTTCTATTGGCTGAGTAGGAGGCATAATTTTATAGGTATTCAACATATGTGGAACTTTTGTGAGGCCGGGCATGGAAAGGGGGAGCATGATGGTGCAGGAGCATGTATCAAAAGAGCCATAGCACGAGAAGAGTTAAAGTATAAAGACAATGCAAAGTTGACAGATGCAAAATCGACTGTCGAGTGGTGTAATGCTTCCATGGGTCCAGGTAATGAAGGTAAGTCTTTAGTTCGTAGATTTTTTTGGTTGATAGATGATACTAACATTGCACCATATGAGGATTGTTGTACACTGACAGGATCAAATGAGATGCACTCTTTCAGAAGTTCAATTGCAGGTTCATGGAGTATCCATACACGAAAGATGTCATGCTTTTGTTCTTCCTGTACAATTCAAGTCTGGGATGAGTGCGAGTCAAAGGAGTGGGTTGACGAATGGCAGTTAAGTTATCTTAGCCCACTTGACACGTATCGACCCCCGACGGCACTGGAACTAACACAGATGGAATCGTCAGTTGACTTTGACCACATATCAGATTTAGTTCAACCAGGTAATATAGGGCACATATATGCATCTAATTTCATCTAGTTCAACCAGGTAATGTCATCTTACTTTGTAGTGTTTTTGTAATGTTGACTAATTTCATCTAATTTGCTACACATATCAATGTAGGACACGTATATGCAGTTATTGCAGATGAAGATAATGAAGAGGGAACAGATTATTACTTATGCCGTTGTGTTGAGGCCAAAAAGAAATTGGAGGCCCCTGTTACAGATGGAGAAAACATCGAATACCCTACAGGATCAGTGGTTATTACTGGAACATGGCTTAGAAGGTACCCACATAAGAGTGTTAATATTTGGCTATTTCAAGATTTTGACATGCATCGAAAGATTCTTCATTACTCGAACCTTGTCGTGGCATCCAATGTTCATTTGATAAAGTATCGGGGTAGACCTTTGAACAAAATATTGTGGAAGGTGCGTGAGTCTGACCATGAAGCAATACTTGACACAATAAAGAGTAGAGCAGATCCAGATGGTTCATTGGATTAATTTGTAAGTATTCACGTTGATTTTGTAAAGTTATGTTACATTGAGTTGTAAGTATGCACATTAATTTGTAAGGTTTGTCTTTTTTTATTTCCTCCTGCATTTTTACACATATGTACACATTTTTCCATCATCATGTTATGCATTTTTGGTGTCCTGCTCCTGATGCGACCAAACTCATAACTCACCCTACTAGACACCATTTGATGATCTCTCCAACACTCTGGATCCAGGGCGCCCAATCATGATGATGACCTATATACCATTCTCCCAAGGCGCTCATAATGAATGAATGATAAGGAGCGCCTTGACCTCTATAATCAAGGTGATTTTAAGTCACTTTGAGTCATTTGGGGTCAGTTTGAGTCTTTGAGTCATGTTGCAAAAAAGTGTCAATGTTGTCAAGTTGCACAAAGCAACCTTTGCATTTTTGGTGTCTTGCTCATGATGCGACCAAACTGACTGTTCCAACGCGTCCGAATGGGTACATTTATGCTAGGCATGGTCCTATTTCTCACCCAAACATGTCGAAACAGTCGGAGCTACATTGTACCAACGATATCCCTGAAGAGTCCAAAGTGCAAAAAGGCAGCAATCTTTGACGAGATGTTACTCAAAAATCATGTCACTTAGAAACATTCCGTCTGAGGCAACGGGATCACGTAGAGTGCCTCTACAATAACCTCTCTCGGTTTTTTATAGCTCTGAGGCATTTGCCCGTGGTGAAAGGTTTTCTGCTGCCCCAAAAATCGTCAGAAGGAGGCAGTGTAAAGTTGCAAAGGGGTGTAACTTTCGTCCTGCTCCTGATGCGACCAAACTGACTGTTCCAACGCGTCCGAATGGGTACATTTATGCTAGGCATGGTCCTATTTCTCACCCAAACATGTCGAAACAGTCGGAGCTACATTGTACCGACGATATCCCTGAAGAGTCCAAAGTGCAAAAAGGCAGCAATCTTTGACGAGATGTTACTCAAAAATCATGTCACTTAGAAACATTCCGTCTGAGGCAACGGGATCACGTAGAGTGCCTCTACAATAACCTCTCTCGGTTTTTTATAGCTCTGAGGCATTTGCCCGTGGTGAAAGGTTTTCTGCTGCCCCAAAAATCGTCAGAAGGAGGCAGTGTAAAGTTGCAAAGGGGTGTAACTTTCGTCCTGCTCCTGATGCGACCAAACTGACTGTTCCAACGCGTCTGAATGGGTACATTTATGCTAGGCATGGTCCTATTTCTCACCCAAACATGTCGAAACAGTCGGAGCTACATTGTACCGACGATATCCCTGAAGAGTCCAAAGTGCAAAAAGGCAGCAATCTTTGACGAGATGTTACTCAAAAACCGTGTCACTTAGAAACATTCCGTCTAAGGCAACGGGATCACGTAGAGTGCCTCTACAATAACCTCTCTCAGTTTTTTATAGCTCTGAGGCATTTGCCCGTGGTGAAAGGTTTTCTGTTGCCCTAAAAATCGTCAGAAGGAGGCAGTGTAAAGTTGCAAAGGGGTGTAACTTTCGTCCTGCTCCTGATGCGACCAAACTGACTGTTCCAACGCGTCCGAATGGGTACATTTATGCTAGGCATGGTCCTATTTCTCACCCAAACATGTCGAAACAGTCGGAGCTACATTGTACCGACGATATCCCTGAAGAGTCCAAAGTGCAAAAAGGCAGCAATCTTTGACGAGATGTTACTCAAAAACCGTGTCACTTAGAAACATTCCGTCTGAGGCAACGGGATCATGTAGAGTGCCTCTACAATAACCTCTCTCGGTTTTTTATAGCTCTGAGGCATTTGCCCGTGGTGAAAGGTTTTCTGCTACCCCAAAAATCGTCAGAAGGAGGCAGTGTAAAGTTGCAAAGGGGTGTAACTTTCGTCCTGCTCCTGATGCGACCAAACTGACTGTTCCAACGCGTCTGAATGGGTACATTTATGCTAGGCATGGTCCTATTTCTCACCCAAACATGTCGAAACAGTCGGAGCTACATTGTACCGACGATATCCCTGAAGAGTCCAAAGTGCAAAAAGGCAGCAATCTTTGACGAGATGTTACTCGAAAACCATGTCACTTAGAAACATTCCGTCTGAGGCAACGGGATCACGTAGAGTGCCTCTACAATAACCTCTCTCGGTTTTTTATAGCTCTGAGGCATTTGCCCGTGGTGAAAGGTTTTCTGCTGCCCCAAAAATCGTCAGAAAGAGGCAGTGTAAAGTTGCAAAGGGGTGTAACTTTCGTCCTGCTCCTGATGCGACCAAACTGACTGTTCCAACGCGTCCGAATGGGTACATTTATGCTAGGCATGGTCCTATTTCTCACCCAAACATGTCGAAACAGTCGGAGCTACATTGTACCGACGATATCCCTGAAGAGTCCAAAGTGCAAAAAGGCAGCAATCTTTGACGAGATGTTACTCAAAAACCGTGTCACTTAGAAACATTTCGTCTGAGGCAACGGGATCACGTAGAGTGCCTCTACAATAACCTCTCTCGGTTTTTTATAGCTCTGAGGCATTTGCCCGTGGTGAAAGGTTTTCTGCTGCCCCAAAAATCGTCAGAAGGAGGCAGTGTAAAGTTGCAAAGGGGTGTAACTTTCGTCCTGCTCCTGATGCGACCAAACTGACTGTTCCAACGCGTCCGAATGGGTACATTTATGCTAGGTATGGTCCTATTTCTCACCCAAACATGTCGAAACAGTCGGAGCTACATTGTACCGACGATATCCCTGAAGAGTCCAAAGTGCAAAAAGGCAGCAATCTTTGACGAGATGTTACTTGAAAACCGTGTCACTTAGAAACATTCTGTCTGAGGCAACAGGATCACGTAGAGTGCCTCTACAATAACCTCTCTCGGTTTTTTATAGCTCTGAGGCATTTGCCCGTGGTGAAAGGTTTTCTGCTGCCCCAAAAATCGTCAGAAGGAGGCAGTGTAAAGTTGCAAAGGGGTGTAACTTTCGTCCTGCTCCTGATGCGACCAAACTGACTGTTCCAACGCGTCCGAATGGGTACATTTATGCTAGGCATGGTCCTATTTCTCACCCAAACATGTCGAAACAGTCGGAGCTACATTGTACCGACGATATCCCTGAAGAGTCCAAAGTGCAAAAAGGCAGCAATCTTTGACGAGATGTTACTTGAAAATCGTGTCACTTAGAAACATTCCGTCTGAGGCAACGGGATCACGTAGAGTGCCTCTACAATAACCTCTCTCGGTTTTTTATAGCTCTGAGGCATTTGCCCGTGGTGAAAGGTTTTCTGTTGCCCTAAAAATCGTCAGAAGGAGGCAGTGTAAAGTTGCAAAGGGGTGTAACTTTCGTCCTGCTCCTGATGCGACCAAACTGACTGTTCCAACGCGTCCGAATGGGTACATTTATGCTAGGCATGGTCCTATTTCTCACCCAAACATGTCGAAACAGTCGGAGCTACATTGTACCGACGATATCCCTGAAGAGTCCAAAGTGCAAAAAGGCAGCAATCTTTGACGAGATGTTACTCAAAAACTGTGTCACTTAGAAACATTCCGTCTGAGGCAACGGGATCACGTAGAGTGCCTCTACAATAACCTCTCTCGGTTTTTTATAGCTCTGAGGCATTTGCCCGTGGTGAAAGGTTTTCTGCTGCCCCAAAAATCGTCAGAAGGAGGCAGTGTATTAAGTCAGGATGAAATCCTATTCACTCTAGGCGCCTGTTTTTGACCAAATCACACATGCGCCTTGAACAACTCTGTCTTCAAGGCGCTTTTCTCTAATCTCTGTAACTCTCCAAATCCACTAAGGCGCAAATTTTACCTCTTGGGCTCAAGATATAGGTTCTTCATCCAAGGCGCCAGAATGGTCCAAAGGCGCATTTCACGTCTAACCTCACCTCTGACCTTACTTGGAGGCGCTAAACCTCATCTCATTGCTCTCCTCCATTACAAGCGCTCACTTACCTCAATCTTGGGCGCATACCAACATCCCAACATCCAAATCACCTAGGCGCTCAAAACCTTCAAGACTCAAGGTGCATTTTATGATCAAACAAGGTATCTCCTGAACAAGGCGCTCATAGTCTCATCAGGGCGTTAATCATCATCATGAGCACTCATATTGTTCTAGGCGCACAATTATCTCTGGAATGCTCAAGGCGCACATACCCTTCTCTAGGCTAGTTTACACTTATTCAAGGCGCTCATTCCAAACTTACATGAACTACTCATTACAAGACGCACAAACTAGATGATCCTAGGGCATAAGGGCGCTCATAGGAGTTGTTATGTGTCATTTTGGCCAAGGTTTTCTGGAGCAGTGAAGACATTAGGAAGGGGATGATCGTTTGGATAGTTTTGAATGCTTTATTTCTCCTTGTTTAAACTAGGCGCTCACTGAGGATTGGAGTAGCCTTTGCACCCTCACATCACGTTAATCGGCGTTTCAAAGGCAATCATAGTATAGGAAGATTTGCGCCTTGAAGAAGAGAGTTATCTGGTGAGTGCTTAGGAGTTCTGGCGCCTAGGGGAAAGGTCTAGGTAGAGCGCCTTCAGACTTTCACAGTGAAGTGCCTTAAGGAGTTGGATGATGTTTTTAGCGCCTTAAGGATGATGATGGAGCGCTTTGGAGTCAGGTTAGTCTGGAGCACCTTAAGAAGGTAAAGCACTTCAAATGTAAACACAAGTGTTTTGAGCGCCCTAATGAGAAGTTGTCTTGGCACCATAAGTTGTTCAAACGAAGATATGCGCCTTGGATAGTTGCAAAGACCTAATTTAGCGCCCAAGGTTGGAAGACTCTTTGTGAGCGCCCAGTGTTTGAAAGCTCTTTGTGTTTGGTGCATTAAAATGAATTTGGCACCTAAATAGTATTGAAACACTCAACTGAGCGCCTAAAGCCCATGAGAGAAGTGATATGCGCCTTGATAGGAATATCATTGAAGATGAGTTTACTGAATGGCGCCTTGAATGACTTGGTTGATTAAGTGTTTTAGCACCTAGATATGGGATGAATCATTGAGCGCCTTTGGTTGAGATGATGTCAGCACCTTTGAGATTATAACACCTTGGAGTCAAGTTCGAAGGAGCACCTTGAGAAGGTAAAACACTTCAAATGTTTTCAAGGAATTGGAGAAGTCACTTAGTGCCTAGAAGGAATTCCAGAGCAAGAGGGTTGGAGCGCCTTGAGCTTCAAGTCAGATATGCGCCTAGACCTCTACCCTTTAGCAAGTTGAAGCCCTCTGAGCCTTGACAACGTGAGAATGCCTTATAGTGAATATGCGACTTGGGCAAGGTTGAATACAAAGTTGAGGAGTATATCATAATGAGTAAGTGCACTGTAGGGTTAGATGATAAAGACTAGTGCCTTGAGTGTCTTGGTCAAAATTTTGACGTGAGAAGTCTTGCAAGATCAAACCCTGGAGTGCGCCTTAGAGAGAACCTATTGATCCTTTGCTTTGACAAGATTTGGGCGCCAGAATGATCCTTAATAAATGGAATGTATCTACACCAATTTTGCGCCTTTAGGGAAGTGATGGTGGCCAGAATGATCCTTAATCTCATATTTGTGCGCCTAGGTCTAGAAGCAAGATTTGAGCGCCTTAGGATAGGGTTTTTTGCACCTTGTCTTGGAGAGTGAATTTGCGCCTTGGATGATGTTGAAGCGCCTTGGGATGAAATGCGCCCAAACTTATAGAGGGCCTTCAGTGAGGGAGTTGAAGAGAGTGCTTAGAGGAAGGATAGCCTTAAGATCAAACTAAGTACTTAGAAACCTAAGATTAGCGCCTTATTTGAAGTTATACACCTATTCTGGCGCCAGAGAGTGAGTTTGAGTGTGAAGAAGTGAATGTCTGCACCTTGAAGGGGATACAAAGGGAAGATGATGTACCTTGATGGGTTGATGATGGAAATTTGCGTTTTGGAGCTAAATGTGCGCCTTGAAGGAGATAGTGCATAGAGGTACAATGAATCTTCCGGAGAACATGGATAGACAACTAAGTCTCCAACTTGAGTCTTCTAAGTGAATTGGATAATGAAGAGAGTCTAGTCATTTTGGGCGCTAGTATCAGGATGAATCATCCAAAATGGGTGCCTAGAACTAGAAGGCGCCAATGCATGAGTTCAAGGATCCTCCATTGGAGCACCTAGCCCAGATGGCTATAGATTGAAAGTTTTAAAGCTAAGTGATGTCTCTTACGTGAATTCCTAGCCCAGGTGCATGTGTTGGGAAAAACTCTTTGGCTCTGGCGCCTAGAATTGGGAGCTTTGTAAGATGCACCAATTGATGAAACATTTCCATTTTGCGCCTAGAATAGAACTCTCTCACATAGTTGAAATTGACTTGATAGAAGGAGATAAGTCTTAAGGACTAGTTTGGCGCCTCACTTGCCTATCTCACCTTTGAAATGTGCTTTGGTTGATGATCATCATTGATGGAACCTAGTGAAATGTAAAGCTATTTGCATCTCCAGAGGATCAAAATTGGATTAGGAGATCATCCTTGCAGTTGAGATTGACAGAGAAGTGTTAAAGGAATCACTTCAAATGGGCGCCTAAGCTAGTTGAGGCGCATATCAATTCCACTGTAACTCCAGACTGACGCTTAGGATCCAGTCATCTCCTAAGGCGCAGTTCCATTCACCCATGACCTCGCTTGGCGTCTAAAACTTGGAAACTCCTTTGGAAAGCTCCTGTTGCGCCTAGAAGATGAGTTTGGGATATCAACTTGCAAAAGGCTTAGAAACTCTTCAAAGATGTTAGGCACAATCCCATGGCACTGGAGCTCAGTTTTGGCGCCTTCAAGGAATAGCACATGAAGGAACTTGGGAGGTCAGGTGCTTGTAAAAGGGAACACCTTGGAACATCTTCCAGGGGTTGAAGTAGTAAGAAAACATCAAGTGAGTCTAGGCGCACTCCCTTGTGTGAACAGTTTAGCTCTGGCGCCTAGCCACAGAGTGAGCCAGAAGAAGTAGTTTGGACATTAGAAGATAGGCGCTCATTCTACAATGAAGCATTCCACCTTCCTAATCAACAAAGACTTGCAAGAATTGACAAAGGAAGCTAAGGCGCACCTTCTACTTATTTCCACCTCCAGAATGCGCCTAACCTTGAAAGGGGGTTCAAAGATGTTTGTTAGACCTTTTCACTCAAGGCACTCACCTTAGGCGCACTTTCTAAGTCCTTGTCACCTCAAGGAAACACCTAGTTTGGAAGGCGCTTGCCCTGTTCTCCACTCCTTTCAATTGGTGCCTAGAACACAGAATGCATGAAAGGAGCGCCTAGACTCCAGAGGGCTGATTTGGGTGCCTAGCATTTAAAACACTTTCATAATGATGATGTTTTGGCGCCTACTCTTGGAAACAATCCAGAGCATCCATAAACTCTAATTGGCACCTAATGTTGACAAGGCGCAACTTCAGGAGGAGGTCACCTCAACTTGGCGCCCAAGTCAGAAAAACCTGTAAATCCTTCAAATATGCGCCTACCTTGTGAGGTGATGAGTTGAACATTCTAAATCTTCAAATGTTGCTCAAATAAGGAAGACATTGTAACATCAAGGCTTCAAGGTCTGTCCTTGTATTTCCATTGAATGAGTTGTACTTCATGCTATTGAAAGCATTTTCCATGTAATAAGACATTGCAAGTTGATTGAATCAAGTAACAAGACAAGTACCCAACTCTAATGTTGTTTCATTCAAATAGTTATCTTGATGTATATCTTTATGTTATTGAAGTAGTTGATGAATTGTTAGCAAGTAAAAGTGTTTAAGTAAGGAAAATTTTTCGTAGAACTAGTTGGGTATCTTACACTTACACCATGCCTATCCATCAAACATCACAATGCAATCAAAATCCTAACAACATGCCCATGATCCAAGATCAAGTGCAATCATGCAAAGATATTATCAATCACAAGCCTATTAAGAATGAACTAGAGTCTTCTAGTACCATACTTTTCCATCAAACACCATCATGTAATCCATGGCCTATCAAGCCTATCAAAGAAAATGCAAACATCCTATGTAATACAATCAGACTTTAAATATTTGAAGTAGCCATCTACAAATATCCATTCAAAAGTGGATTTATAATGCAAGTATGGACGCCATCAATAAAAAAGATTTGTATTAACCAAATATCCATATACGCATACATCAATATCTGTCGATATAAGTATAACATATATACAAAATAGCCATATAGGCTTACAAGAATGCCATATAGGCATACAATGTCAACTATGTACAATACAAAATATATGTCCACAAATGCCATATAGGCATACAACAGAGGAACACAATAAAAAGTCATTCCCCTCTAGCTGGTGAAGAGAATAAATCACGAGCAGCCTTTGATCTTCTAGGGGATGGAGACATGCATGTGGGTGGTCTACTACGAACCCGAGGGCTACTTCTCCTATTTAGTTCTTCCTGCACCTTTACCTGTTACAAAAAAAAGTATAGATATTAATATATAGAAATTACATGTTATAAAAAAATGAAACATTTAACAAAATAATCACTTACCGCTAACATATAATCTGTCTGCTCGCTTGCCTCAGTAGAAGGAAAAGGCCCTGGTGATGTCATGTCCTATAGAAACCATCCAGATAGAAATTAAACTTCAAATCAATAATCTTTTGATTTTTCAAAAATAGACAACTATAACAATGAATGTAAATTGAAATTTACTAATCTGCCTCATACCCCTGTCAATGCCATAGAGCTATGAATTGCAGAGGCCACACCCTGCTCCATTGCCCTATGAACATGGGGAGGTGTATCCGCAGCCTGCATCATCTGGAAATAAAACAACATTATTCAATTACGAAAACTATAATAGTGATGCAAATCATGGCTCCTAACATACACACACGCTCATCTAAACATGGAAGTACACACAATAAAACACACAAATCACATACAAAAATTTAGTAAGTACAATTCATTCATTAAACTATTTATTTTATTACCTCCGTAAAGCTTTGAAGTCCACCACCGCTGGCAGGTGTTGCCATGAAATCTACAGTGTTAACCTATTCAACATCCAAAATCAGAAATTAGAATACCATTCATATAACGATGCTATTCACATGTAATATTTATAATTGTTTATTAGTTACATACCTCGACAGTAGATGATCTAGTGAAAAATGTAGGTGGAGAACCACTGAAAACTGCATCGACGCTATGACCCTGAAATTTCATTAAAATCATCAATTTAAATTAGTTAATCTTGTATTTCAAAAATAAAATTTAATAAATTAAATTCAATAAACTTGCTAATATTTACCTGAGTATCAAGGCCGAAAGTCTCACTCAGGAGGGTATCTGTCATCGCCATCTGCTCAGCTGCAGATGTAGCCTGTGCACCTGCGTCCTGACTGTCCATGGGGTCATAACCACAGGCTGACCCGCAAGCCTGGCAAGTATGCGGTGGGACCCTACTCCTCGCACTATCTCCCAACCCACTCTGTGTTGCAGGATCGGCATGCTCTATGATGCTCTGGGTCAAGGCACTAATCGACCTCAGTGTATCGACCTCAACACTCTCCTTCACAATGGAAGGAATAGAAACATGCTCGTGGGCTGGTCTGCTGATTACTCGTCTCACTACCCGCTGTGGGTCAAGACGTGCCCCTGGTCTATCCTGTGCTGAGCCCCCACCTCTACCCTGGAAGTCCCGCATATCAAAATAGTTTGGCACTTTATTGAGGACAAACTCGGAGTAGAGTTTCCTCAAAAAGTATTGCGGGACCTCATTGTTATTGCATGGAGGATGGTCAAAAACCATCCACCACCTCTGCCCGAAATTGTCCCTTATCGCTTGGTTGTTGCACCAATGGATAGGGAACCTCTTGCATGTAATGGGTGGAGGTTGATTTGTTTGTGGGTTTGTGAAAATTGAACACAAGTCTACTTTTGTAATTTGTAATTTTTTGACATCTTGATATGACAATTTATCTGCATAGTAATCTCTAAACTCTCTCTTTTTATCGGTCCAACTAGTTATTTGCTTGCTAATTGAATTTACATTTGATAACATAGACTCAAGAGATTCGGCAAGCGTGGACCTATGCAAGGTTGAAGTGGAAGGATCTTTCAACCTTGCAATTATATCTTCAATTTGTTTTTTGTTGTTTTCAATTTCCCCCATTATATTATCTTGTGTTCCAGGGGCATGTCGAGGAATGAATGGAGGAGGTTGTTGTTCTGCAGGTATTTCTTCCTCAAGATTTTGTGGATTTTGAGGATTTTGAGGAGGAGGAGGAGGTGCATTAACATTTCCTACAATTAATAAAATATGCATCAAAAATCAACACAAAACCTACCTATTTAGGAAGAAATTCAAACAAAAAAACAAAGATAACTCACCCCTTTGGCGTGCTCGACGTCGCGGCGGCATTTCGGCGATGAATCGACAAATCTTTTGTGTTGAACGGTGTTTTGTAGAACGCGAGCGCGTTTTTGAAGGGTTTTAAGCCGCGGGCGGAGGAAAAACTCACAATGAAATGAACTAAAATGAAATGACAGCATTTTTTTTTTATATATGAAGCGCTTTATAACGCGAGCGCGTTATAACGCGCTCGCGTTATGGCTCGGCAATGACGAGCCTTAGGCTTGTCATTGCCAAGCCATAACGCGAGCGCGTTATAACGCGCTCGCGTTATTCCTAAATTTTTTTTCAAAATTTTTTGGCCACTTTTTGGCCCCCCATCTTTTTGCACTTACCCAGTACTCAACAAGTTCTAAATATTCTTGAGGCCAATTGATAAAATGATTGAAGATCATGTTGCAGATATATATATCTAATGGAATTGGATGATTTCGGTGTGAAGTATGTGTGAATAAGGTGTAAATATGAGAAGAGCACAAATCTGAGGTACGAATGAAGGCAGAGCAGTAAGAAGAGTAGAGCCAAGATGAAATGTGTAAGATCCATTTTTGCACTTAACTAGAACTGAAACTCTTGCATGGGTAGATGCTATTTATCAGTTCAAAATATGTGCTATGCTCTTGTAATATTTCTGTAGGTAGTGAGCCTCCATTTGAGCAGTGAGCTCTGGGCAGTGAGCCCGAATGCATGTGCATTCCCATTTGTAAAATACTTTTAATAGGGTATTAATTTTTGTGGGTTAACCCCCACCGTGGTTTTTCCCTTAACCAGGTTTCCACATCAAAAATCTTGGTGTCAAATGTGTTGATTATGTTTTTACTTCTGTGTTGATGTTATATATGTTTGCATCATTAATCAATTTGACAATTGTGAAAGAAGTTTAAAAGAAAAGAAAAGATTAATTTTGGGGACAACTGATTCACCCCCCCTCTCAGTTGTCCGGGTTAATTCCAACAGTATTCGGGCAAAAGGATTGTAGACACCCTAAAATGACCATGTCGTCGCACCACTTGCATTTCATCGAATTTGTCTAATCACCTGCATTCAACATTAATTGAATAATCTAATTATTTAATTAATTTCATTAAATTCTTCCAAAACTCCTAAATTCGACATTAATTAAATAAATTCTCTTTATTTAATTAGTTAAATGAAATTCTTCTATTATTCTTCCACAATTAAATAATTTTAATTATTTAATTAAATCATTATCCTCTTTCTAAAATTCAAGTCCTCATTAATTAAATTAATTATTTAATTAAGTCATCAAATTCTATCTTATCTACAATTAAATAATTTACATTATTTAATTAAATCACTTATTCTTCTAAATTTAAATAAATCATGCAAATTTATTTAAATTATCTCAATCCTCTAAAAATAAATAAAATCAAATATTTTATTTATAATCTTCTGTTCCTCAATCATGCACAAATAATTAAATAAATTTATTTATTTAATTTCAATTATCTTTCCAATTCCTCTTAAAATATCTTGTTAACTCATGTGCACAATCAGTCTTATTTTTAGAACTCTAAAAAAGGCAAAATTACAAGTTGAGTTATCTATTCAATCAATCTTGTTTTCATCATATTTTAATAAAAATATCCTTATGGATTGACACATGTCGTGTATACATTCATCATGGTTATTTGTTTTATCTCCTCCATTGATTCTTCTGAATTATCTGAACCGTTGATCGATCTCTGTTGAAACCTATATAAACCCCCCTCATCTCCTTCACAAACCCTCTCCAATCACTTATTCTCAGGCATACTTAACAGCGCTTTGAGCATACATCGCATTGATTGAGCAACTTCACGATCTTTTAACATTGATCTTTGAGCACTTTGAGCACTTTACTTGCTTGTTGCAAACATGGTTTCGTAGCACTATTGAGCAATCCACATTCATCCAAAGGGAACAATACAAATCTCGGTAAAAGCTTTCATATTTCATTAATTTATTGGTAATAGCTTTTATTTAGATTAGTTCTCTTTATGTTATTGGTTTTTGATTTTATTTGTTTAATTTAGTCAATTTTCTTCATACACATTCCGGCACGCCCGATGGGACCCACTAATCCCTCTTTTTCTTTGAGAAATTAATTTTTTTAAAGTTACAGTATGAAACAGCGCAAAAGACATAGAAAATCACTTTTGGCAGTATCCTAAAGCACTTCTGGAGGCACAGTACCGTGCCCTCGGGCGATACTGCGGCGCTCCTGGTAATACAAAGCCGCACTTTTGGTGAAATAGTCCAGTGCAATTGGTAATATCGTAAAGCACTTTTGGAAAATTAGGCTTTTCTGATCTTATTTTGGTGATTTTTGTAGGATTGTACTCACTTAACTATCATTGATTTAATTGACAAGATGGTTTATTTGTCTTTCAACTATCTTTTTGATACTTCCTAAGCTGATGTATTTAGGGGTATTTTTGATATTTGAGTTAACCTATCTATTCGTGACACCTTTTGAGTTCTCTTGATTTCAGGATACAAATCTTACTTCTTAGAACATTAAAATCAACTATGAAATCATATATGGACTTAGTTATTTTGATAAAATATAACTTTTTCTGGATCTGAGTCTCATGCAGCACTTTTGGTTATACAGTACTGCATTGCCGGCAGCACAATACAACACTTCTGGTTCTGTTTCAACGCGTCTGGTGGCACAGTGGATCACCTCTGGTCTGCAACACATCACTTTTGGTAGCACAGTGAAGCGCTTTCGGTTCACAATAAGTCACTTTCGGTAGGATAGTACAACATGTTCGGTCAATTTGTTTGTTTTTGCTAACTTATGAGTTTTTGTGGAACTAATTGACTTGTTGCAGCTTCTTATCACTCACACAGAGCAAAAAGGTTTTTCTAATATGTTCATGCAGGATGAGCATTGAAGAAATCTTGATTTATTGCACTAAGTCTTAGAAACATATTGCCTTCTTAAGGGATAATTGAACAAATCATTTCAGCAATCTAAGTCTTAGGAACATACTGATTTTCTTAAGGGACAATGGACATGAATGCCAAACACTTCAATTTCATAAGGGACAATTGACAACTACAAACGTGTGTGTGCCTAATTTTAGTTGCACCTTATTTTTCTTATAATGGGACAATTGAACCTTTGTTTGATGTGCTTGCTCTTACATTTCAGTACTTCCTTTAGAAAGGCCTACTTTTGGATTGCGCTTCATCCAAAAGGGATGACCCTAAGTGGAGTTTTCCTTTGAACCGCTATATAAGAGGGATAAGGTGAAAGTCAAGTCCTAACTGACGTTAGCTTTACCTTGTGGTGCCAAACTGAAAAGAGGTGTACTAGCTCTTTGTGGAAATGATTTTCACATTGAATGAAGTGTTTGATACTCTTAGTAGGATTGGTTAAAGCTTTTAGTAGCTTGTTGCATTGCTCGTAAGGCGTTGGTCCCTCAAAGTTACTAAGAACCATTCTAGATAGTGACTACCCGATCTACCTCCGAACATTGCCGTAATCATTAGTGCAAGGGGAATCGATTTAAGCCCTTAAGATACTCACCATTGGCTCCCTTGAGAAGAGATAGTATTACCTTGGCCATAAAGCTCTTGTGACCTACTTGAGCTTTCCAAGGGGAGGGTGAGATATCCCTACCTATCGTCTCTCGCAAAGATACTAAATGTCAGACACCTTTATGGAATGACATTTTTATCGACGAAGTATTAAGCTGTGAGCTGATCTACTACAATGAAACCTTGTCTCTAGGGATAAAAAGTGCTTGATATTGTTTGCAATTATCTTATACCTGTGGAAACATTGGGCTTTTTTGTGAGCCTGGAACATACACTATCTGTTGTGTCAGTCCCTTTTTTGTTGCCACTTTGTTTGCTATGTTTTCTCTTGCCAAAGCAAATCCAATTAGAATCATAACCAAATCTATCAAAATTTGCCTTTTACAAACATCAGACACTACTTCAGCGCCTCTAGTATTACAGCAGCTCACCCTTGGTGGTATAGTAGCTCGCTTTTGGTCACCTTAGCTCGCCTTTGGTATAGTAGTAACTCACCTTTGGTAGCTCAGTCCATCACCTTTGGTATTACAGTAGCACACTTTTGGTTGCACAGTCCTATGCCTCTGATCAAACAGTATAGCACCTTTGGTCCAATAAATTGTGCATTAGAGTTTGTCTTTCTCAAAACACAAGCAGAATCTCAGCATTACTTTTTGTCCTAGTGTATTCCATGGTAACCACTAGGCTCCAACAAACTATGAAGTCCAAGGAAGTTGTCCCTAGGAAGCACAAATCACCTCCTCATACACCACAATCAGGCCGTCTCAACATTACTCCCAAGGTTACTCCTAGGACACCTGCAGAAAGATCTACCAACTCTCCCAACATGTCGCACCCTAATCAACCAAACAATCCTCTAGAAGGTAGGGTCCCTTTGGTAAGTACAACTCACTATACCACCAACATGCCTCCGGATTTTGTCTCACAACGTTATACTATCGACCAAGTCTCATCTCAGGAAGGAAGAGTCCCTTTGGTAAGTACACCTCACTACACCACCGGCATGCCTCCATATTTTGTCCCGCAAGGTTATACCGTAGATCAAGTCCCATCTCAAGAAGAGCAACACTTTACAATAGGTCAATCCTCTCAAGAATATGGACAAGATCTTGATGAATTCATACAAGATCCTAGAGCCATAGCTGCCTTTGACAAAATCCTTAGTGAGAACCAAGATCATTTATTTCGCTTGCTAGCAGAGCAAGGAGCCAAATTACCCAAAGGTTTTGATCTATCCATGCTTAGCGAGCCTAATAACACCCAAGACACCATACAAGCGGTGCAAACCATGTCAACAGTGACCACGCCTTTTCCCGAACAAGGTTCACAAGAGATAACGATTGCACAATATGAGAATCCCCTTTATCAAAACCCAACAGGAAAGAGGGTCGTATCATCACTTCTAACTCCTATGGAAATCTAACCTCCTATATCATCAAACCTTCATGTCTCTCAACCAACTAGAGTCATGCAATCCCAACCACAACATTCTTCTACGCTCATCATCAATCCACCTCAACCATCGCAAACCACATCTACCTATGTCCCTCCACCACTATGTTCATCAGTGTTAAATTGCTTTCACACATTGCCCATCCACCCTCAACATTCCCAAAACCTAACTTCCCAAAGCTACGTTCCAGCCTACAATGGATCAAATTTGGCTATAAGATTGGTGTGTTGGTTTAACATGTAATGCCGCAGCTTTTGGGAAGCGAATACTACTGCTAAACAAGCTCTTTCCATTGGTGAATAATTGAGTTCGTATCCCACCAAGGTTCTACTGATGTAATAAATTGCATGCTCTTTTCCCATTTCATCATTTTGTGCTAGAAGGGCCCCTAGGGCCGAAGTTGTAGTTGAGATGTATAATATTAAAGGTTTATCAGCAACTGGTGGAACCAATACAGGAGGTGTAGCTAGATACTCTTTGAGTTGATCAAATGCTACTTAACACTTATAATCCCATCAGAATGAGACATCCTTTCGGAGCAAGTGTTGAAATGGTTGACATTTATCTGCTAGCTGTGAGATGAAATGCCTAATGGATTGCAACCTTCCCTAAAGGATCCTTAATGCTTTGAGGTTCTTTGGTGGAGGCATCTCCACTATAGCCTTTACTTTTGCAGGGTCTACTTTGATACCTTTGCGAGATACAATGTATCCCAATAGCTTCCCTGATGTTACACTGAAGACACACTTCTTTGGATTGAGTCTTACTTGGTATTTCTCAAGACTATCAAAGATCTATCCTAGAACTTGTATGTGATCTACCCTAGAAGATTTAGCTAGTATGTCATCAACATAGTCCTCCATGATATGATGAAAGAGATCGTGGAATATCACTGTCATTGCTCTTTGATAAGTTGCCCCTGCATTCTTTAGACCAAACGACATGACACACCAACAATAATTACCCCATAGACAAGTAAAAGTTGTTTTATGTTGATCTTCTTCTGCTATCCTTATTTGATTATAGCCTGAGAATCCATCCATGAGAGAAAGCATTTCATGCCCCGCTGTCAAGTCTACTATAATATCAATGTTTGGTAATGGGAAGTCATCTTTGGGACATGCTTTGTTCAGATCTCTAAAGTCAATACACATGCAGATGCGCCCATTGGGTTTAGATACAGGTACAATGTTTGAGACCCAATCTAAATAGTCAATAGGTCGTATGAACTTTGCATCTAACAACTTCTGTATTTCCATTTTTACCAAGAGAGCTATCTGTGGGTGCATCGTCCTCAACTTTTGTTTGACTGGTTTAACTTTTGGATCAACTGTGAGATAGTGAACAACTAGCTTAGGGTCTAACCCTAGCATATTAGCATAGGTCCACGCAAAGTTGATGGTTCTCTATAAGAAGAATTTGTTAAGATTCTTGTGCTCTGTTTCTGATAATGATGCTGCTAGGAATGTGGTCTTTGGATTTTGCTCTGTGCCAAGGTTGATCTCTGTAGAATCTTCCACTACGAGAGCTGACCTCTCTTGATACGTAGATGGTAGGGGAAGGTCAAATCCTCCATCCTTAGGTGCCACAGTTGGGTTTTCACCTTTGGATACATCCTTTATTTTTTATATTTTGTGATCGGGAGGTGCCACAGTGTGGTTTTCACCTAGAGATCTTTCATTATTTTTACTTTTTCTACTGGAGGATTTGGCATTCTCACCAAAATAAGTTGTTGGCTCTAGTTCCACTACAAAACCTACTTTATGATCACCAAGAGGGATACCATCCCGAAGTCCCATGAACTCAGCTAGAGCTTTGTCATTCTGAAATACATCTATAATGGGGGACCCTTGTTGGTCCCAATCGATAAGTTCAGGGAGACAAGTGTTACATTCTGGGTGTTTGTGGTGGAGGTTAAGGATATGGATGATAGCATAAAGATAGAGGATTTGGTGAATAGGTCAGTCATATGGAGGGAAGAGTCATCGAAGATATCCTCAATAGACGTCGAATCTGCGATAGAAGTTTCAGCCACCTTGTCAAGGATACCCTCGATGTCCAAGGCCCGCGATACCTTTCTACCAAATCCTAATCCCCTCTTGATTAGTTTCTTTGTCATAATAATGGGTTCCATAGTTCCTTGATTCTATTTCCCAAGGCCACCTTTGCCTTTATAGCCCATGTTTTTGACTATCCTTAAGCCATTGCCATATTGCTTGACTGGTATTGTGACCGGTTCTTTCTCCTTGTAGAGCCAAGAAGAAATATCCTCAATAGTTTCCTTTTCCAATAATTGTCCCTATTGGAATTGGCTTAAAAATGCTGGAGGAGGAATAGCTGCTTTTTTAGTAACTTTGGCAATGGGTGGTTGGCCATAAGATTTAGGGGATAAAGGCATCTACCCTACACAACGGGATTTTGAGATATCATATGTTCCAAAGCCTATATCACGGACGTGAGCTTTGATTTCAGGAAGAGGATTAGGTTCACTTATAGAGGCTGGTGTCATATTTTCAAGATCGACATATAGTGGGGATTCAAGGGCTTTGTCATTTTTTGGCACTTGGTTGCAATTCTTATAACTGCCTTGCAAGACACGGCAGAATTCAAAAGGATTGGGGTCTCCGAGAATAGTGATCTTTGTACCATTGAATGGGAACTTTAGAGACTGATGGTACATTGAAGGAACAACTTTCATTGCATGGATCCATGGGTAGCCGAGGATAATGTTGTAAGGCAGCTCAATATCAAGGACTTGGCACCTGGTTTCAAGCATGACAGGGCCCAGTTGTATAAGCAAGTGGATAATGCCTTCTAAATGACGTTCAGAATCATCATACCCTTTGATTGTAATACTTTGATCATTGTTGACATGATCCTTAGAGTATCCCAATTGTTTTAGTAATTTTAAAGAACAGATGTTGAGACTAGCACCACCATCTTATAGCCAAATTTGATCCATTGAAATATCTACTAGCAAAAGCAACTCTTATAGGTAGACTAGCTAAATGGGTCATGATCCTTAGTGAGTTTGACATTGAGTATACAGATCACAAAGCAATCAAAGGACAAGCCCTAGCAGATCAACTAGCAGAAGCACCCATGACAGATACACACCCTATGGTAGTAGACTTTTCAGACGAGAATCTCTTCACTCTTTCCAACTCAATAATGTGGAAGTTGTACTTTGATGGTTCCTACACACAGCATGGATCAGGGGCCGACATCTTATTTATCACACCTCAAAATGACTATATTCCAAAGTCATATCGGCTTGCATTCCCTTACACCAACAACATTGCTGAGTATGAAGCACTCCTCATAGGTTTCAATACAGTAGTTCAATGGGACATCACAGAATTACAGGTATATGGAGACTCACAACTCATCATTCGCCAAGTCATAGACGAGTACCAAACAAAAGATGAAAAGTTGGTCCCCTACAAGCAACTAGTGGATGCCTACAAACCACATTTTTCTAGCATCACATTTGAGCAAATTCCACGAGAGCATAACAAGGTTGCAGATTTTATGGCTTCTGTAGGGTCACTTATAGACATGCCTGCTAATACACAGAAATGTAAATTCTTGATCGAGCAGTTGTTGATACCCGCCATCGATGTTCCAGTTACTGAAATCATCTATAAACTTGTTGGTCCCAATTCCCCATGGTACGAAGACATCTATGAATACCTTAAACACAATACCTTTCCCTCTGACCTATCATCCACCCAACGCAAGACCTTTATCCGTCGATCCTCCCATTATACCATTCTGGGTGTACACTATATCACCGGAGTCTCAATGGTATTCTCTTATGATGTCTTAACGCGGCAGAAGCTGAAGCTACCTTACGAGACATACACGAAAGTGTCTGTGGTGCGCATTCTACCGGTCCTAATCTCACTAAGAAGATACTCAGATCAGGTTACTACTGGCCTACAATAGAACAAGATGCGGCACAGTTTGCTAAGAAATGTCTACAATGCCAGTAGCATGGAGATTTGATTCACGCACCAGCTCGTGAACTACAGCCTGTGACTACTCCATGGCCTTTTTCTCAATGGGATCTTGACCTTGTAGGACAAATCCACCCATCCTCATCCAATGGCCATAAGTTCATTATTACCGCCACCGAGTATTTCATGAAGTGGGTTGAAGCCATTCCCATGACCTATATCACTGGTAAGCAAATAGCCAAGTTTATCCTAAATTACCTCATTTGCCGGTATGGTATCCCCCAAGCCATTGTCACTGATAATGGGAGACCATTCAAGAATCAAGATGTCTGTGCCTTGTGCACATAATACAATATCCAACATCACTTTTTAACTCCCTACTATCCGTAGAGTAACAGCCAAGCTGAGGCTTCCAATAAAACCATTCTCAAGATCCTCGAGAAAACAGTCAATGAAGCTGGTCGTGACTGGCACTTGCAACTCAATCCCGCCCTATAGGCCTACTGCACTAGTATCAGAACACCAACTGGTGCCACACCATATGCCTTGGTCTATGGCTCTGAAGCCATCCTACCTATAGAGGTCGAGATCCCATCCCTCAGAGTATCCACGCAGAACCTAATTGGTGGAGAGGAGTATTGCACTTCCAAATTAGCTGAGCTAGAACTACTAGATGAAAGGCACCTTGCCGCGCTTAATCATCTCCATGTCTATCAAAACTGCCTTTGGTGTAATTACAATAAAAAGATCAAAGAAAGACGGTTTCAAGTTGGTGATCTTGTACTTAAAGAGAATCAGAGAAATCAAGCAGATCGAGAAAAGAAGGGCAAGTTTGAGCCTAACTGGTTAGGTCCCTTTATTGCCACAGCAACATATGGATCAGGAGTTTATACTTTAGCTACACCTGAGGGAATTCCTCTAGATGAACCACTTAACAGTGTTCATCTTAAGAAGTTCTATGCTTGATCCTCAAAGTATTTCAAAAAAAAAAATCCATCCTTTGGTGAAAACCTAGCAAATGGGTGCCTTGGATAAGTACCATAGTGAAAACCTGGCAAATAGGTGCTATTTGTAGAGTCAGCATCCATCATCTATCAAGTCTTGTTCATGCCATTTCATAACAAGCTTCATCAATCCATCCATAATAAAACCATTGACCTTGTTTGCATTTCCATCTCCCTATCTAGTATAGCTTGGAAATTTGTCAATGTCCATCATCGTCATCCCACGCCTTGATCTGTGTCAACAATTATCACTGTCTTGTCCTAGGTCAAGCTTTCTATGTCTTCTTCGGCAGTCACCTATGCAAGTTCCTCTACCTGAATGGGGGCAACTCTTTCCTTAACCTAGGTCTAGGAGTGGATCCTTGTTCGTGGTTCGCAAAACACTTCAATCTTTCTGCTTTCCACAGATAACACCCTTTAACGGACACATCGCTCCTACGATAAGGCTGTTATCTTCTCAACACTTTTCCTACATCATCACACCTCCCAGGACTACATATTATCTCTTCTCAATATTAAGGTACCTTGATCCCATGGATATGGATATGTAGGCAGTCTGGAATACGAAGGAAGTATCCAGTACTCAGGTACATAAGATCTCCTCAATTCACCTTGACCCATCTCATCACTCTATCTAGAACTACATATTATTATCTTGCATCTTCCATCGTAAGTGTGCCTTGATCCCGTGGATATAGGGTATGTAGGTAGTCTGGAATACGAAGGATGTATCCAGAACTCAGGCACATATGATTCATCATTCTCCACAAATCCCAATCCATCGACATGTCATCTTTCTAAGTCTTCCATTTATCAAAATCCATTCACCTCAACTTGACTAACTCAAGCAGTAAGCTAGCGCATCCTTTCAAAGAGAGAGTCCTTAAGCAAACCTGAAGCAAAGCAACTTTCTTCTAGAGTCATCTATTGTCCTACTATTTCGATTGCCAACATCAGCTAATTCCAGCTTAACCAAAAGCACCAAGTCAACAAGCTTGTCTTCTGTAGAGTGTTCCATTGTTGAGACCAATACACGTGTCTCCTGCGACATGTGGCATTTCAGGCAGCAAGATATTATCTTTTTAGATAGATAGCCCCCTTTAATGGACCCATAGCTCCTACGATAAGGCTGTTATCTTTCCTATGCAATCTATCCTGAGCAACCTCTTTGGCAAGAGAATATGTTGGCTGTATGTTTACTTTGTAAGTCAGTCAATTTTCTTTATGGTTTATCTTTTGCTCCTTTGTCTATTACCTATTCAAGGCTACCTTGGTTTATCTATAATCTTGGTATGTTGCGATGTAGTATGGATTGGGGGCATAGTCATTGTTTTTGTGTGCCATGTTTGAGGAATGATCTTTAGCATCTTTCTTAGCATTCTATTTATCTTGTGTGTGTTACGACCTAGCATCTTACATATTAATATTCGTCTTGCATTTCCATGTATTGAAGTTTATTTTATGTTCAAGACTATGGCTCATTCACATGTACCAACAAGGTTATATTATGTCAAAGGGAACTAATTTCAAATCGCTTGCTTGCAGAGTCAACGTCCATGCACTCGGATATTACTACACCTTGGTCATTTATACCTTGGTAGCGAACTATCCATGTGCTATATCAAAAATAAGGATTGCTCTTTATGTACAATTGTGAAACCAATGCAACAAGCTCATCATTCATCCATTCACACAACCCTTATATCATTTTCATTGCAATGATTGATCAACAGTCCCTGTCTTCCATCTCCTCTTTTCCTTTCTCTGGTGTATACCTGCAAAACCCACATGTTAGATATCACTAGTCATAGCATCTACATCATGTCATCACTAGTCATAACATCTACATCATCATAACATCTCTATCATCATACATCTATAAGCATCATATAAGCAATATACATCATCACATAAATCCATAATCCTACATACATATCATCACATCCATGACATCAAGACGGGCATATATACAAGCATGAACATCAATGAGCAGAATAGATCATCATATATCTCATGTGAAGGTCATCATAATACAAAATGCATGTGTCTACATCAATAGTCCATATATAAATCAATATAGTAGATCAAGGCTATCAAGAGCCCGCAAAGTATACATCAAGATGCACGCAGGCATCAGTCTAAAATGATACAAAATGATACAATATACAAGTGTACATGCTCTAGTGGGTAGAGCTACCCTCCTGCTATGGCCCTTGTCCTCCACCTGTGCTTGGTGCAGGTCCCCCTGCTGGTCCTCCTCCCCCTGGTGGCACCCTTGGTCCTCTAACTGAGGACAGTGACTGCCCTGTCCTGCGAGACCCGGATGCTCTGAATCTACTCCTATCTCTATAACTCGGTGCCTATTGAGCTGCTGGCACCACACCCACGTAGAGCCCCCTGTAGCACTCTGCCTCTCTCCCTGCTGACACTAGCTCTCCCTGCACGTGGACAAGCTCACTGTACAGTGTCCTCTGGTCTGCACCCAGTGCACGGCGTGCCTCATCTCTCTCCTGTCTCACCCTCTGTAGTGTGGCCTCTTCTATCAGCTGTAGCTGGGCCTCTGCATCTCTCTCTCGAGTCACTTGGGCAAGCTACCCGTCATCCACTGCTGGTGCGGGTGCAGCCTGCACCTGTGCCTGTGCGAGGGTTGCCTGTGTTGCAGTGGCTATCTATGTCTGCACCTGTCCTAGTGCCTCAGCCTGTCTCTCCTCTACCTTGGCTGCATCCCTTTCTCTCCTCAGCCTCACCATCCGGAGCTCTAATTGAGTCCTCCAGGCTATCTCCTCCTGTAAGAGCTACTCGGCCCGCTGTAAATCAGTCTCTACGACTGGATCCCCCTCCTCAACCATCTCCACATCTGCCTGCTAGCCGCTGGCCTCTCCAACTGCCTGCTGTCTCACCTCTCTGGCCTTTGCACCTGGGACTAGTACCTCCCCCACTGCCCCTGCCACCCCTGTTGTGGTCAACCGCACTGGTCTGTGTGTCTGCCAGTACCTGTCGTACTCTGGCAGTGTCCCCAGATCTGCTAGTCCTGTATCCCAATCCCATCTCACGGGGACAAGTCCCCGTACCTCTGCCAAAGCTGTAGCTACTGGAATCTCTGCATCCCAGTCCCCAACCTCCCACCGCGTCCTAGCATGTGTCACCTTACCGACTGGCAATCCCTGTGGTAGCCCAAACTATCTAAGTACCTGCTCTGGTAGGTATCTCTCTATGGTATCTATCCACTTCCCAAATAGATATTGAGCCTGGCGGCAGTACATAAGCTACTCATGCTCATCCTCCCACTCCTCGCAAAGTAACCATGGCCTCCAAACAAATAGGTCCATCTCATCAATCTGTCGCCTCCAGTGGCTAATGGATCCCAGCCTTTGATGTGTGATGACTCCCTCATATAGAAACACATACAGCTCTCCCCTCTCCTGACGATGCTGTATCATGGGTCTAATCACAGGGATATGCTCCCACGCCCACACCTGTAGAAGAGTAACCCCTACTGAGAGACTGTGGCCTCTCCTATAAACACAATCATGCATATCGTGATATAACTGTCCAAGCACACAAGGCCCCCATGCGTACTGTGTCCCGTGTGTGAACATCCCAGATAGTACCATGCCTCATCCAACAGATAGTCCTCTAGATCACCTGTTTGGGCATAGGAAGCCGCTAATCAATGACACAACTATCCATCTGATCCTATCGTAGAGTCGTGGGACGTCTACCCACCGAATCTCCCCGTCATCTATCCTCAGGTCATCTGTGCAGAATACCTCTACTAGGCCTGCCTCGCCCCGCGTTGGGTCAAAGTCCACCCTCTCTCCGTCTATCCGAATCTTGAGGATGTGATACACATCCTCTAGCGTCACTGTCACCTCCCCTGTCAGAAAGTGAAACAATCCTATCTCACTATGAAATCTCTCTACAACTGCTGTCACTAGGGTGATATTTGCCCTAATATGTGTCAAGTGTGCCACGTGCCATAATCCCGTGTGCTCTAGGAATGCGTCCTCCTCCCATGTCAGCTGTACCACCTCATGTGCTATGGCGTGGTGTCGCTCTCTCGACATCAACGGCGGCATAATCCTCTGCATCCAAATAACCACTTGTCAGTTCTTTTATACCATATCCCCCAAATCCTACCTACATCTATTCTATGCTGTGCACCCTCAGACCAAACTCTCCCCTTTTGTAAGCTAGGTTAGTCAACCCATTGGTCAACCCTAACTCTCATATTCTTCTACCTAACCAAAAGTGATTTGTTCTATACAAAGGCACTATACTGTCTCATCATACGTGCTACACTGTCTATCCAAACGCACTGCGCTAGCCTATATCAAAGGTGACCTATTTTCCAAATGCGCACCACTTTCCTTCCAACCGTGCCTCACTGTATTGCCAAAGGTGACCTGATTTTACTCCCAACCAACCACGCCTAGCTACCCAGCCAACCATGCTGCACTGCTCTACCAAGAGTATTACGACTTCCTACTAATTGCACTGCAACGTGACACCAAAAGCCAATACCGCTATGTTTTTACCAATAGTGCTATACTTTCCCACCAGACGCACTGCAGCGCGCCAAAAGTGCCTAACCCGATCTCCATACGTGCTAAACTAGCCTACAACGCTTTTGGTTGACCTAAACTACCTCCCTAAACCTAGCCCTAAACCACCCTAAAACATCAAATTAAAATGAGGTTTTCAAACACTTATCACTACCAGAGCTCCTACTGGTCGTCCGTACGTCCGCACTAGCTCCGCCCGATGCCTATGCGCTGGAATCGACATCTCTCCTCGCTGTCAGCTCCTTCCACTCAACTCTATCACCCTAAAGCTAAGAGGCTCTATTCTCTAAATTTAGAAGCTCCTAGTGTGCAAATGAGGATTGTGGTCCCCATGGGACCCATTTATAGCATCCCTCATTTTTTCTTCCCAACCCATTCTGCTTTTTCCTTCTAACCTCATCACACACACGTGTAGTCGATCGTCAACCCAGTCCTTCTGTCATTTCCCTGTCTTCCCACTCGAGGGGGCATATGTGGGGGCATATGTTGGGGCAACTACCTACACTGGAGCATCAAAAAATTGTATCACATCTTCAACAATCGTTTTCTTTGAGGCAACACTGTAAACTGCATTGCATCAAAGAGGGGCAAAATGTAGACACCCTAAAATGACCATGTCGTCGCACCACTTGCACTTCATTGAATCTATCTAATCGCCTGCATTCAACATTAATTGAATAATCTAATTATTTAATTAATTTCATTAAATTCTTCCAAAACTCCTAAATTCAACATTAATTAAATAAATTCTCTTTATTTAATTAGTTAAATGAAATTCTTCTATTATTCTTCCACAATTAAATAATTTCAATTATTTAATTAAATCATTATCCTCTTTGCAAAATTCAAGTCCTCATTATTTAAATTAATTATTTAATTAAGTCATCAAATTCTATCTTATCTACAATTAAATAATTGACATTATTTAATTAAATCACTTATTCTTCTAAATTTAAATAAATCATGCAAATTTATTTAAATTATCTCAATCCTCTAAAAATAAATAAAATCAAATATTTTATTTATAATCTTTTGTTCCTCAATCATGCACAAATAATTAAATAAATTTATTTATTTAATTTCAATTATCTTTCCAATTCCTCTTAAAATATCTTGTTAACTCATGTGCACAATCAGTCTTATTTTTAGAACTCTAAAAAAGGCAAAATTACAAGTTGAGTTATCTATTCAATCAATCTTGTTTTCATCATATTTTAATAAAAATATCCTTATGGATTGACACATGTCGTGTGCACATTGATCATGGTTATTTGTTTTATCTCCTCCATTGATTCTTCTGAATTATCTGAACCGTTGATCGATCTCTGTTGAAACCTATATAAACCCCCCTCATCTCCTTCACAAACCCTTTTCGATCACTTATTCTTAGGCATACTTAATAGCGCTTTGAGCATACATCACATCGATTGAGAAACTTCACTATCTTTTAACATTGATCTTTGAGCACTTTGAACACTCTACTTGCTTGTTGCAAACATGGTTTCACAGCACTATTGAGCAATCCACATTCATCCAAAGGGAACAATACAAATCTTGGTAAAAGATTTCATATTTCATTGATTTATTGGTAATGGCTTTTATTTAGATTAGTTCTCTTTATGTTATTAGTTTTTTATTTTGTTAGTTTAATTTAGTTAATTTTCTTCATACACAAGGATTACATTGTTGTGTAGTTCATCGAATCACCTTTCTAATGCCTACAAAATTTTAAAAATCTGATGAAAAATGAGAATAACCTCCAAGGGCTAAAATCAGGCACCTCTCGTGATTAAAAACTCTCTGGCAGTTTGAAAGAAATATAAGTTCATATAGTAATTTGTTAAGATGACGGTTATTTATGGCAGAAAATGTTATGTCTAGTGGTTTAGAATACATGTTATCAATCAATAGGCTATGAGTAAGATCCAATGATAAAGTTTAACCACAAATCACAATCAATAACAATAATGTTAACATTGTGGTTTGATGACTGTGGTATGATATTTCACTCTTTATCCATATGATCTCTACAAAGTTGTTGAAAAGACATGAAGACTGGAAAGAGGGAAAGAAAAATGAATGAGAAGTACATAAAAATGGAAGCCTATGTCTTCAATCACAAAAATTGCAGCTGATGTTACCAACTATATCATCAAATAAAATCGTACAAATCAATTTATGAGTTGTTATACGCTTAAATTGAGGAAATCACAATATATTAATGCAAGCATGGAGCAATGTTGAAGATGTCTTATAGGTTAAGAACAATAGGTATAATGCTGGCGGTTTGTTTCCCCAAATGGCTTGCTAGTTTGATTAAAGTTCTCTTTCAAACAAGAAAAATAACTAACCTGCAGTGAATGATAAAAAAGTTAAAGTGAGCTACATATATTGATACAAAATCTTAAGAAAAATAACCAATTTTGAAAGCAATTGTGCTCATAGGAGATTCAAAACAACACGCCAACCAGAACATTAGAGAAGGTTTCAATAAAACATACCATAAATATTTCAACATTATTCTATTTTAAACATATTGTTCGTGGATATATTTGTAGTTTATACTGGTGACAGTCGGCATTGGCACTTGATGGTTTAGTCCTGAAATTGTTGTTGTATCGAGAATAAAATTCCACTTCTGAAAGTGAAACCTGTATACACCTAAAAATGACACGACTTTGTCTAAATAAATATTCTTAATATTTATTTAAGTCTAATTCCTCTATCAATAAATAAACAAACAAATTTATTTATTTGATTCATTTTCTTCCAACAATTAAATAAAATCATTTATTTAATTAAATTCTTCTAATTCCTCCAACAAATTAAATAATACCAATTATTTAATTAGTTCTTCCAAAGTTCATTCTAAATTAAATAAAACCAATTATTTAATTGTTTATTCCAATAATATCTTCTCTAAATTTAAATAAATCAAATATTTATTTAAATTGTCTATTTCTTCTAAATTGAGTTATCTCTAAATATAATTCAATCTTTGTGCACATGCAATTGAATATTCCAAATATTTAATTGAGTCAAAATATCTTCTTATCCTCATGCAATTCCCATCTTCTAGTTATATTTAGTTAACTCTTATATCTATTTTGTTAATTGATTAATCTCTTCAGTTAACTCATTCTTCTATTTTATTAATTCCTCTCATGCAAAATAGAGAAAGACACATGTCTTCTTTCTATTCGCGCACATCCTCTCAACTGTTCTTAACCGTTGATCTTCTCATTCTTTCTATACCATTGATATTCTCTCTCTAAAATCTATAAGTACAACCCTATTCCTCCATTTCATTCATCCAGGCTTTAAGTAAACTTACTCTTCAGGAATTACAGCGTGCCTTTGGCACCAATTCCTTCATTGCTTGCGATCAACTCGTTACTATACAATTATCATTGTTGTGAAGCTCGTCTTCATGGAAAAGCTATCATAGCCGTTCCCAATTGACATTCTTGAAAGAAAGCAAGGAAGTGCACTCTTCGAGGGCCTTATTTCATACATGCAAGATCGATTGTGATAGGCGATCAATGGAAGCTGAGAATTAAAGGAGGTTTGCATTATATTGTTCTTTGTTTGATTGACCTTCTTTGTTCATTATTTCATTGAGTTTTGGGTATTATTGATATTGATTATTCATTTAGATCCAATTTTCCCTTAACATTTTTGGCGCCTACAGTGGGGCCCATGCCCCAATCTAACCCAAAAACTAAGTTTTTGTGAGTTTAGGTCCTGTACACAAGGAGATTCTGCGCATTTGACTCATCCTAATGCACATCTGAGGTTTGTTCTGACGCATCCAATCTTTTAGTGCATACAGTCTTTGTTTCGGTGCATTTAACCTCTGTTGTTGCACATACATTGATTCGGTTCATATATCTCATGTTTCGGTGCATTTAACCTCTCTTGTTGCACATACACTGATTCGATGCATATATTTCATATTCCAGCGTATTTAACCTCTATTGTTGTGCATACACTGATTCGACAGATATATCCATTATTCTTGCACTTTTGACCTCTATCTCAATGCATATGTACTACTGTGCTTCTGTGATCTTTTTTTGCGCATTCAATCTCTGAAGCTGCGCATCTAATCTGAACAGTGATTTAGGGTTTTTCCTTGTGGTTTTCACTAATGCTAACACTTTTTCGCAGGAACACTCTTAGATCTATTTGCAGGCTAGGCACTGGTTTAGTCATATAGCTGCATTTTGTTAACTCACACCTCAATTTCTATGGGAAAGTAAATGGATGTTCATGCAAAACTCACATAGTTCTAACTAGGAAAGTGATAACTGAATCATTGCTATCTTGCATATTGCTATCTTGCTATATTGCTATCTTTTCAAAGTTCAAACTGCTATCTGGCTAAAACTGAACCATTGCTATCTTTTTATCACTTCAAAGTTAACAAATTCTTGTGCATGCCCAAGTAGATAGCCCATATAGTCCTTTTCTTTTTAACTAGGGGAAAAAGAACCTCTATATTTTGTGTTTTTGGGACTGATACCAGGCCTCTACTCTCCCCTATCTTGGGTGACCAAAATGCCAGACATATCATTTTTGCATGTGTTTTTCCTTTAGAGAGGCCTGCCCTTAGATACTTGTCTGTCCTTGGGGAACGACCTTAAGTGGTAACAAGCTAAAGCCAAGCTCTACCAAGCCACTATAAATAAATTGTGTTTGGAGTGAAAGCTTCAAACAACAAGTGAAATTATGTTATACTAATAGCCAACCTCCCCCAAAACCCTCTAAGGTGCAACCCTTGCAGGCTGTGAGACTCCATAATGGAGAGTAGTGCTACTGCATGTATAACCACTCGAATGGTTGTACTTATTAAACACCTTTCTTTTAGTAGCCAAAAACACTTATAAACTGGTGCAGGGAAGGGTGATGATTACTTCCTGAAGATGCCTCACCTAGAAATAGGGAGAATTCAGATTATATTGTCCTTTGAAGCCTAGAATTGTACTTGTTATCATGTCAAAAAGAGTCAAAAAAATACAAAAATCTAAAAAACCATGAAATCATTCTTTGTGTTTGCTGTGTCTTCTTACCGTAATTGACAAAATCAGACCAAAAAGATAGTCTTGCAACCAAGAAACCAAAAAACTCTGAAAAGTGTGTCAAACTATGCAAAAAACACTGAAAAGCTAGAGATGCGCATCTGCTATCTGAAACTACGCATTTACAGTGACTTTCTGTGCATATACAACGACTTACTACACCTTTACTACTTGTTACTGCACATCTGAAATTCACTAGTCCTGCTCATACGTAGCAACTTGCTACACTTCTACCACATTCTGTTGCGCATATGTTTCTGTGCATACACAACAGTGAGCACTTCTGCATACTTTGAGAGAATTTTTTTGTCATTTCCAGGTACCCATTTCAGCCTTGTTCAGGTTCCTGAGATTAGATTTTACCTTGTAGTCACCCTTTCATCCATCCCATAGTATACCCCCTCTTTCGTTGGTCGTCTTGTCCACCTTCTACCATGGTCTTCCTAGAGCAAAGTCAAAGTATTCCATATTAGATTAGCACAAGGCATCTTTAGATCACTTTGGATTCAAGTAACCCTAGTAAGTCACATAACTTTGCTAGTGGTCTTGGTGCTCGACTAGTCCCTACACAGTAAATGGGTATCGAGTACCCTTACTAGTGGCTATCATCTTGTATCGACTGTCTTACTTGGAATCATTGGTCACAAAAGTCCCTTGTTCCAATCTCATCAAAACAAGTATCCCCTTCTCACCAGCTTACACAAACAGCTCTCCAAACTCTCTAGTCGCATCCCACTTCATCCCGCGTCACCTTGCATGGTTCTAACTAGATCCCAGTACCAAAAGCAAATTGAAATGGCCAAAATGCCCGAACACATTGGGTCTTCTCATGACAACAAGCATGAAATCACCCAAGAAGAGTACTAAGAGGCCATCCAAAGTAAGAAGTTTCAGCGCATGATGGACAAAATCCTCCATGAGGACCCTCAAAAGTACTTTCTACATCTTGCGAGCCAAGGACTTAAACTCCCCTCTGACTTTGACATCGATGTGTTAAAAGACCAATGAGAGGAAAGAATCCCCGAGAAGAGATCTAACAAAGTAACCCCCCTAGACAAAGACAAAAGCAAACAAACGACAGACCAAAACATGCCTATGGACATGATAACAAAACAAATTCAAGCCCTATAACAGCAGTATGCAGAACTCAAAACAGGAACATAAAAAAAAAACTTATTCATTCGAGGATATCTCACCGTACCCATTTGACAAAAGTTTGAAAATGGTACCCTTCCCCTTTCAATTCGAAGCTCCCAAGTTTGACAAATACAAAGGGAAAGGAGACCCTAGAGATCACATTAGGGAGTAGCACAACATGCTTAGAAGTGGCTCATAATGACACTTACCTCATGATACTTTTTCCTAGATCCCTAGGTGGTCAAGAAATGGAATGGTTCGCAAGACTTCCTCTGGGCATTAAAACTTTCAATGAGTTAGTAAACCTTTTTGTCACGTACTTCTCTTACAACATAGAGCACGAAATCTCCATGCTAGATCTATGCAACACAAAGCAAAAAGGTGGCAAATCCTTCACCACCTTCCTACAACGATGGAGACAACTCACGAGCAAGTGCTCATATCACGTGCTAGAGAAACAATTGACATAAATGTTTGTCCACAATCTCAACCCTGACCTTAGTTACCAAATACAAATTCAAGGCCCTAACTCATTCATGAAAGTCATTGAGATGGGATTGTTTATCGAAAAAGCTATGATCGCCAAGGGGTAAATCAAATTGTACAAGGACACGCCTAACTCAAACTACACAATGGACAAATTAAAGTTTTGGATGAAGAACAAGAATGTAGTCAATGATGGAATGGTGGATGCTAAGGTAACAGCTCCCAAGCAACAACAACCTGTCTTCACTCTCAAAGGAGAGGCAAGTAACACTCCATTCAACAAACCATTCTCTCACAAACCTAGACAATGGTTCATGTCAAATCCTAGACATAAATTTACACCCCTAGAAGAGTCTTAAGAATCTGCGCTAAGAAAGTTGTTAGCTAACAATGAGATCACTCTTCCTCCCACTAGTGATTATGAACCGCAAGTGAAACCTCACTATTGGAAAGACAGATTTTTGCGAGTATCATAGAGGAAGAGGTCATATGACCAACAACTGTATCTGTCTCAAACATGTCATCCAAGACATACTTGATCAAAATCAAGTGGGTACTCAACAAGATACCTCAAATGAGACACACGTAGCATACAGGGATCCACTCCTAAACCATGACAGGCCATATAACAACAACAATAGCAGCAGCAATAATAACTGCAACAAGCAAAATCAGAACAATGGTCAAAACAATGCCAACTATGCAAATGTGTCATTCAACTACACTGTCAACTGAATATCAGAGTGCACACCCCAAATCAATGTAATCACTTCCAACCAACAATTGGGGCCTAACAAGAATAATTGCAATATCATCACCAACAGCGGTAAGGTCACTTTGAACACTCTACCTCCAAGTTCATCACATTCTCCGTCTAACCCCCACACGTATAGTGTCATAGACCAACTTTGAAAGACCCTGGCCCACATATCTATCCTAGAGTTGTTGCATCTGTCTCCTTCACAAAAGGAAATTCTTGACAAAGCCTTAGTGGAAACAACTGTACCCATGAACCTAGCCCAAGAGAAGTTTCAAGCCATGGTAGGAAATCTAACCTCCTCAAGCACCTCGTCATTTACCGACCAAGATGACCTATCTGTGTCCCAACCTCATAACACACCTCTGCATATCGTCACCTTCATCCATAAACACCGCATCAAGAGGGTTCTCATTGATGGGGGAGCTGGTTTAAATATTTGCACACTGAAGTTAGTCCTTACATTGGGGTTCTCAGAATCAATAGTAGATCCTAGGAAAAAGATCACCATCAAGGCCTATGATGAAGAAGAAAGGACTACAAAGGGAATAGTGGTTCTACCCATATAGATTGGACCAGTTATTAAGGACGTTGTTTGCCAAGTCCTTGACAGAGATCTAACCTACAACATCCTTCTAGGCAAACCAAGGATTCATGCCATGAAAGTTGTTCCCTCTACTTATCACCAATGCATAAAGTTTCCCCATAATGGCAATCAGATCACCATCCAAGGTGATCTTGATCCTTTCCAACATTGCAATACCATCTGCTCAAATCTTGATTGTATCATTCCTAACAATAGAGCCTATACATCCCCTATCCCATAGCATGACTATACCTCTAAAGCTTCCTCATCCAAGCCCAAAGAGCAGAAGATCATTATCAAAGAATTAGGAGTAGGGGAATACTCCATAGAGCACAACCTCAATCTAGCCAAAATGCCTTTATCTCCAAGATCATTTGGCTGACCTAAGCATTTTCCAAAGCCATCTACTCCTCATGCACCTCCCATAGCTCCCTTTGTAAAATGGGGGACCTTATCTGATGAAACTGAAGAGAGAGATGTTCTCCAATGGCTCTACATGGAAGAGGATGACACGCCGCAAGAACCACCTAGGCTCCGAACCAAACTCTATGGGTGTGGTGAAACTATCTTGCATAGAATGGGCTACGAAGGACAAGGACCTATCGGTCTAAGAAAAGAAGGCATAGTGGAACCCATCCAACCCTCTTCATCCTCATTAACAAGAAATACAAGAGGACTAGGCTTCTAAGACAAAGGCAAGGCTAAGACAAATGCTTGTTTTGTAGAATAGATTCATGCACTCCAAGATGACAGTGATACAAATTCCAACGAATATGAGTGGGAGGAACTCACAGAGAACTCCTATGAGGACAATGGAGTTGATACCATTCAAACCTATAGCCCCTACCATGAGGGACAAATGCTGACACAAAGATTATTGGAGTGTGATTTGCCAATTCTTGAAAGTACAACCTGTTAGTGCCTGAATTGACTGGCAGTTTTTGAGCAATTTTCATGCAGGCACTTTCCCTAAGTATCCAAAAAATGTTCTAAGTGTTGGACCTCCTCAGCATTTTTCAGCTGCAGCATCACATTTTTCTTTGAGGAGGAGGTCATCATCATCATATTTCCTTCGATGGTGGTCAGCATCATCATGTTCTCCGTCGACCGTTTCTCATCGTCATCATCATATTTTATTATCGGGTGATGTTTGGTTTTTATCCTAATCCTGCTGATGAGCTACAGTGCGCCCTGATTTGCTTGCGGGGGTGATTTCTCAAGTATCCGGTGATCTTCCAATTATCACCTTGCCCAAGCATGATGATGATGTTGCCCTGATATTCTGAAGGGGTTATTCTTTGAGTTGTTTCGACCTGACTTGTTCTTTCTTAAGGGTCGTCGTCATCATCATCATATTTCCAGTTATCACCGTGTTGCTTGCGGGGGTCATCATATTTTTTGCCTTCATGATATTTCGCCGGGGTGATATTTTTATCATCGGGTGATCTTGGTTATGATCATCCTGATGATGTTGTTGAAGAGTTCTAAGTGTGACCCGATATTCACTGGGGTCATCATATTTTGAACGTCAGGATGATCTTAGTCAATATCATCCTGATGATGTTGTATCACTTCTTGTTCGTTGTTTTGTCATCCTGATGATGCTGACGTCATTCTTACGTCAGGGTGATATCTTTTTCTCTGCCTATCTGCATCATGATATTTCCGAAGGAGGGGGTGATGTTTTCATTTTTTGAATATCACCCGGATGTATATTTGTTCCAGCGTCATGATGATGTTGATATCAAGGAGATATCCGCCTGCCGGCTTCGTGCATTATCTAGTGGGGGTGATCTTTTCAAGCATCATCATATTCGTCTATCGCCCCGATCTTATAGTGGAGCTACAGTGCAACATGATGTTTGTGCATCAGGATGATATTTCCAAATATCTGGTTGTCTTCCGAATATCATCCTGATGTCGATATGCTGATGACGTCATCAAGGTCCGGGGGGGTCATATTTCTAACACAGATCATCTTGTGGAGATCTCCCGATATTTGCAAACATGATGATGACGTCATCCGGATATAAGGAGGTGCGCAGTAGGCAGATATGATGATGATGTCAGCAGGATATGATGATGACGTCATCAGGATGTTTATCGGCCAGACTTTTGGTATAGGCTCAGCAGGAGGATGTTCCTCCGATGGATCAGGTTGTGCCGATGAAGGCGATTATCATGCAGGTTGTATTGCAATATGATGCTGACGTCAGGGTGATATTTCGGGCAACAGGATATCATGCTGCTGGAGGATGATGATGGTGAAGTCTTATACTAGTGTTGTCAGGAGCAAAAGCACCGACATGATATATGCTCATGACCTAGTATATAAAGTGTTAATGAGGTTGCTGCGGGGTGCATGTGGGATTTTGATATCCTGCATTTTCGAATATCATGATGATGAATCTCGGCGGGAAATGGTTGCGATTGACTGTTTGATGTTCTTCCCAAGGCTGCGGGTTGGTGCGCCATTAATGGTGATTGTTGCAGAGGTATGGGCGATGGCGTGGGCTGATCTAGTACCCGGTTGAAGATCTGGATCCCTAGGCGGTGGCGCAGGGCTCGAAAAATCTTCCTGTCTCCTCCCCTACCTGCTGCATTAATGTTTGAGCGCCATTTTGATGATACTGTGTATCTGGCAGGATTTTTGGTCAACCCTGGTAGTTAATGCTGAATACACCCTCCTGCTATATAATGCAGACGGTGTTATTCATTCAAGGTTGTTGAAAGTTGAGGATTTTTGGCTCTGTAATCCAAAACCAGCTGATCTGGTTGCTCTGTACAGTCTGACTTGTGAGTTTATGTATCTCCTGTTGTACGATTTGGCATGAATCCACTGATTTCATGGTTGATCTTATATGAGTAATGCTATCTTAGCATGTGTTGTGTTAATTCTGTCTCCAGTATTGCATGTATTCTTCTTCTGGATCTGGATATTTACGTAATGTTTAGATTCTAGAGCATAGAATTCCTATGTTGAATGTCTGATCTTTTAACTTCTGCTCAAGGGGTAGATTAAACTGTTTTCAGGTTGAACATTGGGAAGGGTATACTACAGTAGGGATGCCATAAGTAGAGATAACTTAACACTCTTCATTGGGAGATATCTGTAAGGCAGATATCATGTGTATCCCCCTGAAATCTAGTTTTAGCTATTCATGCTGATCATTCACAGGTGTATGTCTACCGACTCCAAGCCCTGGATAGGCACCAATCATGCTGTGTTCTTGTGTTATACACCATGTCCGGCTTTGCATCCAAAATTCAAACTAAAACATTTCATACTTCCACCTGTTAGTTGTAGGAGTAGGATTAGGAACCCCCTGCATGCTCTCATACCCAACCAGACACCATGTCCAAGAATGTTGCCAGCCTTGTGATCTATCATGCAGATCTTGGTCCATACATGAGAGTATTCTGCCTGTTGTTGTCAAGTTAGATCCTTCTATCTTTGAGCTAGTCAAGGTTACATCTTGAGTTATAGGGATACCCCCCTTGGTGCGGCAGAACCAGAAGTGAAGGGGAGGAGCTCACGCAACCTCCTGTATTCAGTTGGCTGAATCTGCCTGTACATTAGAACTGGCAATCCCTAATGCTGATTCAGAAGAAAAGTCAACAAAATGGTAACTCCACTGGGGATTGAACAGTAAAAGTATTATCTAATCATCTCCAGTAATATATCTTGTGACCCATCCAAGTCACCAACAAAATGGCGACTCTGCTGGGGAGATCAATGTCATATCCATGAAAGTTTGAGTCTACAAGATAAAAAAAAATCAGACCTGGAAACTGTTTGTTGCAGCAGAGAAAAGGGTTGTATATGTGACTCTGCTGGTGGATGACCCAGAAAGAAAGAAATCAATTTGCAGCTTCAGCTTGTTTGAAGCTCATTCCTCTTCAAGGAGGTGGCGACTCTGCATCAAAGAACCTGATAAAAGAACAAAATTAGCCAGAGAAGAATTTGCAGCTTCTGCAACATATCCAGGTATTTCATATTGTTTGACAGACTCCCTATTTGGTGAGATAGCACTGGTTAAAAGGGGAACATTGGTGAAAGCAGAGCTTGCATGCTTCTATTAGAACTTACACTGTATTTCAAAGGGCATGCAATGTTGTTCAAAAGACTCATTTAAAGGACTTTAGGAAAGTTTGAAAAAACAGTCTAAAGTTTGAGTGCCTAAAGTCATTGTTTGTAGAAAATCTGAGTAGAGAGGAGGGTTGCAATAACATAAAGGATGTATTATCTGCCTATGCACCCTTGTGAAGTGTCAAATGCAAAAATGTATAGTAGTCAGTCCCAACAATGTAATAAAAGAAGTTTCAACATAGACAGATATAAGCCCATAGATTTCAGTGGCATTTGTGGCTATCCAAATGCTTTTCCACCCAAAATCAAAAATTTTTTGCCTAAATTTAAGGGTATAAAGGATGAATCAGCTGAGAGACACTTGCAGCAGTTCATGAATGTGATAGATGACTTTGAGATTGACCATGAGGATGTGGTTATGAGATTATTTGTTCAATCTCTAGATGAAGATGCAAGGGACTGGTTTTCCTACCTTCCAGCTCACTCTGTCTCTTGGCATGGTTTTAAATCAGCATTTCTAGTACAGTATGGTGAAAGAGTTTCTGAATATGCAGCTATTAGTGACTTCATGTACATCCATATTGAAGAAGATGAGTTGATCCCAGCCTTTAACCTCAGATTTATGAGGGCATTGAATAGAATTCCAGAATGCATGAGACCTAATGATGCACTGTGCTTAGTTATCTATTTGGGAGCCTTTGATAAGAAAATGAGTTACAGATTAAGAGACAAGGAGCCCACCTCATTGCATTAGGCACATCAGTTTGCATTAGATATTGAAAACAATTGGAGGTATGGAATACAAAAGGGTTATTTCTCTGAAAATTTTTGTTGTCCTGCAGCCCCCAGTGTTAATGGAGGATTTAATTCAGGTATTGACAATGAATGTCATAGCACTCACACCCCTGTTGTCCCTGTTTTTGCATCATTCCAAGTAGATGATGTTTCTATCATAGAGGAGGATGTCCTTTTTTGCCCAGTAGGTGAAGTTGAAAATAATAATTTTTCAAGTAGTATTTGCATACCAGTCCTAAACAAAGAGTCTTCATGTTTAAATGATCCAGTTGTGCAGAGTTGTGATCATATGGGTCAAGAATCAATATCAGTTTCATCAGGAAGTATTGGAGGGCTGGAAAATGATGCAGATTGTTCAACTTCAGAGTACATTGAAACAGCAAAAATCTTGCATGCAGGGCAATTAGATGATAAAAATGATATCCATGACCAATTCATGGATCAGGTTTGTTCTTCTTATGACTCTGGATCTGATAATAATGAAGAAGAATTGGAGTGTCATGAAGAAGCAGAGGCCTTTGCAGTGAATGTTAATCCCCTTTATGATGAGCCTGCTGATGCATATGATGTTGTGAGTCTTGACTTTCAGTGGTGCAGGATTAACCCTTTGTTTGAGGATGATGATACTGATTTGCAAACTGTGAATAATGAATGTTCATCATCACCTGATTCAGACATATGCAACATTGGGTGTGTGGATCAGGTTTTGTTTTCAATATCAGTAGATATTGGGGGTCTCATATTTTCTGAGTATTTTGAATTGTTGGATCAGCTGGATGAGTGCCTGATAATGTGCAGCAGCCAGATAAATGATAAAGAATGCCAAGAGCAGTATGATGTACTGTCTGAGGGACATAACATACATGTGTTGCCTAATGTTGAAGAATATTATGTGTATGGTTACATGTCTAATTCTGAAATCCAAAATGATAGAACTGAAAATGATGGTGGCAAGCTTTCAAAACTGGTGGAATATCTTTTTAAGCAGATGACATTATGGGCAGATTATGCCAATCTTTTCAGTTGGGATTGGGATCTTTCAGCTTGGAATCAGGCATTTGACAAGAAAAAATTATGGTTTTTCCTTTTTGGCTGCCCGGGGCCGCCAAAATAATGTTTAAAAATATTGTGTTTGGTGATGCAGATCATGATAACTTCATGACTCTATGCCCAATGGATAAGGGACTGGTCTGCATCCCAGAGATCTGGGGTTCTCGCTGCAGTCTTGCACCTGCACGTCCCCAGACAGAGCCACTATTAGTGCCTGAATTGACTGGCAGTTTTTGAGCAATTTTCATGCAGGCACTTTCCCTAAGTATCCAAAAAATGTTCTAAGTGTTGGACCTCCTCAGCATTTTTCAGCTGCAGCATCACATTTTTCTTTGAGGAGGAGGTCATCATCATCATATTTCCTTCAATGGTGGTCAGCATCATCATGTTCTCCGTCGACCATTTCTCATCGTCATCATCATATTTTATTATCGGGTGATGTTTGGTTTTTATCCTGATCCTGCTGATGAGCTACAGTGCGCCCTGATTTGCTTGCGGGGGTGATTTCTCAAGTATCCGGTGATCTTCCAATTATCACCTTGCCCAAGCATGATGATGATGTTGCCCCGATATTCTGAAGGGGTTATTCTTTGAGTTGTTTCGACCTGACTTGTTCTTTCTTAAGGGTCGTCGTCATCATCATCATATTTCCAGTTATCACCGTGTTGCTCGCGGGGGTCATCATATTTTTTGCCTTCATGATATTTCACCGGGGTGATATTTTTATCATCGGGTGATCTTGGTTATGATCATCCTGATGATGTTGTTGAAGAGTTCTAAGTGTGACCCGATATTCACTGGGGTCATCATATTTTGAACGTCAGGATGATCTTAGTCAATATCATCCTGATGATGTTGTATCACTTCTTGTTCGTTGTTTTGTCATCCTGATGATGCTGACGTCATTCTTACGTCAGGGTGATATCTTTTTCTCTGCCTATCTGCATCATGATATTTCCAAAGGAGGGGGTGATGTTTTCATTTTTTGAATATCACCCGGATGTATATTTGTTCCAGCGTCATGATGATGCTGATATCAAGGAGATATCCGCCTGCCGGCTTCGTGCGTTATCTAGTGGGGGTGATCTTTTCAAGCATCATCATATTCGTCTATCGCCCCGATCTTATAGTGGAGCTACAGTGCAACATGATGTTTGTGCATCAGGATGATATTTCCAAATATCCGGTTGTCTTCCGAATACCATCCTGATGTCGATATGCTGATGACGTCATCAAGGTCCGGGGGGGTCATATTTCTAACACAGATCATCTTGTGGAGATCTCCCGATATTTGCAAACATGATGATGATGTCATCCGGATATAAGGAGGTGCGCAGTAGGCAGATATGATGATGACGTCAGCAGGATATGATGATGACGTCATCAGGATGTTTATCGGCCAGACTTTTGGTATAGGCTCAGCAGGAGGATGTTCCTCCGATGGATCAGGTTGTGCCGATGAAGGCGATTATCATGCAGGTTGTATTGCAATATGATGCTGACGTCAGGGTGATATTTCGGGCAACAGGATATCATGCTGCTGGAGGATGATGATGATGAAGTCTTATACTAGTGTCGTCAGGAGCAAAAGCACCGACATGATATATGCTCATGACCTAGTATATAAAGTGTTAATGAGGTTGCTGCGGGGTGCATGTGGGATTTTGATATCCTGCATTTTCGAATATCATGATGATGAATCTCGGTGGGAAATGGTTGCGATTGACTGTTTGATGTTCTTCCCAAGGCCGCGGGTTGGTGCGCCATTAATGGCGATTGTTGCAGAGGTATGGGCGATGGCGTGGGCTGATCTAGTACCCGGTTGAAGATCTGGATCCCTAGGCGGTGGCGCAGGGCTTGAAAAATCTTCCTGTCTCCTCCCCTACCTGCTGCATTAATGTTTGAGTGCCATTTTGATGATACTGTGTATCTGGCGGGATTTTTGGTCAACCCTGGTAGTTAATGCTGAATACACCCTCCTGCTATATAATGCAGACGGTGTTATTCATTCAAGGTTGTTGAAAGTTGAGGATTTTTGGCTCTGTAATCCAAAACCAGCTGATCTGGTTGCTCTGTACAGTCTGACTTGTGAGTTTATGTATCTCCTGTTGTACGATTTGGCATGAATCCACTGATTTCATGGTTGATCTTATATGAGTAATGCTATCTTAGCATGTGTTGTGTTAATTCTGTCTCCAGTATTGCATGTATTCTTCTTCTGGATCTGGATATTTACGTAATGTTTAGATTCTAGAGCATAGAATTCCTATGTTGAATGTCTGATCTTTTAACTTCTGCTCAAGGGGTAGATTAAACTGTTTTCAGGTTGAACATTGGGAAGGGTATACTGCAGTAGGGATGCCATAAGTAGAGATAACTTAACACTCTTCATTGGGAGATATCTGTAAGGCAGATATCATGTGTATCCCCCTGAAATCCAGTTTTAGCTATTCATGCTGATCATTCACAGGTGTATGTCTACCGACTCCAAGCCCTGGATAGGCACCAATCATGCTGTGTTCTTGTGTTATACACCATGTCCGGCTTTGCATCCAAAATTCAAACTAAAACATTTCATACTTCCACCTGTTAGTTGTAGGAGTAGGATTAGGAACCCCCTGCATGCTCTCATACCCAACCAGACACCATGTCCAAGAATGTTGCCAGCCTTGTGATCTATCATGCAGATCTTGGTCCATACATGAGAGTATTCTGCCTGTTGTTGTCAAGTTAGATCCTTCTATCTTTGAGCTAGTCAAGGTTACATCTTGAGTTATAGGGATACCCCCTTGGTGCGGCAGAACCAGAAGTGAAGGGGAGGAGCTCACGCAACCTCCTGTATTCAGTTGGCTGAATCTGCCTGTGCATTAGAACTGGCAATCCCTAATGCTGATTCAGAAGAAAAGTCAACACAACCTTCGAGGAAGGCTCAAGTTCTATCGCAATAAACAATTTAGAGGAAAGTACCATCCTGGATTCTATCCTTACCAATACTCCTCACATATCCATTCAACATATCAATGAATCAAATCTATCCTCTGACTCCCTCCCCCTTGTGCATCCTGAACTTATCGACTCGGATCTACGAGGCACCCCGCAATTAGACATGTTCCAAAACAATGATGCCTATATTGACTACATGGAACTTAGGGACCATCTACCCCAAGGAGATCATAAAGATGGATTTTCCATTAAACTAAATACCATGGCTTATTTTGGAGAGGGTACCAAGCCTTCCAGTCACAAAAATATCAAAATCAAAACTAGATTTGATGGTGAAAACTGCTTTGCAATAGTATCAGATCCCAAAATAGTAAAAAGAAAGGACGCATCCGGTGGTGAAAACCCAACTATGGCACCTGATGATGGAAGGCTTGACACTCTCCCCAATGACATGCACCAGGAGAAGTCTCAGATTGTCATGGAACCTACAGAGCTAGTCAACATTGGAGCAGAGGAACAGCCTAAGATTATTCACTTTGCAAAATTTCCAACTCCACCAGAAAAGACCAAGTTTGTACCATTCTTCAAGAAAAAGTGAGGCAACTTTGCTTGGTCATACACAAATATTCTGGGTCTAGATCCAAATTTGATCCTACATCATTGTCCACTGGATCCAGGAGTGAAACTAGTCAAACAAAAGCTTAAAAAGATGCATCCGCACATAGAATTACTAGTCAAAGAAGAACTCAAGAAGTTGTTGGATGTGGGGTTTATCAGAGCAATAGACTATCTAGAGTGGATATCCAACATCGTACCAGTGTCCAAACCTGATGGCAGAGTCTGATTATGCAATGATTTTAGAGATCTAAACAAAGCTTGCCATAAGGATGACTTTCCGTTGCCCAACATAGATATCATTGTTGACTTAATAGCAAGGCATACCATGTTATCTCTCATGGATGGCTTCTTTGGATACAATTAGATTAGGATAGCACCAGAAGACCAACACAAGACAGCTTTCACTTGTCCATGAGGCACTTTTTGCTGGAATGTCATGCCATTTGGGCTAAAGAATGCTAGGGCAACCTATCAACGAGCCATGACCACTATCTTCCATGATATGATGCATGTCACAATGGAGGACTATGTAGATGATGTCCTTGCAAAATTACTCACAAGAGAATCACACCTGGATATACTAGAGAAGGTCTTTCAGAGACGAGCAATTCAAGGTCAGATTGAACCCAAAGAAGTGTGTGTTTGGAGTCACCTCAGGCAAACTCCTAGGCTTCATCATCTCAGCTAATGGAATAGAGGTAGACCCTGCCAAGGTCAAGGCTATTATGGAAATGCCGCCACCTAAGAATATCACTCAATTGAGGTCCCTACAAGGCAAGCTATAGTCTATCAGGCGGTTCATATCACAACTAGCAGACAAGTGGCAACCTTTCAGTCATCTCTTACATAAGAACATTCCATTTCGATGGGATGAGAAGTGCGAAGAAGCATTTGGCAAACTAAAAGAGTACCTTATGAATCCACCTATTCTCATGCTACCTATCCAAGGTAAGCCTCTATTGCTTTACATATCGGCTACGCCAACAACTCTCGAAGCCCTACTAGCACAACATGATTATGAAGGAAAAGAAAGGGCCATCTACTATATCAGTCGCACCTTGGTGGGCTACAAACTGCAATACTCTTAGATAGAAAGATTGTGTCTTGCTGTGGGTTTTGCTTCCCAAAAACTACGACATTACATGCTAGCACATTCGGTCAAGCTTATTGCAAAAATAGATCCACTCAAGTACCTGTTTAGCAAAGCAGCTCTCACAGGTCTCCTAGCTAAGTGGGTAATGCTATTAAGTGAATACAAAATTGAGTATGTAGAAAGAAAAGCTATCAAAGGTCAAATCATTGCAGATCAATTAGCAAAGGCACCATTGTAGGACAACACACCAATGACATTTGAGTTCCCAGATGAATCCATCTTCAATGTTGCAGCACACTCATGGAAACTCTATTTTGATGGATCCTACTCAAACCATGGATCGGGGGCAAGAATGTTGTTGGTCACTCCTCATGGCACCACCATACCTAAATCTTATCATCTGCTATTCCCATGCACAAACAACATAGCCGAGTATGAAGCCTTAGTCATTGGCCTCAAACTGGCAGCAAAATGGAAAATAAAAGAGCTACATGTTTATGGTGATTCCCAACTTGTGATCAATCAAGTCAGTGATGATTATCAGACCAAAGATAAGAAGCTTATCCCATACAAGCAGATGCTTGACGACTTTAAAGAGTACTTTGTGATCATATCCTTTGAGCAGATACCTCTCATTGAGAACAAAATAGTAGATGCCATGGCAACCATCACCTCACTCCTTAAGATCCCAGAGAATGAGTCATGGTATGAGTTCTTGGTGGAGTCAATTCAGCAGCCAGCTTATGATCTTCCTGAAACTTATTCCATATGCCTACTAGTCAGATTTGATTCACCTTGGTATGGTAAGATTTATACTTACCTCAAGGATAACACCCTCCCACCTGACTTATCTTCAAACCAACGTCAAACCTTCATTCGCCAAACCTCTCGATATACCATTATTGCCGATACCTTATACTGCTGAGGCCTGGATAGTACTTTACTCCATTACTTAGAACGAGAAGAATCTCAAACCGCCTTACATGACGTGCACGAAGGGATTTGCAAAACACACTCTAGTGGTCCTTCTTTAGCTAAGAAACTCATGTGTTTGGGCTATTATTGGATGAACATGGAGACAGATTCATATCAGTTTGTGAAGAAATGCAGGTAGTGCCAGATACATGGAAACCTGATACATGTACCAGCTCAAGAGCTTCGACCTCTAATGACACCTTGGCCCTTTTGTCAATGGGGACTTGACCTTGTGGGCAAAATTCACCCACCATCCAACGGCCACAAATTCATCATAATTGCACATAGTACTTTACCAAGTGGATTGAATCTGTTCCCCTCACCACCTTCACAGGTAAACAAATTTCCTCATTCATCTTCAATTACCTCATCTGTAGATATAGAATTCCCTCATCCATTATCACAGATAACGGAAGACCTTTCAAGAACAAGGATGTCCAAGAAATTTGTGACAAATTTAAAATCCAACACCGTTTTTCTACTCCCTACTATCCACAAGGCAATGGCCAAGCAGAAGCATCCAACAAAACCATTCTGAAGATCCTTAAGAAAATGGTCAATGATGCTGGTCGTGATTGGCACATTCAACTGAATCCCGCTCTGTGGGCCTATCAAACCAACATATGCACTCCCATAGGTGCTACCCCTTACGCCCTTGTCTATGGAACCGAAGTTATTTTGCCCATCGAGGTCGAGTTACCATCCCTAAGGGTGTTGTTAAAAGGTCTTATCATAGATGAAGACTACAGAGTTTCCAGACTTCAAGAGCTAGAGCTATTAGAAGAGAAGAGACAAAATGCATTTAACCATCTCAAAGCATATCAACAGAGAATGTATCGAAGCTACAATCACAAGGTTCATCTAAGGATATTCAATGTGGGTGATCTAGTTCTCAAAGAAAATCCCCGCAATCAGCAGGAGCGAGAAAAGAAAGGTAAGTTTGAGCCCAATTGGCTTGGTCCCTATGTCATCATTGCAGCCTATGGGTCAGAAGCATATTAGTTAGCAACATCAGAGGGTGAGTTGTTCGATGACCCAATCAATAGTATGCATCTTTTCCAATTCTATACCTAAGAGAACCCCAATGTAAGGGGGGCAATATATCAAAAAAGCAAAAAAAGCAAAAAAAGCAAAAAAAAAAATTAGAAAAAAGCAAAAAAAAAAATCAAAAAAATTAGAAAAAAGCAAAAAAATAAAAAAAATAGAAAAACAACAAAACAAAATCGTCCTTTGGTGAAAAACCTGGCAAACGGGCACCTTAGATAGGTACCATGATGAAAACCTGGCAAACAGGTGTCATGTGTACTTTCTAGCTTCTGCGCAAATAAAAGTAAGTGGTAAAAACCTAGTAAACAGGTATTACTTGTGATAAACCACTTCCTCCATCTTTGGGAAACCAATCACCTTGTGTCCTTTCCTCCAACCACAAGTGTCTCATTCAATCCATATTTGTTTCATAATAAAAACCTAGCGATAACCTATCATGGCTTGATACTCTATCTCTTTTGTCACCTTGTCAACCAAGGTCTTTTCTCATATCCTCTCCTTAATGTTAGCCTAGCATAGCGTCTGTCATCAGTACCATAGGGTCTACCCCGAACTACGTTGCCTCTGCATCGTCATGTAGACAAGGCCATTAATCAATGCACCCCCGAGGCTTCCCCTTCCATCCCACATCTTGTTGTCCTTCCTCTAGTCCATCCATGGTCCAAAGTCCCGAACTACATTGCCTCTGCGTCGTCATGTAGGCAAGGCCATTTTCAATGCACCCCTGAGGCACTAGGTCAATCCCTTAGGGTCCACCTCCCCAAATAAGGATTGTGGAACCTTTTCACCAAACATGAGCACACACAAGCAAAGCCCGCTTCCAAACAAAAAGTTTTGACGCAAGACATCAACCAATCAAAAACAAAGCAAAAAAGCAAGAACAAACTGATACAAGTGATTCTATCAACTTATGGCAAGAAAGGTACATCTAAATACAAGAGTATTTGTTTAAATCAAAGGGTGTGTCTTAAAATCTTCACTTTTTGTTATCATGTTTCCTATGCTACTTAAGGATGCCAAAAGCTAGAGATGCTATGATGGGGACGTGATTCTTTTCTTTGTTTACTTCTTGTGGGTTTATCTTTAGTAATGTGAAGCCTTGTCTCAGGACATGATCAACTCAATGATCATCGAGGACATCAAAGGTCTAACATGAATGGGGGCAATCCTTGTCTATTGATATGCATGAAATACTTAGCTCATCTCAGTTCAATTATACCTAGATGCTTGTATTAACTTGCTAAATCAAAATCTATGTAAGCGATGCTTAGGTCATCTCTATTCAATTATACCTAGATGCTTGCATTTTCTTACAACATTTCACAAACACACAAAAACAAAAAAGCCCAATGATGAAATAAGCACTTCAAATTACTTGCAAAAATCAAGATGTCAAAAGTATTCACATCTAGAAGCATCCATAAAGCATCCTTACCGTATCCCATACAAATAGAGATCCAATAATGCAGAGTATCAGTGTTTACAGGTGCAAGCTTGGAGTCCTTCCATCAGTCAGTCTTCTATCTATCATTGTGTCATTCTTGTGTCAATTGAGTACATTTGGACATAAAAAAAACATAATATAGTTTTCATATCATATCACATGAGATAGTCATCTTACATGATTAAATCATTTGCATATATAATAGGTGTATTAGACCATTCATATCCATTTGCATCATGCCTAGCATAAAATCCACAGAAAAATCAAAAACATGGGCAAACATGTGTAGATCATAGCATAAACTTCATCATCATACATGCTAGCATAACACATTCTTGCACATCACATAGCATCATATAAACATCTAAGTTTGCATTAGATAAACATCACATAGCATCATATAAATATCTAAGTTTGCATTAGATAACGTCACATAGCATCAAAGAACACATCTAAATCTGCATCATACAAACATGTGCATCACATCATAAAAAATAGAAGGCATCCATAGCATATAGCATAAATGACTGCATATAGAGATCATCAAATAGCTGCATCATCATATAAATATGAAAAGCATGTCCAAAGGTACAATATCAAATAGGTCCATCCCTAAGTCAATGTCATATGCAGTGTATACATCTTAAAAATAATGATACATGTCTCAAAATACAAAAGTGGTACGTATGCATGTCAGGCTATCTGAGCCATTAAAAAGTATGTATATAAAGGCCATAATCTATGCAAGTTTCGCCTAACCGTACTACTGTGAACCTCTGCTCCTAGCACTATCCTTTGTATCCCCTCCTCTACTGGCCTCAGACTGCTAGGGGCCCATCACAGAGGCTCCTGATTGTGATCCACCTGCTCTCTGTGAAGCTGCAGACTGGCTCCTGTAACTCAGTGCCCTTTGCTAAGCTGGAACGACACCATGATATAACCCTCGGTAGTACTGCATCTGAGCCTGTGCTCTGGCAAGCTATCCCTGTACCTGTGCTAATTGCCCCTGCACCTGTACTAGCTATCCCTACATCTGTGCTACCTATGTCTGTGCCTACTGAACCTATCCAACCAGAAATATGCTAGTGCAGTCTATCCCTAGGGCTGCCACTGCTGCGTCTCTCTCCACTCGGATGGCTCGCACCCTCGCCTCAGCTGAATCTCACTCTTTAGTGAGTCCCGAGATAACACTTGCATCTGACTCCCATTAGGCCTCAACCATCCTGAGCTGTGCCCTCAGCTGCCTAACATGTCCTCACAACATAACAATAGCCCTCTCCTGAGAATCTGACTGCACTGGATCCTGAGGGGCTTGTCCCTACACTTGTTGCTAGGGCACCTGTTGTTGTGTCACCTGCTATGGTGGCAGAACCCTTACCTGCTATACAAACTGTGGCTGCACTACCTGCTAAGCATGGGAGGATCCCTCCCTAGACCTCCTCCTCTACCTAGGTCTACCACCGTCTCCACCATCTCCACCATCTCCTCCACCACCATCTCCACCTCTATCTCCCCCATCTCCTCCATCTCCCCATCCTCCTCTCCTCCTCCTCCTACTAGCTCTGCCCTCGTCATCTGAATCTTCCTCGTCTATACGAGGAACCAGCTCTCTAGGCCCTGAGTACCTCAGAAAAGGGTGAGCAGTGAACCACCCCTCGCAGTCCGGAGGCATCCTTGCATCTGCTATCTCTCTCCTCATAGGCCATGCAATGTAGGGAATCTATTAAAACTCTGATAATGCCTCCTTGTAGGATGCGATTGGTCCCCATCTATACCTCTCTGCATGGGTGTGTGCCAATAGTGCCTGTCCTTGTGGTCGCCCCTGTCTCCTCCCAAACTGTCTCTGCACCCTGCTGATAATCTATCTCTCCAAGATGAACCACGTCCTGCCTATGAGCCACCGAGTCTGAAAGCAGTATGGCATCTCATCATCCTTGTCATCCCAAGGCTCACAGTCTAGATATGGTCGCCAGATGACTGCATCTACTCCATCCAATGCGTGCCTCCAATACTCTAGCTTCCCCAGCCTATACTGGGAAATCACTCCTGCGTATCCATAGATATAGGGCTCTCCCCTCTGTCTCGAAAAAACACAAATTGATCTAGTAATGGCAATGTGCTCCCATAGCCAAAACTGTAGTAGTGAAACACCTGCTGATAGACTAGCACCCCTGTGGTATACCACCTGATGCATATCATGGTATAGGTGTGCCAAAACACAGACACCCCATGCATAGCAGGTGCCCTCTATGACCATCCTCTCCATAATCCATCCTCATCCAATCGGGAACCCATGCAATCTCCTATCGGGGCATACTACGCCTCCGATCAGTCCTGCCACTATCCCAGGGAAGTATGCGTAGCAATCATATATATCCTGCCAAGAGATAACCTGACAGTCTAGCTCAGGGTCATCAAACACCCGCTTGCACTCTACGAGTCCTGCATCCCACTGTGGATCGTACTCCACAAGCTCTCCTTGTATCGGCAAGTGTAGTATCTTGTATACGTCTTCCAGCGTCACCATCATCTCTCTAGTCAGGAAGTGAAATGTCCCATCCTCACTATGAAATCTCTCAATGGCTGCAGTCAGTAAACTGAGGTTTGCTCAAACCTCAAGCATGAAGCACACGTAATCTAACCCCATCATACCGAGCTCCACTCTATCAATCTCTATCAGCATGTGCCTCTGCAACATCAGCATTGGAAACTCCTCCTGCAAGAACACAAAGCAACATGTCAACCTAAGCTGCAAGTATCATGCTCAACATATCTATAGAATCATATCAACTAACTTAGCATATCAAATTGATTAAAACAACACACTACATCTCTTGACTAGATTCCTGCAATCTCGGAGATAGCTTATCGATTGACGCATCGAGAAAGATGCCAATCGAGTCAATTTGGTTAAATAAACTATCTATCTATATCATATGCACCAAAACAGAAGGTAAATGCACCACTTCTGGAAAATGTGCAGTAGCATTTCTTAAATGTGTCAAACCATATCGCATGCGCCGATTCATACCGTGTATGCGCAGCCAAGTTACATGCACTGTTTCCCATGTCAAATGCACACATTCCTCATGCATGTGCCGACTTGCAACATGCATGCGTAGTTTGATAACCTATATGCGCCGTAGAAAGGTGGATGCATGGTTCCGCATAGTACATGCCGAACCGCGATCCTATGCATTTATCTAAGCTATCTTTACCTAGCATTTATGGCACTCATAATGGACCCTAGGTGAAGTTTTTCGAGCTACATACCAGTGGTCTTGCCTTAGCTGGTCGCTCGAGCCATCGAACTTGCTCAAAGCAGTGCTCCTCGCATGGACTATCCATCCTAGTGCCGACCTAAGCTCTCAAGGACAAACCAACAAAAGCCAAGTGTGCAAATGACTTATCTTGTGGATTCAGCTCCTATATATAGTATGCAAACCCTAAACTAGTTGTGTGATGACTATGACTACTTCTCGCACCCATTTCTTCCCGTTTCTTCCCGTTTCTCTGAACCATCACCCATTTCCTTCAAAAATAACCTTCTTCTTCATGAGATTGTCCGTCTCACGCCTTCTGCCTTCTTCCCGTCCAATCTCCGGAGGGGGCATCCTATCATCGTTAAACCTATACCAGGGGCAAACTCGGGCATGTATCATTATTAGAAAATCTATTCTTCGAATCAACGTGATAAAACACACTGCTTCAAATAGGGGAAAAATGTATACACCTAAAAATGACACGACTTTGTCTAAATAAATATTCTTAATATTTATTTAAGTCTAATTCCTCTATCAATAAATAAACAAACAAATTTATTTATTTGATTCATATTCTTCCAGCAGTTAAATAAAATCATTTATTTAATTAAATTCTTTTAATTCCTCCAACAAATTAAATAATACCAATTATTTAATTAGTTCTTCCAAAGTTCATTCTAAATTAAATAAAACCAATTATTTAATTGTTTCTTCCAATAATATCTTCTCTAAATTTAAATAAATCAAATATTTATTTAAGTTGTCTATTTCTTCTAAATTGAGTTATCTCTAAATATAATTCAATCTTTGTGCACATGCAATTGAATATTCCAAATATTTAATTGAGTCAAAATATCTTCTTATCCTCATGCAATTCCCATCTTCTAGTTATATTCAGTTAACTCTTATATCTATTTTTTTAATTGCTTAATCTCTTCAGTTAACTCATTCTTCTATTTTATTAATTTCTCTCATGCAAAATAAAGAAAGACACATGTCTTCTTTCTATTCGCGCACATCCTCTCAATTGTTCTTAACCGTTGATCTTCTCATTCTTTCTATACCATTGATATTCTCTCTCTCAAATCTATAAGTACAACCCTATTCCTCCATTTCATTCATCTAAGCTTTAAGTAAACTTACTCTGTAGGAATTATAGCGCGCCTTTGGCACGAATTCTTTCATTGCTTGCGATCAACTCGTTACTATACTATTATCATTGTTGTGAAGCTCATCTTCATGGTGAAACTATCATAGTTGTTCCCAATTGACATTCGTGAAAGAAAGCAAGGAAGTGCACTCCTTGAGGGCCTTATTTCATACATGCAAGATCAATTGTGATAGGCAATCAATGGAAGCTGAGAATTAAAGGAGGTTTGCATTGTATTGTTCTTTGTTTGATTGACCTTCTTTGTTCATTATTTCATTGAGTTTTGGGTATTATTGATATTGATTATATTGATTATTTATTTAGATCTAATTTTCCCCTAACATTTTTGGCACCCACCGTGGGGCCCATGCCCCAATCTAACCCAAAAACTAAGTTTTTGTGAGTTTAGGTTCCGTACACAAGGAAATTCTACACATTTGACTCATCTTAACGTGCATCTGAGGTTTGTTCCGGTGCATCCAATCTTTCGGCACATACAATCTCTGTTTCAGTGCATTTAACCTCTGTTGCTGCACATACACTAATTCGGCACATATATCTCATGTTTCAACACATTTAACCTCTATTGCTACGCATACACTAATTCAGCACATTTAACCTCTGTTGTTGCGCATACACTGATTCGGCACATATATCCATTATTCCTACACTTTTGACCTCTATCTCAGCGCATATGTACTGCTGCGCTTCTGAGATCTATTTCTGCACATTCAATCTCTGAAGCTGCGCATTTGATCTGAACAGTGATTTTAGGGTTTTTTATTATGTTTTTTGCTAACGCTAACACTTTTTCATAGGAACACTCTTGGATCTATTTGCAGGCTAGGCATTGGTTTAGTCATATAGCTGCATTTTGTTAACTCACACCTCAATTTGTATGGGAAAGTAAGTGGATGTTCATGCAAAACTCACGTAGTTCTAACTAGGAAAGTGATAATTGAATCATTGCTATCTTGCATATTGTTATCTTGCTATATTGCTATCTTTTCAAAGTTCAAACTGCTATTTGGCTAAAACTAAACCATTGCTATCTTGTTATCACTTCAAAGTTAACAAATTCTTGTGCGTGCCCAAGTAGATAGCCCATATAGTCTTTTTCTTTTTAACTAGGGGAAAAATAACCACTTTATTTTGTGTTTTTGGGAATGATACTAGGCCTCTGCTTTCCCCTATCTTAGGTGATCAAAATGCCAGACATATCATTTTTGCATTTGTTTTTCCTTTAGAGAGGCCTGCCCTTGGATACCCATCCATCCTTGGGGAATGACCTTAAGTGGTAACAAGCTAAACCCAAGCTCTGCCAAGCCACTGTAAATAAATTGTGTTTGGAGTGAAATCTTTAAACAACGAGTGAAGTTGTGTTATACTGACAACCAACCTCCCTCAAAACCCTCCAAGGCACAACCCTTACAGGCTAGGAGACTCTATAATGAAGAGTAGTGTTGCTGCATGTATAACCACTTAAATGGTTGCACTTATTAAACACCTTATTTTTAGTAGCCAAAAACCCCTATAAGCCAGTGCAGGGAAGGGCGATGATCACCTCCCGAAGATGCCTCACCTAGAAATAGGGAGAATTCAGATTATATTGTCCTTTAAAGCCTAGATTTGTACTTGTTCTCGTGTCAAAAAGAGTCAAAAAAATACAAAAATCTAAAAAACCATGAAATCATTCCTTGTGTTTGCTGTGTCTTCTTGCCGTAATTAACAAAATTAGACCAAAAAGACAGTCTTGCAACCAAGAAACCAAAAAACTATGAAAAGCATGTGAAACTGTGCAAAAAAACTAAAAAGCCAAAGCTGCGCATCTGCTATCTGAAAGTACGCATTTACAGTGACTTTCTATGCATATATGACTTACTACACTTTTACTACCTGTTACTGCGCATCTGAAATTCACAAGTCCTATGCATACGTTCATTAATTGCATGGATGATAGTGATTAGATTTATAAGTTCATTAATTGCATGGATGAATTTGACAATTAGCTTATATATTGGCATTCAATGGTAGAAGTTGAGGATGGAAAAGAGACTTTGTTTGGAAATGAGGTGGTACAATTAAAGACAAACATAATTCCAAAGGGGCTTGTGGTGCTAGAAAGGATGTTTGACAATGTTGATTTCTAGAAAATCAAATGTAAACCAATTAAGGAAGATAATGTTGAAGGTGTGAATATAGGGACTAAATCTGCCCCCAAAATGGTTTACATAGGTAAGAAGCTAAAACCCCATGAAAAAAATATTGGTTGCATTGTTGAGAAAATTTAAAAAATGTTTTGCATGGTCCTATGAAGAGCTCAAGGCCTATAGGGAGGATTTATTTCAGCATACAATTCCCTTTCAGCGTAATGTAAAACCCTTTAGACAATATCAAAGGTCGATTAACCCTACCATAACTCCCAAAATGCAACAAGAGTTGGCCAAATTGAAAGGAGGTATCATCAAGATAATCACACATTCAGAGTGGGTGTCTAATTTAGTCCCAGTATGAAATAAAAATGGGGAAATTAATTATGTGTTGATTTTAGATACTTGAATATGAAATCTCTCAAGGATAACTATCCTCTTTCTAGTATGGACCATTTTCTACAAAGGGTTATGGGTTTAGAACTCATGTCCATGATGGATGGGGTCAAGGAGTCAGAATAGTACAATACAACATTCATTAATCCTTGGGGCACTTATGTCAATTTGAGAATGTCATTCATGCTAAAGAATGTGAGCTCAACATTTCAAAGGGCAATGGATGTTTCCTTTGTAGGCCTCATAGATTAGATCATGGTAGTTTACCTAGATGATCTAACCGCATTCTCTAAAGATAGGAAGGATCATTGTAAGCACCTGGAGTTGATCTTTGAGAGGTGCCTTGAATATGGGATTTCTTTAAATCTCAAGAAATGTCATTTTGGAATAGAGGAAGGAAAATTACTAGGGCATATTGTATTAAGGGATGGGGCAAGAATAGATCCAAAAAGGGTAAAGGCAATTGATCTTATTGCCTAGCTTAAATCAATCAAAGGTGTCCAATCTTTCTTTGTGTTACCCTATAATTGAAAAATTAAAGTCATTCATGTGTTAAGTCATGTTCCCATCATTATTCTTTATTATTTGAATGCTCTTTATAAGTCACAGTCCTTTACTTAGCCATTTTCATTCTCTGTTAGCAATCTTATGCTTTTTTGTACCCCCGTCAGCTAGTTCAAGAGTTCCGGAACCACCCGTCTCCACGACTCCTCACATAAGTGAACACCTTAGACTTATTGTTCAATCTTTTGTTAGTTTGTTGAAGGACCCTTTGCAGTCGGAGAGTCTAAAGTTCTTTGAACTTTTGAACTCTTAGTTTGTTGGTTCATTGATTCCCAAAGTTACTGACGCCTTGACTAAATGCGCTTTTCACTTTCCAAAGCGTCATCTTTTTGAACCATTATTATGCACAGAATATTGACACCTGTTAGTTCACAATAAATTTGGAATGAGTTGGGAAGGCTATTTGCACACTTTTCAGAGGGAAATCAAGAGGATCATTTATGAATCGTGTAGTATTGTTCATCGCCAAAATTTAATGAAATTTAAGGACTTAATGGGTTTTGATACGAGGCTTTATTAAAGTTGACACCTTGTGAGCTAAGACTTATTTTGCATTGTGATGAGAATGTGTTGAAGGAGCTCTGGGCCTTGCCATTAATAGAGAACTCACAGAAATATTCACAATCAGGTTAGAATAACCAATTCTTTTCCTTACTTTTCTTGTTATGATAAAATGAAATCTTTAATTTATCTGGGTGAAAATGAACAATTCTCCGTTCATGAGTCTAGATAGTCAGTTTTCCTCAAATGTTCTATAGACCTCTCTGGTGTCCTTAAATTGTTCATAAGTTTTTACTCTAGTTTTTCAAACAAGTCAAAATAAAGTATAAGTACTAGGGGTTCCTAGTTGCCTCTGTGATTGAGAATGGTTTGTCTAATGTAAGAGATACCAACCTCGGACATGTAGACTTGGAAGATTTATGGAATAGAATGCAATAGGAAATTAGGTCCTCAATTATAGAACAGATTATGAGCAGTGGGTTAGCCTGCACTAGGAGTTTTCCACCTGCCATGCCATGTCCAGATTTGATTATTGCTTGTGCAAATAATTATTATCCTGAATCACAGGAATATGAGCTTTTGATGGCTCTGTGGTAACAAAAGTTAATTCTAAATATGTATCACATGCATTAAAGCTAACAGACCATGAGGAGTTCGTTGACATGTTTGTCACTACTGGTTGGGGATATTTCTAGGACAAAAAGCACTGGTGCCAAAACTATATTGCTAAGAGTTGGCTGAAAATTGAGAGGAAGGGTAAATCTCAATTTCCTACCAGTTTAAAAAGAGGGCATTTCAAAGAAGAAATCTCTGACATGATCACCCTATTACATCATGTCATTGGGAGTGCCAAGTCAAACTCTTTTGAAAACTAGATGTGCCAATTCATTCTAGTGATTTGTAGTAAGTCTCAATATGTAGATTGGGTGAATTAATAGGTGAACATATGAATGAGAAGCTAACAAATTTACATCAGAAGGTATCATTTCACATGTGCTCTCTTCTAGTCTACATTTTAGCTAGTAAAGAGGTTGTTTGTCCTAGTTTGAGGACTCAAGGGTCCCTTACTCCTGATGCACCTGTGTACTATTACTTTCGACAATTACACAAATAAATTGGGATGAAAGATTTATGTTGCATTAACAATGCTTTCCTCATGTTGACCGTGAAGACAATTGAAGGCTCATTAGAGAGGAGAATCTCCCCTAATCCGGTGGCATTGATAAGGAGGTTTGGAATTTTTTACATCTAGCTTGATAGATTTACTTATCTGAGAATTGGGGGTTTTGAAAATGCCCCATTGAAATTTCCTCGATACCCTTCGAATTTTCTTGTACTTTTGGAAGTTTGTTTCTAGATGGCGACTATGAACAATAAATATCTTGCTATGAGAAAGAAGGGTTATTATTTTCCCATGTCCTTGTCTTTCTTTGTCTGCAAAAGCAATAACAATTCCAGGAATGTTGAAAAAAAAATTGCTGAATATAATTTTCATCCATTGCTTGTGAAGCCTTCCTTTGATAGTAAAAATTTTGTTAAGAAGAATTTGCAAGGAGGTAGCTTGTATCAGCATCAACCTCATATCAAAGATTACTGGGAAGATTGTGCTGATGAAAAAGAAGTGCAATGGAGGAGTTGGATGAGGTTAACAATAGACCAAGTCCAAGATTTCATGTTGCCTTTTCAAGTCCTAGAGAGTACCAATGATAATTATGATATTTTGGAAGAAGGCTATCACAATGTTGTTTTGGAACCCTTGCCTCAGGGATGTTACCACTAAAGAATATAATAGGTTTCAGGTGTCTCATACTCTAAGAGCTACAATGAGTTCAGATACAACTCTTCATAGAGTTGGCTCACAATCGGGAGGGGATGGAGAACAACCTAAAGATTCTAGAAAGTTAAAGACCGCATGTGAGCAAGATGGCCAACCTGTGTTTGTAAGAACAGGAAAATAAAAGAGATTGGATGCTTCACATCAATTGCAAGTAGACCAAGTGACTTCTCCCAAACCTATGGTACCCGATAATGATTCTTTAATTTTTAATGAAATTGGTGAAGGCAACATTTTCCAGTCTTTATTTAGTAATCCTAATTCTCTTGGTTTAAGTGATCCTCCAAGACATAGTATTCCTCATGTGCATTCAGATGGTGTTGTTTTGAATACTATTGTCAGTGCTAGTGTTTCTGCTTCCCCCTCCCCCTCATGGTTAAAGAAGGTTGTAGAAAAGAAGAGATACACTCCCATGATAGACACAAATATAGATACTATAGCTAAGGTGCTACAAGATACACCTAAGCCCAAGAGGGCTAAGAGGATGTCTAGAATGGTGGTAGACCCCTCTACTGGGCATCATATTTTGGAGATTACAGATCCTATTGGTGAGAAGAATGAGGATGAAGTCATTGGGGCCAATTTTAACATGAGGCAAATTGATATGGGACCTTCCACAGTTGAAGGGGAAATTTATCATACCAAGTTCTCTGTGAGCACATTATCAAAAAGGGTAAAAAATGAGAAATGGGAGAAGGCCAAATTACAAGCTCAGGTGAGAACTTTTACTTCATTCAGAAAATCTATTATAAGGATTACTAATCAACCTTTAGATGAGACATTGAGCATAACTATGGATGGTCTAGACCCCAACTTGCTGCAACAAATCAAATGGTGTCAAGCCATAGGTAATGATGTTGATCAATGGGTGGAGGAAACTACTCTTGATGGTTTATTTTATATTAAGGAAGCTGTAAAATTGTACACCTTGATATCTAGGAAGAGGGAAACATTGGTTGCAGAGCTACAAAATGTTAGGAAAGATAACAATAATCTTTTGATGGTTTTTAAAGAACTTCAAGAAATTACCAAGTTTGACACAAGCATCCTTGTAGTTGAAAAGATCTTCAATGACCCCAAGGAAAATGAATCTACATTATGGTTAGATACACTTGAATGGAGAATGATTGTGCTAGGAGCAGTGGAAGAGGAATTGAGGGATCCATTGACTTGATATTTCTCTTATCAGAAACATCTAAAGAGTAATTTCACAATTTTAGATAGAAGCCTTCAATGAAGATGAAGATAAATTGATCGAGATCAAAGAAATAATGTAAAATTTCAAGAAAATGATTACTGAGGAACTTGTGAGTACCGACACGGTCACTGGAGAATCAATAAGAAAACTTGGAAGAGTGGTAATGTATCTCTGAACTTTCAAAAGTGACGTCGAGGAAATCCATAAAAGAATGGTGAATGTTGATCAGATGATAAGAAAATGAAAACTTCAGGCTCATATCACTAGCAGTCCAAGTGGAAAAGTGTTAACCCCGATCATTGGCAGGTATAGGGCATATAAAGCAAAGTTGCTGGCACTGGTAGCTCAAACGGCGTAGATGGACTCAGCTACAGGTGAATGACAAAACATGGAAAAGGAGGTGACACAAAAGGAGGTGGCACAAGAGGAGAATGTGACAATTGTTAATTAATGGCTTTTCATATGCTTTGATATTTATTTCTTGCAAGAAAACTATTGGCGCTAGACAACTTTCTTTTAATTTTAATGACTTATTTTAAACATCTTTTAATCAATTGTCCCCAAGAAGCAGTTATTATTTTAAAGATAGTTACGGTTGACAAGGCTATATATTCTAAAATCTTGTCGATGCATAGAATCTTTTGACAAATTTTGTTTTGGTAGAAGGTCAATTTTGATGTGATGTTACTTTTGAGTTGCTTTTGAATATATGAATGGAAGTTGGTGTAGTTGATTTCTCAAATCATTAACTTTGTGTTATGGTGAATGAGTGTTTATTCTTCTTATGTTGAATATACTATCAACTTATTGACTTGCAGTCTATATCAAAGTGATTGGAGATTTTTATTTTGGCTCATTATTGTGGATGTTTTGCTTTCGATTAATGGTTCATGGTGATGATTATATGATAATTGATAGGAATTTGTGATGGCTGTGATCGAAGTTTTTGTACTTCTTTGTATTTCAAATTATATAGCAATTCATTGCCTTTAATACTTTATGGTTAAATGCACCACCTTTTATGCTTTTTGGTGAAAAGCGTACATTGTTTCCATTCTTTATATATCATTTGAAGGTAGCCACGCCTTATAAAATAAGTAGAGAATCATTGCAATTGATTCAACTATTGGTTCAGTTGTCATCCATTTGGGTGAGAGAATATAGAATTAGGTGAAAAAATCTGTACACCAACAAATTTTTGGTGACTCTACTGGGGAATATTTCTTTATGTACATATATATTGAGTTGATTTATCATTGATTTTATGGTTCTCTGAGGAAGAATTATGCCAGTCCCCCAGCCTAACGTAGATTGGCTTACTGGTGAACAAGAAGATATCATTACTGGTCTATGAAATTTAGCCTGGCCAAATAGGAGAATGAATCAACATATCACCAAGTGAATGAAGTGCTTGAAGAAGAAGAACTTTGAAATATAATAAGAGAAAACCCTAGACACTTTGGTGAAGCTTAAGAAATTGTCTTTGTAGAAGAAGTAGTTGTGGTGCCTAGAAGAGAAAGACCTCTTCGAATACACACAGTCCCCAATAACAGACTAAGAAATCAAGAAATTACATCAAGGAATCAAGTGCACAATCAACGAAACCGTGCTCATAATAACTAGTAAGTGGTTGGTGACCCTACTTTTTAATTTTCTGCATTTGTGAAAACTAGCTTTGAAGAGATATACTAGAGGTGATAGAAAGAAGGGGATTACTGATTTAGATTTTGACTTATTGCAATATTTAAATTTCTTCACCTTCCCTCCCACTCAAAAAGTCAAGTCTTCCAATAGACTGTCTTCTCCTCCTCCATGAAGAGATACCTCTAGTTCCTCTTGTCAGGTTCTTATCCTTGACGGTACTATTTTACCTTTGCAAGTTAACTTTCAAATTCATAACCCAACTAATATGGCTCAAAAACTTCTTATACCATGGGGAGAAGCTATAGGTCCTCTGAGACTAGGGTCATAATTGCATGACTTTCCTAGAGGGTCAAGTAAGATAATACCTAAATTCAGGGGAGATGGGAAAGTTACCCTAGAGCATATTAATGCCTTCTTTGCTACTTCTTCCATCATGGGGGTCCAACATGAGGATGTGTTTGTAAGGTTATTTGTTGAGTCTCTTACTGATGCTACAGTAGAATGGTTCTATCATTTGCCTAATGCCTCTATTAGAGATTGGACAACTATGAGACAACAATTTGAGGATAGATTCAAAACAACTGATAATGAGCACACATTAGTGGCTCAGTTATCTTCTATGAAGGAGGAGGTACATGAACAGATGAGGGAATTTGTAGCAAAATTCAATAAAGACCTAGTGATGCTTTGCTAAAGTGTTTCTTTATTAATACTCTTCCCCCTGATGTTAGTTTCCCCATAAAAAGAGAAGGTGCTACTAATCTTACCACAACTCAAACAATGGCCATATATATAGAAGATGATCAGATAACTGTCGGTAAGTAGAAAAAGGAATTACAAACTAGAAATCCTTCAGCCACTAATTCTACTAATCTAGTAATCCAAAGACTAGCTCATGATATTATCACTTTGAAAAAACAAATGCCAAAGGGCCCTCGGTATCCTTTCTATCATGATATACCCAAAAGTATCATGTCCAACAAGGGAACTACAACATACTTTTACCTTTGACTGGGCCTACTCACAAGCTAGCTATTGAGAATGTCCTTCCACAAGTAGAAGCAAGCACATGGTGTGCAATTTCCATCTTACCACAAACCATGATGGTGCCTCTTGTCCTGAGTTGACAAGGATTATGTAGATGCTTTCAATGAATGAGTACACTGAAGAGTCATATGTGGAGGAATAACCTACCCAATATGGTGATGTTGGTGTCAATTTCATTGAATATGAATCAGGTTTAGAGTCAGGGGAAGATGTGTATACTGAAATGGATAATACTAATTGTGTGGTGTGCACCAGAGGACAGTAGGCACAAAAGAAGTAGGACCCTAAGGGTCAATCTAGTAATACCTCCTCTACCCCGAAATACATTCTGTCAAGGCATGCTAGTACCAATTCTAAAAAGATAGAATCTGTTGTTCCCAAGGCTACATCTGTTGAGGTACCTTCCACTTCCTTCTCTAGAAATGTTGTTTCTAGTTCTTTTGCTATAGTAGAATCTTGCAAAAACACCAAAATCTAGATCTCTCAAGTTGAGTATCTTAGACTCAACCCTTCTGAGTTGGATAGACTTGTTAGATATGTCAAACAAGGACCCTCTCCTTCCATCCTAATGCAGAAGTGTCTGATGAAACTACCACCCATACTAAGTGTAATAACCCACCCCCTTATGGTTTTCTATGGTTTAGTTGAACCTGGTGCATATTGGTGTTTTTTGCATTTGACATAAAACTTGCATGCATGTATTTTTTGACAATGACAAGAAATAACAATACCCAAATGCTTATATTCAAAGGAAATACATAATAGATCAATTATGAATAATACCCATATGAAGGAATGAGTGTAACATTAAATTTTTTGCATACCCATTGGCTGATACAGAAATATAGTGCTGAAAATGATTGCTATAGTAGATGGAACACATCAAATGCCTTGGATATTCATTCAACTCTAATTTTTGTTCATTGAAATACTAAACAACAACTTCAGTCTAGAAGGGTGCTTCATGAAATGACAATACAATGCATTGAAACCCCAAACAAAACTTCTATGGCAGCCCATGTCCCTGGTAATGCTGGTACGACCTGTGGTAAAGGAACAACAATCGATATAACTTTGTTATCTCAGAAAACCTTCAAAAAATGTAGTCCTAACTCCTTTCAGTTGGTGCGTAAAGAATGATAGAGATCTTTTAGCTCAAACACATCGAAGAAACTTCCTCAAACACTAAAAAACACTCCTCATGAATTATTGCCTTGGTGGGTATAGGTATGACATGTATAGAGAGCTGAAACTACAATAAATCACCTTCAAATTCACAAGTAAAGTCTACAATGCATTCTCCTATATTATCCAATAATTATCATGCCAAAAACTTTGAGATATGTCGATAAAAATCACTCTGCAACTGGTATGCAATCTGCCATTGAAGCACAATTGTGACCTCTGAAATAAGATCACATGCAACACCCTAAAGATGTCTTTTGACCCTACAGGTGCTCAAACCAATGAAGGATTTCATCTTCACAGGTTGCTAGTTCAAACCCTAGCACAACCAGAGAACAAAGCTCATTTGATGAAAATATGCAATGGTCAGTGAAGAATGACTTCACGATTTCCTCCTATTTCCCCTTTTCCTCCAAACGTAACTTTTGGGGTATTTTAATATTTTAATGTTACTTTTACCAAGCCTTGGGTGCCCACACAAAAACATTACTTTATTCATTCTAATATTCATTAATTCCTTAAATAATAATAAAGTCACTTTATCAAAAGATATACTAAGTTATATATTTAATTTAACTTAGAAATATTGATTAATAAATAATAATTTAAACGGTCTCTTCAGGCAAGTTTCGTAATACCACTGAGTTGGTCAATGGAACAAAGACTAATTTCAAGACCGTTGCACCAACTTGCACTGAGTCTTGTGAGCCCCTGCTAAAAATAGTAAGTTTGGACAAATGGTCCACACTCGCTCCAGAAATTGCTAGATAATACATCCCACCAAAAGAAGTCCAATTCATCCCTCCATGAAAGTTGACTGAGCCTCGATGAACCAATTCTCCATGGGTCCCCTAACCACCCCTTGTTAGCCTATGGGAACCTGTGTAGTAGACTAATCTAATGTGTCGTGCTAGCCTAGGAAGGAGACATTATTGCAACTATGTGCTAACTGGTGTTGTCATGTTAACAATGCTGTCTAAGTATTTTACTCCGCATTTCCTCTGAGTTGAAGACCGGAGTATGAGATTTGGATATGTTTTAGAGAGGTGTTTGAAGATGCTAAATCTATAATTTGCTGGTCTAGATCACTATACAGAAAAAGTTCTATTCACCAATTTGAAGACTGTGCCTGGCAATGTTTTTAGAGTGACAGGGAGAAAGTATTTTTTTATGCATTTCTTTGCAGGTTGGATTTTGGTATTGCAGTTTTGGACTTAAGTTTATAAAGTCCTTATCTATCTTCATTCCAAAGGAATTGTGATTTGGTACTCTAGAAAGTGAGTTATTGATTAGCAGAGTTTGACAGTGTTTGTTGAGAAGTAGTCTATGATATGTCTTCAAGTGATATTTGTTGTTTTCAAGTGAGATTTATTGGGATTGGATTTGTCAGCTCCCAAGTGATTCTATGTTGTTTGTGGATGTCTCCAGAATGTATTGAAGGCATGTGCTTGATCTGCAAGGTATAATGAAGTTCTTGGAAGCATGTATTTAAGTATTCTTGATGTTTGCACTAGTTCTAGCCGACTTGGTTATTTACACTTGTTACAAAGGTGATTCATGTATTGTAGAAGGATGTTCAAGCATGAGAAGATGTATTTGGGTCTAAGCTAAGTTGTGAAGTGTTCCTCTTTCATCCATTTTCTCTACAATTTTGTTTAGGTCCAGTCCTAATTTGGTTTATGTATGTGTGCCGACCTTGGAGATAGTTCCAATGGTTGTAGATTGTAATGTCAAACTTGATGTACATTCCAAGGTTGATGATCTATATAAATATATGTAATGAATTCATAAGTGAGGATAGATTGGGCGAAGATGCCAAGATAAAGTGTGTGTGTTGTAAATATAGTAAAGGAGAGATATATTGTGAGTGTTTGGCTTTGAAAGTGCTTGTTGCATATTCAGGTGTGTTTCAGAGTGCATTCGGGAATTAACTCTCACATGCGGCCTCCAACGCGCAAATCGAGCCCACCGTTGGAGGTAAGAATTCACCTATCCCTTTTCTAGTTTTGTTATTTGAATTTTTTTTTTAATTTTCAAAGTATTTTTTTGCAAAAAATCAAGAAAATAAAATTAAAAAAAAAAAAAACCAGCAAGCTTTTGTTCTTTAAGATCTCTTTTTCTTTAAAAAGTAGAAAATCATCAAAAAAAATAAAAAAAATTACAAAAAAAAAAAACAAAAAAAAAACATTGTTGTTGTTGTATTCAAAAAAATCAAATAACAAAAAAAAAAACAACCACAACACATCAAAAAAGCAAAAAAATAAAAAATAAAAAATAAAATAAATAAAGCAAAAACCAAAAAAACACAACATTCCCCTCGCAGCCCATCCAACCACCCCACCCCCCATCCGACCACCCGCCACCCGCCATCCCCACCCCTCTCCCCAACTCCCGACCCACCACTCCCCCTCCCACTCTCGCAGCAAACCCTCCCCCGCGGACCCACTCTACTCCCCCCTACCTGCTACTCCCCTACCCCCGATCCCCGCAGCACCCTCCTCCCCAGGCCCTCAGCCTCCCTCCCCCTGCGCCCCCTGCCCGCGCTCCCTCCCCCTTTCCAGCTCCCCCAACACTCCGCCCCCCGCAGCTGCCTGCCTCCTGCAAACCCTCCTCTGCCTCCCTTCGGCCCCCTGTGCGCTCCGCCTGCCTCCTGCAAACCCTCCTTCACCTCCTTTTGGCCCCCTGCGCGCTCCGCCTACCGCTCAACCCAACCACTGCCCCCTGCAGGTTCCTCCTGCGCCGCTCCCCCTTCGCCTCTGCCGCGCCCCTCCCCTCGGCCCTACGAACCCTGCGTGCCGCCTGCACCTCGGCCCGCCACTGCCGCCTGCCTCCTGCGCTCCACCCTCAGCTCCACCCCACCTCCCGTCCCTTCCCCCCTCTGCAGCACTAGCTTTGCACCCTCCTTCCTGCGTCCACGCCTCCACAGCCGCGCCGCCCAGATCCGTCACCTCTGGCTCGACCCCGCCTCCCGCGCCACCTCTCCACCAACGCCCGCCACCACCCAGCTTCCCCACCACCACCCCCACCCAGCTCCACCACCCCACTCCACAGCAACCTTAATAAAATAAATAAATTAAAAAAAAAAACAAAAACTCAAAATCACAAAAAAAAAAAATCACAAAACACACCAATTTTTTTTAAAAAAACAACAAAATTAAAAAATATTACAAAACAAAAAATACAAATAAAAAAAATTAAAACAACACATTAATTTTTTTTTTTAAAATAACACATAGCAAAAACAAAAGGGAGGAGCTCATTAATTTTTTCCCACTCAGCAAAATAGGGGTATTTTTTTCTTTTGGACATAATTTTTTGTAGGAGTACCTGATTTTTGCAAAATTATAGTCGTTGGAACGAGGATTCAGAGCACTTCACAATGGTGGTGATCTTTTCAGGTGACCGTACCATTTTCCAGTCTTTTCTCGCAGTCAAAGTCAAACTTGCCTTTAAAACTTCAAACGCACATAATGGGAGCAAATTTGATAATTTTTTAGTTAAATTTTTTTTCAAAGTGTATGGAATTTCATCTAGAATCTGATTATACACTTCATTTTCCTGTATCAATTCATTTTTCATCCAATTTTATCAGATTCCTGATTTTCGCATAACAATCTCCTTGGCTAGTCTAGTTACTTTGTTTTCGATTTGGTGACTTGCAGGTGATCATACAAGGCTGGAGCAACATCAGGAGCAGCAAACACATCAATTTGGATAGCAATTTAATTAGGTGCCTTCGTTTCATCCTTTATCTCATAATCTTGCTTTCATCACACATCTCAATTTGGGCCTGTAAAATGAACATTGTTTGATCAATCACATATTGAAATTGGCCTTAAAATGAACCAGTGTCTTCAATCACACCTTGAAATTGGGCTAAAATGAACCATTGTTTGATGTGTTTTTCATCACATTTCAATTTCTAAGGGTCAATTAATCAACTACAAGTGTGAATCCCGTGGGTGTGTGTATGCTCTCTCCTCGCACCGCAAGGTGATCTTGGAGATCAAAAACACCTCACTTGATTCGCTTTTGTCAAACCCCTATCCTAGGAGGCCTACTAGGGGATTTCATCACCCCTAGGGATGACCTCATCCAAGGCTAAATCGAAAGACACCCTCTTTGAAATCAGAATATTATCACTCTTGGTTAAGCCCCAAAGAACTTTCTACCTTTGGGAAGTGAAGGTGAAGGGTGGGTTACCCCCTTCTCCCGACTGTGTGATAGGATTTCACTTTCAAATCCTAGTCAACCTCGTGTAAACATTGCCCACAAACCTAATTGGCCATACCTTACATCAAACTAGACATTAGGGCATGTTGACGTGTCTTCCACGTCTGCTTGTTTACTAATCAGCATATTCTTCAAATTCAACATTCAAAGTTGCTTATGTGTCTTGCATGAGTGAATCATGTTTGTACATGTGTGATCATTGCCAAATCAAGTTAAACACCAAACACATAAGACAAGACATTCAACTCATTCTTCCAAGCACACTTGTCTCGACTTGTGACGCATTTGAACTCTGTTCTGACGCATTTGTTTTTTTGCAAATCCACACTAGTAAGCTTTTCCAGTCTTGGGTCAATGGCAAACAAATTAGAATATCTTAATCAAAAATTGCAATTTCTGAAATTGCAAATAAACTTAGGTCCCTCACCCCAAGATTGTATAGCAATTATTCAACAAATCGACATCTTAGGACAAGAATTGACAAGCTTGCAAGCTGAACGTGCCAACACTAGCTATGCCTCGCCACAAACTCCTGTCTTTTTCCCATACTCATGACAAGGCAACCACCACCTCAAGAGGGAAATCGTATCCCACTTTGGTTCCTAGTCCTCCTTCGCCATATTCTAAGACACCTATCCCAAAGCATACTAGTTCTACAACAAAACCACCATCTAATTCCTCAAACTTTAAATGGCACACCAAAAAAGAATCAGATGAGTGGTGGGAAAAATGTTTTCCACATTTATACAACAAAAGCAAAGCTAGGGAGAACTCAAAATCCACTCATCCATTACCTCATTCATCTACCCATCCACCTACGAAGGATGTGATCCAAGGACTACTAGCTGAGAGTCAACTATGTCCCCAAACTTTGGTCCTTAACCTTACCAAAGATTCTTCCAATGTCTTGTCAACGCCTACAATGCCTTCATGTCATCCACAACCCCTTGAGCTTCTCAAAGAGCCTTCTACCATGCACCAAAGTCAAGGTCTGTCACACCCTCATATTGTTGACCAAGAGCCTATCCAAGAGCCCTCAATTAACATTCTTAGCCCTTCAAGCCCATCATGTGACCAACAAGCCATCAAGCCTAATCAAGAGTGTCCTATTATGAATCTAAGTCAAGAGTCATCATGTTCTCATGTTGTTGACCAAGAGCCTATCCGAGAGCCTTCCACTTCCATTCAAGCAACCCAAGAGGTATGTCAAGAGTTTAATCCTAAGCATGTGGAAACATTAAGCCCTAGTCCAACTCAAGATCAAAACACTTTCATGCAACGCATCCATAACCTATATCTTTTCCCTAATCAAGATACTAGTGCTGATGAAGAAGCTATCCATGAGCAACTTGATCCTATGCATGTGGCTTTTCTATGATCAAGATGATATCCATAATAATGAACCTCTCCAGGAGCCACTTGATCCTATACATGAGCAAGAGATTCAGTTTCCAACCATGCATAACCTATCTCTCTCCTATGATCAAGATATTATCGCTGATGACAAACCTATACAAGAGAACATTAATCCCATCATGCTAAATCCTATCTATGATCAAAATCCCATCTATGATGAAGAACCTATCTATGATCAAGCAGACCATGATGATCCTCTTAGCCCACTTTTCATATTCCATGGTCCTGAGCCTAGCACCCCATCTAGTCCTACCCAAGATCCAACAACTTCCACTTCCTTCGATGAGATACTTGCCTCCCAAGCAAGCATAGAAGATCAAACCAGTAATACTCCTCTGCCATCTGTTATGGACCAAGCGGCAAATTCTGCACCATATATCCTTGGTCTTACTACCTTCATGCATGAATGTTCTTTCTTAGAACACCAACAACCATTATCCACTATCTCTCCTTCTCCATCCAATAAAGAACTTGTGTCTAGTGTTCCACCTACACATAATCTTGCTGTCCACCGCATACTCCAGAAGATGAACTATCAAGGTAAAGGCTTAGGCCTTCATGAACAAGGTATTTTGGAACCTATCCATGTCAATGTTCCTCCACCTTCATATGGCCTTGGATACATACCCCAAGTTGCACAAACTCAAGATGTTGGTACTTCCTCCACTCCTCCTAAGTCTACCACTTTCCATCGTAAACACTATCATATCCCCAAAACATATGTCACCATTCCACCTCCATCATTCTACAATTGTCAAAAGCATGTAACCATACACCTTCCACCATCCAAACTCCCTTCTCTACTTCCAACTCCTAATATTCCACCATCCAAAATCCCTTTGCTACTTCCAACTCCTAATATCCCACCATCCAATCTCCCTCCGCTACTTCCAACTCCTCATATCCCACCATCCAATCTACCTCCACTACTTCCAACTCCTAATATCCCCCCATGCCATTTACCACCACTTCTTCCAACACCTTATAAATCCATCTATAAATCCTCTCAATATCCCAATCATTTCCGACAAATGCACATATTGTCTAAACAAGGAGCTTTCACCACCCTCACTTCTACCATCCCACAGGGATTCAATGACAAATATGTGGATGCCTCTACCTATAAAGTAAAAAATCCTAAGAGTCCTCATGACCTAGGACATAAAAGCCAAGAATCAAAGCATTATCCATATCAAAAGTTGCATACACCCATACAGCTCAATGCCAAACTGAAACAGGTGTGGATCCCCAAGCAACAAATGATTACTCCAAAAGCTGCACAAAATCTGCATACACCCAAACCCATACCTTCACATGTACTATCTAAAAGCAAAAAGGTTTGGGTACCCAAGCAAAAAGTCCTAAAGTTACATGAGGCATCCACCTCTCAAGAATCTCAACCATCCACTTTCTCCCATTCCATCCCAAAGTCTCAAATTCTTCCATCCCACATGACGAACAAAAATCAGGACAATACTCAGTCTATGTGGCACCCTACATACCTACGTCATTCATCCACAAGCAAAAGTCTCCGTTGCTTCCTACACTACTTTCCCATCACTAGCTTCAATGTTTACCATGGTATGTGCAACCGTTGGTCATGATCCCCTTCCTTCCACTATTATCCTACATATCTTCCTCATCCTATTCCTATGGTCCATGCTTTTACATAAGCCTTCCCTCCATATTCTGCATCATAATCCACTATCTACCTATGCCATATCACCTTCATACGATCCCCTACCAACATCTGTGAGACCACTTGACATTGTCCATTCGATAGTATCTATCTAGCGGGACTATCACCTTTCAAGGAACTCTATATGTGAGTCTTTCCATATCCACCTTCTCCTATCTAAATATTCAAAAACAAAAACAAAAAAAGACAAAAATGAAAAAAGTAAAGAGAAATCCCTTCGTCCAATGGTGAAAACTTGGCAAACAGGCACCTTGGATAAGTACCATGATGAAAACCTAGTAAACAGGCGTCATGTGTAAGTTGATCTTCTACGTCACCTACACTTGGGGGCACCTTATCTCATCGGCATACCACTCTTCTCCTACCAGTTTCCTTTCATACCATTTCCTATCCTATCCTCTATCCATGGCATACCTACCCTGTCTCATCCATCCATCCAAATTTCCTTTCCTCTATTCTTTGGTCTTGATACAGATTGGGGGCACAATGTTGACAAATGTTCTAGATGTCTCTTGACATACCTTATCCCTCCATACCAGGCAAATCATTCATTATCCTCTCATCCTCCTATTGTCATTAGCATTATCATGAACAATCCTACTTATTCTACCTACAATGGGGCATGTTACACTTCTGTGACATAGTCCTTGGAGATCACATCCTTGTTTCCTTCTGTCCACTATTGCCCATCCTCATAACCATCCGTATCTACTATCTTCCATCCATCTACATATCCGTGGTGGTTCCTTATCATCAGTATTGTTTGTTCCATATCTATTCCATGTCATGTCTCTTTTTGTTCCATATCAGATCTATATCAGGTCTTATTTGATCCATATCTGATCCATATCTATTCCATATCCGATCCATATCTGATCCATATCGGTTCCATATCAGTTCCATATCGTGTCTTATCTGATCCATTTCTTGGGTCCAGTAGGGTTCTTGTCGAACTACGTCGCCTCTGAGTTATCACATAGGCAAGGCCATTATCAATGTGCCCCCAAGGCTCCGCTTCCCTGTCCAGCTCATATCTTGTCGTTTATCCTCTAGTCCATCCATGGTCCAAGCCCCGAACTACGCTGCCTCTGCATTGTCACGTAGGCAAGGCCATTATCAATGCGCCCCCGAGGCTTCGCTTCCCCATCCGTCCCATTTCTTGTCGTCTTTCTTATTGTCTTTCTTCTATTCCATCCATGTCTTGTCGTCCATCCCACCAATAAGGATTGTGATACCTTCTGCTAGACAAACAAGAGTAACAAAGTCTGCTTCCAAACAAAAATCTTGATGAAAAACATCAACTTGTCCAAGGCAAAGCAGAGCACCATATTGAAACACTCAAGCTAAATCTCATATCAATTATGGCAAAAAGACACATCTAATGCAAGAATGTTTTGTGTTGGTTAGATTAAGAGCCTTGATTTATGCTATCATGCCTTTCTATGCGACTTGAGGATGCTAAAAGCTAGAGATGCTATGATGGGGGCATGATTATTTTCTTTGTCTGCTACTTGTGGATTAAACTTTAGTAATGTGACGACTTTTGTCTAACGACATGATCGGCAAAAGATCATCGAGGACTCCGAGGTCTAAACATAAAAAGGGGCAATCCTTGTCTGTTGAAAAATGCAAGAAGTACTCAGGTCATCTAGATTCAATTTTGGTTAGATGCTTGTATTAACTTGCTATATCAAAATCCATGTAAGTAATACTCAGGTCATCTCGGTTTAATTATACCTAGATGTTTGTATTTTCTTACAACATAATAAAGCCCAATGATGAAAGCGCTTCAAAATACTTGCTATATCAAGGTGACAAATATCCATATCCATATCCATACCGTATCCAACTTCAGTTCATATCCATTTCCATATCTATATCATATCCAATTGTGCCTCATATCCATATCCATATCCAATGCATACCGTCTCCAATTGCAAGTCAATCCTTAATCCATGCCAATCAAGTCAAGTCAATCTTGTCAAATGATCCAATCACAATCAGTGGTCTTGATCCTTGTCTGGTTGTAAACCAACTCAATCAATCAATCAATCAATTGTCTTAGACAGGATGTTGAATTGTTGAAACCAGACCAACACACGCATCTTACACGGCATGCTTCATTTCCTAAAACCAGACACCATCCTTCGTGTTGCTCTAGGGATATATCATTCCCCACCATGACAACACTATCGTATCAAATGTCTTAGACATGGATGTTATATTGTCGAAACCAGACCCGGATTCTTATACGACATATCTCATTCCTGAAACTAGACATCATCGATCCATATCATTGGTTTACCGCTTGACAGGGGCAATACCTTGTTCATTCTTGTATCATTTATGCATACTTGCTTACTTGCTTGTGTGTGTCATCTCTTTATCTTGCATCCCATATCATTCATCCCTTTCTTCTGCATTTAACCATTTCATTCCTTTCAACATATCTTATCGTGAGATTGTCCGTCTCACGCCTGCCGCCTTCTCCCCGTCCAATCTCCTGAGGGGGCATCCTATCATCATAACCTGTACCAGGGCCAAACTGGGGCATGTATCATTATCAGACTATTCTTATTCTTTGAAACAACGTGATAAAACACATTGCTTCAAAGAGGGGAAAAATGTAATAGCCTAAAATTGGCTCAGACTGAATTAAGTAAATATTCTGATATTTATCTTAATTCTTATTTTCTTCTATCAATTAAATAAATATTCAAATTTTATTTGATTGGTTCATTATCCTACAATTAAATAAAATCATTTTATTTAATTAAAATCCCTAAATTCTTCTAATGTCTCAAATCAGCAATCCACCTCACAAAATCCACCTCATCGATCCACCTCATCCCTTCCACCTCACCATGTTGCACATATAATTAAATATTCTTAATATTTAATTAGCCAATGTCCTCCATTATTCTCCACCAAATTGAATTCTAAATTCAATGTCCCCCATTATCCTCCACCAAGGATTCTTAATTCAATTGTCATAATCCATTATCCTCCACCATGGATTCTTAATCCAATTGTCATAACTCACTATCCTCCACCAAGGATTCTTAATTCAATTGTCATAACTCACTATCCTCCATTCTGAATTTTTAATTCATCCATTATGAATTAAAGATTCACAAATAATGAGGGCCATTGATCTCATCAGTTGATCCTCACCCTCCATTGCATTTTCAGAGGATCTATAAATAGAACCCTCTTCTAAGCCATTTGGGAGACTTCTTCTGGCATCCTTACTATGCCCAAATTCCTCTAGGGAATCTTCTTCTTCTTCTCTTCTTCTCTCCTTCATACCGTTGTAATGCAAGAAATCATATCACATAGCCATTTCTCCTTGTCATCTTGAGGCATTGAAGCAAGGAAGCAAGCTCCTGAGGGCCAACCTTCATCATTCAAGATCGAGAGAGAATAGGTGACCAATGGAAGCCGCAGGGTAACAAGGTTGTAAGTTTCATGCTTTCATTTGTTTGTTCTTGTTATTCGCACATTTCATTGTTGTTTGGGTTAATTCATCTTAATTGATTTATCTCATTTTCCCATTCACAGTTACAATGTCTGGTTGATGGCTAAAGATAAATACACAATACCAAAAGGTGGTCCTAAGACTGATGAAGAGATTAAGGATTATGAGACTAATCACAAAGCTAAAAATACTTTGTTAAATGCTTTGTCTAATACTGAAATGGTGAAAGTTGTGGATCTGGAAACTGCTCATGAGATCTAGGTCAAATTGAAAAACATTTATGAAGGTGATGTTTTTGTCAAGAAGGCCAAGTTGCAGAACTTGAAGACCACATACGAACCATGCGAATGGGTGAGGATTAGAACATAACAAGTTACATACAGAAGATTAATGAAGTTGTCAGCAGCATCAAGGGTCTTGGTGGAAAGTTAGAGGATGTGGATGTTGTAGATAAGATACTCAGAACTCTTCCAAAATCTTATAGTCACAAGGTATCTGCCATTGAAGAATTGTCTAATATAGGCAAGCTTACAAAAGATCAATTGCTTGGTAAACTAACTACTTTTGAGATGAATTAGTTTGGTACTGTAAGCACAAAAATCATGCATAGCCTCCACAAGAACCCCTATGATGATTCAAATCCTTGTCATGGACATGTAAGCGTGAGAATAATGTCCTTTAAGCAGTGAGCCTCTTGATGACGTGTCCTCTTTCTTGTCTTGTGTTGTTTCTTCCTTGTCAATTTCCCTCTCTCCCCATTTGTGATGCTTTTCAACACTTGTCGACTTGTATTTTCTGCACTTTCGACCTTGCTCCTAAGCCTTGTGAGTGTCTTGTAGGTGAGTTTTCACCTCTCCCCTATGTTTTTCATCTAGTGCACATCCTATAAGCCTTCTAAAGGTCTCCTTGTCCATCTCCTGCTTTCAGTTTTCAGTTTTGTCACACCAATCCAAATCTCCCCCTATTATTTTCAGATCTCCCTTGGGAGATCCTACTAACACAAGTGGAGATTTGGATTCTTCCACATGATTGACCTGTTTCTTGATGTAGAACCCCTCCATTTCTTCTCTTCTTGCATCTCCCAACCTATTTTTCTGCATCTGACCCTATCCAACCTGGATCTCCCCGGCAATCCTACTGGTGAAAGGGGCGACCGTGTCATTTTTCTAGCCACAGAAAAACTTGAGTTTCTCACTTGTTTTTTCTCCGTTTTCACCCATTTTTCTTTCATTTTGCATGGTTTTTGATCCCTAATATAGAGCTAACTATTTCATGCACCCACACATGCATAATTAGCTCCATTTGATCTTAAATTAACTCTCCAATCAATCTCATGCATTCCCTCACCTATATTTTCTTTTTAGTGATAAGCTATCTTTGCTTCATCACTCTCCAATCAGTTGAGTTCACTAGGTAATGAACCTTGTTAACTCCCCAATCATCTTTGTTAACTCATAAATCAAATGAGTTAACTCTTCAATCAATCCCTTCTTCTAAACCTATAAATACACCCCTCCCTCAAACACAAAGGGAGGCAAATTCATTGTGCACACAGCTCTTGCCAATTTTGCTCTCCAAATTAGCATTCAAATGCTCTTATAGAATGAAGGTGCCTTTTGCTTTATTTTTTCAATCAAGTAGTGTCACGCTGCTTCATTCTATGCCATTGTGCTCAATCCAAGCTCTCATTGAGCTCATACAAGCTTCATCAAAGCTTCTTTTTGCTTCTTTGTATTGTTTTGTTGTCAAGAGGATCACCCGCTACCACAAAAGGATTCGAGGTTGCCAATTACAAGGATTGATGAGGGTAGTGAAGTCAACAAATCTTCATTTCTTTTAGGTTCCTTCATTGTTTTTGTTCAATTAATAGTAATTAGAGAATCAAATTTGCTCTTGGGAACAGTAAAACATTGCTTTTTCCTTGATAATTAGATCTTGCATGTTAGATTAGTTGCTTTCATAACTTTAGATCTAGATTGTCAGAAAGAGCATATTTCCTTTTCTTAGATTAGATTGCATTGAAATCATCAAAAACACAAAAACATATGTTTAACTTTGCATTAGAAAAGTCATATAGAATTGCATACATATTTAATTTCCATAGATTAAAAGCACTTTCTATTTCTAAAATACTAAAAAATACCAAAAAATGTTTTGCATATCATTTAGTTTGCCTGCATATAGAAACCCTAGAATAGGAAAAATAGAAAACCATTGATTCCAACATGAGGTAACCATGGTTAAATGATCCAATAAAACCCTCGATCCCATCACGAGGTAAAAAGCAAGTCAAAACGCAAAGTCAAACCCTAGGTCAACTAAACCCTAGGTCAAAACCCCAATATCTAGTTAAGGTTAGCAGTCATACAACTACCTCTATCCTAATTCACAAATGTGCTTAGGAGTGAGAGGAGAGTGGGTGAGGGCTATCCGTGATGAGATCCAAGAGATCCATCCAAGACCACAACAAGAAACATTTGTTCTACCACAAGGAGACCCATTTGTCCTCTTGGTGTTAGAAGAAACTAGACAATGCCAAATACAACAAGAACTTGTTTAACGCATACAAAGACAAGAGGACATCAACGAGAACAATCGCTTACCCACACAAAGGTGGAATCTTAGAAATCCAAATAGAAGAAGATAAACTAGTGACCCTTCGGGTCATAGGGTTATCTCAACTACAACAACAATCAAATGAAACATACAACTAAGCACACAACAATAAAGGCCGCAGTACTTGCCAACCTCTCTCCACAAAGTCCATCTCTCCAACGAGCTAGACCCTCACCGTGTCTCACCTCCTCTCAATTGGCTACTTGCACGCGAGTGAGAGTGACGTGGTTGATCACCCTGTGGCAAGGAGAGAAACGGTTTGTGTGCATGCTGAAATGTGACCCGACAGCCCCAAGCAACTGGAGTCATGATTTTGAGCGTACATATTTTGGTGAATCGGATGTGAAATATAGAATCTTTTGGTTTTGTAGTTTGCATTCCCACTTCAAACATCTCAAAATAGTCAACAGAAAAACATTAAAACATTTTCACACCATTCTTCATAGTTGCTTTCACCGCTTCAACTTCTATCACTTACGCCATCATTCATTCCATTTATTCTGTGGTGTCTATGGCACCCCTGAATATGATGGAACCTAACTTAAACCAAGGGAACATTCCCTCAAGAGAACCAGAAACTCCCTCATTTGATAGGTATGTGCCGCTGCATCCTGATGTGTCAATCATCAATTGTTATGCTTACGAGGATTCTTATTATGAACATGATCAAAGAGAATCCAGGCATTCTCTATCTTTCAACAACCTAGCTTGGGAAAACAACCCGGCCATACCAAATGCACCACACAAAGCTAGAAGGATAAGGTCAGAAATACATCGACCCAAACAACCTTATTTAAGCACATCTAATACTCATCTCGATGAGGAGGCTAAACGGTTAGAAAAACATTTGGAAGAAATCAAAGATGCTAAAGAGGAATTGAGGATTGCTTTACAAGAAGAACAAAAAGAAAATACCGCACACAAGGAAGCACATTACCATGAAAATATTCAAAGAGAACATCCTAGAAATGAAGAACCACCTATGGTTTCTACTCCTGCAGACTTGATCGCAACGTTAATACAAAGAATTAGAATCTTGGAAGAAGAATAGGCTGCTCCATAAAGAAGACAATAGTCCCATGAATAGGACTAGGGGGCATCTCAAAACCCCCATACCTCAATTACTATTCACGGAATGCTAGCATAGACACTTGTCTGAATGGGAATCCTCCTATTCAGAACAATTCATCGAATCCGACAATGGAGTATCAAAACCCACCTACGGGGTTATTACTTTCAACCCCACAATCTCAAAGTGCCTTTCTAGGAACGTATCTTGAATATTTGAAAGAACCTTTGGACCAAAACATAAGGAATATGCAACTACCGTGACCATTACCAGATCTCCTGAAGTTCAAAGGAGAAGGAGATCCGAACTCACACATTAAAGCCTACACCGCGGCCATAAGAGAGCTCCTTCCATGGGATGGGGTTGTAGAAAGAATCTTTGCAAAAACTCTTGAAAGCATCAGTCTGGATTGGTATTATCATCTCCTAGAAGCTTCAATCCATTCATTTAGACAATTAATTAGAGAGTTTGTCATGGCATTCGACATGAACAAACTTGTTAAAATAGGGATTAGAGAATTCCTCACAATGAAACAAGAACCAAATGAATATGTAGCCCACTTTGTCACTCGATGGAGGTAAGTCCTCTATTCTTCCACTAGTGCTCCAAACATGGATCATTGAGAACTATGTGATTTTTTCTTGCATGCCCTTAACAAAGACATGAGAGAAGATGTCCAAAAATTGCCATACAAGTCCTATGAAGAGGCATTGGAAAGTACCTTGAGAATTGACGAAGCCGCTATTGACAGTGGTGGAAAGGTCTATTGTTTGAATGGGAAATTGACAAAGGAAGACACAGGAAACAGTACCTCTGTTGTTAAAATTCTCAAAAACTATAGGAGCATAAATACAAACAGGGTGATGGATCAACCCTAATCAAGAAGATAAAGGATGATTACAATGGGAGAGATTACTATCCTCCTAATGTAAATACTATAGACCAACCTAGAAATAATGGGTACTACCCTCAAGACAATTACCAAAGTTGGAACTGCAACAGAAATGGGAACGGAAATGATGGAAGATATGAGAGACCCCAATATGAGTTCAACCAATTTTGTTCTTTTCATAGAACAAGGGGACATATCATAGAATCTTGTAGGGAATACAATAGATTCATTGCAAGACTTCTAGAACACCAACAATGTTTGCTCATATAAATATTCTTAAACCCATAGGAGGTCACACCAGATAACAAAGATACAAGACAAAATCAAGCTCCAATAGTGCCACAAAATGCAAACATGAGAATTTATTAGGATCTGTTCCCCGCACATAAAGAAACAGACACAACGAACCAAAACAAGATGACTCGGGCTAGTAGCCCTGAAATCCTAGCACAATTAGGACAAAAAGGAGAAGCTAAGATGATGGGATTAGTCACGATTATGCACAACGAAGAGGAAGAGGAAGGTCATGAGGATGAAAACAAGCAAATAGAACCATATGAGGGTACCATCTCAATAGTAGAACCAATACCAGCTCCCATTGGACCTTATGAGCTCATAGAGGACTTAAAGAAAACATATGTGCACATTTCTTTCATTGATTTACTCAGGAACTCCCCTTCACATCGCTCCGCATTACTACAAGCAATAGGTCTAAAGTACCTCGACCAAATTACCCCAGCACCTAGTGAACAAATCAATCATGTGGACCATGATCTCCGTCCACCAAACTCAAAACTCAAAGATCCAGGGTTTTTCTTCGACTTACAACAGATGCCTTCTAAGGCAGAGTTAACAAAAAAGGGAAACCTGCGCTATATCTTCAAGTATGGATCTATGATACGTGCATTAAATGAGCATTAATCAATGATGGGGCCATAGTGAATGTAGTTCCTTTCTCCCTTCTAGAGAGGATGGGATATGGACACACCAACATCACTACCTCAAGAGATACTCTAAGCAGATATGATAATCTAAAGGTGGTAACCATAGGAAAAATTACCCTTCTAGTAACTCTAGGACCCAAAACCATTCCAACCACTTTCTATGTCATAGACAAGGACATGACGTATAACTTGATTCTTGGAAGGCCATGGATACATAGAATGAAAGTTGTGTCATCCACGTTGTTTCAAGAAGCTTGATTTTTACACTTAGGAAAAGTATATGTCATAAAGGGAGATCCAGAACCTTTCAGTATGTTAAAATCAAACACACCAAACAAGCGTATAAGTATCCCTATAGACTATGAGCTCCCTACCAATAAATTAACCATTCCTAATCCTACACTCTAGTCCATATGCATCAAATGAATGGAGGTCTCAGAAAAGACAATAAACACTGCAGAGATCAAAACTTTAGGGAATGAGCCACTTCCTAAGCAAAAGGAAATAGTTCCCAAAGAGAAGACTAGGGAAATCATTGAGTTGATAGAGAAAAATGGACCACTCTAATTTCCCCTAGAGATACTCATGATTGACATCTAGGGGGTGTACAAACTCTTTCCTTGCATAGCGGAGAAGCCTCTTAGAACTGAAGGACTAGTCTTTCAAACCACTACATTAGATCTAAGAAATGTAGACCCACATGCTTTCTCAGATGAAGAGGAAGACATGACGGAAGGTTACACACCATTATCACCACTCAGTGAATCACGTGTCCCCAAGACACCAGAAGAAATAGTCATATGATCCTCTCACCCTAACAGAGGATTCACATCAACCAGTAATACCCATGGAAGAGGCGTACTCCATCTATAATGAATCAACTAATGTTATAGGAATGCTGCCTAGGATGTTCATGGTATCACAACCACAAGAAAAACCAACCACCTTTGCCTCCATCCAATCAAATGAACTCGGTGAATGGGAAGCACCCCAGGTACAAATAGAAATGGTTGAGAGACTTCTTGGAGAAGACAAGGAAAGTGAAGGTATCTTTCACAAGGAATGGAAGATGAGAGTGACAGTTGGTGTTGATGACCTTGTCATTTTCAAACTCCCAAGAAGTTATATCGGATATGCCATGGACTTGAGACCAAAACCAAATGGGAGGACAAGTATAATCTCTGTCCCTCTTGATGAACAAAGGGAGCCACAAACTCCTCTAGAATTGTTCCAATTCTTGCAAAGAATCCAAGAGAGACTTAATGTGAAAGTTTACATGCAAGAACAATTTGACCTATTAGTAGAACTATTGAATTGTGATGGAGTTCTGTATTGGACTCCTTCCCATCAACATGCCTTTCGAGACTTACTTCATCTCATGATGCCAAGAGAAGCCACCAAGTTGGTAGCAATAGATTCAAATGGAAAACCTTACAGAATAGGAGAACTTGTCCTAAGAAGAGGTAGCACGAAAAATAAGAAGAGAAGAGGAAAGAGAGCTTTTTCGAAAGACTAGAAAGGTCCTTACATAATTAAAGAAGATGTCAGAAATGGTGCCTATCTCTTGTGCACAATGGAGGGAGAGGAATTTGGCGAAACAGTCAATGCCTTTCACCTCAAGAAATATTATGTCTGAAAAACCAAAAAAATCACAAAACATAAAAATACAAAAAAATTATAAAATCATCAAAATATCAAAAACAATTTATTTCTTACATTTTGGTATCATTCTGTTCATCTTGCATTACATTTAGTGACTTTCTCTTGTACTATTTTCCTTTTAGTAAGGAGTCTAATGTTGTCTAGATATACGTCATCCTTTCAGGACCTAGAGATTCCTCATTTTTCACAAATCGCCATTATCCCCCCTACACTCCTAGTGATTCTAATCAAAACCTAGCTCTTAGCTTTACACTGATCCCAGTCTTAATGAGTCAAGATGTTAGGTCTAAACAAGGTCAATATTCAAACCTATAGTGTTCAAAGGAAGCTTGCAAGTAGACCTTCCCAATTCTTCCCTACTAGTAGAGAAATCCAACCAAATTACAAAAACTTTAGGTGGCGTTTAGCCCCTTGTCTTTCTTGGCCAAAAATGTCAGGAAGATCAAAACTCTAAAGGATGCAATCTAAGATACGAGTGAATTAAAAAAAAGTGATCAAAATAAGAGTGTCAAAAGTGAGGATTGAGAGACTAGAGCATTGCATAGAAAAAGTTTAGAAAGTATTCATTTCCTGAAAAAGTCAAAATCCAAAAAAATGAGAAAAATCAAGGGAGGAAAATACAAAAAAAAGGTGAAAAAGAAAAAAAAGAGTTAAAGAGAGAAGATTGTTGAATGTTCATACTCTTGGGTGGAGATCGGTCTAAGCTCGAAGCCTCGAGGGTGACATTCTAACAGAGAAAGAGAGGTATAAAGCACACACACTCACTAGCTAAGAAAAGACAAAGAGTCTAGTAGTCTCTAGGATCATCTTCTATCTAGGGACCCTTGTTCTTTCTCTTGTATCCTTTACCCCAGGTCTATCTTGCTTTCCATCTATGATCTAAGTCTAGTGAACACCTATAAAATTTGCTACTTGACCAAGTTGAAAGCTTGTAAATTTTTCTTATCTAGATAAGGATCAGTGTTTAGCATTTAGCGAAGTCTAGAAGTTAGAAACACTCCATATTCATTTCCACTCCCCACTTGAGTTTTCCTGGATCCCATCTCATAGCCTTGGATAGATCTCTTATATTAGGACAAATTGCAATCCCCTGAATTGAAAATCATATCTAAAGAGCAATCAAATTGTTTGTTCCACATTGCATTCATATCAAAAATTGGAAAGTCAAATGTCGTATCTCATTGCATTCTATAGAAGCAAATGTTTCATTTCAGCATTTCTTGTGTTCTTGCATTATCATATCGTGAACTGCATTTCATGTATATACCAAAAAAATTACAAAAACATGTCATTGTTATCATACTTGCATCGTTAAAAGAGTTGAAAAAGTCAAACATAATCAAAAGGTTCCCAAAAACCTCCAAGCATGCACAAGAGATGAGCACTAACTCGATAAGAAAAAACCATACGAGGATAAACTCTTATGAAGATACATCTGAAGTTTGCACGTATACCAAGAAAATCAAAGTGCTAAGACAAAATGCTCTTGAGAAAAGTAGAGGCTCCCCATGCAAGGGGGCACGAGCTCAAGAAAGGAAGTCAAGGGTGGTTTCCTCCAATGGAACCCTCAAGACTTTGATTCCTCTATCTACGAGTACCACTCGTTGCTCCATGAGACCTATGAGAGTGAGGTGCTCTATTGTGAGCATGTGACTGTGAAGGCCCCACCATGCTAGCATCACGATCTCCAAAATTAAAGCAGGCCATCTCTCGGAGTACCTAGTTCTCATCTTTAAGCATGTTGACCTAGGTCTTCAACTTTGTAGTAATCTGGCACCCATGGTAGACAAGAGAAAAAATGTCAGTGTGTCATCCTGTAGCAGGGGGCACACCGGGATCATCCAAAAGATGATCATGAGTCATCCTAGTGAAGGGAGGAGTTAATCCAACATTGACCTCAAAAACAAAGTCCCTCCACTCTCTAACATTGCTTAAAATAGCAAATCAAAACAAGACCAAGTTAGTTCCACATGAAAAGAGAAAGGACAAATATGCATAAAAAGTGAATAGGTGAAAAATTATGTGGATCACCAGGCTACCAATTAGGGTCAAACTGACGCATCACCTCATTTGAATGAGGAGGTCAAGGAACCACAGGAGGACCCTCAAGGATGTTAGGAACATCATCTGAATCATCAATGTCATCAAAATCCTCATCCTCAGGAGGGGCCTCATCTGATGAATCATTACCATCTGGAATGTAGTCCTCGTCAATGGACTTTGAGTCAACAGTCACAATCAGAGATTGGGAAGGAGTCCCTCTCCCTCCCCTCTATCCTCCTCTAGAGACCCTAGTAATGAAGATGCCTAGAGTCAAAGGAGTCCAAATGACATTTCTCTGTCCAATCTCACCCATCTCCTGAATAGTCCTATAACAAGTAGACACTGGGGGCAAGTCCTCAGGGACATCCTTGCTAAACTGTTGTAAGACACAATCAACTCAATGAGCCTCAACCAGACCATTACGATCTATGATCTCAGATACCTCGCAATAGTACTCTTTGATCTCACCATCTTCAGCCCAAGCTCCCTCCATATTGTGATAAGGATCAAAAATCATGTCCTCGTCCATGAGAGTAGCAACAGTGGGTAAAGTAGCATCGAAGTGACCAACATGCATCCACCTCGCCGCTCTTGGTAACTACCTATCTGGAACCAGAATGAGCTTTTGGTAGGGCCTCATGTGCTCAAATATACATGCCATAATCAAAGAAGAGTGGATAAAAGCTAGATGCCCTAGCTATGAAATCTAATAGAAATCTCTGTAAACCATGGCCAAAATGTCAGGACCCCAAGCGTAAACTGTGGCCTCCTCAATCTCACGAATGATGGGTGCCTAGCACCATCTTAGATGAGCCAATGCCTTGTCTCCTGATAGCCTCGATGCAATCAATCCAATCAGGAACCTCCTCAAGATTGGGATGCGGAGTCGTGGCACATATGTAAGCTGAACTCCTGTATGATCCCCAGGGTGATTGATTCCCATAAATGTAGCCTAGGAAGCCTTGTCCTCATAGGACACTGTTGGCAAGAGACACTGCTAGGCATGTTAGTTGTTGTCATTGATGGCAAAAAAATCTATCTTAAACATCCGCATTGTATCAGTGGATCATATTGGAAGTCAAACTACAGATTTGTCTAAGTCTGGATAGACAAGAATAGAGCATATGACAGTGTTCAACATTTTGGTCCGCATTTCTCCACAGGTAATCATATTGAGCTATGGATCTAAGAGAATGTTAGGGGATGTTAGGGCTACTTAAATCCAAATTTTTAGCCTCTGGTGATGAAGGGATTGAAAGTTACAAGCATATGAGTATCGGTTTTTGGTTAGACAGTTCAGTCCGGTGAAGAACAGGCCGACCTAGTGTTTGATCCTTGTGCGGATTAAGAGAAGTGGTTGGTTGAGCAATTTATGAGATCCAATGGTATTGGCTGACATGTGTGGTGACTTGAATAAATTAGTTTTGGTCGACGTTGATGTTTGTGCATGGATTTAGGCGACAGAATAGTTATCTTGAAAAAGTCTAAGATTTCTTAAGGCCGACTGCAGTTGATGCAATTTCATGTTACGGATATATATATTTGATGGATGTGAGCATTTTGTGATATGGTTGTGAGAAGATGATGTGAGAGGTGTGAAGTGTGGCAATATCAAGTACGAAGTAGAGATCTGAGCTTTGGATTATGGCAGAACAGTCAAACAGGATAGTGAGAGATGAAGTGTGTGAAGTCGGTATATTGAGCTTAACTGGAACTGTAATCTTGCATTGTTAGATGCTATTCTTGATTTCAAATACTTCATTGAATTCTTATAACTAATCTTGTAGGCAATGAGCCTCCTTTGAGCAGTGACCTCTAGGCAGTGTGTCCAAAGGCATGTGCCTTCCCATTTTGTAATACTTTTAATAGAGTATAAAATCTTGTGGGTTAACCCCCACCGTGGTTTTTCCCTTAACCAGGTTTCCACGTAAAAATCCTGGTGTTATGTGTGTTGATTATTTTCTGCTCATGTGTTGTTGATTCATGCTTCCATGATTATATCTTTAATCTGTTAATAAGTTGTAAAGAAGATTATTAAATGCAAAAAAAGATAAAGTTCTGAGACAACTGATTTAGCCTCCCCCTCAGTTGTCTACCTTAATTTCAACAGACTCACTAACTAGAAGAGCCAAAGTTTGTCCTCTCATAGGAACCCCAAGTATATGATACACATCATATAGAGTGATAGTCCACTCTCCATAAATCTATGGGAACCTAAATGTGTTCCTGTCTGCATCCCAGTAGGTCAAAATGTCACAGCAAATGCGAGATACAAAATGAATCACATGTACATGACAAACTCTAGCTAGGCCTGCCCTCTTCAAAATAGCACGATCCTCAGTAATCAATGAAGAAAACATCCATGAGAGCCATCCCTTCTCTAAGTAGATATTCCATCAGATACGCATGTCCTACAAAATCAGAAGAGAACTTTAGATTAGATCTCGTAAACTCGTAAAAATCTCTAAAAATCATAAAACTGTAGAAAACCTTACACAAAAAAGTATATAAACCTTCAAATTTGCAATAAATAGGTAAATATAGTTGTGATAGGTAAAAATTAGGTTAATAGGATCAATCATTGAAAATGAAAACCTAACCCTACCATCATCAAAGAATCTAATCCAAATGAAATCAAAAGCATGCAATTCAAGAGCAATATCACCTAGATTATATAATTCCTTGTATGTGATGTGGATTGCTTCTTCAACAATGGACAATTATGAAGATCAAAATTGCCATGATGGATGTATGATAATGATAATAAGATAGATGGATACTAAATGCTCCATATGCTCAAGATGATAATGTAGATGCTATGAGAATGCTGGATTCTATATAGTATGGAATGAGAGGGTGTTTATATAGAACTCAACCAAAATCAATCAATGGTGGAGATTTGGTGGCTATATGAATGGCTAGGATGAATTAATAGTCATAGGTGAATGTGTAGATGACAAGTGGAAGGAAGATAGGGCTCATGTGTGACGGTGTACATAAAAAGTACTACATGTAAAAGATATTAAATAAAAGATGTAGTACCACATATGTTTTTAAATGAAAGAGGCACATATGTTGGCTCATTGAGATAAATGATAAGAGAAATTAATTAAATAAAAAAAAATTATTTAATTAATTGAAAAGTGGGTTTATGAAAGGAATTTTAATTAAATAAATAAAATTTATTTAATTAAAATAGATAGAAATAGAGATAATTAAATAATTAGAAATTATTTAATTATAGCTTAGAAGAAACTAGAAGAAATAGATAATGAATTAATTAAATAAATATAAATTTATTTAATTAATAGAAGAAATAGGTGTTTGCTCAAGTGTGTTAGATAAATGCAGATGATAAGTAATACTAGGTCAATTTTGGGTGTCTACATTTTGCCCCTCTTTGATACAATGTTTGTTAGAGCGTTGTGTCAAAGAAGATATGATAATCGCTTGATAAACAAGGTTATGCCCCAATGTAATTGGCAAGTGATGCCCCCTCGAGAGGTAAACTAGGCAAACTAGGAAGGGTTGGGTTGGCTCACGATAAGATGAAAGGCTAAAAATAAGGTTGATTTTGCAGGATGAGGACGAAGGAAAAGAAAGATGGAGGGAAAGATTGATCTTGGTTGAGGACTATATAGGAAATGTGATGTAATGGATAGATGGTAGGGCAGCTTTTAAAGTAATTGCTCAAAAATAAAAGAAATGCAATCCTTATGTTTGATATAGCATATGGATGTTATGCACCAGGGTATAGAAGACTAAGGTGTCGAGATATCCAATGCAAAACCAACATACTACAATCTTGTCTAAACGCATGAGGTCAAGATGTTGATCCAGCATACACAAGATATGAATAGAAGCTAGTGTTCTAAGATGGACTTTGATGCTACAAGCAATGGTTTGAGCTTATCTCCACTACACATAGTGACACCTTGCTTGTTATATGTATGGAGCTAGTCTTGACATAAAATAGTCTCAATGACAAGGTGTCATTGTACCTCATCATTTAATCTATTTTTAGATGTCAAAAATCTAGGGGTTGTGTCCTTGGTTATCTACAACTAGGGATTCTACAGTTACCAATTTTCCTAGCTAATCTTAACAGCTTCTACTAATTTGAAAAGATTAATCTGTCTACTTACTGAAGGACCTTAAGGAATGCTGAAACAGAATTAAACAGAAAATTTACTCAAAGCAATTCTTAAAAATAGTAACATGAATCTATCTATCAAAATCAGTAAATACTTTTCATATCAAAAAGCTAAAGTATTAAAATAGTGGTACTAGCCTCCTGCCTTGGTGGTGAGAGTGGGCCCTTGCTCCACACCCTTAGGGCTGAAGGCTATAGTAGAAAATCAGCACAAGAGAAGATCACAAATAAATCCAGTCCAATTCATTCACTTTGCATTCATGAAGAATATTGCTATTACAGAGCTGAGATTACCGAGAATCAAAATAATTCAATCATTGTATATTTCTTCTGTTGTTTCTATCAGTATATATGAAAATGAGTGATGACATATCACTGATCTTATCTACCAGTTCTTCTATGAGATGACATCCATCTCTTTATTACACTAGTTGTCTAACTATAGAAAATAATCATGCAATAAAAGTAGACTTGAGTGGAACAGAAGTCCACTCAGAAGTCTAAGTTTGAGTCTTCATACATTTGGGCAGCGAGGCCCTGAAAATAAGGATATTGAATCAGTTCCATCCGTAACTCATGTAAAACTTTATAAAGATAAAAACTCCAGCAGTTTAACTAAAGATTACCCTTCACCACTCAGGTGATGATTTGAGTGAAATGAGGGGTATTAAGATCACCGCTGAGAGTGCCTGATCGACAACTTATGTTGGAAATATGCCCTACTTTCAGGAGGCACTGGAGATATTTGTCCCTGTCTGCAGCTCCAGAGATATGTCTGTAGCTCCGGAATATGTTTGTAGCTTCAGAGATATCTGTAGCTTTCTTTGTTCAGCTCCAGAGATGCTCCAGACTCCCACAGAGCTCTGGAGAGGCTTTCCTCATTTCTTTAAAACTTTAGGTGTCATGGTACTTTGGTATTGTCTCCGGAGATCATTGAAGACTATCTTCGGAGATGCACAAAATTGATGTTCCTGACATCTACACCTGTTGATTCAAAAAGAGAGAAGTTTTTGCATCTTTCCATCAATTCCATGCACATTAGTCACTTAATCAAAAATCATAATCTTAAGTAATCTATCTCAATTAATCATTAAATAGAACAATCTTGTTAGCTTATCTGGGTGTAGACATTAGGAAAGATGGACTCAGGAAGGAGAAAAAAAGAGGTAAAAAGATGTATTTCATGGGTGCAACTTGGCACTCATCATCCCCCCATACCTAAAGTTTGGCAGGTCCTCCTGCTTCTCACATTCTAGATTTATTCTGGAGAAGCAGCTTATTAGTCAAGCTATAATCCTGTGCATAGGTGGTCCAAGTTGTTCGGTTGATATTACCATTGCCTCTGTATTCATCAACTTGCTTCATCCAATCCTGCAATTTCTCATCTTCCATCTGTTCTGCCCAGACAGAGAGTGGTTCAATTATTAGAGGGCCTGAACTGTCAACCTATCCATTCCTGCTTATGGTTATCCATCAGTTTGGATATCAACTTTGCTTTTCTCATGAATAATCTTAAGTTTGCAGGGGTGACCACCTCTCTCATTTTCTGCTCCGGGGTCAAAATATTTCATCTCTTCTTTGCTATAGCAAGTACTGGATTTGTTGAATTGATCATAAAAAGACCAAAATTGATGGAGTATTCTTGCAAACTTTTCAGGTATAATGGCAAAATTCTATTCTTATTATCAGGATGATAGATAAGGGACCTGAATTGAATCATAAAAGCATTGGGATTGGGACATTCTTTTCTGATGAAGAGATCTGTTTTTAAATCTTTCTGAAGATGATCTTCCATCCTTTCATTCTAGATCTGGTGATTCCTCATTAGGGACATAAATGCCTTAAGCTGGCATTCCCCCACAAAATGATTAAGAATGAAAGTTATATCATTAACACAGAGCCCATGTAGGTATAATTCACATAGGAAGTTCTTGTATAAGTTGTCATGAATCCTTCTGTTGTCTCAGTATCCTCAACTAGGTCAGATAGGATTAAATAGAATTTCCTCTACAGGACTCTTTCTTGTAAGAACATAGAATAGCTAGCACTTGGAGGTCTACAGGATAGAATTTTGGAAGAAAGGGAGGCCATTTCAATGATTTTGCCTTCCAGAGTTGCTATTCTCTTTGTTTTGGCAGTGACTGCCCTTTGTAACTGCATCATAGGCTTGGAAGCCTCATATTCCCTACACTTCTTCTCCCAATGGAATAGGGCTTTGGGAATGTCAATGGGGATTGGACCCACATAGGCATCTATTTGTATTTCCTGCTCATTGGTTGCCCTTGGGCCAACCAACTCTTGAATATATTCCTCTTGGTCATCTAGTCTATTGTTGGCCCAAGTAACTATCTATCTTGGCTTTGTATTTTCTCAATCAATGCTGCTATTATTGTGAGGCTATTATCTCTAGCCATGGTGAGCTCAGAAACACTCTGTGTTGCTTCTTTCTCTTTCTCTTCCAATAGTTTGACTGCCTCAATTTTTTGGGCCTCCAATTTTGCTTCTTGCTCAATTCTCTGGGATTTTAATTCTACCTCTTTCTCAGTTCTCTGGGCCTCTAATTCTACTTCTTTCTCTTGGATGATCTTGTCTTTGCTTTGGAGTTCTGTTTGTAGATTTTCAATGATTTGTTTTTGCTCCATTTCTATCTCTACTCTGACCTTCTTGAGGTCAGTAAAAATTAGATTCTTCCCCTAGAGTAATCTCTTCAAATTTTTAATTTCTTCCATCAATTGTTATTCTTTTGAAATTTCAACATCCTCTTGATCAGAGGGATGAGAGAAGGTTTCTGCTTCTGCTTCTGTTGCTGTTTGCTGATCATCAGGGTTTTCCATGGCCATTTGCCCTGTTTCTTCTTCTTCTTTAGGCTGCATGTCCTAAGGATCCTCTTGGGGTTCCTCTATTTCTACTAGCACTGATGAAGGCCCAGCCTTATCCTCACATGTTCTCAAACCCAAGAGTACCTCAGCAAGGAGAGCATTATCTTTTTCAGCCTGTGAGAGTTGTCTTTGCCTTTTGCTTCTCCAGACCAAGGGTGGGGCAGGTGCCTCTGGAGTAGGTCTCTCATCCTCAAAATATGAGGAAATTGTAAGAGTTTGTTTGTGTTCTGTCTTCGGAGCACATGATAGTTTTGAAATTGGACTTGACTCCAGATGAACAGATGGTGCTGGGGAAATTTCTCTTTGTTTCCTCTTCCTAACCAAAGGGATCTCATCTGAATCATGAGATAGTTCTTCAGCCCACTAGGTTCCCTCTATTCTCTGTCCTGACCTTCCCTCTGTTAATTCCTTAGGGCAAGATTCCTTAGTTAGAGTCATCCTTCTCCTAACTGATCGAGTCATATATAGGGTTTGTTCAAGAGCAGGTTCTGTAATTTCTTTGCCTTTCTTCTTTTTGTCAAGAACAGGGGCTATAGATTAAGTTGCCTCCTGTGAGGATTTCTTTCCCCTGTAAATAGCTACAGAGGAGGCTGAAGGCTTAGTTTCCTCTTCTTGGTGAGTAGGAGAACTCTCACCTCTTGGCTGTGCCATCTCTAGTTCTTTGACCTAGGGACTCTGCTCAAGAAAGTTTTGCCATAATTCTTCCCCATTGGCCTGAGACAGGAAGTGGTGTTTAACTACTAGAAAGATGAGGCCATGATGTTTCATGGGACCCTTATTTTGCTGATATCTATCTGCAATTGCCCTGATGGCAGAATATAGGAAATTGGGAATGTTTATGCTAAACGCAGGGTGTGCATTCCCATGTCTTAGATAAATCAATATTTTCATGATTGGTCCTAAAACTAGAGAGAATTGACCATCACAAGTAAAATATTTCATTAGCCAGGTGGTAACAGATTGCCAAGGGTTTGGAAGGGTAGACCTAAGAACTCCTTTGACTTCATTTTTATTTGAATGCAATTGAATTGCAGGTTCACCTCGAATAGAGAAATTCTTAATTAAATCAGTGTATAAGGTTTTCAAGTGATAAAACCTCTCACCTTGTTCGGGAAGTCCAGAAATGTGGCTGATAGTGGTTGAGGAGAAATTGATTTGGACTCCTCTGACAGCTGTCTGATTGTCCCTTAAATTTCTAAGGAATTCATCCACAATGTCTTCTTGAAACCCTTCAAATTTTTCTAGGAAATCGAACCATCTTGCAGCTCTTAGAATGTTTGCTGTAGCTTCATCCTGTAGAAGACCCACAACACTTTCTGGCTCAGACTTCTTCTTGACCCCCATTGTTGAATTCCTCACCTCCTCAATCTACAATTTATCCTTTCCTCTTATCTTTGTAGGCTCCAGAGGACTGTTCAAGTTGCTCTGTTCTTCAGGGTACTTCAGAGGTTCGAATGAGGAATGTTATGTTTCTCAACTTAGGCTTATGCAGATTAGTTGGAGTACCTAGGTAGTCATAAATGCGATAGAATGACAGGACACTCCGCAGGCAAGGTGGCAGTACAGCACAGATGGCAGCATGTATGAATTTAGGAAAGAAAATGATGGTAGGAGGACGTGTCATAGTGGCGGTACCCAAAAATAGAAAGACAAGACAGTTGCTATTAATGATTAATTAAAGATAGAATTACCTGGATCAGTTTTAATGATGAGGGCGATGTACACGACAAAGATGCTGCGTCATTGCTAGAGACTGCACGCGTCATGGCACATGGGTAGCTTTTGGTGGCTGGAGATGACTTCCACTACTTCGTTGGTACATGACCTACAATCATTTCGTTGAGTGGTTCAAGAATCCACGTTCCTTGGGTGATGTTAGTGTCATCTTTGTGAATACTTCTACAAATGATATGCATGCTAATTAAATTTATTTTTGTGATAAAGTAGAGGATGAGTCATGATGACCTCATCATGTGATGTGTCTACTTTACCGCTTGGAGAGGTGGGTCCCCTCCCTTATTGATGCAAAGGCATCCACACTAAAACCTTGACATACAGCATGTATGTCTACAACCCATCATCATCATCATATTTTCTGTTAACATTGTCAGCATCATCATATTTTCTCTTGCCGACCAATATCCTCCTGCAGACAAACCTTCGACCTTTCACCTGTCAGCAGCATCATCATATCCGGCTATCGGTAGCTTCATCATATTCGGCAAGCGCAATCATCCTCCTGACGATCACTGTTCATCTTACCGCCAACTTCTATCTGCAGCATCATGATGTTCAACATCATGTTCATCAGCAAGATATAAAATATCCGGTTCCCTCCATATATCCTGATGACGACAACTTCATGTACCTTTCCTTCGATGCTTACGTCACCCCGATATCCTGATGACGATTATCCTGATGACGATGACGTCACATGTAGCTCCTTCAATATCCTGCTGTCGGCCAAACTTAACATTATCGGCCCGCGATGGTTTTATCAACCCGATCTTCTACCTTATGCCGATACGCTCCTCCTCGGCAACACCTGATGATGATCACCCCAATGCACATTCACCTTATGCAAACTATTGCATCATGTTCACCTCCATCTACTTGGATGATGCCCGAAGTAACTGCAGGATATACACAGAAATATCCTGATGATGCTGTTGTGATGGATTTTCCCAACCTTAGCAAATTTCGATCCGCCGAACCTCCTGAGGTGACCCGATCTACTTTCAGGGCGATCTTCCAGACTCGAACTATCAGCACGACCTAGCACATACCCATGCTAGGGTTCTCAACACCTCTTGACGGCGATCCTGCAAACATGCACATGAACAAACAGAAAAAGCAAACTAAACCCTAAGCTATTATACATGGCCATTCCACCGATTCGACGAATCAACCGGTGGAATGGATCAGCGAATCCATGTAACCACCAAAACAGCAAATTGATTACACAATGGAATTCAAAACAGAGAATGGACACAAACAGGATCTCTTTATTGATTTCAAAAGATGCAAGTACAATATTCTATCTCTCTCTCTGTCTCACTCTGTGCAACCTAGCTCCTTAATATATCTAAAACCAACCGATCCTAATGCATAAATAGGAATTCTCGCGAGTACTACCAACTCGACTCCAAGCGGCTGGGAGCTTCCAAGCGGCTAGGAAATCTCTCCAGGCGGCTGGGAGATCCAACCGGACATACAGTATAACAGCTGTCCAAACAAACTATCTAAAAATAGTAAAGTATGGTCAACATGACCTTATTACACACATTGGTCTTATAAGACCTTCTTGGAAACATTAACCAGACCTATAACAAACTAACTGCCTCATGGAGGCCAGCTGTCAGGTAGGTGCTCCTGCACCATACTCCCCAACAGAAAAGAACTCATGTCCCATGAGTTAGGTTGTGGAAGTCCTCCACCTTTACACTTTGCCTTTGCAGTGTCTGGACCTGTTCCAGCTTTGTCCTCTGCTGGCTCTCGGCTGCTCTAAGATTTCTGAATTGTAACTTGCTGTCTTGCAAGTAAACCCTCATGCCTGTCAATGTAGGCCCTTCTCTCACATACCTTGTGTTTGTCAGGTTGTCTGACCAGAACCTCTGTCTGAATACCTACCTCTTGAACTTCTGTAATGTTCAACTCTATCTTTCTTTCAACTCTTATAGGACAAACAATAGTCCCAACTATGACAACATCCTTGTCACCCCTCTCAACTGGTTGCTGTTTGTAAACCTGTTTCTGACCCTGCTGCTGACCTCTGTCAGTCAAAACTGAAACTGTCTTCAAACTGTTGTCCTTAACAACTTCTTTCCCTGCAATGTCCTCAACTGCCTTTATGCCTGCTCCTATAGGCTTCTGCACAAATTCCTTCTTTCCTACTAAAATGATTTTGGCTGCCCCCTGTGCTGCAGCATCTTCCTACAATGGCATCAACATAATAGTCTTTCCATCTTTCTTGATGGTGTAGGTATTAGCATACCCATCATACAGTACCCTCCTATCAAATTGCCATGGTCTACCCAACAGTAGGTGATAACATTCCATGGGCAAAATGTCACACAAAACTCTATCATGATATGCTCCAATCTGAAAATCCACATATGCCTATTCATATACCCAAAGTGATTGACTATCACTCACCCAAGATGCCTTGTAAGGGTGTTGGAGTGGAATCCTTTCCAAATTTAGTTTATCCACCATTTCCTGAGATACCATGTTATCTGTTGAACCAGTATCAATGACAACCTTACATACTTTACCTTTGCTCTTGCATGTGGTCTTGAAAAGAGCTCTTCTTTGCATCATATCCTTTGATGCCTGCAAACTAATTCTCCTTAGCATCAATGCTTCTCCCTCCTCATGATATCCATAATTGTCAGGAACTCTATCTTGATAAGTGTTTAAACTTTGTACACATTCCTCTACTTTCTCTTCTTGCACAAGTTGTACTCTCTTGTCATTCGTTCTATCATCTCTGGATGATGAACCTTTGCTTTCTGGACATTTGAAAAATGGATGACCAAACTCACCATAGGTGTAACACTTTCCTGAAAATGTAGTAGAACCTCTACCACTTCCAAATCTGCCTCTATTACCTTTCCATCCACCTCTGAAATCAGACTGTCCCTGTCCTTTACCAGTGTCTTCTTGACCCTCATTGGTTTGCCTTGTTGTAGGGGCTGATCCTCTTCCCCTCATATTGCTGCCTCTTCCTCTCATGGACTTATCTTGTCTCCTATTCACCTTTTCTTCAATCCTGATTGCCATTTGGTAACAATCCTCCACACTCTTAGGGTTAGCTAAAACTAACTCATCCTGTATGTTCAATCTCAAACCAGCCAAGTACCTAGCCACCTTTTCTACCTCATTCTCATGATGACCAGATCTCATACTCAACTTATAAAACTCCTCAATATATGCCTTCACATCCATTTCCTTCTGCCTTAAAAATTGCAGCTTCTTAAACATCTGAATTTCATAATCCTTGGGCAAGAATTTACCTTTGATCCTTGCTACCATTTTATCCCATGAAGTGATCTTTGACTTTCCTTGTTTCCTTCTCTCGGATTGTACATAATCCCACCATACCAAAGCATGACCTCCTAACTTGGTCTTTGCAATCTTTACCTTCTGATCCTCAGCAACATCTTCACATTCAAAGTGATTATCAAGTGCAGCAATCCAATCCAGTAACTCATCTTCATTCAAACTTCCATTATACTTGGAAACATCAACCTTTACCTTAGGTTTACCACTCTGTACTGCCTTTCACAGTTTTGCAAATCTCTGGTCTTCAGCATCCAGACCTTCAGCTACCTCTTCATACTCTTCAACAGCATCTTCATCTTCTTCTGATTCACTGTCGTCCACTTCCCTCTTTTTGTTCTTCTCCAAGGCTACAAGCCTGGCTTGAAGTGCTTCAGCAAGCTCCTTCATCTTCCTCATCTCTCTGGCATGTTTTTCCTTCATCTCCTGCAACTCCCTTGCAGTACTATTACCTTTCGGAGGCATTTTGTCAACCTCTCACTCCTCTACCTCTGTCCTTTCGGTGACAGAATCAACACACAACAGCCCAGACCTTTTGCTGAGCTCTGATACCACTATGATGCAGAGGCATCCACACTAAAACCTTGACATACAGCATGTATGTCTACAACCCATCATCATCATCATATTTTCTGTTAACATTGTCAGCATCATCATATTTTCTCTTGCCGACCGATATCCTCCTGCAGACAAACCTTCGACCTTTCACCTGTCAGCAGCATCATCATATCCGGCTATCGGCAGCTTCATCATATTCGGCAAGCGCCATCATCCTCTTGACGATCACTGTTCATCTTACCGCCAACCTCTATCTGCAGCATCATGATGTTCAACATCATGTTCATCAGCATGATATAAAATATCTGGTTCCCTCCATATATCCTAATGACGACAACTTCATGCACCTTTCCTTCGATGCTTACGTCACCCCGATATCCTGATGACGATTATCCTGATGATGATGACGTCACATGCAGCTCCTTCAATATCCTGCTGTCGGCCAAACTTAAGATTATCGGCCCGCGATGGTTTTATCAACCTGATCTTTTACCTTATGCCGATACGCTCCTCCTCGGAAACACCTGATGATGATCACCCCAATGCACATTCACCTTATGCAAACTATTGCATCATGTTCGCCTCCATCTACTCGGATGATGCCCGAAGTAACTGCAGGATATACACAGAAATATCCTGATGATGCCGTTGTGACAGATTTTCCCAACCTTAGCAAATTTTGATCCGCCGAACCTCCTGAGGTGACCCGATCTACTTTCAGGGCGATCTTCCAGACTCGAACTATCAGCACGACCTAGCACATACCCATGCTAGGGTTCTCAACACCTCTTGACGGCGATCCTGCAAACATGCACATGAACAAACAGAAAAAGCAAACTAAACCCTAAGCTATTATACATGGCCATTCCACCGATTCAACGAATCAACCGGTGGAATGGATCAGCGAATCCATGTAACCACCAAAACAGCAAATTGATTACACAATGGAATTCAAAACAGAGAATGGACACAAACAGGATCTCTTTATTGATTTCAAAAGATGCAAGTACAATATTCTGTCTCTCTCTCTGTCTCACTCTGTGCAACCTAGCTCCTCAATATATCTAAAACCAACCGATCCTAATGCATAAATAGGAATTCTCGCGAGTACTACCAACTTGACTCCAAGCGGCTGGGAGCTTCCAAGCGGCTAGGAAATCTCTCTAGGCGGTTGGGAGATCCAACCGGACATACAGTATAACAGTTGTCCAAACAAACTATCTAAAAATAGTAAAGTATGGTCAACATGACCTTATTACACGCATTGGTCTTATAAGACCTTCTTGGAAACATTAACCAGACCTATAACAAACTAACTGCCTCATGGAGGCCAGCTGTCAGGTAGGTGCTCCTGCACCACTTATTATTGAGACTGACTTCTTTATTGATAAAGTACCGGAGGTGCTCCTAGTTTGAGAAGCGTCAGAGGTGCATTTGGTTTGAGAAGTGCTGGAGGTGCATTTGACTAACTCCCGGCACCTGATCACCTCCATAGCTTTAGTGTTTTCAACTATTCTGAAGAAGGGAACCGCCATTTGCTAGTGTTCAACTCCCTTAGTCGAGAAAGACAGCCATTTACTAGTTTTCCATCTTTCTCTATTTTTTTTTTAGAAGGCCACCATTTGCTGGTTTTCAACCTTCCCTTTTTTTTTAGAAGGCAGTCATTTGCTAGTTTTCAATCTTCCTTTTTTTTTTCAATCAATCCAACACTGTGATAGAGGAGGTATCCCCTGTATCAAAACATAAATCATTAAGAAATTCTTCTTTAGTAGATGACCTTTTATAAAGTCTGATTCGGTGACCATTTACTAGGAATGTGCCTGTGCTTCCATCAATAGGTTCCAATAATACTGTTCTATTTTCAAAAACTTCCCTTATTTGATAAAGACCCATCCAGTGAGTTTGTAATTTCCTTTGAACTCTTTGAATTTAGAATCATAAAGAAGAACCCAATCACCTTGTTGAAATATCCTCCTCTTGGTGTGTTGGTCATGCCATTGCTTCCTCTGGTACTGAACCAGTTCTGTTTGCTGAATGGCTTCTGTTTGAATTTCATCCAACTCATTGAGCTTAAGAATTCTATTTTGTTGAGCTATAGACAATGGTAGACCAACATCCAATACAATTTTAAGTGTCTAGAGTTCAAATTCTATAGACAAAATAGGCTTTTTCCCATAAACCAATTCATATGGTGAGAACTTTGTTGTGGACTTCCAAGTGGTATTGTAAGCCCAAACTGCTTCAGGTAATTTGCTAGCCCAATCTTTTCTATTCATTGCTACTGTCCTTGTCAGAATATTTTTCAATTCCCTATTAGTTACCTCTACCTGTCCATTTGCTTGAGGATGGTAAGGTGAAGATTTTCTATGCTTGACTTGATATAAATCTGTGAATGCTTTGATTACTTGTGAAGTAAATTGAGGTCCTCTGTCTGAAACTATTGATCTTGGGGCTCCAAATCTTAAGAAAAATCTTATTGTAAAGGAAATCATCAACTTTTGCTTCTCTTGCAAATTGTAATGCTTGAACCTCAGCCCACTTAGTAACATAGTCTGTGCATACTAGAATGTACTCCTTACCTGATGATGGTGGAGAAATTGGTCCCACAAAGTCTAGACCCCACTGCTCAAATGGTTCCATCATGACTTGAGGATGCAGTAACATATCATGGGTAAAGGTTGGTTGTCCCATCCTTTGGCACTAGTCACAGTGCTGCACATACTTCTTTGTATTGTTATGAAGAGAGGGTCAGTAGTAACCGGCTCCAAGGATCTTGTGAACTGTCCAGTGGAAAGAGTAATGGCCACTAGATGGTTCATCATGACATCCTCTCAACACATCAAAAATCTCATTAGCTTTCAAACACCTACGTAGAATGAAATCAGGACCACATTTAAATAGTAAACCATTCAACCATTTGTAAGATAAACTTTCTTTAACTAAACATTTTCTTTGTTTTGAAGTAAAATGGGATGGATACAAGCCTGTAGCTAAAAGATTAGCTATGTCAGCAAACCAAGGTGCAGTAGAGGAGATAGCAAAAAGATGTTCATCTGGGAACTTGTCTTCCACTAGTTGGTTTTCTCCTCCTGTATGCAATCTTGACAGAAAATCAGCAACCAAATTAAACTTTCCTGGATTATCAACTATGGTATTATCAAATTCCTGCAATAGCAATAATCACCTGATGATCCTTGCACCCACTACTAGTTTATTCATTAGGTACTTGATGGCTGCATGAGTAGTGTGTACAAATATCTTATATCCAGTGATATAATGCCTAAATTTGTTTATGGCATAGATGACTGCCAAGAATTCTTTTTCAGTTGTTGTGTAGTTTCTTTTTACAGAGGTAAGGTTTTTGCTGATGTAATAAATGGCATGCATACTTTCTCCTTCCTCCTTTTGTCCTAAAACTGCCCCAATGGACTCATTTGAAGCATCAGTCTATATGTGAAATGGTAAAGTCCAATTAGGTCCTCTTAAGATTGGTGTGACAGTTAGCTTCTCCTTCAAGATTTCAAATGCTGATTAACATTCCTCTGTCCATAGAAATTCTGTGTCTTTGTTAAGTAGGGTAAACAGGGGAGCAACTATTCTGCTGAAATTTTCCATGAACCTCCTATAGTAGCCTGCATGACCCAGAAAACTTCTAACATTTGTCTAATTTTTAGGTGAAGGCAACTGTGTAATCACTTCTATCTTGTTTTGATCCACTTTGATCTCCTTTTCTGAAATGTGGTGTCCCAAAACAATTCCTTCCTCCACCATCATGAAGCACTTTTCATGGCTAAGGGACAATTGATTTTTCTCACAGCATTTCAGTACTTTCTCAAGGTTTGTGAGAACCTTTTCAAAATTATCCCCATACACAGTAAATTCATCCATATAGACCTCCATGCATTCATTAGCTAGTTCAACAAAAATAGCTAAAACAAGTCTCTGAAATGTAGCTGGGGCATTGCATAGCCCAAAGGGAAGAACTTTGTAAGCAAAGGTTCCCCAAGAGCATGTGAAGGTGGTTTTGTCCTGGTCTTTAGGTGCTACTTGAATTTGATTATACCCACTGAATCCATCTAGAAAAGAAAAGTACTTTCTCCCAGCAAAGTTGTCCAGAACTTGGTCAATGAATGGTAAGGGAAAGTAGTCCTTTTTTGTGGCCTTGTTTAGTTATCTATAATCAATACGCACCCTCCATTTCCCATTCTTTTTAGGTACTATGACAAGGGGTGAGACCCATTAACTATCTAAAATTAGATATATAAACCCTGCTTGAAGTAATTTCTCTATTTCAGTTTTGACAATGTCCTTTAAAGAAGGATTCAATCTTCTCTGGGGCTGTCTGACAGGTTTAATATCCTCAGTGTATATATGATGGGTAGAGATCTCAGGAGGTATGCCTTTCATATCTTGGTATTCCCAGGCAAAAGATGTTGAGTGGGAAATCAGAAGTTGGATAAGTTTTTCTTCCTGATTTGTTGTTAACTGAGTATTGATATTAAGTGTTTTCCCTGGTAAAATTATGACCTATTTTGTGATTTGATCCATAGATGTATTTAATCCATACATTGGAGTCATGGTATTGAGAGGACAAGAATGTAGAAGCAACATATGGAAAGTGGCTAAGTCTCTGTAAAAGGTTTCCCCACAAGGAATGATGTTGGCGAGGGTACAATGAGAAGAAGTAAGAAGTTCTCTACTAGAATCTTGGGTGAGTTCCATCACATCCTTATTGATTAGGATGTGAGTGAAGTCTTCTGTTGTATCATAGTATACTTCTTCTAATTCTCCCAGATGTTCCTTGATGGTTACCATAGCTACTGAGGCACTTTTGTCATTGTTCTCTGGTTCATCCACCCATACTCTTCCTGTATAATGCATTGATGGTTTAGCTGGAGGATACAAAGATATTTTCTTCAAATCTATTCCATTAGAAATGACCATATCTCCAGTTCGACATTCAATAGATGCTGCTGCTGTAGCCAGCCATGGTCTTCCTAAAATCAGTGGATAAGCATTTCTCTGGTTTCTAGGTTCTAGGATCATGAAGTCCACTGGAAATTCACATGAATCTATCACAACTAGTACATCAGTGATTACTCCTTTTAGAACAGCTACTGACTGGTTAGCAAGTTGAAGAATTGTAGTTGTGGATTGGATACCTGATAGAGCCAATTTGTCCATTGTGTGAATTGTCATTACATTAATTGCTACTCCCAAATCAACTAGAACATTTGAAATTTCTACCCCTGAGATGAAAACAATTATGACAGGGTTTCTAGGGTCTCCATATTTTGGAAGGAGAATTTCTCCCATCAATAGATCCACTACTTTTCCTTCCACCTATATTGTGGAGGGAAAGTTTTTCTTCCTGCACTGCGTTTTGATGAAATACTTTTTAATGAACTGATTTAGTTTTGGTACATCTCTGATTGCCTAGAGAAGAGGAATTTCAATGTTTAGTTGCTTGATTTCTTGTAAAAGTTCTGATTCCAGGTTGGTTTGGACTTGTTTTTGTAAGATCTAATTCTGGGGAACATACTGTTTAAGCCGTTCTAGATATGGTGCTAGTTTTTCCATCTCCAGAGCATCTCCAGAGCTCTTGTCAGAATTGTGTGTAGGAATGTTCTCCAGAGCCGGTCTTTTAGGAGCAACTCTGGAGTTGTCCAAGGATGATTCTTCTAGCACTTTTTCGTTAGTAATCTCCTCTGGGGTTGAGTGGACGGATTTTTAGGTTCCTCATCATTGGTTACTTCAACTATAGTCGAAGGAGATGGTCTTGGGAATGCTTTCCCAAAACGCAACTGGAGATTATTTGAATATATAGCATTAATTCTAGCCAGATTTTCTTGCTCTATCATGTAAACAACTACTCCCTGTTTATTCCGTGGGTTTGGTATAGACTGAGCTAGTAAAGGTGGTTGGCTAACTGGTTGATTTTGTGATTGACCTTGTGTGTTGGAGGGTCTAGTTAGTAAAGCTTGTTGTTGAGGTTGGAAACGTCTAGGCTGTCCCTGGTATTGTTGATTATATCCCTATTGAGAACCCCATTGAGGTTGCATGTTTTGTGATCCAAACTGTGGTGGCCACTGTTGATTTCCCCAAGGCTGATTTTGCCAATTTTGGTTTTGCCAATGTTGACTTGGCCAATCATGTTGTCCCCAAGGAGGATTATTTTGAGGCCCATGCCAAGTTGGATTCCACTGATTATTTCCCCAATTAGAAGGACCCCTGTAAGAGGGTTGGTTTGGATACCGATTGTAAGGGAAATTCTCAGCTTGTTTTTGTCCAACATAGTTCAATTCCTCCTCTATTACATCATTCTTCTTACTTAATCTTTTCAAGGCTAGAAGTTGACTACATTGACTGGTAGGATGTTCCCTATCACAGATCTGACAAATTTTTGATTTGTCCAAAGGGCATTCTCTCAACAGATGTTTATTTCTACACCTAGGACAATAGTTGGAGAGTGGTTCAATTGTTCTATTTTGATCAGTTGTTCTAGTTTTTGCTTGAATCCCATCCGATGTGGTATTTAATTGGACCAAAATGTCTATTTTTAGATTTGTAATCTCCTCCATTAACTGTCCTATTTCATTCTTCCCTCTAAAAGTTTTGGATGACCTCACTCCATCTTGGGTTCTAGAATAGTTCCTGCAGAGTTCTTCTATAGCAGGTATTTCCATTTTGTTGATATTCCCTTTTCCCATTAGATCCAGTGCTTGTTTTGATTCTTTATCCAATCCTTTTACAAATAGGGTTCTAGCCAAGGAGTGATCTACTGGGTTGCCATACCTTTTCAAGATGAAATTAAACCTATCCACATAGTCCTCTAAGGTCTCTTCCTCCCCCTACCTAATTTTAAACAATTCTTCATTTTTATTACTGGATCTACAGTAATCTTGATACTTTCCCAAAAATTTTGTTTCCATCTGATCCCAAGAATGGATAGAATTCTGGGGTAAACCCATAAACCATCTCATCGCAGAATCTTTTAGAGTTGAAGGGAACAATTTGAGTTTCTGATTATCTGATCCATAATCATAAGTTTGGCAGACTACTTTGAATTCAAACAAAAACTGATCTGGATCCTCAGAAGAAAGTCCTCTAAAGTTTGGTAGGTGTGCTGGTGAGATATTCTTCATAGGAGCATTGTCTCTAGCAGCCAAATCAATAGGATATGAGTGACGGTGACAGGTTGTCATTGATGTCAAAAGTGCGTTCAGTTGTTGATGATGCAGATTTGTTCAGGATGTGTTCTCATACTCAAGGATGTGTTTCTTGTTCTCATATCAAAAAGTTGAGGAATGTGTTTGCAAGGTTTGTTGGTCATGACAAGACATAGTATTGATCTTCACTATAGTTGGCAAGTGCATATCATGTTTTATGCAGTGTAGAGGTACATACTTGTTAAAGGATCAGGAGGAGCAAGAGTTTACATCATCTTGTGTAGAGTTTATATCATCTTATATGTTGTTGATTACATCATCTTGTGTGTTGTTTTTGCCATGATCTTTACAGATGACTTGTAGTGGTAATGACTTAGTCACAGATGACTTGTAGTGGTAATAACTTAGTCATTTGATCTCAGTAGCCTTCTTCATGTTGTCTGACTTTCTGTACAATAAGGATTGGATTGGTTTCATTTTGTGTGGCATACTCTATATCAAGGATTGATAAAAGTGATTACAGGAGTTATATACTAGTTCATAGGTATTGTCACCCATGTTCAAAGTAAGGTTGGTTCATAATATTCAGTTGCTAAAGCATTGTTAATCTTTTGGATATCATTCTTATGAAGTGGAATTTTATACACTATGCAAGGAGGTATAGTTGAAGTTGGAGGTTTAGAAGATATTTATCTTGTATCTAAAGCATACTCTTTGTTTACCTTCTCTACCCGTCTAGTGCCTATTTCACTTTTCTTATGTTTGAAAGGTGACTTATAATTGAAGGTTTGCAACTTAAGTACCACCATTTGGAGGGGTCCCTAGTCATGGCGGTGACCGGCCCACTTCATATTTCTAACCGACTCCATTGGTCTCTCCCAAAAGTGCTCGGGCGGGAAATCATTTCAAAGGCTTTCGAAGAGGGTATTTGTTTTGCACATGGAGGAGCATGTTTTGTTTAAAGCATCGAATGCTAAATGGTCGATTACCTTAAGATATTTTGGAGCCCGAATGATTTATGCTTTAAATAGCATTTGTTAAGTTTGGAATTAACTATAATTTATGGGACCACAAACATACGTGGGCAGAAATTTGAATAAGTTTCGAAAGTTTTTAGTATGAAGATAAAGTTTATAAAGTTTCTTTTTGAGTTTTCAAAAAGCATCAAAAATGTTTTAAGCCTGATATGTAAGGCATAAACCGCCAAAAGGGAGCCCGATGCTTTAAGGAAAAATACTATTAAAAATTTGTGAGGAGTTTAGAAAGTCTTGAAGCTCGATTCAAGATAAATAATTTCTTTTTTTTAAAAAACTTAGTAATTTCCTTTTTGGTCGGTTCTTTTTGTCATAAATGTAAGGAGCTTTTTTTAAGGAGATTTTTTGTCTTTATGAAGAGATTTTTGAGTGAAGCGTTAAAAGGCAAAAAATGCTTTTAATATTTTTTGTCTCTGAGTATGAATTCAAACATGAAGAGAAATTGGGAGAGATTATTTTTGTTGCAGATTGGATAAGGATTTTTTATTTTGCAGGAGATTATTTTTGAAGAAGAATTTGAAGAGGATAATGAAAAATTTGTTTGAAGAAATTTGCAAGGGTTTTGTGTTTTGGAGGATATGACACATCATGCAGAGATTGTTGATATGAGCAGAGAATATGAAGAGTTTTCAATAGGGTTTGATATTATATGATCCTATTTTTAGATGGTTTTACTTAGGTATTGAAAAGGTTTTCATGAGAAGATTTGTCCTGTAAGAAAATAAAGAATTCTATTTTATGAATCAGGAAGGAAATAATGTATTGAAGTTGGTTGTTAATATTTTGTGAAGATAAAGAGTTTATTTGCAGGGAGATGAAGAAATTGAAATGAAAGGTCTCAAATATGAAAAGATATTCTTTCATCTTTAAAAGGAAATATAAATGGTTTTTGGTTTCGTGAATCTGAAGAATGTGAAAGGTTTTGGATTAGATATATGTTCTTTTATTTTTGCAGGTGACAATATATAAGATGCATTGTTTTTGAAGACATTAAAAAGAGAAGATGAAAGGACAAAATGATCATCAGTGAGAGCAAATGACTGTGTAAAATGTGAAAGGTGAAAAGACATCCAATTTACATATAATAGTCTTTCAGGTGCATTAATGGTGTGACTAGTGAGACAGAGATGAAACATACAGAGAAGTGAAGTATAGTTGAGTATATCTGGATGAAGGATTGTTTGAATAAGATGCACATTTGACAGACACAAGAAAGAAGAGAAATGTTTTGTATTGAAACAGAGAAACCCTCTGAATTCTAGTTTTCAGTTTGTTCTATATTAGGGGTTGGTGCTCCTTGAACCTGGTGCTTCTAAACAGTATGCCAGTGAGGCTTGTAGGTCAATAAGACCTCTTAATTGTCAGTGAGACATAATATTCAGCCAGTGAGGCTTTGTAAGATGTTTTCAAAGTTAAGCTAGTGAGGCACTTCATGAGTGGTTTTTCTACCCCTGAGGGTTTTCCACTCGGTAAAAAGGTTGTGTCTTGATTTCTTCTATGTGTGTGCATATTATCGGTTTGATCATGTTTTGTTTACATCTGTTATTGTAAGTCTTGTGCATATAAACTCAACAAATCATTAATGTATTCCTTTCTATCTGTTCTATAAGAGAAAGCTTGCAAAAAGTTGTAAAATATTTGAAAACTAATACAACACTGATTCACCCCCCCTCTTAGTGTTGTCCAGACTCCTACAATGAGAAGGTTCTTGGAGCCTAATTTTTCTCTTCTTCATGATTTTCATTATCCATGTTTAGTACTGGTTCTTCTACCCAAGGTTCTAGGAAATTAGGTTCTATCAAAGGATCTGCTTGAAACTTTTGTTGTAATTCCTGGATATAATTGGCAAGTGGAATATTTTGAGGATCTAAGGGATTATTGTTCTGAGGTACAGCTTCCAAAGTAGGCTCTTGGTTTCTCTCTTCAACAAGATCTTGTGCCACCCCACTGCTTTCCCCTCTGGCTTGTTGTTGGGGTGTTTGCTTTATATATCTTCCTTGTAAGTCTCTAGCTCTAACCACATAGATCTATTCTAAAAATTGTTTTAATGAAGTCTCCCTAATTAACACAAGATATCCCCAGCAATGGTGCCAAAAATGACAATGTGTCATTGTACCTCATCATTTAATCTATTTTCAAATGTCAAAAATCCAGGGGATGTGTCCTCGGCTATCTGCAACCAGGGATTCTACAATTACCAGTTTTCCTAGCTAATCTTAACAGCTTCTACTAATTTGAAAAGATTAATCTGTCTACTTATTGAAGGACCTTAAGGAATGCTGAAACAAAATTAAACAGGAAATTTACTCAAAGCAATTCTTAAAAATAGTAACATGCATCTATCTATCAAAATCAATAAATACTTTTCATATCAAAACGCTGAAGTAATAAAACAGTGGTACTAGCCTCCTGCCTTGGTGGTGAGAGTGGGCCCTTGCTCCACACCCTTAGGGCTGAAGGCTACAGTAGAAAATTAGCACAAGAGAAGATCACAACTAAATCCAGTCCAATTCATTCACTTTGCATTCATGAAGAATATTGCTATTACAGAACTGAGATTACCGAGAATCAAAATAATTTAATCATTGTATATTTCTTCTGTTGTTTCTATCAGTATATATGAAAATGAGTGATGACATATCACTGATCTTATCTACCAGTTCTTCTATGAGATGACATCCATCTCTTTATTACACTAGTTGTCTAACTATAGAAAATAATCATGCAATAAAAGTAGACTTGAGTGGAACAGAAGTGCACTTAGAAGTCTAAGTTTGAGTCTTAATACATTTGGGCAGCGAGGCCCTAAAAATAAGGATATTGAATCAGTTCCATCCGTAACTCATGCAAAACTTTATAAAGATAAAAACTCTAGCAGTTTAACTAAAGATGACCCTTCACCACTCAGGTGATGATTTGAGTGAAATGAGGGGTATTAAGATCACTGCTGAGATTGCCTGATCAGTAGCTTATGTTGGAAATATGTCCTGCTCTTAGGAGGCGCCAGAGATATTTGTCCCTGTCTGCAGCTCTGGAGATATGTCTGTAGCTCTGGAGATATGTTTGTAGCTCTAGAGATATCTGTAGCTTTCTTTGTTCAGCTTCGGAGATGCTCCAGTCTCCCACAGAGCTCCGGAGAGGCTTTCCTCATTTCTTTAAAACTTTAGGTGTCATGGTACTTTGGTATTGTCTCCAAAGATCATTGAAGACTATCTTTGGAGATGCACAAAATTGTTGTTCCTGGCATCTACACCTATTGATTCAAAAAGAGAGAAGTTTCTGCATTTTTTCATCAATTCCATGCACATTAGTCACTCAATCAGAAATCATAATCTTAAGTAATCTATCTCAATTAATCATTAAATAGAACAATCTTGCTAGCTTATCTGGGTGCAGACATTAGGAAAGATGGACTCAGGAAGGAGAAAAAGAGAGGTAAAAAGATGTATTTCATGGGTGCAACTTGGCACTCATCACTCAAATGCATAAGAGACTGTTTAGCTTCTTAGACGCTAGAGATATTGATATGTAAGATGCTAATCCCGACACGTACAAGATATCAATACGCATAGGAAGAGAATAAGATCATCCCACAGACACAGCATACGAAAGCAATATGACCATGCCTCATTCTATACTTCATCACAACATACCAAGATATGATAGATTAAGGCAGTCTTGATTAGGCATAGGAAAGGAATAAAAGATAAAACAAAAGATACTGTCATCATGTTCTCTTGCCAAATTTAAGTGCTCTTAGATGGATTAATTTGGTGCCTTGTTGAGAGAAAAGCTGCATCATGTTGAAGGCTAGAGATATTTGATAAAAATACTATAGAAAAAGTTGGCTTAAGGCATGCGGACAAATAGCTTGTGGCTTATCATTTATTTGTCAAAGTACTTGAGCTTTCTCTGATACACTGTCTGCTTCTTGCTTGAGCTAGTCAAAGAGAAGAAGATGGAAGATAGAAGATGAAGATAGGGTGTATCGTTTGTGCTTGTGTATTGGATACTTCCTTCATTTTCCAGATTGCCTACATACCCTATGTCCACAAGATCAAAGCATGTTACAATGGTGATGAGACATTATGAATATGTAGTTCTGGGCTCATTGATGATGTAAATGATGAAAGATAGAAGAAAGGGAGATGAAAGATCAAGGGATGATTAGAAGAAAGGTGAAAGATGGATAAGGAAAGAAGGGCTATTGTCTTCACCTGAATTAGAGTGCTTCCTTTGCATCTCAGATTACCTACATACCCTGTATCCATTGGATCAAGGCTTTGAACGATAGAGCTGTGATGTAGTTCTTTCTTATTGTGATGATGGTTGATGTCAAATGTTCAACTTTATTGCTTTGGATGTTTTTGGGATGTTTTGGTTTTTTTTTATTTTTTTAAATATTTTGATTTTTTTGGATTTTTCTTGTTTTGGTTGCATTTGGATGATTGTTGTTGATGGATCTTGGTTTCAAATGTTTGCCATGTTTGAAGTTGGATGTTTGTTGTGCTATGACATTGAGTGTTTACTATGTTTTAAAATTGGGTGTTGGCTATGCTATGAGCTAGAGCTATCGGTATCCACTTCCAAATAAGGCTCAACAAGTGCCCCCAATGTGGGATGATGTTTATTAGGAAGATGCTGCGATGGGTGCGTTCAGGCAAATAGTATGCTAAGGTGCCAAATGATATCTTTACCCCAATGAAGTCAAAACTATGAAAGCTAGGGCAGAGGCAAGGCAGGAAGGCTTTTATTATGGATGGATAAGGGATAATGGGCTAGCGATAATACAGGGTGAATAGGTGGATTATGATGTGGATGGTGCTATGAAAAGTTGTGATCAAACAAACTAAGCAAATGATGGAAGTTGATCTCTACACATAGCACCTGTTTACCAAGTTTTCACTATGGTACTTATCCAAGGCACTTGTTTACTAGGTTTTCACCAAAGGATGAATTATTTATCTTGTACTATTGTTTTTTTTATGGGAATACAATTACACATGGCACCTATTTGCCAAGTTTTTACCATGGTAATGGATAGGAAGGACTCAATTGTCTAGCTCGATAGAAGTTGGTAATCCTATTAGAGATAAATGTTGTCACATGGACCATGTCAAAAGTGCTCATAGATGTTGGTAAAGGGGATTTCATGAAAAAGTGACGAATAAGGTAGATGGTGGATTTAGAATGGATGGTGGGATAGTGGATTATGGAATGGATTATGGAAAGTTGGGGGATGGATGTAAGGCTTATGCAAAAGCATGGACCATAGAGATAGGATGATGAGGGAAGGTACATAGGATAATGGATGAAGGATGAGGTGATGAAGGTATGTGGAAATGTTGCGGAATGGAAGGGAATCATGACCAATGGTTTCACATACTATGATAAACATTGAAGCTTTGAATAGGAAAGTGGTGGAAGAAGTAATAGAGATGTTTGCTTGGGAGATGGATAATGGAGGAATTTAAGGATCCCACATAAACTTAGTATGTTTATGATTTGTGCTTTGCTTGTGGAATTTTTTGAATGAAACTAGATGGAATGGAATGTTTGGGTGGAAGGCAATGGTTGGGATTCTTTGAGGATGTAGAAAAGAATGAGGATGCCTCATTCAGCTTGTTTGCTTGGTTGCTTAGGAACCTGGATCATTTTGGTTGTGGGCTCTTCTTGTGGAGTTATGGGCTCAAATGGATTTTTAGATAGATTTGGTTGTGATTCTTTGCTGTGATGCACTAAGGCATGAGGCTCTTTAGAGTTTTTAAGAGGCCTTTTAGCTTTAGAGGTAGAGGCATCCAAATTTTTAGTTTTGAATCCCATGGGCTTGATGGAGGCGGAGTTGGCAGAATGAGTGGAAGCTTTATGTTTAGACAATGTGTGCTTTTGGTGGTCATGATTAGGATTATAAGGGTACTTATGGATAAGTGGATTAAAAATGGGTTTATGGATAAATGGATAAGGGGATTGGAGGATAGGGATATTAAGTGTTGGGAGTAATAGTGGTAAAGTGGATGGAGGGATATTAGGAGTTGGAAGAAGTGGAGGTAAATTGGATGGTAGAAGGTGAACGGTCACATGCTTTTGCAAGTTATAAGATGGTGAAAGGGGAAGATAGGGAGATAAAGTTGATGGTGGAAGTTTAGGAGTTGGAAGAAGCGGAGGTAAGTTAGATGGTGGAAGGTGTATGGTTACATGCTTTTGGGATTTGTGATATGGTTTTCGATGGGAAATGATGGACTTAGGATGCATGGAGGCAGTACCAACATCTTTAGCTTGCAGAAACATGTGATCATCAATGGGACTAGGAGTGTTTTGGGAACTAGGTTGGGGTTCGTCATTAAATGAAGACGAATGGGTAGTAGAGATCATGAAGATGGAGTTTTCCCGTAAAAGGTTGGTGATATGAAGGGAGGAGTCATAAATGGTATTGGAGTAAGGGATCTCTCTTACCAAAGAAGGTCCAGCTTCTATATTAGATGCTTGCAGTGTGTATTCACCTGGACCATTTTTAGTATACTTGATATGAAGATTTGAAGTGGATTGGCTAGATGATGGCTTGAGTAAAGCAGATGGATCAACATAGGATGAATATGGATATGCTTCAGTTTTGATAGGAATATAGTTGGGAGTTTGATATTTAGCTTGAAAAGCATTGCAAAATCGAATGGCTCAGGATTGGCATAGATAACGACTTCAACACCATTGTGGGGAAATTTGAGACATTAATGGTAGGTGGAAGGAACTACTTTGAGGGCATAGAGCCATGGACAGCCAAGGATAATGTTATATGGAAGGTCAACATCAAGGACGTGACAACAGGTGTCGGTAGTGATAGGACCAACTTGGATAGGCAAATGGATAATTCCTTCAGTATCTCTCTCAACATCATCATATTCTTTGATAGTAATGACCTTGGAAGTGTCAATGTCTTTCTTAGAGTATCCCAATTGTTTTATTAGTTTTAAGGAACATATATTAAGACTAGCTCCACCATCCACTAAGATTTGTTTGATATGGCGTTGGTTTACAAACACTTCTATGTGGAGGGCTTCATTATGTGATGGGTTGATGGATGGTCGAAGATCTTTGTCAGAGAAGGTAAGATGGCAGGGGGTTGCGATGCTAGCTACCATAGATTGGAATTGTGTGGTATCAATATCATTGGGCACCGAAGATTCTTGCAAGGCTTTGTCAAGGATAGCTTTGTTGGTGGGGGATATGCGAAGCAATTCTAGGATGGAAATATGTGTGGGTGTTTTGCCAAGGTGATCAAGGATATTATAGCTAGAAGACGGTCTAGGAGGATTGACAGGTGCCCCCTGAATGGTAACACGGCCTCTTCGAGTAGTTACAACACAATCAGGTGCTTTGCCTTGAATTGTAATGGTAGAGATGCGAGCATGGTCAATGCAGCCAATCGTGGATGATTCATAGTTGTAATGAATGGCATTCCTAGTATGGGGGTTACTTGTCTTATCATGAGATGAAAGTGGATTCTTGAAAGCATCTAGGTCATAGTTCGATGTTGATTGTTGGGCCAGTTGTGACGCTGGTAGCATGATTTTAATGAGACCTTGATCAATGCAATCTTGAATGACATGTTTTAAACGCATGCAACCATTGGTTTTGTGTCCTATAACTTTGTGATATTCACAATATTCATTTTCTTTGTACCAAGGAGCTTTGAAGATTGGTTCTCTGTTGGGTGGTGCTTCAGGCAATATGATATCTCCCACCTGGAGAAGCTTACAAAAGACAACCTCCATGGGTTCCCCTAAGGGAGTAAATGGTCATCGAGGATTTGAAGTTTGTCTTTGTCAAGTTTGTTGAAAAGGTTGATTTGTTGTAGATGCAGCTTGGATGTTGATAGGATCTTTTACTATTTGGATGTTCTTTGTGTCTACAACACCGTCATTAACAACATTATTGTTTTTGTTCCAAAAGCAGGATCTATTATTTGACGATTGGGGATTGTCTTTGTTATCTCTAAAAATCTTGATAGTGTCTTTAGCAATTAAAGTGCATTCAATGGTGGTTCCTTTGGATATAAGTTTGTCAAAGGTGCTAGCACTTTGCAATTGTAGTTGGAATGACAGCTCAGGATGGAGATTTTGGACAAATATATCAAGTTGATGTTTCTCAGGTATTTTCCATGATAGTTTTCTAGCCATGTTACGCCATCATTGTGTGAATGAGGAAAAAGCTTCACCATTGCATTGTTTGTTGTTAACAAGGTCATTCATGTTCACTTCATGTTCAATGTTAAAAGCGAAATGGGATCAAAATTTGTTTGCTAGTTCTGCAAAAGTCTTAATTCCTAGAGGTAAGTGAGAGAACCATTCAAGAGCTTGCCCCACTAAGCTTTAGGGAAATAGTCTCAAGAGATATGTATCATCTTGAGCGACATAAAGACATGCAACATAAAATGCTCTAAGATGGTCATCTGGATTTCCTTTTCCTTTGTATTTGTCAAATTGTGGGATTTCAAAATGTGGCAGAAAAGGTGTCATATGAAGTGACTTGCCAAATGGATAAGTGCATATATCTCCCAAGGAAAATGTTTTCTTGTTTTGTCCTACCGCTTTGTTAATCATTTGTTCAACATCTGCTTGAGATAATTACTGTTGTTGCAAAGGGGGTTGATGGTTTGGAGGTGAAGTGTAATATTGCATATATTGTGGTTGGTGTTGTGGAATGTAGGTGGGCATGACCATTTGTTGCGGTTGTGTGCTCACATTATATGTCAAAGGATTGGTATATGACACGTGTTTGAGGATTGATGTCCTTGAGACATAAGTGGTGGTTGGGTATAGTGCAATGGATTAGCTCCAAGAGTTTGCATCACATGAGAGGTAGCGGATAGATTGACATTGGGCGATGGTTGGGGATGCAGATTTAGATTATAGTAGGTGATGGAAGGATTGGTGGATGCAGAAGAAGGATGGATATTCGGGTTTGTATTATGGACAACATGAGGAATAGTAGATGAAGATGGATGAACATTTGGGTTTGTGTTTTGAACAACATGAGGATTGGTATACAGCATGTGTTGGGTGACAATGGGTAATCCTTGGGTTGCATAAGATAGATTGATGGTTTGTGAAGGATTATATGGAGGTGGAGAAGGTGATGTAAGTCGATTAACATAAGAGACTGCGTCATTAGGATGTGCTTGTGATATAGTAGGCAGGTCACTCATGTAATTGAGACTAACATTGGGATTATATGGTATATGAGACGGATTCGTGGAAATAGTGGTAACCATGTTAGAGGTAATAGGTATATGAGCGTGGGGTATGGTTTCCACATGTGATGCAATAGGAGTAGATATGTGCAATGGCTAGGAAATTTGGGATGTTGGAATGGCTTGTGATCCTTGGGGCACTTGTGAAGGTGGTATGGCTTGTAAAACTTGCAGAGTTTGCACTTGCGAAACATGGACAACTTGTGAGATTTGAGGCACGGATATGGTCATGGTAGATGCAGGGGTGTGTTGTGAAACATGGAAAGGTGGAAAGCTCAACTTTTGTCGTTGGAAAGGAAGCATTTCAACTGGTGTTAGCAAAGGTTCTATGTACTCCTTGTGTGGCGGGCTTGATGGTGCAACAATATGCAATGAGGGAGATGGGTTTGAAGATGGATGAGATTGGATGGACATGTCATGAAATGGTGCAGCTATAGTGGATGGTCCCTTTGCAACAACAGCAGGAGTATTTGGATCTTGTTTGTGGATGAAAGATAAGTCAAAATCAATTGGTAACTTGGCTCCCAAGTGGGCTAGTTGCAAGAAATGACAGTCCAGATCGGATAGGATGTTTCTTAGCTTGGTCCCATATGTGTGTATCTCTAAATTCAGATAAGTCCTCTTGGGATTGCTCTTCATAGGTCTCATAAAATGTTGGAGGTTACACTTGTTGGGAAGATGATGGTCTAGCAGTGTATCCTTCGGGAACAAACATGTAAGAAGGCATACCAGTTGTAAATTGAGTCGCATCTCTAAGAGGCGTTGATTGGGATTATTGCATTTTGGCTTCTATCTCAGCTCTCAATTTTGCTTCCATTTCAGCTCTATATTAGCTCCTAGTTTGAGGCATGATGGTTGTTGTTGAAAGTTGGACTTGGCTTGTCAAGGTTGAGACCCAAAAGGTGATGGTTGATTGTTGGTTGTTAGTTTGCTAGTTTGCTGGTTGTTGGTTGCTTGGTTGTTTTGGTTTGCTTGGTTGTTTGGTTGTTGGTTGCTTGGTTAAACTTCCCTAGAGGATAGCTCACACACTCAAGGGAAAATTTGGTTGATGTTATTGTTTTGCTGATGTTGCTAGGGCTAAATAAAGACAAAAGTAATGTTTTTCTATTGTTGGGTTGATTGTTTGATGTTTGGTTTGCTGGTTTGGGGTCTCAAGAGGATGGAAAGTTCACAAAGTCTAATTGTTTGGGATGCTCAAGGTCGGAAACAAAGTTCAGATATCTGTAAAGGATCAAAGGCAAGTCTGAAAGCTGGTGATGAAGCTAAGCAATCTGGAAATGTAGCTGATTTGGTTGGGTTGCTAAGATTTGCTAATATTAGCCAGAGGCGACAGGTAATAGCTCAAATGCAACTCAGAAAATGCCAAAGGTGACTAACAATAGCTCAGAAGCAATCTAATTTCAGTTCAGGTTACATGTGTAGACACCCAAATTTGTCCCACCTTTGTTCATGTCTAGCAACACCTTGATAAATCATTATTCATTAAGCCAATTATTTATTTAATTAAAATCCCATTCTCATCCTACTTAGCCAATTAATTAAATAAATTTTATTTATTTAATTAATTCCACATCATTTCTCAATCATATCCTATCCCCATCCCAATTAATTAAATAAATTTTATTTATTTAATTAATTTCCACATCATATCTTATCCCATTTTATTCATTTATTCTATTAATTAAATAAATTTAATTTATTTAATTAATATCCAACTCATATTACAACTAATTCAAATATTTTATTTGAATTAAATACTCATCTTTTATCACATTCCAACACTTGTCCAGTCAATCATGTGTTGTAAGACAACTTTCATTCATATCCTTCACATGCACAACTAATGGAACCTAAATTTAGTAACTTTCAATCCTAGCCATTCACATAGCCTCTGAATCTCCACCGTCGATTTATCTTGGCTGAGTCCTATATAAACACCCTCTCATCCCCTATGAGACATCCAGCAATCATATAGCACCTACATTATCATCTTGAGCATCTTGAGTATCTTGAGCATCTGAGCATTCATTTGAGCTTTTCATCATCCATCATGGCAGCTTTCAGCATTGCAATTGTTCATCGTTGAAGAAGCAGTCCACATCTCTCAAACAAGGAATCGCACGGTCTAGGTGATGTTATGCTTGAATTGCATTGTTCTTTGATTTCATTTAGATTAGATTCCTTGATGATGGTAGGGTTAGGGTTTCATGACTATGTCTGATCTGCTAAACCTGACTTTCACCTATCACATTTTGGCACGCCCGGTGGGACTCACGTCCTTGATTGACTTCATTTTTCAGAGTTGTTTCTTTGAAGATCAGATTTTGCAGGTGCTTATAGTAAATTTTGGTCACTTCTAAACGAAAATCCGCTGCTTTCGGGATCTTTGTGTCGCTTATACACTGGAACCGACCGCATTTACCTCTCTGGATTGCCTTTCAACAGACAGTGATCGCCTATGGTATGACACGCATCGCTTTTGTTTTAACAGGGCTCGCCTGTGATTTTAATACTGTTTGCGGTTGCTTTTAGACTGTATTTATCGCTTATGGCATAATAGTGATTGCTTCGGCATTCATTCGGATCACTTTTAACCTAACAGTGGCCGCTTTTGCACATATTCGCATCGCTTTTGATATAACAGTGGTTGCTTTTAAACTTGTATGAATCGCTTATGAACTGATAGCGCTCGCCTGTGCAGAATAGGGTTTTGTGTTTTGACTGTCTTTTTGCAGATACAGGTTGCTTTTAGCCTTCAACCAGTCGCTTATGGCAATAGCCACATCGCTTATGAATATACAAAGGCCGCTTTTGAACTAATAGGTACCGCATTTGAACTGACAGTGATCGCCTGTGCAGGTTAGGGTTTTGACTGTGTTTTTGCAGATACAGGTCACTTTTAGCTCACAAACGATCGCTTCTGGGTTTATCTGCATCGCTTCTAAGCTGACAGAAGCCACATCTGGTCTATTTCTTGTCACATATGATCTACAGGACCTCACCTGTTGCATAATACAGATCGCTTCCGAACAACAGTGAATCGCATCTAGTAAAACTCTGTTGCTTTTAATCTGTTTCAGTTGCAATTTGATTTCTTGGCTATTAATTGGGTATTTGTGCAGCATCTTATCAATTTGTCCAAGAAAAGGAGGTTATCAAACTACTGACATATCTGTTGCAGGTTCGATCGGTCCAAGATTTGTGGTTTTTTTCACTAAATTAGGCACATTTGGGCTTGGTGCTTAAAATGAATCATTGTTTGCTCCGTGCTTGATTTATCTTTTTTTGACTGCTTGCATGTGCTTGATTGTAACCCAAATTTAATGGCAAAAGTATCCTCTCCCCTTGCCTATCAAATGGATCTTGGGTGTATGAGAACTTGTCATTATCTTTAGAGGGCCTGCCTTCCCGGTGTGAGAAGGGATACGGCCCAAGCGGTAACGGGCTAAAGCCAAGTCCTTTCGAACCGCTATATAAGAAAAGTGTTTGTCGAAAGCCACAAACAACGGGTGTTGTTGCGTTATACCGACAACCAACCTCCTCCAAAACCCTCCAAGGCGCAACCCTTGTAGGCTGGGAGACTCCATAACGGAGAGTAGTGCTGCCGCATGTATAGCCACCCGAACGGATGCCCTTATTAGCAACTTTGTGTAGTAGCCAAAAACCTTCTATCTGTTGATGCAAAAGGTGGGACCTTTGAAGCGGCCCCGATCCATGTGGTTCTTAGTAGAGATAGCAAGGACAATCCTAAGGTTTGGTGTGGGGACAAGCCTTACAGGAAGCTCAGAACTTGGTATGCATGAGAAGTGAGTGTCGTGGAGGGGAGCTGGTGCTACCAAGATCCTGAAGCTATCCACTTTGAATAAGCACGACCAGGGGATTCAACGGATACTATCCTATCCTAGCCTAGGTTGTATCAGTTTGTGCTTGTTGTGGGTGTGAGTGACTATTATCACTATTTTCTTGCTGAAAAACTACAAAATCAGACATCTTTTTGACAAACATAGTCGCTTTTGAACCTAAACTACTCACACAGATAACAGACAACACTTTTGAACTATAGTAATCTGCTTTTGGCCTGAACTGTATCACCTTTAAACCACAACTGGTTGCATATAGGCTGAACTGCATCACTTTCGAACCATAGCTGCTCGCATATTACCTGAACCGCATCGCATCTAAACCACAGCTGATCGCCTACTACCTGAACAAAATCGCATCTGAACCATAGCTGATCGCATATTGACTGAACCAGATCACCTTTAAGCCGCAGTTAGTCGCCTTCTGTCTGAACGAGCTCGCCTTTGAACAATAGACTATCGCCTTTAGGAATATATGAGTTGCTTTTGATCAACAGAAAATTACTTTCAGACCAACAGTCATCGACTTTGGCAAACCATTCGCTTCTGGTTAGCACTGTGATTTACTGTCGAAACTTAACCAGATCACATTTGAGCTATCATTGATCGCCTCTAGCATCCTTTGAGTCGCATTTGAGCTATCATCAGTCGCCTGTAGTCAAAATACCAGCAAATCTTAGTGTCTCAGCTGAATTAGCCACAGGTCCAGCTTGCTTAAGTCTTAAATATCAGTTTTCAGACTTCTCTTTGATCAACAGCAAATACCTGGACCTTGTCTCCTATTTTTGAGAGCTTATCCATCAATCACAACTCATGAGCTTTGCATCTTTTTGAAACCCCAACCAGCAAATCAGACATCAACTAAATCATTTCAATCAGCAAACATCCTTCAGCTTTAGCTTTAGCCAACATCATCCTTCAGCTTTAGCTTCAGCAAACATCATCCTTTAGCTTTAGCTCCAACAAATATCAGCAGCAAACAATCTTTCCCTTGAGTGTTTGAGCTATCCTCTAGGGACAACCAACAACAATCCAACAACAACAACTCAGCCAAAACAAATCAACCAAGCGAATTAGCAAAACCAGCAAACCAAAATAGCAACCAATCAACCAACCAGCCAACTATCATCTTTTGGGTCTCAAAACTTTGACAAGCTCAACTTCATCATCAACATCATGCCTCAAACTAGGAGTCAATATCGAGCTGAAATAGAAGCCAAATTGAAAGCTGAAATGGAAGCCAAATTGCAAGCTGAGATGAAACAATTCACAACACCTCTTAAGGACGCAACTCAATTCACAACTGGTATGCCTCCTCATATGTTTATACCTCAAGGATACACTATTGGCGAGTCATCTTCACAATGAATGCAACCTACACCATCCTTGGAAACTTTCGAAGAACAATCTCAAGACGACTCATCAGAATTCCAAGATACCTATCTATGGGACCAAGTTGAGAAACTCATGATATCTGAGCCTAATCGTTGCTTTCTCCAACTTTCTCGCATGGGTGCTAAACTACCAAAGGACTTTGACATATCCGCTATTAGAGAGCAAGATCCCAACACTACTACTGTTGTTGCGAAGGGACCATCTACTATAGTCACATCATCTCCTCTTATATCGCAAACATCATCCTCATTGCCTATTGTTGCTTCATTTGAGCCACCACGATCGGAGCATACTTTAGAACCATTGATAGTGCCCACCAATGTGCTCCCTCTCATGTCACAAAATCTCAACATTCCACCTTCCCATGTTCCTCAACATATCTCTCCTTCTACCATGACTGTTTCCATGCCTCAAGTAACACAAGCTGTTCATGTAACACAAGCGCAAATACTGCGAGTATCACAAGCTATTCCCATGTCTTATAATGTGCAAACCTCTCAAACTACTCCAACAACACCTGTTGTCCATGCTTCACACCCATTGCAATCTACTACATCTCATACAAATACCATATCCCATATACCAACTGCTAATACCTCCATGCTATCATATAATCCCAACATTAGTCTCATTGACATGAGTGATCCACTCGTTTCTCAAGCCAATCTAAACAATAAGATCGCTTATGTTGATCAACTTACATCCATGTCGTCATATTCTTCCAATCCTTCACACACCATCAATCCATCTTATGCTACCCAAAGCTTCCCTAATGTCACCCAACACATGACACATACCAATCTTCATATTGTCCACAATACAAATCCAAATGTTTCTGTCGTATCTACCAATCCCTCCGTCACTTACCGTGTTGTGAATTCAATCCCAACTTCCCAACCATTCACTACTATTAATCTGCTATCCACTTCCCATGTGATGCACACCCAATTGCCGCTTGTGTCTCAAGGACAGCAATCCTCCAACACATACGTGTCACATACCAATCCTTCGACATACATTGTGAGTACACAACCGCAACAAACAGTCACAACTCCATATATCCCACAACCGCAACCACAATATATCTCATACCATACTCCACCCCCTTCGCAACAACAGCAATTATCTTCAGCAGATGTTCAACAGATGATCGATGAAAGGGTAGGACAAGGCAAGAAACCTTTTTCTCTCGAAAACATATGCGCCTGTCCATTTGACAAGTCTCTTAATATGATACCATTTCTGCCACATTTTGAAATCCCACAATTTGATAAATACAAAGGGAAAGGGAATCCGGAAGACCATCTTCGAGCCTTTTTTGTGGCATGTCTTGATGTCTCTTATGACGATACGTATCTTTTGAGACTATTTCCTCGAAGCTTAGCAGGACAAGCTCTTGAATGGTTTTCTCATTTACCCCCGGGCATCAAATCTTTTGTGGAATTAGCAAACAAATTTCGATCACACTTTGCCTTCAACATTGAACATGAGGTAAACATGAATGACCTTGTCAATACCAAACAGCGCAATGGTGAACCCTTTTCTTCTTTTACCCAACGATGGCATAATATGGCTAGCAAATTATCATGGGAAATACCTGAGAAACAACAGCTTGACATCTTTGTTCAAAATCTTCATCCTGAGCTGTCATTCCAATTACAATTGCAAAGTGCTAGCACCTTTGACGAACTAGTTTCCAAAGGAGTTATTATTGAACAAGCTCTCATTGCCAAGGTAACTATCAAGATCTTTCGCGACAACAAAGATTCTCCCCAAAATTCCAATGATAAGTCTCGCTTTTGGAACAAGAACAAGAATGTTGTAAATGACGGTATTGTAGACGTAAAGAACATTCAAATAATGAGAGCTCCCATCAACATTCAAGCAACTTCTACACCAACACAACTTTTTCCACAATGAAGAAACCAACACCAAACTTCCAATCCACGCCAACAATTTACACCATTAGTGGAACCTATGGAAGTTGTTTTTCGAAAGCTACTTCAAGCAGGAGACATTATTCTACCTGATGCACCACCAAATGGCGAACCACTCTTTCGAGCTCCTTGGTACAAAGAGAATGAGTATTGTGATTACCATCGAGTTAAAGGACACAAAACAAATGGTTGTATGCGCCTAAAACATGTTATTCAAGATTGCATTGATCAAGGTTTAATCAACGTCACACCTTCAACGGCTCAACCTGCTCAACAATCAACATCAAACTATGACCTAGAGACTTTCAAGAATCCACTTCCATCTCATGATCAGACAAATAACCTTCAGGATGGAAATGCTATTCCGTATAACTATGAATCATCTACCATTGGCCGCATTGACCATGCTTGCATTTCTACCATTACTGTCCAAGGGAGAGCACCTGATTGTGCCGTAACCATGCGAAGAGGTCAAGTTACTATTCAAGGAGCACCTCCACATCCTCCTCGATCTCTCTCTGACTATAACCTCTTGGATCACCTTGGCAAAACACCCGCACACATATCTATTCTTGAGCTGCTCCGCATATCCCCCGCACATAAAGCTATCCTTTATAAAGCGTTACAAGAGTCTTCAGTGCCTAATAATATTAATATCACACAATTCCAATCTATGGTCGCTGGCATTGTAGCTCCTTGTCACTTAACCTTTTCTGACAAAGATCTTCAGCCCTCCATTCATCCGTCACATAACGAAGCCATCCATATTGAAGTATTTGTTAAACAATGCCGTATCAAACGAGTCTTGATAGATGGGGGAGCTGGTCTTAATATATGTTCTTTGAAACTTATCAAGCAATTGGGATATTCTGAGAAAGATGTTGACACCTCCAAGGTTATTACCATCAGAGCATATGATGACGCTGAAAGAGATACCGAAGGAATTATCTTATTGCCTATTCAAGTTGGGCTAGTCATTACAGACACTCGCTGTCAAGTCCTTGATATTGATCTTCCTTACAACATCATCCTTGGTCGCCCTTGGATCCATACCCTTAAAGCAGTTCCCTCTACATACCACCAATGCCTTAAATTTCCACATAAGGGTGTTGAGGTTACCATTCAAGCTAATCCCAATCCATTTGAGTTTTGTCGTGCCTTTCAAGCTAAATATCAGAGTCCAAATCGCATTCCTATCAACACCGAGGCATATCCGTCTTCATCCCATATAAACCCATTCGACCTTCTCAAGCCCTCATCTAGCAAAGCCGCTTCCAACCTCCATATCAAATATACCGAACATGGCCCTGGTGAATACAAATTACAAGAGTCCTATTGCGTTGGTACCCTTCCATTATCTCCTAAATCCCATGGTAAGCCCTCTACATCCAAGCTAACTTCATCCTCCGCTGTTATCAAAGCTCCCCCTACAGTATTCATTAAAGGTGGATTCTTGGATGATGAAGACATTGATGATATAAACTCTAGGATATTCTTTGATGAAAATGACCAAGTCCAACTTGAAGTAGAGCGATACAACAATGGGTTTCGTATCATAAAGAACATGGGCTATAAAGGACATGGTGGCTTGGGATCACAGGAACAAGGACTTACTGAGCCCATTATTGTGTCTAAGAAGTTTAATAAGCAAGGCCTTGGTTACCAACCGGAGGTACCGCAACCCAAAGACATTAAGTGTATTTTTGATATTGACGTTGGAACTTCTTTGGTAGGAGAGACTTCTAATTCAGATACTATCGATGACTCCTCCCTTCATATCACCGACCTCTTTCAAGAACATTCCATCTTCATGTTTTCCGCAATCTCTTCTAGCCATCACGATTCCTCCATTAGCCTTTCACTCGTATATCCTGACCTCATCGATTGGGACCAACAGGGGGCACCGATATTAGATACATTTGAAAATGACGAAGCCATTGTAGAATTCATGGGTTTGAGACAAGGTATTCCACTGGGTGATCATAAAGCAGGTTTCATTTCATGATGGATTTACCTAAACTAGCATATTTTGGCAGAAGTATCAAATCCTTCAGTCGCAAAAGTGAAATAAACAAAATTCAACAAAATAGGTCACTAGGTGAAAACTGAAAGGCGCCTCTTGACCATGGAAAAGCAAAAATAAAGGACATATCTGAAGGTGAAAACCTCTCTGAGGCACCTGAGGATGAAGGATTTGATCTTCCTGTTGCCACTGATTACCATGAGAAATCAACTGTGCTAGTTGAAAAATCACAAGACATGAACTTGGGAACAGAGCAGAATCCGAAGATCACTTTTTTGGCAGCATCACTATCAGAGCAAGAACGAAGAAACTTCACAGCATTTTTTATGAGAAGAGCTATAAATTTTGCATGGACTTATGCAGACATGCCAGGTCTAGATCCTTCACTTGTGGTACATCATTTAGCAGTATCTCCTGATGCAAAGCCTGTCAAACAAAAATTGCGCAAAATGCATCCACAAGTTGCCTTATTAGTTAAAGCAGAAATTCAGAAACTGTTAGAAGCAAAATTTATAAAGCCTATTGATTATCCAGAATGGATTTCAAATTTGGTACCTGTAGCAAAACCAGATGGACGAGTTCGTTGCTGCACAGACTTTAGAGATCTTAACAAAGCATGTCCTAAGGACGATTTTCCACTACCAAGCATAGACAACATTGTAGACCTTATAGCAGGACATGAAATGCTATCTTTGATGGATGGATTTTTAGGATATAATCAAATCAGAATAGCAGAGCAAGATCAAGATAAAACATCCTTTATTTGTCCATGGGGTACATATTGCTGGGTTGTAATGCCTTTTGGTCTCAAAAACACTGGAGCTACCTATCAACAAGCCATGACAGTTATTTTTCATGACCTTTTTCATACCATCATGGAAGACTATGTTGATGACATCCTGGGAAAATCCAAGACAAGAGAAGGACATCTACATGTATTGGCACAAATCTTTGATCGATTAGAAAAATACCAAGTCAGACTAAATCCAAAGAAGTGTGTATTTGGTGTAACATCAGGAAAACTGTTGGGATATATTGTGTCTCAACGAGGGATAGAAGTGGACCCAGCTAAGGTAAAAGCCATCATAGAAATGCCTCCACCAACGAATCTCAAACAGCTGCGCAGTTTACAAGGTAGGCTACAATCTATCCACAGATTTATCTCACAACTAGCAGATAAATGTCATCCTTTTCAGCATCTTCTTCGTAAGGGTGAACCTTTTAAGTGGGATGAAAAGTGTCAACATGCTTTTGACAAGATAAAGGAATACTTGGCAACACCTCCTGTGTTAGTACCTCCTGTAGACACCCAAATTTGTCCATGTCTAGCGACACTTTGTTAAATCACTAATCCATTAGCCAATTAATTAAATAAATTTTATTTATTTAATTAAAATCCTATTCTCATCCACTTAGCCAATTAATTAAATAAATTGTATTTATTTAATTAATTCCACATCATGTCTTATCTCATTTTATGCATTTATCCTATTAATTAAATAAATTTTATTTATTTAATTAATTTCCAACTCATATCCCAACTAATTCAAATATTTTATTTGAATTAAGCCCTTATCATTTATCACATTTCAACACTTGTCCATTTCCCATTCAATCATGTGTTGTAAGACAACTTTCATTTAAAATCCTTCACATGCACAACTAATTGGACCTAAATTTAGTAACTTTCAATCCTAGCCATTCACATAGCCTCTGAATCTCCACCGTTGATTGATCTTGGTTGAGTTCTATATAAACACCCTCTCATTCCATATGAGACATCCAGCAATCCAGCAATCCAGCAATCCAGCAATCCAGCGATCCAACAATCCAGCAATCATATAGCACCTACATTATCATCTTGAGCATCTGAGCTTTTATCATCCATCATGGCAGCTTTCAGCTTTGTAATTGCTTATTGTTGAAGAAGCAGTCCACATCTCTCTCTCAAACAAGGAATCACACGGTCTAGGTGATGTTATGCTTGAATTGCATTATCCTTTGATTTCATTTAGGTTAGATTCCTTGATGATGTTAGGGTTAGGGTTTCATGACTATGTCTGATCTTCCACACCTGACTTTCACCTATCACATTTTGGCACGCCCGGTGGGACTCACGTCTCTGATTAACTTCATTTTTTGGAGTTGTTTCTTTGAAGATCAGATTTTGCAGGTGCTCGCAGAAAATTCAAGTCGCTTTTGAACGAAAATCTGCCGCTTCCAAATTTCTGCATCACTTTTAAGCTGGAACAGGCCGCATTTTCCTCTCTGGATCGCCTTTAAACAAACAGTCGTCGCTTGAGGTAAAACGGTATCGCTTTTGTTCTTAAAATGTTCGCCTGTTATTTTGCGGCTGCTTTGACAGTATTTATCGCTTTTGACCTAACATCCGCCGCTTTTACACATAATCAGGTCGCTTTTGACATAACAGTGGCCGCCTTTGCAGATGTTCGCATCGCTTTTGATCTAACAGTACTCGCCTTTATACTGATCTATGTCGCTTATGAGCTAATAGTGATTGCTTGTGCAGGTTAGGGTTTTAGCTTTTGCTTGCAGATACAGGTCGCTTTTGTCTTGCAACAGATCGCTTCTGGGTATATCTGGATCGCATATGAGTCGACAAAGGCTGCGTTTGACTTCATTAGTATCGCTTATGGACTGATAATACTCACCTGTTAGACTAGGGTTTTGTTTGTCGGCTGTGTTTTGCAGATACTGTTTGCATTTAGCCCTCAATTGATCGCTTATGGCCAATCTGCATCGCGTATGAGCTGACAGGTGTAGCATCCTGTGTTTTTACGCGTCGCATATGATCTACAGTATTTCGCCTCTGACATAATGGAGGTCGCTTTTGATCAGCAGTGAATCGCATCTGGTAAGTTCTGTTGTTTTCAAATCTGTTTCAGTTCCAGTTTGATTTTTGGCTATTAACTGGGTATTTGCGCAGCATCTTATCGGTTTGTCCAAGAAAGGAGGATATCAAACTACTGACATATCTATTGCAGGTTCGATTGGTCCAAGATTTGTGGTTTTTTTTTCACTAAATTAGGCATATTTGGGCTTGGTGCTTAAAATGAACTACTGTTTGCTCCGTGCTTGATTTATCTTTTTGATTGCTTGCATGTGCCTGGTTGTAACCCAAATTTAATGGAAAAAGTATCCTCTCCCCTTGCCTATCAAATGGATCTTGGGTGTATGAGAACTTGTCATTATCTTTAGAGGGCCTGCCTTCCCGGTGTGAGAAGGGATACGACCCAAGCGGTAACGAGCTAAAGCCAAGTCCTTCCGAACCGCTATATAAGAAAAGTGTTTGTGTCGAAAGCCACAAACAACGGGTGCAGTTGTGTTATACTGACAACCAACCTCCCCTAAAACCCTCCAAGGCACAACCTTTGGAGGCTAGGAGACTCCATAATGGAGAGTAGCGCTGCCGCACATATAGCCACTTTAACGGATGCCCTTATTAGCAACTTTGTGTAGTAGCCAAAAACCTTCTATCTGTTGACACAGAGGGCAAAACCCTTGAAGCAGCCCCGATTCATGCGGTTCTTAGCCAAGGTAGCAGGGACAATCTAAAGGTTTGGAGAGGGTCAAGCCTTATAAGAATCCCGGATCTTGGTATGCGTGAGAAGTGTGTGCAAATGTAAGGAGGAGCCGGTGCTACCAAGATCCTGGAGCTACCCACTTTGAATAGGCGCAGCTAGGGGATTCAACAGATATTGTCCTATCCTAGCCTAGGTTGTATCAGTTTGTGCTTGTTGTGAGTGTGAGTGACTGTTATTACTGTTTTCTTGCTGAAAAACTACAAAATCAGACAACTTCTACACAAACACAGTCGCTTTTGAACCTAAACTGCTCGCATACACCACAGACATCGCTTCTGAACTGTAATAATTCACTTTTTGCTTGAATTGCATCACTTTTAAACAACAAAGGCCCGCATATTGCCTGCACAGAATCACTTTTAAACCACAGTTGATCGCCTTTTGCTTGAACGGAATCGCTTTTGAACCACAGCTGATCGCCTACTGTCTGAACCAAGTCGCATCTGAGTCATAACCAATCGCATCTTGTCTGAGCCAGATCACTTTTAAGCCGCAGTTATTCACCTGATTCCTGAACAAGCTCGCCTCTGAATAACAGACTGTCGCCTATAGGGATATCTGAGTCGCCTTTGATTAACTAGAAATCACCTTTGAACCAACAGTCGTCGCCTCTGGCATAGCATTCACTTCTGGTTAGCACTGTCATTTTTCTGTCAAAACTAAACCAGATCACATCAGAGCTATCATTGATCGCCTTTAGCATCCTTTGAGTCGCCTTTGAGCTATCATCAGTCGCCTGTAGCTAAAATCCCTGCAAATTTTAGTGCATCAGCCGAGTTAGCCACAAGTCCAGCCTGCTTAAGTCTCCAACATCAGCTTTCAGACTTCTCTTTGATCAACAGCAAATACCTGGACTTTGCCTTCTATTTTGAGCTTATCAAACAATCCCAACTCATGAGCTTTTCCATCTTTTTGAGACCCCAACCAGCAAATCAGACATCAATCCAATCATTTCAATCAGCAAACATCCTTCAGCTGTAGCTTCAACACACATCATCCTTCAGCTTTAGCTTTAGCAAACAACATCTTTTAGCTTTAGCTACAACAAACATCAACAGCAAACAATCTTTCCCTTGAGTGATTAAGCTACCTCTAGGGACAACCAACAACAACTCAACCAAAACAAATCAACCAAGCGAACGAGCAACTTAGCCAAACCAGCAAACTGAAACAACAAACCAATCAACCAACTAGCCAACTACCATCTTTTGGGTCTCAAGACTTTGACAAGCTTAACTTCATCATCAACATCATGCCTCAAACTAGGAGTCAATATCGAGCTGAAATAGAAGCCAAATTGAAAGCTGAAATGGACGCCAAATTGCAAGCTGAGATGAAACAATTCACAACACCCCTTAAGGACGCAACTCAATTTACAACTGGCATGCCTTCTCATATGTTTATACCTCAAGGATACACTATTGGCGAGTCATCTTCACAACGAATGCAACCTCCACCATCCTTGGAAACTTTTGAAGAACAATCTCAAGACGACTCATCAGAATTCCAAGATACCTATCTATGGGACCAAGTTGAGAAACTCATGATATCTGAGCCTGATCGTTGTTTTCTCCAACTTGCTCGCATGGGTGCTAAACTACCTAAAGACTTTGATATATCCACTATTAGAGAGCAAGATCCCAACACTACTGCTGTTGTTGCGAATGGACCATCTACTATAGTCACATCCTCTCCTATTACATTGCAAACATCATCCTCATTGCCTATTGTTGCTTCATTTGAGCTACCATGATCAGAGCATACTTTAGAACCATTGATAGTGCCCACCAATGTGCTCCCTCTCATGTCACAAAATCTCAACATTCCACCTTTTCATGTCCCTCAACATATCTCTCCTTCTACCATGACTGTTTCCATGCCTCAAGTAACACAAGCTGTCCATGCAACGCAAGCGCAAACACTTCGAGCATCACAAGCAATTCCCATGTCTTATAGTGTGCAAACCTCTCAAACCATTCCAACAACACATGTTGTCCATGCCTCACACCCATTACACTCTACCACATCTCATATACCAACTGCTAATTCCTCCATGTTATCCTATAATCCCAACGTTAGTCTCATTGACATGAGTGATCCCCTCATTTCTCAAGCCAACCCAAACAATAAGATCTCTTATGTGGATCAGCTTACATCCATGCTGTCCTCTTCTTTCAATCCTTCACACACCATCAATCCATCTTATGCTACCCAAGGCTTCTCTAATATCACCCAACACATGACACATACCAATCCTCATATTATCCGAAATACCAATCCCAATGTTCATCCTTCTGTCGTATCTACCAATCCCTCCGTCACTTACCATGTCATGAATTCAATCCCAACTTCCCAACCATCTGCTACTATCGATCCAACATCCACTTCTCATGTGATGCACACCCAATTGCCGCTTGTGTCTCAAGGACAACAATCCTCCAACACATACATGTCACATACCACTCCTTTGACATACATTGTGGGCACACAACCACAACAAACAGTCACAACTCCACATATACCACAACTGCAACCACAATATGTCTCATATTATACTCCACCCCCTTCGCAACAACAACAGTTATCTTTAGCCGATATCCAACAGATGATCGATGAAAGGGTAGGACAAGGCAAGAAACCTTTCTCTCTCGAAAACATATGCGCCTATCCATTTGACAAGTCTCTTAATATGATACCTTTTCCACCACACTTTGAAATCCCACAATTTGATAAGTACAAAGGGAAAGGAAATCCAGACGACCATCTTCGAGCCTTTTTCGTGGCATGTCTCGATGTTGCCTATGATGATACATATCTTTTAAGACTATTTCCTCGAAGCTTAGCAGGACAAGCTCTTGAATGGTTTTCCCATTTACCTCCAGGAATTAAGACTTTTTCAGAATTGGCAAACAAGTTTCGATCACACTTTGCCTTCAACATTGAACATGAGGTAAACATGAATGACCTTGTCAACAACAAACAACGCAATGGTGAAACCTTTTCCTCATTTACCCAACGATGGCATAATATGGCTAGCAAATTATCATGGGAAATCCCTGAGAAACAACAGCTTGACATCTTTGTTCAAAATCTTCATCCTGAGCTGTCATTCCAACTACAATTGCAAAGTGCTAGCACCTTTGACGAATTAGTTTCCAAAGGAGTTATTATTGAACGAGCCTTAATTGCCAAAGGAACTATCAAGATCTTTCGTGATAACAAAGATTCTCCCCAAAATTCCAATGATAAGTCTCGCTTTTGGAACAAGAACAAGAATGTTGTCAATGACGGTATTGTCGATACAAAGAATATTCAAACTATGAGAGCTCCCATCAACATTCAAGCAGCCTCTACACCAAGACAACCTTTTCCACAACGAAGAAACCAACGCCAAACTTCCAATCCACGCCGACAATTTACACCATTAGTGGAACCCATCGAAGTTGTTCTTCAAAAGCTACTTCAAGCAGGAGACGTTATTCTACCCGATGCACCACCAAATGGCGAACCACTCTTTCGAGCTCCTTGGTACAAAGAGAATGAGTATTGTGATTACCATCGAGTTAAAGGGCACAAAACAAATGGTTGTATGCGCTTAAAATATGTTATCCAAGACTGCATTGATCAAGGCTTAATCAACGTCACACCTTCAATAGCTCAACCTGCTCAACAATCCACATCAAACTATGATCTAGAGACTTTCAAGAATCCACTTCCATCTCATGATCAGACAAATAACCTTCAAGTTGGAAATGCTATTCCCTATAACTATGCATCATCTACCATTGGCCGCATTGACCATGCTCGCATTTCTACCATTACCGTTCAAGGGAGAGCACCTGATTGTGCTGTAACCACGCGAAGAGGTCGAGTTACCATTCAAGGAGCACCTCCTCATCCTCCTCGATCTCTCTCTGACTATAACCTCTTAGATCACCTTGGTAAAACACCCGCACACATATCTATCCTTGAGCTGCTCCGCATATCCCCCGCACATAAAGCTATCCTTGATAAAGCCTTACAAGAGTCTTCGGTGCCTAATAATATTAATATCACACAATTTCAATCCATGGTCGCTAGCATTGCAGCTCCTTGTCATTTGACCTTTTCCGACAAAGATCTTCAACCCTCCATTCATCCGTCACACAATGAGGCCCTCCATATTGAAGTATTTGTTAACCAACGCCGTATCAAACGAGTCTTGATAGATGGGGGAGCTGGTCTTAATATATGTTCTTTGAAACTTATCAAACAATTGGGATATGCTGAGAAAGATGTTGACACCTCCAAGGTTATTACCATCAGAGCATACGATGACGCTGAAAGAGATACCGAAGGGATCATCTTATTGCCTATTCAAGTTGGGCCGGTTATTACCGAAACTCGTTCTCAAGTCCTTGATATTGATCTTCCTTATAACATCATCCTTGGACGCCCTTGGATCCATACCCTTAAAGCAGTTCCCTCTACATACCACCAATGCCTTAAATTTCCACATAAGGGTGTTGAGGTTACCATTCAAGCTGATCCTAATCCATTTGAGTTGTGCCGTGCCTTTCAGGCTAAATATCAGAATCTGAACCGCATCCCTATCAACACCGAGGCATATCCATCTTCATCCTATATCAACCCATCTGATCTTCTCAAGCCCTCATCTAGCAAAGCCGCTTCCAACCTCCATATCAAATATACCGAACATGGCCCTGGTGAATACAAACTACACGAGTCTTATTGCGTGGGTACTCTTCCATTATCTCCTAAATCCCACGGTAAGCCCTCTACATCTAAGCCAACTTCATCCTCCGCTGTTATCAAAGCTCCCCCTACAGTATTCATTAAGGGTGGTTTCTTGGATGATGAAGACATTGAGGATATCAACTCTTGGATATTCTTTGATGACAATGACCAAGTCCAACTTGAAGTAGAGCGATACAACAATGGGTTTCGTATCATAAAGAACATGGGCTATAAAGGACATGGCAGCTTGGGATCACAGGAACAAGGACCTATTGAGCCCCTTATTGTGTCTAAGAAGTTTAATAAGCAAGGCCTCGGTTACCAACCGGAGGTACCGCAAACCAAAGACATTAAGTGTATTTCCGATATTGACGTTGGACCTTCTTCGGTAGGAGAGATTTCTAATTCGGATACCATTGCTGACTCCTCCCTTCATATCACCGACCTTTTTCAAGAACATTCCATCTTCATGTTTTCCGCAACCTCTTCTAGCCATCATGATCCCTCCATTAGCCTTTCACTCGTATATCCTGACCTCATCGATTGGGACCAACAGGGGGCACCGATATTAGATACATTTGAAAATGACGAAGCCATTGCCGAATTCATGGGTTTGAGACAAGGTATTCCACTGGGTGATCATAAAGTAGGTTTCATTATGGAATTACCTAAACTAGCATATTTTGGCGGAAGTATCAAATCCTTTAGTCGCAAAAGTGAAATAAACAAAATTCAACAAAATAGGTCACTAGGTGAAAACCGCAAGGCGCCTCTTGACCGTGAAAAAGCAAAAATAAAGGACGTATCCGAAGGTGAAAACCTCTCTGAGGCACCTGAGGATGAGGGATTTGATCTTCCTGTTGCCACTGATTACCATGAGAAATCAACTATGCTAGTTGAAAAATCACAAGACATGAACTTGGGAACAGAACAGAATCCGAAGATCACTTTTTGGGCAGCATCACTATTAGAGCAAGAACGAAAGAACTTCACAGCATTTTTTCTGAGAAGAGCTATAAATTTTGCATGGACTTATGCAGACATGCCAGGACTAGATCCTTCACTTGTGGTACATCATTTAGCAGTATTCCCTGATGCAAAGCCTATCAAACAAAAATTGCGCAAAATGCATCCACAAGTTGCCTTATTGGTCAAAGCAGAAATTCAGAAGCTGTTAGAAGCAAAGTTCATAAAGCCTATTGATTATCCAGAATGGGTTTCAAACTTAGTACCTGTAGCAAAACCAGATGGACGAGTTCACTGCTGCACAGACTTTAGAGATCTTAACAAAGCATGTCCTAAAGATGATTTTCCATTACCAAGCATAGACAACATTGTTGATCTTACAGCAAGACATGAAATGCTATCTTTGATGGATGGATTTTCAGGTTATAATCAAATCAGAATAGCAGAGGAAGACCAAGATAAAACATCTTTTATTTGTCCATGGGGCACATATTGCTGGGTTGTAATGCCTTTTGGTCTCAAAAATGCTGGAGCCACCTATCAACGAGCTATGACAGTTATTTTTCATGACCTTTTTCATACTATCATGGAAGACTATGTTGATGACATCCTAGGAAAATCTAAGACAAGGGAAGGACATCTACAAGTGTTGGCACAAATTTTTGATCGATTAGAAAAATACCAAGTCAGACTAAACCCAAAGAAGTGTGTATTTGGCGTAACATCAGGAAAACTATTGGGATATATTGTGTCTCGACGAGGAATAGAAGTGGACCCAGCTAAGGTAAAAGCTATCATGGAAATGCCTCCACCAACGAATTTTAAACAGCTCCGTAGTTTACAGGGTAGGCTACAATCTATCCGCAGATTCATCTCACAACTAGCAGATAAATGTCATCCTTTTCAGCATCTTCTTCGTAAGGGTGAACCTTTTAAGTGGGATGAAAAGTGTCAACAGGCTTTTGATAAGATAAAGGAATACTTGGCAACACCTCCTGTGTTAATACCTCCTGTACTTGATCGTCCATTACTGCTCTATATATCATCAACAACTGCAGCATTGGGTGCACTTCTAGCTCAACATGATGATTCAGGAAAAGAACAAGCCATCTACTACATTAGCAGAACGCTTGTGGGATATGAGCTCAATTACTCGTTCATGGAAAAAGCTTGTTTAGCATTAGTGTTTGCTTCCCAAAAGTTGCGACACTATATGTTGAACCAAACAACTAAGCTCATCTCTAATGTGGATCCCCTCAAGTATCTCCTTTCAAAAGCACTTCTCACAGGGAGATTAGCAAAATGGGTTATGATCTTGAGTGAATTTGACATACAATATGTGAACCGTAAAGCTATCAAAGGACAAGTCATTGCTGATCAATTAGCTGCAGCACCCATCACAGACATTCAACCAATATATCCAGAATTCCCTGATGAAGGATTGTTTAATTTAAATTCTCCAGCACGATGGCAGCTATACTTTGATGGATCATACACTCAACACGGATCTGGAGCAGGTCTCTTGTTTGTCACTCCCCAAGGAGACTGCATACCTAAATCATACGGAATAGCATTCCCATGTACCAATAACATAGCAGAGTATGAAGCTTTAATCACAGGTTTGCGCATGGCAGTACAATGGGCTATCAAACAGTTACAAGTCTTTGGCGATTCTCAGCTGGTTATCAAACAGGTCTTAGATGAATATCAAACAAAAGACGAGAAGCTTCTTCCATACAAGCTAATGGTGGACGATTTCAAGCAATATTTTGAGGACATTACCTTTGAGCAAACTCCAAGACTACAAAACAGAGCAGCAGATGCCATGGCTATGATTGGATCCCTTTTAGACATGCCATCTAACACCCATAAATGTGAATTCTTGGTCGAACAGCTTTTGATCCCAGCATTTGAAGTTCCACAGTCTGAGCTCATATGTGAGATTGTTGGTCCCAACTCATCGTGGTACAAGGATATATACGAGTATCTCCGTAATCACACCTTGCCTCTTCAACTATCCAACACCCAGCACAAAACTTTTATCTGTCGAGCCTCTCGTTACACTATCTTAGGAGACACCCTTTATCGCCGGAGTCTTGATGGTATCCTTCTTAGATGTCTTGATTCCGAGGAAGCAAAAATGACCTTATGTGAAGTACATGAAGGTGTCTGCGGTTCGCATTCCGCTGGCCCTGGCCTTGTTAAGAAACTTCTACGAGCAGGATACTATTGGCCAACTATGGAAAAAGATGCCCAACAATTTGCAAAGCGATGTTTACAATGTCAGAAACATGGAGATCTAATACATGCACCAGCACATGAGCTTCAGCCTATTGTCACTCCATGGCCTTTTTCGCAATGGGGACTTGATCTTGTGGGTAAAATCCATCCTACTTCATCAAATGGTCATAAGTTTATTATCACTGCCACTGAGTATTTCACAAAGTGGGTAGAAGCCATACCAATGACCTACATCACAGGTAAACAAATAGCTAAATTCATCTTACATTACATTATCTGCCGTTATGGAGTTCCTCAAGCTATTGTCACAGACAATGGTCGGCCTTTCAAGAACCAAGAGGTTAGAGATCTTTGCAATAAGTTCCATATTCAACATAGGTTCTCTACGCCTTATTATCCTCAGAGCAACGGTCAAGCTGAAGCCTCTAATAAGACAATCATCAAGATCCTTAAAAAGACTGTTAATGAAGCTAGCCGAGATTGGCATCTACAACTGCACCCTGCTTTATGGGCATATAGAACAAGTGTCAGAACTCCTACTGGTGCCACACCCTATGCTCTCGTCTATGGCACTGAAGCTATTTTGCCTATTGAGGTTGAGATCCCCTCTTTGCGTATATCCTTGCAACATACTATCTCAGATGAAGAATATCGAGTGTCTAGACTCCATGATCTTGAGCTATTAGATGAACACCGCCTTACAGCATTGAACCATCTTCAAGTCTATCAAAACCGGCTATGCCGCAGCTACAACAAGAAGATCAGAGAATGCAGATTTCAGGTTGGCGACCTTGTCCTTAAAGAAAACCAAAGGAATCAACAGCATCGAGAGAAACAGGGCAAGTTTGAACCAAATTGGCTTGGTCCTTTCATTATCACAGCAGTCTATGGATCCGGTGCATACACTCTGTCAACACCTGAAGGCATTCCCTTGGATGAACCCGTCAACAGCGTTCATCTCAAGAAGTTTTATCCATGAATCTCAGTTATCCCCCCAAAAAGCCAAAAAAAAAAAAAAACACATTCAATCAATAATCCGTCCTCTGGTGAAAACCTGGTAAACAGGCGCCTTGGATAAGTACCATAGTGAAAACCTGGCAAACAGGCGCTATGTGTAGTGACCAGCTTCCCTCATTTGTTTGGTTCGTTTGATCATTTTTCCCACTGCATCTTGTATAAGCCATATTCATAAGCCCTATCGCAATCTCACACATAGCCTTTCATCTTCATCCTTTGCCAATGCTAGCTATCATACTTGAGCCATTGTCGTGATATCTATATCTTTTGGCACCTTAGCATCTTGGCTACATCTTTTCTGCATTGTCGCTTCTGCATAATAAACCTCATCCCGCACTGGGGGCATTTGTTGAGTCTTATTTGGAAGTGGATCCTGTTATCTCTAGCTCATAACACATCAAACAACTCCGCTTACAACACAGCACACCTTATCAACTTCAGCCATGGTACATGTCCACCGACAAATATGACCTAATGACTTGCAACCAGGACTCATACCTTCGCAATCCATCCACATTCATCCAACAATCGCAACAAACGTCGCTTGATCAAACATCCAATCGATTAGCCATATCAATAAGAACTACATCTAGCTCTATCGTTGATGCCTTGATCCCGTGGATACAGGGTATGTAGGCAATCTGAGATGCGAAGGAAGCACTCTGATTCAGGCTAAGACGATAGCCCCTTTCATCAGTCATCTTTCATCTTTCTTCTAAACATCCTTCAATCTTCCAGCTCACATTCTTCTATCTTTCATCACTTACATCATCAATAAAACCCAGAACTACATATTCATCATGTCTCATCTTCATCGTAAATGTGCTTTGATCCCATGGATACAGGGTATGTAGGCAGTTTGGAATACGAAGGAAGTTTCCAGTACTCAAGCACAGATGATCCACCCCATCTTCTTCATCTTCATGCATCATCCATCTTCTTCTCTTTGATCAGTTCAAACAAGAAGCAATCCATGTGTATATTGCAAGTTCAAGCACTTTAATCAATCAAAGGTAAGCCAGAAGCTATTTGTCCGCATGCCTTAAGCCAACATTTGCTATAGCCGTTTATCAACAACTTTAGCCTTCAACAGGATGGAGCTTTCCTTTTAACAAGGCACCAGCTTGATCCATCCAAGAGCACCCGAAATTTGGCAAAAGAATGTGATGACAGTATCTTTTGTTTTATCTTTTGATTTATCTATTGTCCCTTTTCTATACCTAATCAAGACTGCCTTGATCTATTTATATCTTGGTGTGTTGCGATGAAGTAAGGATTGGGGCATGGTCATATAGCTTTCGTATGCCGTGTTTGCGGGATGATCTTATTCTCTTCCTATGCATATTGGTATCTTGTACGTGTTGGGATTAGCATCTTACATATCAATATCTCTAGCATCTGAGAAGCTAAACAGTCTCTTATGCATTTGAGACTATTCTATGTTAAGACTAACTCCATACATATAACCAGCAAGCTATCATTATGTGTAGTGGAGATAAGCTCAAACCATTGCTTGTAGCGTCAAAGTCCAACACTAGCTGTTATTCATATCTTGTGTATGATTGGCTCAACATCTTGACCTCATGCGTTCAGACAAGATTGTAACACGCTAGTTACGCATTGGATACCTTGACACCTTGGTTCCTTATACCCTGGTGCATAACATCCATATGCTATATCAAACATAAGGACTGCATTTCTTTTCATTTTGAGCAATTACTTGAAAGCTGCCTATCATCATCCTACTTATTCATTCTATCTATCCATTCGTTCCATCATCCTCAGCCAAGGTCGATCATATCTATCATCTTTTCTCCATATTCCCGCTCCTCCAAAACAAGTGTTAGCCATGCATAAGTCCATTATATATATATCTCTTTCATTACCATCTACCTATATGCATACATCTATTCATATCATTACCTTTTACATATTCATACATTTTCTATCCATTACCAATTGCATAAACATCCATCCATAATCCATATATAATCCATACACATAACATGCATAGCCATCGTAATATCAACATTACAATCATTATAACATCATATAGATCGCCAAAAATGCCATATATATATACATGTGTGTCAAAATACAAGTGTCTACAATACAAGCTGAGCCCTGAAAAGAATGAATGTACAACAACGGCTCTAGGCCTCATCATAATACAATATAAACATGGTATGCCCTAGCGACTACTTCCAGCTCCCTCGCCCTGACCACCACCGCCACTCGGTCCTGTACCTGGTGCTCCATCTCTCGGTGGCCCCATCACTGAAGCTACTGATCGAGATCCACCTGACCTCCGTGAGCTCGAAGCCCCTGACCTGCTCCTGAAGCTAGGCTGTCTCTGCTCTGTCAGCACAGCTCCATAATATAAGCCTCTATAATACTCAGCCTCACCCTGCACTCTCCGAAGCTCAGCCTGTACCACTGTCAACTGTGTGGCCAAGTACATGGTAGCTCCATCAGTCCCCAAGGCAGCCACTACTCTATCTCGCTCACTAGTCATCCCCTGCAGCTGCTGCACGGCCCTATCTCTCTCAGCTTGCAGACCATCTCTCTCTGCTCTCATAGCCTGCTCCTGCTGTACTGCAGTATCTCGCTCAAGCCTCATCATCTGCTCATGCTGCCTAGCTGTATCCTTCTCTCCTGTCACTCTAGCCAGAGCACCGTCATCCTGTCCATCTCCTCTCTGTGCTCCCAACTTTAGCTGAGCCTGATAAGTCTGTGCCTGTGCTCTAGCATGTCGCAGACTAATCACAGCCTGATGCCTATCCATCTCCACTCTCCTCAGCCTCATCTGTGCCCGCTGCCTCCATCTCCTCTCCTCTCTAATCCATCTCCACAGCTGCTGAATACCCACATCATCTCCTGCTCTGATCTGTGCCTGTGGCTGTGCTAATGTAGCAGGCTGACCTGGCACCTGCCCTGGCATCTGTATCCCTGGTGCAGCTGGCACTACTGCCTGTGCTGGTGGAGCCTGTCGTCATCGCCTCCACACTGGTCTCTCCATCCCAATCTCTCCAATCTCGCCATCTCGTGTCAACCGAGTCGGCCTAGCTGTCGCCCAGTATACATCGTACTCTGGCAATGTGCCTGGATCTGTAGGACCCTGTCTCCACTGCCATGCTACAGGCTGCAGTCCATCTCTCTCTGCCAAGGCTGTGTCCACCACAACCTCTGGACCCCAATCAAATACCTCCTGCCTCGTCCTCCCAAAAATGGCATCCCCTACAGGTACTGCCTGTGCCTCTCCAAACTGTCTCAGGGCTCTCTCTGGCAAATAGCGCTCTATAATATACACGCCGCGTCCAAAAATGTATCTCGCCTGTCTAGTATAGACAAGCTCCGCATCCTCCTCCTCCCACTGCTCACATCCTAGCCATGGCCTCCATACAAATCTGTCTATCTCATCTAATCTCTGCCGCCAGTATACTACACCTCGGCGCTGTCGATATGTCAACGCTCCTCTATACATCCGTGCAAATGGCTCTCCTGCTGCTCTAGCCACCCATCCCTCTGGTCTTGTCACCGGAATGTGCTCATATGCCCATACATGCAAAACTATCACCCCTGCTGACATACTGGCTCTGAACATGTACGCACAATCATGCAGGTAATGATAGAGCTGTCCCAACACGCACTCTGCCCACGCATATCTCGTGCCATAAGAGAACATGCCCTCCATCACTGTCCCCCATCCTACAGGAAAACCTCTAGCTCTCCTATCACCCACTAGCCATCTAATGATAGCCACTACCACCCGCTGTAATCTGTCACAGAGCTCCTCCATCCTCCCCATCGGAATCTCTGACCCCTCTACTCTGATGTCTGGTGTGCCAAACAATCTCCTGAATGCTGCTGGGCCCATCTCCGGATCATAATCTACACGGTCCCCATCTACCGGAATCCTCAATATCCGGAACACATCCTCTAAGGTAATGGTCGCCTCTCCTGTCGGTAATAAGAATGAACTATGCTCGCTCATCCATCGCTCCACCATCGCTGTCATCAGCCCTCGATGTGCCTGAACTGGCTCTAATCGGGACACATGCTCTAATCGGGACACATGCTCTAAGCCCAGGATCTCCAACACCAGTAGCTCCTCTGCATCCAACCGTCTCACCAGCCGCAAATCTCTCGGATGGGGCTCCCGTGATAGCAATGGCGGTAGTACATCCTGCATCATCCATTTACCCTTGTCAGTCCATTCCATTAGCCATCCGTATCAAAATTTGCCTATCTATCTGCTATTTTATCCTACACCTACTATAAGTGGTCCATTTTACTACATGCGATGTTTTCCTGCTCATTAGCGACCCACTTTACCATATGCACCTCTGTTTTGACTATATGCGAACTGTTTTACGTCATGCGCTCACTGTTTCACTATAAGCGACCTAAACTTCCCTATGCGCTCATTATTCCTTCATATGCGAGCCATATCCTATGTGCGAGTCTATTTACCCTCAAAGCGAGCTATATTTTATATGCACCTATCTTCTCACTATTAGCGAGCCACCTACGCATATGCGCCTATTCTAGCCCTATAAGCGTGCTATCTACCATATGCGAGCTCCTTGCCTTCATATGCGAGCTTTATTACCCTATGCGACTACAATTTGCTCATAAGCGACTCGTTTTTCCCTATATGCGCATTTTAGCCGATATTTTCCCGCCGACAGGTTGTGACCACTTTTTTCCTAAGTGACCTACCCGCGCCCATATGTGAGCTGAACTACTCTAAGCGATCTCTATTCCTATATAAGCGACCTACATGTGCCATGTCCTAACCTAGTCGCTTTTGGTGACGTGTGTGAATTAATTACGCTTTTCGGTTATTAATTACATGCTTTTGGGAAAGGTTTTGAAACATACCGGTGCGCCTGCTCCCTCTAGTCGTCCATGTGTCCTCACTCGCTCTGCACGATGATCTCTGCGTGGAATCACCATCCTGCTAGCTCTGCCACTCTCACTCTCTGGAGCTCTGGATTTCTCTAAGTTTTTAAGCACAAATGAGCACAAATGAGCCTATTTGCCCTTGAAGCACCTACTTATAGCCCTTCTCCAAACCCTAATTCTTCTATGCCACAGCCTATTTTCTTCCATCCAACTCCCATTTTCTTCGTGTTAGCCTTCTTTTTAGCCTTTTTCTTCTATCGAGAGCCAACCCAGCCCTTCCTGGTTAGCCTGGCTTACCTCTCGAGGGGGCATCACCTGCCAGTTACACTGGGGCATAACTTGTTTATCGAACGCATCTCACATCTTCTTTGACACAACGTTCTATCGAACATTGTATCAAAGAGGGGCAAAATGTAGACACCCAAATTTGTCCATGTCTAGCAACACTTTGTTAAATCACTAATCCATTAGCCAATTAATTAAATAAATTTTATTTATTTAATTAAAATCCTATTCTCATCCACTTAGCCAATTAATTAAATAAATTGTATTTATTTAATTAATTCCACATCATGTCTTATCTCATTTTATGCATTTATCCTATTAATTAAATAAATTTTATTTATTTAATTAATTTCCAACTCATATCCCAACTAATTCAAATATTTTATTTGAATTAAGCCCTTATCATTTATCACATTTCAACACTTGTCCATTTCCCATTCAATCATGTGTTGTAAGACAACTTTCATTTAAAATCCTTCACATGCACAACTAATTGGACCTAAATTTAGTAACTTTCAATCCTAGCCATTCACATAGCCTTTGAATCTCCACCGTTGATTGATCTTGGTTGAGTTCTATATAAACACCCTCTCATTCCATATGAGACATCCAGCAATCCAGCAATCCAGCAATCCAGCAATCATATAGCACCTACATTATCATCTTGAGCATCTGAGCTTTTATCATCCATCATGGCAGCTTTCAGCTTTGTAATTGCTTATTGTTGAAGAAGCAGTCCACATCTCTCTCTCAAACAAGGAATCACACGGTCTAGGTGATGTTATGCTTGAATTGCATTATCCTTTGATTTCATTTAGGTTAGATTCCTTGATGATGGTAGGGTTAGGGTTTCATGACTATGTCTGATCTTCCACATTTGACTTTCACCTATCACACCTCCGATACCTGATCATCCATTACTACTCTATATATCATCAACCACCGCAGCATTGGGTGCCCTCCTAGCTCAACATGATGATTTAGGAAAAGAACAAGCCATTTACTACATTAGCAGAACCCTTGTGGGATATGAACTCAATTACTCATTCATGGAAAAAGCTTGTTTAGCATTAGTGTTTGCTTCCCAAAAGTTGCGACACTATATGTTGAACTAAACAACAAAGCTCATCTCTAATGTGGATCCCCTCAAGTATCTCCTTTCAAAAGCACTTCTCATAGGGAGATTAGCAAAATGGGTTATGATCTTAAGTGAATTTGACATACAATATGTGAACCGCAAAGCTATCAAAGGACAAGTTATTGCTAATCAATTAGCTGAAGCACCCATCACAGACATTCAGCCAATATATCCAGAATTCCCTGATGAAGGATTGTTTAATTTGAATCCTCCAACACGATGGCAACTATACTTTGATGGATCATACACACAACATGGTTCTGGAGCAAGCATCTTGTTTGTCACCCCTCAAGGAGATTGTATACCTAAATCATACAAAATAGCATTCCCATGTACCAACAACATAGTAGAGTATGAAGCTTTAATCACAGGCTTGCGCATGGCAGTACAATGGGCTATCAAACAGTTACGAGTCTTTGGTGATTCTCAGCTGGTTATCAAATAGGTCTTAGATGAATATCAAACAAAAGACGAGAAGCTTCTCCCATACAAGCAAATGGTGGACGATTTCAAGAAATATTTTGAGGATATTACCTTTGAGCAAATTCCAAGACTACAAAACAGAGTAGCAAATGCCATGGCTATGATTGGATCTCTTTTAGACATGCCATCTAACACCCATAAATGTGAATTCTTGGTCGAACAGCTTTTGATCCCAGCATTTGAAGTTCCACAGTCTAAGCTTATATGTGAAATTGTTGGTCCCAACTCGTCGTGGTACAAGGATATATACGAGTATCTCCGTAATCAAACTTTTCCATGTCAACTATCCAACACCCAGCGCAAAACCTTTATCCATTGAGCATCTCGTTACACTATCTTAGGAGACACCCTTTATCGCCGAAGTCTTGATGGTATCCTTCTTAGATGTCTTGATTCTGAGGAAGCAAAAATGGCCTTACGTGAAGTACATGAAGGTGTCTGTGGTTCGCATTCCGCTGGCCCTGGCCTTGTTAAGAAACTTCTATGAGCAGGATACTATTGGCCAACTATGGAAAAAGATGCATAACAATTTGCAAAGAGATGTCTACAATGTCAGAAACATGGAGATCTAATACATGCACCAGCACATGAGCTTCAGCCTATTGTCACTCCATGGCCTTTTTCGCAATGGGGACTTGATCTCGTAGGTAAAATCCATCCTACTTCATCCAACGGTCATAAGTTCATTATTACTGCCACTGAGTATTTCACGAAGTGGGTAGAAGCCATACCAATGACCTATATCACAGGTAAACAAATAGCCAAATTCATCCTACATTACATTATCTGCCATTATGGAGTTCCTCAGGCTATTGTTACAGACAACGGTCGCCCTTTCAAGAACCAAGAGGTTAGAGATCTTTGCAACAAGTTCCATATTCAACATAGATTCTCTATGCCTTATTATCCTCATAGCAATGGTCAAGCTGAAGCTTCTAATAAAACAATCATCAAGATCCTTAAAAAGATTGTTAATGAAGCTGGTCGAGATTGGCATCTACAACTGCATCCTACATTATGGGCATATAGAACAAGCATCAGAACTCCCACTGGAGCCACACCCTATGCTCTCGTCTATGGCACTGAAGCTATTTTGCCTATCGAGGTTGAGATCCCCTCTTTGTGCATATCCCTGCAACATACTATCTCAGATGAAGAGTATCGAGTATCCAGACTCCATGATCTTGAGCTATTAGATGAATGCCGCCTTACAGCATTAAACCATCTTCAAGTCTACCAAAACCAGCTACGCCGTAGCTATAACAAAAAGATCAGAGAACGTAGATTTCAAGTTGGCGACCTTGTCCTTAAAGAAAACCAAAGGAATCAACAACATCGAGAGAAACAGGGCAAGTTTGAACCCAATTGGCTTGGTCCTTTCATTATCACAGCAGTCTATGGATCGGGTGCCTACACTTTGTCAACACCTGAAGGCATTCCCTTAGATGAACCAGTCAACAGCGTTCATCTCAAGAAGTTTTATCCATGAATCTCAGCTATCCCCAACCAAAAAAAAAAACACAAAACAAAAAAAAAAATAGAAACAAAGCAAAAAAAAAAAAACATAAGATAAATAATCCGTCCTCTGGTGAAAACCTGGTAAACAGACGCCTTGGATAAGTACCATAGTGAAAACCTGGCAAACAGGTGCTATGTGTAGTGACCAGCTTCCCTCATCTGCTTGGTTTGTTTGATCATATTTCCCCATTTCATCTTGTATAAGCCATAATCCCAATCCACATCGCAATGCCACACATAGCCTTTCATCTTTCATCTTCGTCTTTGCCAATGCTAGCTATCATATTTGAGACATTGTCGCGATACCTATATCTTTTGGCACCTTAGCATCTTGGCCACATCCTTTCCACATTGTCGCTTCTGTATAATAAACCTCATCCCGCACTGGGGGAATTTGTTGAGTCTTATTTGGAAGTGGATACTGTTATCTCTATCTCATAACACATCAAACAACTCAGCTTACCACATAGCAAACCTTATCAACTTTAGCCATGGCATATATCCAACGAAAAATGTGACCTAACAACTTGCAACCAGGACCCATATCTTCACAATTTATCCACATTCATCCAACAATCACAACAAACATCGCTTGCTCAAACATCCAACCAATTAGCGACATCAATAAGAACTACATCCAGCTCTATCGTTGACGCCTTGATCCTGTGGATACAGGGTATGTAGGCAATCTGAGATGCGAAGGAAGCACTCTGATTCAGGCTAAGACGATAGCCCCTTTCATCATTCATCATTCATCTTTCTTCTAAACATCCTTCAATCTTTCAGCTCACATTCTTCTGTCTTTCATCACTTACATCATCAATAAAACCTAGAACTACATATTCATCATGTCTCATCTTCATCGTCAATGTGCTTTGATCCCATGGATACAGGGTATGTAGGCAGTCTGGAATACGAAGGAAGTTTCCAGTGCTCAAGCACAGATGATCTACCCCATCTTCTTCATCTTCTTTCCTCATCCATCTTCTTCTCTTTGATCAGCTCAAACAGGAAGCAAACCATGTGTATATTGAAAGCTCAAGCACTTTAACCAATCAAAAGTACGCCAGAAGCTATTTGTCCGCATACCTTAAGCCAGCATTTGCTATTGCAGTTTACCAACAACTCTAGCCTTTAATAGGATGTAGCTTTCCTCTTAACAAGGCGCCAGCTTGATCTATCCAAGAGCACCCAAAATTTGGCAAGAGAACGTGATGACAGTATCTTTTGTTTTATCTTTTGATTTATCTTTTGTCCCTTTCCTATGCCTAATCAAGACTGCCTTGATCTATTTATATCTTGGTATGTTGCGATGAAGTAAGGACTGGGGCATGGTCATATAGCTTTCGTATGCCGTGTTTGCGGGATGATCTTATTCTCTTCCTATGCTTATTGGTATCTTGTACGTGTTGGGATTAGCATCTTACATACCAATATCTCTAGCATCTGAGAAGCTAAACAGTCTCTTATGCATTTGAGACTATTCTATGTTAAGACTAACTCCATACATATAACCAACAAGCTATCCTTATGTGTAGTGGAGATAAGCTCAAACCATTGCTTGTAGCGTCAAAGTCCAACACTAGCTGTTATTCATATCTTGTGCATGTTAGCTCAACATCTTGACCTCACGCGTTCAGACAAGATTGTAACATGTTAGTTGCACATTGGATACCTCGACACCTTGGTCTCTTATACCCTAGTGCATAACATCCATATGCTATATCAAACATAAGGACTGCATTTCTTTTCATTCTGAGCAATTACTTGAAAGCTGCCCATCATCATCCTATCTATTCATCCTATCTATCCATACCATCATACTCAACCAAGATCAATCATTTCCATCATCTTTTGTCCATATTCCTGCTCCTGCAAAACAACTGTGTTAGACATACATAAGTCCATCATATATCCTTTCATTACCATCTATCTATATGCATCAATCTATCTATATCATTACCATTTACATATTTACACATTTGCCATCCATTAACATTTACATACACATCCATATATAATCCATACAACATGCATAGCCATCATAATATCAACATCATAACCATTACAACATCATATAGATCGCCAAAACCACCATATATATATACATGTGTGTCAAAATACAAGTGTCTACAATACAAGCTGAGCCCTGAAGGACTAAATGTACAAAATCGGCTCTAGGCCTCATCATGATACAAAATAAACACAAGTAGCTCTAGTGACTACTGGCAGCTCCCTCGCCCTGACCACCACCACCACTAGGTCCTATACCTAGTCCTCTGTCTCTCGATGGCCCCACCACTGAGGCTACTGATCGAGATCCACCTGTCCTCCGTGAACTCGAAGCCCCTGACCTGCTCCTGAAACTAGGCTGCCTCTGCTCTGCCGGTACAGCTCCATAGTACAAGCCTCTATAATACTCAGCCTCACCCTGCACTCTCCGAAGCTCTGCCTATACCCCTGTCAACTATGTAGCCAAGTACATCGTAGCTCCATTAGTCCCCAAGGCTGCCACTGCTCTGTCTCGCTCACTGGTCATCCCCTGTAATTGATGCACTGCCCTATCTCTCTCAGCCTGCATATTGTTTCTCTCAGCTCGCAGACCATCCCTCTCTGCTCTCATAGCCTGCTCCTGCTGTATCGCAGTGTCTCGCTCTAGTCTCATCATCTGCTCATGCTGTCTAGCTGCATCTCTCTCTCCCATCACTCTAGCTAGAGCACCGTCATCCTGTCCATCTCCTCCCTGTGCTCTCAACTGTAGCTGAGCCTAATATGTCTGTGCATGTGCTCTCGCATGCCGCAGACTAATCACTGCTTGATGCCTATCCATCTCCACTCTCCTTAGCCTCATCTGCGCTCGCTGCCTCCATCTCCTCTCCTCTCTAATCCGTCTCCACAGCTGCTGAATACCAATGTCATCACCTACTACAATCTGTGCCTAAGGCTGTGCTAATATAGCAGGCTGACCTGGCACCTGCTTTGGCATTTGTATCCCTAGTGCAGCTGGCACAACAGCCTGTGCTGGTAGAGTCCATCGTCATCTCCTCCGAATTGGTCTCTCCATCCCAATCTCTCCAATCTCCCCATCCCGTGTCAACCGAGTCGGCCTAGCTATCGCCCAGTACACATCATACTCTGGCAATGTGCCTGGATCTGTAGGACCCTGTCCCCACTGCCATGCTACTGGCTGTAATCCATCTCTCTCTGCCAAAGCTGTGTCAACCACAACCTCTAGACCCCAATCAAATACCTCCTGTCTCGTCCTGCCAAAAATGGCATCACCTACTAGTACTGCCTGTGCCTCTCCGAACTATCTCAAGGCTCTCTCTGGCAAATAGCACTCTATAATATACATGCTGCATCCAAAAATGTACCTCGCCTGTCTAGCATAGACAAGCTCTGCATCCTCCTCATCCCACTGCTCACATCCTAGCCATGGCCTCCATACAAATCTATCCACCTCATCCAATCTCCTCCACCAGTATACCACACCTCGGCACTGTCGATATGTCAAAGCCCCTCTATACATCCGTGCAAATGGCTCTCCTGCTGCTCTAGCCACCCATCCCTCTGGTCTCATCACCGGAATGTGCTCATACGCCCATACATGCAACACTATCACTCCTGCCGACATACTGGCTCCAAACATATAAGCGCAATCATGCAGGTAATGATAGAGCTGTCCCAACACACACTCTGCCCATGCATATCTTGTGCCATATGAAAACATGCCCTCCATCATTGTCCCCCATCCTACGGGAAAACCTCTGGCTCTCCTATCACCCACTAGCCATCTAATGATAGCCACCACTACCCGCTGTAACCTGTCACAGATCTCCTCCATCCTCCCCATCAGAATCTCTGAACCCTCTGCTCTGATGTCTGGTGTCCCAAATAATCTCCTGAATGCAGCTGGACCCATCTCCAGATCATAATCCACATGATCCCCATCTATCAGAATCCTCAAAATCTGGAACACATCCTCTAAAGTGATGGTCGCCTCTCCTGTCGGTAACAAGAATGAACTGTGCTCGCTCATCCATCGCTCCACCATCGCTGTCATCAGCCCTCGATGTGCCTGAACTAGCTCTAATCGGGATACATGCTCCAAGCCCAGGATCTCTAACACCAGTAGCTCCTCTGCATCTAACCGTCTCACCAGTCATAAATCTCTCGGATGGGGCTCTCGCGATAACAATGGCAGTAGTACATCCTGCATCATCCATTTACCCTTGTTAGTTCATTCCATTAGTCATCCATATCAAAATCTGCTTATCTATTTGCTATTTTACCCTACATCTACCATAAGCGGTCCATTTTACAACATGCGCTTCTTTCTAGCTCACTAGCGACTAGCTTTACCATCTGTGCACCTGTTTTGTCTATATGCGAGCTATTTCTACTCATGCGCTTACTGTTTAACTATAAGTGAGCTCTACTTCCCTAAGCACTAATCTTTGCTTTATAGGCGTGCTATTTGCTATATGCGGGTATCTTTTCCCTAAACGCGAGCCATAAACTATATGCGCTAGTTCCTCACCATACGCGAGCCAAATCACCATGCGCGACACTTCTAGCCTTATACGCGCGCTTTTCACCATATGCGAGCCCTTCCTATTTAGATGCGAGCCCAACTAGTCTACGCGACGGCTATTTGCCTATATGCATGTGCTTTTTGCCTATAAGCGACTTAATTTGCTATTCACACGCATTTTGCCTGCATTTTTCCCGCCGATGGGATGCGACCTCTTTTTCCCTATGCAACTACCCCGCGCCTAAAAGCGAGCTGCACTACTCTAAGTGATCTATATTCCTCCATAAGCGACCTAAAAGTGCTATTTCCTAACCTAGTCGCTTTTGGTGATGTGTGTGCATTAATTATGCTTTTAGGCTATTAATTACACGCTTTTGGGAAAGGTTTTGAAACATACCAGTGCGCCTGCTCCCTCTGGTTGCCCATGTGTCCTCACTCGCTCAGCACGATGATCCCTACATGGAATAACCATCCTGCTAGCTCTGCAACTCTCACTCTCAGGAGCTCTGGATTTATCTAGTTTCTGAGTACAAATGAGCACAAATGAGCCTATTTGCCATTGAAGAACCTACTTATAGCCCTTCCTCCAACCCTAATTCTTCCATGCCATAGCCTCTTTTCTGCCATCCAACCCCCATTTTCTTCGTGTCTGCCTTCTTTTTCGCCTTTTCTTCTATCGAGAGCCAACCCAGCCCTTCCTGGTTAGCCTGGCTTACCTCTCGCGGGGGCATCATCTGCCAGTTACACTGGGGCATAACTTGTTTATCGAACGCATATCGTATCTTCTTTGACACAACGCTTTATCGAACATTGTATCAAAGAGGGGCAAAATGTAGACACCCAAATTTATCCCAACTTTGTTCATGTCTAGCAACACCTTGATAAATCATTATTCATTAAGCCAATTATTTATTTAATTAAAATCCCATTCTCATCCTACTTAGCCAATTAATTAAATAAATTTTATTTATTTAATTAATTCCACATCATTTCTCAATCATATCCTATCCCCATCCCAATTAATTAAATAAATTTTATTTATTTAATTAATTTCCACATCATATCTTATCCCATTTTATTCATTTATCCTATTAATTAAATAAATTTAATTTATTTAATTAATATCCAACTCATATTACAACTAATTCAAATATTTTATTTGAAGTAAACACTCATCTTTTATCACATTCCAACACTTGTCCAGTCAATCATGTGTTGTAAGACAACTTTCATTCATATCCTTCACATGCACAACTAATGGAACCTAAATTTAGTAACTTTCAATCCTAGCCATTCACATAGCCTCTAAATCTCCACCGTCGATTTATCTTGGCTGAGTCCTATATAAACACCCTCTCATCCCCTATGAGACATCCAGCAATCATATAGCACCTACATTATCATCTTGAGCATCTGAGCATTCATTTGAGCTTTTCATCATCCATCATGGCAGCTTTCAGCATTACAATTGTTCATTGTTGAAGAAGCAGTCCACATCTCTCAAACAAGGAATCGCACGGTCTAGGTGATGTTATGCTTGAATTGCATTGTTCTTTGATTTCATTTAGATTAGATTCCTTGATGATGGTAGGGTTAGGGTTTCATGACTATGTCTGATCTGCTAAACCTGACTTTCACCTATCACAACATGCTATAGTATTAACTAGAGGCAAGCCAAGTTTGTAGAGGCGATCAATTTTGGTCCAAAAGTGATATTCTGTTAGTTAAAAGCAACTTGGTTTAGGCCAAAGGTGAGCGGCTATTGTTTAGAAGTGATTCTATTTATGCAAAAGGTGACTAACTGTTGTTTAAAAGCAATATGGATGTTTGTAACTAGGCAGTTAAGGCTTAAAGGCAGTCTGTGTTTGTCAGAGGATAGAGTTTGAATGATGATTTTGACAAGAAAATAGTGATTTCAGTCACTCACACTCACAACAATCACAAACTTGTACAACCTAGGCTAGGAAAGGACTGTATTTGTTGAGTCCCCTTGATGTGCTTATTCAAAGCGGATAGCTTCAAGATCTTGGTAGCACCAGCTCCCCCTTATAGGGCACTCACTTCTCACGCATACCAAGATCCAGGTTTCCCAAGGCTCGTCCCCCCACTGAACCTTAGGATTGTCCCTACTATCTTTACTAAGAACCACGTGAATCGGGGCGGCTTCAAAGGTCCCACCTTTTGCATCAACAAATAGAGGGTTTTTGGCTACTACACAAGGTTGCTAATAAGGGCATCCGTTCGGGTGGCTATACGTGCAGCAGTGCTACTCTCTGTTATAGAGTCTCCTAGCCTTTAAGGGTTATGCCTTGGAGGGTTTTGGGGGAGGTTGGGTGTCGATATAACTCAACAACATCTGTTGTTTGTGGCTTTCAACACAAACACTTTTATTATATAGCGGTTTAGAAGGACTTGGCTTTAGCCCGTTACCACTTGGGTCGTACCCCTTCTCACACTGGGAAGGCAGGCCCTCTAAAAATAATAACAAGTTCTCATACACCCAAGATCTATTTAATAGCAAAGGGGAGAGGATACTTTTTCTATTAAATTTGGGTTACAAACATGCACATTCAAGCAATTAAGAAAGATAACGCAAGCACGAAGCAAACAATGATTCTTTTTAAGTACCAAGCCCAAATGTTCCTAAATTAGTGATAAATCAAAAGTCTTGGACTGATCGGAGCTGCAACAGATGTGTTAGTAGTTTTGACAACATCCTTTTCTTCGACAATCGATAAGAAGCTACACAAATAACTGATTAGTAACCAAGAAAACCAAACTGCAAATGATAAAAACTGAAAGCGATTCAGTTACCAGAGGTGATCAACTGTTGATCAGAAGTGATCTGTATTCTGCCGCAAGTGAAATGTTGTTGCTCAGGAGTGATGCCAAAGGACCTAGATGTGAAATGATATAGGTCAAATGCGACACAGAAAATCAATAGGCAACTGATTATGGCTCATAAGCAACTCAAATCTGCAAAAAACAAGATATAAATAGAAAACCCTGGTTTTGCAGAAAGTGATCTAGACAGCCAAAAGTGATTAGTATTAGGTTAAAAGCGATGCAAATCATGACATAAGTGACCACTGTTAGCTTAAAAGCGATGTAAAAAAGATTGTAAGCAACTACTGTTTGCTTAGAAGCGATCCAAAAAATGCTAGAAGTGGTTGGTTTCATCTTGAAGGCGATGCGTATGCTCGAGCAGTGACTGGTTTTGCTCAGAAGCGACTGGAACTTGCCGTAAGCGCTTGACAAATCTGATCTTCATAAAAAATAACTTTAAACAGCAAAGTTAATCAAGGACGTGGGTCCCACTGGGTGGGTCCAAATGTGATAGGTAAAAATCAGGTTAATAGGATCAATCATTGCAAATGAAAACCTAACCCTACCATCATCAAAGAATCTAACCCAAATGAAATCAAAAGCATGCAATTCAAGAGCAATATCACCTAGATTGTATGATTCCTTGTATGTGATGTGGATTGCTTCTTCAACAATGAACAATTATGAAGATCAAAGCTGCCATGATGGATGGATGATAATGATAATAAGCTAGATGGATGCTAAATGCTCAATATGCTCAAGATGATAATGTAGGTGCTATAAGAATGTTGGATTCTATGTAGTATGGAATGAGAGGGTGTTTATATAGAACTCAACCAAAATCAATCAAAGGTGGAGATTTGGTGGCTATGTGAATGGTTAGGATGAATTGATAGTCATAGGTGAATGTGTAGATAACAAGCGGATGGAAGATAGGGCTCATGTGTGACTGTGTACATAAGAAGTACTACATGTGAAAGATATTAAATAAAATATATAGTACCACATATGTTTTTAAATGAAAGAGACACACATGTCGGCTCATTGAGATAAATGATAAGAGAAATTAATTAAATAAAAAAAATTATTTAATTAATTGAAAAGTGGGTTTATGAAAGGAATTTTAATTAAATAAATAAGATTTATTTAATTAAAATGATAGAAATATAGATAATTAAATAATTAAAGATTATTTAATTATAGATTAGAAGAAATAGATAATGAATTAATTAAATAAATAAAAATTTATTTAATTAATAGAAGAAATAGGTGTTTGCTCAAGTGTGTTAGACAAATGCAGATGATAAGTAATACTAGGTCAATTTTGGGTGTCTACAACAGTGACTAAATCATGTCAGATCAGAGTGAAACAAGTGTTAAAAAACATCAAATGTAGTAAAAAATTAGTCCAACAGGGTCACCCCCGGGCGACCCAAGTGTTTTCCCTAATCTCCCCCGGGTGACCTTGCTATTTTACAGGATCTCCCTTGGGTGACCCTGCTGTTTTGCAGGATCTCCTCTGGGTGACCCTGCTGCTTTTTAGGATGTCCCCCGGGCAACCCTGCCTGGGAAAAGGGGCAACTCGAAAGGAGGATCCCTCCACCAAAAACTGCTCTAAAAACCTTATTTTTCAGCCAATTTCGGAAAATAAAAAACCAATCTTGCCCTAAACGACGTGACGAACACAATGCAATAGAGAAAATCACCAAAAATAGACAATTTTAAGAGATTTTTCACAAAATTCAAGCTAGGATTTAGAGAAGGGTTTTTCATTGTTTGCATATCTGATTTCTCCATGGCTGAAGAAGAGGCGGCCATCTTCGTGATCTCCTCGACAATATCTTCCTAACGACTGCTCAGACGAACGATTTTGTCGTCATTTTGTTCCAATCTCACAATTAAGCTTTCTTTGTTTACCCTTAGATTAGTTCATTTATGCATTTTTAGATTAGTTCTTTACTTTTATGCATCCGTTTCGTACATTATTTTCCATGCTCTCATCCCTATAGGTCCAAACCAATAAAGGAAAACAACTAGTTGAATTCAAGCGATCTATGGTAAGTTCGTCATTTCAATTTTCATTATTTACTTTGATATATTTGAATCCCGGATTAGCACTAGTTATTGCACGTACAAATTGCAGGAAAATGGACAACAGGTAAGGCCTAGCTCGGGAATGGTACCTACCTTTCATGTAGACTACCATCCCCGAGGGGGCAAATATGTAAGCACAAAAATAACGCACAGCCTCCACGAGGACCCCTGTGATGATTCAAATCCTTGTCATGTACATGTAAGCGTGAAAATAATGTCATTTAAGCAATAAGCCTCTTGATGACATGTCCTCTTTCTTGTCTTGTGTTGTTTCTTCCTTGTCGATTTCCCTCTCTCCTTGTTTGCAACACTTTTCGACACTTGTTGACTTGCATTTTCTTAGCTTTCGACCTTGCTTGTAAGCCTTGTGAGTGTCTTGTAGGTGAGTTTTCACCTCTCCCCTATGTTTTTCATCTAGTGCACCTCCTAAAAGCCTTCTAAAGGTCTCCTTGTCCATCTCCCGCTTTCAGTTTTTAGTTTCATTGCACCAATCCAAATTTTCCCTAATTATTTTTAGATCTCCCCCATGAGATCCTGATGACGCAAGTGGAGATTTGGATTCTTCCACATGACTGACCTGTTTCTTGATGCAGAACCCCTCCATTTCTTCTCTTCTTACATCTCCCAGCCTTTTTTTTTGCGTCTGACCTTGTCTAGGCCGGATCTCCCCCGGGCGACCCATGGTCGCCTAGGGGTGACCCTACTGGAGAAAGGGGCAACCCTACTATTTTTCTAGCCATGGAAAAACTCAAGTTTCTCTCTCATTTTTGCTCCGTTTTCACCTGTTTTTTCTTCTACTTTGCATGGTTTTTGATCCCTAATATAGAGTTAACTATTTCATGCACCCACACATACATAATTAGATCTATTTGATCTCAAATTAACTCTTCAATCAATCTCATGCATTCCCTCACCTCCATTTTCTTTTCAATGATAAGCTATCTTTGCTTCATCACTCTCCAATCAACCTTGTTAACTCCCCAATCATCTTTGTTAACTCATCAATCAAATGAGTTAACTCTTCAATCAATCCCTTCTTCTAAACCTATAAATACACCCCTCCCTCAAGCACAAAGGGAGGCAAATTCATTGTGCACACAGCTCCTGCCAATTTTTCTCTCCAACTTAGCATTCAAATTCTCTTACAGGACAAAGGTGCCTTTTGTTTTATTTGTTCAATAAAGTAGCGTCTTGCTGCTTCATTCTATGCCATTTTTCTCAATCCAAGCTCTCATTGAGTTCATACAAGCTTCATCAAAGCTTCTTTTTGCTTCTTTGTGTCATTTTTTTGTCAAGAGGATCACCCACTACCATAAAAGGATTCAAGGTTGCCAATTACAAGGATTGCTGAGGGTAGTGGAGTCAACAAATCTTCATTTATCTCAGGTTATTTCATTGTTTTTGTTCAATTAATAGTAATTAGAGAATCAAATTTGCTCTTGGGAATAGTAAAATATTGCTTTTTCCTTGATAATTAGATCTTACATGTTAGATTAGTTTCTTTCATATCTTTAGATCTAGATTTTTAGAAAGAGCATATTTCCTTTTCTTAGATTAGACTGCATTGAAATCATCAAAAACACAAAAACATAGTTTTAACTTTGCATTAGAAAATTCATATAGAATTGAATACATATTTCCTTTCTGTAGATTAAAAGCACTTTCTATTTCCAAAATACTAAAAAATACCAAAAAAACATTTTGCATATCATTTAGTTTGCATGCATATAAAAACCCTAAAATAGGGAAAATAGCAAACCCTTGATTCCATCATGAGGTAACCACAGTTAAATGATCCAATCAAACCCTCGATCCCATCACAAGGTAAAAGACAAGTTAAAATGTAAATTCAAACCCTAGGTCAACTAAACCCTAGGTCAAAACCTCTAGATCTGGTTAAGGTTAGCAGTCATACAACTACCTCTATCCTAAGTCACGAATGTGCTTAGGAGTGAGAGAAGAGTGGGTGAGGGCTATCTGTTACGAGATCCAAGAGATCCATCTAAGACCATAATAAGAAACATTTGTTCTACCACAAGGAGACCCATTTGTCCTCATGGTGTTAGAAGAAACTACACAATGCCATATACAACAAGAACTTGTTCAACTCATACAAAGACAAGAGGACATCAACAAGAACAATTGCTTACCCACACAGAGGTGGAATCTTAGAAATCTAAATAGAAGAAGAGAAACTAGTGACCCTTCAAGTCATAGGGTTATCTCAACTACAACAATAATCAAATGAAACATACAACTAAGCACACAACAACAAAGGCTGCAATACTTGCCGACCCCTCTCTGCAAAGTCTAGCTCTCCAACGACCCAAACCCCCACCATGTCTCACCTCCTCTCGACTGGCTACTTCCATGTGAGTGAGAATGACATGGTGGATCGCCCCATGGCAAGGAGGGAAAGGGTTTGTGTGCATGCCAAAATCTGACCCGACAGCCCCAGGAAACTAGAGTCATGATTTTGAGCATACAGGTACTACTAATGGCCTTGTAAAAACTAAGACTGCTTTTAAGGCCAAGGAAGAAAAGATTGCTAGATCAGACAAATATGGTGTGGAATTAGATGAAGAAAATTTTGAAGAGCTTGAGGCAAAATTTGAAAGAAGAATAAAAAGAGGCAGTAGAGGAAAGTTCAAAGGTAAGTTACCTTTCAAATGTTTCAATTGTGGTAAAATTGGTCACTATGCTTCAAGATGTCCTCATAGAGATTTGAAGTTCAAAAACAATGAAAGTAAAGGAAAGTTGGTAAGAAAGAGTTACTATGTTAGAGATGATGATGGTGTGACTGATGATGAACTTGATTCTGATGATGGTAACAATAGTGAATGCTTGTTTATTGGACTTAGAGAAGAACCCGTTTCTGTTAATCTTCCTAGCTATGTGAAGGAAGTCTAGGAGAGTTGTTTGCATTTCATGCTGAAAAGGAAGATGAATGGATCATTGATAGCGGATGTTCAAACCACATGATAGGAGACAAGAGTAAGTTTGTTAAGTTTGAAAAGTATGATGGACTTGTTAGGTTTGGTGATGATGCAATTGGTAAGATTTGTGGAAAATGATCTATTACTTTTGATGGCAATCATAATATAGATGATGTTCTTTATGTCAAGGGCTTAAAGCATAATCTTCTAAGTGTTGGACAAATGTGTGACAAAGGGTATAATCTTGTATTCAAGGACAATGGGTGTGAGATAAGGAAAAGCTCAAGAACTTTAATTGTTGCTGGTAAGAAGACTCATGGTAATGTCAATCATTTGAACGGTACTAAAAATTGTTGCTTGTTGGCCAAGATTGATGAAAGTTGGCTATGGCATAGGAGAATGTGTCACATTAACTTCAATAATCTGGTGAGAATAAGCACTGTTGAAGCTATAAGAGACCTTCCTAAGATTGTAAAGCCTACCACTATTATGTGCAAAGAATGTCAGTTTGGGAAGATGATAAAGACTACTTTCAAGAGCAAAGAAGAATCCTCTACTAGTTTGCTGGAGTTGGTGCATATAGACCTATGTGGTCCTACAAGAAAAAGAAGTTTTCAAGGTAAAAGGTATTTCATGCTTCTTATTGATGATTTTTCAAGAATGACTTGGGTTACTTTTCTTAGAGAAAAACCAAAAATACTAGATAAGTTCAAGGCATTCAAAGCTATGGTAGAAAATGAGTTGGATTTGAGAATCAAGTTCTTAAGGTCTAACAGAGCTGGTGAGTTTATATCAAGTGAGTTCAATGCTTTTTGTGAAGAACATGGAATAAAGAGACATTTGTTTGCCCCCTAGACTCAACAAAATGGAGTGGTTGAAAGGAAGAATAGAACTGTTCAAGAAGCTACTAGAACAATGATCAAGGAAGCAGACCTATTAGAAGTATATTAGAAAGAAGAAATACACAATGTTGTCTACATTTAGAACAGAGTGCAAGTCATAGCAAAAGAAACAAATACACCTTATGAGATGTGGTATGGTAGAACTCCCACTGTCAAATACTTCTAAGTTTGATGCTAGATGTGATGAAGGCATATTCCTTGGGTACTCTACTAAGAGCAAGGCTTACCGGTGCTATAACAAAACACTGAGAAAGATCATTGAAAGTGCAAATGTGAAGGTAGATGAAGATATTCAACTAGATGGATATGAGTTAGATGGATCTGCTGATATAGAAAAGGTTGAAAAAGATAAAGAAAAAGAAGTTTAGACTGAAGTGCAAGCTGCTTCAGAAGAAGAAGAAGTTCAAGCTGAAGCTCCAGAAGAATTCCTAAAACTCCCAGATATGTGCAAAGAGATCTTTCTGAAGATCAGAGTATTGGTGACAAAAGGAAAGGTGTGTTGACAAGAAGCAAGACTGTAGAAGAACAAGTAAATCTCTGTCTACTTTCAAAGGTGGAACCTAAAACAGTAAATGAAGCATGCAATGATGAACATTAGGGTAAGGCAATGGAAGAAGAATTAATGTAGATTGAGAAGAACAATATTTGGGAACTTGTCCCTAGACCTGCAAACAAGAATGTGATTGGAACAAAGTGGGTTTTCTGAAACAAACTAAATGAAGTTGGAGAAGTTGTGAGAAACAAGGCAAGACTTGTGTGTAAAGGCTACTCACAAGTGGAAGGAATTGACTATGAAGAGACCTATGCTCTAGTGGCAAGAATGGAAGCCATCAAACTATTTTTGGCATTTGTAACACAAAAATTTCAAGGTATATCAGATGGATGTGAAATCTACCTTCCTGAATGACGAGCTAGAAGAAGAGGTCTACATAGAGAAACCAGATGGGTTCCAGTTATCAGACAAACCAGACATGGTATGTAAGTTAAACAATGCTTTGTATGGATTGAAGCAAGCTCCCAGAGGTTGGTATGAAAGACTAGATAAGTATCTATTGCAGCAGGCTAAAGGGTCTACAGATAGTAATTTGTATATCAAGGCAAGTAAAGATCAAATCCGTATTATTGAAGTCTATGTGGACAATATCATATTTGGTGGAAATGTAGAGATGTACAAGAATTTTGTAGATGAAATGCAAAAGGAATTTGAGATGTCTGTGTGTGGTGAGCTTAACTTCTTTCTTTAACTGCAAATCAATCAGACTGATAAAGGCATTTTCATTTCTCAATCAAATTATGTCATCAAATTGTTAAAGAAGTTTGGAATGGAGGGCTCTAAACCATTATGCACTCCTATGGGTACTGGCTATAAATTGAGCAAGAATGATGAATCTCCTAAGGCTAATCAAAGCAAGTACAGATCAATGATTGGAAGACCGCTTTACCTTACTGCTACCAAACCAGATATCATGCATGCAGTTTGTCTTGTTGCCATATTTCAATCATATCCCAGAGAATCACATGTAATGGCAATAAATAGGATAGTCAAGTACTTAAAGGGCACTTTGGATCATGGTTTGTGGTATCCTAAGAACAATGACTTTTCCCTAAGTGCCTATATAGATGCAGATTGGGTCAGATGTGTTGATGATAGGAAAAGCACAAGTGGAGGTGCATTCTTCCTTGGAGATAGGGTAGTGTCCTAGCATAGCAAGAAACAAAAATCATTCTCCTTGTCTACTACAGAGGCGAAATATATTGTTGCAGTATTATCCTGCACTCAGGTGCTATGGATGAAAAAGACCTTGAAGGATATCAAAGTCGAGTATGATGAGCCAATTCCTATTCTTTGTGACAAAACAAGTGCCATAAATATTTCAATGAATCCAGTGATGCATTCAAAGATAGCACATTTCAATTAAGTATCACTTTTTGAGAGAGAAAGTTGAAGAGAATGAGATGAAGCTTGAGTATATGCCTACAAAAGATCAAGTTACCGATATATTCACTAAGGCTCTTCCAAAATATACATTTGAGTATCTCCAGGAAAAATTAAGGGTTATTGCCCCTCCTTCCTTGAACTAGATGCATAAGCAGATGCATCAGTCCAGTGTGCTTCAAAAGTACATTTCTCCTTTTGGACTGATGTTGGAGGCTACCTCTCAGGGGGAACAGGTAGTGGTTTGAGATGATTGTTGCATTCAGGGGGAGTAAAGAATGATTTCAAACTAATCAGAGAAGTAGTGTGCAAGTATGTGCAGTAGAAGATATGTGAGCCGTTTGCCATTGATGTCAAAGGGGGAGAGAGATCATGTGAAAAACTTAGGGGGAGAAAGAGTTTAGATGTGCAAAAAGAAAGCAGGAGTTCTGATACAAAATTGTGTCTTAATGATGGAACATGTTTTTCAGATCATATATTTCCATCAATGACAAAGGGGGATATTGTTGCAAGTATGTGCTAACTAGTTTTGTCATTGATGTCAACATGTCTGTGTTGTCATTGGAGCCAACTGTATCTTCTGATATTGCTATTTGTTGATTAATTGAGTTGTCATGTTAAGAACATTGTCTGACTATTTTTCTCCGCATTTCCTATGAGTTGAAGACCAGAGTATAAGATTTGGATATGTTTTAGAGAGGTGTTTGAAGATGCTAAATCCATAATTTGGTGGTTTGGGTCACTATACAGAAAAAAGTTATATTCACTAGTTTGAAGACTGTGGCTGGCAATGTTTGTAGAGTGATAGGGAGAAAGTATTTTGCTCTGCATTTCTCCGCAGGTTGGATTTTGGTCTTGTGGTTCTAGATTTAAGTTTATAAATTCCTTAGCTATCTTCATTCCAAAGGATTTGTGATTTGGTGCTCCGAAAAGAAAGTTATTGATTAGCAGAGTTTGACAATATTTGTTGAGAAGCAGTTTGTGATATGTCTTCAAGTGATATTTGTTGTTTTCAAGTGAGATCAGTTGCAATTGGATTTTCCAGCTCCCAAGTGATTCTATGTTGTTCATGGATGTCTCCAGAATGTATTAAAGGCATGTGCTTGATCCACAAGTTATAATAAAGTTCTTGGAAGCATGTATTTAAGTATTCTTGATGTTTGCACTAGTTATGGCCGACCTGGTTATTTACATTTGTTACAAAGGTGATTCATGTATTGTAGAAGCATGTTCAAGCATGTGAAGATATATTTGGGTCCAAGATAAGCCATAAAGTGTTCTTCTTTCATCCATTTACTCCGCAAGTTTATTTAGGTCCAGTCCTAATTTGGTTTATGTATGTATGCCGACCTTGGAGATAGTTCCAATAGTTGTAGATTGTAATGATGACCTTGATGTACATTCTAAGGTTGATGATGTGTATAAATATATGTAATGGATTCATGAGTGAGGATAGAGTGAGCGAAGATGCGAAGATAAAGTGTGTGTGTGTTGTAAAGGCAGTGAAGGAGAGATAAATTGCACTTCAATGGAACTAAACTCAGGCATGTTGTAGATGCTACTATATCAATTCATGGAGTGAGCCACCCATCCTAGTAGTGAGCCAACCCTCGGTAGTGAGCCTACCCTTGAAAGTGAGCCACCCCCTTGTAATGAGCATTCATTTGGGTAGTGAGCCCTAAGGCAATGAGCCTCTTTGTTATTCGGTATTGTTACTACATTATATTGTGAGCTAACACTCACCGTGGTTTTTCCCTTTTTAAGGGTTTTCCACATAAAAATCTGGTGTCCATGTGCGTATGGTGTTGATGTGTTTATGTTTTGATTCTGCAATACATGTTTAATCTTCATATCAGTTTAAGGAGTTAAAGCAAGTGAATGTGAATGTGATTAAAGAGGTTAAGGTTTTTTTTTACAACTAATTCACCCCCCCTCTTAGTTGTCTTTTTCCCTTCAACATACATTATAGTCTACCCTCCCCAAAATTGCTTTCCCACAAGCAATTTCAATTCTAGATGCTATAAGATTTGCTCATTCTCCCATGTCGCATCCTCTACTAGCAAGTTCTTCCACTTCATGAAGTACTCCCTGATAACCCTCTTCCCCAAGGTATGCTCTCGAGTGTCAATAATAGCCTCAAGAACAAGAATCAACTTATCCTCCTCATCCAAAGGGGGCAACTTAGTGGAAGGTATCACATTGTCTCCCAATGCCTTCTTGAGGCGAGACATGTGGAAAACATTATTCACTCTGCTTCCTGCCGGTAAGTCTAACTCATAAGCCACTTCTCCTATTCTCCTAGACACCCTGAAAGGTCCATAATATTGTGGCTTAAGTTTCTCTATACCACTCTTTTTGAGATTGGATTGTCTGTAAGGTTGCAGCATTAAGTAGACCATGTCACCCACCTCAAAAGAATGCTCAACCCTGTGTTGATCTACATAGTGTTTCTATTGATTTTGTGCCTTCTAGATGTTCCCCTTCAAGGACTTCATGATGTCTTAGCTTTCCTATAGTAAGTCATTGGCCTTAGGCACTCTACTATCCCCAAATAACATATCTAGGAAGTTGGGAGCCTCATACCTGTAGAGAGCCATAAAAGGCGACATATGAATGGACATGTGGTAAGTAGTTTGTACTAGTACTCCCCCAAATGCAGCCACTTAACCCATACATTTTGATGCCCTGTAATATAATTATAGAGGTATTCTTCCACCCACTTGTTGACAATTTTTGTCTGTCCATATGTCTGTGGGTGATAGCTAGTGTTGGGAGTTTGTTCAATCCCACTCAATCTAAAGAGCTCTTGCTAAAAGTGACTCATGAATTTACTTTCTGTCATTGACTATGCTCCTTGGAAGCCCATGTAATCTGAATACCTCTCTGAAAAATAGATCTGCAATCTATGTTGCTATAAATGTGGTTGAAATCGTAAAGAAATGGGAAAATTTTGTTAACCTATCAACACAACATAGATATTGTCCCTGCCTTGGGCCTTGGGCAAGCCCGTGATGAAATCCATAGAAATACATTCCCATTTCTAGTTAGGAATGGGTAGGGGTTGTAGTAGACTAGCTGGAAAAGAATGCTCTTCTTTATTCTACTGGCAAGTGGGGCACTCTCTAACATATTGCAACACTTCTATTTTGAGCCCTTTCCATGTAAACCATTCCAAGATCTGTTTGTATCTTTTGAAGTATCCTAAGTGACCAACTGTAGGAACATCATGAAAGGCTCTCATAACCTTCTTCTTCATCACTGATCCTGGTACCAACAAGATCCTCCCCTTGTAAATGATTAGATCATTTACAACTGTATACCTGTTGTCCTAAATAGTACCATCAATTAAACATGTGGCCCACTTGTCCTTAGCATACTCTACTGATATCCACTCTCTCCAATCAGCTGTAATCTCTCGTAAAGAGCACAAGTGTGGTCTCCATGAGAGTGTGTCAGCTACAATGTTTCTCTTTCCTTTGACATAAACAATGTCAAAGTCATAGGCTTACAACTTGCTAACCCACTTCTGCTGTCTATCATTGAGGTCACATTGGTTGAGGAAATGTCTAAGGCTGTTGTGATCTATTTCACCACAAATTTGTTGCCCACTAGATATTGTCTAAATTTATCCAAAGAATGCATTATGGCTAACATTTCCTTATCATAGATACTGTAACCTCTCTCTACACCCCTACATTTCCTACTCTCGAAAGCAATCGGGTGCTTATCCTACATCAGAAGTGTTCCTATGCCTTCCCCTGAGGCATCACATTCAAGCTCAAAAGGTTTGGTGAAATATGGTATGGCTAGAACTGGGCAAGAACTCATAATCTACTTAAACTTGTCAAAAAATTGGTGTGACCCATTAGTCCAAACAAATGTCCCCTTCTTCGTCAAATCTGTCAATGGTGCGGTAGTTTGTGAAAACCCCTTGACGAATCAACAGTAGAACCCACATAAACCAAAGAATCCCTTGCGTTGTGAGAGATTCATGGGTGGGGGCCAATCAACAATAGCTCATATCTTTTCTAGATCCACTTTGACTCCCTCAGCCCTAATGATGTGACCCAGATAAAGTAGCTCAATCATGCCAAATTTGCATTTTGCCTCTTTGGCATATAATGTCTCTCTCTCTCTAAGATACTTAGTACATCCTCAATGTGTTGGAGGTGCTCCTCCCAAGTCCTGCTAAAAATTAAGATGTCATCAAAAAATATGAGGACAAACTTCCTCAACTTCTCCTTGAAGACCCTATTCATACAGGACTGAAAAGTAGCTGGAGCATTGGATAGACCAAAAGGCATAACCAAGAAATTGAACTGCCCATAATGGCAATGGAAGGTTGTCTTCTCCACATCCTCCTCTCTAACCTGAACCTGATGGTAGGTAGATATCAAGTCAATCTTGGAGAAGTAACATGCCCCATGTAGCTCATCAATGAGCTCACCTATCCATGGAATGGGGTACATGTTCTTAATTATTTTCTTGTTGAGGGCCCTGTAATCGATACACATCCTTAGCATGCCATTTTTTTCCTTGACCAAAACAATTGCAGAGGCAAAAGGGCTCTTATTGGGTCTAATGTACCCCATCTCGAGAATCTCCTTGATCATCTTCTATATCTCATCCTTCAATCTCTTCGGATGTCTATAGGGAGTAACGATAACTGGCTTGGCTCCCTCCTCCAACTCAATCACATGATCTATGCCTCTATCAAGAGGCCTCCTTGGTGGTATACTACTGAATACCTTGATGTGCTTGGTTATCAATTTCTGATTGTCGAGATGATAACTCTTTTTCGACTGCTCAATAGTTGTAGGCATAATAACACACTCAAATACCCACTCACCTGGTCATGTCTGAGTAACCTCTCCATCCTCCTGAGAGAAACTACTCTAAGTCCACCATCTGACATCCCCCTGAGCACATGCTTCTTCCCATCTACCTTGAATTTCATCCCCATAGTTTGTAAATTAAGATAGAACTCTCTAATTGCATGAAGCCACTTCATACCAGGAACTACATCCATATCTCCCATGTTGACCACATAATACTCGGCCTAGAAGTCATAGTCACTTAACTTAATAGTTAAGTTTGGGATTCACCTTTTGCAACTAATGATAAATCCATCTACTAATCTAACCTTGAATCCTTTGAATTCCTTCGTCTTCAGCCCTCTCCTTGCCATAAGACCCTCATCTATGAAATTGTGAGTATCCCCTGTGTCAAGGAGTGTGGTCACTATCTATCACTCCAAGACTCTTTGAATCTTAAAAGAACTCTCTTTTTGAATAGAAGAAAGGTGGGTTGTAGGTCTATCATCATGTTTCTCACCCTGTAGCTCTTCTTCTGTATTATCCGCCTCACTATCCTCCGAGTTAATGTGCTAGTCTATTTTTTTTGATGTGGTTTCATCGGCTGAATAGAATTCAATATATTTCACTTACCCCTTCATAGGGGTACTTATGGTTGGGGTCCCATTTATCCTTGCATTTGAATCATAGTTTCTTCCTCCTATACTCATTTAGTGCGTCATCATCAAGTCTATGGGCTAATTTCTTTTGTTGGTCTGTGTCTCGATGATGGTAATTTTTATCCTTCTTGGGAGGGAATGATTTAGAGACAAATTTATTTTTTGGAACAACAAACTCCATACTCCATGCTTTCTTAATAGTCTCCTGAAGTGTAGGTGTATCGAAGGCCTTAACCCACCCTCTAAGTGGCTCCATTAGTCCTTCACTGAATAGGACTATAAGTCTCCTCTTTGAGATACTTTGAACCATGACCGAGAGTCTCTGAAACTCTGTGATGTAGGACTCAAGTGACCCATATTGTTTCATTTGTGTAATTTCCCTGAATTGCAGCTTTGGATCCTTATTGTCAAACCTCTCTATAAGCCTGTTTGTGAACTCATCATATGTGGTGTTCAAATTACGGTCCAGAGTGACCCACTCGTGGTACCACCACTCTTGTGCTGCTCTATCCAGATCTATGGTAGCAAATTTCAATGCCTCATCCTCTGGCATTGGCTTAAGAGTCAAATAAGTGTCTAACTTCTGAACCCATGCTCTAGTTGTCCTTTTTCTACTACCATCAAAATGTTCCAAAGAGACCTTACTCAAGGCATGCTAATAATCCTTGTTAGTATGCTATACCCTGTGATCTGTCCTACCACCCATACTTTCTCTCTGCCTTTTCTAGGTCATAAACTATTCCAAGGACACCATCTCCCTAATCTCAGGTGGAAGAGTCATATACTCTGCATGGTGCAATCTAACCTCCTCTACCATAGGAATATGTACCTCATGTTCTTGAATAACTGGTGCCTTCTCTCTACATGGAAAGATAGGTTGTAGAGGCCTAAGAACTGATCCTGGGGTGGTCCTAGTGTTGTGTCCACTACCTTGACCAACATGTCAATGATTCTTAGCATTAGAAATGCTCGTCTCACCCTCCTCTACTGCATGTGGTTGTGGTGTCAGATTACCCTGATTCATTTTGGCTAATAGATGGGACATCATATCTAACGTAATATCAAATTTTCATTTCATTTTAGAGTTAGGGCTCTCCGGTTGGTCTTCTCTTTTGTTTATGTCTGCCATATGACCTATAATGTTATCACTATCACTAGATGAATTTATGTGCATACCCAAGATACCTAATATGGTTTCTCCTTTTAGAACTTGTGGTGGCTACCACTGATGGGTATCTTTGGTGTAGACTTGTTTCCAATCACTCATGAACAATGTTCAACACAGGCTGACAAGATACACCAGCTCTGATACCATTGTAATAACCCACCCCCTTATGGTTTTCTGTGGTTTAATTAAACCTGGTGTGTTTTGGTGTTTTTTACATTTGACATAAAATTTGCATGCATATATTTTTCAACCATGACAAGAAATAACAATACCTAGATGCTTATATTCAAAGGAAATGCATAATAGATCAATTATGAATAATACCCATATGAAGGAATGAGTGTAACATTAAAAATTTTGCATACCCACTGGCTGGTACAAAAATACAATGTTGGAAATGACTGCTACAGTAGCTGGAACACATCAAATGCCTTGGATATTCAGTCAACTCATATTTTTGTTCATTGAAATACCAAACATCAACTCTAGTCTAGAATGGCACCTCATACAATAACAATACAATGCATTAAAACCCCAAACAAGAGTTCTATGACAGCCCATGTCCCTGGTAGTGCTGGTACAACCTCTGATAAAGGAACAACAATAGATATAACATTGTTATCTCAGGAAAGCTTCCAAAAATGTAGTCATAACTCCCTTTATCTGGTGTGCCTAGAATGAGAGAGATCTTTTAGCTCAAACACAACAAAGAAACTTCCTTAAACACTAAAAAACACTCCTCATGAAGTACAACCCTATTGGGTACAAGTACGACCTGTATAGAGAGTTGAAACTACAACAAATCACCCTCAAATTCACTAGTAAAGTCTACAATGCATTCTCCAATATTATCCAATAATTATCATGCCAAAAACTTTGAGATATGTCAATAAAAATTAGTCCATGATTGGTATGCAATCCACCATTGAAGCACAATTGTGACCTTTAAAATAAGATCACCTCCAGCACCCTAGAGATGTCTTTCAACCCCATAGGTGCTCAAACCAATGAAGGATTTTGTCTTCATAGGTTGTTGGTTCAAACCCTAGCACAACCAGAGAACAAAGCTCATTTGATGAAAATATGCAATGGTCAGTGAAGAATGACTTCACTTTTTCCTTTTACTTCCCCTTTTACTCCAAATGCCAATTTTGGGGGTATTTTTAATATTTTAATTTTACTTTTCTGAAGCCTTGGGTGCCCACACATAAAAACATGACTTTATTCATTCTAATATTCATTAAGTCCACAAATAATAATAAAGTCACTTTATTAAAATTATACTAAGTTATATATTTAATTTAACTTAGAAATATCGATTAATAAATAATAATTCAAACGGTCTCATCAGGAGAGTTCCATAGTACCGCTGAGCTGGCCAATGGAACAAAGACTAATTTCAAGACCATTGCATCAACTTGCACTGAGTCTTGTGAGCCCCTACTAAAAATAGTAAGATTCGCCAAATGACCCAAACTCACTACAAAAAGTGCAAAATAATGCATCCCACCAAAACAAGTCCAACTCATCCCTTCATGAAAGCTAACTAAGCCTCGATGAACCAATTCTCTGTGGGTCCCCTAACCACCCCTTGTTAGCCTACAAGAACCCGTGTAGTAGACTAACATGATGTGTTGTGTTAGCCTAGGAAGGGGACATTACACTAAGGCTCAAAACTATTCAAACTCCCACTCCAAAGATTCCCATCCTAAGAACTCCTTTGAAAATCTGGAGCCTTTTTATGTGTCATTGTATATTGCTAGTTACAAGTGAAGCAACTGTGTTATAGACTCTTGGGCCTCTGATAATGTCATGCTTGCTCAACTAGCCAAAGCTCTTGGCTTGTCAATTACCTCTTCTCATGGTAGATGTTTTTCTATGGATTCCTCACAAGTGCCTATTCTAGGCTAGATCAAGGATGCACAATTTGCTCTAGCAGCGTACCCAAATAAAAGGTTGAAGTTAACCATCTTAGTGGCTGATATTCTTGAAAATTATAGGATGTTCCTAAGCAGAAGTTTCTGTAGAGACTTGGGAGGGGAGATACAAATGGATTGCTCTCATGCCCTAATACCTATGGATGGCAAGAAGATTAGCTTGAATCCTGAGCCTAAAGCAAAGTTTACTGTACTAAAATCTAGGGATCCAAGAGCAAAGATAATATATGTGGAGACCAGACTAGGCACTTATATGTTTACTTCAACTGTTAAAGATAATTCAAACATAATCAGCCCTGACTTGTCTAATGAGGTATGGACCCTAGAATTTGGTAGAAGTTGCTCTACTTCTGGGTTAGGTGCTGGTGTTGTACTTATCTCTCTTGATGATTATAAATTTCATTTTTCCTACAAGCTTGATTTTGAGAATACTAATAATATATCTGAATATGAAGCCTTTCTCTTAGGGTTAGCAGTAGCTAAGGAAAAGGGAATCAAACAACTAAAGGCAAGAGGAGATGTTGAAATTATAGTTAAACAGGTGAGAAAGTTGTATTTAGGGAAGAATGGAAGATTAAGGCATTACAGAAATAAAGTCTAGGATTGTATCAAGGATTTTGATGCTTTTTCAATATAGGTCATGCCTAGAGAGCAAAACACTAGGGTAGATTTGTTGGCAATCTCAGCATCTCTTCTCATACCTCACCTCAATTTCAAAGATGGTTCATATAGGGTTGAAGTGATATACAGGCCTAGTGTGCCTAATAAAGTTAATCATTGGCAAGTGTTTAAAGATGATCAATAGATAATATCTTTCCTAGAGAAGGCCAAGTCATTTTCCAACATTTTCTTTGAAGGAAGCACTGAAAAAAGTAATGGCGTTCTTGAAGGGGAAGTTAGTTCTCAAAATGCCCACGGAATGGAAGTGTTACAATTAAAGGGGAATAAGATTCCTAAGGGTTTGGTCTCCCTTGAGGATATCTTTAACATACATGATTAATATATCAAATAAAAGAGTATAATTTCTATCAAGTCATCTATTGAATATGATCGTGTCAACATAGGAATTGAAGAGGACCCCAAAATTGTCTGTATTGGAAAATGTTGCTCTCCCAAGGAAAGAGAGCATTTGATTTATTTATTGATTCTTTATAAGGATGTATTCACGTGGTGTTACGTAGACTTAAAGAAGTTTAGAAATGGTGAAATACAACACCACATCCAACTGAGGCTCGACACTTCTCCGTTTAGACAGAAGCAGAGAATATACAATCCTAAAGTGGTTGAGGCTATTTTTAGAGAAATTGATAAAATGTTGAGAGTGAAGATCATCTACCCTATTCATTATTCCACATGGGTTGCAAATATTGGTCTAGTCAAGAAGAAGAATGGGGAGATTAGAATTTGTGTTGATTTTCGCAACTTGAACGAAGCATCTCTAAAAGACAACTATCATTAACTGGTAATGGACCACATCTTGCAGACTATATCAAGTTTAGAAATGATGTCCATGTTGGATAGTTTTTTAGGGTATAATCAGATAGAAGTATCCCCTGAGGACCAACATAAAACAATGTTTACTACTCCAGTTGGTGTATTTGCTTACAATAGGATGTCATTTATCCTCATTAACGTAGGGGCCACTTTTCAAAGAGCAATGGACTTGACCTTTGATGATTTGAAGAACAATATTATTGTTGTTTATCTCGATGACCTAACTGTCTTCTCCAAGAGAAGAGTTGATCATATTGATGACCTTGAGCTGGTGTTACAGTGACCCAGATATGGTATATTGTTACCAAGGATGGTTTAAAATCGAGCCTATCAGGGTTAAATAAATTTAGCAATTGAGTCTTCCTACATCAAAGAGTAATACCATATCATTCTTCTGTCAGGTCAACTTTTTGAGAAGATTCATCCCTAACTTTGTTGAATTGACAAGACACGTTGCAAAAATGATGAAGAACCATCCAGTCTTCAAGTGGAATGAAGAAGATAAGAAAGCTTTCGAAGACATTAAGATTGTCATTGCTAATGCTCCTACTCTAGTATATCCTGATTTGGAGAAGGATTTCATTATCTATTGTTACGCATCTAAGCATACTTTGTTAGCCATTTTGTTGCAAAAAAATAAGGGATTGAAGCTCATATTACTTTTATGAGTGTGCCTTTGAAGCAAAAATTAAAATATTCTCCCTTGGAAAAACATACTTATGTGGTGGTGAAAGCTTTGAAGAATTTCAGGTTCTATATTTTGCATTCTCATGTTGTTGTCTTTGTCCCTAACTCTGTTGTTAAGAGCATTCTGACCCAACAGGAGATTGGATGTAACAAAAGAGGAGCTTGGGTAGCAAAGGTGCAGAAGTACAACATTGATCTCAAGTCTACTAACCTGGTTAGAGGCAGAGGCTTATGCAAAATGATCACCGAAAGTAAACCAACTAAAGATGAAGAGCTACCTCTGGTCTTGTTCACAAGTACTACTAATGAGTGGTTTTCAAATATTTCCTATCTGCTGACATATGGTGAATCCCCACCTCACTTATCTACTAATATTAAAGCATAAAGCTAGCAAATATGTTCTCTGGGAAGGGAACTTATATAAGAAAGAAGTGGATGGAACCTTCTTAAGATGTGTGGACAGTGATCAACAGAAGAATCTATTAGAAACTTTTCACAATGAAGCCTATTGAGGACACTTTTTTTCTTCTATAATAGCTTTCAAAATCCTAAGGCAGTGTTTCTACTATCCAGGTATGTTTAAAGATGCTTATGAATGGGTGTCAAAATGTGAAAAGTCTCTAAGATTTATCAATAGACCTCACTTAGCTGCACTACCCCTAAGGCCTATAGTAATTGATGAACCTTTTCAACAATGGGGGTTGGATTTTATTAGACCTATCAATCCTAATTCTAGTGTTGGTCATACTCACATTCTAACTGCAACTAATTACTTTACTAAGTGGGTGGAGGTGATTCCTGTGAAGCATACCACTTCTGAAGTTGTTTGTAATTGTCTAAAGGAGAACATTTTTGTCAGATTTTGCATCCCTAAGAATATTGTTGTAGACAATGCTAGTAGCTTCTCTTCTTCTGAGTTGTCCCTTTTCTATTATGACTATGGAATTAGTCTTGCTCATTCATTCGATTACTACCACAAAGAAATGAATAGGCTGAATCGAGCAACAAGAACTTGATTTCAATTGTCAAGAAGTTGGTAGATGAGAATCAGAGGGGATGGCATAAAAGCCTCTATGAAGCTTTGTGGGCAGATAGGATAACCTATAAGAGAGAAATTAGGATGTCTCATTTCCAATTGTTGTATGGGATTAACAGTACCATACCTATTCCCCTAGAATTGTTAGCATTGAACTTATAGAAAGCTATTGAGGATGGACATTTCCAATTAGCCTTAGAAAAGAGAAATATGTACTTGCATAAGCTTGAGGAACAAAGGGATGGAGTAATGGATAGAATTACAAGGCACCAGTAGGAAGTGAAGAAAATCTTTGATAGGAAAGAAAGACAAAGGAATTTTGTAGTTGGAGATGTATTATTATGGGATAGAAGAAGGGAGCCAAAGGGGGCTCACAAGAAATTTGATTCTCTCTAGAAGGGACCATTTACAATCAGACAAGTAATTAGGGAAAATACTTTCCTTTTAGCATATCTAGATGGAACTCCAATGCATCTTTCCTATAATGGGCAAGACCTCAAATTATACAAATGGTAATGCTACTAAGTCCTTCTGTGTATCATAGTCTTCTTTCTTGTTTTCCCTTTGTGTTGTTGTTGTTTTGGTGACTTTGTTGCCCTTTGGAATAAGGCCTTGTGCCAAGTTTGTCTGGATTCTCTATGTCCTATATAGTCCTTGTCCCAATTCAGAGCCTATTGTTACCCTATAATCAAAATTTTAAAGTCATTCATGTGTTAAGTCATGTTCCCATCCTCATTCTTTATTATTTAAACCCTCTTTATAAGTTTTGATCCTTAGCCATTTTCATTCTCTGTCGATGATCTTATGCTTTTATGTACCCCCGTTGGCTAGTTCAAGAGTTCTAAAACCACCTGACTCCCTGACTCCTTACATAAGTCAACACCTTAGACTTATCATTTGGTTTTGTGTTAGTTTGTTGAAGGGCCCTTTCACTAGTAGAAAAACATAAATAAATGACTAAAAAAACTACCAAAAATTGGTCATGTGATTAGTAGTTTGGTCACGTGACCATTGGTAGTTTATTGACGCTCATTTATCTCACGACCAATTTTTTGAATAAACAAATTTTAGTCATTAATTTGGTAGTATATTTAGTCAACAATTTGGTAGTATATTTGGTAATTTGGTAGTATATTTAGTCATTAATTTAGTTATTGATTGTTGTTAACTGGTCATTTATTTAGTCATTGTAATCATTAATTTAGTAGTATATTTAGTCATCAATTTGGTAGTATATTTAGTCATCAATTTGGTAGTATATTTGGTAATTTGGTAGTATATTTAGTCATCAATTTGGTAATATATTTAGTAATTAATTTAGTCATTGATTGTTGTTAACTGGTCATTTATTTAGTCATGGTAGTCATTTTTATTTACTGGTTTGCATTAATTGTAGTAAATTTAGTCATGATATGAACAATTTATTAAATACCATAAATTTTATAATGCAGGAAAAACATATTATTAAATTTGAATTAAAACATAAAAGCAAATAAAAAAATTACATATATGAACAAGCTACAACATGCTAGAATTAAAAGATTGATTCAACATCATGATAAAGAAAGGTAATTTACAATAAAAAAATATGATGCAAATATATATCAAGTTATAAGATATCAAACTATCTAAGAGTGTATATATAAATATAATAAAAAAATGTCAAAGTCGTCTAAGAGTTTCCAACTCTTTCAAATACACCATGAAAATTAAGATCCCTAAAAAACACATTCAAAATACTGCATAAAGTAGTGGGCCAAGATGTCTAACAACTAGTACATGATAAGCATCAACTGTGTCATTTTTTGCAAATATTCTAGTGGCCACTCTGTGAAGGTTCCTTCTTTCTCTTTCAGAGGAACAGCTCCATCTATTTTGTCTTCATAAGCAAGGGGTATGTTCCTTGTGACCTTTAAAATATTTACATTTGCATCTCTTGTTCCTTTCAAGTTAACTCCATGTACAATAGATAGTGAGTGAATCCGCCCAATACATATAGGTACACCATCAAACGGATTCAACACCCTAACTTTATCCCCTTCTTGGAATTTATCAATACATTTCTGCAAAAACAAAAAAAATACATATTATATTGAAATACATAATAATTATTACATAGGTAATGATTACCCTTATTTACATAATAAAACAACCATTACTTATGTTGGAACAAAATTTTAAAACCCTAAATTTTTGTTAATTCCCGCCATTATTCCAAATAAACTATTCTCACAATGTTATTTTAATTTTTCATTTGAAACAATAAATCTGATTGGCTTATATCCTAGCCTTAATAATCCCAAGACATCCCACCGATACCCAAAAAGAATAAAATCATTAAAGTTAACCCAAAAAATCCCTTAAATAAAAAGGCCATACAAAGGGATATCGTTGGGAGAATGCTATTTTGAGAGGACTCAACGTAGTCTCTTCGATAGCCCAAAGTAGTAAATAAACCTCGTCTTGCATGTAAGGCTGGCATCAGAAAAATTAAAGAGAATAAAACATTTCGAGGAGACTAAAGGGTATCGGGATGAATCAATTGAATATCTCTTTGATATCCCAATAATACCAAACATTTCAATGGGACCAATGCATATCGATGTGACACCTAAATGTGTCACACCAATACAGCAATATGTATCAATAAAGCATATCGAGGGAACTCAAGGATATCGAAGTGACATAATTTTAGGTCCCATTGATACACTGATAATGCTTATTAAAGGGCATTTTGAAGGAAGTTAATAAATAAAAGGGTTCATATAACACATAAAAGATATCGATGGGACATAATGATATCAATGTAACACTATCTGAAGTCATCCCGATAGCCCAAAGAATGATGAAATAATGTCGAAGAAAGAAAAAGCGACCATCCCAATAAATCAATGACATGACTATTTGACATGAATTAGACAACTCATGTTTGAAAGAATTAATTATTTCTACATAAGATATTGAATTTTCCATAGATATGCCATCAATGAGCCAGATTTGAAAGAAGTGATTTCTAAACAATTTTTGAAACTGTTGAGTAGACGAAGAAAATTGAGGAGCTTAGAGATTAGAAATGACAAAGTTGCTGATCAGGGGAAGCTTGTTCAAGTAAGTAATCCAAGCCTAAATGATGTAGGAGCATCCTTGGTTCAACAGAAATCTTGCATCAACCAAAAATATTTGCACTTCAGTTTGTTTGCAGTTTGTTTCTTTTCATTTTCCAGTTCATTTCAAGTAGTTCAGTCAGAAGCAGTTTCAGATTTTGGTCCGGTATTTGACCATAGTTCTATTTCATGCCTTGCGGATCTGGAATTAGCATCTACATTCATTCATTAACATCATATCAATAATTCAGAGCATTTGGATTAGTTACTAGAAAGATACCGCTATTAGAAGATCAATTGTTTTCTCAGAGCAGAGCATCCTGACAGTCTCAAATAATTAGCTAAAGGAGAAGGCTTGCAGATCATTCCTTGACTTGTGGATCTTAATGACACATCATTCAATGATCTTTGGTTTGTGACCAACCTTCCTCGAGGGTCCGCACATTATTCCATTCATTCAAGGGCATGTTCTATGCATTTAGGTCTGACCTATCTGTATTCACGCATTACAACTCCTCATTGGAGTTTGTGATCTTCCTTGGCTGATGTGGAGGAATCTATTGGTCTAGAAATGATATATAATAATGTAGTAGATCCTTAGGAAAGCATTCAAGCAATTAAGTTCTCTTGATTTAGAAGATTAATAGTTTAGATCTTGTGTGAAGGAGCTTCAAAGCTTTATCTTGCACATGTATGTAATCAGGCCTTCGAGCCCTAATTGTAAGCCCACATGTTGTCGGCCCAATTGTATTTGAATTCTATGATATACTGAAGGACTAAATCTGCATTTGCTTCATTTCTTGAGTTGTTTTCGTTGTGTTTACTCTTGTTGCACGGTCCAGACAGTTTATTCTGTGAACCCTACTACCATGACTGCACCACTAAATTTGAATTTACAGAGAATTGTGGAAGTCATAAACACATAAAACTATGGAAATTAAGAATTAAAACCCTAAGAAAAGGTAGAAAACTAAGGATAGACATTTAAACCAAGACTTGATAGAACAATGCTCAGGATCTGGACAAAGGTCCAGAAGAAATGCTCAACTAAATCCACATGCTAAGAAATTAGAAGATGCTAACAAACATGTATGGGATTCATGGACCCCTATAAAGGGATATGACCTGTTCATTTACCATTATAGGAAAATGCACAGACACAAACCAATCTCAAATCCTTGGAAGTTAAATTTGGGGAAATTAGTAGTACCCAATGTGTTTTTGAATATAGAACTGCTTAAAATGTTGGCAAATCATTATAATCCACAAACTCATATGATTGAGCTTAAAGATGGGTCTAGGTTTATTCCTATTACCCGGGATTATATATCAATGGTCTTTCAGTTAGATTCAAGCTTTGATATGGTATTCAGGATTAAGGACTTATTGAATGAGTATCAAAATCTAAGTAACACTTATAAAAGGTGGAGGCTACCATTTCACAGACCTAGGGATAAAAACAATCAGCTTAGCATGTTCTCAAGGGTGGAGGATCCCCCTTATTCAGATGATCTATTTGAACCATATTTCTGTTGCAAATATGTGCCTAAGCGGTGTTGTCATTGATGTCAACATATCCTTGTTGCCATTGGTACCAACTGTATCCTATTTTACTGTATGTATAGAAGACCGGATTGTTGAGGATATTGAGAAAATTAATGGAGATCAATGTATGCGGACCATATGGCTATGTAGAGGTTTGTCTAAGTAAGCTCTAGTTATAATTTGAGAGGTTCACATTAAGATCTAAAGAAGTTATGGCCATCTGAGTAAAACCAGTTCCTGCAATACTCAGGAGAGACAGAGTGACAGAAAAGAGGTCCAGATTGCTCCAGTAATGTAAATGATGATCTGTGGATCTAGAGGCATGTTTGGGAAGTCGGTGTGTATCATCAATACAAGTGGTTCATGGTTTGGAGGTCCGCAAGCAATCTTTCTAGTTTGACAGTCATGGCAAATAGTGTTCTTGAGGTTCCAAATAAAGATGAAAGTGATTTTGATGAGTTGGAGGAGTACGGATGTTTCTGTTGAGTTTAATGTGTTTGTGGAGATCTTTGGATTGTGTAGCTACTATGTTGGAGGTCTGCATTGAAGTTTGAGCACGTTATTGAAGATATTCCTTTTCCATGTTGATGTTCTTCCCAGTCTTGGTCAACTGGATGATCCTAGCGTGTTGCAGATGATCTAAGAGAATTTTATGAAGCATGGCGTGTTTGTAGAGGAATATTCAAGTCTCAGTTATGTTTGGCTAATAGTGTAATAATCCGGGTCAAGTTTAGCCGACTTTGTTGATCATTCCAAGGTTGGTGAAGCGTACAAATACTTATTGAAGAGTTGTTGAAAATCATCCTTGTGCGAAATGAATTAATTCTAGAGAAAGGATCTGAAGCAGAGTAGAGAAAAAGAGGAGCGAGAGCAATATAGAGTGAAGAGTCGGTAAAGAAGAATTTGGATTTAGAAGTAGAGGTTTTTGTGAGCATTCAATGAAACTGAACCAGGAATGAAAAGATGTTAATCATTAGTTTGTTCTTTTAGTGTTAAACATAAAATTCTTGTAGGCAGTGAGCCTCTCTTTTGAGTAGTGAGCTCTGGGTAGTGAGCCTAAAGGCAAGTGCCTTCCCATTCTTTTAAGTACTTTTAATAGGGTACAAATATTGTGGGCTAGCACCCACCATGGTTTTTCCCTTAACCGGGTTTCCACGTCAAAAATCTTGGTGTCAAATGTGTTGATTATGTTTCTGCTTATGTGTTGATGTTATATGCTTTAATGTTTGCATCATTAATTAATTTGCCAATTGTGAAAGAAGATTAAAAGAAAAGAAAATATTAATTTTGGGACAACTGATTCACCCCCCCCTTCTCAGTTGTCCGAGCTAATTCCAACAATTTTAGATATACTTATTACTCAGTCTGTCAGGTATTAGGTGTGGATGCCCCTAAATTTATGGATATAGCACTAATGGTTCTAGCTGCAGATATACAAAGCCCTAATGCCATAACATCCAATTATGTCGAATATCTCTTGAATGATCTTCACAATGATTTAAAGGCTATAAAGGATAACAAGAAAGGCTTTAGATTTATGCATTATTCCTTATTTATGCATTTAGTTTTATATGAAGGGCAAAACATGGGACTATGGGATGAATTTCTCAAGGTTAGAGATCTAGATAAAAATGGAGACATTAAGCTAGTACAAATGTGGACTACCATTTGGGATAGGAGGTGTGATAGGTCACATTATTTGTATTTCAAAGAGTATTTTGTAAAGCCTTTATATGCAAAATTTGGTTATCCATGCAATTACAATTTGTCACCCAATATACAAAGATTTCTCAATCCAAAGGATATGGATAAGAACAAAAAGATTAATCACAATTGGGGTGATTGGTACATATATAGGGACTGCATAAAGATCAGAGTTTTTGGGTATGAAGGATCACCATTTATACTCCTGAAGAATTGCCATGATAGAATTGTATATCTAGAAATTGTTAGGCAATTAGCTTCATCCAATTTCATGCATTTGAAGAGACACAATAAGCAATCCTTTATGACAGGCACCCTGTGTTTTGGAGATTTTACTTCTTTTTCTGAGAAAGGATATGAAGAAATTTAAAAGAGATTAGATTACTTTGGGATGCCTAAAGAAAATTGTAGGGAAAATTTTGACCTTGAGCATTTCATCATTCATGTCAATACAAGTCAAAAGTTGAAAAGGTATCAACATGTACTATTTGTGGATGAGGATTTAATGAGAAATGATGATGAAGCTTCTGCCATTGAGAGGAGAGAACTGTATCATAAAGTAATGTTATCTGAGGCTTGGAGGGTAGCCCAAAACCCCAACTATAAGGGAGCTTTTCTAGAAATTATTAATCCCATAGACAGATTGAACATGTTAGTTTCAAAGGCACCAAAATTGATTATGGATGTCCCACCTAAGATCTTTGAAAGAAGAGGCAGAAATATCATGAAAACATAAGCTAGATATGAGGCTCCTCTGAGTCATCTTTCTCATCATCCTACACCTGATATTTATTTTTCTATGGATACTAGCATTGTAGATGATGAGGAATTGGAGGGTGAGGATGAAAATGTACAAGGTTTTGAACCTGTGATTGATAGCTATGAGCCACCTATGGACAAAGAAGTAGTTGATATAGAACCCCCTGATGAATTATCAGAAGATATGAGACACCTAGCTAGCAAAATTTTTGTCTCAGATAAAGTCTTTATAAAAACCCCTGAGTTTAAAGCGTTTCTTTATGAATTCAAAGGCAGACAGGCCAAGGAGAAGATGAAAGATATTTCCCTTGAGATACAAGATAAGGTATTACATGAACTTCAAATGATAAAGCAATGAATGACATGACCCCAAAAAAGGAAAGAGATCAGCTAGAAGAAGCAAGGGTGATGATAGTCCTAGGTTACGATATGACCTCCACCATTTATTTCGATACTTTCAAAAGAAATCAAGATAAGAAGATGCAGTTAAGCATTGAAGCTTTGGATAAAATCAAGAAAGGTTCTGGGTATGACCTTGATAAGGCAGCTCTACTAATATGAGCACTTTACCCTCCACATCAAAGGCCTCAAATCATTGATGATACAAACAAACAATTTGGTCATCTCATAATACAGAGAGTTGAAGATACCGACCCACTGGATACTGTTGACCTGAATATCAATGTTGCCAAATTTACAAAAGCCCAGATAGAGAAACTGGTTAGGAATAACAATGCATATATAGCAGAAAATGCAAAATTAAAACAAGAGCTTGCTATATATAAGGATAAAATGCCATCATCCAGTAATCATTTGCCTTATCAAGAACCAGATAAGAGAAGGATGGAAGCTATAGCTGATGTGAATTACTAGAAAGTAAAGGTAGAGAAATTTCAAAAGAAAAGTGATAAAGTGGAAAGTGACATAAAAGTTGTTATCATATGGCTTCTGAATTGATAAAAAGAAGATTTGAGGAGATGATGAAATGCAGTGATCAAGTATGGGACTTACATAAAAGAACCATAATGCTTATCAGAAACATAGAAGATTGTAGCTCTGATTGTTTGAGAAGAAAGAAGAACTAAAAGCCAAAGATCAAGCATTCAAGGAATGCAATGGACTGATCATTGACCATGAAAGGTTTAATACAATATTGTCAGATGACATTGGTGATTTTGATCTATATGGGGATCTGGCATTTCCCAATTTCTTCAATAATGAGGGTAATATACGAGATAAAGATCTATGGAAAGATGAGTTGGTGCAATTATTATCCATAGCTTTGGAGAAAGCCAACGATGAAGACAAAGTGATAGAGAATGTTCATAAATAGATGGACAAATTCTTCAAGCTAGAATCTGTCATGGAAGACATAATTTCCACTGATACTTGTATATCTCAGGAATACATCGATCACATTGCCAAGGTAAACCTGTTTATTGCCAAAATAGTGTGAAAAGAAGCATGGAATATTGAATGAAGTTTTGATAATTTTGGTAATATATAAATCGATGTATTGCTTTAGCAATAAGGACGGGCATAGCACATCTAACAGATATCACAACATGGAGAGGAATACCTTGCCAGGCCTGTGGTCACAGGTGTTCTACATTGATTAATGGAGCCAAATCTTAGTCAAATTGCTAAGCCCATGCTTTATGTTTCTTAATTATGATTTAATTACAAAAGGTTGTAATTTATGAATAGTCATGTCTATTGAGGCCTAAAGCTTGTTCGCTTCCCACATATATAAGGGAAACCAAGGCCTTAGAAGAAGCAAGCAATTCTCTGCAAGACAATTTTATATATACTTAATATTATCATCTCCAGTCATATTTCAAGTTTCAAGGCATTACTAAAATATTTTAATATTGTGTTGGGCAAGGATGATTTAAATTGTGGAAATATCTACGGTGTTCTAATTTCTGTTGAAGTTTAAGTTTATAAGTTGCCTAACTGTCTCCATTTTGGCTATTTCCTATTATTTAAATGTCTATATTTTTTTAAGGCACATTTGTTGTCATTGTGTGGGTACTTTGATTGGTTTCTACTAGAAGTTGATTTAATTCCTTGCAGTTTCTATCAAGGCCTAGTGACAAAATTGCATGTAATGACTACCATAAAAGACATGTGTGTGTTAAAACAACAATGACTACCATGAAAGACATAAAAACAATATATAACACTCACCTCAATTCCAGCACCAATACTACTACTCTGAATATCATGTAGATTCTTGTTAAGACATTCAACATAATCACTATCATCATTGTCCTCAAGTTGTGCAGCTTTGTAGATATCTCTATTGATAGGGCCATTTTCTTTTCATTCTTCTTTCATATAATTCCTCTGCATGTAGTTTAATCATCATGGAAAAATTAATATAAGTCAAGTAAAGAATGCAAAAACTATAAATTTTTGTTCAAAATAACATTTTTCTTCCACTCTTAAATGACTAAGTCAAGGTATGTTGTGAGATTCTTCCTTTATTGTAAGCAATAGATTCCAGTTTATAGGAGGATTCTTATAGTCATGAGCATAAGATTTTCAACAAGAAGGGACAGTCCCGGTCCTTCATATGATAAGGAAGACAGTAAAAGTTGTAAGATGGTAGTTCATATCTGTCTTAGGATAGTCCATAGCATGGAAGGTATAAGAGATGATAAAGAGATGCAACAACTAGTAGGGTTTCACCAAACAAAGAGAAGAGATAAAGGCACTGTCAAAACCATTAGACAGTGACCAAGAACCCTTGGAATGACAGCAACAAAGAAGATATGATAGCCTTGACTTTAGGATCAGTGATTAAGAGCTTTACTAAGACATACTCAAAGTGACTATCTAGAATGATAGATTTAAATATCATAATGCAACATAGGAGCATGTCATAAACATGACAAGGACAACAATAATGAAGTGAATACTCAAGCAAAATGGTAAGTATAAGCTAGGGGCATCAATATTGTGTAATAACAGCCATTTTCAATAGACAGTCTCATAGAATTCATCATAAGAACATTTTAAGCATGAAGAATGACAAAACATTGGAACAAATAACTAACAACAACTATTATATTACCTCAACTTCAACACAACTATGACTGTGTTGCACATTCTTGTCCACTAGTTCATTGTGATCACTATCAATGTCGGCAACTTTGTTGACATCAAGGTATTTTCATTTTCATGATGCTTTGATAAAATTGCTCTGCATGTGGTTTAACTGTTAGTAGGATCAACCATCCTTGTAGTGAAAGAGCAATATTTATATCATAAAATAGAGAGATCAGCAGGATCAACCTTGAAAAGATAGAGAATATGAAAATAAGATCACAATAACAGTCTCAAGAAAGAAGCACAATGCATCCTTTAGCATGAAAGAAGTTATCCACTATCATAATCACTAACACAAATTATCAATGATTTTGAACTTTCTAAGTAGCATTCATAAAGATACTGCACAAGCAAAAGGATGCATTATAAGATCAGGTGTGAAGAGGCCCTTCTAGCAGTCATAAGGGTAGAATAGGAGCATTCATAGAAGGTTGCAGATACCAATGAGTCATAGTCAAGGTTTGCAAGAGGCTAGGCACTGCTAAAGTGATACTATCACTTTGCAATCAAAGTCTTTTGATTGGTTGTGGCAGTCATAATAGGGTATATGACTGTGGCAGTCATAACAGTGGCAGTGAGATAATTCATGATAACGCATTTATGTAAAGCATCAATGCTAAGGTTATATTGGATAGAATTGCAGTATTGCATGTTGAGGGTAGGTTCATTCTTTGTTTACAGTATCCAAGAGCTATGATAACTATTGAAGTATCCAAAAAATGCAATCACAAGGAAGTATAACAAAAACATGGTACAAGTTTACCCAATAACAAGCACACGAAATGAAAGGACAGTGTAATAGAGTCTCTTACCTCATCTGCATTTTCTCAGTGAGACTTTGTGAGCAACTCATTATATGTTGGTACCCTTCATTTGAGTTGATATCATCTACAAAGGCTCTTACTACGCGTCTAACAGATGGTTGTGAAATCTTTGTTTACAAACTAGATTTCTACTTCAGACTACTATTAGATTTACTAGGATCTAGTGCTACCATATAATCGACAATATATACCACACCTGCTTCTCTATTACTATTTTCCACCTAAAATACAATGTCAATATCAACATATAGTCAGTTCAATAAAAAATTGAAATAAATAACCAACGTAAATTGAACCAAAAAGCCATACACTTACTCCAAGTTTGTCCATTTTGGCCTACAACCTGCCTTGACCAAATGTATGTCCAGCTGTCACGTTATCTCTTGCCCTCTTTCCTTTATAACTCTTTGTCAAATATTCTTCATAACACATATTTTCATTCAATGCCTCCCACTGTTTGGGAGATAGAGAGGATTCTAACCTCTCTTTTCCCTCGAAGACTATTTTTCTACAATTGTATCTAAAATTGTTCATCAAAAGTCTCATATTTTGCTTGTAATATCTTTTAGAGATTTTTCCACCAGTAGCCTCAAAAGCATTTTCCATTTTTGTATAACATTTTCCACACTTTGTGGATCTTGATCTACAAAATTTGATTTGCAAATATCCAAATGGGCCCTACATCTTACACCCAACTCAAAGGCCCACCTTGCAGCATTTTTCCTAATCGTCTCACCATCTCTTGATACCTAGACCAAGAATGGCTTCTTGCCTTCTAATTTTCTTTCTTTTGCATTCCTCTATGTAGATCTATATAAATCTTGACTCAATCTTTTTTTTTGACAAAAGCAAGCACATATATTAAATCACTACCAATATTTTTGGTTGATCCACTAGTTCCATCAAAAGTTGTAGCAGGAACATCAGATGCAAGTGGTCTCTCTTCATGACTTTCATTAACCAAAACTTCATCATCCTTAGCCACATCAGATGTGTCATGAGTAGGTGTGTCATGAGTAGGTAGATCAGTACTGGTATCTGTAGATTTCACTTCAAACACATCCTTTAATCTTGAATAAATCATCTGTAGACTTATTGTTCCTTTTCTCTCATTGTTTTCAATAATCTCTCGTAGACTCTGTGTTAAGAGATCATCACGACGCTGCACATCACCATGTGCTATATCAAGCTACACATCACCATGTGCTATATCAAGCTGCACATCACTATGTGTTATATCAGGATGCACATCATCACAATTATTATTTTCACCAACTGTATTTGTACTTGAATCCCAAATGTGTTGGCTTCTACAAGTTGGTGGCACTGTATCTTTACTTTCCTTTTCTTTTCTCTCTACGTTTTCTTTGCACTCTTTTTCTTTCCTATAAAACAAAAAATGTCATATTATGTCTTATATACATAAACCTCTTACCTATAAAATTTCATAAACACAATTAAACAAATAATATACTACTTAGTGGATTTACAACTTGCCTGGTTGTCAAACCAAGATGTGATAAATATTCACTATTCTTTGCCACACGTTCTCTATGAAAGAACTCATAATCTATCAATGGAACTTCAGCAATATGATCACTATTATCTAAATTGTGCCTCAAACTCTTTTTCCTCATTTCCTAAAGTCCAAATAAACAATAATATATAAATCAGCAACTTGAATTAGTAGAACAAGAGTGGAATATAAACAAAGCCATTATTTTCAGTCAACTAGAGCATATAAACAAATGCAGTCATAGTATATAAGGATTTCATTTCCATTTGAATGATACAGTATAGAAGGACAGTCCCCATATGAAATACATTCACAGAGCATATAAGATGCATTCTTAGAAATTAGAGGAGACAGTTTATGACAAGTGACATGACATAGGATGATAGCAAATAAGATACATTAAATGGAGGAGCAAAAATTTAGTAAGTAAATGTGGCACACAGATTGAAACCCAAAGGAAACTCTATTTGTTTATCCTTCTATTTGAGAAGAAATTAATTTCCTTTCTAATAGTGTGAATCATCATTATTTCTACTTATATAATCCTCATTAATTCTACTTATAAAATCCTCATTATTTCTACTTATATAATTCTGTAGAAATTCTGAACACACAAATGTAAGTAAACAAAAATAGTCAATATGTGCTTTAAAAATGAGTAATTTATTTTTGGAACAAATATAGCTAGTTATATGCATGACCTGTAACAAGACAAGAACTAGAAAAACAACAAAAAGTAGAGCTCAACACAAGAGATTACCCTGAAAAACCCAAAGTGGAAGAAATTCATGTACACTAATGCCCTTTCTTATCTTGCTGCTTCTCTACTACATTTTACAAGCTCATTGTTTTCTTGATGCCTCAAATGACATGAAACAACGTAACAACAGTACCATAACATTTGCATCGTTGTGTAATTGTTAAAAAGTAGTTCTTTTGCCAATTAAATCTATGTGACGTATATTTTATTGTAAAAGGTGCCTATAGTTCACATATGACCCTAGCATATTCATAATTACATCAAATACGACAATAATCATCATTTATATATAAAAACATATTCATATTGCATTCATATAGCATTCATGATATTATTAAAAAGGGTCTCAAGACATAGTAGGTTTGTTAACCATTATAGCTTTGAAATAGGTATTAGCAATGTTGGAATTAGGCCGGACAACTGAGAGGGGGGGTGAATCAGTTGTCCCGAATCTTTAACACTTGCAACTATTTCTTTATCACACAAAACTGATTAATGATAAAAACATTTAAAGCATGAATCATTAACACATGAGCAAAGACAAATGAACACAGAACACTAGGATTTTTATGTGGAAACCTAGTTAAGGGAAAACCATGGTGGGGGTTAACCCACAAATATTTGTACCCTGTTAAAAGTACTTTAGAAAAATAGAAGGCACACTGCCCAGAGCTCACATCTCAAAAGAGGCTAACTACCTATAGGAATTAAGTTTATCACAGAGATAATGAACTAAGAAATGGCATATGTTTCATGCCTGGTTCAGTCCCCTTAAAGGCTCACAATTTATGCTTTGATCTTCAATACTTTGTCTATTATATCTTCATCCTTACTGCTCTTGATCCTCTACACTTCTTCCTCTCTACTTTGCTTATGTTCTTCTCTTAGGATTTTATCATTTTCGCACACACACTTTCCACAACTCATCAACAAGTATTTATATGCTTCATCAACCTTGGAATGAACAACAAGGTCAGCTAAACTTGATACAGATCATCACACTATCGGCCAAATGTAACTGAGACTCGAATCTTTCTCTATCAACATGCCACGCTCCATAGAATGCTCTTCGATCATCTGCAACATGCTAAAGTCATCCAGTCAGCCAAGACTGGGAAGAACATCAACACTGAAAAGGAAAATCTTCAATAATGAGCTCAAACTTCAATGCGGACCTCCAACACAACAGCTACATGATACAGAGATCTCCAAAAGCACATTGAATTCAACAAAAACATCCGCACTCCTCCAAATCATCCGAATCACTTGCATCTTCATCCAGAACCTCAAGAGCACTATCTGCCATAACTGTCCCCCTAGAAAGATTGCTTATGGACCTCAAACCATGAACCACTTGAATGGATGATACACACTTACTTCCCAGACAAGCCTCTAGATCTACAAATCATCATTTTACATTACCGGAGCAATCTGGACTTTTTTCCTGTCACTCTGTCTCTTCTGAATACTGCAGGTATTGGTTATACTCAGATGGCCATAACTTCTTCAGATCTTAATGTGAACCCCTCAAATCTTAACTGGAGCTTATTCAGACAAACCTCTACATAGCCATATGGTCTGCATACATTGATCTTCATTAATTTTCTCAATATCCTCAACAATCCGGTCTTCTATACATGCAACAAAATAGGATACAGTTGACACCAATGGCAACAAGGATATGTTGACATTAATGACAACACCGCTTAGGCACATATTTGCAACAATCTCCCCCTTTGTCATTGATGGAAACATATGATGTGAAAAGTTGAATTCAACCATCAAGACAAGAACTTCTCCCCCTTTCTCTTCTCACTTCTGCAATTACTTTCTTCACTACTCCCCCTTTCATCAGCAACCAGTTTTTCACATGAAATTATCTCCCCCTTTGACATTAATGGCAAAGGGCACATATTTTCAATCTTTTCTCCCCTTTTGTTTCAGACTGATCCCAAAATTTGCATACTGACTACTCCCCCTAAGTAGTATCTCCTTAACACCAATCCGGATCACAAGATATGAATGTGAATTACACTGGACTAATGCACCTTAGTGCATCTTAGTTCTAATCAGGAGGGGTAATAACCCCTAACTTCTCTCTAAGATACTCAAAAGTATCCTTAGGAAGAGGCTTAGTGAAAATATTTGCAATCTGATCTTTTAAGGACACAAACTCCAACTTGACATCATTCTCATTTACCTTCTCTCTCAAGAAATGAAACTTGATAGATATATGCTTTGTTTTTGAATGCTACACTGGACTCTTTGAGATGCTTATTACACTTGAGTTATCATAGAAGATTGCGATAGGCTCCTCAAACACAATTTCGATGTCCTTCAACATTTGCTTCATCCACAGAACTTGAGTACAATTGTTTGCTGCTACTATATACTCTGCCTCTGCTGTAGATAGGGAAATTGCCTCCTACTTTTTGCTCAGCCAAGAAACCAATCTACTTCCCAAGAAGAATGCACCACCACTAGTGTTTTTTCTGTCATCCACATCTCCTTCCCAATCAACATCTATATATGCATGAAGAGTGAAGTCATTATCCTTTGGATACCACAATCCATAATCAATTGTCCCCTTGAGATATCTAAAAATTCTTTTGACTACCACAACATGGGATTCTTTAGGATCAGCTTGAAATCTAGCAACAAGTCCAACTGGATTCATGATGTCAGGTCTAGTCTTAGTCAGATAGAGCAATCCTCCAATCATTGATCTATACATTTTCTGATTTGCCTTAGGGGAGTCATCATCTTTACTCAATTTACATCTGGTTACCATAGGTGTACCCACTGACTTTGAATCTTCCATTCCAAATTTCTTCAACAATTCTTTCACACACTTGGACTAAGATATGAAGATACCTTTATCTGACTGAACAATTTGCAGACCTAAGAAGAAATTCATTTCACCAAACATTGACATCTCAAATTCACTTTTCATTTGATCAGCAAACGCTTTGCACATACACTCATTTCCACCAAAAATGATATCATCAACATAGACTTCAACAATCAGGATGTCCTTATGATTAATCTTGAAGTAAAGATTACTATCAGCATTGCCTTTTCTAAATCCTAACTTAAGCAAATACTTATCCAATCTTGCATACCAGGCTCTTGGGGCTTGCTTGAGTCCATACAATGTTTTTCTTAGTCTGCAGACTATATCTCTTTGACCAGACGGCTGAAATCCTTCCGATTGCTCAATGTAGACTTCTTCCTCCAATTCTCCATTCAAGAATGTTGATTTAACATCCATCTGGTAAACTTTAAAATCTTTGAAAGTAGTAAATGCAAGAAATAGTCTGACTACTTCTATTCTTGCGACCGGAGCAAAAGTTTCTTCAAAATCAATTCCTTCCACTTGAGAATAGTCTTTGCATACCAACCTTGCTTTGTTTCTTACAACTTCACCATCTTCATTTAGTTTATTCTAGAAGACCCATTTGGTTCCAATCACATTCTTGTCCTCAGGTCTAGGAACAAGATCCCAAGTTTGATTCTTTTCAATTTGCATCAATTCTTCTTCTATTGCTTTTACCTAGTTTTCATCATTGCAAGCTTCACTTACTGATTTAGGTTCAATCTTTGAAATCAAACAAATATCTTCTTGATCTTTAGAAATTTTTCTCCTATTTTGAACACCTTTACTCTTATCTCCTATGATCTGATCTTCAGGATGATTCAGCCTTACATACCTGGGAGTTTTGGGAATTGCTTGAACTTTTGTTTCTTGAGCTTGTACCTCAACATCTGCACTATCGCCTTGAGTCACTGGAGTTTCTGGATCCATCTGGATATGAGTCTAGGTTTGAACTTGCCTTCATTGACTTTGAATTTCATCTTGATCATCTGAGTCATATCTGCAATACCTAGAATGTTCTTTTCTCTCATCAACTCTAACATTAGCACTTTCAACAATATTTTTCAACCTCTTCTTAAAGCACCGGTAAGCCTTACTTTGAGTAGAGTATCCCAAAAATATTCCTTCATCACTTCTTGCATCAAACTTGCCTAAGTCCTCATCTCTTTTGATATAGCATTTACCACCAAAAACTCTGAAATATCTCACAGTAGGAGTATGACCAAACCATAGTTCATAAGGGGTCTTACCAGAATTACCTTTGATCTACACCTAGTTAAGAGTGTAGACAGTAGTACTCACAGCTTCTCTCTAATGAACTTGAGGAACTATTGTTTCCATCATCATGGTCCTAGAAGCTTCTTGAATGGTCCAGTTCTTTCTTTCCACAACTCCATTTTGCTGAGGAGTCCTAGGAGCAGATAACTGTCTTTTTATTCCATACTTTCTCACAGAAAGTATCAAACTCACCGGAGGTAAATTCTCCACCTCTGTCGGATCACAGACACTTTATTTTCTAACCAATCTCATTTTCAACCATCACCTTGAACACCTTAAACTTGTCAAGAGCTTCTAATTTTTCTTTTAGGAAAGTTACCCACATCATCCAAGAGTAATCATCAATTAGCAACATGAAATATATGTCTCCTTGTACACTCCTAATTCTAGCAGGACCACAGAGATCAGAATGTACTAGTTCCAATCGTCCACTTGAAGTTTGTTCCTTCCTTTTGAATGAAATTTTGTTCTATTTACCCAATTGACATTCTCTACACATGCTATCAAGTTTCATAAGTTTTGGAAGATCTCTTACAGCCTGAGTGGTACTTATTTTGACAATGTTATCAAAATTCACATGACACATCCTCCTATGCCATAACCAACTTTGATCTGTCTGAGAAATCAAACAACTTTTTCTAGAGCTACTTAAATGAAATATGTTACCTTTAGTTTGAGTACCAGATGCAATTTCAGTTCCAGAGCTTTCCAAGATTTTGCATTTTTAATCCTTGAATCAAATATCATAACCCTTGTCAACCAACTGTCGAACACTAAGAAGATTATGCTTCAGTCCTTCCACACACAGAACATTATTGGTGCTATTCTTACCATCAAAAGAGATGGATCCTTTGCCACAGATTCTACCAGCTGAGTTGTCTCCAAATTTCACAAGCCCACCTTCATATTTTTCAAAACTTACAAACTTACTCTTATTACCAATCATATGATGAGAACATCCACTATAAATCACCCATTCATCTTTTTCAACAACCTGAGTAGCCAAAGCACTTTCCACATTTGCACAACTAGCAGATTCAGTAGACACCGAATCTTCTTCTTTGATAGCAATGAACACCCAATCATTTTTAGAGGAACCTCCATGATCACATTCATCATATGTGACTCCTTCTCTAGCTTCTTGGGCATAGTAACATTTCTTCTGACCTTTATATCTATTAGGGTTTGGTTTTGAAAACTTCTTTGGACATCTTGAGGCAAAATGACCAATCTTATTACAAGCAAAACATTTGAATGGCAACTTTCCTTCATACTTACTAGATCCTCTTGGCATTCTTTTGGCAATAAGAGCTTCCAAATCTGCAGTTTCAATTTCATCATCTTCAAGATCCTTCCTTGTCTTCATAAATCTGTTTGATCTTACTGAAGAGCTTTTACCTAGATCATATCTTTGTTTTCCATATACACTGGCCTTAAATGTAGATTCAGATTTAGGAAGAGAATCACCAAACTCACTTAATTCAAAAGATGAAATTTTGCCAACTAGCTAATCTCTTGTAACTTTTGAGATAGTCCTGATCTCCTCTATAGCAGCAACCTTATGTTTGCATGAATCTGGTAAAGATCTAAGCACTTTTGCCACAATTTCTGATTCTTCCAAAGTTCCACCAGCACAACTGATACCACACGTAAGTTCATTTATCTTTAGCATGTAGATTGTGATGTTTTCATCTTCACTCATCCTCATATTTTCAAATTTTCCTCTCAGACTTTGTAGCTTGGTACATTTGACATATTCATCACCTTCATAAAGATTCTCCAACTTCTTCCATATTTCATGAGCAGTTTTTAGTCCAAAGACATTTGACATTTCTGAATCAGTCAGGACACTCAACAAGGCTTCTTTAGCTCATAGGTTATTTTCCACATCTTTAACTTGATCTAGACTTGAAGGACCTTTCTCTGGAGGTTTATACTCATTATTGATTATCACCCTATAAGCATCACCCATGCATTGCAAATGGCACTCCATGCGATACTTCCAAATAGAGTAATTTGTTCCATCGAATCTCAGACTATCCTTCTTGTAAGTCAACATCTTGGATCTCCTCAACAGTTAAGCTTCTTCTAGAGGAACTTGGCTCTGATACTAATTGTTGGAATTAGGCTAGACAACTGAGAGGGGGGGTGAATCAGTTGTCCCAAATCTTTAACACTTGTAACTATTTCTTTATCACACAAAACTGATTAATGATAAAAACATTTAAAGCATGAATCATTAACACATGAGAAGAGACAAATAAACACAGAACACCAGGATTTTTACGTGGAAACCCAGTTAAGGGAAACCCATGGTGGGGGTTAACCCACAAAGATTTGTACCCTATTAAAAGTACTTTAGAAAAATAGAAGGCACATGCCTTCAAACACACTACCCACAGCTCACTGCTCAAAAGAGGCTCACTGCCTATAGGAATTAAGTTTATCACAGAGATAATGGACTGAGAAATGGCATCTATTTCATGCTTGGTTCAGTCCCCTTGAAGGCTCACAATTTCTGCTCTGATCTTCAACACTTTGTCCGTTATATCTTCATCCTTACTACTCTTAATCCTCTGCACTTCTTCCTCTCTTCTCTGCTTCTATTCTTCTCTTAGGATTTTATCATTTTTGTACACACATTCCACAACTCATCAACAAGTATTTATATGCTTCATCAACCTTGGAATGAACAATAAGGTCAGCTAAACTTAACACGGATCATCACACTATCGTCCAAACATAACTGAGACTCGAATCTTTCTCTATCAACATGCCACACTCTATAGAATGCTCTTAGGTCATCCGCAACATGCTAAAGTCATCCGATCGGCCAAGACTGGGAAGAACATCAACACTGAAAAGGAAAATCTTCAATAATGAGCTCAAACTTCAATGCGGACCTCCAACACAGTAGCTGCACAATATAAAGATCTCCACAAGCACATTGAATTCAACAAAAATATCTGCACTCCAAATCATCAGAATCACTTGCATCTTCATCTGGAACTTCGAGAACACTATTTGCCATAATTGTAACCCTAGAAAGATTGCTTATGGACCTCAAACCATGAACCACTTGAATGGATGATACACACTGACTTCCCAAACAAGCCTCTAGATCCACAAATCATCATTTTACATTACCAGAGCAATCCGGACCTCTTTCCTATCACTCTATCTCTTCTGAATACTACAAGAATCAGTTCTAATCAGATGGCCATAACTTCTTCAGATCTGAATGCGAACCTCTCAAATCTTAACTAGAGCTTCTTCAGACAAACCTCTACATATCCATATGGTCTGTATACATTTATCTTCATTAATTTTCTCAATATCCTCAACAATCCAGTCTTCTATACACGCAGTAAAATAGGATACAGTTGACACCAATGGCAACAAGGATATGTTGACACTAATTACAACACTGCTCAGGCACATATCTGCAACAAGTAAAATGTCCATCTCCTTAAAACATAAAACAGAGTCTTAAAACAACATAAAAGTATTAAATAAAAGTTCATAAAATAGGGCTCATCACTAATCATCTGCATTGCCAGCAAGATCAGAATCCTGATCACTCGTTTCTACATCTGCTTGATTTTCTTCCTCATCCTCATTTGTGTCATGCAATACATTATCTCTCCCAATCTCTTCATTGGTAATCAAAATATCTTCTCCAAACACTACATTATCATCTTCATCCACTTCTTTGAATGTTTCTTGTAAATTAGCATATTGCCCATCAGGCATTATATCAACAACTTCCATGAATTTTCATTTCAAATGAGGCTCTGTTTGAATGACAAATGACCATCCTATGCTTCTTACATCATCAATTAGAAATGATTGGTTAATTTGAAAAGGGAAAACATAGGGCTAATCCCTCTTTGATAAAAATTGTCCTATATGTGCACGTACAAATCCATACTCATCAAAATGTATTGCGGATGGTCGGATCCACTTACATTTTAATAATATAGGACTATTTTCACCAAAATCCACTTGAATAATTTCTTGGATGAATCTAACATAGAATTTCTTCTCAGTTTCATGAAGAAATATAGCACTTACAACGCAATCACAGTTTGTCTTTCCTTTGTCTTTTTCCTCCACTCTTAAATGGCTACCATACGCCCACATTCCACAAAAACGCACAGCCCATAAATGTGGAGTTTGTGAAATCTCACTTTCCTCCATTGTTATATCTTGACCTTCTTCTTTTGCATCACTAACTACATTAGCAATCCATTCTTCAAATTTTGGAAAAGAACCACTTCCAACCAAATCATGACATCTACGCTTTTGAGGTTGATGTTACATCCAACTTTGGTTCTCTTCATATTTTCTACATAGAATATTAATGTGCAAATAGTAAGATTAATAATATAAATGTGTAAATGCAATTGAGTAAGAATAATAATATAAATTTGTAAATAAATAATTGTGTATTTATTTTTAACCTATGCCACTTATCGAACGAAGATGTGTTTTGAAGAATAAACGCATGTATCACACTTCTTTCTTGATATGATAGCTTGAAGTGACATCCATTGCCTTCTAATATGTCACCTGTAACTCTCTCATCTTTATCATCATCCCATACACGTCGATTGACATATTAAAATCTTTCACATATTCTATGCAAAATCTAATGGCCTCTTGCATTGAATATCCCTCAGACATGCTACCTTCTAGTTTTGCCCTAGGAGAAACAATTTTTTTCAAAACCTTTATATATTATTCTATAGGATACATCCATCTCGTTCTTACTAGACCACAATGCTCTAGTTCATATTCTAGATGTATCAAAAGATGCATAGAAATGTTAAAGATTGTTGTTGGAAATTCTCGTTCCAATAGACAAAGGACTTCAATAACCTCCTCCCTCAAACTATCAAAGTTTGAAGGATCTAATGCATGTGAACTCATTCTCTTTAATATTAGGCCCAACCTTATAATTGCCAATCTTGGCCCCTTTGCCAAACCTGATATATTTACCACAATAGGTAAAATATTCTCGATTATAACATGATAGTCATGGGTCTTTAGGCCTCTTAAGCTATTAATGTCAGTTTGGCTTCTGATAGTACTACTTCCATATCCAGTTGGAAAGTGAGTTTGAGACATCAACTGTAAGAATTGTGCACATTGTTCCTTTGTCCATACATAAGGAGCACTAGGTTTTCTATATTTTGCATCATCATATTTTTCAACCCAAAGATTTCAACAAATCTTTAGTTCTTGAAAGTCTTCATGTGATGAAATAGTATCAAAAGCACCAAAAAGAGTTTCTATAATAGCATAGGCTATATTTTTCTCAATATGCATAAATTCAACAATATGCCTAATGGCTATATCCTTAAAGTATGGCAACTTATAGAAAATGCACAACCATTTTACACCACTTTCATTACATAGATCATATATATTACCAGCAATCCCACCATTTTCAATAAATGACATTCTTTTTTGTCCATTCTCAATAATGTAATCACCCATTAATAGCAAAGATGCTTCATGATTCTCTTCTTAACCACTGAAACATGTTTTTTGTTGACGATATGGATGACCCACTTTAAGGTAAGCACGATGTCCACAATAAATACACTTACGCAAACTTCTTGAGTGCCTCACAAAATCCTTAAAGTTGCAAGCAGGACAACCATGGTATCCATGAACAGTGAGACCAGACAATGTACCATATGCAGGAAGATCATGAATCGTAACCAATAAGGAATCTCTTAAAGTGAATTTGATTGAATGACCATCACTTAAAGATTGAATTGCTTCAATTCCTTTCCACAATTCCATTAGCTCATCATATAGTGTCTCTAGATAGGCATCTATTGTATCTGAAGTCACACTTTTCTTTCTTGGTATAAAAAATGATAGCATTAAGAAAAATGGTTTAGTTGCTGACCATGGAGGCAAGTTATAATTTATTAAAAACACTGGCCAAGTTGACCATTTAGTACTTTGATCTCAGAATGGGTTCACCCCATGTAGAAGCAAGGGCAACCTTATATTACGAGGATCTTGAGAAAAATTAGGCCATCTGTTATCAAATTACATCTATGTCTTAGAATCAGGCACATGTCATTGTTTTCCATCAATGCTCTTATTTTGGGCATGCCACTGCATAAGTTTAGCAATTTCTCTGCACCTATACATTCGGAGTAATCTTGGGATTATCAAAAAGTGGCGAAGAACCTTTCTAGGAACCACAATTGATTTCAACCCTTGTCTATACCTTGCTTTATGACATTTCGGACATTCACTCTCACTTGCAAGATTTTTGTGAAATAATACACAACCATTAACACGTGTGGATGTTTTCATACCCCAAGTTGAGCTTACTGATCTACTTTTTACATTGACTTCATTTTGTTGGTAATGTGGAGTCAGCTGGTAACAACGAACTTAATAATGCCAATAACTGATTTACACTCTCATTTATCCAACCATGCACCACTTGCAAGTTACAAATTTAAAGGATTGTTGTCAAATGACTTAACTTACAATTAGCATACACAGGCTTTAAAGCATCCTCCATTGACTTAGCCCAGTCATCATTTAGACCCTCATTCAACATTATTTCAACTTCAAACCCTTCGTCTAACATTTCTACCTCTTCATCTATGTTTTGTGCCACTTCATCTATGTTTGTTGCCTCTTCATCTCTCACAGTCTGCAATTCTATCATATCTTCATAATAATTGTAAGCCCAAGGGCTTATACCACTATGCCCATTTCTTATCATATGTCGATAAATCACATTTCTTTTTTTCACCTTTCCACCAAGATAGTCATTACGTGGACATGGATATTTTTCATTTCCCTCTCATTGACTACTCTCTCATCATATGCATGATATTGATCCATAGTCAACCTTCGACATTGATCCATCTATAATATTGTGTATTCCAGTATTAATTTAGTATAATAATCTATCCTACACCTAGAAGGCTTTTAAATATAAAATCTTAAAAGGTAACCTTTAATCATGCATATGGTCAAGCTAGGATAACCTTTCCTTTAGTTTGGGCTAGTCATCATGCAGGGAGATCGTGCAGAGTAGAGATGTGGTTTTATTTGAGTTCAAGGATCAGTTAAGGATCAACTTCACAAATATTGAAGATAATAGTTTCTTTCGAGTTTTCAAGCTTCAATCATGAAAATATCTCCTGGGGGGCACCCACAAGCAGCTTCCCCAAATATCATGAAAATATCAGTTCACTTTTGGCAATGAGGGTTTTGAATTACCTTTTGAATTTGTTGTAGAGTGCATCCCCAAATTCCACTTTGTTGTAGAGGGCCTCACCAACTTCAAATTCGTTACATCAAACTCTGAATTCCTTTCTCACCTTTTCAAAAGTCTCTAAGTCCTCTCCAAACAAGCTTTATCACCCATGCAAGTAGTTGCTACACTTACATGCACCTAAAACATTTTTTTAGGTACACGCATCAGATAGAGTAAGTGCTTCAATACGTGTCCATGAGAATAACAAACATCAACAGCAATTCAATTTCATTCCCATGCCGACAATTATACATTTTACAAGTTGTCTAACTTAGAAATATAGAGAAGCTATGTAAACCAATAGATAAATAGCATTTAGAAGAAATACTAAACAATCTATCAAGATTACACTTTAAAAACCCAATTAAATAACTATTGTGATGAAGTATTGATAGCAGCAAATCAATTTCCAAAATCATAGGTAGAGTCACCAAATAAAGGACTCAAGATGTCAACCATTTCAAATGACAATCATAGGAAAAATAGCATAGAGAATACAGTCATGCCTTTGATTGCAAAGGAGGGGGCAGATATTATAGTCTGTAGCAGCATTGAAAAGATGAAAATACAAAATCCATGAAGCCAAACACTTTTGTTAAAATACAACCCTTACCTAATTAGTTAACTGATCCTTGAAGATTTTATCAGGCAAAGATAGTCATTATATAGATGCTAAAACAATGACACAAGTGCCTTTGAAAGTGATGACAGTCATGTCATCAAACTGACAGTGAAATCAGTCATCAAAAAGAGTAATGCACAACACCACAGAAGAAAAGAGGAGATCACTATCCATTCAAAGAGATGCCCTAATCACAGTCATCAAAGTGGGCTACAATGGCAGAGAAAAGACAATGGAATATTGACAGTCTTTTTGCATCCAAATGTGAATTATGTGAAAACTATGTCATATATCAATAACAAAAGTAATAGAGAGGATTTTTTACAGTCAAAATTCTATGAATAGAATCTTCAAGTTTATCAAAATCAAGCTATTAAGCTATATGATAGTCATAGCAGCAGATGGACAAAGGGAATGTGATTGTGACAGATTTTTGCATACAAAGGACAGTCATCATCAATGATATCTTTGTATTAAGGAATATGTAGGCAAGTTCGTGATAGGATAACAAAGACCAGTTCATGTATGAAGCAATGAACAAGGTTTTCATGACAAAGGATACTGTTAAGATAGCAGTAAGAGACAGTAAAGACAGTGAAGAGCAAATTTAAGGAATGAAACAAATCATAGAATAGTCTTACATTCTCAACAACAAGCTTTCATTCTCTATTTTGTGATAGTCATTTTGAAAATACAATCATCTTTCAAAGGTTGATTCACACACACAGGGCTGACAGTGTCTAAGTCACAGGTTGAAGACCATCAAATTCCTTCATGCCAAGGTATTCTAAGTATAAGTCATGAATGGAAAAAGTAGAACTTTATCAATAAAGAACCATGTGACCTCTTCATATAGTCATTGAAAGAGATAGAACAGTCACTATGGCAAAGCACTAAGATTTCAAAGATACAAAACTTTACAGTAGGCTAAGAGAAGAATAGAGGTACGTGGAAAACCCTACCTCTGCTTCATAAAACCATTTGTTATATCATTATTATTGCTGCTCCTTTGATTTTTGCCGTCTATAGCTGGAAATCCCAAAATTCCCTCCTTTCTTCATTCACACGATGATCTCAAAACTATTTCTAAAATCAAATAACTACAGCCATGAACAATCTTCTCCTATTTAACTACTCATACCCTATTCTTGGTGGCCATGAACAATCTACTCCTACTAAACCCATGATTTGCTTCTTCACAAGTTTTACCTTTTTGTTCAAAATACATAAACGCACATTCCCTCCATTAATTCCCTCCAAAACTAAAGTGAATTGAACTCAACAACAAGGCAAAAACTTATATTATAATTTTAATTATAAAATTATGAAATTATATTACAATATAATTATTCATTATTTATAATATTTAAATAATATGAAATATTATTAAATTATATTTAACTTAAATTATATAATTACATTGTTATATAAGTTATAAATTATACAACTTAAGTTATTAAAATATATAATTTCAATTAATTTAACTTAAATTATACTTGTTCATACTAGACTTACAAAATTAAATAATTTATCAATATTATAGTATATTTAAAAGTTTTATAATTAATAATTTTGTCTTTATTTTATTTGTATCTATCCAGTTTGTCTATTTTCTTGTCTTATTTTTAATTTTTTTGTATATTTCCTATTGTATGATTTGTCTTTTTTCTTCTTAACCCTTTGTTCAATCCTTTCTCTCCCTTTATTCCTTTGGTCTAAGCGGACATTTATTTCCTTGCCTTGTATTGTCTTTGAATTCATGGATTATGATCGAATTGGAAAGAAAAAAGAATAGAGGAGTAATAGTCATTTATTTAGTCATTTTTATTTGTTTGACCAATTATTTAGTTGTTTTTTGCCCAATGACCAAATTAGTCATTTATTTGGTCATTTATTTAGTCATTTCAACCGATGACCAAATTAGTCGTTTATTTGGTCATTTATTTAGTCATTTCAACTGATGACCAAATTAGTCATTTATAGTTGTGTTGCAAAAAATTAGTAGAATTTTGGTCACGTGACTAAAAGTTTTAGTCACCTGGTCATTTATTTTCCATATTTCTACTAGTGTTTGCAATCAAAGAGGTAGAAGTTCATTGAATTTCTGAACTCTCAGTTTGTTGGTTCAATACTTCCCAAAGTTGTTGATGTCCTAACTAAACGCGCTTTTCACTTTCTAAAGCGTCATCTTTTCGAACCATTACTATGCATGGAATATTGACACCTGTCAGTTCACAATAAATTTGGAATGAGTTGGGAAGGGTGTTTGCACACTTTTCAGAGGGAAATAAAGAGGATCATTTATGAATCATGCAGTACTGTTTGCCACCAAAATTTAATGAAATTTAAGGACTTAATGGGTTTTGATATGAGGTTTTATTAAAGTTGCCACCTTGCGAGCTAAGACTTATTTTGCATTGTGACGAGAATGTACTAAAGGAGCTCTAGGCCTTGCCATAACAAAGAACTCAGAAATATTCACAAGCAGTCAGAATAACCAACTCTTTTCCTTACATTTCTTGCTATGATAAATGAAATCGTTTATTTATCTGGGTGAAAAATAATAATTCTCTATTCATGATTCTAGATAGTTGGTTTTCCCCAAATGTTCTGGGGACCTCTCTGGTGTCCTTAACTTGTTCAAAATTTTTCTCTCTGGTTTTTCAAACAAGTCAAAATGAAGTATAAATACTAGGGGTTCCCAGTTGCCTCAATGATTAAGAATGGTTTGTCTAATGTAAGAGATATCAACCTCGGACATGTAGACTTGGAAGATTTATGGAATAGAATGCAATAGGAAACTAGGTCCTCGATTGCAGAGAAGATTGTGAGACGTGGGTTAGCCCACACTAGGGGTTTTCACCTGCCATGCCATGTCTAGATTTGATTATTGCTTGCGCAAATAATTATTATCCAGGTGAATCGCAGGAATACGAGCTTTTGTGGCTCTGTGGTAACAAAAGTCAATTCTAAAGATGTATCACATGCATTAAAGTTAACAGACCATGAGGAGTTTGTTGACATGTCTGTCACTATTGGTTGGGGATATTTTGGGGACAAAAAGGATTGGTACCAAAATTGTATTGCTAATAGTTCACTGAAAATAGAGAGGAAGGGTAAATCTTGACTTCCTACTAGCTTAAAAAGAGGGTGTTTCAAAGAAAAAATCTCCAACATGATCACCCTGTTACATCGTGTCATCGAGAGTGTCGAGTCAGACTCTTTTAAGAACTGGATGTGCCAATTCATTTTGGTGATCTGTAGCGAGTCTCAATATGTACATTAGGCAAAGTTAACAAGTGAAAATATGAAGGAGCAGCTAACAAATTTTCATCAAAAGGTTTCATTTCACAAGTGTTCTCTTCTAGTCTACATTTTAGCTAGTAAAGAGGTTGTCTAGCTTGGTTTGAGGACTCAAGGGTCCCTTACTCTTGATACACCTGTGTATTGTTATTTTCCCCAATTTCAGAAAGAAATGTGAAATATTTCCGCCGTATAAATGATGTTTTCCTCATGTTGACTATGAAAAAAATTGAAGGCTCATTGGAGAGGAGAATCTCCCCTGAAGCGGTGGCATTGATAATGAGGTTTGGAAGTTTTTAGATCCAGTTTGATAGATTTACTTATCTAATAATTGGGGGTTTTAAAAATGCCCCATTGAAATTTCCTAGATACCCTTTGAATTTTCTTGTACTTTTGGAAGTTTGTCTCCAAATGGTGACTGTGAACAATAAATATCATGCTATGAAAAAGAAGGGTTATTCTTTTCCCATTCCCTTGTTTTTATTTATTTGTAAAAGAAATGACAATGCCAGGAATGTTGAAAAGATTTTCGCTGAATATAATTTTAATCCATCGCTTATGAAGCCTTCCTTTGATAGTAAAAATTTTATTAAGAAGAATTTGCATGGAGGTAGCTTATATCAAAATCAACCTCATATTGAAGATTAATTACTGGGAAGATTGTGCTGATGAAAAGGAAGTGCAATGGAGGAGTTGGATGAGGTTAACAATAGACCAAGTCCAAGATTTTGTGTTGCCTTTTCAAGTCCCAAAGAGTATCAATGATAATTCTGATGTTTTCGATGAAGGCTATCACAATGTTGTTTTGGAACCCTTGCCTCAGATACATTGGTCTAAAAAAGAAGTCACATATATTATGATTCGTTCCTCTTTTGTGTTAAGTAAAATTGAAAAGTGGCTTGAGAAGAAATTTAGGGAGCATGATGGCTCCTCAGTACCAAAAGAATCTGCCACTAAGGAACATAACAGGTCTCAGGTGTCTCATACTCCAAGAGCTACAATGAGTTTGGATACAACTCTTCATAGAGTTGGCTCACAATTGGGAGGGGATGTAGAACAACCTGAAGATAGTAGAATGTTGAAGACCACATGTGAGCAAGATGGTCAACCTGTGTCTATAAGAATAGGAACAGAAAAGAGATTGGATGCTTCACATCAATTGCAAGCAGACCAAGTGACTTCTCCCAACCCTCTGGTACCCAATAATGATTCTTTAATTTTTAATCAAATTGGTGAAGACAACATTTTCCAATCTCTATTTAGTAATCCTAATTCTCCTAGTTTAAGTGATCCTCTAGAGCATAGTATTCCTCTTGTGCATTCAAATGGTGTTGTTTTGAATACTAATGCCAATTATAGTATTTTTCCTTCCCCCTCCACTCATGGTTAAAAAAGGTTGTAGAAAAGAAGAAGAGATATGCTCTCATGATAGACACAAATATAGACATTGTAGCTAAGTTGCTACAAGATACAGCTAAGCCCAAGAGGGCTAAGAGGATGTCTAGAATGGTGGCGGACCCCTCTACCGAGCATCATATTTTGGAGATTACAGATCCTATTGGTGAGAAGAATGAGGATGAAGTCATTGAAGTTGATTTTAACATGAGACAAATTGATATGGGACCGTCCACATTTGAAGGGGAAATTTATCATGCCAAGTTCTCCATGAGCACATTATCAAAACGGGTAAAAATGAGAAACAGGAGAAGGCTAAAATATAGGCTCAGGTGAGAACTTTGACTTCATTCATTCAATCTATTTTAAGGATTACTGATCAACCTTTAGATGAGACACCGAACATAACTATCGATGGTCTAGACCCAAACTTGCTGCAACAAATCAAACAGTGCTAAGTCATAGGTAATGATGTTGATCAATGGGTGGAGAAAACTACTCTTGATGGTTTATTTTATATTGAGGAAGTTGTGAAATTATACACCTTGATCTCTGGCAAGAGGGAAACATTGGCTACAGAGCTACAAAATGTTAGGAAAGATACCAGTAATCTTTTGATGGTTTTTAAAGAACTTCAAGAAATGACCAACTTTGACACAAGCATCCTCGTAGCTGAAAAGTTCTTCAATGACCCCAAGGAAAATGAATCTTTAGTCTGGTTAGATACACTCAAATGGAAAATGATTGTGCTAGGAGCGGTGGAAGAGGAACTAAGGGATACATTGACTTGATATTTCTCTTATCAAAAAGATCTCAAGAGCAATTTCGCAATTTTAGACATAGGAGCCTTCAATGAAGATGAAGATAAATTGATCGGGATCAAAGAAGTAATGCAAAATTTCAAGAAAATGATTACTAAGGAATTTGAGTACTGACACGGTCACTGATAAATCAATAGGAAAACTTGGAAGACTCACAATGTATCTCTGGACTTTCAAAATCAAAGTTGAAGAAATCCATAAAAGAGTGGTGAATGTTGATCAGATGATAAGAAAACAAAAACTTCAGGCTCATTGCAAACTCTTAAAATGTTGCAATCATTGCAACAATCATTTCATGAGTTATATATGAATGAATGCATCTAAAAATTGGATAACTAAGCATATTCATATTTTGTAATCAGTTTTGGGTATAGACCCCATGTTTTCTGTGTATTTGTTCTCCTTTGATACATTGGTGACTCTACAGCCTGGAATAGGTACCGATCTCACATTGCTTGACCACACACAAAAATTATAAAACAAACAAACTCTTTCATGAATGTGGTAGAGATAGGTAAGCATTGTAATGGTCATTTTATTCTTTTTAAACTAGGGAAATCTATTGCAAATTCAACCACATCTTTCATTCTTAAGGTCAAATGTTTGCCTAATGCATCGTTTGTGTTTCAAAGATGAATTTATCAACTTTAATAGAGGTTTTGTATTGCATAAAGACTATTTTAATAAAGTGACTATATTAGGGATTAAAGCAATAATCTTGATATTGTTGCAATGGTACAAATCTAAAAGTTTAAATTGTGATTAGTCCCTCCTTAGGGATATATCTAGGAACACTCTCCTTGGTTTAGTTGAGCCAAAAGTGAAGAGGAATTTACCCACTCCTAGAAATTGGCCCTTAATCACCTTTAACTTGTTGATGAGCTCATTTCTTGTCTCTTACGACACCCCTGGTATGGGAGATTAGGAAATACTCTAGGTTTCAGGTTATCTATTTTGGGAACCAATAGAATGCATGATGCTAGGAGGAGAAAACTTTATGTTACACAAATTCTTGTTCAAGCTTGCTAGAGATTATTGAGAACCGTGGTTGAGAAAGAGTATTTTCTACATTTGGTGTAATTTAGGTGGTAAGTGTTGTGACATGATCATACATGGAGGGAGCATAGACAACCTAGTGTCCAATGAGATGGTAGAGAAGTTGGGCCTAAAATTGGTACCACATCCTAACCCTTATCATGTTTCATGGTATTCAAGGGATAGAAAATTATTGTGAGAGAAATATTTGATTTCTTTCAGTATTCAAGGATACACAAATGAAGTATGGTGTAGTGTGATTTTAATGGATGTCTATCATGTGTTGTTGTCAAGGCCTTGGTAGTATGATGTTTGTACCATCCACCATGGAAGTTCAAGAACACATTCACTATCACCACATGAGGAAAGAAGTTTGAATTGGAGCTATTGAAGGTAGAGAAAGATGTCATTGATGGCCACATGATGGTTTTATTAGCTAAGTAGTTCTTGAAGGACATTGAAGAGTCATAATAGTGTTATACAATGGTTGCTCAACCTACAACAAGAGAAGAAAGTAAATTATGTTTCCCCAAGGAGCTAAAGGTGGAAGTGTTTCTAAAGGAATTTGAGAATGTCACAGACTATGGGATTTTAGAGGGATTTCCACCAGTGTAATGTATTTTGTACTAGATGGACTTGATTTTAGGATCTAGATTTCCTAATAGGGTACTACACAGGATGAGTGCTAACATGAGTGTAGAATTAAATAGACAAGTGGAGGAGCTAATGAGGAAGGGAATATTTATGGAGGTATAATACCTTGTGCCATACCTATAGTACATTCATTGAAGAAGGGGGGAACAGAGGATTTATACAAACTCCCATGTCATCAACAAGATCAACATCAAGTATATGTTTCCAGTATGACACATGGATGGCCTAATGGTCTTCTTTATTGGGACATGCTACTTTTCCAAGATTGATCCTAAAAGAAGCTATCATGAGATTAGAATGCATGAATGAGAAAATTAAAAGACAACTTTCAAAAAGAAAGATGGATTGTATGAGACTAGTCATGCCCTTTGGATTGATCAATGTACCAAGCAACTTTATGAGGCTGACTAGAGGTACTCTGTGCCCCCCTCTCTCTCTTTTTATTGAATCTTCTCTACAATGTTAACTCATTTTCATTCTCTTCTTTTCTTCCTGATGATGGATCATGGAGTGTGATCTGAAACGTCGATGAAAAACTGCAATATACAGTTTTTCCTAAAGCTCTACAATCTTATATCATGGACTGTGGAAATATCATGTCTACAATAAGATTGTTTTTGTTTATTTGGTTTATATTCTAGTGCTTAAAAATACTAGGAGGGCATCTTCAACACTTGTGACAAATTTTAACATAGTTGTAGAGGGAAAATCTATACATAAACCTAAATAAGAGCAACATTATGGAAAATGAGTTGGTACACAAGATTTATGATATCTCAAGATGGATTGAGAATGGATCTAGAGGAACTGAGGGAAATTGTTGAGTGGTTGGTACTATAGAAAACCATGAAGGTTAGAAGTTTTTATGGCTTGGAAAACTTATACCAAAAGTTCATCAAGAACTTTAGTGGGATCTATGCACCACTAACATAGTACATGTATAAGGATGGATTTGAATGGATAGTTGTTCCAAGAAAGAGTTTTAACCTACTAAAGAAGGTGATAAAGGCCCTAGTTTTGGTGCTCCTAGACTTTGAGAAGGTTTTCCAAGTGGAATATGATGCTAATGATAAGACTATTGGTGTTTCCAGGTTGAGCCAAGAAAGTAACCCCATTATCTATTTTAGTGATAAGATAAATGAACTCAAGGAGAAACATTTAGTTTATGATTAGGAATTTTATGCCATTGTTCAAGCCTTGCAAAACTAGAGGTACTATTTGTTACCAAAGGAATTTATTTTATAAAGTAATCATCAAGTGTTGAGATTTACCAATAGTCAAATAAAGCTAAGTTAAAGACATATTAAGTTGGTGGAGTACTTGTAGGAGTTTTCTTTTGTTCTCAAGCATAGAGCTAGTGTAACTAATAAGGTGGTAGATTCCTTGAGTGGGAGACATACATTATTGACTACCATAACAATAGAGTTAGTTGGAATGGAAATGATGAAATATTTGTATGCCATAGATCTAGATTTTTTATATGCATGGAAGAGTTATTTGGAGACCTAGATTGGAGGTAAGGGTTCTTTTAAGGATTGATTTGTGCAAGAAGGATATTAGTTCAAAAGAAGGTAATTGTGTGTACCACAATGTTCAATAAGGGAGAATCTCATTAGAGAATTGCATGATGTAGGATGAGACATTGGTTCAAATAAGACATTACCCCTACTAAAGTGTTAGGAAAGGTGTCTCAAACTTACACCTAATGTTAACATTACAAATAGTGTGATTTTTAGGTTAAAAAATAGAAAAAATCAATTTCTAGTGTATAGAGCTAGTTTTTGGCCAAAATAAAAATTTTGGGTTGTTCGACACTAGTTCCCAAGTGTGTTCCATGTGGACCTCTTTGATATATACAATTTAAAAAAATAGGCCCAATTGGCCTCCCATTTCAAAAGTTATGGCCTTTGAAAGTTGGGCCTATTGCATTGGAAATGTAAAAATATTTAGGACATATAAAAGAGATATAAAAGGGAGTTAAACTTGTTGACCAACTTATGACACATTTTGTGACGCATCATAAGCCATATTTAGTTGAGGATAATGGAGCCAAAATAGAATGCCCAATTTGGTGAGTGGATTATAACAAGGTCACGATAGGTGGAAGGAATATGTTATTTTTAGCCTCTGGACTCATCTTCAAATTTGGGTGTTGAATTTTTAACTAAGGATTTGGGTGCTGCTATTTTAGGTGGTTTTAGCTCATGTTTTTCTAATTATCATTTGATGGTTTCATGTATTGTGTCTCCTATTTATTGGGTGCTTGAGATGGAGGCTTGATAGGAAGTTTTTTAGATATTGTTATGCTGTTGAAATTCCTTTAGAACTATGGTTGGTGATGCTTCTATGAAGGCTTGCTCTACAAGTGTATTCTAACTATGTTGTTTACTAAATACTAAATTAGACTACTATAGCATCTTAAATTGTGTTCTCTCACAATTTCATGCTTTATTTGGTACTCACTTTAGTGTCCACTCCCCTAGTGTGCTTTCTAAATGCTGCTTTGACCCTTTTTTCTTATCCTATGTAAAATCTGTAAAAGTGCCATAATCTTGGCAATGCCTCAAGTCATTTGAACCTTTTAAGAATTGAAGTTTCATAGACAAAAGCACTAGGCATAGATGTGTGCATGACATATTGACATCTTGAAAGCGTCTTGCTATTCGTCAACCATTTTTAGAAGGTGTATTTTTACTTGCATGGCATTCTAAGATATTACTGATGTCTATCCGTGCCCAAATGACTCCTTTCCTAGATTTTTTCCTCTTGCCTCTTCTATAAAACCCTATTGATTTGCCATTGAAAGGATCAATCTCACACGCTAGCGAAGCTCTACCAAAATTACTACTCACTCTCCTTTTACTTGTGCTATTGTTATTATTTGCTCATTATTTATTGCAAATTGATGAAAGCATTTGATTAATGTGATTTACTTTGGTTGATTTGCACTCCTCAAAAGGTTCTCATTTGAGATAGCTATCCTTCCGAATAAAGTATCATTTTGTTCTTCAATGTGATAGTCTTCCAATGAGATCCTCGTAGCCACTTTCTTACCTTTGGGTGATCCCACAATATTGCGTCCCACTTTTTGGCCAAAGTGGGTCATTGAAATCAACATTCTTAACCAAATTTTCACTTTATGACACCTATAGCAACTAAACCATTAAGAATTTGAAGATGATGTGAACTAGTGATTTTTGAGATTTCATGTGTAGATTCTAAATATATATTTTTTGTTTTAAGAAATAATTTATGATTTGTTTTTTATTATATAAGTCGGCAAAAACTAGGGGCCAAACCCTTACAACATCATAACAAAAAGAGACAGCAGAGGCTCAAGAACAAAAGGAGCCACCCAAACCAAAGACAACATTAATAGCAAATACAGCCTATTACCAGTAGATAGTAAGTAGCAGTAGATAGACAGCATAAAAATAAAGAGTAACAAGACTAAGGAGATACATTCTTCTAGCCTTTATCTAGAAATTCAATAATTTCATCAAGTGTCTTGAATTTCTCCTCCTCCTCTCCATTAGCTCGAGTCCCATGTTCCTACAACAGAGTCAGGTTGAGTGTCACCATGCGACAGATTATGCTGCTTATGAAATCTCCCATAGATGTAACCTTCTGCTCTAGTTCATCCACCTGACCCCTAAGGACAGCAATATCATACCTCTGGTCATCCCCCTCCTCCTTAGTCTCCTCTCCAACCTCCTCCACAATCATCCTCTCCCCTTCACCAGCATTGTCCACAGGATCACCATCATCACCTCCCGAGTCATCAGTCTGTTTCCCTTCTCCCTCACCAACATCCTCTTCAGAGATCTCTTGGACTTCAATGTATTTGGAATTCAACTGATCATCCCCCTGAGTGGAAGCTTTAGAAGCACTTTCAGAGTAATCAATTAATTTACCCTGTGGAGTAGGCTTACCAACAATTCTTCCTGACCTTCTTACCCCATAAGAGAAACCCTCATTCTTATCTTTAGTAGACAATTTGGTTTTATGTTTATTCCCAGGTCCCACAAAGTCACTACTCAAATTCTTATGGGTCCCAACAGTGTCCCCCACAATTTTACCAGTAGAATCCATCTCCCTAAGTTTTCTTTTCTTACCTTTCACACTCCCTTTAGAAGTCAGAGTATGCATATCCTTCACCGTGGTCTCCTCAGTGGTCATAGAGAAAGAAACCCCTTTCATTTTTTGGGAATCAGGGGTAGGGTAAGGTTCCTCAGAAACGGCGGCAGCAAGGGGGTGGGTATTAGTAGGGGCCTCAATACTGGAAGGTTGAATTAGCTTAGGAGGCTCCAAGGCAAGATGAAAATTATACAAACGAAGAATGAGGCTTTGATGCAGAGGGACAGGGCGTTTAGAAGGTTTCTTTTCAAAATTAGCTTTAACCCTAAAAATAGAGTGTTCAAGGGAAGACATCAAGTAAAAAGGAAAACTAATCAAAGCATTACTCCTAAAATGGTTGAGCAGAGGGAGGTGATAATTATAAAACCTGGTGAAACGACCTTCCAGTGTGAAATATTTCATCAGAAGAAAGCACATCTCGTCCCACAGCTCCGACAGCTTAGCCCATTCAAACCCTCCCTGGTAGGGAACTAATTCCTCTCCCTCCCTCAAAAAAGGCTTCTAGTTCAAATGGTCAGCTACCTTAGCCTTCCTTTACAACTTAGTTCCCTTAGTGGAAAGGCCAGTTGCCATGGCTATGACTTGTTCAGATATTTCAAAACCAATTTTACCCACGATAACTCTGTGATTTTGCCACGAAAGGGCACACTGAATAGAGAAGTTTTCATCAAAACTATTGAGGCATTCCAGAAAAGGACTTATGCCACCTTCCTTGCAATAATGCCAAACAACAGCATTATCCTTAAATTCACAACAAGATATAGGCTCAGTGTGAATCCTATCTCCCCCCATTATCTCCTTACCCTCGAAAACACAGAGAACACAGAGCCGAGGATACCTTTCAACAAAGTGTTTTTGCAAGTTATTTATGATTTGTTATGTAACTTTTAATAAAAAAAAATTTAGTTAACGATATTTTTAAAAAGTGACATTTATACCATACAACATAACTTTTTTTAGAGAAAAGATAAAATTCTAAAGTTCTAAACATAGATTTGTAACACTAATATCTATTGTACATATATTTTTTCATAATTTTTTGTTGCATATTTTTTAATTAATTTTTTAAGTGAGATTAATTATAATTTAGACATAGGTTTATACCATACATCATAAGTTTTTCTATATGTATCCAAATTAACTTCTTTTTGTTGAAACAAGGACATCAATACCTAGTGCGCAAATTTTTTTTTTTTTTAAATCTCTATTTTTTAATTTTTCCACGTGTGTGGAATATAGACCTTGATGTTCAGTGAAAAACCTATGTTCACTAGAAAATAGAAAATAAATATAATAATCAAGTGAAATATATTCAAAATCATACTTTTGCAAAGCTTATAATAAGGGATACATATTTACAAAACATAATTTCTAAATGAATTCATTGATCCCCCAAAATGTGAACCAAAATTAGTTTTTTGTCAGCATTTTGATAGGTGCAAAGGAGGCTCCATTGAGCATTTGATTTAAGAATAGGGGGTTCTTTCCAAGGGGGTTTGATCTAACCCCCTTCAATTAAACCCCTTTAGATGGAAACCCTCAAGGCTTAAATCATTAATTTTTCTAAACAATATGTGATTTCAGACAAAAATCAGGATGTCCCATAAATGGGACACACTATTGTGGCAGCACCCCTTTGTCAATACATTCAGATTAACATTTATCTTTATGGATTAATTTCCTTACTTGTCAATATCGCATTATTATTTTGTCACTACTCATTACAATTATAGACACACTTAGATTAAGAGCACACATTGTTTTATCAATGTATCAATCTCTAGTTGTCTTTGAGGTGAAAACACTGAAAATGGGGTTTGACTAAGGAAAACTCCTATATAGCGCAACCCTTATTCTATGTTTGTGATTGTAGGTTGCAAGAGGAAAGATCTCGAATGCACGAGAATTTGCATTTTATTTTCCTCTTTTTGTCATTGCTCTTATTTCATTCTCATAATATCATTTTCATCAATTTCTCTTATCTATAGATTTTTGTGTAATAATCATTGTGTTTACTATCAACATAAAACTCTTGAAACTCATGCAAAGTTGTACAGATACATGATTCTAATTTCCAATGCCGTACAAACTATAGCATGACACACAGGCATCCATGACATGTGCTGTCATCCTAGAAAGTGAGGTTGCCTACCTGGTGCTAGGTTCCTTGTGATTTGTTATTTCTATTTCTGCATTTATTTTTATAAATTGATTTGTCAATCTCTATATTTTCCTTGTTTTCTCCTATCTTAGTTAATTTTAATCAATAGTCATTTAATCATTCCATTTCCGATTACAACAAAGGGATATAGCCTAGATATTCTTCTTCTTCTAGATAGGATAGCAACAAGATACACATCTTTGTTGGCTACTATCCAAATGTGTGATGGGAAATTGTTCTAATTAGATATAGTTTAGTTAGAGTTAATTTTCCCATATCACATTTTAGTGAGATTGACATGTCTAAAACACTTGAAAATTACAAAAAAAAATTGTTTCTCTTCTTCTTAACAAAAACTTCTCTCTTTCATCTCTCAAAACAATTCTTTTTCTTACAATCTTTAGATTTTAGAGTACTTGCGCATTGGGAGCTCCTACTAGTTTATGAGCTTCACGACCCAATGCTCCGACTCAGAATTTATGATTCGTAGAAGTTTAAGATTACTCATGGCTTCCCGTGCTCTTGGTAGCTCCAGCTCCATGCAGCCAGAAATTAACATCTTTAACTTCTCAATGGGAAGCTCTAGGGTGAAACCGCCTATCTTCTCTTTTAGAGAGCCTCTCGATATAGACATGCTCACGGCTCATGTGCCCTAAGCCCAAATCTAGATGTTGGATAGCAACTTGGCTAAATTTTAGGATTATTTGGGTATGGAGAACCTAGCTGGTGAGCCTATCCCTCTCATAGAGAACCTCCAAAGTTGTTTTAACTAGTGATTTGCATGGTGTGGATCTTTTACATAGTCTAGCTCACATTGTGAATAGCAATGTTCTATCTCTAGCTAGTTGCATAGAAATCATCAATGAGTTGCATTCAAAAACATCGTGAGCTCAACTATTAGTGCCTATACAAACTACTTCTACATCCACATTTACTTCTTCTTGAATTTCTACAAGTGATGATCAATCAGTAAATGCTACTACAAATTCTATTGGAATGGGTGGGAACCCTATAAATCAATATGGGTTTATTCCCCCTACTTCATTATCATTTACTTTCCCTGGAGCTAACCTCAAAGTTTCCCAGCCACCCAACAATATTATTCCATCTATTACCCAATCTCAATCCACTCATACCACAGACCCTCTTATCACCCAACTCCTTCAAAATGTAAACTTTTTAGAACAAGAAATAGCCATTATGTTCACAAGTGCATCCCAACCAACAATCCCATCATAATACACTAGAAATCCTTTCTCCTTAGCCATTCTCACCTCTCCCCTTCCCCAAAACTTTGAGGCTCCATGCTTTGAGAAGTACACTGGTAAAGGAGACCCATAGAACCATGTGTCAGCATTTACAACCTTGTGCAACGATTTCATATTCCAGGATTATCTACAAGCAAAATGTTTCTCACGCTCTCTCAAAGACACCACATTGGATTGGTTTTTCTCTCTTCCTGACCACTCCATAAATTCTTTTCAACAACTTGTTAATTAGTTTCTCCAACACTTCTAGGCAAATATTGGACCGCAGGTCACACTCACTAATCTCGTCTATTGTAGGAAGGGAGCACATGAGAAAGCCACCAATTTCATTGGCCACTATGAGATCCTCTTTTCAAAGATCCCTTATGCACTCTCAGATTCTGATGTGTAGTGAATTTTCATTCGAAACATGCAGCCTCAAATAAGGGATAAGATTTTTCTGATGTGTTATCCTTAATTTATGCATCTCTACATGACACTCCATGACTACCAACAATTGGTTAATTAGTATGAGGGATCTTCCTCATAGACTCCCACTGGCGAGTGATGCCCCTTCATCATTCCAAAATTATAAGAAAAATAAAAATTTCATTAAAATAAATTCTTCTAATAATGTTCAACAAGTCAGGGCCACCAACCCAAAGTGCTATGGCCCTTTTATCATAAAATAAACCAAGGATTTGGTAGTTCACCCACTTTCCAAATCCCTCTATGCTATAATTCAGAATCTTTTAAACAATAACCTCATCCAGCTACCACCAATCTGTCCTGTCGACACCACCAAACCTCTATACATCACTGTCCCATTAGTTTCTCATTACATTTAATTACATCTATTTGTTTCTCATTACTCAATGTTTTAGTTTCTTTACTACATTTTATAACTTTGTTCAAGTTAATTTATTTATTTTCTTTATTATTATTATTATCTTTATTATTATTATCATGTTTATTATTAATAATATTATTATTATCATTATTATTATTATTATTATTATATTATTGTGTTAAATTTTGGTTATATCCTATTACATACTTATGATATATGAGCATACCCTGCTTTTTCTTGTTTATGCATTTTGGGCCTTTCTTCAAGCTTCTTGGTTTCTTAATATAGTGGGTAATTTTAGATTTTACTATTTTATTTTCTCGCCCATTTATTTTCTTTGTCTCTATTGTTATTGATTCTTATTATTATTATGATCATGATTAATATTAATGTTGTTATTATTATTATTATTATTATTATTATTTTCAAGAGAATTTATTTTTTGTTTCTCTATTATTTATGTATTTGTCCTTAATATTATTATTAATTTGATTATTTTTACTACAATTAATAGCATGCCTTCTTATCACTTGTCATAGTATGATATTGTTGTATTTGTTGTATTGTTGTGATTGGATGGCTTCTTTTTAACTTCTTCAACCTCATTTACCCTGACCCCTCTTCATACTTTTTATAAGGCAATTCTACAATCCCATTCATTATAATCCTCTTCCTGATGATGGTTCACTGAGTGTGACCCGAAAAGTTGATGCAAAAGAATACACGCAGTCAAATCCAAAAGCAATTTCTTCTTCATCACTACCCTAGTTAATGATAAGCCCACCAAGGATGTATTAATTGACCATGTGTGTATGGTGAATTTAATCATAGAGGAATCTCTATACGTACATGAACTCTATAAGAACAAGTATAAGCAATCATAAGTCTAGAAATGAGTGCATGAAGGGTCCTCTCACTGCACCTTGGGTTTGCTTACCCTTCTTGTCTAGGTAGGACAAAAACTCCTAGACATTCTATTCTCCATCATTCCCACCTCAAACCATTTTTTTGTGAAGTTGGTCCATCCATGGCTCTCTTCCATGAGAGTGGTCCCCTTTGTAATCCATAAGTACTTGAAGTTTCATTACGCCAGTCAGGTGCAGTCTATTTATCATAGTGGGTTTAAACCTCTTGTGTTAAGAGGAAACTTCTCCTTGGATTACTTTTGGTTGATACCAATTGAGCCATTACGCCCACACAATGATTTCTTGTTTCTCTCATACCAAAAATTCAAAGAAAACTACATAGTTCAATTATCTTCAATGCTTCCTCTTTGAACCAACTGTCAACTACCCATGAGGTTTCTTGATCTCTAGTGGTTGTCTCTATCCCTTCTCCTACCCCACAGGTAGAGAAAGGAAGACAACCAAATCAATCAACCTTCCCCATCCCCGAGCATCTAGAATTTATGCAGAGGTCCCACCTCTAGCATCTTATCCAAGATCTAGAGACACATGACCCGCATAATCCAGACCTTCCCAACCTTCAACAGATACTCTTATTCCTCCTACCTCTTTGGAGACTCGAGGAAAGCATCCCATGGTGTGGGACCCTTCCCCTTTGATCCCTCAATCTTTAGTGGCGGCCTCTGTTCCTCCAAACCCTTTGGTGGCTTGAGGAAGGTAATCCACATTGAGATACCCTCCCCTAGTAGTACCCCAGCCTTTAGTGGCTCCTTCTATTCCTCCTCCCACTCCTTGATTAAAGGAAGAAAAGGAGCCTATGTTGGGAGACTCCCCAGTTCCTCCTATGGAAGCTTTGAGCCACCCTCAGTGCAACCAACTTGTGAGAGATCACAAGCATCACCGGTATGCTACAGCTTGTGAGCATGCAACAGAAGATGAACCCCTTCCTACACACCCTTTTCCCATGTGGTTGGACCTAGACTTGGCTCCACCCTCTCATTTTTCTTCTCCCTCTCTTCTACGTGATTCTCTCCCATCACCCACTCTCATCTCTCCACTAATTTAGCATGACAAAAGAACCCCTAACCTAGTTCAAGTAGTCCTCACTCCTACGAAGAGCCCCATCCTTCCATCCATCCTAGACATCCCACCCTTTGATACACCCTTGGACTTTCCTAATGTCAGCGTCATATCTAGTACCACTCTATCAAAGCTAGTTCCATTCTAGTTTACCCAACATTAGGTGTTCCCTAATATCCTACATCCTGGCACCATTGACATTGACATTCCACACCCACTTCCAAAGCATAAAAGTGAACATTATCCCACCTCACCCTACTGCAAGTGAAAGCGCATGCCTCCCTTATTGCCGTTGAGTTCTTTTGCATCATCCATTCTAGTTGTGGAGACCCTCTGCTCCACCAGTGGTCACTAGTGTTCGCACTCCCATTGTTAGCATTGGGTGACCCCCTATTTTCATCTATTCTGATAGTGACTTAGATGACTCTTCCCCAAAGAAGATGTATTTGAGTCCTTGGAAGAAATACAATCTCTATCCTTGATCTTCACAATATCGATGGACCTCACCTTTCGTGAGTTGTACAAGGATCCTCCCTTGGTTGATGATCCTCCACATGGTGAACCAGGCGCAATAATGAGTACTACTCTCAACGTGGTCCCTCTATTGGCTTGTCATCCATCCCTATACGATGAACAAGATTGGGAAGCATATAACCTAATAGAGCTTGATCCTTGAGTGCAGTACCTTCATTTCATTTGTTATTATTCATAATGTACCTATATGTTTTTTTATCCCCATACTTGTTGCATGGCATGTATGTTTGTTTGTTAGCTCTCCCTGGAGGACCCTTTATTCCCTTGTAGGCACATGGATACAGGGGGAACAAAAATTTTGTGGCATTCCTCTATATGTTTCTACATTCTTCTATATGTCGTACTTGAATTTTCTACATTTTAGGGATGATGCAAAGTGTTAGATGATTTAGCATCCTTCCATGTTGAGCCAAATTTTTTATTTTGTATTCATATGACATTCTTCCTTTGTATTCATAGTTCGATGTGCCTAAGATAATTATGATGATTCAAAATTATATTTCCCTAATTATTCCCCTCATGTATTTTATAATGACCCTGAATCACGTAGATCCCTCTATGCCTTATTGTGATGTTGCTTGTCTTTATGTGACACCTTGTTGTGTTGATCGGTGACATGCCATGCTTACACAAGCCATTGTGTATCATGCCTACAACATCACCTTGGTTGTCCTACTTGGGGGCAACTCTTTCATGATGTAGCTCTCTGGAACATATCCTCTAGGCATATGCTTCCTGAAATCTCTCGTGCCTTTTTCCATTTTTTTACCTTAAAATTAATTGTTCTTCTATGATGTAAGAAATTATTTTAAGGTGGAGGAATATATTTTCTATCTCTCACACTTGATCACACACCACACTGATGGTATGCTCCCTGTAGCATTTTTGTAGCATTTGTGGTCCTAAGCAGATGCACTTGCTTAGACTGAACACCTTTATAAGAATTACCTATCCATGATAGCCATGTAATCTCTGATACTGTTTGACATGTAGCTCACCTAGAAAAGCAATGCTAGTATGTGATGCTTCCTTTTCTACCCTATCAACACTTCTCATAAGCCACCTAAAAAATAATAGAATTTGTCATCCCTAGTGACTTATATAAGTTTTCCTGTATGGTTCCTAGCAAACAATGAAATTTGCTAGCCCTAGAACCATACCCTTCATTTTACTCTTATGTATGTTTGTATATGTTTACTTATTAGATTAATGTGTATTAGACTATATTATTTGCTAACTGCAAGGATTTTAGAAAATCATATTTGGTCTAATCCTCCTTTTTATCAGCTATATATATATATATATATATATATATATATATATATATATATATATATATATATATATATATATATATATATATATATATATATATATATATACATGTGCCTCTGACATTTGTTTCATGTGCATATTTTTGGCCTAACATTGTGATTTTTAAAAATCCTAAACTAGGGGCTTCACATCTCTCACTTAGCGACATTTTGCATCCACTGCAGTCCTTGGGTAAAAAGTTTTTCTCTTATGTTATTTTATTTATTACTTTATCTTGCATATGCACGTAGTGTCATACGCCTACTAAAGTGGGGGCTAAATGTAGCATTGTAAATTGTGCTCACTCACAATTTCATGCTTTATTTGGTACGCACTTTGGTGTCCACTCCCCTAGTGTGCTTTCTAAATGTTGCTTTGACCGTTTCTACTTAGCCTATCCAAAAATCATAAAAGTGTCATGACTTGACAATGCGCCAAGTCATCTGAACCGTTTAAGAACTGAAGTTGCATGGACAAAATCACTAGGTGCAGACATCTGCATGGTGCGAGGATGTCTTGAAAGTGTCTATTGTTCACCAACCATTTTTAGAAGGTGTGTTTTTACTTGTGTGATATTTTGATCTTTTCCTGATGTCTATCCACGCCCAAATGATTCCTTTCCCAAATTTTTTCCCCTTGCCTCTTCTATAAAACTCTATCAATTTGTCATTCGAAAGGATTGATCTCACATGCTAGCGAAGCTTTGCCAAAATTACTACTCACTCTCATTTTACTTGTGCTATTATTATTCTTTGCTCACTATTTATTGCAGATTGTTGAAAGCATTTGGTTAATGTACTTTACTTCAGTTTATTCGCACTCCTCAAAAGGTTCTCATTTGAAATCACTATCCTTCCGAATAAAGCTTCATTTTGTTCTTTGATGCAATAGTCTTCCAGCGAGATCCTCATAACTTCTTTCCTTACCTTTGTCAATACATTTAGATTAGCATTTATCTTTTTGGATTAAATATCATTTCCTTACTTGTCAATATCGCATTATTATTTTGTCATTGCTCATTAAAATTCTAGATGCACTTAGAATTAAGAGCACACACTGTTTTATCAATATATCAATCTCTAGTTGTTATTGAGGTGAAAACATTAAAAATGAGGTTTGACTAAGGTAAACTCCTATACAACCCAACCCTTCTCTATTTGTGATTGCAGGTTGCGAGAGGAAAGATCTTGAATGCATGAGCATTTGCATTTTCTTTTCCTATTTCTTGTCATTGCTCTAATTTCATTCTCATAATATCATTTTCATCCATTTCTCTCATCTGTAGATTTCTATGTAATAAACATTGTGTTTATTGTCAACAAGAAACTCTTAAAATTCATGTAAAGCTATACAGATATATGATTTTTATTTTTAGAGCCATACAGACTATAGCGCAATGCACATATGTCCATGCCATGCGCTGTCATCCTGGACAGTGAGGTTGTCCGTCTGGTGCCAGGTTGCTTATAATTTTCTATTTCTATTTCTATTTCTACATTTATTTTTGTAAATCATTTTGTTAATCTCTATATTTTCTTGTTTTCTCTTGTCTTTGATAGTTTTAATCAATAGTATTTAATCATTCCATTTCCATTTGCAACAAAACCTTGATATAGCCCAAATATTCTTTCTCTTCTAGATTGGATAGCAGCAAGATACACATCTTTGTTGGCTAGTATCCTAATGTGTGAAGGGAAATTGTTCTAATTAGATATGGTTTAGTTAGAGTTAATTTTCCCATATCACAACTACTATGGAGTGTGGCATTTTTCTCCTGAATGAATTTTCCCCACATACATCTATGTTATGGTTTATTATTTATTTTATGTTTATGTGTGTTTATACTTTCTATAATTGATAAAAGATTGAAATGTGCACAACACTCTCCTCAAAAGTTTAGTGTAGGAAGAACTTCCGTGTACCTTGATTCCTCTCATAGAGGAAAGGTATTATTGGCCATGATTGCAAAGGTGTTTCTTTGAATATTGGGTTGTATAAGCCATTGCCTATTCCAGAGAAACCTTTGGAGGAACTTTCTATGGAATTTATCCATAGACTACCACAAACTTAGAGAAGAAATGATTCTATATTTTAAGTGGTTGATAAGATTTTGAAAATAACACATTTCATTCCCTTCCAAGGGATGAATGATGCTTCTATGATTGTAGACCTGTTATATAGAAGTGTTGAGATTACATGGGTTGTTGGAGAGTATCATATTAGATAGGGATACTAAGTTCCTGAGTTACATTTGGTGGAATAAGTTGGAGACACAACTAAAGCATAGTCCACCATATCATCCATAGTTAGATGGCCTAATAAAGGTTGTTAACAAGAGTATGGGAGACCTCCTAAGAAGTTTGTGTAAGACCCAAACATTTTTTGATGCTTATAGCACCTCTCATTTTCATTAATTCTCATTCCATTAGCTAATTATATGTTTTAATAAACTTAGTGTAATATAGAAAATTATGTACCCTCACAATTTCACATTGTGTTTTGAATCACTTTGGTGTTCGCTCTTGTAGCATATTTCTAGGGCCACTGGAGCCTAACCTTAGCCTATCTCACCTCTCACCAAGGTTTACCAAAAATCATATTACACATTTATTCTTCTTGGCTTTGTGATAACATGTGCTAAATATTGGGGAATATTCTGAGGATGTGAGCGCGGTGTACAAATGCCCCCGCAATGCGCTGGCATCCTGAATATTCCATAAATTCAAATGGTTGATTCTCCCACCTTGTCACTTAATTGCGTAAGTGGTAACACTCATGTGGTAGTGAACTAACCCCTATAGCATACCTAACCCTTAGATCCATTTATTCTTTCATGCAAAAAGAGATCTATCTCTTTCTCTTTTGGGGTTTACACACACTTTTGAAAATTATACTACATATTATTAAAAATACTAGCTCTTAGCTCATACAATAGAAATAATTGAAGCCTTTGGGTGCCCTTGAAAGTTGTAGTGCCTCTTCTTTCAACCTTTGGGTTCTTGTTGGTTGGTTGTGCATTGTGGAGGGTCTCTTTTTCAAGGGTTTGAAATTGTTCATACATAGATTTGACATAAAGGATCTTGCAACCTCCTCCATTGTTGAACAACCTGGTAATATTGTTTCATTTATAATAAATAATGTTATTTTCTAGTATTTAAGTATATATTGCTTTATCTATTCATTAGAAAACTTGTGGTGTAGACCACCACCTTGTTTTTCCTTTGTACACTAGGGTATTCTTCCCTGTAGACCAGGGTTGATACTCTTATCTTTTATTTTATTTGTCACTATTGTTATTTCCTAGATGCACTTAGGAAATAGGAGCACACACATTATTTATTTTCCTCTCTATAGTGGTTGACCACGGAGGTCAAAAGACCAACATAGGGGCTTGACCTAAAGGCAAGCTCCCAAATAGCCCCAACCATTTTTCTTGGTCTGTGTTATTGTAGGTATTTGAAGAAATTCAACCAAATGAGACTTTGAGGATCTCTTCTTCTCTTCCTTCCTCTATTTCGTTTCATCAATTAATCTTTCTTCATTTGTTTATTCAATGTGTTTATCTATTAATTTAGCAATTTATTACATTGTTGGGAGCTCATTTTGGTTTTGTGTGTAGATTGGATGAGTTAATAGACATGAGAAAGACTCTACAATACAAAAATTTATAATTTCTATTGTTAAACGGATGATAGCATGATACACAAGTGTCCCCGCAATGCATTGGTGTATTGGGTTGATACTCTCTTCCTTCAATGTCAGGTTCCTTTGTATCTCTCATTTACTATTCTACATTCATTTATGTGATCTTGTCATCCTGTAGGCCATTGTGTGTTCATGTTATGATGGGGACAAAGTTACCAGTTGAGGATTGTTCAAAGTCTCCTAGTAAGATGGAGGATATGAGTAGCGTACCTTATGCTAGCACTATGTGAGTTTGATGTATGTCATGATCTGTACAAAAACAAACATTGCCCAAGTAGTGGGAGTCCTTAATCATTTTATGGTTGATCCTAGATAGGTATATTGGGATGTAGTGAAGAGGTTCTTTAGATATTTGTAAGGTACTTCTAAAGTATTCCATTTGTTATCATGGTTATCCTAAAAGGACCTAGCATTTGATGTGTATTCATGGATATGTGAATTTTGATTGGGCTGGTGACATTGACAACTAGAGATCCACCAGTGGATATATTTTTATTATGTTTGGTGGTGTAATTAGTTGGATGAGTAAGCAACAAGTTGTGGTCACTTTGTCCACTACAAAAGTAGAGTACATGGCAACTACTCATGCTTGTAAGGAAGCCATATATATTAAGAGATTGTGTTTAAATGTTGAGTTAGATGTAGGAGCCATTACAGTTCATTATGATAGTCAAAGTGCCATATGTTTGGAAAAGAACCCAACCTTTCATATAAGGACAAAGCACATTAATGTCCAGTAATATTTTGTTCATGATATGGTAGAAGAAGGGTGATGTTGAAGAAGGTCAATGCTTTGATGAATGTTGTAGATTTGTTGACAAAGCACGTGAGCATAGACAAGTTCAAGTGGTACAATGAGTCTATGGGCCTCTCATCCCCTAGTAGTTAGATTTTAGTCTTGGTGATTTTCCCCTTTTCTCTTGCAATGTGCTCAAAAAGTGGGAGAACATTAGAAAAGGTATCTCAACCTTGCACCTAATGTTAAGATTACAAATAGTGTACTTTTTAAGTTAAAAAAATAGAAAAACTTAATTTCTAGGCTATAGAGTCAGTTTTTGGCCAAAATAAAATTTTTGAGTTGCTTGGCACTAGTTCCCTAGTGTATGTCACGTGTATCTCTTTGATTTCTATAATTTGAAAAAAAAAATAGGCCCAATCGGTCTTCCAGATCAAAAGTTATGGCCTCCAAAAGTTAGGCCTCCTGCGTTAGAATGTAAAAGCATCTAGGACCCATAAAAGAGTTGTAAAGAGAAGTTACACTTATTAACCAACACATCATAAGACATCTTTGGATGGTGATATTGGATCCAAAATGGAACACCTAATTTGGTGAGTGGATTATAACAAGGTTATGACAAATGGAAGGAATATGTTATTTTTAGCATGTGGACTTGATCCAAATTAAACTATAGATAGTTAATTGTTAATTACTCCACTTCAAAGGTTGCAATGACTTTTGAATGTAACCTTTGGATAACAATAATTATTACTACCTTCACAATAAAGAGGACAGGAAAAATTAGATTCATATCTCTCAACAAGATCGCCAGAAGACTCCTACAATATTGCAGGTTACCTGCTCACCAGATGTTGTCCTTTGGATCTCTAGCAAATCTAGATCAGTTGTATTAGAGCCATCATAGTTCCTACCTAGATCAATGTTAGTGCAAATAGATGTGCCATTAGTGCAGATAGGTGCTAACATGGAGTAGGCCCAAACAATATCAAGATTAATTATTTCATATTTCATATTTAAATCACTCTTCCAAATTGTTGCATATGAAATTGAGGAAGGAACATTTGTAGCATATTTGCCGGTTAAGTGGTTTGTTTATAAGAAAAATAAGTACAAAAGCACATGCGACAACACTTGACATCTCAATCGACAACTCATTTCCAGCAGACATAGAGAAATAAGGTAACAACCAATTACTTCAACACTTCCAAGTTCTAAATTTCAACGTCAAACAAACCAGCATGTAGGATACAAAAACCAAGGATAGATCTACAAGAAATTTACTTCTATCTATGTCTACAGAATATCTTAGACTACGATGCTTCTATAGCAAAGTCAGAAACAAATTCAGGTTCAAGAACTGACTTCTCTTTTTTTGCTCTGCATAGACAATCCTAGTTTAGGGTTAAGGAAACAAGCGAATAAAAGTTGGTTCTATTCTAAATATTATAATTGGCATAGACTACTTGTTCACTTTTATATTTCACATCATACGAGGTCAAGCTATCAAAGATTGGGATTAGAAACATGAAATCCTTCAAACTATCTTCCTTCGAGATGCACACAATGAAAAATTGTAGAAGAACATGGAGATTCATCCAATACCTTAAAAGTGATGGTTGAAGATGCTTTAAGAAAACAACGTGAGGAAATGATAAGTGAATTTTTGCAGTTGCTCCAACAAAATAGACGAAATCAACCAAACAAAATAGAAATTCCATTCAGTGATCACATTCGTTTCAAAGTACAAGTAAATTTTGATATCCCAAACTTCAAAGGAAAAATTGATGCAGATGTTTTAGATTATTAGTTATCAAAACTAGAAAAATACTTTTCTATGAACAACTTCTCTGATGCTGTGCAGGTAACCTTCGCCCTCATAAAATTTGAATGCCATGTGAAATAATCATGGGAGACTAAGTGGGCATCCAGAGAACTCCCTGATTTGGATGAAATCCCCACATGGGGAGATTTTGCGGAACACATCAAGGAAGAATACCTACCTAAATATGCATATGAAGAAACATATATGTGGTGGTAGTTGCTTCGACAGAAAAAGGATCAGTTCATTCAAGAATACACCAATACCTTCCATGCATTATCTGCCAAACTTGGCATCCAAGACATGGAGAAACATCAAATTTTGAAGTATCATAGTGGACTGCACTAATATATTCAAACTAATATGGCTTTCTTAAATGTGGAGACACTAGGCACAGCCTTCAAATATGCAACAAAGATTGAAGATAAATTCAAACAAAAGGGAAAAGGGAAAAGGTGATTATCCAACAAGCAAATCAAAAGGGGAAGGCAATAACAAGTTTGTAGGAAAACAATCCACCAAGGGATTCTCCTCACAATCATCAACATCAAATCAAGGTGCTTAAAAGATACAAAATCACACAAGCATGTGGTGTGAAATTCATAAAAGTCCTTCACATAACACTAAATATTGGCAAGTTGTCAAGACATTAATGGTGGAAACACATAAAGGAGAGAAATAGGCTAATTTGTTACCTATAGACCCTTTTGAATAGAAGGATGATGAGATCATAGAGGCAGACCCTTATGCCATGGTTGCCACTGCTAAAATCTTGTCTCATGAAGATGAGGAATGTTTGTCTCATTCACAAATGTAGGTAAATGGGAAAGCCTTACATTTCATTGTTTATAGTGGGAGTCAAAAGAATTTGATCTCTGTTGAAATTGTGAAGAGGTTGAACTTACCTACAACACCCCATCCAAATCCATACTCTATGGGTTGGGTGAGCCAAGGGAGAAATATTCAAGTAAGCAAGCAATGTTTTTTATCATATTCCATCAAACCATTTGAAGATGAGGTAATATGTGATGTGCCACCTTTGGATGTATGTGATGTAATGTTGGTATAGCCATACATGTACAAGCGTCATGGAATATATGAGTCCAAACCTAATTGTTTTATTGTTAAGTTGGGTGAATGAAAGTATCAGATACCTGAGGTAAGTCCTACAAAATATGCATCTCTATTTAATACAAAATAGTGTACATGTTTGATTTATCAAACTAGAGATCTTGTATCAATGGTAACAATTCAACTTGAGGAGGCAAGGTCAGTCATAGCCAGCACTCTTACCAAACTAGTCACCACCACCATCCAGCAAAATTCGATGGATCAGACATTGATAAATTATTAGAATGTATCCACCTCACCAACAAAGGTTGCATTACATTGTCACACAAAACATTCAATTGATATAATCTCAGAAACACCATTCCCAAATGGGTTGCTGTGTAGAAAATCAGCTTAAGGAATGCCAAGACCAAGCGACCAACTCAAACATTAATTCAAAAGTGGCATGACCAACATCGTATGTCTAATCACTTTTCAGTTAATGACAAAGTTTGCCTAAGTGCTAATCTTCTCCATCTGAAATATCTTTCTCTCAACCATCTCCCTCACCAAATGATCTTGTACATCAATGTGCTTGGTTCTAGCATGGTAAATAGGATTTATTTCCAAATGAATTCCACTCTATGAATAACACTTCACCACTAGATTATTCTTAAAACCAATATTGTCACTTAACCTCTTTAACCACATAGCTTCCTTACAAGTATGTGTTGTAGCAATATATTCCACTTCAGTTGTGGAGAACACAACTCTTTGCTACCATGTTTTCATCCAACTAACTGCTCCACCAAATAGAATAAAAGCATAACCACTTGTCGACCTTTAGTTATCCAGATCTCTAGCCCAATCAAAACCTGCAAATCTCTATATGCTCAACACTTTATCGACATCATTAGTACCATGATAAGTTAAATAGAAATATAGAGTTCATCTCAACTACCTAAACATTCTTTTCACCTATGTCCAATAGTCCTTACCTATTGTTTCCATGAACCTACTTGAACTCCCACTGCTTGGGAAATGTTTAGCCTTATGAAGATCATTGCATACATGAGACTTCCTACTGCACTGGCTTATGGAACATTCCTCATGTCCTCCAAATCCTCTGCAGGTTTAGGACATTATTCCAAACTCAATTTAGTGCCAACTAGTAAGGGTGTACTTATCAATTTACTATCCTGCATTCAAAACCTCCACAAAATAGTTTCAAGATACTTCCTCTATTTTAGCTATAGTTTCTTGTTGGTTTTATCCATATTTATCTCCATACCAAGTATGTGTCTAACAACATCTAAGCCCTTAATATCAAACTTACTAGACAATTGAACTTTAAGTATAAATTAATATCATATTATCTCCAATGATTAGCATATCAACATTATATAAAATAATAATCAAAATGTGATTATTTACCTACTTATAATACACAAAATGATTAGCATCACTTCTAGCAAAACTCAATTCTAGTACATGAGTCAAAATTTTGGTTCCACATATGTGGGGATTGCCTTAAACCATATAATAAATTTTATAACTTACAAACTAGTTTCCCTTTACCTTTCACCTTGAATCCTTCATGTTGTTCCATGTATATTTCCTCCTCTAAGTCTCCATGCAAAAATTGCTAGGATAATGTGTCTTAACCTTGCAATTGTAATGTTCAAATTAAGCACTTTTGAAATATGTATTACTATTTTGTCTTTTGTGTCTTTTGTCTCCACTTAAGAAAGTTGGCATCCTATTTTGAAGTGGCATTAATTTCATATTTTAGTGGTTTTTTGTCCTCACATGTGGATGTAGGTATCTCACTTTAGTTTTGTCTTATTTGGACATGTGTCGATATCTTGACTAGTCTCCATGGAGGTTACATATGATAGATTCTTATGATGCATAAGACCATGTAAGAGGGAGGTTACATTGGAATCTTGAACAACCTTATGACAATGTTAGACACTTCTCATGAATCATCTAATGCATAGGAAAATGAGGACAAATTGGATGCCCACGTTTGGCTAGTCAAATATTCTATGTTATGACACTATGACAACATGTAAGGAATATGCTATTAATAGTCAAGGGCATGTTAGACCAAGGGAAGCATTGGGTTTTAGGTCCAACTAATTTGGTAACCATAACTCTCTTGGGCTTGTAAATGGTTTCCAAAACCATCACATGGTTTTATCTTGTCTTTCTTCTATAAAGTAGGGCTTGGTCTAGGAGGTTGGATAAGTTTCTTTGCAAGTTGTTAAAGTAACAAAGTGTTGTAAAAATTTTGAGATAGAAGTATTGGTGTAACTCTTTTGGATGATTTATAAAAGCTTTGGATCTCTTTGGGTGTGGAGTTTTTCCTACAAGGGTTTCTCCACATATATCTTGTGTTGTGGTTTGAATCTCTAATGGTTATATTCATTTCCATTTATGATTTATCATAGTTAATGAACTTGGGTGCTTTAAGTTTTCAACATACTTTCATTGTATAGTTATATGTTGTTTCTACATTTTGTATTAGAGCCACGAGATTGATTAGAGAGGGATACCTTTCTCGAAGTGTGTGATTAGAATTTTTGTTGCAGTAGGAGTTTGTTGTGTTTATTTCCAATTTTAAGTTCAGGGTGATAAGAGATCATGGCTAGTTCATCTCGATTGGAGATTAAAAAGTTCGATGGTATAGGGTATGATCTTTGCAAGATAAAGATGGAGGATCTCTTAGAAGAAAGAGATCAATGGATTATCGTGTAAAAGGAGAAGAAATCAGACACCATATCAAGTGAGGAATGGGTAAAAAAGATTTAAAAAAACACGACACTGTTCATTTGTGTTTATCGGATTATATTTTATTGAATGTTTTTAGTGAAGCTACTGATTATAAATTGTAGAATAGAATAGAAGAGATTTATCAAACTAAGAGTCTTTATAATAAGTTATTTTTGAAAAGAAATTTGCATTCTCTTAAAATGAAGGATGGGGACTCGGTTGTAGAACACTTGAATTTGATTAATCTAATCTTGAGTTAGTTACATTGAGTTGATGTAAAGATAGATGAGGAGGATAAATGTATTATATTATTATAATTATTGTCCAAATTTTGGGATAATCAGATACTTGCAATTAGTGGTTCTCTTATAGATGATCCAAAGTTGGATGCCCTCATTTCCACCCTATTGTCAAAGGAAATGAGGTGGACTTTGAAAGGGTTGAAGGATGCATTGCATTTGTGAGGTATATCTAAGGAGAGAGGCAAGGATAAAAATAATGGTGATAAGGACAAGTCTAAGGATTGTTCTAAGTCCAAGGGAAGGTCTAAAAAACCTAGTAAGATTAGATTGAGGTGTTGGAACTATGGTAAAAGGGGGCATCTCAAGAAAATGTATGAATAAGAAAAAATGATGATGATTCCTCTAAGAATGAATTCTCTGATAATGAAGCTATGGATGCTTTTATTATTTATAATGACATGACTTCTGATGACTCTTGGTTGACAGATTCAGGTGCATCCTACCACACGAATCCTCGCAAGGAGTGGTTTTCAGCACATTTATCTTATGGTGGTGGGAAAGTTTTCCTCAAGGATAAAAACACACAAATATTTGTGGGCCGACAAGAGGTAAAACTAATTTTTAGTGATGGGAGAGTTAAAATCCTTAAAGATGTATTGCATATCCCTAGTCTAGCTAGGAATTGAATTTTTAAATCAAAAAGGAATGATTCAGGGGTGCATGTTACTGTTGAGAAGAGTGGTTGTAGGTTGAATAGAGGGAATTTGGTGTTAGCTAGGGGCACTAGTTGTGGCACCCTATTTAGGATAGAAGCATATACATTTTCTAACTCTATTAATGTAACTGATAACTTTGTATCTTGTAAACTCTGGCACCACACTATGGGTAACATTGGTGAGAAGAGTATCAAAACCCTCATAAATAAGAAGATGGTTGATGGTTTGTCTAGTTACTCTGCTAATTTTGATTTTTTGAACACTATGTGTACAAAAAATAACATAGAATATAATTTAAACCAAGAATTACTAGGGCTAAACAAATTTTGGAAGTTATTCATAGTGGTGTCTTTGGTCCTATGGATGTGCCTTCTATTGGAAAGTCTCTATACAATGTTTCCTTTATTGATGATTATTCTAGATATTCAAGGGTTTACTTTATAAAGGAAAAATCTATTGTATTTTCTATATTTGAAGAGTTTAAAACACTTGTTGAGAAATAGACAAATTTAAAAGTAAAGGTTTTACGAATGGATAATGGTGGTGAGTTTTACTCTAGGATCTTTGATGACTATTGCACGCATGCATGAATTGTTAAACATAAAACAACTCCATATACCCCACAAAAAAATGGTGTGGCAAAGAGGATGAATAAGACTTTAATAGATAGAGCTAGAAGCATGTTGAGTAGTGCAAATCTTTAACAACATTTTTTAGATGAAGCAGTTCACACTACTTGTTACCTGGTTAATAGGTGATGCAAGAGCATTTGGATTACCTTGCAATCCTGTGTCACCAAAAATATATTTTATTTTCTAAATTGTTTTGGCTTTGTTCTCTTGCAGAATTGGTTTTTTTTAGGAGGCAATTTCATATTGTTTGGCCAAACTAAGGACGTCATCTTGTTAAAGACCCAATTGGGTATCTCCAGTTTCATTTTGGTGAAGATTGGGCAGAAATTGGCTAAGTTATAGCTAGTCGGCAGATTCACCATTTCACGAACTGAACAGTTCACTGACCCAACAGTTACCTGATTTGACAGTTTGCTGACAAAACATAAAGGGAAGTTTGCATTTTGAAAAGTCTGTTGAAGGGAAGCTATGACGGGAAAATTCCTAGTTTGTGAACCCTTTAATTCGCTGACGACTTAGTTCATCGATGGACAATTTCCCCGACTAAGCCTAAATACAAGTTCAAAAAAAATTCAAGTTATTGAAAAGGAGTCTTCAGTCGGCTAAGTTTAGAGTTTGCAAACTTCGCCAGAAAATTCTTAGGTTTGTGAACCTTTAGGTTCACTGATAAGTAACTTCGTTGATAAAGAGATTTCAAGGTTGGAGCCAAGGGTTTCTTTGGTTCGTGGGATTGGAATATCGTTGATAGAAGAAAAGTTTTAGGGCTTCAACTAGTTCGCAGGTTCTAAAAGTTGATTCATCGACAAGCATATGAATAGAGTTTTTGAGAAGAAGACAAAGAGTTCATAAAAGACAAGTTTCACCGATAAAAGAGGTTTGATGACTTAAGACTTTGTATCGGTAAACTTTCTTGTTTGCAAACTAGTTCATAGTTTTTAAAATTTGACGATATGCCAAAAAGGTTCAGGAAAAGTCAATTTTGTCGATAAAGAGGGCTTGATGGTTAAAGACTTTGTATCAGTAAACTTTTTAGTTTGCGAACTAAGTAATTCATTGATCGCCGAAATATACAGTGGCGAATGTTGTACACCGACGATAACATTAGGCCAACTACTTGTTTGAGGTGATGATTCCATTCTATAACTGATCAACTGTTTGGTGATTATTCAATTACTTGGAGATGATTCAACTGCTTAGCAATTGTTCTATAATTGTTATGCAACTATCAACTTTTCAGTTTTTTTCCAATCTATGTATAAATGGAAACCATGTTGCATATTGGAGGGGAGGTTGTTGTTGATGGGCTTGTGATGCCTAGAATAGTGGAAGGAGAATAACTACAGGAGTTTGCTAGAGAAGATGGCAGAAAATAAATAGATCAAAGTTTTGTAAAGAAGAATAAATTGATTTTATACATTTGTACTTTTGTAGAAGCTACATGATTGAATAAAATTGGTATTTTGTTGTGATTGTGGATATTACTGTTGCATAGAGCTGTAAATTAAATATTTGAATGAAATGTGTATTGTTTATGAGTTTATGTTTATGTTGTGTTGTTGAGTTGCATGATTGGGTTGTCTAATAAGGTTCCATGGTCATGACTGCACCAAATGGAATCACAGCTAGAGGTTCTAAGTGTATAGGCAGAGAGCCGAATGTGAGGCAGCCTATGCCATGACCTGCGGATGTAGAGTGAAGCGATTATGTTGTCTAAAGAGCTCAAGAGGATTGTTGCAGGTATGTGAGGAGTCCTAATCAATTGAGAGCTGAGAGAAGACATTGAAGCCACGGAGAGAGTTGATTGTGTGTTGTAGGTTGTAGAATGTGTGCACAGTGTTCCTAGAAATGTCTAAGAAATAGAGCATGAGTTTGGCCTTGGGTAAGGCCTTAAGAATTTCATTTATTGAGAAGAGAGAAAGAAGGTTGGAAGAAGAAAGTTGGGCAAGAATTCAAGAGCAATGTGTAGAGATTTCCACAAGGATGGATGTCTAAAGAATAAAGAGATGGAAAAGAAAAAGGCAGAAAATAATATGGGTAAGGTGAAGTCCCATTATTCTTTTTATGATCATTTATCTATAGGTAAATTTGTGTTTGTAGAAGAGGATGAGGAAGAAGATGAAGAGGCAATTCGTGAGGAATTAAGAAGAGTGGAGGCGAGACTAGAGGCATTGAAGGTTACAATGAATACATGCCATGAGGAAGGCATGGAGAAAGAAGAAGAAAAGATTGAGCAAGAGGATACAAGTGCAACAATAGTTGAAGATGAGAAAGAGATGATGGCATAATAGGTTGAAGATGCAACTGTGGATATTGAGATGACAACGATGGAGCTTGAGGATGTTGCAGCAGATGAAGAGGATAAAGATGATTTAATGCTGTAGATTATGGCATTAGAGGAGTGATTTGAGAAGCTTTCCAGTGAGGATGAGAAGATGGATGTTGCAGCAATGAAAGAGAATGAGGTAATTTATGAAAATTTTGATTTCATTTGTGATTTATCTTCCATAGTGAGAGTAGAAGAGGATGTTTTGTAGAGGATAAATTTGCAGTTGCAGAGTTATGTGTGATGTTGCATGTTTGTGTATAGAGGTTGTAGAGGATGGTGCAGGCGGAACTTGGTGGAGGTGGTCAGTTTGTGGTGGGTTAGATCCCACGAAGGAGGAGAAGAGATTAGAGAGTATTTGGTGGAGGAGGATAGTACATGGTGGATGCAAATCCACGAGAGGAGAGAAGAGAGGTTAATGGAGTTGTGGGAGGAAGATGATAGTTGTTTTGGCATGGTGTTGGAAGAAGAGGAAGTAGCTTGGTGCACATCCCACAATGATGGAGTTCATTGTAGATTGCTTGCAATCTGAAAGGTTGATTCTATCACTCAACTCCACCTTTGTGAGTCTATGCTCACAAACTTCTTACCTGGAATGTCTGATGCAGGAGCATCCAGGTTCACTTGCAATCCTGTTTCACCAAAAATATATTTTATTTTCTAAGTTGGTTTTGGCTTTATTCTCTTGCAGAATTGATTTTTATTCCAGGAGGCAATTTCAGATTGTTTGGCCAACCTAAGGACATCATATTGTTAAAGACCCAATTGGGTATCTCTAGTTTCATTTTGGTGAAGATTGGGCAAAAATTGGCTAAGTTATAGCTAGTCGGTGAATTCACCAGTTCGTGAACTGCTCAGTTTGCCGACCTAGTAGTTACCTATTTTGATAGTTTGCCAACAAAACATAAAGGGAAGTTCACATTTTGAAAAGTCTATTGAAGGGAAGCTTTGTCGAGAAAATTCCTAGTTCGCGAACCCTTCAATTCGTCGATGGCTTAGTTCGTCAACGGGTGATTTCCCCGATTAAGCCTAAATACAAGTTTGAAAAAATTTCAAGTTATTGAAAAGGAGTCTTCAGTCAACTAAGTTTAGAGTTTACGAACTTCGGTGGAAAATTCTCAGGTTTGTGAACCTTTAGGTTTGCTAGTAAGTAACTTTGTCAATAAAGAGCTTTGAAGGTTGGAGCCAAGGGTTTCTTTGGTTCGTGGGATTGGAATATCACTGATAGAAGAAAAGTTTTAAGTCTTCAGCTAGTTCGTAGGTTCTAAAAGTTGTCGATTCACCAACAAGCATATGAACAGAGTTTTTGAGAAGACAAAGAGTTCATAAAAGACAACTTTCGTTGATAAAAGAGGTTTGATGACTTAAGACTTTGTATCGGCAAACTTTCTTGTTTGTGAACAAGTTCGTAGTTTGTAAAATTTGCCGATATGCCGAAAAGGTTCGGGAAAAGTCAATTTTGTCGATAAAGAGGGCTTGATGGTTAAAGGATTTGTATTGGCAAACTTTTTAGTTTGTGAACTAACAAATTCACCGAGTGCCAAAATATACAGTGGCAAATGTTGTACACCAACGATAGCATTAGGTCAACTACTTGTTTGAGGTGTTGATTCCATTATATAACTGATCAACTATTTGGCGACTGTTCAACTGCTTGGATATAGTTCAATCGTTTAGCGATTGTTCTATAACTGTTACGCAACTGTCAACTTTTCAGTTTTTTTTCCAATCTATGTATAAATGGAAACCATTGCATATTGAAGGGGAGGTTGTTGTTGATGGGCTTGTGACACCCAGAATAATGGAAGGAGAATAACTGATGGAGTTTGCTAGAGAAGATGGCAGAAAATGAACAGATTAAAGTTTTGTAAATAAGAATAGATTGATTTTGTACTATTGTAGAAGCTGCATGATTGAATAAAATTGGTATTTTATTGTGATTGTGAATATTACTATGGCATAGAGCTATAAATTAAAGATTTCAATGAAATGTGTGTTTTTTATGAGTTTATGTTTCTATTGTTTTGTTGAGCTACATGATTGGGTTGCTTGATAAGGTTCCTTGGTCACGATTGCACCAATAGGTCACCTACTTCTACTCTTTTTGATAAAGTTCCCTATGAGGTATGGATGGGTAAATGACCATTAGTTTCTCATTTTAGAGTTTTTGGCAGTGACGCATATGTTCATGTTCCTAAGAAAAATGTTCTAAGCATGATTTCATGGCTAACAAGCATGTTTTTTGGGTTATGGCGAGAACATTAAGGGTTATAATCTTTGTGATCCTATAGCAATTAAAATGTTATATTATAAGAATGTTATTTTTAGGGATCTTAGGAATTTTTAAAATGATGAACAACCTCATGTGAATCCTAACAAAATAGTACATTTTGATATTAAGGTTGATAAACAGAAAGATGCACCAAAAGAATAGTAACATGATGGGCATGTTGAGGAAGAAGAGGTTCAGAATCAAGTTTTGATGAGGAACCATAGGATCCTCTTATCACGCCTATTTGAAGGTCCATGAGGCAACATAATCTAGTTGAAAGGTATAGCCCCTCCTATTATAGTTGTATCTTTGCATTATTGTGTATTAACAACACGCCTAGATTTGTGAAGGAATCTTTATCTTTAGATGAGCATGAGTCCTAGTTAGATGTTATGAAAGATGAAATAAAGGCCTTTGACAAATGTGACACATGGGAACTAGTTGAGTTGCCTAAGGGAAGGAAAGCCATTGGATGCAAATGGGTATTTAAGAAGAAATCCAGAGAAGATGGTAAGTTGGATTGGTACAAGGTGTAGTTAGTGGCATGAGGTTACTCCCATGTTTAGGGAGTGGATTTTGGTGATTTTTTTCTCTCTCGTGGCTAAACTAACCTCTATTAAATTCCTTTTATCTACTATTGTTGCTTTTAATTTAGAGGTAGAACAAATGGATGTTAAAATATCTTTTTTGCATGGGGATCTTGATGAGGAAATATTTATGAAATAGCTTTAAACAATTTTGTGGTGAAGGGATAGGAACACTTGGTTTAGATTAATGAGATCTTTCTATGGTTTGAAGCAATCACCAAGAATGTGATATTAGAAATTCAATGCTTTTGCATTGAATCATGACTTTATTATAAGTGAAGAAGATCATTGTGTTTATTTTAAATTAAGTAATAATCAATTACTAATCATTGTCGTATATGTCGATGACATGTTATTTATTGGAAATTATAAGGGTATGATTAGGGAACTTAAGGGCCAGTTATCTAGGACTTTTGATATGAAAGATTTAGGGGCTGCAAAATAGATTTTGGGTATGGAAATCAATAGGTATTGGGTTAACAAAAAATTATGGTTAAATCAAAAGAAATATGTTGACACTATTTTGCAACGTTTTTCCATGCATGATTGTAAACCAGTTAGTATTCCTTTTTTAGTTGGAACTAGGCTATCTCTTGATAAATGTCCTAAAACTAATTATGAACTTGAAGAGATGTATAAAATTTCATATGTTAGTGATGTAGGTAATCTTATGTATGTCATGGTCCATACAAGATTGATATTGCCCAAGTAGTAGGAATTCTTAGTAGGTTTGTGGCAAATCTTGGTAAAGAACATTGGACTTATGTAAAAATGGATTTTAGATATCTACTTGGGACTTCTCATCACTGAATTTTCCATGGATATAATTATGTAGGCAGGATGGTTGATTTGCAGGGATTCATTGATTTAGATTGGGCTAAAGATTTTGATTGCAGGAGGTCCACAAGCAACTATGTCTTTACTTTGTTTGGATGAGTAGGTAATTGGATGTTAAAATGAAAATCTATAGTCATATTATCCACTACAAAAGTAGAGTATATGGCTGCAATGCAAAGAGGCATTGTGATTAGAAATATTGTGTTCAAGTATTGGCTTTCAATGTAAGCAGATGAGGATTGGATGTGGCATTAGAGTGACATTTGTTTGGCTAAAAACTCAATGTATCATTATCGTACAAAGCATATCGATGTCCAATATCACTTTTTATGGAAATGGTTGAGAGTGGTAGAGTCGTGTTACAAAAAGTGGACACCTTGAATAATGTTGCAGATTCTCTCACTAAGCTAGTGAGCATGGAAAATTGTAGTTGGTGCAAGGAGGCCATGGGCCTTGTATCTTCTAGAACTTGATTTATTATTGTTGTAAGGTTTTAGTGTTTTTCCCTTATGTCCTTGCAAGGTGTTTAACAAGTGGGAGAATGTTAGGATATCTAAGTTGTCTCAACCTTGCAATCCTAATGTTCAAATTAAACACTTTTGTATGTATTGCTATTTCATCCTTTGTGCCTTTTGTGTCCACTTGAGAAAATTGGTATCCCATTTTGGAGTGGGATGAATTTGGTATTTAGTTATGTTTTGTCCTCGCATGAGGATGTAGGCATCCCACTTTGGTTTTGTCTTATTTGAACATGTGTCAGCATATTGACTAGTCTTAATGAAGGTTAGATATGACAAATTCGTATGATGCATAAGAGCATGTAAGAGGGAGGTTACATTGGAATCTTGACCAACCTTATGATAGTGTTGGACATTTGTCATGAATTATCTAATGCATAGGAGAATGAGGACAAATTGGATGTCCAAGTGTGGGTAGTCAAATATTCTATGTTATGACACTATGACATGTAAGGAATATGCTATTAATAATGGGGGCATCTTAGAGCAAGGGAGGCATTGGATTTTGGGTTCAACCAATTTGGGTACCATACCTCTCTTGGGCTTGTAAATGGTTTCCAAAACCATCTCATGGTTTCATCTTGTCTTTCTTTTATAAATTGGAGCTTGGTCTAAGAGGTTGGATAAGTTGTTTTGCAGGTTGTTAAAGTAACAATGTGTCACAGAAATTTTGAAAGAGAAGTTGTATTGGTGTAACTCTTTTGAAGGATTAATATGTAAGCTTTGGATCTCTTTGGGCATGGATTTTTTTCCCACAAGGGTTTTTCCAAGTATATCATATTTTATTGTTTGCATTACTTATGGTTATTTCCATTTCCATTTATAATTTATCATAGTTAATGAACTTGGATGCTCCAAGTTTCATTGTATAATTAAATTATTTTTGTACATGAATGTTTTCTTCACGTCCATCTACTCTATCTCAAGATCATATGTCACAACTATGGTTAACATCCTAATGGAGCTCAACTTAGCTACTGGAGAAAAATCTCGACGAAGTCAATTTCCTTTTCCTAGAATATCCCTTTGCCACCAACCGCACCTTGTTCCACTCAAGTGGTCCATCTTCTTTGAATTTATTCTTGAACACTAACTTGTAGCCAATGGGTTTCCTATCCTCAAACAAATCTACCAAGTCTCAAGTCTTGCACTACTTCAATGCTAACATCTCCTCTTCCATGGCATTCTTCCAAGACTTATTTTATTTGTACAAGTGGGAGCATCTTCCACAAAACTTGGTTCACAATCAGTACAAGTTAGATAAAAAAATACATGTAGGCCTTCTCAAGTTACTAGTGAAGAATTTTATAATGCATCTACACCTTATTATTCTTTAGAGGAGCTAGATGTACTTGCCTCATCTTCTTCCAAACTGTCTGTCCACTTAGCTATTCATTTTCAAATGCATTCTTCTCCTCTAACTTTGATTCAAAATGCACATTTTCCCTCTCATTCTCCTTTGAATATTCTTCCTTGGACAAGACTCTAAGTTCTCTAAATGTAACATCTCTTGAATAAAAAATCTTCACTATTTCAAGATTCCAAAGTTTGTATCCTTTTACAGTTTCACCATACCCAATGAAAATACATTGTTGTGCCTTCAAATCTAACTTAGATTGTCTCTCCTTTGGCACCTAAACAAATTCCTCATAGCTAAAAACTCTTAAATGTTCAATAGTTTTCTTTTAGTCCACATTTCATGTATGGTGTCTTGATTTCCAATGTAGAAGTAGGAGACCTATTTTTCAAGTAGGATGTGATACTTACTCCTTCATCCTAGAATTCATGTCGTAGACTAGCACTACTAAGTGCACTTATATCTTGATCTAGAAAGGTTCCATTCAACCTCTCAGCTACTTCATTCTATTGTGGTGTACAAGGATTTTTCCTTTGCTTCTTAATTATAGTGTATATACCAAATGTCGGTCTCAAAACTTTTTTGAGAAAAATACACCACCATTATCTGTCATAAGCACTTTGATTTTCTTACCAGTCTAATTCTCAACTAGAGCCCTAAACTCTTTAAAATTGAGAAACACCTCAGACTTCCTCCTAAGAGAATACACCCAAGAGTACCTAAAATAACCATCAGTGAATGATAATTAGTACAGAGACTTACCACTAGACAAGATATCCATAGGACCAAACACATTGTTGTGTATCACCTCCAAAATCTCCTCTACTCTCATGCCTCTAGAGACAAACTGCACGGTATTCTATTTTCCCAACACAATGTTTACAAAAGTCAATACCAACAAAATAATTAACAATTCCATCCACCATATGCTTACTCACCAAGGTTTTCAAACCTTTTTTACTCAAATGTGTTAAGATTCGACAACCAGAGCAATGTGAATTAACAATTATAATGTAGATCATTTAAATACACAAAAATAAAGAGAATAACACAACATAGAGATTTAACATGGTTCACCCAATGTGGGCTACATCCAAAGAAACAAATCTATCCAGTATTTTTATTATCCAACGTCAAAACAGATCAATTACAACTTCACAATCTGCAGCTCAATCAACTGTTATGCTACATGAAATACACTATAATCTCATTTGTGTCTCATGACTTTTCACATTCTCCAACCACTTATTTGTCAAGTCTTTTTGGTGGTTTACAATGTCAATTTCTTTCCAATGTCGGTTAACAAAATTAACAATCGATGCCTTTATTAAATATTATGCATTTTTTGCTTCGAGGGCTCTACCCCTAGCAACCCCCACTGGGGGAATTCTCCCCAGACCCTACGAGGGGATGGTCCCCCCGAACCCTACAGGAGGGGCTCTACTCCCCCTACACTCCCCCGTTAATTATTTTGGGGGGGAACTGCGACTATCAAAGTCACCAAAATTTAGCTCAAGTGTTGCATGTACTTGCAGCATGATCAGTCGCCACATACCAAAAAATGTCCCACTTGAAATGCCACAATAGTCCTAAATCAAATTGAGTTACATTGGCAAACCCTAAGAATGTTGATTCATCTATCCTGAATAGATTACCATGTTACACTCCCTTAGCAAGCACCAAGTAGTCTCTTTCCAACCTACAAACTTTACCATCAAAGGTAGTTGATGTATCCTAGAGTTAGTCATTGTAGACACAAACAAGGTTCCTAGCCAAACCTAGAATGTGTAGAACATCTAAGAGTGTCCATACTCTTCCATCCATGAAGGCTACCTTTACCTTTACTCAAACCATATTTAAAGAGCTATTATCACCAAGAAAAACTTGACTTTTATCACACTTTGTATATTCTGAGTACCACTCTCTATGAGGTGTCATTTGAAAAGATGCACCTAAGCCAATCAACCAAGAGTCATCACCAATGATAGTTGTAGAAATGAAATCACTATTATATTCATCATTTTTAAAGGATCTATCAGAAGAATCATCCTTCTTAATGTGATCTTTCTTGCCAAAACTCTAGTATTTTACTTTTGATTTACCTAGAGATTTTGACTTGTCCTTACCTTTGGACTTCTTATCCCATTCTTCTTACCCTTTTTCTCCTTAGACCTGCCTCTAACAACTAAGGCATCAAGAGAATTATCATCCATGGAATTCTTTCTAATTTCCTCACTTAACAAAATGCCTATTACATTTTCCATCTTTAGTGACACAACATTACTATTGATAGACATTATCAAGTTTTCCCATGAATCTAGTTAAAAACAAAGCAATACAATGCACTTATCGTCTTCTTCCATTTTGAATCCTATTGACACAAGTTGACTTGACAATAGATTGAAAGTGTTTAAGTGATCACTTATTGAGTACCTCTCATTTTTAAATAATACAACTTTTTCAAGACAAGTTTATTAACTAGACTATCGGATTGATACAACGTATCTATCTTCTTCTACAATGAATGGGTAGTTTATTTCTTAGACACATTCATAAGCATAGAATCTAAAATACATAATGGGATAGTACTTATATCCTTCTTATCCAATTTTGTCCAATCTTCATAAGACATACCTGAGGGTTTAGCTGAAGATGATACTACATCCCACTAATCTCTCTCGACTAGAAGATCTTATATCTTCAACTTCCATAGTTCAAAGTTTTGTCTATTGAATTGTTCAATCTCAAACCTTGACATGTTAGCCATAGATTTAATATTATTTTGTTTTCTCACAAAACATTTTGAAGTTCTCCTTTGTGACTAGTTATACACAAACTGTTAGTGTGAAAAGATGCATTATGTAACTAGTTATCTTTTGACTAGTAGATCTATTCACACCTTTTCTTTAGTTCACTTAGAGGACTAGATTACCTTTTCTCTCACCTCATGTGGAATCAACACATGTCCTCACACTTGTCTCAAGTGTTCTACATGTGTCATGCACTTTTGAGAGGTAGTCAGACTTAGAGTCCTACCGTCTTACCTCATCGACCTTGCCTTTATAAGCAAGGCCTCTTTGTACATTTCATTATGTTTTTTGTTGATATATAATTGGCTTTGTTATTTTTCTCAATTCATTTGTGGAAGAGTTATTTGATGTTGCATTCATATTGTTGCTCCAACATGGCATCAAAGCAACGAATCGCACATCCTTTACCACTTTTTTGGTGAATCAAGCACTCAGCCCTATCATCAGAGCATCGTGGAGCCATACGAACCTCACGGTTGAGTCCAAAAGGCTTGAGAAATGAAGAATAACCTTTCGTTTGACTAAATTTGGTAACTTCAGTTTTTTTGAAAAAATAAATAAATAAATAGCTTATACCTCCTTGTACCGTACGGTTGTACGGCATGTGCCGACGTGTACAGAATTTTGAAGGTGAAAATGCAAAAAAAAAAAATTAGCAGTTGGGGCCTCGGCTCTACCGCCCTCTGCTATCATTTGGTCGAAATTTTTTTGCAGGTTTGTTTTAATTCCCAGGTTCTGTTTTGTGGAATTAGGGCTTCCAATATTCTTTGGTCGTCGGTCTGCATTCTCCACCTTAGTTTAGTCAGCTTCATCCTTTTTTGTAGGGTTTTCCATTGCAGACATTGAAGGGTTTCAAAATTTTCCCATCATCAGTAGTCTCTGGTTTTTCATTTCATTTCACGGTGTCATCTCCAAACCGCCCTCTTTCCCACGGTCTGTTGCAAGGTCGCTGTTTCGTTGTTTGGGTTTCGGTATCCTAGAAACCGCTGAGTTCTTCAAAACTACAGTTATCTCCTACAAGTTACTCCGAAGCTCGCGGACAAGTCACTAATTTTGATCACCATCGAAGCCTTCACCTCCATCGTTCACGGTTTCTGCCTGGGCATTGTTTTTTAATCTAGGAGGGTCTTTTTTTTCATTTTGCGACAACTTTCATCAATGGAGGCCGATTTTTGCATTTTTATAGTCTGTCTTTCAGTCACCTTCGCCGTGGTGGAGTTTATTTTTCCAAAGTTCACTATGGGGTGAAAGATATATCCAGTCGAAAGATATACTCTACTATGGATGAACTTGGCATAGATTTCAAGATGCCCACTTTTTACACAGTTTTGTGATAGATTCACGAGAGAACAATATAAGTTACTCTCCATAGATGCAATCACCTCTAGAAGTTAGGTACTTGGCTTAATCATCTAAGGGTAAAGGAAAGAAATTCAACAAATCTAAGGTAAATTCTAGTTCAGCAAGTGAGAATACCTCCACGCATAAACATGTTTGATAAGAAATCCACTACATCTTCTAAGTCAAGTGAGAATCCCTCCAAGACAAATAAGAAGAAAAGTAAAGGGCCGTGTTCTTATTGTGGAAAACCAAGTCATGATATGATTCATTGTTTTCAAAGGATGGAAGGCTTGGAAGAGGCTATAAAGAAGCACAATATTTCTTTACCCAAACCTAGCAAAGGACATGCCCTTACAACTAGAGGTTTGGAATCATCCAACAAAAGTTGGATACTTGACTCGGGAGCCTCTCATCACATGACTAAGTCACACGATCTTCTTGAGCATCTTTCTGATAGTTCGACATCTTAGATTACAATGGGTAACTCTACAGATAATTTAGTTTTGGGGTCAGGGTCTATTCAGTTGACAGATGGTTGCATTGAGGATGTACTCTATGTTCCTGATATTTCTGCCAATCTTCTCTCCATCTACCAGATTTTCCATACTGGGAAGGGAAGACAGTGGAGTTCTCCCCACATGATGTAGTTATTAGAGAACTACAACATCCTGAGAATATTGTTGCTTCAAGAAAAGTTGATCATGGGTCAAGATTGTATAGGTTTCATTCTTTTGAGTCATCTTGTGGATCATCACACATTGCCCATGCAGATTCCTTGAGTTGACTTTGGCATGAGAGGTTTGGACACCTCAATTATAAGTATCTTCAACAGTTGAGTACACATGATATGGTACTTGGTCTTCTAAAGGTTTCATGCATGGATGGAGTATGTCGAGGTTGTGCCCTTGGCAAACATCATCAAGATCCCTTTCCTAAGGGAAAGGCACATCATGCATCTACCTTGCTTGAGTTGGTTCATAGTGACCTCATGTCATTTCCAACTCCATCTTTTTCAGGGGCCAAGTATGTACTCACATTCATTGATGATTTCTCTTGTTGAACATGGGTGTACTTTCTCAAGTACAAAAGTGATGTCTTCACTAATTTCAAAAACTTCAGGGTGTTCGTGGAGAAGCAATCAAGTTCTTCTATTCGGCAGCTTCATACAGATAATGGGGGGAGTATGTGAACTAGTTTTTTCAGGATTATTGCACTGAGCATAGTATACTTCATCAGTATTTAGTTCCCTACACTCCTCAACAAAATGTTGTTGTTGAAAGAAAGAGCAGATCTCTCAAGGAGATGGAAAATTGTATGCTTCAATCTCGGTCTATGGCCACTTAATTTTGGGTTGAAGCTATCAATTGTGCTATTTATATTCAGAACCGCACACCCCACAAAGCAGTTCATAATATCACTCCAGAGGAAGCTTCCAATCCATAATCAAGCTAGATGTTTCCTTCTTCGGGGTATTTGGTAGTGAGGCTTGGGCATTCATACCAGATGGTCGGTGTAAAACAATGGAGAAGAAAAGTCAACAATTCATCTTTGTTGGCTACTGTGAGGATATGAAGGCTTATCAGTTGTTTGATCCAACCATTTGGGATGTCTACTTCAGATAACATGTCAAATTTGATGAGTCCTTCCATATTGATCCTATATCCACTTCTTTATCACTACCTATTCCGCCCCCTTCATCACATGATGATACCTTAGCACTTGAGGATGCTTCAGATGATGGTCTTGATATTCCACCACCACCACCGCTGCCTCCACCTCCTACTCACGTTTTTCCTAGATGGGCTCGTAGTACTATTCAAGAGGTTGGATCTTTAGTTGGTGATCCTATATGTTCTCACCGCACGCACTCACAGACTTCTGGCACTAGTCTTTTGGGTCATGCTATATCCACTGATCCATAGAATTTTTCAGAGGCTTCAAGCATTCTAGAGTGGGATCATGCTATGGAGGATGAGTATTCTTCTTTGATGAAGAATAATACTTGGGATTTGATTTCTCTTCCTAAGGGAAGAAAATTGGTTCGATGCAAGTGGACAGTATACCGCACCAAGTATGCAGTTGATGGTTCTATTGAAAGATACAAGGCATGTCTTGTTGCTAAGGGTTTTTCACGGGTTGAGGGTATTGATTACTCCAAAACCTTTGTCCTTGTAGCCAAGATGGATTTTGTTCGCCTTGTTCTTTCTATTGTTGCATCTAAGAGATGGCAAGTATTTCAGATGGATGTTAAGAGTGCTTTCTTGCACAGTGATCTTCATGAGGAGATCTACATGGAGCTGCCTCCAAGATTTGTGTAGGACTCTTCACTTGTGTGCAAGCTTTGACATTCTTTATATGGTCTCAAACAAGCCCCTCAGGCTTGGTATGAGAAGATTGATGGCTTCTTGCTTTCGTCTGGTTTCACTCATTGCCACTTAGATCACACTATTTATATTCAGCGTCATGGAGATGATCTTTTGATACTAGTCTTGTATGTAGATGATTTGGTCATCACTAGTAGTTCATCATCCATGATTCATGATATTCAACATTCTTTGATGGAGCACTTCGACATGACAGATCTTGGGCTTCTGCATTACTTTCTTAGTCTTCAGGTTCTTTAGTCTACTGAGGAGATCTCCATTTATCAGCAGAAGTATGCCATTGACTTGCTTCATCATTTTTGCATGGTTGATTGTAAACCTGCACCTACACCATTTCAATCTGGTGTAACTTTGACTGCCACTTGCACTTCACCTAGTGTCGATGCTACTTTGTACAGACAGTTAGTCGATAGTCTTTTATATTTGACTCACACTCATCCTGATATTACCTTCGTTGTTGGGCTTGTCTCCCACTTTTCACATGACCCTCACAAGAGTCATTGGCAGGTAGCCAAGCATATTTTGAGTACATTCAAGGCACTACATATTTTGGCATTCAGTACATGCCAGGAGCTTCACACATAGTAGGCTTCATTGACTCAGATTGGGTCAGTGATGTTGACACACGAAAGTCCACTTTCATGTTTGTTTTTTTTTCCTTGGTTTAGGTCCTGTTGCATGGCCTTTCAAGAAGCAATCTACTATTGCATTATCATCCACTGATGCTAAGTATCGAGGTGCAATACTTGCTAGCCAGGAGGTTCTATGGCTTCGACAGCTTATGACAGAGTTTGGTCTACCACCTGATCATCCTACTATTCTTTGGTGTGATAACCAAAGTGCCATTCATATTTCTCGCAATCCAATTGAGCATCAAAGGATGAAGCACATTGAGATACACATGCATTTCATTCGACACCTTATCCATGATGGTGTTCTCTCCTTAGAGTATTTGTCTACTCAAGAGCAGATTGTAGACATCTTCACTAAACCTTTGGCATCACCTCGCTATCTTGAGTTATGACATATGCTTGGGGTGAAGGAAGTTGTCCTTGGGGGGTCATCTTGAGTCTTCCTTCCTTTGTCTCTTTTTTGGAGACGAGTTTTTTCCCACTGGGTTTTCTCCTTTTCTCCATTTGTGAGAGACTTATTATACATGGGTACCTCATCAGGCCTTGTTGTCGAGACCCATCTTTAATGTTCTCCCTAAGTATCACTTAAGGGGGGTGTTAATGTGAAAAGGTGCATTATGTAACTAGTTATCTTTTGACTAGTAGACCTATTCACACCTTTGCTTTAGTTCACTTAGAGGACTAGATTCCCTTTTGTCTCACCCCATGTGGACTCAACACATGTCCTCATACTTTCTCAAGTGTTCTACATGTGTCATGCACTTTTGAGGGGTAGTCAAACTTAGAGTCCTACCGTCTTACCTCATCGACCTTGCCTTTATAAGAAAGGCATCTTTGTATATTTCATTTTGCTTTTTGTTGATAGATTATTGGCTTTATTATTTTGTTCAATTCATTTGTGGAAGAGTTATTTGATTTTGCATTCATATTGCTGCTCTAGCATGAACTACAACAAAATGACTATTATAGGGTTTACCACTACACACTATAGAGTTTGGACTCCTAATGATGTAGTAACTTCCCAAAAACTACCTACACTTTGATAACAAATGTTGGGGATTTGCACCCTATTGCAAATGATCAATAAATTGGGATAAAGAAACTTAAGATAATGTGACCCAAAATTAGTCAATAGGATTTGCAAAATCTATCTAACAATATTGATAGAAGTAAATGGGATAGTATGCATACACAAGATTACACAAGGCTCAAAGATTGACATAGGAAACCCTTATAGGAGAGAATCCACCACCAAAAACATTCACAATTATATTATTCAAAATCATGGATTCAATACAACAATTCTTTTTATAGAGTCTCAATCTATTACATACTCTTCTTCAATTGCTTTAATATTTCACACCAACAATGTTATGTCCAATGCTAACCTTGGTTGATCCAACCTTGGCACATTCACATGAAATGATACATATAAACGCAAACATGGAATCCCAACCATCTAACTATTCAACCAACCCACGGAATACCAAGAGTCGCACAACAATATTCTGACCCTATTATGACTCCAGCATACCTCACATATCACCAAACATAATGATCTTGTATATGTAGTTATTGTTGCAGACTATGAATCAATAATTGTTCACTCAACATTGTTGATGAGTTCATGTTTTCTCATATAGTCATGACTACCAACTCCAAGCTTGCAATAGCACACAAACATTACATCACTTCTAACTACTTGTGGTACCTTGTGTCATCTTCCAAAACATCATCCTACTCTCAAATAGTGTCGCATGAACTCCAATTCTGTTGTAAGTACTCCTGCATTGCTATTCATGCCTCCAGCAACACTACTATCTATATGCAATTGTGAGTTCTCCAAATGACTTGTGGTTATTGCCACAAATCACCACATATAAACCAACACGTATACCATATCGCAACATCTGAAACTCACAACATCTTACTATTACATTTTGTAAATAAACTCTTAACTTCGAGAACTCTCTACAAGTGAATATCACTCAAGTCCCAACACATAGGAGGAGAGAAAGATGTAGCATTAGACTCATTTCCCACAAAAATATTATCTTCATGTTCTACATTATCGTGTACCTAAGGTAGAAGAAGATATGGGGACTAAATGAGAACCACTAGGAGGGGTGGATGAAGTAATGGCTTGGGATAAGGTCATGGAAGAAAAAAGGTACTTTGCATTAGCCTTCTACAAAATGGTTACACTTGTTATTGAACATGTTGAAAATGTGCTCAATGAACTGACCCATAGGACTTTAAAAGTAAAAAAATATAGAGAATAGGGAGCACAAGCACAACTTTAGCAAACCCAAAAGAGAACAAAAATAATAAGGCGTGCAATAAAGAAAAAGTATATGGAAACAAATCATATCCTTCAATGCCTCACAAATCTTGTCATATTGCATGCTTTTCATGAGGTTGCTTCCTACTCAATCTTGAAACATAAACAAGGTAAATGAAAGATACAATCTTCCAGTATAAAGCATTGTAAAAACATCTTACATAAAAATAGAAAATTTTAGACAGAAATTTACAAATTTGAATAGATTTTTTTTAAAACTATATACAAATAGATGGTTTATAATTTTATTCAAAATTTATTTATTTATTTAAATGTCATACAAACTGCCACAAATAGGAAAGAATAATTTGATTTACTGTAGCTGCATTTTAACAATTCCATCAACTGTCCTTAAAATGAAAAACCCAGTCCAAGCTATACTTTGATCTCTGCCTACGTTTTGCAGTGACACATCCCCAGCCCTTGTTTCCCCATCTTGATGCTGTTTTTCTATCAAATCATTTCTAGGATCTTAAGAGTATTCTAGGAGTCGTCCTGTTTTGTGTTCAGCAACACATGATCTCTCTTGATGTATAGCAATCTTACTTAAAGCTTGTAGATAAAAGGCAAAAATGTTTTTGAGTCCTTCAGGAAGGATTGTATGATTTCTCACCGTTTGAAACAAATCCCCATCCCCCAGCCCTTGAAAATCCTTACAGAAAAGATCAACAATAATTTGATTTCAGTTGATTCCTCCAATGAGGAGGATATGCAGGTTCATTGTTAAAAAACACTCTTAGCGAATTAACATTTAAAAGCAAACACAAACCCATCAGATGATTTTCTTTCAAGCATTCCACATCCCTCTAAATCCTTATGTCAAGACAGTAAATCCCTTTCACTTAATATGCATTATGCAGAGACAAGTTCAAACTCTTATGTTTATATGATATCCACAGCCAAGTTCAAACTCTTACTCAAGTACCTTATATGATTGTACTAAGGAAAGTGTCTCTTGGTTCCAAATCCTTCTGTTGCTCTTGCTCTTGATCCATCTTTCACCGTCATGAATGAGTCATTCTATCCTTTTTGAAGGATGAATTGTGAAGGTTCCTGGGACCTAGTTGGGTTTCATAGACGCTTGAGGTGATTTCAGTTTGAAAGGGCTCCACATTAATGGATACATGACAATCAAACATTTAATTTTGACCCTTCCATAAAAGTTTGCTCCAATTCCATCCTGAACAAACATTCTCTTTTGACCCCGCTTATCATCAACAATGCAGCATATAACTTCAACAACAACTGGCCTTCATGGAAAAATGACAGACAAAATAAATTATCCTAATTGCCTTTTTTGGTATTTAAAACAAGTCCGGCAAGCTCCATGCATAATATACTGTTATGAATTTAATACATGCCAGGCAACACATTTGACTCTAGTTAGAAAACCACAGTTGCCAGAAAACTCCATTATGGGAACATAGACAATGTACCCATCCCAGTACCCAAAATTTCCGGTGATTCATTTACATATAAAATAGCCATCTCCTTATTCATTTACTCACATACCCTAATTTGATTGGCGTCCCTATCCCCGTACCAGTACCAGTACCCCTGTATTTCCTGGTAACTGTGGCGAAAACAGACGAGAAATACATGATTATTAACCGTTTAAAGTTTTTCAATGGTTCTCCGATCATGGATAATAAGATAATGCCATCACATAAGATAAGAACTCACCATGACACATAAGATATAACACACCATGACACGATATTCCCTACTCACAGGGTTTATCTTTATTTAGATATCAATGTATTTACATCCAAAATAAATCTCATGTTTTTCCATCTTCTCTATCCTATATCATGCCTCATGCTCTCTTACAATTGCAATGCAGCATATATGAGGCCTCAACTCGTTAAGATCGAAGGGGACACAACTCATAGTCATGTCCCTGCAACATGACAGGTCTCTCAAGATGACATAACTTTTGGGTAGTACCGCCATGTGTCCTCTGACAAAATCTGCCGGAAACAATAGAAAGCTCTGTTCTTGTACCATGGTACTGCCAAGAACTCCACAGCATGTCTGCTGGTTATTTGTCTGCAATGAAGTATACTGCTAATGAGCACCCTTAGAAGATTTGTGAACAAGAAATTAGGGAAAACCGGAAAACATTAAAATCAACAAACACCAAATATAGGGTGGATTTTCCACGACTCCCATGTTGAATTCTGAAAACCTCATGTTAATAGATACTTGCTTTACCGGAGAAGTCACAAAGCTACCCCTCAATCTTACATTTCAACATCTAGATTCAAAGATCATACTGATCTATGTATCTTTTGCAGACTAAACAAGTTAATCATTTTGTATGTGCCATGCCATTCCTAGCCTAAGTGTGTTTTTTTTACAGATCCTATGCAAGGGGGAAAGAATGGCATTTCATACAAGAAGAAATTAGGTTTCCCCGATTACATGACCGTCTGATAAGAAAGTCAATTACTTGTATGAAATTCTGAAATGCTGCAACATTATCCACTGTCTGATTGAATTTACACATATGTGGTTTGCATGAAGCACTATAATGTGAATGACCAGAAATGAGGCCTGTGTACACTACTATGAAACACTATACATGCACTCAGAGACACTAATTTGATTAAATAACTCAAGTCGACTGACCAAAATCTGGTATCTCTTACACACTGATCTCTTTACAAGTTTTATCAAAAAAATAATGACCTGGACAGTTGTCCCGGTTTCTTTGACACACATAACCAAAGTTGAGCCAATATGATGGATTTCTCCACAGCTGTACGATTGGATGAGTTCCACAGGTTGATAGTAAAAGGACAGAGCATCACACTTCTAATGCATATCATGTGCCCTCTACCTCTTATAAATATCAGCTTGGAACACTCACATGGCTGAACTGCAGGAAATTTATCAGTCCTATGTCAGAGAACCACATGACAACAAAAGGCTTAGACCTTCTAGCTTCACAAAACTGCTTTTGTACAACTGATTTTTGACCCAAATTTGGATCTTGCTGAAGGGTGGTGTGCTTCAGATTACAAAAATCAGAAAGGCCATTGGATATAATTAACCGTTTACTTCCCAACTCCAGGTCCATTTGAGGCAGATGCTTCTTTCATAATCAAATTTATCCCACGAACCCAAAGCTCGGCATTTGCATCATTTCTTGCTACAAAGTGAACCTCTCTTTTCTTCACAGTGACAATTCTAAATGTTCCGGCTTTATCAACATCATCTTTGCGACGATTCTTACGAAACTTAGGACTAGGTCCCAAAGTGGCTTCCCTAATGATAACATTTCTTCTTCGTGATTTTCCCCATGTTAACAAACCAGATTTAAGCATGCGAACCATTTTCATATGAGGGGAGCCTTTTCCCTGCCTTGTATGCTTGTTGAGTTGATCACCTGCAAGTACAAACTTCCTTGCAAGATGATCCAATATGACACCCTCTGCAATTTTTGATAAACCATTTCTCCTGGCAAGCAGCAATGCAGTTTCACCTTTGTGGTTCACAATACTGCAATCAGCTCCCCCGAGAACCAGGATTTTGCAAGCATCTGCATGGCCTTCTCTTGCAGCAAGCATTAAAGGGGTGTAACCAGCCTCATCAAGAGTGTTGACAGAATATCCTCTTTTCAGAAGTTGCCCTATAGCCTCTAGATTCCCTCTCCATGCAGCATAATGAAGAGCTTTAAACCCCTCTCCTTTTAAACAATTTGCTAGGGTAGCATCCAACATAATCTTCTCAAAATGATCTCTTCTCCCATGGGTCAGATATAAGCCAATGGCTGTTTCCCCCTTCTTATTCTTCAACCCCAAATCAGCTCCAGCGAAAACAAGCACTTTAAAAACCTCAACATGACCCTCTTTTGCAGCAATCATTGCAGCCGAGAAGCCATTCTTGTCCTGTTCATTCAAGCTTAACCCTGGCTGCTTTATAAGTTTCTGAACAACCTTTCCATCGCCAAAGCCGGCCACAAAATGAAGTGGAGAAAAAAGTTTGAAATTGCTGTAGTATATTTTTTTCTCGGCTCTTATTGCTTCTGAAATAATTTGATATATAGACAAAACACAATTGTTTGTTTCTCCTATGTTCACTGCATTCTGTCCTGCTAAATTTACTATTGCTAAATCAGCCCCCGAAAATAACAACTCTCTGAAGCATTCTAGGTGGTTAGATTTTATGCTCAGCATAAGTGCAGTTTCACCTGTTTCTGTCCTTGCATTCAAATCACATCCATATTCTATCAACTGCTTTAAAATAACAAGATAACCCATTCTAGATGCCATGTGAAGAGGTCGAAATTGATGTCCATTTGTCAATCTTACACAAAAGTCAGCATTAGCTCCAGCATCTAAAAGCACCTGAACAGCCCTTGCATTGCGGACAAGTATGGCATGACAAATTAATGTTCGTCCTCGATGCTCACTATCAGGGCTTAAGTGTTCCAGTAACAATCTGAGAATAGTGCCACTTGCTTCATAGTATTCAACAGCACACCATGCTTCATTATATGGTTCTGCTAGACCTGCCCCAACACGCAACTCTTCACCTGAACTTGTATCCCAGGACCAAGCTCCAAGGCTCACTTTACAGTCTGTATTTACACCAACCTGCACATTTGGAGAAACATGCTTGCTTAAGGACATGCAAAAGATGAACTTGTTCTGTTTAAATTTATGGATTAAGTGATACTGAAAACTGCACCCCAATCCAAACTGTAAATAGTTACAGCTCTAGCTAGTACAATGGCATGTATTGCAAGGTTTGATTTTAACTTTTCAAAAATGCAACTATAACTATCATGCTTCCTTTATGAGCAGGGAGTTTCATTATGTTTACATCTACTTTAAAGATTGGCCAACAAACATTCTAATGCAACACTCATTGGGATATTAAAAGCAAAAAGTAAATACCTCCAACAGATGTCTCACTACAGCAGATTGTCGGCTAACAATAGCAGCAAACAGTGGTGTGCAGTCAACATTCACATATAAAGCAGGCTTGGCAGAACGCAACAATGTCCTATCCCATGAATTTGCATCCACTCCACTCTGCAAATAGCCAAAACAATCAGAACTTTACCACATATAAGCTTAGAGCAACTATGATAGACATGTTATCCATGTAACAGTTGTCTCCAGATATATGTTTGTTAAAATGTGGACCTATGAAAAGAATCTCCAAAATCAAATTCTACCTATGGACTACAAGGAACATATAATGATGGACTATGAGAAGTTATATTGAACATGCCTTGATTAATGTGGCAACGATGTCAATAAATCCTCGGCAGCTGGCATATACTAAGGCATGTACAGAGACAGCTGGCCTGATCATTTCTGAATTGATCAATAGCTCAGCAGATTTAGTCTGACCATAACGGCATGCTTCCAACAAGGCATCCTCACAAGCTGGCTGAGAAGCTCCTGCCTTCAATAGCATGCCCAAGACTTGATGGTGACCTTCTCGAGCAGCTGCTGTTGTTGCATAACCTCTAAAGAGTTTCTGATTGACATCTGCACCAGCTGACTGGAAACAAAAGGAACAACAATATGAGCTGTTTCTCAAGATAATTTTGACTTTCTATAGGTGATCATACTCAAATAATTTTGATATATCAAAGATTTGTTCAAAAAAAATCATACTTCTGAGGATGCAGAAACAGAATTCCTATATGTAACAGATAACTTAAACAAAGGAAAATCCATTCCACATATGCATCAGAAACAGGCAACCACGATTAAGGATGATAAATTAAACTATGTGCAGAATATTCAAAGGACCAAGTTATATGACCATATCATCTTGGCAATTACTACTTCTATAAGAGTTTCATCCCTGAGAAAACTTTTAAACCCAGAGCCACAGACACCAGAAAACACCTCTAATTTAAAAAGTCTTTGTTCCAAGGCAAATATTTACACCAATACATAGATTGGCATCTTCAGCAATGTCCTAAAAGAAAATCCTTGTCAGCAACAAAGCGCAATTTCTTATTATTCCATATTCTTCAAAGTTTGTTCTAGTTTGAACAGGAATTAAATTTCAGAAAATATAAGAGAAAAGATACCAACATAAGCCTCTTGATAATGATACCCTTATACAAGCAAGAATCAGATCATCTAGAGAAAAAGCTCTAGTAAATACCAAAACACAAAAATGATTCAAAAATTCACAGATAGGAAATTTCCACTCTCAGACAATCCTGTTCTATATTATTATATTGTCAAACCTCGCATATCTCACTTTCTTATTCGTGTGTAAATAAGCAAGATTCTCATTTTTCTCTCTCAAGGTTTCTGGAAGACAAAATCCAAAAGAGTATGTCAAATGGATTATAGAAATCAATTTTTTACAATGAACTAATACTACTTAACATTTTTGGCTCTAAAAATCTTTCCTGTCGGATGATTTCAGCACCACCCAAAAAAAGTTGGAGGCTTAGTTTGGTATCCTAAAGACAATTAATTACAAGACATATATATTGCTCACTACAATTTTAACAAAAATCACGGCTTCATTTCCAGCTGATACGAAGCAAAGGATTGTTTAGAGCCTGTACAACTAGAAAAGCACTAACAGACTTTGATGCTAACAGATTATGAAATTGTTTCCTCTTACCAGAAGCCTGCGTATAAGGTCAACACGCCCTGCATGAGCAGCTACAAAGAGAGCTGTAACATCAGTTTTAAACTCCTCATAACCAAATTTAACTTCATCTGGTGCTTCCTCGTGATGAATAATATCTGTGGACTTCACCCGGAAGCTAACAGTACCTCTGTAATTTACATCCACAAGAGGATTAGCAAGGCAATCAGCCACAGCCATGACATCTCCTCTGTGGGCTGCTTCTACAAATCTCTGCGAGTCATGATCCACTTGAACCACCTGCCTCACCATCTTGTAGGCCAGAAAAATCTTATCTTCAAAGGACAAGTCAGCACAAGCCACAACATGCCACAGAAGGATCTCTCCTCTTCAGTTAGATTGTCTTAAACCACAATTCTCAGGTGCTCTGGATGCTACTATTTGGAAAGGTTTCCAAGACAGGTCTAATGATTTATGCCCTCTTCTTAGACCAAAAGCAGGTGGCAAAATCAAATCCTGCTGGTTGGTGTAGAGAAAAACGTATTCTGCAATCAGTGGCTAGTTCCCTGTCAAATATTCCTTCAAAATTTCGGAGTTTCATTCACTTTTAAATCATTAATTCAGCTGATTGTTTGCATATAGTAGTCATTTGTTCCTGAAACAATGAGGTGTCTCGCTACCAATAATCCAAGGTTTTGAAGCTGCCCATCTCAACAATAACATCCAGTAACCTTGGCAAACCGGCCCACAAACTGAACCTTCTTCTGCTTCATGTTTTACCCCAAATTTGAAATAAGATAAGAAGAATATCAAATTCCTTTTAGTTACCTGCAACAGTCCCACCCCCATAAAAAGCATAAGGAACCGAAATCAAAACAATTGATCCAACCTGGGAAAGATGAACACCCACCCAACAGCACAAAACAGGTATATCAATCATCAACACCCTTCACAAGGACTCAAAATGGGTATGCAAATCATGATCACTCACACAATAATACAAACTGGGTATGTTAAACATGAACACCCATCTTACACAACATGAGAAAGGGTAACCTAATGAATCATCATCATCATCCCAACTCAAATGCTAAAACACTACCACCACCTACCCATTCCCTCCTTTTCTCTCTGCAACTTCGAGGATATGCAATGGATTAATCAGCACATATTCTTATATATTAATAACAATACATCAAATACAGTACCTATATTATTAATTTTTTCCATTTAACGTGATCATGTCTATGTTTTCTTCTAGGTAATCCACTAATGTTGATCAAAAAACAATGTCAAATCCCATACGTATCTCCAGCTTTGACTAGGGAATGATTTATGAATATACATTATGAGTGAGTATCTAACTTCTATCTGGGCATTGGTTTATTTGCCCCCCCTTTCCCCTGGTTACTGTAGACAGAGGGCCCAGCTATCCAATCCACCAAATCCTAACTAAATGTACCGAAAAAGAGAATAATATGTATCTGGGTTGTTTTACACACACCCACAAATGTCAATGCATGCAGTAGGCCTACCTTACATTAGACATACCCTAACAGCAAACAGAGTATTATTAAGATAAAGTTAAATAAAATACTAATTCCACCATTTGTACCTGCACGCTTGAGCTTCTTTGTGCTTGTCGTCTAGTGTTATGACTGCAAAACCAAGACATTCCAAATGTTAATGCATTGAGTTAGGCCGTCCTCCTCCATTCCCAACAATACCTCCACTTAAACTAAATTAACTGTGAACTCATTCATAAATTTTATTAAAAAAATTTAAAAAAAAAAAACTGTCCTCTGCTGAGTTGATTTCTACTGGATCATCATCTCGCCAAGTCCAAGCTCCACCTTTTCTCCTCCTCCTCTTCTTCCTCTTTGTACTTGATGTCCTTTGAAATTTTTCGTTATAATTTTAAAAAATGTTTTTGTCTGTTGTTCCTTGGATTGTGTAACCTACCTTCCTCTGCCATATGGGCTCTGCTTTAAATTTTTGATTTGTTTTTATTGCATTCATGTGACCATCAGCTGCATTTATTCTTTTAACAATATGGTCTCTGATTCAATTTCTATTTAAATGTTCAGCTGACTGTCAGCTGCTTTTAATCTCAAACAATATGGCCTCTGCTTTAAATTCTTGTGGCATTCATGGGACCATCAGCAGCTTCTTGTACTTAAGAATTTAATGCACCCATTGGCTCTAGGGTCATACCTTTTTAATATTATTAATTGAGTATCTTTGAAAAATCATTGTTTAAATTTTAAATTTTATTCAACATGAATAAATGTTTTTGATAGGAGCTATGAAATGGGTACAACAACAGAATACATGCAATTCATAGATAGGGTTTCTTCCGGGAGATCTCCATCATGATAACCAAGTGCCCTGAGCCATTGACCACACCCCATACACATTTTTTATTTTTAATTAATTATTATTATTTATTTTTATTTTTTAGGAAGTAAGTTTTATTTCACCTACTAGAATTATATTTGAACTTAATTTTAATATGATATTATAAAAATCAAAGAAAAGTAAAGTATAGGTAAAAAAAATTATCACAATTTCTTTCATTTTATAGAAAGTAAATATTTATCTAATAAGAATAGAAGCATTTTAAAGTGACATTAGGAATCGTCATGTTGATGTTCTCTAAAAAAACATATTTAAAGTCTTTATTTATTTAAAAAAAACTAAAACTATAAAATTACTCTTACGTAAATTACATAAAATAACTCTTAGTAAATGAAAATAGTTCTTCATATAAAAATAAAGTAAACAATGTAAATAAAATAAAATAATTCATTGTTTTAAAGTATAATAAAATAACTTTTAAATAAATAAAATAACTATTAAGTAAATAAAAAGTAGTTCTAAATTAATATTTCTCCATAGATATATTTTAAGATATCCATAATAGTAAAATAGATATGCATAAATATTATAAGATGAAAAATTGTCCAATATTTATCTAAATTTTAACCTTAACATCTCACACATTTATTAACATTAAAATATACAATTTATTAATCAAGTATTCAATTTTTTAAGTAAGTAAAATTTCATGTTCAAAGATCCATTTTTAAAAAAAAAAAACCTTTCCTTAGAAAAGTGTGACCTATATCCTTTTTTCCTTCTTCATGTGCTATTGCTTTGACTTGCATGATAAAGCACACATTCTTCTTTAACTTGTCAAGGAATTTGACCACCTACCCATCCTAGGTCCACATATCTCTACCTATACCCATTTTGTCAAAAAAACAACACATTTATATGGGGTATTTTCTTGTTTTTTAAAGATGGGAGTCAAGCACTTGTGGAAATTGAATTATACTTTATTTTTATAGTAATATAAGAAATGATTTTTTCTAATTAAAAATAGTGAAATTTATGCCTTTACCAAGGGTTGCATAATTGATTAGTTTGGTGAGAATAATGATATATTTCTTGATTACATCATTTACCAAGGTTCAAATTTTCTAAAGTATAATTAGACTAAGTTTAACCCATAAATCAACGACTTAACCAAAAGAAAACACCTCTCAATTAAATATATGCTTATGCATCATATTATAATCCACTTAAAAAACAAAAATATCAATATTTACATAATCAAATAACTTTTTTAATATATATTCTATTCATGTTTTCCTCCCTTTCACATTTTATCAAATCCTCATGTCCCTATTGCTGTCAACTGTGTAGGAGTCAATTTTTCTATATATTATTTTTAACTTGGAGTTCTCTAGAAGTTTTGTAGTTATTAATCACAATAATGATTCTATCGGTTGAAGAGATGACCAAGCCTGCAATAGTTGTAGACCCAATGGCAAATCTTTTTTCTCCAGCAAGGTGGGGATATGCTAGGTTGAATGTACATGGCCTGCAATCTTGTTAAATATCAATGAGGAGAGTGCCATTTCATATTTTTATCACTATTTTTTTGTGATGTTTTTGTTCAATATGATTTGGTCTATATGTATGTCGGTTTGGATGTTTTGATAGAGCTATATTTTCTACAGTGATGATGTTCCCCATGGGTATATAGAGTTGCAGACCATAATGCTTTTCTTCACCTTGATTATGTGCATCCATGGCCGCTCTAGGCCTGCAATCCTATTCATATTATTTTAAGTTTTAGTTAATATGGTTTTAACCTACAAAGTTGAGATAGGGTTTGTCATCGATTTTGGTGCAACTTTGTCTCCTAGTTACAATTTTAACGTTTTCATATATGGGAGGACATCTTCTTGTGGGGCTCCATATATTTTTTTTTTGAAGTTTTGCATCTTTGAACCAGTCAATATCTTGTATGGCAATTACATAGTTTTTGTCATCGTTCATTTGTGTGATTTTGGTGAAACATTGTTTGTTACGTTATCTCCACGTGGAAATTAGGATAGGTGATTTTGGGAGAGTTTGCTGAACTACATTATTATTGTTTTTTATTGAACAATGTTGCAATTCCAATAAAAATTAAATGTCAAAAAAATATAAATAAATTAATTAATTAAATGTCAATTGAACTTGTATGGTAAGCTAATTTGCCATTGTCACAATTTTTTTTTTTTTTCATCATTTGTAATACAAATATTTTATATGTTTATGAATTTTTAGACTTGTTAGTGTTTCCCACTATAATTGTATAGGATTTTTTTGCATCTAGAGATTTTTTTCTTGAAAGGGTTTCTCTACATAACTTTCAATATTATGTGTTTTATATGAGTTTGTTGATTTTAATTTGTTGATATGTGTTCCTACATGCTTCTCCTTATCAATTTAATGGTTAATCACATGATAACTTACTTGATTTGTTCACTATTTGCATATGTTTTGATTTGTATCTATTTACCCCGTTCTCAATACAAAGGGTCATTTACATAGGAAAATAACATTCTTTTTCACTTGGAGAAAAAGTCCAAAATGATGGATCATAGAGTGTGATTTGATGCCAAAAAAAAAATCTATAGAGTTATAACCAAAAGCACGAACTTATGTTATTATGGACTATGAAAATATTATCTCTCTAAGTTTTGGACTCGTTTAACTTTGTTGTGAGTACAAGTCAGTTTTTCTAGATGAACTATATTTCATAGTATGGTCACTTGTTTACAACTTTAGTTTTCTTTGACCTACTTTTCATGTGGCATTTCTTAGTTAAAATTATCTCACCCTAACAAAAATTTAGAAATCTGGATGAACTATATTTCATAGTATGGTCACTTGTTTACAACTTTAGTTTTGTTTGATCTACTTTTTATGTGGCATTTCTTAGTTAAAATTATCTCACCCTAACAAAAATTTAGAAAATGGAGAAATATTTGTTAAAATGGTTGACACAATAATATATAAAGAGAATGGGAAATAAATGCACTATATGTAATGTCTCTTTTTCAATTAATTTATGTTTGTGGACCAAAAGGATAAAATTAAATGCTAGGGAAATAATTATTAATTTTAGGCCTCCATTATTAATTATAATGTTTGCATATTTTAGAAAATGGACCAAACAAATATTAAAATATTGCATAAAGGGAGTATTTTTTAACCTCCAATGCATTTGACATCTTTTTATAACAATTCTATTATAGGGTTATAAATTTTATGACAACTCATAAATGAGGAGTTGCAATTGATAATTTTGGCAAACAAGGGGAATTCATGAGTTGGAAATCAATAGGGAGTTACAAGAAGTTAATTTGGGAAGAGAATCTTCATTATGACATATTCTATAACAAGGTTTTATGACAATTGTAAGTGGGCGTAAGAGAAGTATCTTTGAGTCGCTAAATATAGCCAAGTGTAAGATGAGGTTATAACAACTCTTAATGTGGTTCTACTTTGAGAGGGAATATTTGAAAATATGTTTAATTAATATTTATTTTGACCTAACGAGACTTTGGGATTTGTGCCATACCTTCTATTTAAGTCAAAGAGCCTCACTAGTTTGTATCTTTTGTCAATTTATCAATTTTCTTCACTATTTGAGCACTTGTATTCAACTACAAGTTTTTTGGTTGAAAATCCTTGGATTCTTAGATATGAGAGGATGAAGCCCTTTGGTTTATTGAGGGCAATCTCATACATAGGTTGTATTGTGCACTTCAAAGTGTTTTTAGATTTTTAGCATAGTTTCCAATATTTGTGATTGTAGGATTGTGAAGGACGCTGCAACATTCCCAAATTATTTTAAGGTGTCATTATCAATGGCTTGCTATAATTTTTGAGTTGTAATAGCATTTTACTATTATTTTGATCAATATAAATTAGCTCCAACATTTTGATTTAGTTATATTTCATGTGTGCAAATATTGCATAAATCTATGGCATAGTTTGTGTAAAATCAGCAATATATATTCAATATTTTAGCTTCATATTTGTGTGGAGGTTATTTCAATATATTTTATATTATATTTGTTGAGTATACTTCAGATTTGTAAATGAAAATAACATTTTTCAAAAGTATTATCTAAACTAATTAATATAAGTAATAAATGCATAAATTAATTTAGTTAAGGGTAATGAATATTAGGAAATAGAAATATTAAATATTTGTAGACACCTAAATTTTATTTGATATTGCTCCTAGTGACATTCTATTGACATAATCCTAATTAAGTCCATCTCATACGAAAATTTTCATCATTAATTGATTAAATAAATTATTATTTAATTAATTCAGCCTATTATTTGTTGATTAAATAATTGTATTGACATAATGATTTAAATAATTATATTATTTAATTAATTTAGTTCATCTCACTTCAAATTAAATAATTTTATTATTTAATTACTTTAGTTTCCACCTCACATGGGTAGTTAATTAATCTATTTTCTCTTTGAACCATTTCTAAAAATAAATGACAAATTAATTATTTTTACCTCATAATTTTGGTTGCAACTAATTATTTATGACTATTTCTATTTTTAGTTTATTTAATCTTACCACTTCATCTTGAACAAACCAAATTAGCACCCTTCATCTTCTCCTTGATCCAAGGAAAATTCTCTCATTCATTCGCCACCATAGATCTTCCAAGCAAATCCCCATTATTCACCTTCCCTCTCAAAAAATTATAAATGAAGCTGTAAATTCCCAAAAATCCATCCACCATCATTGATAGGTACATGTTGCAAAGATTTTGAAGCAATTTTGAGCAACCACAACCTACCAAATGCATTGAGCACATCCATTTCACATGGTGTTCATGTTTAGTAACTTTGTTTTATTGAATGTTGTTGTTTGAACTCTACTTTTTTGCTCTATTTGAGGTTTGTATTAGTTTAGAATAAGAAACTTTTATTACATTTGTTTTCTATTTTTGAATTCTAAATTTGTGCTTACAATGTTAATCATGGAAAGTAAATGTAAATGAGAAAGGTTCTTCACTCGATACTCAAAGAAGAATTTTGAAATGGCACTCAAATTCAAATTCCTTGGGGCTAAAAATGGTATGTATTTATTTGTACCCTACCTCAAATCTAGAACAATTTATATACCATGTGGCAAGTTGAGTTCACATATCTAAGACGCTTTTGCAAGCACATAAATGATCTCTAGCAATGGATTTGATATGGTATAGTGTGTACTCTTGTTTCATATTTCTCTTGATTCTCTATTGTCTACATTGCTTAGATGACTAGAAATACTTAAGAATACCTTTAGAGGGTTGTTGGATGTCTAGAGTAAGCACATAGGACACTAAAAACAAGATATTCCCCTATTGTGGTAGCATGACCATACATTGGTCGAGGTAATGCAATAGGTCCCTAGTGGTAATGAAAGATCTTGATGCATGGCATAAGATGTAGTAAAAATATTGGGAGGGTTTATGGTGTCTTCAATGTAACTCTTAGAACATGATTAGGTCATGCGAGAACACAATGTGATAGAAAGGCATAATGCATGATGGCCCCCAATGTGGTAAGTTGGCTCTTAGAACATGGTTAGGTGAAGCTAGTGTAATAGTGTAAAATGTGATCATAAGAGTGTTGAGATAGGTGTCATACACCATGCAATCTTAATGTTCAAATTATTTTAATTTATTTTACATTTATTTATTGTACCCACATAATTAGGGTGTCCCACTTAGAGTGGCATTGTGTCACTTGTAGTTTGAATTTGGCATTCTATAAATCTCTCTTAGTGTCATGGAAGTTTCTAAATGCAACTATGAAAACTTGTAAGGTGTGTAAGAGTTTTCGTTATAGAAATACCATGATGAGAGGGAGATAAGTGTGGACTAGGAGAAAATCAAGGAGCATCTTTCCAACAAGGAGGATAAGACCAAATGGAGTGCTCAAGTTCACAATGGAAGTTTCTATTTGACCATTAGTTAACTCATATGATTTTGGACATTGGATATTTTGCATGGATTTGGGTACCTAATTTAACCCATAATTTCTAGCACATAGTTTTAGAAACCACTTTTAGTTTGTGCTTTTTGTCTTGGCTATATGTTGAGTGCTCAAGTTGGAGGTATTATGATATGTGATTGTAGGTACTATTATGGTGCTAGAATATCTCCATTTAATTGTATGTTGTTGTGATCTCCTATGAAGGCTTAAGATTGATTATATTGTAACTGAGTTCAATAATAATACATTGTTTGAGATTTGGAGGTTAAGTTTTTTCCAAAGGGTTTTCCCAGGGTATACATTATGTCATATATTGTGTGTGTTCTTATTGATTCTTGTTTAAAACTATATAATTTTCTTTACTACACTACTCTCCTCTTAGATTAATGTGGGGAGTTTTATCTAGTTTATTTTTCATTTGGTATCAGTGTCTAATAAACTATTAAGATCTTAGGACATGTTAGAAGTATTTTTTGATCATGTGAATCTTGGTTTTCAAGTTGAAGTTATATGTAGAGAATATTGTGTTTAAAGGGAAAATGGTGATCAGATTTTGAGTGGAGATGGAAAAGCTCAATGATACAAATTTTAAGCTTTGGAAGCTTAAAATGGAAGACTTGTTGATAGATTGGGATCTAGAGGATGTGGTCTCCAAAAGTAAACCTACGTCAATGTAACAAGATGTATGGGATGTGTTCGAGAAAAAAAAAATGGGGATCCTCATTTGACTCTATTTGGTAGATTCAATGCTCCTAAATGTTTCAGTAGAACCCACTATGAGTGCCATGTAGATGAAGTTAGAGCAACTATACCCAACCAAGTCCATGGTGAATAAACTTATTTTATGGAAGAATCTATATTCATTGAAGATGGGTGATAGTGACTCTATCTAAACCCTTGAATGCATTCAACACTATGATTACCAATTGAAGTCTATTGGTGTTGTGATGGACAATGAAGATCAAAGTATCATGTTTTTATGTTCTTTACAAACTCTTGGGACAACCTAGTTATGGCCATTGAAACTACCTCCACTAAGATCACACTTGAAGAGGTGGTGGGTGCTCTTATTGAACAAAGGAGATGAGACAAAAACACAAGATACCATTAAATATGCCTTGGATGCTCATGGAAGATTGAAGGAGAAAGGTGAGAATAATGACAAGAAGTGAGACAAAGGAAGATCTAAGTCGAGAGGAATATTTTACACCTAGCATGTACCATAGTCTTGGTATTCTAGACTAAAAATAGAATATGCTTTTACACCTATCATACCATATCATAAGTTGTCATATGTAACTCCCCAAGTTGGGCATTCCATATTGGCTCCATTATCTACATGCAAAAATGCCTTATGATGTGTCATAATATGCATCATAAGTTGGTCAACTTGGTCAAGTCAACAATAGAACCCTCTCTTACATACTATTATGCATGTCATAGATTCTCTTACACCACTTACATTGCCAGATGCTCTTACAAATCTCACATGACAAGATATTCTCTTACAAACATATACACACATCATAACAAAGTGTATACATGGCAATAATAGCAAAGTCATAGTGGGACAACCTTTTCCATGCAGACTCACAATTAATTAACAACTAATATTTATAAATACAAACATTAGGATGCAAGGTTGAGACACCTTCCAAACACTTAAAACCTAGGGGAGACTTGACCTAATGGTGAGGCCAATAGAACCACCCATTCAAGGAGTTCTGCAAACTAGCTAACTAGAGATCTCCACTCGTCCATGAATGCTTCTACGATTGAATTCTTGATTGTTGCTTGCGTCTCCTCTTGCATTGAATTGGCCATCTTGAAATGAGTTGGAAGGTAGTTTGATGGTTCTCATGGTTTGATACCAAAACTCATAGACTCTAAATGCATCTTGTAGCTCATGCAAGAATGAGAGAAACCAATTTGATATATTGGCGCTATTATTGTTGACTTGATGCTCCTATTTTGGATACCTACAAATTTCGAAGGATGTGGATCTCATTACTCTATTCTAGGAAGATGGGTGTATGTTCACCCTAGTTGTCTCCTTGAGAGATGTGTGGAAAATCCCTATGCATGAGAGTCGATTGTAGAAAGATGCACAAGCAAAGAACACGACAAATTTAGAGAATGTTTACTAGTGTCGCTACGGTTGGTGCGGTGTACTAAAGCTCTAAGCTTTGATATCATTGATTTGGGGCCTAGGTGTATAGCCTAGTGGAAAACTCTCCAAATGAGAATCTAGTTGAGTTATAACATGCAAAAGCTTATGAGGCAAAATAGAGAAATACATGGAGAGATATAAAATTGAGACTAAATTATTTTTATTTATTTATTTAGCTATGTATGGAAGTTCAACTATTCCACATGTGACACTTTATCTCTTGATGGTTGAGTGAGGTGGTGTTAAACTTTTGGTTGGTTGTGTGATGAGCTAGTGGATGACCTGACATAATGTGAACCTTAGGGATGCCACTTAGGTCATGTGACAACTACACTATTTGATGACCTTAGTGTGATAGTCAAAATTATGTGTTAAGAGTTTCCATGAACAAGACCTTGTGGTTTGTCCTAGAGGTGTACTAGACCCTTCTAAAGTCATCATATAAATCATAGTGTTTGGAATAAATTATAGTGGCTAGATGAACTATGGTTAGCATAAGTGTGTCTAATCTTATACAAAGTGTTTGATGCCACTACTAGAGTGTGTGTGGAATCTATTGGAGAGTGTTAGATGGTCTTTGTGTTCTCACAAGTATTTGGAAAGTGCTGAGGTGTTCACAAACCTAGGAAGTATTCCTACAATTATTACAAGCCATGAGAATGGCTTGGGTATTTTCATGGGTGTCAATATTGCTAGATCCTCCTAGACCACCTTTCTCTCCTATAACCAAAAGTTCTACTAGTTCTTCTAAGCACCAACCTTTTCACATATCATAGGGGAAGAATGGTTTCATGAAATTTACAATTACTTGGGTAAAGGGCATTTCCTCCTAATTGTTATAAAAATTCTCACATCTGCATATGTAAGACTACAAGAAAATATTTGATTATTATGTGTGTGCTTTATAGATAGGGTTATTATTACTTTTCAAGAGGCTCATTGGGCATATGTGGTGGTCATGTGAGTTCAAAGATGTTGGTATAAAATTTATTATGCATGGGATAATATTGGAGTAAGAAAAAGATTCATATGATTTTGTTTTAAAATGTCCTGCATGTCAAACACTTAACAATATTAAAAATTTGCCTTCTTAAGAGCTTCACTTTTTTACTTCTCCTTGACCATTTGTTGTATAGGAATTATATTTAGTGGGAAAGATTACCCCTACTCCTTTAAAAATATAGACTTTAATTATTATTTCTACAAATTATTTTACAAATTAGGTAGATGCCATCCATCGCAAATCTACTATAGCATCCAATATTTGTGCTTTTCCCATTGAAATTATCATTTCTAGATTCAAATTGCCTTCAACTTTTGTTACAAATAATGGTATTTCATTTGAGAATAAAGATGTGGAGAATTTCTTAGACAAGTATCATATTCAATAACATTTCTCTTCTCCCTACTAGCCCTAAAGTAATGGCTAAGTAGAAGCTACAAATAAAATAACCAAGAATATATTAATAAAAATAGTAGATAAACATGGAGCTAATTGGCATACATAACTTGTACGTGCACTAGCATTTTCTTACCCATATAATATAGGTCCTATATTAATTAGTTTATAGTATTATATCTATCATGCCCCTAGAATTAGAGATTCTTTCCTTGCATGTTTCCGTTCATGGTATCTTTGATGATAACACATATTAGGATGAGTGGTTACAAGAGCTTGAGACTTGGATGAGTGGAAAGCTCATGCATTGGATATGTGCAAGTATACTAGTGATAATTGGAGTGAACTTATAATAAGAACATCATTTAGAGGAATTTTAGATTGGTGTTTGGTTCTTTTGCAAACCTTAAAAATCCAAGTGCAAGAGAAGAGTTAAGAGGCAAGTTTTATCCAAATTGGTTGGGATGATTTATTATTACTTCTAAACATTTAATAAGAGCACTTGGTTTATCTACCATGGATGGAAAATTACTTAAAGATCCAATTAATATCACACATATATGAAATTATCTTGCTTGAGATACACATTCTTTGGGGCTTCTATTCTTCAAATTTAGAGGTATTCAATTTTAGAGTTTTTAACTTGAAAGGTGATTTAGGGCGAGGTCTAAGAGTCCAATTAAGGACTATCAAACCAAGTAGCTTGACAATAAACACACATAGTAATGTAATTTACATGGAGATGATTGGAACAACATAGGTTTATTATTATCAAGTATGATTGTTTACAATTTGGCACATAGGATATTTATAACAAAAATACTACAGATCATAGTGATCTTACAATTCTTAGTTTAAGATATTATAATTCTATGAGTGAGATATGATCACAATCAATACCAGGGATGCATACTTATACATATCTTGGTTCCTTAGTCAAAACCAATTATAATATCTAAGAATGAGGATGGCCCTCTTAATTTGGTGCATCATTCTAGATTTACACTTATCCAATCTAAGGGGAATCAAAATAAACCCTAATCCTTTGAGACATGCTAGAGCACTGACCAAGATCCAAAGATTAGGTTATCAATGGCCCCATTTCATGGCATACAGTTGCACTTAGTAGATTTTAATTTTTAAATTTAAAATAAAGTGAAAATAAAGACTTGGGATGTTGTACCTCTTCCTAGGGTAGAAATTGGTTCATTGTAAATGGGTCTACAAGATCGAATATGTAGTTGAGGGCTCAATTAATAAGTATAATGTGTGTTTTGTCACCAAGGGTTTTACATGAGTTGAGGGTATTTATTACTCTAAGGCTTTTACCCTTGTTGTGACGATCAATCATACTCACCTTGTACTTTCCCTTGTTTGTGACGATGCATGTGAAGAGTGCTTTTCTACATGGTGATCTTCATGAAGAAATCTATAGGGAGCATCCACCAATGTTTGTACAAGATTCTTCACTTGTTTGTAGCCTTTTTTCATTCTCTTTATAGTCTCAAACAAGCTCCCAAAGCTTGGTATGAGAAGATGGACAATCTTTTTCTTTCTTCTAGTTTCTCTCATCGCCATTCTAATCCTATAGTGTACATGTAAGAGGACAAGGATAATATTTTGATACTTGTCATGTATGTTGATGATCTAATCCTTACAAGTAGTTCTCCTTCCCTGATATATACTGCACAACACCAATTTGATGGAATAATTTAATATGAATGATTTGGGACTTCTACATTATTTTCTTAGGCTTTAGATCATCTAATCTTCAGATGGGATGTCTATTTTCAGAAAAAGTATGCTCATGACTTGTTTAATCACTTTTGCAAGGCTAATTGCAAGTCCACCCCTACACCTTTTTAGTTTAGTATCTCATTGTCTACCACTTGCACTACACCCAAATTTGGTCCTACCTTGTATCAACAATTAGTCAATAGTCTTTTATATATAACACATAGTCATCCTGATATATCCTTTGTAGTTGGCCTTGTTTCTTAGTTCTCTCAAGATCCTCATGAGAGTCACTAGCAATCCACAAAGCATATTCTAAGGTATATTTAGGGCACTACACACTTCAACATCTAATACACATTAGTAGCTTCCCAACTTATGGTTTTCATTGACCTAGATTGGGCCAGTGATGTTAATGATAGGAAGTCCACTTACAGTTTTATCTATTGCCTTGGTTCAGTCCCATTGCATGGTCTTGCAAAAAGAAATATGCTATTTCATTATCATCTATAGAGGCTAAGTGTCAAGAAGTAGTTTTAGCTAGCTAGGAGGTTCTTTGGCTTCATCAATTGTTGACAAAGTTTGGTTTTCCACAGGCTTATCCCACTACTCTTTGGTGTGATAATCATAGTGTTATTCACATTTCTCACAATCCAATGGAGCATTAATGTAAAAAACATATTGAGATCCATATACACTTTGTTTGGTAGCTCATCCAGAGTAGTGTTCTTAGCTTGGAGTACATACCTACAAAGGAGCAAGTTATAGACATCTCCACTAAACCTTTGGTATTGTCTCATTATCTTTAGTTGCAATTGATACTTGAGGTGAAGAAACTTGTCCTTGGGGGGGTCATCTTGAATCCTCTTCCCTTCATTATTCACATTGTACATGGGTACCTTATCAGACCTAGTTACTAGGATCTATATATTTGAGGATTTTCCCCCTTCTCTCTCTCACTCTCTCCCTAAGTTGTACTTAAGGGGGTTGTTAGAATTATAAAATAATGTCACTAGTCTAGGTTCATGTATTGCACTAGGCTAGAATAATTATCATTCATATTTTATTTATTCACTCATTTTTAAGTACACCTAGGTAGCTGTGTTAATTAGTTATGAGCCCATGACTTATGTACTTCATTGGCACTTATCTAGTTAGGTTGAGTTACACTCCATCCATCATGCTAGTTAGAGTGAATTAACTCCCCTCCTAATTGAGAGTGATTGTGAGTTTAACTCCCACTTTTTTAACATGTCATCTCTCTGACTCATGGATCCAAGATGTCTATATATTGTAAGCATTTATTTTGTAATGTAATATTTTATTTACATCCTCAATAAATATAGCTCCTATTTTGCATCATTTAATTGTTTGCTTGTTGCTTGTCTTAAATCCCCTTATTCTTAGTTTCTGTATTCTAGATTTTAGATTTGAATCTTTCATAATATTAGAGCCACGGTGTACTTGAAACTTATTTGCATTAAGGATTGGAGGTTTTTTTTAGGAGCTCTAGTAGAGACCACATTTTGGGTCCATCTAAGCCCAAAAATGATAGCACCAATTACATTCATTGTAGTCAAAAACTCCTAAATTAATTGGAACTCCATTCCTAAATCTCAAAACATTGAATCCTAGATTGAATGGTGGTGTGGTGCTCTTTCCAAATGTACTAATTTTCTTCATTCCTTTGAAAAAAGGCTTGGTAGCATAAAAGAAAGGAAAAATCACTCAAAGGGAAACTAGAACACGCCAGAAAACAACTTGCCCGTGACCCTTCTAATACTATGATTCAAGCCTCTATTGGTTCCATTGAAATGCAACTGCGTAAACTTGACATTTAGAGGGCAAGGTGCTAGAATAAGAGCCCGAATTCAATGGATTAAGGAAGGCAATAGAGGATCAAAGTTCTTTTTTAATTACTTGGATTATAAGCATAAGAGAGAGAAAATATCATCTTTGGTTGATGATCAAGGTTTGTTGCATACAGATCTTATTGAAATAACTTTACCTTTTTAAAAATTCTACGAAAACCTCTTCAAAGAATATAGTAATTGGGTCAATGTTCAAGAATCTATAGAGGACATTGTTAAAGATTGTATTCCCAATAAAATTGATCCTGGTTACAACAAATTCTTGGATTAGACTCTTTCCCTTGAAGATTTGGAGAGGGCTCTTTTTCTATGTATTATAACAAAATTCCTAGTTTTGATGGGTTGCTTGTGGAGTTTTACTAATTTCTATGTGGCCTCACTTCAAAGATGATTTTTACGTCCTTTATCTAGAAGCCCTTGAAAGAGGCTCTTTAGGTATAAATATTAATAAGGGTCTAATTAAACTTCTTCCTAAAGGGAAGAACAAAGAAACTATCTCTAGATGATGTCTTATTACTTTATTGAACATGTTCTATAAGATTATTGCCAATGCATTGGCTTTGTGAATTAAGCATGTTGTTAAGGGAATTGTAAGGCTTGAACAAACAAGTTTTTTTGGAGGTAGATATATACTTGATTATTTGATCCTTGCCCAGGAAACTTGTGAATGGTCACAACAGTCGAGACAAAATACTTTTCTAGTCAAACTTGATTTTGACAAGGCTTTTGATAGAATACAGTGGTGCTTTATTGTTAAAATGCTGCAATGGTTAGGTTTGAGGCCTAAGATTTATTAAATAAAGATTTTTGACTCTATTTTGCCTCATGTGAATAAAGACATATGCCGCCCTAACAAATGCAGCCTCTCTTTCACGGAAAGCTACAAGAGGTAAAATGAGCGGCGGTAAGAAACTTTTACATAGGCCAAAGATGGAGGAAAGAGGCATTTCTAGCCATGAGGAAGAGAGTTTCAGTTGCAGATACAGTCATTTCTGGATTTTGCGGCAAATTTTGTGGGCAGTTACAAGATTTTTAGTTGCAAAGAGATCTTTGGGGATTCATTTTTTGCGTTATAAAAGGCAGGTCTAGGAGATATAGTAAGGGGATTCCACATATTTTTTAGATTAGAGAGTTTTAGAGCAGCAACCAGAGATATTCTTGCCTCAGCAGTTGCTTCTTTCAGGAGGATTGTAACAGTTATTTTGTGCATATTTGCCTCTGTAATTTGTTTCTGATTCAAATAAAGAAGTGGTGTTCTGTGCAGATGTGAATGTATCTCATTCTCTTCTTTCTTTCTCTCTATTTCTTTTTCCTCTGTTAGATCTGTTTCTCAAACTGTGTATCAATCGTGCACTTTGCTTTTTGATTCCAATTAAATCTTTCAAGGTTTAATCACTATGCAACTAGGTAGTTATATTAATCTAGTGCATCGCCATAGGTTTAGATTTCATTTCATTGTATCTGTAATCCTGTTTATTCCTCCTCTCTTCCCAAAACCCCTTTGAAAACGGAAGAGCCAGCTTCCTTAAAATCTTAAGGTCACTTCAGGGGTCAATCCCACGTCTCTGAAGTTTCCCATGTTGTTGTTGGATTAGACCCACAAATTTATGCATCAACAGACATGAAAGGGAAATGGCAAGATGATTATTGGCTAGACAAAATTCTCTTTGCACCTAAATTTCAAATTATAGATTATTTTCCTATGCAGTCCATTTGGAAGGCATGGCAAAGGGTTTATCAATTCCTATCTTGGAGAGACTCCTTACAACATGGCTTTATTTTTTTATCTTCTTCCATTTTCTAGAATAGACACATTCAGTTTCAAGGGAAACCATTGGTAATCATGTTTCCTAAACCTGCTATCTATTTATTTAAGAAAAATATCAAGCAATTTGAGGACTTATGGAATCTCTCTTCAATGCCATAGTTTCATTGGCAAGACATTATATTAACTTAGCCATCAAGCTTCGTTCCCCTTTATTGTGCAATTTCTTCAAAGATTGACATTGATTTTCTACTCACCATTTCTCATTCTTTCCATTGAAACAAGTGTATTGTCATCTTCTTCCTTCTCTAAATTTATCCCCTCACCTTAATATAAAATGGAGGTGCAGATTTACTTAAAAATTTTGAACCAAGCTAAGTGTCCAAATATGGAAATCCAAGGTTGATGTTGATGCTCAAATGCTAGCCTAGAAATCATTGCATTATAAACTGACAATTGGAGGAAGAATTCAATTTTTTCCTATCCAGCCAGTTAAATGCTCCACTTGTCAAGCCAATGAAACCATTAAACATATTTTTTGGGATTGTATTAGAGCTAAAAAATCTAAAATGTTGTGTTCAGAAATATACTAGCTCTTTTTGAGCACCACCTAAAATGGAAAGAAGCCCTTCTTGGGTTTGGATTAGTAAAGAATGTTGTTGCGGACTCGGTGAGACATGCTATTCTATTACACATCTGGAAAATCAGATGTACAACTGTCTTTTCAAAAGTTAACACTCACTTGACCATTGAAATAGCTAAACTTTAACATAATTTTCAAATCGTTGTGTTATGTTCTCAACTATAAGGTTCACTGAACAACAATCTTTGTGTTACTCTCTAGTTGGACGATCAAGTCCCAAATCACTAGCCTTCAATATAAATTTCCCAATAAGCCTAAGGAAGAAGATCTCAGTTGTACAATGTCAAGTGTTATTTAATGTTGGGGGTCTTTATCCAAGCTGTTACATGTTCACGAATTGCTTGGTGCTAGGTCACTGTTGTAGATTTGGAAAAAAATTCTCAATTGAGTCTTATGGCACTTATGGTGATGGAGCTTTCTCTTCGGCTTCTCCAAGGTGGCTAGATGAATGTTGTATTAGACAGTGTAGATGCTTGTGTTATTCTAATCTGCATGGGGCCCATTGCCTTGTTTGATGCCATCCTCTTCATATGAATGGTGTTAGATGCAAATATTCATGGAGTCTTGATTTCTCACCTTGAGTTGGGATTTTGCTTAAACATTTCAATGTAAGTTGTTACTTAAACATTTATTTTCATAGCCATTCTTATCTCCTCTCACTTAATTTATATTCCCTGCTTCTTTCACTCAAACTTTGTCTTGATCTGCATCCTTCAAACTCCTTGCGATCTTTCAGGCACATGCATCTAGTTCATAAAAGATGCACCAAATTTATGCTACGCCTTAAATCCTGTAGTGTGCTTAGGGTTATGAGTAGTCTACTTGTGGCTACCTTAACTCTTAGATATGTTATATAATCATTATTATAGTCATCTATAGGTAGTTACGTCATCCTAAAAGTTATAATTAAGTATCTAAGTCAACCTGGGTGGCAACCATAGCATAATTAGGTAGATATAGGAGATCGTGGTAAGTTTATTATCATTATATTGTGAATTGTGTTCATATGGAGATACTTGGAGGTTTACCCTGATGCAGTCATGGTAGGAGGGTTCATAGAATGAACTGTTCAGACCGTGCAACAAGAGTAAACACAACGGAAACAACTCAAAGAAATGGAACAATGCAGATTCAGTCATTCAGTATATCAAAGAATTTGTTGGGTGAATATTTTGTCATTTAGCTAACTAACGACAAAATGGTTATATCAACCACAGTGTGATGAGATAAATCTCTCCTCTCAGCAAGGGGAGGTTCCCTTTTAACTATTACAAACTTATTTACACTAAATACTAGATTTGGGGGTGTGTTACATTCATCCTTTTCTCTTCTTTCAGAAAAGATGTTTACAATGTTTCACAGTAATATTCAATAATGCTTCTACACTTAAACAATAATCAACAATATTCTTGTAAGTTGAAGCACAAAGTCTTTCAACTTACTTCACAAAAAGATTCATGAACCAAGTGAATAATCTCAAGTACAAAGTCTTCAAATTATCCCCAGAAAGATTTTAAAAGTAACCGTATCACCAGTTGGAGCAGAAATTCTGTCAACTAACAACACCACTGATCCACGCGAATGTGATTGAAAATCATAGCACAAAGTCTACAAGCTCTCAACATGATTCATATACAAAGTGAACAACTACAAGCTCAAAGTCTTTATAATCCTTCACCAAGAAATGCTTTCAACACACATAGATTCAAGGAAATAATATAACACAAAGTTTATATAACTTTATCTTGAACGTCCTCCAATCGTAATAACTAAGCACCACTTCATCCAATCAATCAACAAAAGAAATCAGCAAAAATGCCATATGTACATCCTCACTCATACAAATTTGATTCAACAGAAAGTTTGATATCAAAACTCGCCTTCTTTATTGATTGGAATTGATCATACAATTTGAACACAAAGTCTCAAAGTTGAGTCTCAATTTGGGTAGCACTTTGTTGCCTAAGATTAAAAATAATATTTACAATAGAGGCCCTCCTTATTTATAGGGAGAGGCCTTGAGAAAATTTAGGAAAAACCTAACTACTTTGACTTATTCAAAAATAGGAGTCCTTATTGACTTGGGACTTCCTATGTTTTTACATGTAATTACATATGAGAAAAGTACATGTAAAAGTGTCTAAAACTAAATGAAAAGTACATATGAAACTACAAAAATATTCTAAGGCATGACGGCTTCCATTAACTCCCATTCCCTATAATCTGCACACATCTTCATGATGATCGGTCCACGAACCTAATTCAAGAGTAATTTGCCAGGTTTGATGACTCAGCATCTTTGTGTGCCACTTCCATTGTCACTGCTATTCACTCTCCAATGTCTATTGCACTGTCCATACATGATTGCTCATCTCTAAACACAACTGCTCCTCCTTGACTATAAGTGGCACAACACATCATTCTCATTGTCATGACTATGAATTGAATCACCTGTCTCCATGAGTAATGGCTTCCAACATCCTTCTTTACTGTCATGTACATGGTCCTATTATCAGACCCCTGCTATCTTGTGCTTCATTACTTTGGCCTTCTTAGGAGATGGGCCAATCATTTGAAAGATAGACTCCTTCGGATGACGTGATGACCTCAACAGCTTTGCAGGAGAAACCGTAACAAAAAGTCATGATCTTGCAGTTAGGGGAAATACTGGTAATTTTGGGAAACTGCATGTTGATGATCACGACTATGGAGACGTGCTTGAAAAGCGCTATAGTGCGAGCAGGCCAAAATTCAGAGGAAAGTGGGCTTGGAAGATCAAAACTAAAAATTTCCCAGAGTTAGGAAAATTTGGGAGAGTGTTTGCATGGGCAGCAAAATTCGCCACCCTTGCATATGAGGGATTTTGTGTTTTTACATAGGTGGCAAAATTCGTCGCCACTGCATGTAGTAATAAATGATGAAAGCACATAAGCGGTGAATATCGCCAACTTTGCATGTAAGATAGGGTTGCAAGGTTGAAGGTGATGTTCGAACGGCAGAAATTGCCGATGATGAATAACACAAAGGTTGCAAGGTAATGTAAGGACGGCGGATTCCGCCAACACTGCACGTAGCAAGAGTTACAAAGTTTTCGTGTAAGGGTGGTGAATTTGGCCACCCATACACCTTGCCTTTTGGTAAGTGTAAAAAGGACTTGAGCAGCAAAATTGCCAACATTCATACTGGTATAAGACTTAGGGCACGTAGATTGACCTATTGGAAGACATATCCGATGCGAAAAATGAACCAAGATTAAACAAAAAATGACCATAACAATCAAGAAAGCAATCATTCGACAAAAGCTTATAACAAAAGTTAAACAAAGTAAAGCCATTCAAATCATTATACTGACAGAAACCCTAGGAAAGAAAATGAAAGCAGGTAAAGACTTACCTGTCCAAACGGTGGAAACCCTAAGTTCGTCTGTGGCGAATTCGCTAGAATCCTAAAATGGCATGATCAAACGGTGCGAGAGGAGTCCAGTGGATAGCTAGGGAGACGAGAAATGAAAATGACGAAAGAAACTATCAAAAGACATTTAAAAACTCAAAATCACGCTTTTAATGAGTGACACGAGTGGCTATTAATGGCACTCAAAGTTCAAGATCCCGGAGATCTTGCTCGGGCGGCAATTTCAGGCATTCCAACACGTTTCACAAAGAATGCAAAAGCAGCAAAAACCACCGATCTTGCAAATGTTAAAACCCTTTTAAAGAAAACATGCAATGACGGCAAAAAGTGCCACTCAAGCATGTGGAAGAAGAAAAACTATGTAAAAGCGGCAAAAACTGCTGACATTACACATAAACAAAAAGACATGTAAAAGTGGTGAATTTGGCCGACTTTACATGTGAAGACTCAAAAATTTACTAACACCTAGAAAATGACCAAAATTGACATCTTTATCAGTGTAAGACTTAAACGATCTTTGCGAATATCAAGAAACTGATTCGAGGAGATGTCGCAAACTAGTTTAGAATGTCAAACGACTTTGCACAAGATCAAGATAATCTCATCTCGATTTGCGACCTTAGAGTGTAGATCATGAAACAGACAAGTTTTATGGGGGTTGTCTACAAAAATGAGCATAGTTGATTTTGAGAACAACAGAATTCAAAATACAATCTGGCTGGCAACATGTGGGCTTATAATTAGGGCTCACAGGCCTGATTACATACATGCGCAAGATAAAGCTTTAAAGCTCCTTTGCACAAAATCTAAACTATCAGATCTTTCTTATGTGAATAGTTGCTTTTCTAAGGATCTATTACATCAATATATATCATTTCTGGACCAATAGATTCCTTCGCGTCGACCAAGGAAGGTCACAAACTCCAATGAAGAGTTGTAATGTGTTCACAGATAGGTTAGACCTAAATGCATAGAACACTTCCTCAAATGAATGGAACAACGTGCGGACCTCCGGGGACGGTTGGCCATGAACCAAGGATTATTGAATAATGTCTCATTAGGATCTGCAAGTCAAGGAATGATCCACAAGCCTTCTCCTTCAGCTGATTATCTAAGACTGTCAGGATGCTCTGCTCTGAGAAAATAGTCAACTTCTGATAGCGATAACCTTCCGGTAACTGATCTGAATGCTCTGAATTCTTGATATGATGTAGATGGATGAATGTAGCTACTAAGTCCAGATCCACAAGATGTGAAATGCCAAAACTGGACCACAAGCTGAAAACTGCTACTGACTGAACTAGAAAATGAAAAAACTGAAATGCAAACAAACTAAAATGCAAATGTTTTTTGGTTGATGCAAGATTACTCTTGAACCAGGGATGCTCCTACATCATACCCCCTCGAAGTGACTTGTTATTCTTAATTATTATCAAGTATTTGTAGCATATTTCCTATTATATTCTTCTCTTGTGCAAGTTATTTCATTACAATTTACTTCACACAATCCATTTTGGTGAACTGTTTTATTTATCTCACTTTTAAAAGTTTGCTGATTATAAATCCTCAATCTCCCTGCCAACGCAACAATATGTTGATTGCTTATGGAACTGCAATTATTCATATAATCAAATACAGGAAATATTATAGTGTTGGTTGGTGTGGTTGCCTTGGAGAGAGGTAATATATCAATGCCATGACATAGTTGAGTTGTTCCAATGTTTCCTTTTGGTATAGAGGTGTCCTGGATGACTGATTTGGGTGGGATCCGAAGTTCTCTACCCCTATTTTGTTGTAGAGATTTTGCTTACATACATTGCAACATGTTTGTACTATGCATTCTGTGCTCTTTGTCTGGTTTGTGACCTCCTTTTGAGGCATTGTTGAGGCTGGTCTGGTTCAGATTATCATGCATGTACGTGACTTCTTCTTGTTGTTATCATTAGTTTTTACTTTTAGTTATGCTACTATTTTATGATCCCCTATTTTGGCAGTAGTTTATGGTTTGGCTCATTTCTGGGGTCTTTTCATTCAAGCTTCTTTGTTGCATTAGACCTAAGCATGCAGCACAAGGCTATATCACACTATTATACCATTTATCTACACAGATGTGAGTGTTTGTAGGCACACTCTAATTAAATATCATCCATTTCGCATGTGTTATTAGATCTCTACGTGGAGTAGTGTCATTAGCGAAGGTATATGGTTTCTTTTGCATTGATTTAAGGTATACTTAAATATCATCCATTTCTTTTGCATTGATTGTAAGGCTTGAACATACAAGTTTTCTTAGAGGTAGATGTATACTTGATAATTTGATCCTTACCTAGGAAACTTGTGAATGGTCACAACATTTGGGACAAAATACTTTGTTGGTCAAACCTAACTTTGACAAGGCTTTTGATAGAATACGGTGGTGCTTTATTGTTAAAATGTTGCAATGGTTAGATTTTGGGCCTAAGATTTGTGTGCACATTCAAATGCTCTTCAAATCTTAATGTCAATGGTCATGTGGTGGTAAATAAATGTTTATCTAGCTCCTTTCCTTTGTAGCATTCTATTAGACAAGGTTATCCCCTATCCCCCTTCTTATACATCCTTACTATTGATGCCTTAGGATACATGTTACAAAAGGCCAATCAAATTGGCATAAATACTAGGGTATTTACATTCCTCAAAATGGGGTGGTCATTACTTCACATTTTGCTGATAATAGTCTTATTTTTCTATAAAATTTTGAGAATGAATTGAATAATACTCTTGATATTTTAAATCTTTATTGCTCTATTTCTAATTCTAAATTAGCTCATCATAGACAAAGTTCTTAATAATGCAAGTCAGCTCCATCCCACATTAGATTCCCAAAGACTGGAAATAAATTAAGCATGGTGAAATTACAAATTATTTGGGTATCCCCTTTGGGATGGGATTGTCTCTTGCTGATATATGCACATGGTATCTTAATAGATTAAAAAGTAAGTTATCTAATTGGAGCAATATATTTTTTTCTTTGGCAGGGAAAATTCAAGTGGCTAACAAAATTTTCCTAGCTACTCATGTTTATATCTCCTCATGTTGGGTGCCATCAAAAGGAGGATATGAGGACCTTTGTAAGATTATTAGGTAATTTCTTTGGTCTACATGGGATGGTAATTCTAGTTACAAATTTATTTCATGGCTTCATTGCATTTAACCTTAAGGCAAAGGTGGTCTTGGCCTCATACATCCTAAAACTCAATGAACATGATTGGTTGTCAAATGGATCATTAGAGCTACACAAGGTGATGATCCATGGAAAATATTACTAGGACATAGATTTGTTACTACTGAAGGGAAATGGGAAGATGATTATTGGCTAGACAAAATTCTCTTTGCACCTAACTTTAAAATTAGAAATTCTTTTCCTATGTAGTCCATTTGGAAGGTATGGAAAAAGGTTTGTCATTTCCTATCTTGGAGAGGCTCCTTACAACATGGCTTTAGTTTTACATCTTCTTCCATTTGGTGGAATAGATACATTCAATTTCAACAGAAATCAATAGTAATCATGTTTCCTAAACTTGCTATCTATTTATTCAAGAAAAATATCAAGCAATTTGGGGACTTATGGAATTTCTCTTCAATGCAATGGTTTCCTTGGCAAGACATCAAGGATTGATTTGGTCTTAATAACAAGTACAAATATTTCATTGCCTTTGTTCAGCCTCTTATGCCTATTAACTTAGCCATCAATCTTTGTTCCCCTTTGTTGTGCAATTTCTTCAAAGACTGGCGTTGGTTTCTACTCACCATCCCTCATTCTTTCCATTGAAACAAGTGCATCACCGTCTTCTTCCTTCTCCAAATTTATCTCCCCACCTTAATATAAAATGGAGGTGCAAATTTACTCAAAAAATTGGACCAAGCTAAGTGCCCAAATATGGAAATCCAAGGACGATGTTGATGCTCAAATGGTAGCCTAGAAAGATTCACTGCATTATAAACTACCAGTTGGAGAAAGAATTCAATTTTTGCCTATCCAGCCAGCCAAATGCTCCACTTGTCAAGCCAATGAAACCATTAAACATATTTTTTAGGACTGTATTAGAGCTAAAAAAATCTAGAATGTCATGTTCAAAAATATACCAACTCTTTTTTAGCACCACCTAAAATGGAAAGAAGCCCTTCTTGGGTTTGGATTAGTGAAGATATTGTTGCGAACTCAGTGAGACATGTTATTCAATTACACATCTGGAAAATCAGATGTACAACTGTCTTTTCAAAAGTTAACACTCACCTGACCATTGAAATAGTTAAACTTTAACATATTTTTTCAAATCATTGTGTTATGTGCTTAACTATAAGGTTCACTGAACAACAATCTTTGTGTTACTCTCTAGATGGACTTGATCAAGTCCCAAATTACCAACCTTCAATATAAATTTCCCAATAAGCCTAAGGAAGAAGATCTCAGTTGTATAGTGTCAAGTGTTATTTAATGTTGGGGATCTTTATCCAAGATGTTATGTTCACGATTGCTTGGTGCTAGGTCATTGTTGTGGATTTGGAAAAAGATTCTCAATTGAGTCCTATGACACTTATGGTGGTGGAACTTTCTCTTTGGCTTCTCCAAGTTGGCTAGATAAATGTTGTGTCGGACGGTGCAAATGCTTGTGTTATTTTGATCTACATGGGGCCCATTGCCTTGTTTGATGCCATCCTCTTCATATGAATGGTGTTGGATGCAAATATTCATGGAGTCTTGATTGCTCACCCTGAGTTGGGCTTTTGCTTAAACATTTCAGTGTAAGTTGTTGCTTAAACATTTATTTTCATAGGCATTCTTATCTCCTCTCACTTGATTTATACCCCTTCCCTCTTTCAATCAAACTTTGTCTTGACCTACATCCTTCAAACTCCTTGAAATCTTTCAACCACATGTGTCCAATTCACAAAGGATGCACCAAATTTATTCTACGCCCTTAATCCTATAGTGTGCTTAGGGTTATGAGTAGTTGGCTTGTGGCTACCTTAACTCTTAATTAAGTTATATAATCATTATTATAGTCATATATAGATAGTTACGTCGGCTTAGGAGTTATAATTAATTATCTAAGTCGGCCTGGGTGGCAACTATAGCATAATTAGGTATATATAGGAGCTCGTGATAAGTTTATTATCATCATATTGTGAATTGTCTTCTTATGGAGATATTTGAAGGTTTGCCCTCTTGAAGTGACTTGCTATTCTCAATTATTATCAAATATTTGCAGCATATTTCCTATTATATTCTTCTCTTATACAAGTTATTTCATTACAATTTACTTCACACAATCCATTATGAACTTCTGTTTTGTTGTATGCCTTTGACTGGCACATACTTATATTGGTAGGTGTTTTATTTATCTCTGTCTCAGAAGTTTGCTGATTTGAAATCCTCAATCTCCCTGCCAACACATGTCGATTGTTTACAGAACTGCAATTATTCATATGGGAATCAAATACGGGAAATATTGCAGTGTTTGGTTGGTGTGGTTGCCTTGGAGGGAGGTAATATATCAATGCCATGAAATAGTTGTATTGTTCCAACGTTTCCTTTTGGTATAGAGGTGTTCTGGATGACTGATTTTGGTGGGATCCAGAGTTCTCTGCCCCTATTTTTTTGCAGAGATTTTGCTTGTACGTTGCAACATGTTTGTACTATGCATTCTGTGCTCTTTGCCTGGTTTGTGACCTCCTTTTGAGGCAGTGTTGAGGCTGGTCTGCTTCAGATTATCATGCATGGACGTGCCTTCTTGCTGCTGTTGTCATCAGTTTTTACTTTTAGTTCAGCTACTATTTTATGGTCCCCTGTTCTGGCAGTGGTTTATGGTTTGGCTCATTTCTGGGGTCTTTTCATTCTAGCTTCTTTGATGCATTAGACCTAAGCATGCAGCACGAGGCTGTATAACACTGTCATATCATTTATCTACACAGATGTGAGTATTTGCAGGCGTACTCTACTTAAATATCATTCATTTCGCAAGGTCATTAGATCTCTACGTAGAGTAGTGTCATTAGTGAATGTATACGGTTTTCTTTTGCATTGATTTAAGGTTGAATAAAAACTGTGCATGGCTCAAGATACCTGGTACGTAGCATGCTGTATCCTTGTGAGGTTGGGTACCTTGCAGGGTGGTTTTATTAAAGGGTTGCTGCCAGGGTTGTACATGCATTTCTTTCCAAACCAGCTTTTGCCAGTGGTCCGTCCATGGTGGACTTGGCTCAAAGATACAATATCTCCAACGCATTGAATTCCTGTTTAAATATGAGCGGCGCCACTTACAAAGTTCTTTCTTTTTCAATTGTTTAGAACATGTGTAAGGTAAGCGCCACCACATAAAGGCCTTGCAAATTTAATTCGTTTGTTAAGGCAAGCAGAGGCATTCTTTTGACTTATTATTAAATTCTGATGAATTATTATGTGGGAATTTTCAACAGTTCATAGAGGTGGATTTTGACATCTCAACAGTTTTATTGTGCTTATATTAACTCAATGAATGTAACTTGTGTCCTGTATATTAGATTTTAGAGGACTTATAGGTGTTGGAAAGTTCTTTTTGAGTCCTACAATTTGATTCACTTTGTTTTGTTTAAATAGAGCATAGAGGTGGATTTTGACATCTCAACAGTTTTATTCCGCTTATATTAACTCAATGAATGTAACAACTTGTGTTTTGTATATTGGATTTTAGACGACTTATAGGTGTTGGAAAGTTCTTTTTGAGTACTGCAATTTGATTCACTTTGTTTTGTTTAAATAGATCATAGAGGTGGATTTTGACATCTCAACAATTTTATTGCACTTCTATTAACTCAATGAATGTAACCTGTGTCATGTATATTGAATTTTAGACGACTTATAGGTGTTGGAAAGTTCTTTCTGAGTCCTACAATTTGATTCACTTTGTTTTGTTTAAATAGATCACGGTAAATGTAATTGTTATTTAAATCACCTCTTTTTTTACATTCTAAATGCACTAATATAAAATGCCAAATCTTTATTTTTATTTTTATTTTTTGTTAGCGAGGGGGTAGGGGGGAGTGATATTTAACTCAGCTATAATACAACTTGGGTGGGTAGGGGCTAATAGGGAGCGACAAGTAGGGATGAAGTAGGGGTTGCAAAGCATGATTTAAATACATTTTGTCTATTTTGTTGCTTCATTCCTTTGGTTGGTGATTGTTACACTAATGGCTAAAACTAAGGCAACTGAGTCTTTAACTCCACACAATTATCACACTTGAAAAATGAATATGAAACAATTATTGCAATCTAAGGGGTTATGACAAACATTAAATAAAATTCCACCAACATTCACTAAGGAATATGAGAAATTTGTATATGCAAACAAAATTGTTGAAGCAGTGGAGCTTATTGAGTTGCATGTTTCGAACAATTTGTTGTTTCATATTATGGATTGTAAAACACCTAAAGAAGCTTGGAATAAATTCTATGAGTTGTTTGGCAAAGTCAGTGAATTCCAAGCATTATAGTTAGAAGCAGATTTGTCCTCTCTTGCACTTGATGATCACCCCAAAATTGGAGATTATCTTTTAAAATTTAAGTTACTTTTGTCATAGTTGAAAGGTTGTGGTAAGAAAAAAAAAAGATGAAGAATGCATCTTCTTCATTTTATCAAAGCTAAAGGGTCATTTTCAGGTTTTCTCTTCTACCCTTTATTTCATAATGGATACCTTAGGAACTAATTTTAAGAGGCCCACATTTGAGCTTTTTTGTGAGTGTCTTACTAGGGAAGAGTCTAAACTTGCCTAATTAAATGTCCTCCCTAGTTCCAAGAGTCAAGATTTGTCTACTCAAACTTCCAAGGGTAAAGGTAAACCTAAGTACAAACCCAAGTCTAATAATAAGACAAAATTAAATTAGTCCAGTGAGTCTACCTCCAAGGATAAGAACAAGTTCAATTCTAAAACCACTAAGCCTTCACCTTCTAAGCTAGTGAGCCTACTTCTAAGACCAAGAAAAAATTGAGTGACCCTTGTAGCTTTTGTGGCACACCTGGTCATCTTACATTCTGGTGTACAAAGAAAATAGAATCATTGGAGGAAGTCATGTGTCAACATAAAATTTATATTCCTTATCTTCTTCTACTGATAAAGGGCAAGCTCTTTTTGTTAGGGATGTAGGTGCCTCTTCCAAGAGTTGGATACTTGATTTAAGAGACTCTCACCATATGATCCATTCTCAAGAGTTTCTCACTTCTCTTTCTAATAGTAGCACTTTGAAAATTATCGCTCAAGACTCTACACATATTGATGTTTTAAGATCTGACATAGTTTTGTTGCCAGATGGGTGCATTAATGATTTACTCTATGTTCTTGAGATTTTTGATAATCTTCTTTCCATCTATCAAATTTTTTGTTCTAGTAATGAGGAAACAATGGAGTTATCACCACATGATGTGGTCATCCGAGAATTGTGGAATCTAGAGGTTGTAGTTGCTTTAGGGATTATGGATCATTATTCTCATCTATATATTTGGTGGTTTTGAGTCCTCTAAAGGATCATCACTCATTGCACATGTAGATTCCTTAAGCAAGATTTTCCATGAATGCTTTGGCCATTTAAACTATAGGTATTTGCAATAGTAGAGTATGCAAAATTTGGAGCTAGATCTTCCCTAGGTACCTTATACTAAGGGTGTTTGTTAAGGTTGTGTCTTTTCTAAATGGAAGGGCTTGGCATGCTAAGGTACCCCTCAATTTGGTACATAGTGATCTCATGTCCTTTCCAACTCCTTACCAAATATGTACTCACCTTAATAGATGACTTCTCATATTGCACATGGTTGTACTTTCTTAATTACAAAAGTGAGGTCTTTGCCACTTTCAATACCTTTAAGACATTTATTGAGAAGCAATCACTCTTTCTATTAGGAAGATACGCATAGATAAGTAGGGAATATGTGAATCAAAATTTTCAAGATTTTTGTCGAGAGCATGGCATCCAACATTAGCACTTGGTACCTTATACATCTTAGCAAAATGGTGTCATTGAGACAGAATGGAACATTGAAAGACCACCTATATGATTCAATACAAGAACATGTCACTTACCCTTTATGTTGAAGTAGATAATTGTGCCAACTACATCCAGAATTGCATGCCTCATAAGGCAGTGTGGAACACAACTCCTGAGGAGACTTGGTCCCATGTCAATCTAGATGTCTCTTCATTTAGAGTTTTTAGGAGTGATGCTTGGGCATTCATTCCAAATGGTCAATGTAAATCCATCGAGAAGAAGACCTAACCACTTGTATTTGTTGGCTATTGTGATAACATAAAGGATTATCATTTGTTTGATCTTGTTACAAATGATGTTCTATTTTGGAGAGATGTTCAAGTTGATGAGCATTTCACAATAATGGATACTATATCTCCAACTTCTCCCTCTCTCCCACCTCCTCCTTCTTCATCTCTTGAAGATTCTCATCTTCTTGATGATGTCACTGAAGATCTTGCTCCATGATCTCTTGTTGCACTGTACCTTTACCTCATTGGGCCTACACCACTATTTAGTAGGTTGGTCCTTTGGCTAATGGTCCAATTGACCCTCGTTGTATTTGTTCTTAGATAATAGGAGTTAGTCTTTTGAGTCATGCACTTTCAACAAATCCTCAGAAGTTTTTAAATTCATTCGGTATACTAAAGTGAGATAATGCAATGACAGAGTCTAGTAGTTTTCTTTGGTGAAGAATGACACTTGGGACCTTGTACCTCTTCCTAAGGGAACAAAATTAATTCCTTGTAAATGGGTTTGTAGGACCAAATAAGCAGTTGATGATTCAACTGATAAGTAAAAGGCACATCTTGTCACTAAGGGTTTTACATAGGTTGAGGGTATTGATTACTCTGAGACTTTTTCCCATGTTGTAAGGATGGGTTCTATTTGCCTTGTACTTTCCCTTGCTACATCATAAGGATAGTCTACACACTAGATGGACATGAAGAGTGCTTTGCTACATGGTGAATTCATGAAGAAGTCTATATGGAGCAGGCACCAAGGTTTGTACAAGATTCATCAATTGTTTGTAGCCTTTGTTGGTCTCTCGATGTCTCAAACAAGCTCCCAAAGCTTGGTATGATAAGATGTGCAATTTTTTTCTTGCTTTTGGCGCCATTCTAATCCTACAAAGTACATTCAAAGGGATGAAGATAAAATTTTAATATGTATCCTATATGTTGATGATCTATTCCTTACAGGTAGTTCTCTTTCCATGATACATAGTGCACAACACAATTTGATGAAGCAATTTGATATGAATTACTTGGGACTTATGCATTATTTTCTTGGGCTTCAAACTATTTAGTCTTCAAATGTGATCTCCATTTTTTAGCAAAAGTATGTTCATGACTTTCTTTATCTCTTTGGCATGGATGATTACAAACCTGCCCCCACACCTTTTCAGTCCAGTGTCACATTTTCTACCACTTGCACTACACCCAAAGTTGATCCTACCTTGTATCGACAATTGGTTGGTGGCCTTTTGTATCTAACACATAGTCATCTTAATATATCCTGTATAGTTGGTCTTATTTCTTATTTCTCTTAGGATCTTCATGAGAGTCACTGGTAGGCCACTAAACATATTCTAAGGTATATTTAGGGCACTACAAACTTTGACATTTAGTACACATTAGGAGCTTCTTAGCCTGTGGGTTTCACTAACTCAAATTGGGCTAGTGATGTTAATGATCAGAAGTCCACCTCCAATTTTGTCTATTACCTTGGTTCTGATCTTATTACATGGTCTTGCAAAAAGTATTTTCCTATTTCATTATCATCTACAGAGGCTAAGTATCAAGGAGTAGTTTTAGCTAGTTAGAAGGTTCTTTAGCTTTGTTAGTTGTTTATTGAGTTTGGTTTTCCATAGGCTCATCCCACTACTCTTTGATGTGATAATCATAGTGCTATTCACATTTCTCACAATCCAATGTCTAGAGTATCAACATACAAAACATATTGAGATCCACATGTACTTCATTTGGTAGCTAATTTGGGACAATGTTCTCATCTTGGAGTACTTTCCTATAGAAGAATAGGTTTGAAACATCTTCACTAAACCTTTAGCATCATCTTGTTATCTACAATTACAATAGATGCTTGGGGTGAAGGAAGTTATCCTTGGGTAGTCATCTTGATTCCACTTTCATTCATTATTTTTATTGTACATGGGTACCTAATCAGGCGGGGGCCATATTTGAGGATTTACCCCCCCCCCCCTCTCTCTCTCTCTCTCTCTCTCTCTCTCTCTCTCTCTCTCTCTCTCCCTAAGTTGTACTTGGGGGGTGTTAGAATAATATAATAATGTCAAGTTAGTCTAGGTTTATGTATCCACTAGGCTAGAATAATTACCATTTATATTTATTTATTCACTTATTTTTATGAATGCACCTAGGTAGTTGTGTTAATTAGTTTTGAGCCCATGACTTATGCACCTGATTAACACTTATCTAGTTAGGTTGAGTTACAATCCATCCATCATGCTAGAGTTAGAGTGAGATAACTGTTGATAACTGAGAGGGGGGGGGTGAATCAGTTATCCTAATTGTTTCCTTTATTGAACTTTCCTTTTAATTGATGCAGCATAAAATCAAACATAAAACATTAACCATAAAACAAGAAACACATGACACAGTATTTTTGACGTGGAAACCCTGTTAAGGGAGAAAACCACGGGGTGATTAACCCAAAATTATTCTCTGTTAGAAGAATAGGAAATTACAAAGATGGCACTTGCCAATTAGGGCTCACTGCCCGAGCACACTGCTCACAAGAGGCCCACTACCTACAAGAAGACACACTGTCTACAAAGTGATGAGAATCACAGTCTTGAACTGATTGGAAGCATCTGCATATGCTGGAGTTCAGTTCCGGTTAGGCTCAGTACACTGATCTGCTGCACTTCATCTTTCCTCTGTTCTTTATTCTGCTATCTTTCACATACCGGATCCTTTTTGCTACCTCTGCTCTTTATCTGGACTTATTCGCATATCTCTCCCCAACAACTACACCTTCACAACTAAATCCATCCTCTATATATATCCGCACAAGTAATTTCATCACCTTTCTAGTCGGCATCCGGAACAGTCTAGTTTCTTATAAACTTTCATTCTGTCGGCTGAATCCTTCCTCACCAAGCAATGCGGATCAAGCATATACTTGTAGATATCATTAATCATGTCGGCCAAACATGATTCATGCCTTCACAACCTCTGTCATCAATAGTAACCCATCCGGAAAGCAGTCTGATACTCTGCCAGTCAGTTCTTCCTCTGTTTTCACTGTCTCTCAGGAATCCGGTACTCAACCATTCATATCTTTTTCCTTGTCCATCACCGGAGGCTAAATCCTTGGAATATACCACTCAAGGTAGTCCTCTTGACTTCCCCAAATCCGCACTGCACCAAGACACTTCCTCTGAGAGGTCCGGACCAATCTGTCGGACCTTGCCACATGCTCTGTTCTTCTTCACCGGATCACAACATTCTTTATTCTGACTTCCGGTAGAGACATATCATGTCTTGCGGATATGTGGGATGACCTTTGTTGCCATCAATGACAACAACCATGAATCCATATAGTGTCTCTTGCCAACAATCTCCCCCTTTGGCATTGATGGCAACACTTAGTGAAAAATGACTAAGTGTTTTCACTGTGCTCCCCCTTTGCTGATGCTCTGTCTTTATATACAATTTCCGAAACTCCCCCTTAGTTGGATTTCTCATTTTTCACTGCTCCTCACTCCCCCTTTGACATCAATGGCAAAGGGTAGGGTCCGCATATCAAAATTTTCAAAAATTTCTTATACTTAGCCGCATATTTACATACTCACATATATTGAAGAATGTCTGCAAAGGATGTCTGCAATTGGATCATTTCTGTAGCCCAACTTTGCTTCATTCTATCCAAAATTGAAATGTGACCACTTAGCAAAAATGCAAACGCTTCTGCCCGCTTGAGATCTGTCGGATCTTTTGTTTGGGCGGTGGTCTGAGCATCACTGATGGCCTCATGCATGGTTTCCAACTTAGGGATTATAATCCTTCTAAGTTCTCCCATCCGGTTAGTGATGTTCTTCCTTTCCTTCTCAAGATTTTTTATTTCATTCAAGACTGCAATGGTCTGACATTCTTGATTTATTATAGAGGAAGAGAGAGGATCAAAACTTTGAGATAAGCTTTGTAGCTTATCCTGTTCCTCTTTTATTTTCTTGTCAAATGCTGCTGTTGCCTTTGACCAGGATATACAAAATTTATAGATGTCACCGCCATCCTTAAGAGCATTCTCTAAGCTCTTTATTCCAATGCTTACAATCTTCCTATCTTTAGAGATTAATTCTAATATCTCTGAAAATCTTTTATCCAAAAATTCCTTCCGGACCTTTTCTTCAGCTGATTTTTCTAAAGAATCAAAATGTGTATCAACACTGCTGACTAAGGTTTTTAGATTACCGGAAGAGGAGGCTGTCGGATCTATCTGGATTGATGGCATGATCTTCACAAGTACTCCGGAAGCAGCCTCTATCAACTCACAGTCTTCCATATGAGACTTCAGGAGCTTTTCATTTGCCTTGGCATTCGCAAATGAAGCTATCTTCATTGTTTGTACCGGAGAGAGAGAGTCAAAATCAAATGGGCCTTTTAGAAGCTCCGGTTCATCAATCTCTAAAGTTTCTTTACTCAAAAACTGTTGAACAGTTTGTGCAGTGTCTCTTGCCGGAGACAGATGTTTCTTTTCTTCTGCAGTCTTAGAACTGTCAACCTCTTTATCTTTCACCATTGCTTCCTTCTCCTGTAATTGCTCTTCTTCTTTGGATCCGGAGACTGTAGGGGAAACCGGAGGAGAGATGCTAGTTTGTTCATGAGCCACTTCTTCTGGAGCAGAGGGTCCCAAGTCCTCAGCTGTTTCTGTACCTAAATCCTCTACAACCGGAAGATTGAACCTTTTGAAGGCCTTCCGGAGGATCTCTTCTGTTTCTTGGGCCACTTTGTCAGTCTCGCCAAGCATGAGTTGATTCATCCTGGCTTTGCTTCTAAACTCATCTTTGCAGTCTTTGAAGATAATGTTCATGGTCTTGGGATCAATTTGAGGATATAGCTGAATAGCTATCTGCTCCCGGATCTCAAGATCTTTAGCATGAGCATTATTCTTTCTTACTTCCATTTCCTTTTCTAGGCTTTTGGGAATAAGAGATATTATTTCAATGAAAGCCTTATTATATATGTTAAGATATTTTACTGTGGCCTCCTGCAGAGTCTTTTGGTCGGCCTCACTGAAGTCATCATATGATTCAGTCATTGGTTGAAGGTTTCCATCCACCGTGACCGACTTGATTATGCTCTCTAGTGACAGAGTGGGCTTTTCAACAGTTACCTCTGCCATTTCATCCTTGTCTTGGCCTGTGGAGGGCTTACCGGATCCTTTCTTCTTCTGTTTCTTTACTTCTCTTACTCCCTCATCTGATTCTGTTTCCTCTTCATCCTTTTGGCTTCCATAAGCCCTTGTGGCTTTTGTCTTGGATCTCTTACCGGATGCCTGGACTTCCGGTTTTGAACTTTTGGTTGTGGAAGGTGCAGGTCTCTTTGATGATCTGGTCCGGGTGGGAGTTTCAACCGGAGCACTTTCTTTGCTTTTCTCTTCTTCCTCGGCCTTCCTCCTCTTTTCCCGGCTGGCATCAAGTGCCTCCTTTGAGATACCTAGCCCTTGAGCAATGTGCTCTACTTCTTTTCTTACCTTTCTTTTAATCTCAGGTTCCCTGAGTTCTACATGTATTTTTACACTCAGCTCCTCAAAGGTTCCAAACCTTTCTGCCTTAGGATCTTTGGGCTGACTTAGCATGTGTTGAACATGCAGCTCCACTATCTGTTCATCAACTTCATACCCCATGGGCATGATCCAGACAGTCCTTGGCTCCACTGCCTCCATTAGGCACTGATCAGTGTCAACCATAAAGCACACTGAGTCCTTGTATTTCTCAATGAGAGACTGGGGAATTCTCTCTCTTGCTTGCATCATGCTCTGAAAGTTTTTGAAGTATCCCCATAGAGCTGTATTTCTCGCTTTTGCATCCCCAAGTCCATGCAAATAGTCTCTTATCTGGACTGCAACAGGTTTGTCATTTTGCCATACCCATCCACTTGTTCCGGGTAGCTCATTCATGAAGTAGAAGAATAGACATACAATCAGAGTACCATACTTAAAGGAATTCTTCTTATCCTTCTTGATTTTCTGTATATTTTCCATTAATTGGCTTAGCAGTAGTTCGCAGAGATCATACTCTGCATTCTTTCTTAGCATCTCATAGGCAGTGTATACTGCAGTTCCGGATACAGAATTCTCCCTGCTGGAGTGGTAGATCTTGTATCCTATTATCATTGATGCATATTTGATATCCGGATCGGAGATGTCTTCAATGGTCATTGCCCTTTTGTCAAATTTTGATCCGGTGGCCTCAGTTACAATGTTGTTCTTGACAGATTTGAGGATAGGTACTCCTCCGGAAGAGTATAGGCCAGTTACTGCTCTAATTGCCTCTTTTGTGATCTTGCAGGGTCTATCTAGCCATAGAAAGTTGTCATGCATTCTGCTCAGTACATACCGGACCCATTCATCCTCTTCAAAACAGGGGAAATGAATAAATTGCTCAAATTGTTTCTTCTGAATATCCTTATACTCTGGTTTAAGCTCAAAAGCATTGTCAATCAGCTGCTTGTGATAGAGGTCTCTTAATTTGAATTCCCCAAATTCCTCAATGTTTGCATGTATGTAAACCCTAATGTCTTCGGTGTGTAAAACTCCGTGGGGAACACTAGAGAAGGCTCCTAGTGGGTCTACCTCCAATGATTTGTAGGAATGTTTCTTGAATGAGGGGCGAGGTCTATCAGAGATCTTAACTATGTTTGGAGTAGCCATTCTTCAAAGATTTGCAGTGAGGTAATGAAAAACGGAGAATACCTTATGCGCCTTCGGTTTGCACGGAGTGGTTGGATTGATTTCTTTACGCAATAGCTTCGGCAGGAGATCCTTGGTGCTTGATGAACCTTGTTGCAGAGCTCCACTTTTCGCTTCTTCTCGAGTGCAGAATGAGCAAATGACCTTTGAGAAATCCCTTAAATTGCTCCGCGAACCCTAATATCTGTCTGCAATAAATGCTTCACCTACATCATTCCGGTTTGCCTTGTCTGGATAGTTTGGAGTATCCCGGATTGGTTCTGATCTGAGGATATCATCCGGATCTTTCAATCATGAATAAATCGAGGTAACATATTACAAGAGCATCCCAAACACTCTGTCCAATCCGCAGAACAAGATAGTGCATTTCCGGATCTTTCCGGACCTTTTTGTAATCCTCTATCATACCGGAGCATCTCCCTGAACAGGTCTTATTTGATCGATCACAGCTTCTTCATAACTTCATGCGGACCTCTGAAAACTTGACTGAAGTATCTCAAGACTCATATCTACAAACCCTTTGATCCGCATCTTGTGCCACATCCGGTACCACTTGTTTGGCTGGGGGAACAAGATTTTCTTTGAGTCTCCCCCTGAGCCTGAGCTCACTTTTTAATTTCTGGAAGAAATATCAGCACCAGAGTCTGGTGCGGATCCAACCTCTACATTCTCTGAACTTTTCTTCACCCAGATCTTGCTCATCTGATTCCTAACCTCATCCGCATTCATCTTTTGTTTACCCTTGTCTTGATTCTGATTATACACCGGACCTCTTTTGTCCTGATTCTTGTTTCTGCAAACTTTAGCATTATGACCGGACCTATTGCAGATTTGGCAAATAACATTTCTTTGCATATTTGACTGATATCCTCTTGATCTGCATTGATTAGCCATATGACCTACTCTATTGCATGTGAAGCATCTACCTTTGAATGATTTGTTTACTTGTATACTTCTGCATTCATGGGATTTGTGTCCATACCTTTTGCAGTTGAAGCACTGTCCGGAGAAGGATGAATTAATCTGATTCATTCTCATTCTGCACTGATTAGCTTTGTGACCAAAGTGGTTGCAGCTGTGGCAGTATCCATTGAAGGATGGATATCTTTGAGCATTTGGCTGTCTTACCGGAGGTCTTCTAGGCCTGCTTCTTGGATTTTCTGATCCAAGATTCTTCTGACCGGATCCGGAGCTTTCTCCTTTCTCATATCCCAAACCATACTTGTCATCTGTCCTCTTTTGACTTCCAAGAAGAACTTCAAGTTGAGCAGAACTTATCTTGAATTTCTCTTTATATTCATTTGCTGTTTGAAGGTCTCTTTTGAGAGAGGCAATTTGATCCTCAAGTTTTCCTTCATTATCTTTGGCATCTTCAAGATCAGATTCAAGATGTCTGATAATCCTGTCCATCTGGTGGCATTCTTCTGATTTTTCTTTAAGAGATTGTCTTAGATTGTCTTCAGCCTTTCTTTTTTCTTCAATCTCTTGAGTAAACTTTATAGTTCCTGATTCCATTTCATGTCTTAACATAATGACTTCTTTTGATAACTTTTCACATAACTTGGTTTGCTCAGTCAATTCTACATTTGTATTGCTTTCTTCACTTTGTCTTGCCAACTGTTGAAGCAGCTCCTTTCTCTTTTTCATAGAGAGACTTAATTTGTCTTTTAATTCTCTCATGAATTCATCAGCCTGTTTGAGTCTTTCCTTTAATTCACTGACTTCAGAATTCGACTGTTCAAGATCCTCAAGAGCAGTCTTGAGTTGCTCCCTTAAACCATATGCATCCATTTGAAATCCCAGATCTTCCTCAAGCTGTTAGGCTCTATTAGGAGGAACTTAGCTCTGATACCAATTGTTGATAACTGAGAGGGGGGGGTGAATCAGTTATCCTAATTGTTTCCTTTATTGAACTTTCCTTTTAATTGATGCAGCATAAAATCAAACATAAAACATTAACCATAAAACAAGAAACACATGACACAGTATTTTTGACGTGGAAACCCTATTAAGGGAGAAAACCACGGGGTGATTAACCCAAAATTATTCTCTGTTAGAAGAATAGGAAATTACAAAGATGGCACTTGCCAATTAGGGCTCACTGCCCGAGCACACTGCTCACAAGAGGCCCACTGCCTACAAGAAGACACACTGTCTACAAAGTGATGAGAATCACAGTCTTGAACTGATTGGAAGCATCTGCATATGCTGGAGTTCAGTTCCGGTTAGGCTCAGTACACTGATCTGCTGCACTTCATCTTTCCTCTGTTCTTTATTCTGCTATCTTTCACATACCGGATCCTTTTTGCTACCTCTGCTCTTTATCTGGACTTATTCGCATATCTCTCCCCAACAACTACACCTTCACAACTAAATCCATCCTCTATATATATCCGCACAAGTAATTTCATCACCTTTCTAGTCGGCATCCGGAACAGTCTAGTTTCTTATAAACTTTCATTCTGTCGGCTGAATCCTTCCTCACCAAGCAATGCGGATCAAGCATATACTTGTAGATATCATTAATCATGTCGGCCAAACATGATTCATGCCTTCACAACCTCTGTCATCAATAGTAACCCATCCGGAAAGCAGTCTGATACTCTGCCAGTCAGTTCTTCCTCTGTTTTCACTGTCTCTCAGGAATCCGGTACTCAACCATTCATATCTTTTTCCTTGTCCATCACCGGAGGCTAAATCCTTGGAATATACCACTCAAGGTAGTCCTCTTGACTTCCCCAAATCCACACTGCACCAAGACACTTCCTCTGAGAGGTCCGGACCAATCTGTCGGACCTTGCCACATGCTCTGTTCTTCTTCACCGGATCACAACATTCTTTATTCTGACTTCCGGTAGAGACATATCATGTCTTGCGGATATGTGGGATGACCTTTGTTGCCATCAATGACAACAACCATGAATCCATATAGTGTCTCTTGCCAACAATAACTCCCCTCCTAATTGGGAGTGATTGTGAGTTTTAATTCCTACCTCTTAGACATGTCATCTCCCTGATTCATAGATCCAAGAGGTCTATATATATGTAATGCTCATTTATTTTGTAATGTAATCTTTCATTTACATCCTCAATATAGGTAGTTGTTATTTTTCATTATTTAATTGTTTGCTTGTAGCTTATATAGCTTGTCTTAATCAAGGCCTTGCTCTTGGTTTCTGTGTATTTTAGATTCTCTTATTTGGTGACTTGGATTTCTTATAACAACCTCTTGGTCCTGCTGCATGGTTGTACTTGCATGTTGTATATTTATGGTATTTTGGATCTATAGGTTTTGTAAATTTTCTACTCAAGATCTATGATTTTGTTTATCTGTGATATTCCATTATTTTAGTTTATAAATTTGATGTGATTTAGCTTTGTGGGTTCATATTTGCATGGATGTCTTTGACATGGATGGATTTGTAGGTTTTACATGCTAATCAAAATTTATAGTTTTGTATATCTACGGAGAGACTATTTTTATATTGTGATTCTTATGGGGGTTTTTCTAGATGGAGATAATTGTAGATTTGCATGCATGCTTTGTGCATGGTTTGAGGAGGTTGTTTGTATCTTTCTTAGTGTGAAGGTGTTGGTACATGATCAATTACTCAACATTTCTATGGTGGTTCTTGTTGGGTTCCTAAACTATGGTTACTCTATTGTGATTTTTGACATTTTGGATTTGGGTTTTAGATTTGATGTAAGTGTCATGTAAGAACCTATATGATTATCTCTTGTTGTCTCTATTTTATTTTTTGCTAGTGTAGAGTTGAGTTTGCCTATCTTTTGGGTCTATATTGCTTGGTGGATCCATGTTGTGTTGCTTTGAGATTTATGAGTTTTATAATTTTTGTGTGTTGTTTGTACCTACATGTTGCACGGAAAACTTGAATCTGGGATGTCTATATCCATAAATCTTCATGGATATGATGGTTTCTTGTGTGTAGTGGGGTTTCACTATAGACTATTCAAAGTCCATGGAGTTGTAGATTCTAATTTTTTGGCCCTTTGGCCATCTTGATGCATTGGTATATTGTGTAGCAATTTGAGATAGTGAGATGGATGGATTACCTATGATTCATATTATAGTACTTTGGGATACTTGTAATGTTCTTGTAGGAGTACTTTGGGTCACTTGTAGTTGTATATTTTGGAACCTGTAGTAGTTATCTTCTTTTGGAGATCATGGTTTTACTTTTCCTTTTGAGAGCTCTTGGTGTTGCAATTGAGTTCTTTGATTGTGTGTGTGCCATGAGTGATCTTTAGTTAGGATATTTTATAATGATGCCATGGGTAGATCTAGATCAATTTTAGTGGAAGATTTGATAATTATGTGAATTTGTCATTTTTGATAGATGGTTCTTTGTTTAGAAGATGGGTGTTATTGTGCCATGGTGGGTCCTCTTGACTATCAATTAGAGTTTTGGCATGATATGGGTGCTCTTGGGAGTAGATCTATCTATTGGAGATAGATGATCTTCTGTTGAGGAGATGCAAATCATGATGTTAAGTGGAGTTCTTGATTCCACAGTTGGAACTTTGGCAGTGATTTGAGGTGGTCTTCTAGTAGAGTGTTGTGATCATTTTTCCTTTGGGAGTGCATCTATAAATTACACTGATGCAGTTGGAATTTAGTTGGCATGAGATGGTCTATTAAGCACTTAATGATTCTAGATAGAATTGGGTGAGGCTAAAGATCTCTAGCCTCTAGAGATCAAGTGTTGGAGCATGACTCTTTGATGAGGTTTCATTAGAAAGATTGAGGAGCCTTACCTAAAGTTGGATGTGATTTCATCATGGACATGTATGATTAGGAGATTGTTCATGAATAGAGTTGTTATGACTCAGTGTGTCTTAGGAGTAACAATCTCATACCCCACTCTTATTCCACTCGATGAGAATCATTTGATAGCTATTACTCACCTAGTTTTTTATATGTATTATATTTTATGCTTTGTATTCACATGGGAATGAGTCTTGAGCTACATGGATGCTAGTTCTAAAGGGCTAGTTTGAGGAGTACTTGGCATGGTGTCATTTTTATTTGTCTCCTCATGTGCATGAGGTTTTTTTGAAGGATAGTTTTGATGAGTGTAGGGGATGGTTTTGGGTATAATCCTTGGGTATGGGAATGATTGTTAGTTTGATCTTGTTTCAGTTGAGAAGCCTACATCCTTGGTAGGTTATTTATCTATTTATATTGTGTTTGACCTTGGGGTTGAATGATTAGATATTGAGGAGTTGTTGTTTGGGGTTTTGGAGGTGAGGATCTTACTTGTCATAGATAGAGAACTTGATGGTGTTTGCAGAAGGACATAATATGTGGTATGGTTTATAGGTTTTCTCTCTATGGTCTATTGTTTCTTCTTGGAAGGTTTGGTTCAAATGACATTGGAGTTGGGATTTATGTTGATCTATTTAGATTGCAATATTGGTGATCATTTACTATTGTTGCACTTCATTATTTTATAGTAATAGTATAGGGCTCTCTAATCTCTTTTTTTGTGATGTGGAAAACTTGGGAGAGCTAAGGAGATTAGGGTGATAGAGTGAGCAATTGTGTAGATCATTGAGTGTGTTCTTCAACATTGGATGGTTTTGATGACATGAGCCACACCCTTCATGTGAGTGTTGTTGGTGGACATTTGTGTTGCTTTGGTTGACACCAAACCATGCATTTCCCATGCAGTGGAAGTCCTAGGAGGTATATGTGTCCTTGGTGGATGAATTTCATTACACTGTAGTATTGAGGGTCTTCATGTTTTTTGCACATTAGTGTGTTTTCTACCAAGGAAGATGGAAACCTTGAGCATGACAATACATATACATGGATGTGAGTTGTAGAGTGGCTAGAGAATATTGAGAACAAAAGGCCTACTAGTGGTCATGGTTAGTTGGATGTGAGTGATTGGTTGTGGTTGTTGTTTCAACAAGAGTTGAGTATGTGGTGCATACATGATCTTGTTTTGGAAGATACTGGAATTCTGAGTTGATGGTTTTGCAAGGCTATGGGTGTAGGCTTGTAACATAATGTATTATGTATTGTGAGTTGGAAACATCTACCTAAACTATGTACAAAAGGTTTTCTCATATAGTGGCCATCAACTAGCTACAAGTAAAATGCTAACAGATGCCATGCACATATTGTGTGCTTCCCATGTGGCTAGGGTTATGCTAGGTGTCAAACATATATGGTGGCAATTGGTTGGCATGATCACTTGGAGCAAATGCAACTAGGTGTTGGATGTGTATGCAGTTGTTCACTAGACTTATTAGTGTAGATGTAAGTGTTGCCCATGTGCAATTCATGCATAATATGGAGGTGTCGGTGTAGGAGTTGGCAATGTTATTGTAAAAAGTAATACAAACCTCTAAATTTGCATGACGTACCTAAAGAGTGCATGCATGGTTGTCTTGCTCTTTATTGCATGGCGCTGTTGGAATTTGTGCTTGTGCAACGCATCTTGGGACAAAATGTGTGCATAAGGAAATCGTGGCATGAGAGATGTTGATGTCGATCCAATGTGTAGAAGTGCAAGTTACATGAAATTGCACATGGATCACCTAATTGGGCAACTGTATCTTGCATAGTAGAATGTATCATCATGATAAAGTGGCACATGTTCTTACACATTATGCCTTGATTATGCAGATAAGACCTCTAAGCTTTCTTCATGGTAGAGGTGCTTTTTGTGATAGTAGACAATCATTTGTTGATATTTTCCTAACTCACCTCAATTGAGCAAGTTGTTCCAATTGTTTCACTAACTACTTGTTGACTTTTAGTACATTATGCATAAGAGAAGACAATGAGGCAAACTAAAAGAGTGTGTTGAGCATAAAACATTGGAATGACTGTTTCTAAATAAGAGCATATGTTAGTAAAAACTGATTGACATCTTTCTATCCTTAAGTATTTAATAGTATCTTGTCTTATGGACTTAGATATAACATTATTTTTGTTTTAATTCCAAGTAATATGTCCTTCTAGCTAAGAGCATGTCCAGAAATAACTAGGAGACATGTACATATTATATTCTAATACAAATGGATAAATTAGGATTCTCAAAAAATATATTTCACAAGCTCAAAAATTACAATATAAACATCTCTAGAAAACTAAATATGAGAGAATCTTACTCTATCACCACAGAAAAGCTTAAAATGTCACAATTTCTAATTTTACTTAAGTGTTAACTTATTTTACCACCCTATATTATTGTGATTTTTTTTTTGTATTGATCAATTTATATTAAAATAACCAAACACAAAAGTTATGAAGAACCAAGGTTCAAAAAATGACTACACAAACATGGATATAAAAAATATCATAGGTTGTTTAACAAAAACTATACAAACTTCATCATTTGATTTGCCCCAACTCATAGATAACTCTTTGTTTATCTTTAACAATATCTATAATTAAGAAAATATTAATATAACTAGCCTTAAAATTACAATTCTGAGATATGTTAAGCTCTACCCTAAAAACAGACAAAGACATGTTAAAATCAAAACTTCCCATGCACCAAAGGGTTGTAGCTCAATTGGTTGAGCACAATTGGTGAAGATGATGGCATGCGTTGATAATGCCATCCATCAAGGTTTAAACCTCGAGAGGTGTGATCAACCCAAGTTCGACCCAAGGGTGACTTTGAGAGAAAGGATCCCCTTGCTTGTGGTTGCTTAACCGAAGGAGGACTTCTAGTTTATATGTATGCTTACTCATCATGTTGTAATCCTCTTGTTTCCATCAAAAAAATTAATAAATTTCCCATACTTATAGAGCCACCACTACTTGCATGAGAAGATTGTTCCTTTATTTATTCCATTGTTTTATCTTTCCTTTCCATTATGTTAATATCATAATTCTCAACTAAGAGAGATGTGGGCACAACTTATTTAATGAGAAATCAATCGCTTCTAAGCTACACGACATCATTTCACATAATCATGATCTAGTGACACAAATTACGTATGTATTTCTCCTTGTAAAGGAAGAAAGGGATCTATAAATCTAATGATTGCAAGTGCAATCAACCATTATGAAATCCAGATGTTAAATGGAAATAGGGACCCACTATCTTTTCTCTTTCTCAACTTTTCAAACTATATTACCTGCCATGAATGCCCTTTTGCCGCTTGTTTACATTTGAACTTTCCCTCGTTTCCATTTGACACTACTTAACAGTCAAAGACAGACAACAGACCTCTCAAAAGTAGTTTAGAACTCACAGACACAGTTGAACAGACATAGATTACTGCTGTACATTCTAGAGTCACCTACATGCTACAAAACTGGCTGCTGAAGGGAGGGCAACCAATTTAAAACAGCAGACAGAGATCCTCTTGACTGTAAGTATAGAACTACAGTATGTTGTTGAAGAACAGCCAGCAGCAGAAAAGAACAGCAGTACAGAACAGCAGAATAGAACCAGAGTACAACTTTTTATTCAAATCGTTCCTTGTGTTGTCAATTTACCTATAGTTGAAAGAACACAGTCTCTACTATTTTCACACGTACAACTTTTTTTTATGATTGAGCGCTCAAATGGAAGCAATTTCAAAGTTGAAGGCTACAGTATTAAATTCTCCATCAAACTTAAGTTTGAAAGAAATGATGTCAATCTCTATCCATCCACAACAAACATGATTTTAAATAATTTATTGCTTTTCTTGCACTGTATGAGTTACAACTTGTTGAACAATTTTTCTCAAAAGTTTGAATAAGTCATCCAACTTGAAAATCAAGCAAAACAAGTTATTACGTACGAAACTCTGCTTTTAAGCCATTTTTAAGGCATTTTATTCATTAAAAGTGAGAATCAAACAGCCAAACACATAAGACCATTCTCATTAGCATGCGAAATGTTGTTTTGGGGGTTCGATAATAATGGAACAAAAAGCAACTCCTTTTATCTTTTATAAAGGAAACTGGATTTCTTTTAGTAATTCGTTCAAATAAATTACATTACTTAAAAATAAATTATTAATAAATTCACATTAATTTGTTTAAAAAAAATAAATTTATTAGTAGAAACTTATAAGGCTTCAAATAAAGATTAACAACTTTTAGAAAGTTTAACTTGGGTTATGTGAATTTATGATCTATTCAGTATACATATTTGGATTTATTGTTGGCCCTTCTCATCCATACCACCTTAGCTGGATTTTCTTGACGTTTCTGACATTTATTTCGCTCTTAGTCTAACCCTTAGGGTAGTCTAGGGCCTTATAAATGGCCAAGGTCATGCCTTCTATAATTGTTGTTGCATGCAGTGATGAGAGTGGTACCCAAGTGATCACATAAATTTGTCTTGAAGGTTTACGATGAGGTAGAGCCTTCAAAACAAATGTTGTTTTGCCTATAGATGCTATTGAGTCTATAGTATAATGGTCAATGTTCTTGGTCAACTAGAAATCATTTAATTCAAATATCTCCATATTTAAAACTATAATGTATAATGGTCAAAGTTCTTGAACAATATGGGGAGGAGGAAACTCGTGAGGTACAAATGAAATACTAGACAAATCCTTATAAACAGGCTCAAGAATTGTAACCACACCTATAGGAGTAACGTTAGATGGAACAATGGTCTTAGCTAAAAGCTTGTCTCAAAACATATCTATATGTCTCAAATGCATGTATTAAGCCTAAAAGAGATATTTTGTCGAGAGTGTTCTTAAGTTGATTAAGTATATCAAATTCCTTAGCCTTTTTTTGATATGTATGTCCAACTATAGGATAAATTTGTGTGGTAGGTAAGGCCTAAAAAGTAGATATGTTATTAGAAAAATATGGTGTATTATGAGATGTGAAACATTAAGATATTTAATCCATATAGACAAGATTATCATGACACGTAGAAACAATAGCATCATAAGGCATATCATTGCCATGTGTAACTAAGGAAGTATCATTGATAGAACAAAAGTTGCCATCATAAGTATCTATCATAAAAGATGTACCATGAGTCATAAGATGTGAAAGAAAAGTGCTCAAAGGTAAAGTATATGTTATGCCACTAATATTCTATCTTCCTAACTATAATAAGGTTAGGTACTTGTGGCATGATTAACCTTAATATTTTTATTTATTATCTCTTGTTATTTGCTTAGGATTACCTAATTAGGATGAAGGGGTGTGTCTGTACCTAATTATGTCTATAAATAAGGAAGAGAAAGGATCTTCCAAACCATCATTATTTGCAAGATTAAATTCATAATACTATATTCTAATTTTTGGAGGTCACCCCCTCAAAGTGACCTTTGATATCTTATTGATTTTTGCCTTTATTTCCAAGAAATATCCTAACAAGTGGTATTAGAGTAGTGATTTGGGCCAAGAATTGTATTTTTGTCATAACTTACAAATCATTGCAAATTTGATAGTGATTTTTTAAGGTTTGAGTAATATACACAAGGATTCTAGAGTATTTATTTAGCTTTCTATGATCAATTTTGAGTGATTTATTATGATTTTATGATTTTTCATTAATTTGCTCTATAGGCCGCAAATTTTGGAAAATTTTAGATTTTCTTACATTTTTGGAAAGCTTGTGAAAAATTAGGTTAGGTTAGTTATTTATAGTTTCTAATTAGAGGAAAATCATAATTTAGTGGTCAAAAGAGGGACATTAGATTCAATTATATCTCATTTTAAAATTTTTTATGGTACAAATCACACCAGATACTTCACTCTCCTACTCAATAAAAAAATTAGAGTTCAAAAAATAAACATGTTATGAGCCATGTCATCTTTTGGATTAGAGAACTTTTCTGTACAAATATTGAGTCCAGTGAATCTCTTTATTATCCACCATCTAAAATCGATGGAAAAGTTCCACTAAGATGTGAAATAGTCATAAAATTTACCAAGGATAATTTGTTTGCTCCATTTACAACATATTTAAATAAGGGTTTGGATAGGTTTAAACAAAAACTATTGTCAAAATTAAAGGCACAACCAAACCACCTAGGTAGGCACAACCCCAACAAAAAAATCAAGAGATAGGGTAGCCTTTTCAAGGTCCAAATTGAACCTACCCAAAAATGACATTCATAAGATTGATGGTATAGAAGTAACTTCATGAATAAGTGCCATGGAATAATATTTCAAGCTTCATAATATACATGAGAATTCAATGGTTGACATAGCCTCACTATATTTAGAATCTAAACCTTGTCAATGGTACCCGTGGATGATGATTGACAAGCAAGGGTAGGTACTTAGTTGGAAATAATTTACTAATGACTTAGCAACCCACTATGAGAAACCATGGAAGGGAAGCTATTTCACCCAATTAACAAATTTGAAACAAATGGGATCTGTAGTCAAATATAATGTTGAGCACAAGAGATTGGCAATCCAAATGCAAGATGTGACACCTTATCAAAGGCTACAATTTTACATCAACCTTAATGATTAGATGTTAAGTTATTGGAACCTTGTATAGTTAGGAAAGTTATGCAACAAGCACTACATATTGAACAACAAAACTTTACCACTAGAAGATCCATTCAAATCAAACCATAGGATGGAGAGATAAAAATATGAGTAATCATGTTGACAAAAATGTGGTAAAACTTCTTTAACATAAGAAAAATTACTAATCTAGATCCCCTCAATAGAAAGCATAGAAAAGAGAAAAAGGTCTATGTTGGCATTGTGATAGAAAATGATCTAGAGGTCATAAGTGTGCCAGTAATGAGAAAGGACTAATAATTATTGAGATTGAGATTAAAGAATTTAAGGAGAAGTGACTACAAAAAAACCAAATATGAAACTTGAGGCTACAAATTTTGAGGAGGAAGAAATCCCTAGTATATGGACATACATTCATTGAATTGGATAAGCACACCACAAACACTTAGAGTGGTTGCTTATATCAAAAAAATGAAAGTTGACAATGTTGGTTGATATAGGTAGTACACATAACTCCATTGATATAATACTAGCTAATGAGCTCAATTTTTTCATGTACATCCTTCAATTTTTAGGACATATCCATGGTTTTCAATACAAATGGACAAAAGTATAAACTTGATGGGATGAAATCACAACCAAGCCAAATTATCAACTGTCATAGTATGGAGAAATTACTTAAGAAATGATCTTATGGCATGGTGGCACAACTACATTTTTTAGAAGCACAAGACATGCAAAATCAAGATCCTTAAGAGCTTCAAGAGATCATTCAACACCATCAATAGAATTTTCAAGAACCCAAGGGTCTACCTCTAGTCAAAGACCATGATCATGCCATTGAATTAATACTAGGGAGTATTCCTTTTAACATTAGACCTTATTGCTATCCATATGAATATAAATAAAAAATTAAAAAATTGGTCAAGAAAATGTTGGATTCAGGCATTACTTATCCTAGCACAAGTGCTTATTCATCTCTTGTTATTATGGTTAAAAATAAGGATGAGTCATGGAGAATGTGCCTAGATTATAGGAAGTTCAACAAGCTCACTATCAAAGATAATTTTCCTATTCTTGTTATTGATGAATTGAATGGTGCAGTTTTCTTTACTAAGTTAAATATTTGCATTCAAGTTATCATCAAACTTGACTAAAGGAGGAGGATGTACATAAGACTTTGTTTAAAACATATGAGGGTCATTATGAATGCTTAGTTATGCCATTTGGTCTCACTAATGCTCCATCAACCTTTCAAAGCCTAATGAATATAATGTTCTACCCATTTCTTTAGAAATTTGTGTTGGTATTCTTTAATGACATCCTCATCTATAGTAAAACATGGAAAGAAAATTTGTAGCATGTATAGTAAGTATTGTAACACATATTGAAAGATAGTGAACTCCGTAAAAAAATCAAATGTGTCTTTTGGGGAAAGGAGTGGAATAATTAGGACATGTATCACACAAAGGTGTTAAGGCAACCTTAAGAAGATTGCAGTAGTAAAAGAATGGCCAAAACCAAAAAATATCAAAGGTTTGAGAGGATTATTAGGTCTAATAGGATACTATAGAAGATTTGTTTGCAACTATGCTCACGTAGCAACATCCTTAATAACATTGTTGAAGAAGGATTTTTTTTCATGGTCAATAAGCATTTCAATAGCTAAAAGAAGCTCTTACTTCCATTCCCATGTTATCTACCCTAGACATATTTAAGACAATTGTGGTAGAATGTGATGCTTCTGGAGATGACATTAGGGTAGTAGTAATGCAAGAAGGGTATCCCTTAGCATTTGAGAGTCAACAACTCAAAGGAAAGAACTTGGTAAGGCCCACATATGAGAAATAAATTTTAGATATCATTGATGTGGTTAAAAATGTTGTCAATATATAATGGGAAGACATTTCAAAGTCAAGACATATCATGAGATTCTAAACTATTTTTTGAAGCAACAATTGTCTTTAGAGGAGCAACAAAAATGGGTTACCAAGATGCTAGGGTATGAATTTAAAATTATTTACAAAAAGGCAAGGAGAATAATGTAGCTAATATCCTTTCTCAATAGGAAAGAGAGGAGGAAACAATTTAAGCCATTTCTTTATTGCAACATGAATGGGTATAAGTTGCACAATAAGAGTGGCAACATAATCCTCTAATAAAGAAGCTCATTCAACAACTTCAACAAGACACATATTCTTTAGATAAGTATGTTTACAAATGAGACTCCTTATGATACTATGATAGACTCTTTTTGTGTAAAAATTCTCAATTGAAAGCTAGCATATTTCTCAAATGCATGACCTTCCAATAGGAGGACATTCAGGGTTTTAACGACCTATCACTAAGTAATTTTTTTTTTGGGTAGGTCTTAAGGGGGATGTAAATAAATGTGGTTGGATGTTTGATATGCCAAAAAAATAAAGACAATGATAAAGACACCAAGCCTCTTACAACAATTAGAAATTCCAACACAACACTGGTAGGAAATATCAATGTACTTCATTATGGGGTTGCCAAAGTTAGACAACCTTGATATGATTTTGGTGGTTGTGGATAGACTCACTAAGTATGCACATTTTTGTGGACTCTCTCATCCATTTCAAGCTAGTATTATGGTAGAATCATTCATGGACAAGGTACAAAAACTCCGTGGTATTTGCAAAATCATTGTGAGTGATTGTGACCCTATCTTCACTAGCATCTTTTGGACAAACTTATTTGTAGCATGGGACACAAAACTAGCATGTAGTTCATCTTATCATCCACAATCAAATAACCAAATAGAAATTGTGTAAATGTTTGGAAGGATATCTATGTTGCTTTGCCTCTAACAAACAAGCATAATGGTCCAATTAGCTTTTACTGGCAAAATGGGGTATAAAACATCATTTCAAACATAAAAAAGATTATTTCATTTGAATCTCTTTATCGATACCCCCCACCATTTACTACTTCTTATTTAGGGTCATCTTAAAGCTCAAGTAGTAGAAGATCATATTCAACACAATAGGAAATGCTTCAAATCCTTAAGGAGAATTTAGTTTGGCTTAGAATAGGATGAAACAACAAGTAGATCAATATTGTAGTGAGGCATTTTGACGAGGGAGATTGTATATTCCTTCAATTGCAACATTACAAACAAATGCCCCTTAAACAACATAAGATGTTCATCAAGGTCACACCTAGATTTTATGGTCCCTATAAGGTTCTCCATTGGATCAACATTGTAGCTTATAAGTTGGAACTTCCACCTTCTTCAAAAATTCATCCTATATTTCATGTCTCCTACCTAAAGAAAGTAATAGATAACAAGCTTCTAATCTAGGTAGAATTGCCTGAGTTAGATGTAGAAAGGGAGTTTATTTTGGATCCTAGAAATCATAGAGAAATAAGAGAAGCAATTATAAAACCAAGCCATTTCTAAATTCCTAATTACGTGGAAGAATCTACCAACTAAAGATTTAATGTGGGAGGATGAGCAATTCATACAAAAGCATCCAAATTTGCTAAGCATTGATGGCAACACATTTTTGAAGGGGATGGGCATGTTATGCCCCTAATATTCCATCTTCCTAAGTGTAATAAGGTTAAGCACTTGTTGTATGCTTAACCTTAATATTTTCATTTATTAGCTCTAGTTAATTCGTTAGGTCGACCTAAATAGGATGAAAGGGTGTGTCCCTACCTAATTATGTCTATAAACAAGGAAGAGAAAGACTCGTCCAAACCATCATAATTTACAAAATTAAATTCATATTCTCATATTTTAATTTTTGGAGGTCACCCCTTGAAGTGGTTTGATATTTTATTTATTTTTACTTTATTTCCAAGAAATATCCTAACAGTATCACTATGCTTAAGCACATCAATAACACTATTTGTAGGAGAAATGAAAGCAACATGAAGTGCATGGATAAGTGAAGTGAAGGTATCTAAAAGGGAAAGGAAGGAAATAACTAAATCAATGAAGAGGGAAAAGGTACACACATGGGGAAACGACACCTCAATAATAATATCACCCCATAAATGTGAAAAATAAATAAATTGAATGCACGAGTATTTAGCTCTTATTTGTATTTAGAATTTGTTCAAGTGTAAAAAAAATCATTTACTAGTGTATTAAAATGTTGTGCTATGTTGTTGACATGTAAATCTAATTGTACACTAGTTTGGGGTCACTTCCATGAGTGTAGAATTGATCTTGACGTGCATAAATGAACTTGTAACTTGCGGCCCTAGTCTGGTTATTTTCTACAAACTAGAACATGTTCGTCTTGATTTTTGGCATATGGATTCGTGTAACGATAGGTGATGTTTAAAATTATCTTTGGTGTCTATCAGCTTGTGAGGTCAAGTTCTCCTTATTCAAACCCCGAGTAGACTAGCTTTATGGTTCTAAGCGAAAGGTTTGAAGACAACAAGCAAGCATGCAACAAACCTAGGATGATGTCACAAGCAAACAAATGCATAATATATTTTCCTTTAAGCTCTTAGGTGTAGATGTTCTTTTCACACTCCAACATGCGAGATAATTTCAAAATGAATGAATGAATGTCCTTAAATACAACAACCAAGCACACAAATCAACACAAATATGCACTAGATTGGTTCATAATATTTAGTGTATTTAGTGTAGTTGTCAACAAGGCAAGAATTTAAATTTTAAATTCTAAAAGTTCAAGGTTTAGATTCATGACTTCAAAGTGACCCAAGTCAAATCTACGCCTATGAATATGATCTAGGGTAATGAATAATGCATCTAGATAAATCTATGAGACTCAAAAATAATATAGATCAAAACATATAATATCATAAATCAAATTTATACAAAAATATATCATTTATAAACTAATTCTTACATTTATAACACTTTAATCAAAATAAACTAAAAACATTAAAATAATTAATAAATATATAATTTTCATTGATTATATATTTTCTACTAAGATCTCACGTCATAAAGTTAAAATATGATAGAGACATTGAACTATACTCTAACCATAACAACCTCATTATTTGAGGTAGACTTTGTACTTAAGCAAGTGTGAGATTAAGACCAACCTCGCTCTCAAAGACATCCCAACGATCTGACAACGTAATTCATTAAATGTTGAAACGGTGATTGAAAACGAAAATCTCCCATTAAAAAAGGAAAAAGAAAAATATAGTTTGGTTTATGTTAGGCCTCGTGGAAATTGTTATGTTGCTCATTGAGAGTGAAGTTTAAAAACAAATTGTGTCATGCACACTTACAAAATTAGAACAAGATAGACTTTTTAGCGTATTTCATTAAAATTTTAGGAATTTATAATGAAAAAAAATCATTTGAAAATTTTGGAAGGACAAAAATATTATTCAATGATAAAAGATGTTATTACTTTTAATTTCAATATATATTATATTGTTGGTTTACAAAAGAAAATTATAATTGTAAAATTAAGAATTATTTTATATAAAAGTTATATGGTAAAATTAGAAGATTGGATGTTTTAAAAAATTGTTAAAAATAAATAATATAAAATATAAGTTGTGTATTTGTAATGAAATTGATAAAGAATCCTATTTTCTCTTAACATGCACATTATATAATGATATAAGATAAGCTTCTATAATATTTGTAGTGATAACTTGGTTCATTATAACTTGTGTTAAGCATGCATGAAGACATATATGTAGTTCAAGAGAAGTGGGTCAACAACCTTTGACCAAGTGTGAGTGACACTGACTTAGCAATGATCATCCATATGGAGAAATTATATACATGTAATGTACATGTTGATATCATCATATGGTCACAAGATGTTTGTGTGACTGTTGGTATTCTATGTGGCAATTAGACAATTAGATGGTTGGAGTTCCTTGTTGGATGGTTTTGCGGCTATCATATGGATTTGTCAAGGTTGGATGTTGTTGTATGTGTTGGATTAATTGTATGTTGAAGGTGTGAAGTCCTAGTTTGAGGCTGTTGTACATATGGTTGGCTTAATTGTATGTTGAAGGTGTAAAGTCCTAGTTGCAGGTTGTATGCTATTAGTTTACAAATTGAGACTATGTGTGAAAGACCTATTGTATTGGATGTAATTTTCCTATATAATACAATTATGAATGTCCTTTTGCTAGTAGTTTTTCCCATAGGGGCTTCCCACATAAATTCATGTCTCATATGTATATGTGATTCATGTATTGTTCAATGTGCTTCCTTTAATGTTGCTTAATTGGATTGTATAATATAACTATTTTATCACTTAATCTTAAGATGCTCTAATATCCCAATAAATTAATTGTCTATATTAGGGATTTATTCTCAACATTTGGTAGCAAAGTGTGTTGTACATGGGCAAAGGCCATGTCATTTCAAGTCATGTCCTTACATGTGTTGTGGTGTAACCCTCAACTATTTGTGAAACCTAGAATACAAGTTTGGTGCAATACATGTATAACTAGTTGTTGTGGAAGCCTTTGAAAGATCTATGAAAAACATAGAGCAAGTGTTTCGTTAGACTCCTGGTGAGCACATCAAGGTTTGAAATGAGAAGTTCAATAGTCAAAAATTTGAGTAATGGAAGTTGAAGGTTAAATATCTTCTACTAGAAAGGATCAATGGACATTGATATCTTCTTTGGTAAAACCCATAGGGATGATTGATGATGATTGGAATAAATTGGATAAGAAAGATAGAAGTACTATTTATTTATGTATTTCAAATTCTATGTTAATGAATGCATTGGAATAATCTTTTTTTTATTCATTATGAAAGAAGCTCTATGAATCCTATATTAGTCCAAGAGTCTTGTGAACAAACTTTTTTGGAAGAGGAAGTTATATTTCTTGAAGATGAAAGAGGTAGACTCAATGAATGATCATCTTAACACCTTCAATTTGATTTTGAGTCAATTAGCATCAATAGTAGTCAAAATAGAAGAAGAGGATAAAAGTATTTTATTGTTATGTTCTTTACTTGATTCATTGGAAAATTTTGATTATGATAATTAGTAGTAATTTTTCTTCACCTAAACTAGAGTAGGTCATTAGGGTATTGTTCAGTGAAAATATTAGGAGAAAATCCATAGATGGTTCCTCTAGTGATGCCTTGGTTGTAAGGGGCAATTCAAATGATAGAGGGAGTAAGAAGAAAGATGGAGGAGATAAGAAGTCCAAGAAGAACCTTGGATAGGTTGAAGTCTATAGTTAAGATTAAGATGAAATGTTGGAATTATTCAAAGAGAGGTCACATAAAGAAGGATTGCAAGTCCAAGAAGAACGATGATTCTTTTGATAAATCCTTTGACACTGATGATTATGCCAATAGTGTTTTTATATTTGTTAACATGGTTGACTCGATGATTTATTGTTGATTGAATCAGGTGCATCATACCACATGACTCCTCATTTGGAGTGGTACTGTGATTACAAGGAGTATGATGGAGGATAGGTTTTCCTTGGCAATAACAACTCCCTATAGATAGTTGGTTGAGGAAAGATGAAATTGTCTTTCATGGATGGGAGAGTGATAACACTCTCTAATGTTTTACATATACCAACTTTGGCTAGAAATTTAATATATGTCTCTAAGATGATCAACTCAGGTGTACATGGGTAAGTGCACAAAGATGAGGGACCAAAATGGGGTCTTAAGTTGCCACTTTTTTTCTGAAATCAGGAAACATTGATGTTGGATGAGAAATTGAAGATACCTACACTCAAAATTTGAAGATGGAACGAAAACAAGAGTTGTAGTGCTTCGAATCTAGTTTCTAAACTACTAATTTTTTCCAAAAATGGTTGAGATTAAGGGGTTCAAAAAGGGGGAGCACACAAATTGGTCATGTTTTTCTCAAAAAAACATAACATAGCGTCTAGTGTGCTCCCCCTAAAATGTTAACTTTTTTTTAGTATTTCAATAATCACTCCAGTGAGAAATTAGGTAACACCATGTAGTTTATCCCTAATTTTTTTGATAATTTTTTAATGAATAATTAATTTTTTAGTAATTTTTAAAGTGGACACATCCTGAAAAATAGAAATTTGAGTGTGCCCCCCCTAAAATGTTTGAAAACTAATCAAAAATAGAATTTTTGTTTTGAATTCATGTAGAATGGAGTCTAGTTTCTAAAAATATAACTTATTTCAATTTTCGATGAACAGTTAAAAAAAAGTCAAAAATACTAGACACTGGTTTTTGACAAAAACTGGACACACTAACAAAAGAAATTCAAGATGAAACACTAAACGTACTCAAAATGTGAAAAAAATTATATGGTTAGATAGCTAACAGAGAGCTTAAGATTATGGTGGTATTTTTTTGAGTTTTCATTGAAAAAAGTGCCATCCTGATGGGGAGCACGCTCCAGATTATCTCCAGATTTTGCTAAAAACTAATAAAAACACGTCAAACAAAGCTGAGCATAACTGACAATACACATGCCAATTGCATTTGCTTGAAAGTTTCTAAAGCCTTTTCAACAAATCTATTTTTTGCATATCTTGAAATCATTGCATTCCATTATAGAGCATCTCTTTGAGGTGTTACATCATACAATTGACATGCCTTGTCTATGCTTCCACACTTTACATACATGTCTACAAGGGCATTTGCACTTCCTATTGTCTCTCTCACTCTCTACTTCTCTCCCCTCTCTACATCCTACCCTTTCTCTGAGTCTCTACTTTCCTCCCCTCTCCACCTCCTACCTTCTCTCTCACTCTCTTCTTCCCTCCCCTATCTACCTTCTACCCTCTCTCTCACTCTCTACTTCCCTCCCCTATCTACCTCCTACCCTCTTTTTGAGTCTTTTCTTCCTTCGCCTCTCTACCTCCTACCTTCTCTCTCACTCTCTTCTCCCCCTTCCCTCTCTACCTCTTACCCTCTCTCTCTCACTTTCTACTTCCCTCCCCTGTCTACCTCCTACCCTCTCTCTTAGTCTCTGCTTCCCTCCCCTGTCTACCTCCTACCCTCTCTCTCTTCTTCCTTCCCCTGTCTACCCCCTATAGTCCTCTCCCACTCTTTACTTCCCTCTTGTCTCTTCCTCCTATCCTCTCTCTCACTCTCTACTTCTCTCCCCTCTCTGCCTCTCCTCGTCATTCTTCCCATCCAATGAAATTTCATAAATTATCTTGTTTCCATTTCATCATCCCAATTTATATCCTCGTCCCTCTTTGCATGTCCTAGTTTTCTTGTTTCCATATTCTTTATCGACATGTGAGAGGAGAGGGAGGAAGAGGGAGAGAGGATGGAGATGGATGGGAGAGAGAGGGGAGAGATAGGGTGATAAGGGGAGAGAGAGAGAGTCCTAGTTTGCTTGTTTTGGAGAGAGAGAGAGGGTTGGTCGGGTTTATGAGTTTAGGGTTGCTTAAGTTTAGGATTTAGTGGAATTATTTATGTTTTAGGGGTTTAGGGTTGCTTGATTTTATGGTTTAGGGGTTATATTTTAGGGGTATTATTTAGGGTTTAGGGGTTTTGGGAGAGAGAGAGGTTTAGGGTTGCTCAGGTTTAGGGGCATATTTAGGGTTTATGAGTTTAGGGTTGCTCAGACCTTTAGGGGTAAATTATTTAGGGTTTATGAGTTTCTAGGGTTGCTCAAGTTTAGGGCTTAGGGGTTAGTGTTAAAGGGGAGTTATTTTATAATTTCCCTCAAATCCTTGTAATACTAACGCATTAGTCCACCCATCTCCTAATCCATCAATCCCTATCATCTATACACTATATAACTCACTATCTAATCCACCATCAAACATTCTAAGTTCTAATCCATCAACCCATGAATGCTTGAAACATTTTCTCCTTGAAGAGTCTTTTACAAAATCCAAAAATAAAAGCAAAGATATGGAGCCATCCAAATCCATTGATCCAATTCATCCCCCTCTAATACTCCCAATCCTAATCCATCCAGGCCTCCTATATCCATTCACTTGATCCTAATCGTAACCCCACAACATCTTCCATCATTATCCATCAACTATATGCATATCCTAGTCCATCAACCCATGAAGCCATGAAGGATGTGACCCAAGGACTATTAGCAAGGAATCTAAGAACATCATGTACTCAAATTCCTATCCTTGAGCCCAACAAAGAACCTCCTAATAACATGTATACCACTCCAACACCATCATCCACCCTATGTCTATCCATTTCATTAAAGAGTCTCTTACCATAAGTCCAAGTCAAACCCCATCATGTAGCCATGTTGTCAAACATCCAAAGATGTTTGATCCTAGATCCAAGAACCCATCACATCCATCTAAGAAACCCAATAGCTATACTTTAATCTAGCCTAGTCCAAAGAATGTGGAAACCCCAACCACCCATCCTAATCTAAATCCAAACATCCTATCTAATCCCATCTCGGTTCCCTTACCATCTCATGGTCAACCCCTTTGTACATCGATCCCATCTTTAATCCTCCAACATCTCCTAGTGAACTCCCATCACCACCTCTTATTCCCCAATCCAATAAATATCAATGTATCCCCACTTATCCTATCCATATCTAATATCGTGCTATCTATGCTTATCCTCCTTGTGATCAAGATATTATCTATGATCTTGAGATCTTATCCACGAGCAAGTAAGTTCCCACATCACTCCTATCCATCATCCCATTAGCCCTATCCATCATCCCATGCTAGTCCTATTCATTATCCATCAATATCCCATGATGAGACTCTTGGTCCCCAAGAAACATAGATAATCAAACAAATATCTTCCAGGTTTAGGGTTGCTTCCAGGTTTTATGGTTTAGGAGTTAGGGGTTTAGGGGTTTAGGGTTTCTCATTTTTAGGGTTTAGGGGTTAGGGGTTAGGAGTTAAGGTTTAGAGGTTAGGTTTATGGTTTAGGTAGAGAGGCGAATAGGGAGATATAGAGGAGACCGAGCCTAGGAGAGATATCTCTGTCTCCTCTATCCCTCTCTCTAACTATACCTACCTCTCTATCTCTCTCTCTCTCTCTCCCTATCTCTCTATCTTGCTATATCTCTTTCGATCCCCTCTCTCTAACTCTACCTTTCTATCTCTCCCTCCCTCACTATTTGAGGTTTACATGAGTTTAGGGTTGCTCAAGTAAATAGGGTTTAGGGTTTAGGGTAAGGGTTTAGGGGAATTATTTAGGCTTTAGGGGTTTAGGGATGCTCGAGTTTAGGGTTTAGGGGTTTAGGATTGCTTGAGTTTAGGGGTTAGGATTTAGGGTTTAGAGAGAGATAGAGCGAGGGGACTAATAGAGATTGGGAGAGATAGGGAGATAGAGGTTTAGGGTTACTTCCAGGTTTTATGGTTTAGGGGTTAGGGGTTTAGGGGTTTAGGGTTGCTCATTTTTAGGGTTTAGGGGTTAGGGGTTAGGGTTTAGGGGCATTATTTAGGGTTTAGGATTTATGGTTTATGGGTTAGGGGTTAAGGTTTAGAGGTTTAGGTTTATGGTTTAGGTAGAGAGGCAGATAGGGAGATATAGAGGAGACTGAGACTAGGAGAGATATCTCTATCTCCTCTATCCCCTCTCTCTCTCTCTCTATCTCAATCTCTTTTGATCCCCTCTCTCTAACTCTATCTTTTTATCTCTCCCTCCCTCACTATTTGAGGTTTACATGAGTTTAGGGTTGCTCAAGTAAATAGGGTTTAGGGTTTAGGAGTTTAGGGTTGCTTGAGTTTAGGGGTTAGGGTTTAGAGAGAGATAGAGTGAGGGGACCAATAGAGATTGGGAGAGATAGGGAGATAGAGGTTTAGGGTTTCTTCCAGGTTTTATGGTTTAGGGGTTTAGGGTTGCTCATTTTTTAGGGTTTAGGGGTTAGGGTTTAGAGGCATTATTTATGGTTTAAGGTTTATGGTTTAGGGGTTAAGGTTTAGAGGTTTAGGTTTATGGTTTAGGTAGAGAGGTGAATAGGGAGATATAGAGGAGAACGAGCCTGGGAGAGATATCTTTGTCTCCTCTATCCCTCTAACTATACCTACCTCTCTATCTCTCTCTCCTATCTCTCTATCTTGTTAGATCTCTTTCGATCCCCTCTCTCTAACTCTACCTTTCTATCTCTCCCTCCCTTACTATTTGAGGTTTACATGAGTTTAGGGTTGCTCAAGTAAATAGGGTTTAGGGTTTAGGGGTTTAGGGTTTAGTGGTTAGGGGTTTAGGGTTGCTTGAGTTTAGGGGTTAGGGTTTAGGGTTTATATAGAGATAGAGCGAGGGGACCAATAGAGATTGGGAGAGATATGGAGATATAGGTTTAGGGTTGCTTCTAGGTTTTATGGTTTAGGGGTTAGGGGTTTAGGGGTTTAGGGTTGCTCATTTTTAGGGTTTAGGGATTAGGGGTTAGGGTTTAGGGGCATTATTTATGGTTTAGGGTTTATGGTTTATGGGTTAGGGGTTAAGGTTTAGAGGTTTAGGTTTATGGTTTAGGTAGAAAGGTAAATAGGGAGATATAGAGGAGGTCGAGCCTGGGAGAGATATATGTGTCTCCTCTATCCCTCTCTCTAACTATACCTACCTCTCTATCTCTCTCTCTCCCTGTCTCTCTATCTTGCTAGATCTCTTTCGATCCCCTCTCTCTAACTCTACGTTTCTATCTCTCCCTCCCTCACTATTTGAGGTTTACATAAGTTTAGGGTTGCTCAAGTAAATAGGGTTTTGGTTTTAGGGTAAGGGTTTAGGGGAATTATTTAGGCTTTAGGGGTTTAGGGATGCTCAAGTTTAGGGTTTAGGGTTTAGGGGTTAGGGGTTTAGGGTTGCTTGATTTTAGGGGTTAGGGTTTAGGGTTTAGAGAGAGATAGAGGAAGGGAACCAATAGAGATTGGGAGAGATAGGGAGATAGAGGTTTAGGGTTTCTTCCAGGTTTTATGGTTTAGGGGTTAGGGGTTTAGGGGTTTAGGGTTGCTTGATTTTAGTGTTTAGGGGTTAAGGTTTAGGGACATTATTTAGGGTTTAGGGTTTATGGTTTAGAGGTTTAGGTTTATGGTTTAGGTAGAGGGGAGAACAGGGATCCCTATCTCTATCTCTCTGGACATATGGATCCCTATCTCTTAATCTATCCCTTGCTACCTCTCTCTCCTCCTCTCTATCTCTCTCCCCATCCCTCTACCTCTTGAAATCTCTCTCCCTATGTCTCTAGACATCTCTTGATCTCTTTCCTTATCAAGCTACCTATCCTCATAACCCCATCTCTTAATATACCCCTCTCTACCTCTCTCTCTGTATTTCCCTATCTATCTCTCCCTTGCTAGATCTATCTCCCTATACCTCCTCTCTCTCTATATATGTATCTCTATATTTCTCCCTCTATAGACCCCTTTCTCTATATCAATCCCCATCTCTCCCTCTCCCCATCTCTATCTCCACCTATCCTCTCTATCTCCATATCCCTCTCTATCTCTCCATGTCTCCTGATCCCTCTCTATATATAGGATAGAAAAATGGAGAGAGAGAGAGAGACTCTCCCATGTAGATACAAGGTTACATTTGTCCCTCCTTGTTTTAAAAAGTTCTATTTCACGAACCACATGGATATTTGAGTCTAGGGATACTCTTGGACTGTCACTTGAATACATTTTTGATGCACTACATGCATAGTTACAATATATTTTATGTGAGAGCATGACATCCTAGACTAGATGATTTTGGCACCAACATTTAGAAGGTTATGATTTTTGCATGCATGAACCTTTATGTTTTCATGCTTCCCATAACAACGTGAGCGCGTTTTGGGAAGCATGGAAAATGGTAAAAAAGCATGTGGGATCCGTGTTTCAGACCCCACATGACTGTTATTCCTGCTTTTCATGAGTATATCGAGCAAGAAAACGCTTGTCATGTTGTTTGACTAATTGAGAATCATTTTTATATCAATCCACCACCTTTTTTTGTTTTTTCAACGTAGAAGAACTAATTTTGCATGTTTTTGGAGAAAATTTGATTATTTAAACTAAAAGTTTCATGTTTCATGTGTGATATTGTTTCAAAGCTAATTACCATTGATATATAGATTGAATTTGATGATATATGTTTGTTTTTCCATAAATTTCACTAATCCTATTCTAGAATTATATAGAATTCATAATCAAACTTGCGAAAAAGAAGAATTTGAGGACTTTGAAGGCATCTTTTAGAGAATTGGTCAACTACAATATCAAATTCTAAGGTATGTTCAATTTATATCCATTTCAATTCACATATATGTTCTTATGTTCTTTATGTCTTTAAATGTCTTTATGTCTTTATGTTTTTTATGTTTTTTATGTTCTAAGATATATATGTGTCTAGGTATATCAGTTAGTTCAGTCAAAGAGACTCCAAATTCCTCATGTTTCTGCCTTGTTTTGGCCCTTCATGCCTTCATTTCACCTATTTTCAGCTATACAAGAGAAAAACATTATCAAATACTTTATAAAATAATTTTAGTGAACAATTGTTTGTCATACTCATATTCATGATCAATGGAGCCAAGATTAATTTTGGAAGACTCTTAATTTTTGCCTGAGGATGATATAGAAGGATTTATTCCTTAATACATGCATAATTCAATTCATTTAATAGAACCATGCAATGGCTTGAATCTTAGACTATCCTATGCCCCCTATTATGACAATCCTACTTGTCTCTATTGATCATTTAGACATAATTGTTAGGTGTCCTTTTGATAACTTCTCCATGCATGTTTCATAGTATGAATTCTCTTGGAGAAGGTTGGAGGATGTGGAGACCTCTTTAATGTCTTGGGCTAGGACATTCCTTATGCACCAATTCATAAATAAGTTGTGTTGCAAGTATGGGACTAACCGGTGTTGTCATTGATGTCAACATACTCCTATTGCATTGATGAAAAGGATTGGATGAGCTGAGTGTTGAGGATATTGAGAAAATTAGTCCTAATCAGGAACAGAGAAGAACAGTGAAGACAGTAAGGAAAAAGTATAAGATAAGATGAGAATCAGAGGATACGGTTTAATGGGTTTGTAAATATGTGTCTTAAGGTGATCTAATATATATTTTAGAGGTCCGCATGAAGATCTGAAGAAGTTGTGGCCGTTCAAGCAAAATCGGCTCCAGTAAGAGTTCAGAGGTGACAGAGTGATACAGATAGGTCTGGTGTGATCCGGAAATGCATTATCCCATTCTGTGGATTTGAGTGAGTGTTGAGGAAGTCTATGTGAAGTATCAACTCGACTGGTTCATGGTTTGAAGGTCCGCAAGCATCTATTCTTTTGTGACAGTGGTGGCAGACTGTGTTCTTGAGGTTTCAGATGAAGGAGAGAAGGATTTTAGTAAGTAGATGAAGTGCGGATGTTCTTGGTGAGTCAGGATATCTTGTGAAGGTCTTTGGATCATGTCCAACCCATATTGGTGGTCCACATTGGAGTTAGAGCTTGCAATTGAAGAATAACATCCAGATGATGATGTTCTTGCTGAGACTCACCGACCGGATGAGTTACACATCTTGCAGATGTTCTTGTAGATGTTTTTTGACTTAGATGATTATTCCTAAGTTGATGTCTTGTATAAATAAGGGGTTGCGAAGTCATTTCAAAGGTGGTCCTTGTGTAGATGAGAGAGTGGTAGCAAGGAGGAGAGCGAAAAGCAGAGTAGAAGTATTGGGCTTAAATGGAACTGATTCAAGCATGGTGAAGATGCTATTTTCCAGTTCAAGTAGGTGATACTTATTCTTTTGTAGACAATTTGTCTCTTGTAGGCAGTGAGCCTCTTGTGAGCAGTGTGCTCGGGCAATGAGCCCTAATTGGCATGTGTCATTTTGTTCTTTCTATTCTTCTAACAGAGAATACAATCTTGGGTTAATCACCCGGTGGTTTTTCCCTTAACCTGATTTTCCACATCAAAATCTTAGTGTCTTATGTGTTGATGTGTTTCTGCTCTTGACTTAATTGCATTATGTTTCATGATTGATATACTACTAAATCACTAAGAGAATTTAAGTGTGAAATAGAGAGAAAGTTATGACAACTGATTCACCCCCCCTCAGTTATGTGCCCTAAATCTAACAATTGGTATCAGAGCTGAGTTCCTCTAAAAGGAGCTTAATCGCTTGAGGTGATCCAGGATGTCATCTTACAAGAAGGATAGTCCGAAGTTTGATGGAACCAATTTTAATCTTTGGAAAGGTCGCATGAAATGTCACATGCAATGTATGGGAATGGCGTACTGGACCATGGCTACAACACAGTATACACCTCCACAGGGTGGTCCGAAAGCCACAAATGAAATTACAGATGCTAAAAACAATCTACAGACTATAGAAGCTCTTGTAAGTGCATTATCTGATTCAAAGCTCTCAAATGTTGTTGACCTACCAATTGCTTTTGAGATTTGGCAAAAACTGGAACTTCTGCATGAAGGAGACAAGTATGTTAAATGTGCAAGGTTACATAGTCTAAAAGTGAAATTTGAAAATCTGAAGATGAGAGATGATGAAAATATCACTACTTTTATGCCAAGGGTTAATGAGATTGTTTGTGGAATTAGAAATGCTGGTGGAGTCTTGGATGAAGATGAGATTGTTGGCAAAATTCTCAGATCCCTTCCTGCCTCCTATAAAATCAAAGTTGTTGCCATTGAAGAATTCAGAGCCCATACAACTATCACAAGAGATCAATTGGCTGGCAAATTGGCTGCATTTGAAATGACTGAGTTTGGAGATGACCCCCCCAAGACTGAATCTGCATTCAAAGCTAGTGCCTCTGTAAAAGGTAAACAAAGGTTTGATTCGGGAGAGAACTCATCAAGGAAATTGTCATGGTATGAAAAAGCAAGAAAAGACCTAGAAGAGGAAGAAGTAGAAACTGCTCAGCTTGAAGCCCTTATTACAAAGAGACTGCTAAGAGGATCTGGTAAGTATGAAGGAAAATTGCCTTTTAAATGTTTTAACTGCAATAAGATTGGTCATTTTGCCTCAAAGTATCCAGAAAGATTTTCAAGGCCAAATCCTAATAGATCAAGGTTCCAAAAGAATTGCTACTATGTTCATGAAGAAGATGATAATGAAGGAGTAACAGATGATGAATCAGAGACAGGAAACAAATCCGGAAGTGATTGGGTGTTTATTTCCATCAAGGAAGAAGAACCAATATCCTTTGAATCTGTTAATCATAAAGTTGTAGAAAGAGCTCTGTCTGCTCAAATTGAAGAAAAGGATGACTGGGTCATTGACAGTGGTTACTCTCACCATATGATAGGTGACAAAAATAAGTTCATAGATTTGGAAATGTATGAAGGACGAGTGGTAAAGTTTGGTGATAATTCTACTAGTAGAATCAGAGGAAGAGGAACTATTTCTTTTCATGGAAGGAACAAAACCGGTAATGTACTATATGTTGAAGGTTTGAAGCACAATATTCTCAGTGTTGGACAGTTGGTGGACAAAGGCTATGATCTCCGGTTCAAGAATGGAAAATGCAAGATCTTTGAAAGTTTCAGAACAGAGATTGCATCCGGTACCCAAACTAAAGGTAATATCTTCCACTTGGTTAGCACTGGTAAAAGTTGCTTATTTGCTCAAGTTGATCAGAGTTAGTTATAGCATAGGAGAATGTGTCATGTAAATTTTGATAATATCATCAAGATAAGCAATACTCAAGCTGTAAGAGATCTTCCAAAATTGGTGAAACCTACAAATAGTTTGTGTAAAGAATGTCAGTTGGGTAAGCTGAGCAGAGTCACATTCAAGAGTAAGGAACTGTCTTCTACCGGATTATTGGACTTAGTTCATACTGATCTTTGTGGCCCGACAAGAACCAGGAGTGTGCAAGGTGATAGATACTTCATGTTACTAATTGATGACTATTCCTGGATGATGTGGGTAACCTTTCTCAAAGAGAAATCAGAAGCTCATGAGAAATTCAAAATATTCAAAGCTATGGTAGAGAATGAAACCGGATTAAAACTGAAATGTCTGAGGTTTGATAGAGGTGGGGAATTCACATCCGATGAATTCTTAGAGTTCTGTGAGAAACATGGAATAAAGAGACAGTTATCTGCTCCTAGGACTCCACAGCAGAATGGAGTAGTGGAAAGAAAGAACCGGACCATCCAGGAAGCCTCTAGGACTATGATGATGGAAGCAAATGTTCCTCAGATCTATTGGAGAGAAGTTGTCAACACTATAGTCTATACTCTCAATCGAGTTCAAATTAGAAGAAATACCGGTAAGACTCCTTATGAACTTTGGTTTGGCATCACTCCTACTGTGAGGTATTTTAGAGTTTTTGGTAGCAAATGTTACATTAAAAGAGATGAAGATCTAGGAAAGTTAGAAGTGATGAAGGAATATTCTTGTGTTACTCTACTCAAAGCAAAGCATATCGGTGTTATAACAAGAGATTGAGAAAAATAATAGAAAGTACAAATGTGAAGGTTGATGAGGGAATTGAGAAACCCTCAAGGTTTTATGAATATGATGAAGATGATCAAAATGGTGTTCTGATTCAAGGAGTCCAAACCTCTTCTGAAAGTTAGGTTCAAACTGATCCGGTAAACCAGGAAGAAGAGATAAGTCTGAATGAGCCTGATCAAGAAGCAAAAGTGCAAGAAACCCCCAAAGTTCCAAGGTATGTAAGACTGAACCACTATGAAGATCAGATCATAGGTGACAAAAGCAAAGGTGTGCAAACTAGAAGGAGAATTACTCAAAATTTAGATGAGTATTGTCTGATTTCAAAGATTGAACCTAAGACAATAAATGAAGCCTGCAATGATGAAAACTGGACCAAAGCAATGGAGGAAGAGTTGATGCAAATTGAGAAAAATCACACTTGGGATCTTGTTCCCAAACCTAGAAACAAGAATGTGATTGGAACCAAATGGGTCTTCCGGAACAAACTAAATGAAGTTGGTGAAGTAATCAGAAATAAAGCCAGATTGGTTTGCAAGGGCTATTCACAAATAGAAGAAGTTGATTTTGAAGAAACTTTTGCTCCGGTGGCAAGAATTGAAGCAGTTAGATTATTTCTTGCATTTGCTACCTTCAAAGATTTCAAAGTATATCAGATGGATGTCAAGTCTGCCTTCCTAAATGGTGACTTGGAAGAAGTGTACATTGAGCAACCAGATGGATTTCAATTGTCTGATCATGGTAATATGGTCTGCAAGTTGAAGAAAGCACTATATGGACTGAAGCAAGCTCCAAGAGCCTGGTATGAAATGTTGGATAAACATCTTTTGAAGATTGGTTTCAACAAAGGTACTGCTGACAGTAATTTGTATTTCAAAATTGATCATGAAAACATCTTGATTGTTGAAGTGTTTGTTGATGATATCATTTTTGGAGGAAGAGATAATATGTGTAAAACGTTTGTAAATCAAATAAAAAGTGAGTTTGAGATGTCCATGCTTGGTGAAATGAATTTCTTCTTGGGTCTATAAATCACTCAAACAAAGAAAAGAATCTTCATTTCTCAGACCAAAGAATTGTTGAAGAAATTTGGGATGGAAGACTCAAAACCAATGAACACTCCCATGGCAATTGGATGTAAATTAAGCAAAGATGATGATTCTCCTAAGGTTGATCAGACAAAGTATAGGTCAATGATTGGAGGACTGTTGTATCTCACTCAAACTAGACCAGACATTATGCAGGCTGTTGGTCTTGTTGCTAGATTTTAGGCTGATCCTAGAGAATCTCATGTCATGGAAATCAGAATGATTTTTAGATATCTAAAAGGGACAGTTGAGTATGGTCTATGGTATCCTAGAGATCATGATTTCTCTCTTCATGCATATACAGATGTTGATTGGGTAGGAGATGTGGATGACCGGAAGAGTACCAGTGGTGGAGCATTCTTTTTGGGGAAGAGATTGGTTTCTTGGCTAAGCAAGAAACAAGAGGCAATATCTCTGTCCACAACTGAAGCAGAATATATTGCAGCAGTGGGTAGTTGCACTCAGGTTTTGTGGATGAAGCAAATGCTAAGAGACATAAGAGTGGAATATGAGGAGCCTATCACAATCTTCTGTGATAATTCAAGTGCAATAAATATATCTAAGAATCCAGTGCTGCATTCAAAGACTAATCATATATCTATCAACTTTCATTTTCTAAGAGAGCAAGTGCACAAGAATGAAGTCAGATTGGAGTTTGTACCTTCCAAGGATCAGATTGTAGATATCTTTACTAAACCTCTACCTAAGGACTCTCTTGAGTATCTCAGGGAGAAGTTAGGGGTTATTGCCCCTCCGGTGATGAACTAAAGTCCACTGATGTGCATCAGTCCGGTGGATATCACAGTCATATCTTGTGATCCGAATTGATGATGGGGAGCTGCCACTCAGGGGGAGCAGCTGGTATGTTTCTGAAAAGTTGAAGTTGCAAGTATGAGCCCTTTGCCATTGATGCCAAAGGGGGAGAGAAGACATGTGAAAAACAAGTGGTTGATGATCAAAGGGGGAGCAGTGAAGGAAGAGAAGACATGTGAATGGATGTTGCTGATAGAAGGATTGGTGACAGTAAAGAGAAGTCCTTGTCTTGATGGTAAAAATAGTTTTTCACATCATATGTTTCCATCAATGACAAAGGGGGAGATTGTTGCAAGTATGGGACTAACCGGTATTGTCATTGATGTTAACATACTCCTGTTGCATTGATGAAAAGGATTGGATGAGCTGAGTGCTGAGGATATTGAGAAAATTAGTCCTAATCAGGAACAGAGAAGAACAGTGAAGACAGTAAGGAAAAAGTATAAGATAAGATGAGAATCAGAGGATACGGTTTAATGGGTTTGTAAATATGTGTCTTAAGGTAATCCAGTAAAGATTTTAGAGGTCCGCATGAAGATCTGAAGAAGTTGTGGTTGTTCAAGCAAAACTGGCTCCGGCAAGAGTTCAGAGGTGACAGAGTGATATAGATAGGTCCGGTGTGTTGATAACTGAGAGGGGGGGTGAATCAGTTATCCTAATTATTTCTTCTTTCTGAACTTTCTTATTAATCAATGCAGCATTAATTTAAACAAGCAAACATTACCATGAAATGGAAAAACACATGACATAGTATTTTTGACGTGGAAACCCTGTTAAGGGAGAAAACCACGGGGTGATTAACCCAAAGATTATTCTCTGTTAGAAGAATACAGAAATACAAAATGGCACTTGCCAATTAGGGCTCACTGCCTGAGCACATTGCTCACAAAGGAGGCACACTGCCTACAAGGAGACACACTATCTACAAAAGAATGTTATACAATACTTGAACTGATTGGAAGCATCCACATATGCTAGAGTTTAGTTCCGGTTAGGCTCAGTACACTGATCTACTGCACTTCATCTTTCCTCTTCTCTTATGTTGCTTTCCTTTCACATATCGGATCTTCCTTACTGCTTCTGCTCTGCTCTACTTTTCTTCGCATATCACATATCACCACAACACTTCTCATAGCTAAATCCATCCTATATATATATATCTACATAAGTGATTTCATTCTTTTCCTAGTTGGCACCCGGAACAGTTAATCTTTTCACAAACTCTGTTCTGTCAGCTGAATCCTTGCACATCAAGTAATGCGGATCAAGCATATACTTGTAGAAATCATTAATCATGTTGGCCAAACATAATTCATGTCTTCATAACCTTTACCACCATCAAAAACACATCCAGAAAATAGTCTGATGTTCTGTCAGTCAGTTCTTCCTCTGTTCACACTGTCACTCAGGAACCCGGTACTCAAGTATTCATATCTTTTACCTCATCTATCACCGGAGGCTAAAACCTTGGAATCTATCACTCAAAGTAGTACTCTTTACTTTCCCAAATCCGTACTGCACCAAGATACTTCCTCTGAGAGATCCGGACCTGTCTGTCGGACCTTGCCACATGCTCTGTTCTTGTTTACCGGACCACAACATTCTTCACTCTAACTTCTGGTAGAGACACACCATGTCCTGCAGATGTGTGGGATGAACTTTGTTGCCATCAATGACAACAATCATGAATCCATATAGTGTCTCTTGCCAACAATCTCCCCCTTTGGCATTGATGGCAACACTTAGTGAAAAATGACTAAGTGTTTACACTAGGCTCCCCCTTGGTTGATGCTCTATCTTTATATATATTTTCTGGAGCTCCCCCTTAGTTGGATTCCTCATTTTTCACTACTCTTCACTCCCCCTTTGACATCAATGGCAAAGGGTAGGGTCCGCACACCAAAATTTTTAAAAAATTTACTATACTTAGCCGCATAAGTATAGACATATGGCATACTTACATATACTTAAGTATGCCTGCAAAAGTGTTCTTCAACTGTACAACTTCTGTCGCCCAACTCTGCTTCATCCTGTCCAAAATTGAGATATGCCCACTCAACAGAAATGCAAACGCATCTACCCTTTTTAGATCTATTGGATCATTTGTCTGGGCTGTGATTTGAGCTTCTGTTATGGCCTCATGCATGGCCTCTAGCTTAGGGACAATTAACCCCCTGAGCTCACTCAACCTACTTATTCTATTTTTCCTTTCCTTCTCCAATTTCTTGATTTCACTCAAGACTGCAATAGTCTGACATTCTTGATTTGTTATAGAGGAAGAAAGAGGATCAAAACTTTGAGACAAGCTTAGTAGTTTGTCCTCTTGCTCTTTTATTTTCTTCTCAATCTCCACTGTTACCTTGGACCAAGAGATACAAAATTTATATATTTCACCGCCATCCTTAAGAGCATTTTCTAAGATCTTTATTCCAATGTTCATGTTTCTCCTATCATTAATGATCAAACCCTGTACCTCAGAGAACCTTTTATCCAAAAACTCCTTCCGGACCTTTTCTTCAGCTGATTTTTCTAGAGAATCAAAATGTGTGCTAACACTGCTGACTAAGGTTTTGAGATTACCAGAAGAGGAGGCTGTGGAATCCTTCTGAAAAGATGGCATGATCTTTTCCAACACTCCGAATGCTACCTCCATAAGCTCACAGTCTTCCATGTGAGATTTTAGTAGTTTCTCTTTGACTTTCTTATTTGCAAATGAGGCTATTTTCATTGTTTGCACCGGTGACAAAGAGTCAAAATCTAATGGTCCTTTTAGTAGGTTCGGTTCATCAATTTCTATAGTGGCTTTTGTTAAGAATTCTTGAATAGTTTGTGCAGTGTCTCTTGCCGGAGACAGATGTTTCTTCTCTTCTGCAATCTTGGAGCTGTCCTTTTGAGTTTTCTCTCCTTCTGCAAGCTTAGCACTGTCATCTTCTTTTTCTTTTACCTCTGCTTCTTTCTCCTGTGATTTTTCTTCTCCTTTAGATCCAGAGACTGTAGGGGAAACCGGAGGAGAAATGTTAGTTTGTTCGGGGCCCACCTCTTCTGACATTTTCTCAGGAGTTTCTTCTGCAACATTTGTAGTGGAGGGATCAGTACCCAAGTCCTCTATAATAGGAAGATTAAATCTTTTGAAGGTTTTCCAGAGAATCTCTTCAGTGTCCTTGGCTACCTTGTCGGTCTCACCAAGCATAAGCTGATTCATCCTTGCTTTGCTCCTGAATTCATCCTTGCAGTCTTTGAATACCATGTTCATTGTCTTGGGATCAATTGAAGGATATAGCTGAATAGCTATCTGTTCCCGGATCTCAAGGTCTTTTCCCATGGCATTGGTCTTTCTCATTTCCAACTCCTTCTCTAGACTCTTAGGAATTAGAGAGATAATTTCAATAAAAGATTTATTGTAAATGTTCAGATACCTGATTGTAGCTTCCTGCAGGATCTTTTGGTCAGCCTCATTGTAATCATCATAGAATTCAGCCATTGGTTGAAGGTTTCCATCCACAGTGACTGATTTGATTACACTTTCTAGGGATAGGGTCGGCTTCAACAAATTCCTCTACCATTTCTTCCTTGTCTTGGCCTATGGAGGGCTTACCGGATCCTTTCTTCTTTTGCTTCTTTATTTCCTTTACCCCCTCATCTGATTCAGTTTCCTCTTCATCCTTTTGACTTACATAAGCCCTTGTGGCTTTTGTCTTTGATCTTTTCTCTCTTTTACCGGATGCCTGGACTTCCAATTTTGAGCTTTTGGCTGTGACAAGTGCAGATCTTTTTGATGATCTGGTCCAGGTTGAGGTTTCTACCAGAGCACTTTCCTTGCTTTTCTTTTCTACCTCTTTCTTCTCTTCCTCAGCCCTTTCCATCCTTTTCTTGTGAGCATCAAGTGCCTCCTTTGAGATGCCAAGGCCTTGGGCAATATTTTCTACTTCTTTTCTCACCTTCCTCTTGATCTTTGGTTCTCTGAGTTCAACATGGATTTTTATACTCAGCTCCTCAAAGGTTCCAAACCTTTCTACTTTTGGATCTTTAGGCTGGCTTAGCATGTGTTGAACATGCAGCTCCACAATCTGTTCATCAACTTCATACCCCATGGGCATGATCCAGACTGTCCTTGGTTCTACTGCCTCCATTAGGCACTGATCAGTTTCTACCATAAAGTAGATTGTGTCCTTGTATTTCTCAACAAGAGACTGCAGAATCCTTTCTCTTGCTTGCATCATGTTCTGAAAGTTCTTGAAATACCCCCACAGAGCTATATTTTGTGCTTTGTTGTCACCAAGTCCATGTAAATAATCTCTGATTTGGATAGCTACCGATCTATCATTCTCCCATACCTAGCCATTAGATCCGGGAAGCTCATTCATAAAGTAGAAGAATAAGCACAATATTAATCCACCATACTTGAATGAATTCTTTTTGTCTTTCTTGATTTTCTACAGATTCTCCAAGAGTTGGTTCAAGAGAAGCTGACAAAGATCATAGTCTGCATCCTTTCTTAACATTTCATAAGCAGTATAGATGGCAGTTCCAGGTACAGAATTTTCTCTGCTAGAATGATATATCTTATATCCAATGATCATAGAGGCAAACTTGACATCTGGATCAGTGATGTCATCTACTGTCATTGTTCTTTTGTCAAACTTAGAACCGGTAGCCTCACTCACAGTTTGGTTCTTTACAGATTTAAGAACAGGAATCCCACCGGATGAGTGTAATCCGATAACTGCCCTGATGGCATCCTTAGTGATCTTGAATGGTCCATTCAACCACATGAAGTTGTCATGTATTCTACTCAAAATGTACCTAACCCATTCATCCTCTGTAAAATAGGGGAAATGTATGTATTGTGCAAAGTGCTTGTTCTGGAGGCCTATGAATTGGGGTTTGAGCTCAAATGAATCATCTAACAGTTGTTTGTGATAGATATCTCTTAGTTTGAATTCCCCAAACTCTTCAACATTTGCATGTATATAAACCCTAATATCTTCGGTGTGTAACACACCATGCGGAATACTGGAAAATGCACCTACGGGGTCTACCTCCAAGGATTTGTATGGATGTTTCTTAAATGTAGGGTGAGGTCTATCAGAAATCTTTACAATATACGGAGTACCCATTATCAAACAATCTTACTGAAGGATATCAAGAATGATAAATACCTTTTACGCAGGTTAGGGCACACGAAGAAATCTGAATAGAGCTGTATGAAGAGTTGCCTTGATCTTTTGGGAGAAGTTGTTTGTAGAGCTCCTTTTCTTTCTTCTTCGCATGTGAGTGTACAAGTGTGTAAATGATAGACAAATGAACTCTTTTATTCCAAGAAGCCCTAATTTTCACCCTGCAATAAATGCGCAACCTAATTCATTCCAGTTTGCCTGGTTTTCCTTGTTCAAGGAGGAAGAAACTCATCCGGATCATTATGATTCCCTTGTGATCGATGTTAGTGATGAATCATCATATCCACTTGTCCTTCTGATCATCTTATGTATCCGCAGATCAAGTTGTATCAATTTGGATTCATACCAGGCCAATCTTGTGAGAAACCTGTTTTACCGAAAGACTTGCTTAACCGGACCAATTATGAAGGAATTGAACCTTTTAAATTTTCTTGCGGATCTCTCAGATCTTTACCTGACCTTTTTTACATGTTTCTCTAGAAACCCTTTGATCCGCAGCTTCTCATGTGCCAATTTCAGGCACCACTTAACTGGCTGGGGGAACAAGGTTTTCTTTGTGTCTCCCCCTGAGCCAGAGCTCACCTTTTAGTTTCCGGAAGGAATATCAGCACCAGAGTCTGGTGTGGATCCAACCTCTACATTCTTTGAACTTTTCTTCACCCAAATCTTGTTCATCTCATTCCTAACTTCATCCGCATTCACCTTTTGTTTACCCTTATCTTGATTCTGATTATATACCGGACCTCTTTTGTCCTGATTCTTGCTTCTGCAGACTTTTGCATTATGACTAGACCTATTACAAAATTGGCAAACAACATTTCTTTGCATATTTGACTGATATCCTCTTGATCTGCATTGATTAGCCATATGACCTACTCTATTGCATGCAAAGCATCTACCATTGAATGATTTGTTCATTTGCATATTTCTACATTCATGAGACTTGTGACCATACCTTTTGCAGTTAAAACACTGTCTGGAGAAGGATGAATTAGTCTGATTCATTCTCTTTCTGCACTGATTAGTTTTGTGACCAAAGTGATTGCAGCTGTGGTAGTATCCATTGAAGGATGGATATCTTTGATCATTGGGCTGTCTTACCGGAGGTCTTCTAGGCCTGTTCCTTGGATTTTCTGATCCATAATTCTTCTGACCGGATCTGGAGCTTTCTCCTTTCTCATATCCCAAACCACATTTGTCATCTACCTTCTTTTGACTTCCAAGAAGGACTTCAAGTTGAGCAGAACTTATCTTGAATTTTTTTTTATACTCATTTGCTGTTTGAAGATCTCTTTTTAGAGAGACAATTTGATCTTCAAGTTTTTCTTCATTATCTTTAGCATCTTCAAGATCAGATTCAAGATGTCTGATAATTCTATCCATCTAGTGGCAATCTTCTGATTTCTCCTTGAGAGATTGTCTTAGATTATCTTCAATTTTTCTTTTCTCTTCAACTTCTTGGGTAAACTTTATAACTCCTGATTCCATTTCATGTCTTACCATAATAATTTCTTTTGATAACTTTTCACATAACTTGGTTTTCTCAGTCAGCTCTTCATTTGCATTATTTTCTTCACCTTGTCTTGCCAATTGCTGAAGCAGCTCCTTTCTCTTTTTCATAGAGAGACTTAATTTATCTTTTAGTTCTCTCATGAAATCATCAGCCTGTTTGAGTCTTTCCTTTAATTCATTGACTTCAAAGTTTGACTGTTCAAGATCATCAAGAGTAGTCTTGAGTTGCTCTCTTGAACCATATGCATCCATTTGAACTCCCAGATCTTCCTCAAGCTGTTAGGCTCTGTTAGGAGGGACTTAGCTCTGATACCAATTGTTGATAACTGAGAGGGGGGGTGAATCAGTTATCCTAATTATTTCTTCTTTCTGAACTTTCTTATTAATCAATGCAACATTAATTTAAACAAGCAAACATTACCATGAAATGGAAAAACACATGACACAATATTTTTGACGTGGAAACCCTGTTAAGGGAGAAAACCACGGGGTGATTAACCCAAAGATTATTCTCTATTAGAAGAATAAGGAAATACAAAATGGCACTTGCCAATTAGGGCTCACTGCCCGAGCACACTGCTCACAAAGGAGGCACACTACCTACAAGGAGACACACTATCTACAAAAGAATGTTATACAATACTTGAACTGATTGGAAGCACCCACATATGCTGGAGTTCAGTTCCGATTAGGCTCAGTACACTGATCTGCTGCACTTCATCTTTCCTCTTCTCTTATGCTGCTTTCCTTTCACATACCGGATCTTCCTTGCTGCTTCTGCTCTCCTATGCTTTTCTTCGCATATCACATATCACCACAACACTTCTCATAGCTAAATCCATCCTATATACATATCCGCACAAGTGATTTCATTCTTTTCCTAGTCAGCACCCGGAACAGTTAATCTTTTCACAAACTCTGTTCTGTCGGCTGAATCCTTGCACATCAAGTAATGCGGATCAAGCATATACTTGTAGAAATCATTAATCATGTCAGCCAAACATAATTCATGTCTTCATAACCTTTACCACCATCAGAAACACATTCGGAAAATAGTCTGATGTTCTGTCAGTCAGTTCTTCCTCTGTTCACACTGTCACTCAGGAACCCGATACTCAAGTATTCATATCTTTTACCTCATCTATCACCGGAGGCTAAAACCTTGGAATCTATCACTCAAAGTAGTACTCTTTACTTTCCCAAATCTGTACTGCACCAAGATACTTCCTCTAAGAGATCTAGACCTATCTGTCGGACCTTGCCACATGCTCTATTCTTGTTTACCAGACCACAACATTCTTCACTCTGACTTCCGGTAGAGACACACCATGTCCTGCAGATGTGTGGGATGAACTTTGTTGCCATCAATGACAACAATCATGAATCCATATAGTGTCTCTTGCCAACACGGTGTGATCTGGAAATGCATTATCCCATTCTACGGATTTGAGGGAGTGTTGAGGAAGTCTATGTGAAGTATCAACTCAACTGGTTCATGGTTTGAAGGTCCGCAAGCATCTATTCTTTTGTGATAGTGGTGGCAGACTGTGTTCTTGAGGTTCTAGATGAAGGAGAAAAGGATTTCAATAAGCAGATGAAGTGCGGATGTTCTTGGTGAGTCAGGATATCTTGCGAAGGTCTTTGGATCGTGTCCAACCCATATTGGTGGTCCGCATTGGAGTTAGAGCCCGCAATTGAAGAATAACCTCTGGATGATGATGTTCTTCCTGAAACTGGCCAACCGGATGAGTTACACATCTTGCGGATGTTCTTGTAGATGTTTGCCGACTTAGATGATTATTCCTAAGTTGATGTCTGGTATAAATAAGGGGTTGTAAAGTCATTTCAAAGGTGGTCCTTGTGTAGATGAGAGAGTGGTAGCAAGGAGGAGAGCGAAAGGCAGAGTAGAAGTATTGGGCTTAAATGGAACTGATTCAAGCATGGTGAAGATGCTATTTTCCAGTTCAAGCAGTTGATACTTATTCTTTTGTAGACAGTATGTCTCTTGTAGGCAGTGAGCCTCTTGTGAGTAGTGTGCTCGGGCAGTAAGCCCTAATTGGCATGTGCCATTTTGTTCTTTCTATTTTTCTAACAGAGAATACAATCTTGGGTTAATCACCCCGTGGTTTTTCCCTTAACCAGATTTTCCACGTCAAAATCTTGGTGTCTTATGTGTTGATGTGTTTCTGCTCTTGACTTAATTGCATTATGTTTCATGATTGATATACTGCTAAATCACTAAGAGAATTTAAGTGTGAAATAGAGAGAAAGTTTTGACAACTGATTCACCCCCCCTCTCAGTTGTGTGCCCTAAATCTAACAATCCTATGCCCCCTATTATGACAATCCTACTTGTCTCTATTGATCATTTAGACATAATTGTTAGGTGTCCTTTTGATAACTTCTCCATGTATGTTTCATAGTATGAATTCTCTTGGAGAATGTTGGAGGATGTGGAGACCTCTTTAGTGTCTTGGGCTAGGACATTCCTTATGCACCAATTCATAAATAAGTTGAACTTTTAGTCAATAGAAGCCAAAATACATCCATTTGCAATCATGGATTAGTTAAGGATAGCTAGGTGGTAAATTTGTTGCCATTGGCAACTTCACAAATACCCTATATGTAGCCCTCCCTTGTACTAAAAACAACACTTTGCACTTGGCTTAACATCTCACCAAAGCATGAAATGATAGTTTTCTTACGAAAATGGAGGAAATGAGCACCACAACCTATTTTGAAAAATTGTTACAACTCACTTTGATACCACTCAATCCATAAAAAATATGATGGAGATTATGTATTATACTTTATCAACATAACAAAATTTTAGAGAAGAGAGTTATCTACAAATATATGGACATACAAGCATCATGACACAAGATGATACAAATGGAGTTATAAGGAGATAAAACACTAAAAAGGAGGTTTTCATGAGTGTAGGATAGTCACAAGTGTATATAACAGTCCACTATCATAGTCATGACTATCATGAAGTTGTTTTTAATTTATGCATTACTTAAGATGTCTTTGATCTTTTGTCACGCGTATCCAGAAGGTTATCTTCAAGGGTTAATGTTCTTTTGACTATCACAAAGTTTTTGGACTAGTTTAAGACTATCAGGATAGTCAATTTATGTTGATTAACAGTCCCCTTCGATGGCATTCATTTTGTCATCCTTCAAAATCACCTCCATACAACTCATATATGTAAAAAATTAACCATACAATTCATGATTTCCAAACCTAAAATAATGATTTAATACTCATATAAGAGTCCAAACAATGGCCTTCAAGGGGCAAGACAGTTAAGAGCAGTCAAGATGATGTTCTTAAGAGTTGATAGGGTCAAAGGGAGGCTTAGTATTAGAGATATACCTTTAAATAGTGATCTCTCAACACCTTATGGGTTCAAATAGTTTTGAAGTCTCTTGGCAGCCCTATTTTCCTTTATGGAAATACTCATGATAGTCTTGAAGGAATAAAACTATTTATGTACATCAGTGCACTATGACTATCATAGTATTAGAGTCTTTTGGATACCTTCCCAACTTTCTCCTTCATAAGATTCATAGTCCATAATAGTGCAGGGGCACCAAGTTTATTTTGTGCAAAGTTTGTAAATAAGGTCTTAATGTTGGTCAAGTGTTAGGTTCTAGGAGAGTTTGAGTCTTTTGTCATTGAATAAGGTCATAATAGACCACTTCAAATGCAATTTGAGTCATGGGGTTTTATTATTACAAAGAAAGTGTCATATTTGTAATGTTGTCAAAAATGCAATGTAAGAAGTGCAAAGACATACTATGGAATATCAAGGGTCAGTTAGTCTCAAAAGGTCATTTTAGTTAGTTTAGGTGGTTGGCATTTGGAGGGAAAACATATATATATATATGTGTGTGTGTGTGTGTGTGTGTGTGTGTGTGTGGAAGAACTCGTTGTAAGGGAGGAAGAATGTTTTGAAGTGAATATCAATAACAAAGACCCCTGTTTTCTGTATTTTTCTCTGTAAATTGACTGTTCCCAGACTTGGTACGGTTCCGTACAGGGGCTAAATGTTCTAAAACCTTATGAACTTGGTAGAAGACTGAGTTAAAATTAATTTAAACTTGGTTTGAGCTTTTCACATTGAATTTGGTGGCAGTTTGAGTCATTTTTTTGTAGCAACCTGGGAAAATTGTTTTTGAGGAATTTGATTACATAGAATGTTATAATGAACCATTTGACTTACTGTGGCTCCTATAACTTGGTTGGATGGGTCCAATTAGATGGTCTTAGATGTAGCATTGGGTTTTAGGAGCAAAGAAGGTGATTTGGTGGGGTTTTGGAGGTTGCCCAAAGGGTTTTGTGTGAAATTTGGCTTGAGAATGGTGGTTTTGAGTGAGAGTTTGATGAAACAGTGTTGACAAGGGATAAAGGAGAGTTTGGGAAGCATGTGCAGGTCTAACCTAAGGTGTTTGAACCATTGGTAAGGTCTGGCAAGGTGTAGAAGATAGATTTTCAATAAACCCTCATGGAAACTAGCCTAAAACAAGCCTAGAGTAAGGGTATGGTGGTTAGGTGATGTAGAAGGCCTATCTTTGACCAAAAATTATTGATTTTGTCTATTGGAAACCTGACAAGGGTGATAGAGTAGGTGTGGGAAGTTTGGGTGAAGGATTTTGAGTACTTTCTTTGGAAAATAGGGCTAATTGTCCCTTTGTAGTAGCAAGAACAATCGATTTTGGGACATGAAGTTCTGAAACAACCCTATGTGGAAGTGAGATATGTTAAATAACTCCTTAATGGGTATTCAAAATGGTCATTAAGTTCTGGGTTTGAGTCCTTGTTTGAAAGTTATGTTCAAAAGACCCCTTTTGGAGGGCTAGTAGGCATAAAGGCGCTGTTGAAGGACATCAATGATCATATAGTTCTTAGGACTTGCAAGTTGATTTGTTTGGAAGTTGGTGATTAGTATACCTTGTTGACATCACGTAATTCATGTGTATTAAATTTCTGCCCTAAATATCCTCTTTCCATTCAAGTGTATACTTCATGATTAGGTATTCAAGTGTATACTCTATGACTTTGTATTTGTATTCGAGTGTATACTCTATGACCCATATTCAAGTGTATATGATGAATTTCAAACCTGATCAAGGATTTTTGAAGCTTTCTTGGCCATTATTTGACAAAGTGTGATGACTGTCCTAAATGATTGTGCATGACAGTGTTGGGGCAGCAATTGGAAGTTCATCAAATCTAAGTCTAAAAGTGTTGTTTGTGCATCATTATGACTTCATGTATTTGAGTGTATACTCCATAAATTTGTATGTTCAAGTGTATACTACATGACTTATATGTGTGTTCAAATGCATACTCCATGACTTATGTATGTTCAAGTTATTCATTCTGATTGTGTTATTCATTGTCATTATAAAATTTCTAATTATCATTGTCTTATTCATCATGCTTGTAGAAATCATCATCATGCCAAGGAAACGAGAAAAGACTCTAACACCAGAAGAGCATGAAGCTGAGAATGAGAACAAAAGAGAAAGAATGAGGTGAATTCAGGAAAGTAGGAAATTTTCAACCATACAAGAAGACATTCCACCATTTCCAATTGAAGAAAAACATGACATGTCTAATGAAGCTAAGAGAGAGATGGAATTGGCGGCACAAAGAGAACGAATGCAAAACCTTGGTGCAATGAGGAAAGTGAATCTCCAAGTTGGAGGCACTCCATCGTCCACAGGTCAAGTTGAAGGAACACCAGCAATATCTTCTTGAATTGGAGACACTCCATCTTTCACAGGTGAAGTAGAAGGTACATTTGCATTTTCTTCTCAAGTTGGTGGCACGCCATAATTCACACCTCAAGATGAAGGTATGTCATTTTCATCCTTATCAACTCCAATCGAAGGTATGCCATCTATCCTATCTCAAGTAAATATTGAAGAAATTCTTAATGTTGAGTCTACTTTACCAATTAAAATGCTTCCTAGAATTTTGCATAGGAAGCCTAAGTTTCTAATTGATATTGATGAGAATGTATTGGAGCCCATGCAGGATAAGATTCCCATGCGTACTTGCCAAAGATATGAGAATAAGATATGGAAATTATTCTTTAAGAATTTAAATGAAACCGAAGATATCAACTCTTTGTTGAACTGATGAGAAATCTAAAATTTAGGCCCACTATGAGTATTTTTGGCCTAAGAACATCGAATGTCTCAAGTGAAAAATTAGTTGTCAAGAATCTAATGAGTGCGTATGAGAGTGTGGGTTCCACCTCACACACCAAGGATAGTAATGTCACACGACGTGTCATTACATCGACAATTGTAAGCCAACAAATAAAAAATATGCCTCATTAGAAAGACAAGTCAAGCATTGAAAATAAATAGAAAAACTCTAATGAGAGCCGTTGGAAGACGTCAAAGAGTTGAGGATCCAAACACTAATGAATTGTGGGCATTCTCTAGGAGACTCCCATGGAAAGACAAAGTTGTTGTCGAAGCTTTGAGATCACTAATTGAATACTTTTGGAAGAATTACACAAGGGTATCTCCGAATTAAAGGGATGTGGTAAGAAGGAGAATCGGTAGTCGAAACCGTGAGCCACATCCAAAGCATTTTTTGGATATGACTCGAACACAGTTTTTTGGTAAATTTCTAGAGATGTATCCTCAAATTAAAATTTCTCAAAGATATTTTGAAATGCTAAAACCTTCTTTGTCAAAATAAATCACACACGCACTACTTGTTGTTGTAGATTACATATTGAATTTTCTAACCATTTTGATGTTTATCGGTCTATATGTTTAGATTTGCATACTAACAATGTTTTGCAGGATTGTGGCATACGTGCCCCACCAACTACCTCAAGAGACTTCATATCAATAATTTTAAGTTATAGAGAGGACGGTCAAATATTCTACAGGAAATTATGCTTGGATGGCACATGTCAGCATTGCGGTGGCTTGCAACGTATGCCAATATGTGAACAAGTGGAAAGAACACATGCGGTTGGAAATGAACTAGTAGAGTTTGACAAGTATAAAATAGTGGCATACAATACAAGAGATGGTAAAGAAGCAAAGAGGTGTGAATATATTATTCAGAAGATTCCAGTGTATCAGTTTATGTCTATATTTCGTGACAGTATAGTGTATGAGTATGTAAGACATGCCCATAGAGCTTGATGGTTGGACTTGCAATTCAAGTTATGCAAGGACACATTTCTAGTTGGTAGCATTGTTTTAGTCGTCAACTTTGCAGAGAACTATAGTCTACAGCCACAGTGTGACATGCAATCCCAATATTATAACTCGACACAAGTTTCTATATTTGTGCACATCGCATTCATTCATGCGAATGATAGTACAGAGGATGATAGAAAGATCATAAGGGAGTATCATTTTTATATAAGCGATGATCGCACGCATTCCGCGGAGTTCATGCAAGGTTGTTGTTGACCTATTTTCCTCTATCTCGAGTCAAACAGTTCACCTTGAATATCCCCTGGATATCCTTTGGAAAATGACCTTGCAAGATCAAATCCTTCATTTCCTCATGCTCTGCCTTGCCAAATTTCCCAAAAACATGTCTGGATAATCCTTGCAAAAAACCTAGACAAACCCTGAAATCTTTTACCTTCAAGTGTCTTCCATCACAAGGTTTTTCTCATTTTCCATACTTAACCATTTTCATGCCGATATCCTGATGACGTCATCTTGTTTCCCCCTATATTCGGACCTTAGTCAATATCCAGATGTTTTCTTAACATCTGAATCTTAACTAAGATCTGGTTCCTTGCAAAGATGACCCTGACGTCACCCTGATATTCGTGAAGATGAGTGATCTTAGCTAATATCCCTCATCTCCGAGAATGTGACTGTGACGTCACCCAGATCTCCCTTTTCAAAGAAGTCCATATGCCTTGACATCATCCATATATCTTCCCATCCGGATGCTAAGTTAATCTCCCTCATATTCGCGAAAGTGATCATCACGTCATCCGTTCCTTCCTTAGACAAAACTCTTCATATTTATGACGTCACCCTGATCTTAACCAATATTCCTCATTTTTGTGAATGTGACCCTCTTTGCTAATGTGACTATGATGTCATCCAAGTTTCTTCCTTAGACAAATCCTTGAGCTGATGATGCCATCCTCATTTTTCTCCAGCATCCCCGATCTTAACCAATATGCCTGATATTTGTGAGTGTGCCGGTGACATCATCCAGATCCCTTTTCCAAAGAGTCGCATATGATGATGATGTCACCCAGTCTTCCGCAATTCCACAGACACAAAGAAAATAAATGCATGGAAGTGCGGAAACCTTTTCTGCTATTCCACATATGCAGTCAAAGGATGGGGCAAGATGATGCGCGGAAACCTTTTTCACTATTCCGCATATGCAATCAAAGGAGGGGGCAAAATGAAGTGCGGAAGTGCAAAAACCTTTTCTAGTATTCCACGTATGCAGTCAAAGGAGGGGGCAAGATCAAGTACGGAATGACGGAAAGCTTAGCAGAATAGTTTGAAGGACTCGATATGCAGGTGATGTCATCCAGGTCTCTTCTTCAACCTGGTTCTACGTGATGATGATGTCATCTGAATATTTCCTAATATCCGTCATGATATTCCCCAGTGCTAATATGACCCTGACATCATATGGACCTCTCCTCAACGAAGCTGCATATGTCGATGATGTCACCGTGATATTCAAGGGGTCATCCGGATATTAAAGGTTTATATGCATCCAGCTATCGATGAGACAGGCCTTTTCGGTAAGACTCAGCTCTCGGTCTCTTCAATATCCCGATGGCAAGTGCATTCGGATATCACATGGCTATGGATGGATCAAGCTCATATCACCCTCCTTCTACGCGACTGGAAATGATGACATGTGGACATTCGGATGACAGTTGACCAAATCTTTGACTGCAGATATCTCCCTCATCCGAAGGAATTTCAACATGCTTCAAAAGGCAAAAGTGCCTATTTTCGCCTCCTCTTCAATTTGGCAAGCTTTTTGAGGGAATATTCCCACTTTCAAAATATGATCCAGAAATCAAGATATGGATATGCACATCTGAATATCAGGGTGGTCATCGATTGAAGATGAATATGTAGACTTATTGACAAGACATCTCAGCGGCCATTCTGAAAGTTGTAGTGGCCCTTCAAATGCAAATATTTTACATTTATGGTGGAAAATGGATGATTCAACAGCTTGCATTGAAGATTCAAAAGATCTTCCATCTGCCCTGTTCCAGATATGTGTTGTGCCATAACTTCTTGCAGGTCGGCTACTCCTTGCTGGCGATGATATTTTCTGACAGAGCCCATGGGGTGAATTTATTGTGTTGACTTAGGTCATGAACTCAAATGCTATATATACATCTTTGAGAGATGTAATTATGTTGGATACTGGCTGAATATTTGTTCACTATGTATGCAAACAGAGCCCTTCTTACTGTAACCATGCCTTCTAACTGAATATATGCTGGTTATTTTACCTCTTTGTGTTGGTTTTTAGCTCTGTGTGTATCTGCAGATGGTTGTCTATGAATATCTTGTTCCTCTCAACCCTTTTGCCTCTTACCTCTGTTAGAATCATCTTAATTTGTGTATGTTTACTTGCTTTATCTGGTTATGTTGTGCATTTCTTCAATTCTGTGAGAGCTCTTATATTTGAACCTGGTGTATCACCCCCTTCTACTTTCAGTTTATCCCCTTTCCCCTTTTCCTGACCGGTGAATAGATTAGGTTTAGTCTTAGGCTTGATGGATCACTTATCCAACAAAGGAACTAGCCTCTCTCTAGAGATTCGGCCTCCTTGCAGGGTCCCACACCTAGAGGGCATCTCAATGTTTCACTAGATTGTTGGAGCCCTAAAAGCCTTCAACTCTAGGTGCAAATCTAGGTGACAACAGTTTCTGGCATGCCCGGTGGGACAGTTTGATGACCCTTATCATCCATTGAAGTGTTCTGGTGTGCTCTTTAGTGTAGCTTGCAATTCAGGGCAATCTCTCCAACACTATGGCGACTCTATTGAACAAACCTACTGGTGAAGGTAGCCCAAGTGCCTAAAGTTTCTTCAAGGATCAAGATTCTGGTGGTTTTCCTGGTCTGTTCAGCTTGTTGAAGCATTTCAATCACCTGGCGACTCCCTAGTATGAACATATTTCTCTGAAGGGAAGACATGTTTGCTCTTACTTTTTGTTGATTGTTTGAATGTTTCCTGGTCCTTAATGCTTTAAGATGTCAAACTTTTATGGAAACTATGGCTATTCCCCTCCACCCAACCAGAATCAAAATTTTATGCTTCCATATTAGCCCTTTCAGGCCCAAAACACCTCTGGTTTTATGCCATACGCCCTTGCTACTGCAGAATATCAGTATTCTAATAATGCTTACCTCCCACCCACCCAAGATATGTCTCCTTGGCAACCTAATAATGCTTATTATCAACCCCAAGAAGACTATTTTGATCCTAGTCAATGAGCTACCCTCCTAATCAGTTCCAAGATGTTGATCCTATGAGTGCTGATGCATTCAATGAGCTCATGAGCAGTTTCCTAAAGCTTGACGGACTTTTGAATGATGTAAAGGGAGCAAGAGGGTATAGTCAGCCTCAGTGGTTTTATGATCTCAGCATCATAAACGTGTATGATCTCAAGGAGGCGCTCTTAGATCTAATGAGGGAGGCTGCAGAGTATGAAGAAATGAAGAAGTAAGACCTACAGCGAGAGGTACAAGAGAAGGTTTTTCAAGAAAACATTGCTATAAGGATGACAGCTCATGAGCATCAGATGAGGCAAGTAGTTCAAACATTTCTGTCCATTCCGAGCTTCGAGCAGCCCCTGTTCTCTGCACATGTTCAGCCTATTCCAGAGGTAGCCCCCAAACATAAAATCCCAAGTTTCAGAGGCCCTCAACCTTCACAGGAGCCTGTTCCGGCACAAACTCAGCCCCTATCTCCTGTTATCAGCCCATTTATTTCCCCCTTTGCATGGACAGTTATGATGAAATTGCTAAGCTGGAAGAGCATGTGTTTACAACCTCAAGATTCAAGCAAACTCCTGTTCCTATGCAAACTCAAGTTGTCATTCCCCAGGAACAAATTTGTCCAGAACCCTCTCCCCTCCAAAAAATTTATGAAGATAGTTAGTCCTCTCCACCTGATGATATGATAATCTCCAAGGGAGGACCTGTTGTCTACCAAGATGGTTGGAAAGATGAGCCAAAGGAGGAGGTGGAAGAAGATAAAACTAATGATGAGCAGTTTGTTCCTACACTCACAAAGAGAGCGTATGGGGAAAACCTTCAGCTGCAGAGGCAACTTGAGCAAAATCTAGTGAGCTACAGTCAAAGGATGGAGCCCTAAGGGAAAAGATTGTTGAGATCATCCTAGAAGTGGATGATGCTGCCCTCCTTCATGAGCTACCTGGTTATGATGAAGATGAAGAAGACAAGAAGCTGGTTGTGGATATGCAGTAACAAGAGAATGATGAAAATAATGATAAATTGTTGCACGTTGAGGCCCAGCATGGCAGTGAGGTTCCAGCTCTTGAGGACTTGGAGGAGGTTCTTATTTGGGATAAAGATGCTATGGAGGAGGCTATTGCAGAGTTTATTCTGAGGGTGGATGATGCTGCCTTGTTTGATGAACTCCCCAGCCACATTGAAAATGATGAGGAGACTGAACATGCACAAGAACAAATTGAAGATTTGTTCTTTATTATCCAGTAGGGATATCAGCTTCTTGGTGGGGAAGTCTTCTCTTTTGAGCATGTGCATGGCTCATTTTATGAGCCTAAGTTAGAAAATCATGAGCATCTTGTTCATGAGGTGGAGACAACCATATCTATAATTGAGATCTAAGAACCAAAATACTCAGATCAGCAACAGAAGACTGCAGGATCAGAGCATAGACATACATGCAGTAGTGATGATTTGCATATCACTTCAGTGGGATGCCCAATCAGGGATCTAGCCTAGGTGGAGACACATCAAGATGAGTCACCACTTGTCATGCTTACCTCTAAGCATGAAGTTGAGCATCAAAATGAGTGGGATCAACCCATTTATTCACCACAAGCTAGCAGCATCAACAATCAATCCAGGTGGATAGGTGAGTTTATCTCCTTTTTTGGGGAGTTGTTTTGTCAATTTGTTATATGCCCATCCCTCCCTCACCTTTTTCTAATTGCCCACATGCATGACAAATACTGCAAATTGTTAAGGAAGGGCAGTTACTTTCAACAACCAGTTAATGGCTTTCTTTAAGGTCATCTTTGACTAGTTAGTTTAGGATTAGAGTAGGTTTCATTTCTTCTTTAGGTTTCCCTTTCCCTAAGTGATTTTGCACCGCCTGCATTGTCATTAGGAGAATGCAGGCCTCTCCCCTTTTTGTGTTTTAAAGGTAGGTTTCAGTTGTCTTGACCTATTTCATGCCCCTCTTTTGGACTCCATGCCCAATGGATGCTTAAGGCCATTGATCTATCTGTTTAGCAGGCAAACATCACTGAGAGGTCACCAAAATGTTGACCTATTTTCCTTTGTCCCGAGTCAAACAATTCACCTTGAATATCCCCTGGATATCCTTTGGAAAATGACCCTGTAAGCTTAAATCCTTCATTTCCTCATGTTCTACCTTGCCAAATTTCCCAAAAACATGTCTGGACAATCCTTGCAAAAAACCTAGAAAAACCTAGAAATCTTTTACCTTCAAGTGTCTTCCATCATAGGGTTTTTCTCATTTTCCATACTTAACCATTTTCATGTGGATTACCTAATGATGTCATCTTGTTTTCCCCTATATTCGAACCTTAGTCAATATCTGGATGTTTTCTTAACATCCAGATCTTAACTAAGATCTGGTTCCTTGCAAAGATGACCCTAACGTCACCCTGATATTCGTGAAGATGAGTGATCTTATCTAATATCCCTCATCTCCATGATTGTGACCGTGACGTCACCCGGATCTCCCTTTTCAAAGAAGTCCATATCCCCTGACATCATCCGGATAACTTCCCATCTGGATGCTAAGTTAATCTCCCTCATATTTGCTAAAGTGACCGTGACGTCATCCGTTCCTTAGACAAAACCCTTCGTATTGATGACATCACCCTGATCTTAACCAATATCCCTTATTTTTGTGAATGTGACCCTCTTTGCTAATGTGACCGTGACGTCATCCAAGTTTCTTCTTTAGACAAATCCTTGAGACGATGACATCATCCTCATTTTTCCTAGCATCCCCGATCTTAACTAATATGCCTGATATTTGCGAGTGTGCCGATGACATCATCCAGATCCCTTTTCCAAAGAGTCGCATATGACGATGACGTCACCCAGTCTTCCATAATTCCGTAGACACAATGAAAATAAATGCACGAAAGTGCGGAAACCTTTTCTGCTATTCCGCGTATGCAGTCAAAGGAGGGGGCAAGATGATGCATGAAAGTGCGGAAACCTTTTTTGCTATTCCGCATATGTAGTCAAAGGAGGGGGCAAGATGAAGTGTGGAAGTGTGGAAACCTTTTCCACTATTCCGCGTATGCAGTCAAAGGAGGGGGCAAGATGAAGTGCGGAACAATAGAAAGCTCAGCAGAACAGTTTGAAGGACACGATATGCATGTGACGTCATCCAGGTCTCTTCTTCAACCTGGTTCTATGTGATGATGACGTCATCTAGATATTTCCTAATATCCGTCATGATATTCCCTAGTGCTAATATGACCCTGATGTCATCTAGACCTCTCCTTAATGAGCTGCATATGCCGATGACGTCACCATGATATTCAAGGGATCATCCAGATATTGAAGGTTTATATGCATTCGAATATCAGTGAGACAGGCCTTTTCGGTAAGACTCAGCTCTTGGTCTCTTCGATATCCTGATGGCAAGTGCATCCGGATATCACATGGCCGCGGACCGATCAAGCTCATATCACCCTCCTTCTGCGCGGCCAGAAATGACGGCACGTGGACATCTGGATGCCAGTTGACCAAATCTTTGACTGCGGATATCTCCCTCATCCGAAGGAATTTCAATATGCTTCAAAAGGCAAAAGTGCCTATTTTTGCCTCCTCTTTCATTTGGCAAGCTTTTTTTGAGGGAATATTCCCACTTTCAAAATATGATCCAGAAATCAAGATCCGAATATGCACATCTGGATATCAGGGTGGTCGCCAAATGAAGATGAATATGCAGACTCATTAAAGACATCTTAGCGGCCATTCTGAAAGTTGCAGTGGCCCTTCAAATGTAGATATTTTGCATTTATGGTGGCAAATGGATGATTTAGCAGCTTGCATTGAAGATTCAAAAGATCTTCCATCTGCCCTATTCCAGATATGTGTTGTGCCATAACTTCTTGCAGGTCGACTACTCCTTGCTGGAGATGATATTTTCTGATAGAGCCCATGGGGCAAATTTATTGTGTTGAGTTAGGTCATGAACTCAAATGCTATATATGCATCTTTAAGAGATGTAATTATGTTGGATACTAGCTGAATATTTGTTCACTATGTATGCAAACATAACCCTTCTTACTATAACCATGCCTTCTAACTGAATATATGCTAGTTATTTTACCTCTTTGTGTTGGTTTTTAGCTCTGTGTGTATCTGCAGATGGTTGTCTGTGAATATCTTGTTCCTCTCAACCGTTTTGCCTCATACATCTATTAGAATCATCTCAATTTGTGTATGTTTACTTGCTTTATTGGTTATGTTGTGCATTTCTTCAGTTCTATGAGAGCTCTTATATTCGAACCTAGTGTATCACCCCCTTTTACTTTCAGTTTATCCCCTTTCCCCTTTTCCTGACTGGTGAATAGATTAGGTTTAGTCTTAGGCTCATTGGATCACTTATCTAGCAAAGGAACCAGCCTCTCTCTGGAGATTCAGCCTCCTTGCAGGGTCCCACACCTGGAGGTCATCTCAATGTTTCACTAGATTGTTGGAGCCCTAAAAGCCTTCAACTCTGGGTGCAACTCTAGGTGACAACAGTTGCTTTCAGGTGTTCTATGATGATTTGGCTAGAAGGGGCATATCGTTTAGTCAGCATATCATATGGTCGGATAACTGTGCATCACAATTCAAGAACTCACAGAATTTCTATTGGTTGAGTAGGAGGCATAATATTATAGGTGTTCAGCATATGTGGAACTTTTGTGAGGCCGGGCATGGAAAGGGGGAGCATGATGGTGCAGGATCCTGTATCAAAAGAGCCATAGCATGAGAAGAGTTAAAGTATAAAGACAATGCAAAGTTGACAGATGCAAAATGAATCATCGAGTAGTGTAATGCTTCGATGGGTCTAGGTATTGAAGGTAAGTCTTTAGTTCATAGATTTTTTTGGTTGATAGATGATACTAACATTGCAACATATGAGGACTATTGTACACTGACATGATCAAGTGAGCTACACTCTTTCAGAAGCTCAATTGGAGGTTCATGGAGTATCCATATGCGGAAAATGGCATGCTTTTGTTCTTCATGTACAATTCAAGCCTAGAATGAGTGCGAGTCAAAGGAGTGGGTTGACATATGGCAGTTATGTTATCTTAGCCCACTTGACACGTATCAACCCATGATCACACTAGAACTGACACATATGGAATCCTTAGTTGAATTTGACCACATAACAGATCTAGTTCAACCAGGTAATATATCTACTTGCATAGTTAAATTTGAAATTCCTAATGTTATCTTAAACTTTGTAGTATTTTTGTAATGTTGACTAATTTCATCTAATTTGCTGCACATATCATTGTAGGGCATGTTTATGCAGTTATTGCAGATGAAGATAACGAAGAGAGAACATATTATTACTTGTGTCGTTGTGTTGAGGCCAAAAAGAAATTGGAGGCCCCAGTTACAGATGGAGAAAACATCGAATACCCTACAGGCTCAATGGTTGTTACTAGAACATGGCTTAGAAGGTACCCACATAAGAGTGTTAATGTTTTGTTGTTTGAGGAATTTGACACGCATCGGAAGATTCTTCATTACTCCAACCTTGTCGTGGCAACCAATGTTCATTTGATACAATATCGAGGTAGACCTTTGAACAAGACCTTGTGGAAGGTGCGTGAGTCTGACCATGAGGCAATACTTGACACAATAAAGAGTAGAGAAGACCCAGATGGTTCATTGGATTAATTTTTAATTATGCATAAACATTTCCTAGATGGTTACTTGTACTTTATTTTGTATATAAATAGTAGTATGAATTGCTTCCCTCCAGTATATTTATGTTTAGTCAATTTTGCTTTTTGATGCTTCTCACAGGATGTCACAACTCCAATCCATCCAACTACAGACAAAGAAGCTAGAGAAAAGATGATATAGAGTGATCGTCAGATGGTGGTAAGTGATCAATTACATATGTGATGTTATATATTTCATGTACATTTTGTTATAGTAATGTGCATATTGTTTGATTGTATTAACAAATAGAGCTACATGAGCTTGAACTATCGAAGAGGTCTACTCAACGACAAAGAGAGGATGAGTCATGGATTGGCTCTCAATCTTCACAATCAAGCAAGGGCCACCAATTATTTCATAAAAGTCCATAGGAAACTAGTTTTGGGACATACTTTTGTATGTACATACTTTTGTATGTTACCAATGTATATTTTTGTATATATGCCTGTATGGCTTTGTTTAGACATGCCTATATGACTTTGTATGTAAACTAGATGTTATGTTCATGACATTATGTATACAACAGTTTATATTAAATATTTAATATGATGATAAATTATCCCTACATGAATTTGGTTTTACACGTGCCAATTGCATTTGCTTGAAAGTAAGGAATACATAATTGTGCAGGTCTATTGGTTGTCTATTTTTTGATGATATCATTATGCTTCTTCATAGAGTATGTGATGTGATGCACAGAGTTGTAGTGCTTCAAGACAAGGCATGAACTTGACAAGTAGTGGTATGAACTTGAGCAGTGAAGGCCTCATGTTTTGTTTGATTTGTTTTCTATGGTATACATTTGATGTTTGCATAATCATCATGTTATGCTTCATGGGGTTAGATCTAAGTAATGGATGAAGTTGATCCTAATTGGTCTTAATCTTGTTCACTCGTGTTTCACTCATGTCATATCAAGATTGATGTCATAGGGTTTGGATGTTAGTTCATAACATTCAAGTTTATCATGTTACAATAGTAGGTCATAGTTGCTTATGTCATTGGTTCATGCCATTGGATCATTGGATTTGGTTGTGGTTCTTCATCATAACATGTCATGCTTTCAGGAGTTGGATTGGGTTGTGGTTCTTCCCCATGACAGGAGTTTGTCCATGTCTTCAAGCTTCTTTGTCCTCCATATCTTTAGTGTTCTCAGTGTCTTCATGTGTCAAGGATTTCTTCAGTGTCCTCATAATGTTGATGTTGATCACAAAATATGGTGTTAAGCGCCTCAATTGTTCAGGGCAGAAGGCTATCGGCAAAGTCCCTTAAGATCCCTAAGACAGAAAAACTACGAAACTTTGACAGAGATTTTCTTAGAATTCGTGGTAGCTGGGAACATTTATTTTGGACCTACAGGTGCACGTGGGGTCCATCCACAATAACCTCTCTTAGTTTTGGTCAACTCCAGTCCATTTGACCGTGCCGAAATTAAATGCATTCTTGCAAAATGCTTCAGTTTCATGCAGTAGAAAGGTGCTAGGAGTGACATTTTTCATTCCATAGCTTGTGGGGCTGAACGAACTTTGCCAACATGTCGGGGTGGGTAGGTAAATGTGAGGGGAGGTCTCATTTCATGTGCCAAGCGTCGTAGTTATTCGGGGCAGTAGGCTACCAACAAAGTCCCTTAAGATCCCTAAGATGAAAAAATTGCCAAACTTTGACAGAGCAGTTTTTAGAATTTGTGGCAGATGGGAACGTTCTGTTTGGACCTACAGGTGCATGTGGGGTCCTTCCACAGTAACCTCTCTCGATTTCGTTCAACTCTAGTATATTTGACCGTGTCGGAATCAAATGTATTCTTGCAAAAAGCTTCAGTTTCATGCAGTGGAAAGGTGCTAGGAGTGACATTTTGCATTCCATAGCTTGTGGGGCCGAACGGAATTTGCCAATGCATTGGGGTGGGTGGGTAAACACCAGGGGAGGTCTCGTTTCACGTGCCAAGCACCCCAGTCATTCAGGGCAACAGGGTATTGGCAAAGCCCCTTAAGATCCCTAAGACGAAAAAACTGCCAAACTTTGATGGAGCAGTTCTTAGAATTTGTGGTATCTGGGAACATTTTGTGTGGACCTACAGGTGCATGTGGGGTCCGTTCACAATAACCTCTCTCAGTTTTGGTCAACTCCAGTCTGTTTGACTATGCCAAAATCAAATGCATTCTTGCAAAATACTTCAGTTTCATGCAGTGGAAAGGTGCTAGGAGTGAAATTTTGCATTCCATAGCTTGTGGGGCCGAACGAACTTTGCCAACGCTTTGGGGTGGGTAGGTGAATGCCAAGGGAGGTCTCGTTTCGTGTGCCAAGCGCCCCAGTCATTCGGGGCAGTAGGCTACCGGCAAAGTACCTTAAGATCCCTAAGACAAAAAAGCTGCCAAACTTTGACGGGGCAGTACTCAGAATTTGTGGCAGCTGGGAACATTCCGTTGAGACCTACAGATGCATGTGGAGTCCATCTACAATAACCTCTCTCAATTTAGTTCAACTCCTGTCTGTTTGACCGTGCCGAAATCAAACGCATTCTTACAAAATGCTTCAGTTTCATGCAATGGAAAGGTTGGCAGGTGCCATATTTTTTGTTCTACTCATCGTGGGGCTGAATGAACTACACCAACACGTTGGGGTGGGTGGGTAAATGGTAGGGAAGGTCTCGTTTTGTGTGCCAAGTGTCCTAGTCATTTTGGCCTGCAAGCTACTGACACCTAGCACCTTTCGAGTTTGTCGGTAGCTTGTAGCCCGGAACGACTGAGACACTTGGTGCATGAAAACAAGACCTCCCTAGCATTTATCCACCCACCCCGATGTGTTGGTGCAATTAGTTCACCCCCATGATGAGCAGATCAAAAAATATGGCACCTGACAACCTTTCTATTGCATGAAATTGAAGCATTTTGCAAGAATGCGTTTGATTCTGGCACGGTCAAACGGATAGGAGTTAAATGAAACTGAGAGAGGTTATTGTAGATGGACCCCACATACACCTGTAGGTCCAAATGGAATGGTCCTAGCTACCACGAATTCTGAGAACTACCTCGTCAAAGTTTGGCAGTTTTTTCATCTTAGGGATCTTAAGGGACTTTGTCGGTAGCCTGCTGCCTCGAATGACTGTGACACTTGGCACATGAAATGAGACCTCCCCTGGCATTTACCCACCCACCCCAACGTGTTGGTGAAGTCTGTTCAGCCCCACGAGCTATGGAATGGAAAATGTCACTCCTAGCACCTTTCAAGTTTGTCGATAACTTGCAACTCGGAATGACTGAGACACTTGGTGCATGAAATGAGACCTCCCATAGCATTTACCCACCCACCCAAACGTGTTGGCGTAGTTGTTTTTCCCCCAAGACCTATGGAATGCAAAATTTTAGTGTTAGCAACTTTCTACTTTATCGGTAGCTTACAACCCCAAACGACTGGGGCGCTTGGCACATGAAACCAGACCTTCCCTACCATTTACCCACCCACCCTGACGTGTTGGCATAGTTGGTTTGCTCCCACAATGAGCAGATTAAAAAATATTGCACCTGGCAACCTTTCCACTACATGAAACTGAAGCATTTTGCAAGAATGCATTTGATTCTGGCATGGTCAAACGGACAGGAGTTGAATGAAACTGAGAGAGGTTATTGTAGACGGACCCCACATGCACCTGTAGGTCCAAACAAAATATTCCCAGCTACCATGAATTCTGAGAACAACTCCATTAAAGTTTGGCAGTTTTTTCATCTTAGGGATCTTAAGGGACTTTGCTGGTAGCCTACTGCCTCGAATGACTGGGGTGCTTGGCACATGAAACGAGACTTCCCTTGGCATTTACCCACCCACCCCAACATGTTGGCAAATTCTGTTGGGCCCCACGAGCTATGGAATACAAAATGTCACTCCTAGCACCTTTCCACTACATGAAACTAAAGCATTTTGCAAGAATGCATTTGATTCCGACACGGTCAAATATACTAGAGTTGAACGAAACTGAGAGAGGTTATTATGGATGGACCCCACATGCACCTGCAGGTCCAAACAAAATGTTCCCAGCTGCAACGAATTCTAAGAACTGCTCTATCAAATCTTGGCAGTTTTTTCGTCTTAGGGATCTTAAGGGCTACACCCATTTTATCCTTCCTCATGCATAGAACAATAATATGATGTTGTAACAAGGCTGATCTTGAGTTGGGAGAGATTTGTACATCCATTATTCTACGTCATAGCTTCTATTTCTTGCATCACTCAAATATTTTCAAGGCCTTTCCATGGTTTCCTCTTACTAATCCAACCAACCAAGACCTTAAAAATGGTGTAGCAGTAACATATAAGGCTAAGAAATCAGGTAAAAGATCCATGTGATCATCTATTTTTAGTTTTAACATATTTTTCTATCATCATTGACCATTGATTCCATGCATGTGTAGGTATATCAGTTAGTTCAATCAAAGAGACTCCAAATTCATCATGTTTCCACCTTGTTTTAGCTCTTCATGCCTTGACATCATGACTGTCTCAACATGGTCTTTCATCATTTTAATCTCCTCTTTAGTGTCTTGGGCTAGTACATTCCTTATGCACCTATTCATGATGATTTGTATGCATGACACAACAATATTTCAAAATTTCCTAATTGTCCTTTGTTACTACATGATGGTGGTTACCTTGATCGACTATATGGGGGATTGTCATCATGGGGGTTTGAAGCTTAAAAATAGTCATCACAACATCTACCATGGTCCAAGAAGGTAAATTTCATGCCCAATTTGAAACTACTCGCAAAGGGCTTCATTCAAGTCATGATTGTTGTCTTCACGTCTTCCTCTAGACTTGGGACAACGGTTATAACTTTTTCCATGGGTCAAGAAAATGAACTATAGATTGATTTTTCAGAAGTTATGAACCTTATGCATGTCTAGGACAACCTGGGCATCATAAAAATGAGTTTTATCAAACCTACAACAGCCATGAACATGAAGAACAAGTTGCAGATTTGGTTGAGAAAATGGGTATAAATCAAGCTAGTCTTTCACCACAAGGGGAGGTGCATGATATTTGTGCATTTAGATGTGAAGCAATAGAATAATCATGATGAGGCTCATCATCATCATTTATAAGGAATTTTGTAATTGCAGCTGCCCTTGTAGACATGTATGCAAAGTGTGGAAGCATAGACAAGGCATGTGAACTGTTTGGCATGATGCCCCAAAGAAATGTCGCCTCATTGAATGCAATGATTGCAAGATATGAACAAAATGGATTTTTTGATAAGTCTTTGGAAACTTTCAAGGAAATGAAATTGGCGGGTGTAAAGACAAATTCTAAAACCTTCGAAATGGTATCTTTGGAACACGGTATAGACATCCATCAAAGCATAAAGCATATAGGAATTTTGTCAAATGTTGTAGTTGTAAGTACCCTGCAAGACATGTGTGCAAAGTGTGGAAGCATATACTTGATGAACATGAACTGTTTGACATGATGCCTCAAAGAAATGTTATCTCATGGAATGCAATGATTGCAAGATATGTACGAAATGGATTTGTTGAAAAGACTTTAGAAACTTTCAAGTAAATGTATTTGGCATGTGTAAAGCCAAATTCCACAACCTTTGCCAACATCCTCCCTATTTGTACACCAATATAGAATGTTTGGAACGACTTATCAACATCTATCAAAGCATAAAGGATATAGGAAATTTGTCGCATGATGTAATTGTAGCTGCCCTTGTAGACATGTATGCAAAGTGTGGAAGCATAGACAAGGCACATGAACTGTTTGGCATGATGCCCCAAAGAAATGTCACCTCATTGATTGCAATGATTGCAAGATATGAACAAAATGGATTTTTTGATAAGGCATTAGAAACTTTCAAGTAAATGTGATTGGCGGGTGTAAAGCAAAATTCCACAACCTTAGCTAGTATCCTCCTTGCCTATGCCAAAATAGACATCCATCAAAAGGATAAAACATATGGGAATTTTGTTAGATGTTGTAGTTGCAACTGCCCTCAGAGACATGTATGCAAAGTGTGGAAGCATAAACAAGGCACATGAACTATTTGGCATGATGCCTCAAACAAATGTCGTCTCATGGAATACAATGATTGCAAGATATGAACAAAATGGATTTTCTGATAAGCCTTTAGAAAGTTCCAAGAAAATGCAATTGACAAGTGTAAAGCCAAATTCCAAAACCTTAGAAATGGTATGTTTGGAGCACGGTATAGACATCCATCAAAGCATAAAGGATATAGGAATTTTGTCAAATGTTGTAGTTGTAAGTACCCTGCAAGACATGTATGCAACTTGTGTGGAAGCATATACAATGAACATGAACTGTTTGACACGATGCCTCAAAGAAATGTTGTCTCATGGAATGCAATGATTGCAAGATATGCATGAAATGGATTTTCATAAGGCTTTAAAAACTCTCAAGAAAATGCAAAAAAATAAATTTCAACCATTTACGCAAATTTTGGCACATCTAAAACCAAATTGCACAATCTTAACCAACTTCCTCCTTGCCTATGCTATAATGGGATCTAGAGAACATGGTGTGGACAACCATCAAAGCATAAATGATATAGGAATTTTGTCACATGTATTGTATTTGCAAAGTTGCCCTTGTAGACATGTATGGAAAGTATGGAAGCATTGACAAGGCATGTGAACTATTTGAAATGATGCCTCAAAGAAATGCACAGTCCCATAGAATTCAATGATTGCAAAATATGCACAAAATGGATTATTTGAAAATGATTTATAAACTTTCAAGCAAATACAATTGGCACTTGTAAAACCAAATTCCTGTAACAATAATTGATTATCATATTAAATATTTAATATAAACTGTCATATACATAATATCATGAACATAACATCTAGTTTATATAAAAAGCCATATAGGCATGTCCAAACAAAGCCATACAGGCAAATATACAAAAATATACATCGGATTAACATACAAAAGTATGTATACAAAACCATCTAGGCATACAAAAAATGTCCCAAAAACTAGTTTCCTATGGACTTTTAGGAAATAATCGGTGGCCCTTCTTTGACTGTGAAGATGGAGAGCCAATCAGTGACACATCCTCTCTCTGCCGTCGAGTAGACCTCTTCGAATAAAGTTCATTCAACTGCACCTATTAATACAAACAAACAATATGCACATTAGTATAGAAAATGTATGAAATATATAAAATCACATATGTAACTGATCACTTACCACCAACCGATGATCACTCTCCATCATCTTGTCTCTCTCTTCATCCGTAGTTGGACGGACTGGAGTTGTGACCTCCTGTGAGAAGCATCAAGAAGCAAAATTGACTAAACATAAATATCATTTATGTACATCAAATGACATGAGATAAAACAAGAAATACAAGATTATGATATTTTCATGTTATTGGCTCATACCTCAGTCAAAGGATTTGCAGACATCATGGCTGTAGCAACGCCTATCTGTGCTGACTCACAAAGATCAGGAGGAGTCTCCACTGTATTCAACATCTAAAAATCAAGTTCAAGATTATTCAAACAAAATGAATACATAACATTATTTTAAAAATGCATAATGATTAGAAATGGTTAAATTTACCTATGTAAAAGTGGTGGTTTGGCGTCCAGGGGACCAAGGAAACTGTGGAGGTGCTTGTGACTATTGAAATCATCAAATTGTCACAAAATAATATTACCATTGACATATCTACAATAATTACGATTATGTGATAAATTACATACCTGCTGACTTGACCTCCTCTCATAACCCGCCAATGGACGGCTAACGGAGGCAAGATGAAGACTCTGACCCTGGAATTTCATTGCGCAAACAATTACATACATTATTTTTTACTTATAATATAGATAATCATATAAAATTAATTACAAATTTCAAATAACAATATACTAAATCAAGATGAAACTTGTAACAAATTACCTAAGAGTCAATACCAAATGTATGCTATAAGAGATCGTCACTGAGAACAAGATCATCCAATATGTCCTGCCCCTGTGTCGCATCATGCTGCCCCTATATCACAGAGTCCTATCATGCCTCCTGCATCCCATATTCAGATAGGTTCCCACATGTACTGCACAAATGTGGGGACACATGACACCTACTACTCTCACCCTCATTGGCCTGGGTAAAATCATCGGCATGCTGTTATAGAGTTTGGATGAGAGTAGTCAATGAATGTAAAGTCTCTAGCTCAACACTCTCCTTCAAAGCCAAAGGGACTGACCTACATTCTGGCCTTGCTCGGGGTATAGGCACATGGTCTTCATCTCGCTGAGCCCTGGGTCTATCTTGGGCAGAGCCACCACCTCTACCCTAGAACTCACGAATGACAAAATAATTTGAAATCTTGTTGAGGACGAACTCGCAATAGAGTTTCCTCAAGAAATATTGTGGTACCTCATCATTGTTGCATGGGCGCTCATCGAAGACCATGTACCATCTATCCTAAAAGTTTCAGGATATTTCTTCATTCCTACACCAATGTATAGGAAACCGTTTGCAACTTTTTTCTAATCTTTGGCCAGTTTTGTGATTAATAAAGTGTGTACATAATTGAGATTTTGTAATTTTTTCATTCTTGACTTGTTCATACGACAACTTGTCGGCATAATATTGCCGACTCCTCTCCCTATAGTCTTGGAACTTGGTGATTTATTTTGTCACCAAATCCGTGTGGGAAACAATCTTCTGTAGTGATTTTGCAAGTGCCCTCCTACGATCAGTGGTTCCACTTGGATTGTTTAGGGTTTGAATAATAGTTTCAAGATGTTTCTTGTTTTCTTCTATTATCCCTAGGTAGTGTTCTTGATTATCCCTTACATGAAAAGGAGGTGAAGGTGGGTTTTGAGGGTTTGAAGGGTTTTGGGGGTTGTTTTCACCCTCCTCAGCTGGATTTAGGTTTTCTCCTTCTCCAATAACTATAAATGCAATATAAAAATAAATCAAACATTGCAAAACTCAAAAATTATTCTCAAACTAACAAAATCAGTCAAACCCTACCTTCTTCTTGTGTTGGAGCCTCCAAATTTGCACGATGATGTCTTTGGCGGTGAGGTGGCATTGTGAATTTCTTGTTTTCTCTATTATACTTGATTCAGTGGCCTCTTCTTCAACGCGGTCGCATTTTTGCTTGTTTTCTTTGCTACTATGAGGAGAATACTCGCGATGTGAATGAGCAGAAAATGGTTTTTTTATGCTTTTATGCAAAGCAAAACGTGAGCGTGTTATAACACGCTCGCGTTTTTATTTAATTTTGGAGATGGTGGTGACTTTTTGGTTCTCCATCTCCTTGTATTTACCCACATGTTACTTTTGATGAAAAGTGTAGGTTGGTTAGAGGTAGTGTAATGCCCATAACTTCGTATGGGAAAAAAAACACAAGATGAGACTATTTTTTTTCACACATAAAGCACCACATAAATGTAATACACAATGCATGAGGAATGGAGGAGGATAATGATAACATGAAAGTGCTTAGTGGTGTGCTTCCCATCCAACACACTCTACACAAAGATATAATATTCTTAGCATGCAATGGTGTTAACACATACATGCTTAGGGTTGGTGGCATCCCTAAGATGGTTGATCCTCTAAGCTACTCTTTATGGGAGGAAGGGCCATGCCCTCTCAAGTCATTGACCAAAAGATATAGAAACACTATTCTACTTAGCAATCCTAATCAAACAAAGTGTAAGAAAGTGCCAAATAAGCATAAGAAGGTAATCAATCATAAACAAACATTTCTAACCCCTTTAAAAGGCATAAATTAGATTAAACAAAGAGACATGCACTATCTTTTTTTAGTTTAATAAGTGACAAGGAAAGAGAGTAATACATTTAATCAATAAAACCAATAATACATGAATCTATGCTATCACTTCAAGTTCGTTTAAGAGGTAGAGAGAGATAAAGTATAATTAATGTTTAATTCACCAGTAGATTCAATAAGAGGGAGAAGAATCAAGATATTAAATGGACATTATTATGCATCTGGGGTTATAAAATTTATTTTCTTGTTTTCACTGTTTCCATCTTATAATCTTACAATAACAAGCATCAACCAAAAAAGATGTTTGATGACTACTCTAATTAAATTTTTAACAATTATGTACAATAACACGCATCAACCAAACAAGACATTTGATAAATACTCTAATTAAGTCTTTAACAATTATGTTATAATATACCAAATCAATTAATTGCTACACACACATCATTATGAAATCAAGTCATTTATTAACTAAGCCCATCCTTTATATGATTTATCCTTCCTAATATTACTCCTTACAATAACATGTTTACCAATCCAATATGGTCAAGACCACCATAATATATATAAAGTGGCATTATGACCATTATGTTAATATTGATGATATTTTCTAGTAAAAAGAGAAATGTATTATACTACTTTAATTAGTTTCATTACTCACAACTTATTAATACTCTATAAAATTTAAGTCATTTTCAAAATGGTAAATAATAGGCATGTGTAGCATAACTATTATGCCAATTACATTCAAATTCCATGTTATTGTTGTGTCTCACGCAACATTCTCCATTTTTCTTAGAACAAATGTGGGCCCCCTTTCTTTTCATGTTTAAATTATGACTTCTTTAGTCTTATTTTGTCTTATTTGCATCTATTTTAGTTTTTGAGTCCTAGTTCAGTTTGTAAGGTTAGATGACTGACAATGGTTTAGATTTCTAGGAGGTATACCCTTGGTTTGATCAAGATTTTCTTTGGGGGTAGGGCACCCCCACTTGGTTCAACATTACTTCCATTTTTCCTATTAGATGTGGGGTGGTATGATCTTCTATAAATGGTGACCTCAATTGTTGTCATTATTCTCAAGTTTTTATTTTTGGAAAATTCAAGTTATTGAGGTCCTAATTGTTGTTTTAGTTGATTATTTATGTCTTCTCTTCTTTCGGTATCTTGATTAATATTATGATTTTGTATTTATTGAAATTGTTTAGGCAACCTCTTTAAAAGGAACTATGCTCTTCATTTGTATATTTGGATTAGATTGGATGTGTTTAGAGGTCATGCTCATATATTAATTTTATTGGGATTTGAGGTCTTGCTTGGTTTATGAAAGGTCATGGGTTGTGTATTGTATCACAATAGTCATAAGTCATGTATGGTTTGCATGGATCAAATAACACAATTTGGACATAGTCATTGCATGTCTTGGGTTTACTAGGATTGGATTCATACTTTAAAGGTATTTTGCTTAATGTGGATATCTATCATTCTAGTTTTATATTAACCTTTTATCCCTTGACATCACATGGATAGTAATTTAACGAGTTTAAATCTTGTTTTGGATGACTTCAAAGGCCTTCATTTTCATCTTAACTCCTTGAAGGGTTGTTTAAGGTTTTTGTTTGAATATATTTTAGGTCCATGGTGGTTAAATTGTGTAAGGTGTATTAGGGATAACTAAAAGTTATCATTTAAACCCTCTTTGCTAAATTAAAACCCTCCATTTTCATGTGAACAATGCTAAAGCACTTTGGTGCCCAGATTTTTAAAATTTGAAGGGAGGGGGGAAGGAGATGTGGGTTGAAAAGTTTGAAATATCACCATTAGATCTAGAGGGATAGATCTTCGGCCTTTAGATGTTCTTTTAGTAGCACACTCTTTAAAATCTTTTTGGTCATTACCTTTCATGGTAAAATTGATGACCTAAGTTTGTATGCAAAGCCTTCTATTTGCCCATCCCAACTATAACAATTGGTGCTTAGGGTTTGTAACTAGTAGAACAATATATATGCATTGTTTTGGCATGTAAATGACTCCCCTCAATTGGCCCCCACACATGCATTTAGCCTTCCAAGGTTTTGTGACAATTGTATATGCACCATGAAGCTTGATTTTCAGACCTAGGTTAGGTCCAACACATGAAATAAGATGCTTTTAGGGTCTATACTTGGTCATTCACCATATTTTAAACTTGGTTTTATACCTAGACACCATAGGACAATCACATTTGTGATTGATTTTAGCCTTTGAATCGAGTAGCAAGGAGTTTCCATTTATGAAATTGCAAGAAATAATGGTTGTTGTAACTATATGAGTTAATCTTATATTGAATTTTTAGAGTAGAATATTCTTAAGACCTGACATGACATATTATAAGACAAGAGAGATAAGAAGAACATGAAATTTCACATTTGATCTATGCATGGTGGTAGCCATATATGTTTATGAGAGAAACTTGAGAGTAGTAGGCTAGCAAGTCCAATGGCTTGATCTTTGTTTATGTTTATAAGCATGTGACTGACATGATGAGGTCTTATTGTTGTTCATGCATTTATATCTTCATGAAAGGTTTAACACTTCTTTTGTTCCTTGTGATGTAGTATGTGTACCAAAGTTGGAAAAGATGTTACCACTTTGAGAAGCTAAGAGCATTATGGACATTAAGCTCTAATCAATGAGGATGATTTTCTATTAAACATGAAATTTGATTGCCCAAGGGTAACTCATCAAATTTTGATGAGAGGGCCTAAGATCTTCATGCAGTTGCAAGTTCAAAATGATTAAACCTCCTATCTAAAGAGCCCTATTTTAGAGATATAGTGAAATTACCTTTGGATGCATGAGCTTGTTAATCTTCTCTCAAGGACTCTACTTTGACATACCACCAAACCAATTATCCTAGCAGTAGTATGTAGAGGAGTTCTATATTTGTTTCCATACAGGCAATGTGCTATAATCACCACAATGAAGTTGATTATAAGAGTTAGCTTATGTTGGAAACTCTGGACATGAATTGATCTTATAAAAAACCTTGTGTTTTGAGTTTAGACCAATGGTTACCTTCCTTTAGATTTGGTAGTAGTAGATATGCACCTAAGATGGTGTTAGTATGATGGAAAATCAAGAAGCTATTGTCCTAATGTTAAAATCTCACTTTATTGGATTATTTCTCTCCAGTTATGGGGTATTATATGCCTTTAATAGGTGACACTACACATGTGAGAAGCTATGCATCTATCTTAGAAAGGAGATGACTACCCTTTGATCTGATAATGCACTTGTAGAATTTATGTAGTAGACAACATTGCATAGGTGTAAGAGAAAGGATAATAGTTTATACAACTCATAATTCAGAGGATGAAACACCTAAGTGATATGGAAAAACCAAAGAATAATAACCAATGAAAAGATGTTGAAATTATATATAAAAGATAGTCATGTGTACACAAAAAGGACAATTGTATATACACATAGAACAATAACATACACACAAAGATAGTCCTCAACATGTACATGTTGTCATCTACATTTGAAATACAATCAACAATATCTAAGATTTAGTCTAAAATATAAGGTTGTCTTGGATTGTCTGCATGACTGTCATAAACTTGTTTAGGAATAAGTTAAACGATTGTCAAGTTTTTACATGCACTTAGGGGTATAACTCAAAGAATTGCCTAATTACGAAGGGTTGTGTTAGTAGATACACCTCTAAGAAGGTGGAACTTAAGTAGGCAAGGGGTTGTTAAGGCTGCTAATCAAAATCCCACTACCCTTGTCAAGATCTCATCTTGTTTGGTCAAGGTCTCCACTCAAACTAAGTGCTATACTGTTGAGAGTGACATGATATATAATGGGCCCTTGCATCAACTATGAAAAGAAGGAAAACACGTCCTTTCTCTTAAAAAAGGATGATATTTCATTTTCAACTATATATTTGTAGGAAAATAGAGACCATCACATGCCATTTGTAGTTAGGAATGTGGAAACACCTATCTTTTAAATGTCATGAGCTCCTCTAGACAAATCAACGAGATTTTGAACCAAATGAAGGGAGCTCACGGAGATATCTTGGAAATAGAAGAGGTGCATGGATAGACACAAAGAATATAGTCCAAGGGGCTAATTAAGATACACATTTGCCTAAACTATCAAGAGGTAAAGGTTCCCAAATTTGGTGGGGTTACTAATGACAACACCCAATTTGAGTTGTGATTAAGGTAATGGCCCTAAAGATGCATGAACATGACAATAGGGTAGATGTGTATGCTGCCTTTTAAACCAAGATTTGTCCTAGTTTACATATCAAATTTATAATTGTATACACCTAAAAATGACACGACTCTATCTAATTAAATATTTTAAATATTTATTTTATTTTAATTTCCTCTATCAATAAATAAATAAATCAATTTATTTATTTGATTCATATTTCTCCAAAAAAATAAAATAAAATCATTTATTTAATTAAGTCATCCATATTCTCCTAAAATCATTCTAAATTAAATAATACCAAATTATTTAATTAATTCTTCTCATTCTTTTCGTTTAAATAAATCCAAATATTTATTTAAATTATCTATTTCCTCCTAAATTGAATTAATACAAAAATAATTCAATTAATCCACGTGCACATGTAATTAAATATTTTCAATATTCAATTAGCTAATATTCTCTCACACACATGTCCTATTTCTCCTCCAGTCAGATTAGTTAACTCATCAATCAAAATCTGTTAACTAATTAGTCATCTGTATTCATTGTTCAATCATCTCAGTCAACTCCCCCATCAATTTCACTTATCTCTCCAATCAATTCTGTTAATTGGTCAGTCATCTCAGTTAACTCTTCAATCTATTCTGTTAACTCCCCTGATGCATGAAGGAGCAAGACACTTGTCCTCTCCTTATTCGCGCACATCCTCTCAAATTTCCTCAACCATTGATCTTCTTATTCATTCTACACCATTGATCTTCTTTCTCACAAATCTATAAATACAACCGCTATTCCTCCGTTTGAATCATCCAAGCTTTTTATAAACTTGATCTGCAGGAATCATAACGCGCCTTTGGCACAAATCACTCCATAGCTTGAGATTAATTATCACACCATTATCATTGCATTGTGAAGATCCTCTTCATTGCGAAATCTATCAATAGCCGTTCTCCATTGTCATCTTGGAAAAAAGCAAGGAAGTACACCTTCTGAGGGGTTGTATTCATACACGAGATCAATTCGAGATAGGCGACCAATGGAAGCCACGAAATAGAAAGGTTTGCAAGGCATTGTGTTCTTTGTGTTTGATCTTGTTTATTTCAATTCCATTGAGTTATTGGATTATTAATAATTTAATACTGTTAACTACATTTTCTGATAACAATAATGATTAGCATCTTAATGGTGTGAAATTGTATAGTCCTAAAAACCTAAGTGAAAGAACATTGTATAAAAAATCAAAGTCAAAATTTGAAATCAGTATTTTCCCATAGAAAAATCTTAATCTTAAGCATGGGAAAACCAACAAACTTGTATGAGAAGATTATAGTTGCAAGTTGTTCTTTTATTTATTCCATTGGTTTATCTTTCCTTCCATTATGTTAATATCATAATTCTCAACTAAGAGAGATGTGGGTACAATTCTTTAATGAGAAATCAATCGCTTCTAAGCTACATGACATCATTTCATTTTACATAATTATGATCTAGTGACACAAATTACATATGTATTTCTCCTTGTGAAGGAAGGAAGGGATCTATAAATCTAATGATTGCAAGTGCAAGCAACCATTATGAAAATGGAAAAGGGGACCCACTATCTTTTCTCTTTCTCAACTTTTCAAACTATATTACCTGCCATGAATGCTCTTTTGCCGCTTGTTTTCATTTGTACTTTCACTCGTTTCCATTTTACACTACTTAACAGTCAAAGACCTGCAGACAACATAGCTCTCAAAAGCAGTTGAGGAGTCACAGGCACAGATAACTGCTGCACATTCTTAGTCACTTTCATGCTACAAAATTGGCTGTTGATGGGAGGCAGCCAATTAAAACAGCAGACAGAGATCCTCTCGACTGTAAGTATAGAACAGCAGTATAGAATATGACCATTCTTAAACATCATTCATTTCAACAGTCAAAGATCAATTTTGGCCAATAAAAATAAGATAAATATTTACCACTTTTTGTTGTGGATGAAGTGTAAAATTGTTATCGACTGTTTGATGATTGAAATGAATGATGTTTAAGTAGAATAATAAAACAGCAGAATAGAACAACAGAACAGAACTGCAGTATAGAACAGCAGAATACAACCAGAGTACAACTTTTTTTTCAAATCGTTTGTTATGTTGTCAATTTATATTTGAAAGAACAGTCTCTACTATTTTTACACACGTACAGTATTAAATTCTCCACAGATGTTATGTATGCATAATTCAATTACTGTGGAAGTTAGAACGTGTTGGACAATCTTTCTGATAAGTTAGAAAAAAATTAACATTAGTATAAGTACGATGAAATGTATAAAAGCTTTATAAATTATTATATGTAGCTAAACCATCGCAGTAGAGGAAGCGTTACGAAACAGTTATCAACCAAAACAAGTTGTCTACGTATAAAACTCTGATTTTAAGCCGTTTTTAAGGCATTTTTATAGTTAATACGTTACGCAGTTTATACTGAGTTTGAAAATAATGGAACGTTTTGTCTTATCTAAAAGAAATAGGAAAATGGGTCAATGCGTTTTTTATAAAATATCATATAATTATATAAAAGAAATTGAAGAAATTTATAATGAGGGATTTCATTATTTTAAAAATTAATTATATTAATTAAAAATAAATTATTAATAAAATTTGTTATTTTTAAATATAATTTGAGCTTTTACTAGTTGAAAATTATAAGGTCTTGAATCAAGATTAACAACTTATAAGGCCCCAAATAATTGAGTTTTTATTAGTAGAAAATTATAAGGGCCTTACTACTTTGTTCAACATTACTTCCATTTTTCCTATTAGATGTGGGGATGGTATGATCTTTTGTAAATGGTGGCCTCAGTTGTTGTCATTATTCTCAAACTTTTGTTTTCGGCAAATTCATGTTGTTGAGGTCCTAATTGTTGTTTTAGTTGATTATTTGTGTCTTCTCTTTTTTGAGTATCTTGAAATTATGATTTTGTATTTATTGAAATTGCTTAGGCAACCTCTTTAAAACGTTATGCTCTTCATTTGTATATTTGGATTCAATTGGATGTGTCTAGAGGTCAATGCTCATATATTACTTTTATTGGGATTTGAGGTCTTTCTTGATTTATGAAAGGTCTTGGGTTGTGTATTGTATCATAATAGTTATAAGTCATGTATGGTTTGCATGGATCAAAATGACACAATTTGGACACAACCATTACATGTCTTGGGTTTACTAGGATTGGATTCATACTTTAAAGGTCTTTTGCTTAATGTGGACATCCATCATCCCAGTTTCATATTAACCTTTAATCCCTTGACATCACATGGGTAGTAATTAATGAGTTTAAAAATCTTATTTTGGATGACTTCAAAGGCCTTCATTTTAATCTTAGTTCCTTGAAGGGTTGTTTAAGGTCTTTGTTTGACTATATTCTGGGTCCATGGTGGTTAAATTGTGTAAGGTGTCTTAGGGATAATTGAAAGTTAGCATTTAAACCGTCTTTGCTACATTAAAACCCTCCATTTTCATGTGAACAATGCTAAAGCACTTTGGTGCCCAGATTTTTGAAATTTGAAGGGAGGGGGAGGAGAAAAGAGATTTGGCTTGAAAATTTTGAATTCTCACCATTAGATCTAGAGGGATAGATCTTCAGCCTTTAGATGTTCTTTTAGTAGCACACTCTTTAAAATCTTTTTGGTCATTAACTTTCAAGGTAAAATTGATGAACTAAGCTTGTATGCAAAGCCTAGTTCTATCTGCCCATCCCAACTATGACAATTGGTGCTTACGGTTTGTAACTAGTAGAACAATATCTATGTAGCTTTTTGGCATGTTTCACTCCCCTCAATTGGCCCCCATGCATGCATTTAGCCTTCCAAGGTTTTGTGACAATTGTATATGCCCCATAAAGCTTGATTTTTAGACCTAGGTTAGGTCCAACACATGAAATAAGATGCTTTTAGGGTCTATAAGGTCATTCACCATATTGTAACTTGGTTTTATACCTAGACATCATAGGACAATCACATTTGTGATTGATTTTGCCTTTGAGTCGAGTAGCAAGGATTTCCCATTTATGGAATTGCAAGAAAGAATGGTTGTTGTAAATATAGGAGTTAATCTTGTATTTTTTTTTAGAGTAGAATATGCTTAAGACCTGACATGACATTTTATAAGATAAGAGATGTAGGAAGAACATGAAATTTTACATCTGATATATGCATGGGAGGTAGTCAAATATGTTTATGAGAGAAACTTGAGTGTAGTAGGGTAGCAAGTCCAATGGCTTTGATCTTTCTTTGTTTATATAAGCATGTGACTGACACGATGAGGCCTTATTATTGTTCATGCATTTATATCTTCACGAGTTTAACACTTCTTTTATTCCTTGTGATATAGTATGTGTACATAAGGTGGAAAAGATGTTACCACTTTGAAAAGCTAACAACGTTATGGACATCAGGCTCTAATCAATGAGGATGATTTTATATTAAACATGAAATTTGATTGCCCAAGGGCAACTCATCAAATTTCGATGAGAGGGCCTAAGATCTTCATGCAATTGCAAGTTTAAAATGATTAAACCTCCTATCTAAAGATCTCTATTTTAGAGATATAATGAAATTAACTTTGGATGCATGAGCTTGTTAATCTTCTCTCAAGGACTCTACTTTGACATACCACCAAACCAATTATCTTATAGCAGTAGTATGTAGAGGAGTTCTCTATTTCTCTCCATACATGCAATGTTTTAAAATCACCACAATGAAGTTGATTATAAGAGTGAGCTTATGTTGGAAACTTTGGACATGAATTGATCTTACAAAAAACCATGTGTTTTGAGTTTAGACCAATGGTTGCCTTCCTTTAGAGTTGGTAGTAGTAGAGTATGCAGCTAAGATGACGTGAGTAGGATGGAAAATCAAGAAGCTAATGTCCTAATGTTAAGATATCACTTTATTGGGTTAATTCTCTCCAGTTATGGGGGTATTATATGCCTTTGATAGGTGACATTACACATGTGAGAAGCTATGCATCTATCTTAGAAAGGAGATAACTACCTTTTGATTTGATAATGTACTTCTAGAATTTATGTAGCAGAAAACTTTGTATAGGTGTGAGAGAATGGAGAATAGTAAATACAACTCATAATTTAGGGGAAGAAACCCCTAAGTGACATGGGAAAACCAATGAATAGTAACCAATGAAAAGATGTTTAGATTATATATAAAAGATAGTCATACACATAAAAGATAATTGTATATACACAAAGAACAATAACATACACACAAAGATGGTCCTCAACATGTACATGTTTTCATCTACATTTGAAATACAACAAACAATACCTAAGATTTAGTCTAAGGTATAGGGTTATCTTGAATTTTCTGCATGACTATCATAAACTTGTTTAGGAATGAGTTAAATGATTGTCAAGATTTTACATGTACTTAGAGGTAGAACTCAAAGAATTGCCTAATTATAAAGGGTTGGGTTAGTAGATACACCTCTAAGAAGGTGGAATTTAGGTATGCAAGGGGTTGTTAAGGCTACTAATCAAAATCCCACTACCCTTGTCAAGATCTCATCTTGCTTGGTCAAGGTCTCCACTCAAACTAAGTGCTATACTCTTGAGAGTGACATGATATATATAATGGGCCCTTGCATCAACTATGAAAAGAAGGAAAACCTGTCCTTTGGCTTAAAAATGGATGAATGATATTTCATATTCAACTCTATACTTGTAGGAAACTAGAGAACATCACATGCCATTTGTAGTTAGGAATGTGGAAACACCTATCTTTTAAATGTCGTGAGCTCTTTTAGACAAATCAAAGAGATTTTGAACAAAATGAAGGGAGCTCATGGAGAGATCTTGAAAATAGAAGAGGTGCATGGATAGACACAAAGAATATAGTCCAAGGGGCTAATTAAGATATACATTTGCCTACACTATCAAGAGGTAAAGGTTCCTGAATTGGGTGTGGTTACTAATGACAACGCCCAATTTGAGTTGTGATTAAGATAATAGCCTTAAAGATGACTATGAACATGACAATAGGGTACATGTATATGTTGCCTTTTAAACCAAGATTTGTCCTAGTTTACATATCAAGTTTATAATGATTTGAATCTTAACGGTATGAAATTGTATAATCTTGAAAACCTAAGTGAAAGAACATTATATAAAAAATAAAAATAAAAATTTGAAATCAATATTTTCCGAAAGAGAAATCTTAAGCATGGCAAAGGAGGGTCGCCACCATACTTGTATGAGAAGATTATAGTTGAAGTTGTTCTTTTATTTATTCCATTGGTTATCTTTCCTTCCCACTATGTTAATATCATAATTCTCAACTAAGAGAGATGTGAGAGATGTGGGCACAATTTATTTGATGAGAAATAAATCGCTTCTAAGCTACATGACATCATTTCATTTTACATAAATATGATCTAAGTAGTGACACAAATTACATATGTATTTCTCCTTGTGAAGGAAGGAAGGGATCTATAAATCTAATGATTGCAAGTGCAACCAACCATTATGAAAATGGAAAAAGGGACCCACTATCTTTTCTCTTTCTCAACTTTTCAAACTATATTACCTGCCATGAATGCTCTTTTGCCGCTTGTTTTCATTTGAACTTTCACTCGTTTCCATTTGACACTACTTAACAGTCAAAGACCTGCAGACAACAGAGCTCTCAAAAGCAGTTGAGGAGTCACAGACATAGATAACTGCTGCACATTCTTGGAGTCACTTTCATGATACAAAATCGGCTGCTGAAGGGAGGGCAGCCAATTAAAACAGCAGACAGAGATCCTCTCCACCGTAAATATAGAACAGCAGTATAGAACTACAGTATGTTGTTGAAGAATACCCAGCAGCAGAATAGAACAACAGAACAGAACAGCAGGATACAACCAGAGTACAACTTTTAATTCAAATCGTTTGTTATATTGTCAATTTATATTTGAAATGTTTAAAGGCTTTATAAATTAGTATATGTAGCTAAGCCATCGTAGTAGATGAAGCGTTACGAAACAGTTATTGTGTGCTTATCAAGCATAACAAGTTGTCTACGTATAAAACTCTGCTTTTAAGCCGTTTTTTAAGGCATTTTTATAGTCAATACGTTACGCAGTTTGTACTTAGCGTTTGATAATAACGAACGTTTTGTCTTATCTAAAAGAAACCGAATTGTCTATCCAACCCTCTGGATGCACATTCGACCGTATTTATTAATTAATTGAAATTCAGAATACTGTTGTATTCTGAATTTCAATTGGTCCCATAGACGTTGCCCCCCAAATCAAAATTAACAACTTTTAAGGAGTTTTTTTATTTGTCTTGTGTGAATTTATGGTCTATTGAGCATATAGATTTGGTTTATTGTTTAGCCATTCTCATCTCCCCATAACACCTTATAGAATTTTCTCAACATTTCCCACATTTATTTCGCTCTTAGTCTAGCCCTTAGGGTAGTCTAGGGCCTTATAAATGGCCAATATCACACCTTCTATAATTGTTATTACATGTGGCTATGAAAATGACACCCAAGTGAAAACATAAATTTGTCTTGAAGGTTTATGATGAGGCAGTGCCTTTAAATCATATGTTGTTTTGCTTGTACATGTTATTGAATTTGTTTGCAATTGGTATGAGAATTATAGCCTTATTGCTTCTTATAATGGTTGTATCCCATCTAAGTAGTCCCTTATTAGTTAGGTCAAGCATTTATGGCATGAGCCCCATGACATTAAGCTCATTGGGGTTAGGAATCTTACCAAGGGATTTTCTTGTTCTCTTCTAGTAACCCCCAATAGGTTCACATGCTTCTCAACTAGTCCAGTTATTAGTTTATGAGAAACACCTTGTTGGTGTTATCTCATTGGACCAAGGATTTCAAAGTCCTAGAATAAGTGATGTAGGAGCATCCCTGGTTCAAGAGCAATCTTGCATCAACCAAAAACATTTAAATTTCAGTTTGTTTCTTTTCATTTTCCAGTTCAGTTCAAGCAGTTCAGTCAGTAGTCATTCCTGTATTTTGGTCCGCATTCTACCGCAGTTGCATTTCAGACCTTGCAGAGCTGGACTTAGCATCTAGAGATATTCACGCACATCATATCCAAAATTCAGATCATTTGGATTAGGTGCCGGAAAGATATCACTATCAGAAGATCAACTATTTTCTCATAACAGAGCATCCTGACAGTTTCAGACAATCAGATAAAGGAGAATACTTGCAGAGCATTTCACAACCTTTGAAACTTAATGACACATCATTCGATGATCTATGGTTTGTGGCCGACCTTCCCCAAGATCCGCACATCATTCCATTCATTTGTGGAGGAATTCTATTCATTTAGGTCTGACCTATCCATGTACACACGTTACAGCTCTTCATTGGAGTTTGTGATCTTCCTTGGCCAACATGGAGGAATCTATTGTTTCGGAGATGATATATATTAATGTAATCGATGCCTAGGAAAACAATTAGAAATTGATTCATAGTTCTTAGTTTGAATTCTTTGTGAAGGAGCTTGAAAGCTATATCTTGTGCATATTCTGATATTCTGTAATCAGGTCTGTGAGCTCTAATTGTAAGCCCACATGTTGTCGGCTGATCTGTATTTGAATTCTATGATATACTGAATGATTGAATTTGCATTTGTTTCATATCTTTGAGTTGTTTCTGTTGTGTTTACTCTTACTGCATGGTCTAGACAGTTCCTTCTGTGAACCCTCCTACCGTGACTGCACCAAGTGGTATCAGAGTGAAAGTATGAATCTTTGGGAGTGAAGTGAGCGAAATTGGTGAAGGAATTTCGTAAGATCTTGCTGTGGACAGATCGTCGATCCGAGGCAGGTTACTTGTGTCACAACCGATCACCGATTATGAGGCAGTTGTCACCTTGTAGCTCAATTGCTAAACTTGAGGCAGTTTACACTTGATCCTAGGAAGAATGCCGTTGAGGAGAATTCCTATTGTTGGAACAATGGCTGGTAGAATGGATGAGATGATGGAAATGATGAGAACAATGACAATTCGATTGGATGCTCTTGAGGAAGATAGGCGAAGAGGATTGACACGTAGACCTGATGTTGAAAGTGACGATGAAGAGGAATTTCAATCAGTTGAACAAATTGGCGAAACCCTAGAAGGTGATGAAGAAGAAGAATCAGATCAAGTCAAGATGTTGTGAGCTATTTCAAAGATCAGAAAGAGACCTAGAGTTGATGTACCTAATTACACTGGCAATTTGAACCCTGAAGAGTTGATTGACTGGATAAATGACATGGAAGAATACTTTGAATATGAAGAAGTTGAAGATCCGGAGAAGGTGAAATTTGTAAAGACAAAGTTGAAAGGAAATACTGCTATATGGTGGAAAGAAGTTCAGCTAGATAGAAACATAAGAGGAAAAGAAAATATTACAAAGTGGGATAGAATGGTGACAAAATTGAAGAATCAGTTTATACCTGCTAACTATGAGTTGGAATTATTGAAAAGATTGCAAACCCTGAAACAAAAGGAGAAATTTGTGAAGGAATATACTGAAGAATTTCATAAGATGATCATAAGGATAGGACATAGTGAAGCAAGCAAGGAGAAAGTGGCTAGATACATCAATGGACTGAGATTGAACATACAAGAAGAACTAAGATTGGTAAGGATGACATCTTTGGAGGAAGCATATCAGTTTGCCTTGAAAGTTGAACAAGAGGCATGATTAGAGATAGAGAGGCAAAGGACGTAAATTTTAGAGAGGCATAACATTTTCTGGAGGAGAGAGATCATATGCGGAGCAGAACAGACAGGAGAGCACATTCAAGGAGGACATAGATAACAATGCATACTGGAGAGATGACCAAAAATTTTACCACAGAAGAAACCCTAGTTCGTACTGGAGTCAAGGATACATAAGAGAAGGAAGAGGACTAGATAGGAGAACATTTAGAGGAACTTCTTTCAAGTGTGGAAGTGAAGGACATAGAGCATTTGCATGTAATTAGGGGAGTACAAGAAAGAAAATAGAGAACAGTGGAAGAGCAGCCTATGTGGAAGAAGAACCTATTGGATCACCTAGTTTGGTTGGTATACCTGAGAAAGGAGAATCACTTGTGATGAGGAGAGCACTATTTCAAGCAGAGACTTATGAGGAACTGCCGTAGAGGAAAAGTTTGTTCAGAACCAGATGCAAATCAGGAGGTAAATGTTGTAAAGTTGTTATTGATAATGGTAGTTAAATAACCTAGTTTCAGAGGAGATGGTGACTAAACTGAAGTTGGAAAGATTGAAACACCCTAAGCCCTATCAGATAGCATGTATTCAGGATGATCATAAGGTACTGGTGAGTGTACAATGTTTGGTGAAATTTCATATTGGATCTTATCATGATAAAGTCTTGTGTGATATTATGCCTATGGATGTTTGTCATATCTTGTTGGGTAGACCTTGGTAGTATGATAGAAAGGCTATACATGATGGAAGAAAAAAAACATACACTATAACTGCAAATGGAAGGAGAATTACTTTGATTCCTTTGGAGGATGATCCTAAGAGTGAAGTATGTGGGAAAGCTAGAATTTGTTTGGTAGATGGAAGAAAATTTGTGGATGGTTTGAGACATGAGAATATGTGTTATGCTTTGATCCCTAAGAAGTTTGAAACATTGAAGAAGGAGAATGAAGAAGTACAATCGGAGGAGATAAAAGAGCTGTTGACAGAATACGAAGACATCATATCAGACAATGTACTTGAAGGATTGCCACCAATCAAGAGTATCAACCATCACATGGATCTTATACGTAGAGCTAGTTTACCTAATAAAGCAGCACACAGAATGACACCAGCAGAGAATGAAGAATTGAATAGATAGATACAAGAATTGTTGAGGAAAGGATTGATCAGAGAAAGTTTGAGCCCTTGTGCAGTACCTGTAGCATTAGCACCAAAGAAAGATGGAGAATGGAGAACGTGTACAGACTCTCTAGAGCAATAAACAAGATCACAGTTAAGTATAGATTTCCTTTACCTAGGATGGATGATATCATGGATTGTTTGAGTGGAGCAAGATATTTCACAAAGATAGACTTGAAGAGTGGATACCATCAGATCAGAATCAGAAAAGGAGATCAATGGAAGACTACTTTTAAGACAAATGAAGGATTGTATGAGTGGTTAGTGATGCCTTTTGGATTGACAAATGCACCTAGTACTTTCATGAGATTGATGAATGAAATTTTAAAGAAATTCTTGGGTAAGTTTGTTATTGTATATTTGGATGACATTCTGATTTTTAGTAAGACAAAAGAGGAACATTGGTAGCATCTAAGACAAGTATTGTAGAGGTTGAGAGAAGAAAAATTGTTGATAAAAATCAAGAAGTGTAGTTTCATGAAGGAGGAGTTGGTATATTTTGGATTTGTGATTTATGCGGAAGGATTGAAGATCGACCCTGAGAAAGTGAGAGCAATTGTTGAATGGCCTACACCAGAGAGCATTGGAGAGGTTAGATCATTTCATGGATTGGCTAGTTTCTACTGGAAGTTCATCAGAAATTTCAATTTAGTTTGTAACCCTATGACAGAGACAATGAGAGGTGACATAAATGATTTCAAGTGGACATCAGGAGCAAATAAAAGTTTTGAATTGTTGAAGAAGAAAGTGATAGAGCAACCTGTTTTGGCATTACCGGATTTCAATAAGGTATTTCAAGTAGATTGTGATGCAAGTAGAAATGCAATTGGAGCAATATTAAGTCAAGAAGGTAGACCAATAGCATATTTCAGTGATAAGTTGAATGATGCAAGGAGAAGATATTCAGTTTATGACCAGGAATTCTATGTCATAATTCAAGCCTTGAATAAGTGGAGACATTACTTGTTGCCTAAGGAGTTTGTGTTGTATACAGATCATCAAGCTTTGCAATATTTGAACAGTCAAGGTAAGTTAAATCAGATACATATGAGATGGGTAGAGTTCATGCAGAGTTATACATTTGTGTTGAAGCATAGGAGTGGAAAATCAAACAAAGTTGCAGATGCATTGAGTAGGAGAAGAAACTTGCTGACAGAGATAAGAGTTGAAGTGATAGGATTTGATGAATTGAAGAACATATATGAGGGAGACACTGATTTTGCAGACCCTTGGAAATCATGCAAGGAACCTTTTGTGACAGACAGGAGTAAGTGGTTGGATTATTTCATTTAGGAGGATATGTTGTTCAGAGGAAATCAACTATGCATACCTAGAAGTTCCATGAGAGATAATTTGACCAAAGAGAAACACAGTGGTGGATTGGCAAGACATTTTGGCATTGATAAGATAGTGGCTTTGGTGAGTGAGAATTACTTTTGGCCTCAGATATGTAACATCCACATTCTAGAAACATAGTAGAAACCAAAAATTCACCATAAAGTAAATGTACAAGGTGAATATGAGAACGATTTTTTTTTTTCTTTAATACAACATATAGTCGAGTAACAACAATTACAAGATATCTCATTACAAATACAATCAACCTTATTGTCTTTCTCAAGTACAATGTTTACAAAAATAAATCAATTATAAATACCTGAATCAGATAATGTTTTACTTAGTCTCAATAAACACAAGTCTCAGAGATATACTGCATCCAAAAATTTGACATCTTTATCGCAAGCCTCGGCATGTCTTCTACTAGAGAGAGAGAGAGTATCTTTTCAGTGATTTACCTCCAACCACAGACCGTCAATCTCCCGCACTCCTTCCTAACCGGAAGCGGCCCTTCCCTTCACGAGAAGTATAGACCAAGGTGACCAGTGGTAATTTGCCTTTCCGAGTACATAGTGTTGTATCTTACACAACTCTATCTATCATACAACCCTAGATACCCTCTAGCTAAGTATGATTCCCAATAGGATGTGCAATCCAGATACAGTGAACCGACAATGCATGCAGAGACATGCATTACTATGGCCATAGTTTTTGAATATAAATTGATGTTCACAATGAACGTTGTCGTAATGTTCACCCACTCCAACTCGACTTGGATACTATCATATTCCTATAGTTCGACTTGGTCAACTATGTTTAACTTATGAAGTCATGATGATTTCAATAATCTAGTCTTCCCGACCCAATACATGTTTTCTTTCACAGTCTAAAATCCATAGACTTTTTCTTTCGTCTTTCTTCCTTTACAAGGACTCTCATTATATCATTGCAATATCCGAGGTCCATGACTTATTGTCTCATAATAAATATAGATAGATTAATTACGACTAAGATGATAACCTTAACCAGGTTAAGCATTATAGTCTAGGAATCTAAATCACTTCTTGCAAGTAAGAATAATTACGCATAGTCAGGGCACTTGACCCTTCAATCATGATCTAAATAATGATCTCATTGCCTTAATATAATAATTACCATATCCAGGTTAGTTAAGGTTTAACTAAAGAGTTTCATTTAACTCGAAACTAGTCTTCTTGACTTAGATAGATTCTCCAGACACCATCGTTGTTCCAAAGATCATAAGAAATGACTTTCTATACTTGGGTATCTCCTTGCATCCTTGCATCATCTGAGATCCATAACTTATTGACACTTAATACTTAAGTCAAATTGTAAACAATCAAATAGGTTTATACACCAAAAATAAATGAACAACTTTAGGGTTCTTACCCCTTTATCATCGATTCATAAAGTAGTCATAAAGGTATATTAAATTATATTACCCCACTAGGTCAACCTAGGGTTTTGTATTTCCTTTTCCATGATAACGGAAGTTCAAGAATAGAGTTTAAGTAAACAACTTTCCTTTAGTCTTCTTTTGACCTAAAGATCATTTCCAAACAAGCCTAACAATTATGCCAAATGGTTCAACTCCAAGTCTAAGCTTGGACTATAACTGGTTGGCAATCTAATCCCATTTGTTGTCCATTGAAATCATGATTAAAGTTCTTCTCCTATTTCATATTGAACTATAAAGAGTCCAAATATAAACAAGTGTTTTTATTATAAGTTGATGTAGGGAAAATCCATTCTCTTTGAACATCCCTTGAGCATAGTATTCTCCTAGTATAAGAGAATTACTATTTTCAAGCCTTCTCATGACTTCCAAATTCTTCTCTGCCAAGTGAGAATAACATCCATAGATAGAGTATTTGCTCCTTTTCATTGTCAATCTTTCTAGTGATCTCGTAGGTAAAGAATATAAAAATCTCCCTATCGGGTCAATTTATAGGTCTTATCCTTCTCATACCATCCTAATGGAAGAACAACTGTATATTCCCATAAAGTAACCATTTAGTGAGCAAAAGGATTAACCTCTAGGTCGTATATTGACTACAAGGTCATTTCTAGGTTTTCACCACTCTTGACTAGAAAAAGATTGTTTTCCCAATGTTGTTAAATTTTAAGGGATCATTTAATCCTTACAACAAGGATATGTCTAGATTAACCTTAAAATCTTCATAAAACAAATCCTATGGTTCACAAGAGTCTAGAATGTTGTCCAAGTTTGCTGTGGTCTCAAATATCGAACCAAAAAGAGTTTATTCTAGTTCATATACAAGTAGAGCTCTGTTTTAGATAATCTAGAGGTTCTTGACAAGCTTAATCTTGTCTAGGTTGAATTGATTTGATACGAAAGATAAGATGGAAAGACTTTTCTAAGTTGCTATCCTTTTGAACTCAAGTTAAGTTCCTCTTTCTCTTCCAATACTAAATTGAATCAAAACAATAATAAATGAGTGATGAGGGGGAACAATTCATCCATTGGATCTATTAGAAGGTAACCCCAAAATGAATTTATAACCATTCAAAAACTATCTTAAGAGTCTAGAGAAGAACATTCTCATTTATCGACCCTCAACTTAATAACTAATGCCGGATAAGAAGCTTAGTTAAATACATTTGTCGGCATTTGATCTCATGTTTTCTAGATTCTAAACTGTTTGGACAGAGAGACATGTAGTATCCCTCTCCTACACTGGTGTTATCCTCCGACAGCACAGCCAGATAATATAACTCCACAGGCTATCTTAGAAATCAAAAACTATGTCAAACATGATATAATACTGAGTTAATGAATCCTATAGAGTGGCGTAGTGCAGGGTGGCACTTTACGCAGGTCTATTGTTTTCGTTGAAAACAAACCTCACACAGATCTTACCGATAAAAGCATTACTTGCATTAAGTTTGCTATCCATTCAAAGGCACAAAACATTAGAGAGAAGGTATTCTTAAGTATCCTGTCATTTACACTAAGTCGTTTAACAGCTAAACTGATATCTCTCTAATCATGATATCATTCTCATAAGTATATTGCACTTGGAGTGCTACTACTAATTAAAACAAAAGGATAAAGCTTAAGTCTAACATTCTATGATTTCATAGCCGCTACTATCTATTCTCTTAGTTGGTGTAATTCTAACTAAATTTAATTAGAATAAAAACTTCCAAACAAGTTTATAAGAGATAGACTTATTATAGAGAAAAAAAATAAAACAAGGTTTAGGAAGTATGACCTCCTAGCTCTTACATTTTCTCCTTCCTCAAATGAAGATGTAGGCTCACGGTTCTCTCTCTTATCAATAGTACACTCTGTGTAAACTTCTTTGGATGAGCACTGAACTCACTTGAAAATGCTTCTTGCAAAATGGTATCACTATCCTCACTGTGAATACTTCTAGCAATCGTTATCACAGTCCTTACTGTGAATTATCTTAGCAGATGGTATCATAGTCCTTACTGTGAATTCTTTCTAAGGAAACTTGTATAGGTCGAACTGCTGTCCAACGCAGTCCTTCCTATTCTCCTGCACTTTTAATCTACTCCACTCCAAGTCTAATCTCCACCCCTGAAACTGACTCCAAAAACTCCCCTAAAACCTTCCCACGGTGAAGCTTTGTAACGGCCCCCACAACTGTCAACCATGCCTAAACAAAAGGAATCAGTTTATCTGCATGCTCTCGACTTCCTAACCTTCAGCGACCACTATACAAAGTGGAGGTTCCCTTTTTTTTGGTGACGTGGTAGTTGGTGGGCTTAACAACCTCGTCCACTATACATGAAATTAGGACCACAATACCATTGGATTCACCATAACACACATATATGGGGCTCAAAAACTTACGAGGTGGCAGTTTTAAATAATTAAAACATCCCCCTATACTCTAAACTGATCGCGAGTACCAACGATTGCCACCTTAGCAAAATAGTTTGGTTGATAGCGATAATTTGGTGGTCTAAAACTAGAAAATAAAAAGAGTTATTCGAACGAAAAGACATCATAAAAAGAACTATTATGTGTCCCTCTACAACTCCGGATCAATACCGACAACCAACGAGAATGAAGAAATACCTCACGATCACTTAAAAATAACTTATGTAATTTTGGCATATTCCCCCATATATTACAACAGAACAAGTTATAACATGCCTTGGTTTCTAATTCGACGTCCGTCGAACTTCACAAAGAAAAGAGTCTACAACAAATGCTCAAAGTGTTTTACAACAATCACGACAGATTGGGCGTAATGCAACACAAGTTTTCTAAATCGTTTGACGCACAAAATGACTTCTCGCATCTTTCGACTACGAGACGTGATCCACAAATCCGCCACAAAATAGGTTCATCTATTGACGTTAAACGTCGACAATATTAGCATCATCTAACTTGATGGGAACGTCTTGACGTTTAAGAGGCGAAAATAAAACCTCAAGTGACTCAAGAAGAATAACGCAACCGTTTTATGGCTATGACGTTGTTAACTTTACAAACGACTATGTCGACTCACCATCGACTTGACTAGATGATAATCAAGATATCGACTACCCGTCGAATTAGATTTGAAAGTAACTAGCAAGACAAGACTTACCTCTTACGAATCATTGGTTCACATTATCGTTTAACACTAGACTCATTGGCAAATAGACCACTCGTATTCCAAGGTCTATATCTCTCTTCTTGAAAGATACTCTCTCTCTTCTCTGAGAGTCAATAACCTGTAATCATGTTTTCACTTGTCATCAAACAATAAGAGATCAGTCCATCATTATTCAATAAATTCAACTCGTAAATCAAATCTCATAATACAATTATTAGACCGACCATAACATAATCATTTCCATGATTTCATAATTGATATTCAATATAATTCCATGTCATATCCTGTCATAAATCTATAACATCACAACAAATTTACTTATGCCCAAGTAAAACGTAAAAGTAAAGCAAGTTAGAAAATAGGGATGTAACAAGATACATAAGGATGTTAGGAAATTTGTGCAGAGTTGTAGAGTTTGTCAAGTTGCAAAAGGGAGTAGTCAGAATATTGGATTGTATAAATCTTTGACAGTACCGGAGATACCTTGGGAAGACATAAGTATGGATTTTGTAATGGGATTGCCTAAGACACAAAGAGGACATGATTCAATACTTGTAGTGGTGGACAGATTTTCAAAGATGGCACATTTCATACCTTGTAAGAAGACAACTGATTCAATGCATGTAGCTGACGTATTTTTCAAGGAGATTGTGAGATTGCATGGATTACCTAAGAGTATAGTTTCAGACAGATATACAAAGTTTGTTGGATACTTTTGGAAGACACTTTGGAAAAATATGTAGACAGATTTGAATTTCAGTTCAACATTTCATCCATAGACTGATGGACAGACAGAGGTAGTGAATAGGAGTTTGGGAAACTTGTTGAGATGTTTGGTTGGAGAGACAACAGGAAGTTGGGATTTGATTTATTCACAAGCAAAGTTTACATATAATAATTCAGTGAATAGGAGTACCAGAAGAACACCTTTTGATATTGTTACTAGAGTAAACCCTAGAGGAGTTGTAGAGTTGAGAGATATCAGTATGGCATAAAAGAGAAGTGTAGAAGTAGAAGAATTTGCAGAACATATGGAGATAGTGCATAATCAGGTAAAGAAACATTTGGAGGATATGAACAGAAAATATAAGGAGCAAGCAGATGAGAAGAGAAGACACAAGGAATTTGTAGTTGGCAATGAAGTGATGGTATACTTGAGAAAAGAAAGATTTCTAGTTGGAACATATAACAACTTAAAGATGAAGAAGTTTGGACCTTATAGGATACTCAGAAAATTTGATTCAAGAAATGCATATGAAGTGGAATTACCAGAGACATTGGGTATATCACCTATTTTCAACATTGCAGACCTATACCAGTATCATGAAGTAGAGTTCAATGACAACATTGAAGAAGACTTGACGAAGTAGTTACCACAACAAGCACCGAAGTAGATTGAAAATATTTTGGACAACAGAGTTGGATGCAACACTAGAGGAAGACAGTATAAAGAATATCTTGTGAAGTGGAAAGGCAGACCGAAAGAAGATTCATCTTCGATTTCTTAGGCTGAGGTAGACCATCTTGGTTTTCCTCTAGCCCCAGCAAAGTTTGGGATTCACTTTTTCAATAACCCCGGATGTCTAATGCAGGAGCATCTCTGGTTCAAGAGCAATCCTGCATCAACCAAAAACATTTGCATTATAGTTTGTTTCTTTTCATTTTCGAGTTTAGTTCAGGTAGTTCAGTTAGTAGTTTTTCCTGTATTTTGGTCCGCATTCTACTACAGCTGCATTTTAGACCTTGCAGAGCTAGACTTAGCATCTAGAGACATTCACGCGCATCATATCCAAAATTTAGATAATTTGGATCAGGTACCAGAAAGATATCGCTATCAGAAGATCAACTATTTTCTCAGAACAGAGCATCCTGACAGTCTTAGACAATCAGATAAAGGAGAATACCTGTAGAGCATTTCAAAACCTTTGAAGCTTAATGACACATCATTCGATGATTTATGGTTCATGGCTGACCTTCCCCAAGATCCGCACATCATTCCATTCATTTGCAGAGGAATTATATTCATTTAGATCTGACCTATCCGTGTAGACACATTACAACTCTTTATTGGAGTTTGTGATCTTCCTTGGCTAACGTGGAGGAATCTATTGTTCCAGAGATGATATATATTGATGTAATAGATGCCTAGGAAAATAGTTAAAAATTCATTCATAGTTCTTAGTTTGAATTCTTTGTGAAGGAGCTTCAAAGCTATATCTTGTGCATATTCTGATATTTTGTAATCCAGCCTGTGAGCCCTAATTGTAAGCCTGCATGTTGCTGACCAATCTGTATTTGAATTCTATGATATACTGAATGACTGAATCTGCATTTGTTTCATATCTTTGAGTTGTTTCTGTTGTGTTTACTCTTGCTGCACAATCTGGACAGTTTATTCTGTGAATCCTCCTACCATGACTGCACCAATAACCCTCTCTTAAAGTTCCTATGTGGATGAAGCTTCTATATCTCTGTGTTCTTATGTGTTCCTTCTTAGAACAAATCATTCAACCTTTGGGATGTTTTATTTGTCACAAGCTGAAAAAGTTTCTTTCAGCTCGACCCCATAGACATGTGTGTAGAAGTGGATCCCACCTTAGACCTTAAGGAATCTATGGAGATTTAGTCAACATTTTACATAGAAAAGCACCTACATTAACCTTTCAAACACCTACATTCATTGTTAGTCTCTTGATCACTAGATTATGGATTGCTTGCTTATGCCTCAAACACCTCCCAAACCCGCAACTGACACTCCTACTCTGCCACCTAAATAAGCTAGCTAGAACATAGTCGATGGTAACAACCTGCAATCTCTAACCTAACTAAAAACCTAATCTTTGGTTTTCTATTAGAAATCACCTTGACAACTGTTGTCACGTGAAATTGCACCCTGCTTGGAAGGGTTCCAAGCATTCCAATGACACAATGGGAATGATCTCAAAGTGTGGGACTTTGCTAAATGAGATTAGACCTCCGGAGAAGGCTAGCTTCCTTGCCTGATTATCACCTAAAACTATTAAATTTTTGAGGGGAAAAGGGAGAAGAAATGTTTTAAAATAAAAGATGAAACAACAAAACTTGAAACACAAAAGGGTGATGCACCAGACAGATTTAAAGAAACTTTCACAAAACTGAAAAATGCACAACACAACCAGATATAACAAGTAGGTATACACAGATTAGATGACTCTAGCACAGGCGAGAAGCAATATGATTGAGAGGAATAAAGACATTCATAGGCAACCATATACAGATTCACACAGAACTAGGAAATCAACAAAGGAGGTAAAATAACTTGCATATATTTAATAGGAAGGCAAGGTTACAGTGACAGCAAAAGCTTTGTTTGGAAACAGAAAGACCAGAATGCCAAAAAATTTCCAACCTTATTTACATCATACTAATGCATATATATAGCATTCCAAAATTAACCCTAAGTCGGTTACAAAAATCGCTCTAAGAGCTGGAGTAGAAAAAATCTACATTGAATGATAGTCCAGCTACATCAGCTATGGCATCAAAAAATCTGGAACTAGGTAGATAGCAGATATTTGTTAGTCTTTGATGCAGCTGTTTAATCATCTGATCCTCAGCCAACGCATCAGTGGGGAGATATTTTGGTCATGAATGCGAGCAGCTTCGTCATTGCACAGCAATGAAAGCAAGAAATATCTCTATCTACTAAAAAATGGTCGCTGAAACGTCTACTTGATCAAAAATATGCAAGGCCAGATCTAAAAATGAAAAGGTGACAAAAACTCCTAAAAACCCTGCCAAATGAAAGAGGGGACCAAAATATACATCTTTGCCTTTTACAACAGGTCAAAATTCACTAGGACGGAGGAGATACAGACGGTCAAAGCTTTGGTCAACCGCATGTATATATCATTTTACATCTGTGTATATCGCTTGCATTTGCCACCTGAATCGACATCCAAAACCTTCTCTGCAACTCCCTTGGATATGCATGGCGCCTTGTATATCGGGCTATTAAATGTCCTTGTATTTTCAAATTTGAATATGCATACAATTGCTTTTGTATGTGCGGGCCCCATCATTTGTGTATCACATTATATCTTGCCTTGTATATCGAAATATACAAGCACCAAATATACAAGCCGCAGACCTGAAAACTTTATGAAATAGCCTAAAACGACGTTGAAATCTGGCTTGTATATCACCTTTGTATGTTTTCTTGTATATCATAGATATACAAGTGCCAAATATACAAGCCAAGGACCTGAAAACTTTATGAAGTGCTTTGACTGTTGGGTCAGGTCCAGCTTGTATATGTTTGCTTGTATATCGGCCTTGTATGTGTGAACATACAATCCGATATACATTCCATTGTTCACGTGATCCTTTGTATGTCGAAATATATAATCCTCTATGCATATGTGTGGGCCCCACCAGATGCATGTTCAGCCTTTGTATATCGCAACATACAATCGCCAAATATACAAGCTGTAGACCCCAAAAACTATTAACTGTATTTGACTGCCCTATCGGGTCCAGCTTCTATATCCTCTTTGTATGTCTCTTTGTATGCGTGAACATACAAGGCACCTATACATACAAGCCACGGACTTGATGCCTGAATATGCTGAATTTGATCTCTGTATCGGGTCCACCTTGCATAATTCCTTTGTATCCTTGGCTTGTATATCGCGATATACAATTGCAAAAATATACAATCCGGACTTCAAACCTTTTATAAAGCCTTTTGAAAAATACCCTCAGGTCTGGCTTGTATGCTAAGAATGCATGCTTTCCCTGTATGTCGCAGATATACAAGCGCCTTTGTACATCGTGGATCCCACCTCTTGTACATTCGGCCTTGTATATTTCTTTGTATGTTTCGCTTGTATGTGCAAACATACAAGCGAAATATACATTCCACTATTCATGCGCCGATGTACATTCCACTGTAGCGGATGCACTTGTATGTCAAACTTTGTATATTTTCATTGCATGTGCAAACCTACAACATAATGTGCATTTGAAAAGCCGATATACATTCAGGGAATATTCCTAGGATCTGCGATAGATTCCCCAAATGTATATGCATCTTTGATATGCATTGAAAATTACATACAACTCATTTTTTCACCATTTTCAAAGACCGATGGAAATTTTGCCAGCTTACCAATGTACATTTTGCTTGGTATATTTCCGTGTATGTTTCGCTTGTATGTACAAAGGCGAATGTATATGCAAACGTATATTCAAAATACATACAAATACAAGCTATAAAAATGAGAAAATCGCAACGATAGAAAGCACTTGAAAATAAAATATTTCTGGGTTTTTCTGGGTTTTTTGCAAGGATTCCTTAGGCAAGATTTTGGGAATTTTTTGACAAGGCATGCATGAGTATTTGAAGAATTTACACCTTGTACATGCATTTCTAAAATATTTTCAAGAAAATATAAGGTGAAAAATTTGGCTCTGGGCAAAGGCAAAATAGGTCAACAATTTGGCAACTTCTATGGGATGTTTGCCTGCTAAACATAAGATTAGTGGCCCTAAATATCCATTGGACATGGGTTCAAGTCTAAAACATGCTGGAAAACTGGAACCTACCTCCAAAACACAAAAAGGGGAAGAGGCCTACATTCTCCTAATGACAATGCAGCCTGTGCAGAAGCACTTAGGAAAAACAAAAAACAAAAAAAACTAAACTAAGGTGCAACAACATTTATTGAAAACATAGAGACCTAATCTATTGATTTACAAGGTACTCATACCTCAAAACACCTCTTCAAGTGTATCCCATTGACTGGGATAGGCAAATTTTGTCCATTCATGCTTGATAACTGAAATGCATTGTGCTCCTTGCATTCAGTAATGAGAAATGAGCCACTCCACATGCTGTCAAACTTGGAATACTTTCTTGGTTTGCTTTTCAATTCATCCCATTTGAGTACCATGTCACCCATTCTAAAGTTTATGAGGGTGGCCTTATTATCAAAATTTCTTTTTGTTTGAAGCTGATGACACTCCAGGGTCTTCATAGCTTCATCTCTGCTTTCTTCAAGCTCTATCAGTTGAGCATATCTGACAGCCATGGGGTCTTCTGCTTCAAACATCTCCAGCTGATTCATAATGTCTAGGGCTGGTAGTTCCATAGATATAGGCAACCTTGCCTCTTTTCCATACACTAGCAGATATGGGGAGTTCCCAATAGACCTTTTAGGAGTTATTCTATCTGCCCATAAGGCATATTTCAAATTAGTGTGCCAGGTCCTCTGGTTATCCTCCATTGATCTTTTAATAATCCTTATGAGATTTTTGTTTGTAGATTCAGCCAAACCATTACCTTGTGGGTAATAATTTGATGAAGTATTCAGATAGATCCCATTCTTAACAGCCCAGCTAGTTATTTTCAATCCTACAAAGGCCAAATTATTGTCTGATATAATCAACTCAGGCACTCCAAATCTGGAAACCAAATCATCATAAAAATTTAAAATAACATTCTCATTGGATTCCTTCAGAGCCACTGCTTCAGTCCATCTTGTGAAATAGTTTGTAGCTGTAAGTATCCACCTGTGGCCTACACTTGATGGTGGGTTAATAGGACCTATAAAATCAATGCCCCATCTCATAAAGGGCTGCTTTACCTGAATTGGTTGCAAAGGTAAAGCTGGCAGCCTTTCTTTGCCGGCAAAAATGGCACACTTTATACATTTTCTAGCCCAAGCATGGGCATCCTTAAATAAGCTGGGTCAATAATAGCCAACTCTCATTACTTTCCAAGCAGTAGTCCTTGGGGCAAAATGACCCCCTGCTATTCCATCATGAAACTCATGAAGCACTTTATCAGTTTGATCATAATCAATGCATCTGAGCAATACACCATTAAAATCTTTTCTGAAAAGGATGCCATTTATTAAAACATATGGAATGGATTGCAGTCTAAAATACCTTCTTCTGGTTCTAGTTAGACCTGTAGGACATTTACCAGTTTGCAAAAATTGGGTCATGTCATTTACCCAACTGGTGCCTATTGCTGTTGTATCGTTCTGATGCTCCTCTTCAATAGTCAGAAGCATCTCCTCTTCTTTTCCTATTTCATTCTCTGAACTGGTAGTGAGTTGTTCACTAAGTCCTCTTTCTCTGACAAGCTTGGTTATCTTGATCTCTGCGTCATATTCCATGACTTTGGTGATCCAACCAGCCCTTTTCTCACTAACATCTTTACTCAACAGGAACTCTTTCACACTAGGATGAGCGACCATCAAATGAATCTTGCTATTAGAAACAAGATGCCAAAACTTCTTGAGGCTCCTTATCACTGCCAGGACGTGTTTTTCCACGAAGCTATACCGCTGCTCATACTCCTCCAGCCCCTGATTGAAGAAAGCAATTGGCTGTTCAAAGCCATCGCTCTGCTGCTGTACCAAAATTGCAGAGATGGTATCCAGGCCGCCATAAGCATATAAGATAAATTCTTTGGAGAAATCAAGATTTACCAGCATTGATGTAGCTGCTAATGCCTCTTTGATGGACTCAAAGCTGAGCTTGGCCTCCTTCGTCCAACTAAAAATTGTGTTCTTCTTCAACATAGACGTCAGAGGCTTCAAAAGATTCACAATGTTGGGGATAAATCTTTGCAGAAAATTAATTCTGCCAATAAAACTTTGCAGTTCCCTTTTGTGGCTCGGTAAAGGTAGCTCCAGAATAGCTTTTACCCTTTCAGGATCAATGGTAATGCCCTTTTTTGACACAACGTGCCCTAGTAGCTTGCCTGGGATTGAGAGATATCCTGAATTCCTTGCATCTTTCAAATACTAGCCTCAGATGAGATAAATGTTCAGTTGTATTCTTGGAAAAAACTATGATGTCATCAAGATATACCAGTACCAATTTATATAGCAAACCCTTAAAGGCCATGTCCATGGCTCTCTGAAAAGTAGAGCCAGCATTCGAGAGGCCAAAAGGCATTCTTTTGTAGGCCATGGTACCCCATTTGGTGGTGAAAGTGGTCTTGAACTGATCCCCCTCCTTGACTAACACCTGATTGTAACCAGAAAACCCATCAAGCAAAGAAAATCTTTCAAAGTCAGCCACTACCTGTAGAATTTGTTCCATTGAGGGCAATGGGTAGTGATCTTTTAGGGAGGCTCTATTGAGGTCTCTGAAGTCAACACATATCCTAATCTCTCCATTCTTTTTCCTCACAGGGACAAGGTTGGAGACCCAAGAAGTATGCTTGATCGGAAAAATAATTTTCCCCTTAATCAGTTTGGTCAGTTCTTTAATCATTAGAGGCTCAAGCTTTGGATTTAAAGGTCTTTGCTTCTGCCTCATAGGTTTAGTACTTGATTCTAACTCTATTGTGTGCTGGGCAATCTAAGGGTTGAACCCTTTTAGGTGTGAGTAATCCCAGGTAAACACATCTTCAAATTCTTGACAGAGGGCAATAAAAGCTCTTCTGTCCTCAACTGAGCAGATTTTACCAATTTTAAGAAGCTTGCCTTTAAAAATCTCTAGCTCCTCAGAATGCTCTTCTTTAACCTGCATGCTAGTTTTGCTTTTCTTCAGTTGATCATCAGTGCTAAAAATAGATTCCAAGGTTACCAATCCCTTGGGAAGCTTGTTTGTTCTCAACTGAACAAATTGATCATTGCCATATTGTTGTTTAAGCTTATCCTGGTTTATCACAGAAAATTCATCTTCTTCTAACAAGACACGCAGGATCTGCTCATTGCTTTCAAAAACTTGCCAATGAATATTATTATCAGGGATAGAGGGCCTACCAACTATTTTAACATGAGGTTGTACCTTCTCCCTTTGAATATCATTGGGGATGTCAAACTGAGCCCCAAGTGTAGCCAACCTATCAACATGATGGTTCTGATTTCTTGGAATAGAGATGAGATTGAAAGCATGAACTTCTTCAATCATGTCCCACACCCTATGTTTGTAGCATTTCAGAACATTTTTTGTAAGATGCAGTCCTCTTACCTGATTCACAATGAGGTCACTATCACCATACACCTGCAAACATCTTATTTTCCTCTTTCTTGCCCACTACAAGCCTTGAATTAATCTTTCATATTCGGCAGTGTTGTTTGTACATGCAAAGGCAAAACGGAAAGAAGAAAAATATTTTTCACCTTGTGGTGACACAAGCATTGCACCACCACCAAATCCATTCTTGTTCCTAGAGCCATCAAAATACATTTTCCACACCCCATTTTGCTGCTCTGTCTACTGTTCTGCATCCTTTATCAGATTTGGTATTGCTATTTCATGCTCATGCAGTATGTAAACCCCCATACCAGTTTCTTGGATGTGTGCCTCAAGATCATCCACGACATTTTCTCAGGACCATTCCCTTAAGAGTACCTCTGGTATGCTTTGATTTTGTAGTTCTTTGGCAGCAACAAGTTCAGGATCATCAGAAATAATGCGATCTGCATTAACAACACTTGGTGTGTAAGGCTCTATGTGATGATTTGAAAACAACTCAGATTTTAAAGTTACTTTGGTGCCATATCTAGTCCTAAAAAACATGTGGGACCAGTCAGAGGATAAATATCCTCATATTTTGGCTGTAAATTCTCTTGATAAGCACATGGCAAAATAAGGAGGCAAATCAATGATGAATACCTCTTGTGAAATGGAAACATTGGGACAAGTATGCAGAGTGAGACCTAGGTCTTTTATTACACCCATAATATTAACAGTTGTACCATCTAATTGGAGTACACCCTTTTCAAGAGGCTGGTACTTGAGCCCTAATTGGTCTGCAATCTGTTTAGGCATCACAAAACTACTTGCACCACTGTCCACCATACAATTATGTACTAATTTGTCTCCAATTATCAATGATATATAAAATGGGAGTGGCTTGGCACTTTTATTAGGCTGTTTGCTGTTATCCTGAGATGAATTGGTAAGGACAACCCTATTTGGGTCAATGGTTGTATCTTTGGATACTTTCAAATCAGATAAGGCAGACTGCAATATGTCCTTTTGGCCTGGGATGGCTAGGGAATCCCACATGGACATTGTCACGTTCATCTTCTTCATATTTTCAATAATATTGAAAGGTAGAATGACACTTACCTTCTGATTTGATTTTGTAGCAGCAACCTCTGATTGCAAATGGGGCATCTCCCTTGCTGCTGCTGGGTTAATTCTTTGTAGAATATGGGGAATATGTGATGTAGAAGCACCAACATGTCCTTTCTCTTTATTTGCTGCTTGGTCTATCTCGTAACCCCTCTTCTTGGCTCTTGTATTTGCTGCAACTGAGGTATTATCACTGTTTGTGCCACAGAACTCACCTTCCTGCCAATTTATGAACGCAAAATCGTTCTGAGGTTGATCTTGTTGTTGTGCAGCTCCATCATTTGATGTATTTGGCTGTGAGACTGCCACATTTTGCACCATTAAAGCCTGATTTATGACTCCATTTGAAGAGGCTGCTTGACTGTGTGGCTGATTGCATGGATAGTACCATTCATACTCAGCTGCAAGGTTGTTCTGAGTAGGGACAAGGTCCCTTACTACGTTAATAGGTGCTGGATTATAAGGCTGAAAAGGCCTCTGATTTACATTTTGCCTGGCACCTTGGTAATTACTTTGATAAGGTGGCCTATTAGCTTGATAAGGCTGATTTTGGCCTTGATACTGTGGATTTTGCCCTTGAGGTTGTGGCTGATAAGGCTGTCTACTCTGGGATTGCTGCTTTTTAATGTTTACTAACTCATTCCCAAAGGTCTGCAAAATATTCTCTATTTTTTGTTGGCTATTTTTAATTTCTTTCAACTCTTGAGATGAGCTAGAAGCAGCAGGCTCAGAATTGGCAGTGCTTGGTAATGCTGCCACAGTAGGTAAAGGGGCAAACTATGGGATTGGCAAAGGCATTGAAGCCTGAATCTCAGGAAAGATGGGTACAGGTGGTCTGGGTGCTATTTTTTCGGTCCGAATCAGATTATTTTCTGCCCTAATGGCTAATTCATAAGTATTAGGCAAACTATTACCTCCTAACGATTGAATCATTACTGAAATGTCACTATTTAGGGCTTTCAATAAATACAAGAATGCATATTCTGTCCCATGTCTTCTGAAATCTGAAGTTGAAATCCATCATTTGCTCCTGAGGAGCTCTCTTTATGGTGGTCATCTGTTTAACCAATGATAGGTTGTCTGATTTATCTTGAAATTGCTTATTCAATTTATCACCCAAATCATCCCAGGTTCCTATAGTCTGCACTGGTAAACTCCTAAACCATTGCAATGCCTTCCCTTTGAATGAGGCAACCAGCAGCCTGATGGCTACATTCTCTTGAGTAACATGATGTACACCACACAGAGATGCTATGTCTCTAATGTGCTCAATAGGAGTAGTCTGATTTTCCCCTATGAAATAGGGTAGATTCTTCAAAGCTGCCATGGGAATAACATCATGTACTATTAGGTTTAGAGGGCTGCCCCCATCAAAAGTCACGAATGGCTAATTTCTTGCCATCTGAGCAGCTTGAGGTAGATTTACTTGAGTTGCTACAGGAACTACAGAAGCAACTAGTCTAAAATTTGGTGGAGCTGACTGTATCCTTTTAGAAACTAGAGTCCTTGCTATAGCTCTACTCTGCCTTCTAGGTGGAGACAACTGTAAATATTCAAATGAGCTTAAACTCCTGGTTTGAATCTTTCTCATAAAACATGTATCACAAGACTAGTCTGCTTGTTCTTCCTCAATGAGAGTCACCAGATATGCAAATTTTAACCTCTTACAGGTCTGAAAATCACTGGCTACACATCAAACCAGTAATAAAATTGTATAGGGTCCCACCGGGCGTGCCAGAAACTGTTGTCACGCAAAATCGCACCCTGCTTGGAAGGGTTCCAAGCATTCCAATGACACAATGGGAATGATCTCAAAGTGTGGGACTTTGCTAAATGAGATCAAACCTCCAGAGAAGGCTGGCTTCCTTGCCTAATTATCACCTAAAACTACTAAATTTTTGAGGGGAAAAGGGAGAAGAAATGTTTTAAAATAAAAGATGAAACAACAAAACTTCAAACACAAAAGGGTGATGCACCAGACAGATTTAAAGAAACATTCATAGAACTAAAAAATGCACAACACAATTAGATATAACAAGTAGGTATACACAGATTAGATGACTCTAGCAGAGGTGAGAAGTAATATGATTGAGAGGAATAAAGACATTCACAGGCAACCATATACAGAGTCACACAGAACTAGGAAATCAACAAAGGAGGTAAAATAACTTGCATATATTTAATAGGAAGGCAAGGTTACAGTGACAGAAAAAGCTCTGTTTGGAAACAGAAAGACCAGAATGACAAAAAATTGCCAACCTTATTTACAACATAGGAATGCATATATATAGCATTCCAAAATTAACCCTAAGTCAATTACAAAAATTGCTCTAAGAGTTGGAGCAGAAAAAAATCTACATTGAATGACAGTCCAGCTGCATTAGTTATGGCGTCAAAAAATCTAGAACTGGGTAGATAACAAATATTTGTTAGTCTTTAATGCAGCTATTTAATCATCTGATCCTCAACCAACGCATCAGTGGGGAGATATTTTGGTCATGAATGCGAGTAGCTTCGTCATTGCACAGTAATGAATGCAAGAAATATCTGTATATGCTCAAAAATGGTCGCTGAAACATCTACTTGATCAAAAATATGCAAGGCCAAATCTAAAAATGGAAAGGTGACAAAAACTCTTGAAAACCCTGCCAAATGAAAGAGGGGACCAAAATATGCATCTTTGCCTTTTACAGTAGGTTGAGATTCCCTAGGACGGAGGAGATACAAGCAGTCAAAGCTTTGGTCAACCGCCTGTTTATATCGCTTTGCATCTGTGTGTATATCGCTTGCATTTGCTGCCTGAATCGACATCCAAAACCTTCTCTGCAACTCCCTTGGATATGCATGGCGCCTTGTATATCGGGCTATGAAATGTCCTTGTATTTTCAAATTTGAATATGCATACAATTGCTTTTGTATGTGCATGCCCCATCATTTGTATATCGCATTATATCTTGCCTTGTATATCGAAATATAGAAGCACCAAATATATAAGCTGCAGACTTGAAAACTTTATGAAGTAGCCTAAAAGAACATTGAAATCCGGCTTGTATATCGCCTTTGTATGTTTGCTTGTATATCGTAGATATACAAGTGCCAAATATACAAGCCAAGGACCTGAAAACTTTATGAAGTGCTTTGACTGCTGGGTCGGGTCCGACTTGTATATGTTTGCTTGTATATTGGCCTTGTATGTGCGAACATACAATCCGATATACATTCCATTGTTCACGTGATCCTTTGTATGTTGAAATATACAATCCTCTATGCATATGCGCAGGTCCCACCAGATGCATGTTTGGCCTTTGTGTATCGCAACATACAATCGCCAAATATACAAGCCATGGACCCCAAAAACTATTAATTGTATTTGACTGCCCTATCGGGTCCAGCTTCTATATTCCTCTTTGTATGTCTCTTTGTATGCGCGAACATACAAGGCACCTATACATACAAGTCGCGGACTTGATGCCTGAATATGCTAAATTTGATCTCTGTACCGGGTCCGCCTTGCATAATTCCTTTGTATCCTTGGCTTGTATATCGCGATATACAATTGCAAAATAATACAGTCCAGACTTCAAACCTTTTATAAAGCCTTTTGAAAAATACCCTCGGTTCTAGCTTGTATGCTAGGAATGCATGCTTTGCCTATATGTCGTGGATATACAAGCACCTTTGTATATCGTGGATCCCACCTCTTGTACATTTGGCCTTGTATATTTCTTTGTATGTTTCGCTTGTATGTGCAAACATACAAGCGAAATATACATTCCACTATTCATGCGCCGATGTACATTCCACTGTTCATGCACCAATGTACATTCCACTGTAGCGGATGCACTTGTATGTCAAACTTTGTATATTTTCGTTGCATGTGCAAACCTACAACATAATGTGCATTTGAAAACCCGATATACATTCAGGGAATATTCCTAAGATCTGTGATAGATTCCCCAAATGTATATGCATCTTTGATATGCATTGAAAATTACATACAACTCATTTTTTCACCATTTTCAAAGACCGATGGAAATTTTGCTAGCTTACCAATGTACATTTTGCTTGGTATATTTTCGTGTATGTTTCGCTTGTATGTACAAAGATGAATGTATATGCAAATGTATATTCCAAATATATACAAATACAAGCTATAAAAATGAGAAAATCCCAACGATAGAAAGCACTTGAAAACAAAAGATTTCTGGGTTTTTTGACAAGGCATGCATGAGTATTTGAAGAATTTACACCTTGTACATGCATTTCTAAAATATTTTCAAGAAAATACAAGGTGAAAAATTTGGCTCTGGGCAGAGGCAAAATAGGTCAACAACAACAATTTGCCCTCATGCCACTTTGTTCACCACCCTATATTAGGATGGGTGTGGTGGCACAACTATTTTAATATCATCATTATTAAGTTTGTTCATTATTTCTTTTGGAGAAATGATCTAAGAATCAAGTCAAATGGAGTTGGAACAATGGGGTCAAAGAGAACCACTTCAATTAAGAAGGAGATTAGTGACTTGAAGACATGAATTAACCTAAAAAATGTTCTATGATGCAAACAAGGCTATAAACATATCAATGGGGTGTTCAAGGTGATTTAGAGCATCTTAGGACTCTCTATAGCAAGTTATATACTTCTACACTAGCAAAAAACCAAGGATGGTGAACTTGTTACTTGTTGCATGCAGTAAAGTGTCAAATATCATGGTGAAAACACAAATGCCTTAAAAAAAACATGGATACCGTAGAAAATGCAAAAAACACCTATTTGTCAGAAGCAACAAAACATGATTAAGTAGGCAATGAATGGAATATGAAGGGTTTTAGATCTTGAATCAACGTTTTGGACATTTCAACTTCCATTTTGGCATAATGGAAGGGTGGAGGAAGGCATATACTACTTGTCCATGAAGTATTGAGGGGTGGTTCTATTTGTAACATTCATTTTCCATGTTCTAAGAGTGGTTGAACGTGAAACAAGACAAAGATTTTGAGTTGTAGGGTTTCATAGCAAGTGTGAAGGAGTTATGAAACAATGTAATTCCTCTAGTTAGCCTCATTGGAATTACAACATCTATATGTTTGGTTGCAATAGTGGGACAAGGAACAAAAGGCTCACTCTTGTTGGAGTTTTCACCTTTTAGGTTTTCTCTAGGTTAATCTCTAGTCTTAGAATTGTGTGTAAACTTCCATGCATGTTTTTACTTTAGTTTTACATGTTTATTTCATGTTTTATCATGTTGAACAAAATTGTAAGTGTATAATGCATCCATCTAAGGTGTTGAAACAATGTTTTGAAGGTTGATAGTTGAGTTGACATTTTGATATTCATGCTTAGTGATCATAAGAACATCACTTGTGTTTTTATAGATTAAGTGGTATTAAAGATTTATTAAGATCTTAAATTTGGAGTTTTGAATTAGTTATTGCAACATTAAAAATACCTTTTCTTTTCTTTTCTTTTAAAATATCTGTTATGTTAAGGTAAATGTGACAAATTAAGTGTTTTCTTACTGTCATAACTAGAATTTATACATTTAAAAGACGAGCAACTTATATATATATATATATATATATATATATATATATATATATATATATATATATATATATATATATATATATATATATATATATATATATATATATATATATATATATATATATATATATATATATATATATATATATATATATATATATATATATATATATACTTTGCAAGAAAATAACAAGCATGTAATCATTGAGTAAAAAGCATATCTGATGTAAGAGAAAAGATAGAGAGAGATTTTTTTTTAACAATCAAGAAATTATAAACTATCTCTTTTGCTATGCATAAACATAATACTAAAAGAAGTAACTAAATAAAGAAATTAACACCTTTTTGGCTGCCATGGAGATCTTGGGAGTGCAGTATTCTTTAAGTCCTTTTGGTTTAACTGGGAACTTTAATCCTTCCTTTTTCAACTGAATAGGGGAGGAAAAATATCATCAGGGCGTTTATCCACCCATCCATGGACTAACTAGTCCCCCATGTCATTCCTATTGGAATGACCCGACCCTCTGCAGAGAAGTATTAAGAAGAGAATCTAATGCCATCTGAGACTGGTGTTTGACCCTACACTTTCCCTAGTCGATCATACACTATAGGCAACTCCTAACTAGCATGACCTCTGACTGGGCGTGTATCTGGGGCAAGAAGCTAACTGACACTATTAGGTGGTAGCATCACCCTAGCCAAGGTTTTAGTTAAGTGCAATGCGACTTAGTGCAGTCACGTAGTCCAGTTTATCACCCTTCTCGGCAAGAATTCATTTAATGAAATTTAACAGTCTTGTTTGACACTTATGCTCCTGCATGCTGACTGATGATGATAATATTTGGTTCATACTACTGTTTAATTTCACTTTTTAGGAATCTCTATTCAGTATACTAATTTCTTTAAATATCAGTCAAGCGTGGTTTTGGAGATTTCGATGGTGAAACTGATAACAACCACTAATTGGAAACTAAGATGTTGGTTAACTCTTATATTTCACCAACTCATTTTTATTTTTATTTTTTTCCATAGTTGTAAGAGAGGTTGAGAGGTCAAGAATTAAGAATATTGGAAAGATACAAGTCTTTATTTTCAGCTCACCTCACAAAATCATCTCAATACTCTCTGACTAAACAGAACTTAGAAAGATTCCAAAAAAACTACCAATCTAAGTATTATAGGTTTAGAAAGATTTATTAAAGACCACCAAACCAAATATCATCGAGATAGGAAAGATTTATTAGAGGATTGCCAGTCTAAGAAGTCATTTTCTTTCTGTTTTAGTTTTCTAGGTTTTGGCTTCTATAGTTTTCATCATATCCATAGTTGGGTCGATGGTTAGTGGCATAGAAAACACAATATGAAATGTAAAGGAGGAACTCATAATTACAGCACTAAGATGGTATATCTTTACATTCCACAAAGGCATTAATATGATACATACAATTTCTTCAACAAGGAAATCATTTTTTGAAGACAACGTTTGCAATAAGGAAAAATGTGCATATAGCACCTCAATAGAGAAAGTCATGTATGCAACATGGACATTGGTAAGAAAATAAGAAAGTGAAACGTGCCTATTCAAGTTCTACAACCAACGGCTCCTCTGTTGGGTGCACGGCTTGGTCTCAGCTGTTCTTAACTCTTTTTCCTTCTATTTTTCTCCAACAGCTACTCAGATGTCTCTCTGTTAGCACAAATCTCTCAACATGACACACTGGATTCTTCAACACCAGACACATGCAGGTCACTCTGGTATCTCGCTCACTTTCCTAGAATGAGCTCTCATGAAAGACTCTTTCGAATGAGCTTTTTCCATTCAAGAAAAAAAATGGTTTACAAAAAGGTTTTCTCTCAAGTTATTAACTCCCGCCTCCACGAAGGGTCCGCTCTTCCTCCAACTCCTCCCGAACAACTAGCCACTCTCTTCTTTAATCTGCTTATTCCTTTTTCGATTCCAAAGTAAAATATCACCCGAATTTGATTTAGAAGGATTATCAATTGAAATTGATTTAAGTTCATCCCTTTGATAAAAATTATCTCCAAAATAATATAAAGTCATACTTCATATAAATTTGGGTGCTTCTTCCACACGATGAACTAACCTCTCCTTGATTCCCCATGTAGTTTGCCACTCCACTTTGCATTTCTTTTCCACGATGAACAACTGTTATCATTTTTTTTAAATATTACTAAGAAGGAGAAATATATATGGTTTCATGTTTTCGCTCAGGTAGAAGTTCTTGCAAATATAAGTGATGTTTTTAATTAAATCAAAGGTACCATTCGAAGGTGGCCGATATGGCCTGAATGGGGCACTTTTTTCCCATCGAATAAAAAAAGTTTTTCAACCTAAGAAATAATCTCGTTATTAAAAGTGGGTATACCATATGATGTAAGTCGATGAAAGGATAAGTCAATCTATTTATAAGTTGGGAAAGTTGACTTGCCTAATGACTATTATGCATAAAAGAATTTTATCAATTAGGACATTAGAACATATCAAAAGCTAAAACATTTGGTTCCCTTACAAATGATCTACTATTTGCTATTTTCTAGGGAAGTTAAAAGGTGACGCTACTTGACCCATGACTTGAGTTAGGGAAGTCTAATACTTACAGTCAACTTAGGGTTGATCTGACAATGTGGATCTAGACATTTCCATCCTAACTTTAATAATGGACTCAACTTATAGTTGGTTTCAGATGGCATTAGACTTTCTTCTTTCACCTCTCGTACCTGATGATACTTTTCCTCCCCCTTTCAGAGGAGATCTATCCTGCAATCACTAGGTCCAACATAAATAGTTAGTCCGATAACACATTACAATTTGCATCTATATTAAAATAATCATGAAAGCTTCCATCGATGTACTTAATTGATCCAATATACACACACACACACACACACACACACATTGCATATCTCTACTCATCAACTAATTAACAATATGTGTATTTATGCATGTCAGAGCTTGAGAAACACATCATAACATCTAGGACATGCATTAAAATATCTAGAGCACACATTAAAATAACTAGGGCACAAGAGGGATGTAACACTTACGTAAACACCTAACAATGAGAGATGAGTCCAATACTTGGCAGTGATACATGTGTGCAAACACATGGAAAATAGGAACACTCATATGGTAAGCTAGGGAACTCAAAAAAACAAAGGGACTAGAACAAATGCACCTAAAATGATTAAGAACCACTAAAATTGGGCCAAGGGTAGTTTGTAAAGGCTGCAAACCAAATTTTATTAGTTTATGAGCTTGTAGTGTCGTAAAATGTGTACACTAGCATTTTACACATAGTTTAGCTCCTAGGTTGGACCTATTTTGTTGCCTTTGTTAATCAGGACCTATTTTAACACCTCTTTAAGATTATAACAATGAATATCTTGATCCTGACAAATAAACTAGGCATAATCAACTTAGGACTAGACTAAGCCCGCATTAAAAGACAATTTCCGGAGTTTGTGGGCCAAAGGTCTAGGGCACCCGAGCGCCCTGGCCCACTTGGGTACTTTGGCACCAGTTTGTGGTGTCAACTTAGGACACTTCTTTAGTTAGTGTTTGTCGGCCTAAAGTTTTTTTTATTTGTTGTAAGTGAGTGAGAATGCATATTTGAGTCTGTATTGTAGTTCATTTTATACCTAACAAGATGAATGCTAAGTTGCCCTCATATGATGTTCTATGCTAAATGATTCTTCATGTTTGGATTGTTATATACTTGTGAATGCTATTGAATTTGTTTGTACGCTTTAAAGGAAGTTTGAAGCCCTCTCCATCACTCTCCTTTATTGGTGTTAGATCTTCATCAACTAAGGCTGGATATCTTGTGGTTATTGTTATCATCATTCATCATTATCTATCATATTATTGTAGATCTGGCCTCTGCCCTCCTAGGGAAGACACTCTTAGATCTTATCATTTTCTGAAGTGGAGGTGAGAACACCAACATGGGGTTTGACTGAGGCAAACCCTTAAACACAGCACAACCTTTTCCCTCTTTCTATGTGTGCAGGTGAGAAGAACATGTTTTTGGAGCTAGTTTATGGGAAGAAGGTAGTAAAGATAGGTACACGTATGATAATACCCAAAGTTCTAACCAACCCTAAAAGAGGACCAGGGCACCTGAGTACCCCTATCTCAAGCACTTCTGCTATATTTTCTAGGTTTTGAATCCTTCTCTCACCTCTGCTATGATTGCTGATCACTGAGGTTCATTTCCTACAGTCAATTATAGTCTATCATTCATCATTTAGGGTTTGATCATAGTCTTAGCTTGCTTGTTTGACTTTGGTTGAATTTGGTTGATCCATCTATATACAATAAAAGGACAGAACCCACATAGTTTGGATCTCCTTCTTGGGTAGAATACAAGCTTGGTTTGTGCCCCAATGTTTTGTAGAAGGGGGTTTGACCTAGTTTAACTCTTTAGGCTAGAGATCTCTTTTTTGCATTCAATTTTGGTGAACACATCATTTTTTGCATCTTTTTCTTTCTTCTTCTTTCAGATATGAGTTTTTTACTACTCTAGATCTGATTGGGAGTGAGTCCTTTAATCATTTTGCATTCATACATAATTAAATTTTGCATAATTTCAAAATAGGATTTGTCAAAACTTTGCATTTATAGAAAATCTTGCTAGTTTTGACCCTAGGGTTTTTAGATTTGAAGGTTTAGATCTTGTTGCATTGATAAGAGCATTTGCATTTGCTGTACCTTTCATTTATTGTTGTTCAAAAGAATTTTATATTCTTGCATTTGAAAATTTGAAAAAGAAAAAAATTGCATCCTAGACTTGAAAATTGCATAGTTGTCATTTTGTTGCATTGAAAATTGTGTTTGAATTTAGCATTTGCATTGTTGTTATTCATTTGAATTGAATTTGATTAAGGATATATTATTTCTTCATTTAAAATAAAACTCAAATCTTTCTTTTGCTACATCATCAAACTCTTCTATTTGTACACCTTGTGTGTTATTAAAGCTTATAGTCGCTCTATGAGCTTTGTGACCTGGTGCCCCAATTCTAATATTCTTGTGCGAAGAAGTGTTCAAGTTATGGGTTCTAATGTTGATGCATCTGAATCTGAAATTCTTAATCAAGTCACACAACTTCCTAACGTAATTATCCCTGAAACATCAACTACTCAAGAATCCATTGAAATTGATGACCTTGTCGCTCATGTTCCTGAAGCCCAAATTCAAAAGTTAGACACATAGTTGGATAACTTTGAATAGTTTGTAAGGTCAGAGCATATAGCCAAGGAGGTCATCCCTATCATTGAGAGTCTTAGAGGGTTGTTTCTTGAGGGACAAGAGGGAGTGCAAGTCTTGTGTGGCCTAGCTCACATAGTGCATAACAACATTATGTTGGCAGCTAGTTGTGCTGAAATCGTGACAAATGTGAATTCTTCTAATCAAATAGGGACTCAAGTGTCGGTATCCATACCCACACTCCCTATGCCTACTTATTCTTCTACTATTCTTACCACTACTACATAGCCAAGTAATAATGCTACCACATGTGTTGGGCTATCCACAGGGAATCGTGTTCGCCATTATAGTGTTGTTCCTTATAATTACATAAATTTCTACATCTAAACCTCCTATTACATTTCAAAAGGCTACTCATACACCATCACCTAGTCCTTCATTCCAATCTCTACCTGATTCCACTTCTGACCCCGTCATAAACCAATTGTCTAAGAACATGACCTCCATGCAACAGCAATTGGCTAGCATGAGTAATAGCCCACCTAAAACTAGTATGACAACACATTATCTCTGCAGCCCTTTGTCTTATGCCATCCTAAGAACTCCTATGCATGATAAGTTTGAGACTCCTCGCTTTGAAAAATATAATGGGAAGGGAGACCCTAGCAGTTCCATGTGGCAGTTTTTACCGTTATGTGTAGTGATTTCTACTTTGAGGATGCAATCTTAGCAAAACTCTTTCCTAGGTCACTCAAGGACATAGGCTTGGATTAGTTTTGTGCACTACCTCCTAATTCTATAACTACCTTTTCACAATTAGTTAATAAGTTCCTCAAGCATTTTCAAGTGAACATTGGACCTCAAGTCTCTTTGACAGACTTGGTTCATTGCAAACAAGGAATGAAAGAGAAAATAACTAATTTTATGGGGTGTTATCAGACCCTCTTTTCACAAATCCAATATTCTATCTTGGATGCTGATGTGCAAAGAATCTTTATAGGAAACTTACAACCTCACATCTGTGATAAGATATTGTTGATGCAGTATGATTCATTCACTCACCTTTACATGGCTCTTCATTGATTACCAACTTTCAGTTAGTCAGTATGAGCATAATCCCTTATTGGCTCCAGTTGGTCAATCTGAAGCCTCTAATAATCATTCTTTCAAAATACAAAACAAAAATTTCATCAAGATAAACAAAATTTTAGCAGATAACATTAGAAAACATGTGAGAGCAACATCATATCCTACTCCAGCCCCTTATAAATTGAAATTGAAAACAAGAAATTTTACACCATTATCAGAATCTCTTCATGCTATCATGACATAGCTTTTGCAAAACAATCTCATCAAGCTTCCACCCGTTAGACCTCTCGATCCAAGTATGATGCAATCATCTTCCTTTGATGCGAAGGCTTTTTGTCAATTTTAGCACTCTATTGGCCATGACACTGAAAGATGTATGCATCTTAAACATGAAGTTCAAGACCTCATCGATGCTAATGTCATCCAAGTTGTTGGTGTGAATGATAAAGGGAATAAATCAGTGGCGGATCCTAATCAAAATCTTCAAATATATACTAATCCTTTACCTCATCACGAATCTAATTTGGCGAATATATCTCATGATGAATACTATGATGAAGATATTTGCATGGTGGACGCTCGCCCTCAAAAGAGTGAGTGGAATCAGAACCTAATATACCTTTCACTCCAAATGATGCTACTATCAAAGCTCCTGATGGACCTTTTTACATTACTATTCAAATCAACAATAAACCTATTTAAGGTGCTATGATAGATCCTATATTCATGGTAAATGTAGTAACTAAAGAGTTTCTCTACATGCATGGCTTACATCAAGATACATATGATGTATCAGAGGCGGCTATTAGAGCACATGATGGGTCTATCCATCCAACTCTTGGTGATTTAACCCTTCAAGTTAAATTTGGGCCAAGAGTCTTGGATGTTCATTTTGTCATCATTCCTACATCAGATCTATTTCATGTGAAGTTGGGCTACCCATGGCTCTGCTCCATGAAAGTGATCCCCTCTATGTTCCATAAGTGCTTAAAGTTTCCATTTGAGGGATGAGTGCATGCTGTACATCATAGTTAGTATCACCCCGTTGCTCAAAATGGACACTTTTCACTCAACTAATTCTGGCCACAACCAGTAGGAGTCGCTCGAGAAAGAGGATATATTTTTCTTATCATATTAGAAATTCAAAGCAAAGAATATAGTAGAGTTATCGCTTAGTAACATTCCCCCTAGTGATGTTCCTAAACCTCCTCGATCTTCTCAGACTCCGGTTGTAATTCCTCCTGTCCCACAGGTAGCGAATGAAGCTAAGCCTGAATCAAAGGTTCTTCCCTGTCCCTAAGCATCTGGTAGATATGCAGAGGTTCCCCCTCTGCCATACCTTCAAGGACAATGAGGCAACCTTCGTGCAAAAAATAGACCTCCTTACAATCGCAATATAACTTTTGTTCCACCCACCTCTACAGAGACTAGTGGTGATCAATCAATTGTGCGAGTTTTATTTCCAGAGGCTTCTCAACCACTTAAGGATGCTCATGTACTTCCACCTATTTCACAAGATGAGAAGGAAGAGCATCCCGCATTGAGGAAACCTTCCCTCGTAGTCTCCTAGCCTTAGGTGGTTCCTCCTGTTTCTTTAATGTTCCTGAAACAAAGGAAGAAAAGGAACCCACTTTGGAAGATGCTGCGATTCCCCTTAAGTACATCATGAATAAAGCTAAGTGAAATAAGATTGTGAGAGAAAGAAAGAAGAATCATCATGCTATGGCTTGCCTTGTCGCAGGAGAAGAGAATCTCCCTCCCTGCAAGCGTTTATCACCGACAGATGCCAAAGAGATAGCTACTACTCTTGTGTCTCCTACAAGGAAAGAGGAAGCTTCGCAAGCCACTATGGAACCTATTGTACTATAGTTCGATAGCAATTCTGAAGATAATACATGTATGTCTATTGTCCCTTATACCTCATGTGTTATAGTTCCTCTCACATATTGTCCCTTACTCGCACGTGAGGTACCTTGTTTTCTATGTTATGCGTGTATGTGATAGTGTTTCCCCCATAATGTGCTGCTTGATGTTTTACTTATGTTTGTGTTATTATTATTATCGTTGTTGTGTTGTTAAGCTCTTTGGATGACCCTTGACACCCTTGTAGGTGCAAGGATACAAAGGTACCAAAATCCATTGTGACATTCTCTCTGTTTGTATCATCATTCTTCCATATGTCATAATTTGTATTATTGTTGTGTCCTTTGTGGACGATGCAAGGTGTAGGATGTTTCAGCATTCTCCCTTATTAACCCAAGGGACATTTATTTCTTTGATTTCATGTGATCCTTCTTCCTTTGTCTTTGTAGTTCTACTAGTTAGCGGATGATGACAATTCCAAATACATACATATATATAGTCTTGGGATATCTCCTATTATACAACCATTCCTATATTGACGCCAATTAAGTAGATCCCTTTGTGTTGTTAGTGTAATTTATCACTTCTTTTTTTGATTTTGTGGCACCTTGTTGCTATGCTCAACGTCATACCATGACTACACAAGCCATTGTGTATCATGCATGTAGCATCACCTCGGTTTTCCTTTTGTGGGGGCAACCCCTTGGTGTGATGTAGTTCTTTGGAAACACATATCTTATGGGCATGTGCTTTCGAAAAGCTCTTGTGTCTGTTTTGTGATTTGTTCTACCTTAAAACAATTGCTCCTTGATAGGAATTAGCAATCACTTTAAGGTGTGGGCATGCATCGTGCTATGCTCTATTTTGGTTGTATATTTTCTTGTTAGAAAGGAACTCATCTAGTGATTTGGCGGTCCTCACTAGCCTATGATGCTTCTTCTTTGGTCCATGAGCCACCTAGTGCAATGTAGTTGGCTAGTTCGTGTGCTTCATGTGGCTTGTTGTGGTCACCTAGTAATTTGGCGATCCTTACTAGTATGTGATCCACGGTGGCACTTTTCTTCACATGACCCCTAGTGGCAAAGCAAGCTAGTGTTAGATTCATGTGCCTTGTGTATTTGTTTTGTGTGTATTCTTATGCTTGTTTCTTTTACCTTTTATCTTATGCTTTCACATGTCTTCCATGTGTTCTCTATGTATTCATTATGTCCTTATGTGTATGCTTTGTGTCCTTATGTGTATGCTTTGTGTCCTTATGTGTATGCTTTGTGTCTTATGTGTATGCTTTGTGATTGGCATTTATTACCTTCGTGTATTGTGTATCTTCCATGTGTATTCCTATGTATACTTTTAGTACTCCACGTATGTGTGAATTAATGTTGCAATGTCTTGCATGTTTTCTCTTTGCTTATGTTTTTGGTAACCTTAGGATCCTAAGTTTGGGGGCTACTCACAGTCTACAATTTGGTAGAATCCCTTGGTCTTCTATGTTTGTGTGTTTTATCCATCCCTTTAGTATGAGTTCGAACGTAAGTTCGTACCTACACTAAAGTGGGGGCTAAATGTAGTGTTGTGAAATGTGTACACTAGCATTTTACACCTATTTTAGCTCCTAGGTTGGACCTATTTTGTTGCATTTGTTAATCAAGACCTATTTTAACACCTCTTTAAGCTTATAATGATGAATATCTCGATCTCGATAAATAAACCTGGCATAATCAACTTAGGACTGGACTAATCCTGCATTAAAAGACACTTTCCAGAGTTTATGGGCCAAAGGTCCAGGGCGCCCGAGCGCTCTGGTCCCACTTGGATACTTTGGCCCCACTTTGTGGTGTCAAATTAGGACACTTCTTTAGTTAGTGTTTGTCGGCGTAAAGTTGTTTTATTTTTCGTAAGTGAGCGGGAATGCATATTTAAGTGTGTTTTGTAGTTCATTTTATACCTAACAAGATGAATGCTAAGTTTCCCTCATATGATGTTCTATGCTAAAGGATTCTTCATGTTTGGATTGTTATCTACTTCTGAATGCTATTGAAGTTGTTTGCAGGATTTAAAGGAAGTTTGAAGCCCTCTCCATCACTCTCCTTTGTTGGTGTTAGATCTTCATCAACTAAGGTTGGATATCTTGTGGTTATTGTTATCATCATTCATCATTATCTATCATATTATTGTAGATCTAGCCTCTGCCCTCCTAGGGCACACACTCTAGGATCTTATCATTTATTGTAGTGGAGGTGGGAACACCAACACGGGGTTTGACTAAGGCAAACCCTTAAACACAGCACAACCCTTTCCCCCTTTCCATGTGTGCAGGTGAGAAGAACAAGTTTTTGGAGCTGGTTTCCAAAAAGAAGACAGTACAGATAGGTACATGTCTATTAATACCTAAAGTTCTACCTAACCCTAAAAGAGGACAAGGGCACCAGAGTGCCCCTATCCTTGGGCACTTCTGCTATATTTTCTAGGTCTTGAATCCTTCTCACCTCTGTTATGCTTGCTGATCATTGAGGTTCATTTTCTACAGTCAGTTATAGTCTAGTATTCATCATTTAGGGTTTGATCATAGTCTTAGCTTGCTTGTTTGACTTTGGTTGATCCATCTATATACAACAAAAGGCCAGAACCCATGTAGTTTAACTCTCCTTCTTGGGTAGAAGCCAAGCTCGGTTTGTGCCCCAATATTTTGTAGAAGGGGGTTTGACCTAGTTTAACTAGGCTATAGATCTCTTTTCTACATCACAGAGCTCAGGACTTCACTACAAGGAAGTAATGCACCCAGGTCAATGGAGCAGTTTGGGGTTAAGCAGAAGTCCTTGAGGTCACAAGACCACGAAACTTTCAGGAACTATGTAGGATCAACTTCTGATCAAAACTCCATATTGACATATACAATGATAGTGAGTAGAACATGTGGTAAAATGGAAAAATAGGTGTAAAACTAACTCAAATACACTAAAAATTTGATATAAATATAAATTTGGAGAGACACACTTGGAATTTGACAAGACACCCTCAAATTGGCATCAACAGTTCACCTAAAGGCTATAAAATAAATTTCACTAAATTCTACTTGGCTAGAACTTTGTTGCAATGGAAGTGGTGTACCCAACCTAGAGGAGAAGTCCACTATTGTGACTAGGCTAGAGAAGAAGTCCTAGGGATATGCCTAGGTTGGAGGAAAAGTCCAATGCTACCCCTAGGTCTAAGGACAAGTCCATTGTTGCCTTCAAGTTTGAGGAGAAGTCTAATACCTCAGTTTGGCTTAATAATTTGCAAGGAGCTTCTTCTATGTCTTCTAAGCACTTATTTGAACTAACACTATTTATGGTTCTTCATAAATATCCTTCAAATCCACCTATAAGCACAAAATCTCAATGGGAACACTTGTAAAACAAAGAGTTAAAGGGAAAGTTGCCTTGGTTAGCCCCCTTGTCAGTTTTCAAATAGGAATCCACATGGCACAAATATACTAGTAAAAATATTAATAATAATCTCTTGTAAAGAAACTAGACTAATTCTAAACATAAAAAACAAGTGCTAAGTGTATTGGCAACTAGGATGCAAAGCAAAAAGGTTGACAAAGGGTGACTTGGGAGATGCAAAAGACTACACAAAGAGAAACCAAACTTGACAAAAGTGATATGGATAGAAAGTGTTAGAGGTAGGAAGGTGGAAAAGTTGATTTGGAATGATTAGAATGGGTTTTTGAGGGATATGCAATGAAAACAAAGACTAGGTATTATAAGGTTTGTAATGGAGATAGGGTGATGGGTAAAGGAGAAAATACAATCAAATGGAACCCTAAAAACAAAAATATGATATGAAACTAAATGTGACTAATATGCAATGTATTAAATTTTTATTTTTGATGTGAAAATGCAAACAAACTAAAGCTAAGATGACCTAGGGCTTCAATGGAGATAGGAGGGGATCAGTGATGAAAAAGATGGGAAAAATGGATGCGGGGTTGATGAAAATGGTTGAGGGATGAGAGATGATCTACAAGTGAGTATGTAGATTAGAAAACAAAATATAATGAAAATAAAACTGGTAAAATGTAAAACTTAAGCTAGCCTATGCAAAAACATAAGAAATAATTACCATACTGTAATAATTTGGTTGTAGAGACTATTGTGTTGCTCCATTTTTTTGCAAAGGTTGAGATGAAATCTAACATACTATAGAAGTTTTCTAAGCCGTATCATGCACTCACTCCTTTGGAAACTATTTCTCAAAATTTGCTCTCAAGACAAAATTTTGTTGTTTCTATATTAAAAACTAAGATTGGGAGGGCTTTTTAATAATTTTTTGGAGAGAATTTGAGATGGAAACTTATTTAAACCTATTTATCTTGATTAGATGAGATTGTGGTGAAAAAAATATCTTTATTGGAGGATGAGGAAATTATCTTGTCCTTGTACCCAATAGTGAGGAGAGGTCTTGAGGATATAGGTGGCTCAATTTCCTGGGACTAGTTAAGGGTAAGGTTTTCCACCCAAGAGTGGCAATTCCCAATCACAAAAAGGACTGCAAAGAAATATTTTAGGAGCTCAAAAGTGTTAATTGCACTAGATTTAAAGCATATGGTCTCATCAAATGGTTTTATTAAAGAAATAAAAAGATGGCAAGGCGAAAGGGGTGGGGGTTCATGAAAGGAGTATAACAAGTAGGTCAAAGAGACAAAAGAAACTAAAAAATAAATCAAAAGGTCAAACACATACAAAGGTGTCAAGAGAACATGAAAAAATAGGAAAAGGCTAGGGATAAAAGAAAAAGAGAGTTAAAAAGGGGTCAAAACAGACATACAACAAGATGACTAAAATGAGTGCAAGATGAGACAAGAATTTGTAAAGTATTCAATTTCTAATCTTACATTTTGTCCCCACTTTAGTAGACTTATGAATCACTAAGGAATAAGTCTACTAAAGTAGAGTATAGTAAATTCTAAAATATATGTGGTTAAATTTGAGCAAAAATGAGAGGAGTTAGATGCACAAACAACCAATAAAACTCAAAACTCAAATGAGACATACAACTTTAGTTTGAGCTAAAATGGAGACTAAACAACAATGCAAATGTAAGAAGACACAAACATTATACCTCCATTTAACCTTGTGGATGTGCTCCAAATGTTGTATAGATGTGTTGTAATATAATGTGGATGCTCTTTGATTGATAGTACTCAATTTGGTAGCATGTAACTACTATGATGATGCATGATAGTGACTTGGAAAACATGTAGTTACTATGGATGAGGATTCATCTATCCATTAGGTATGCTTCTTTAAATAGGCTTTCCCCTTTGATCATGGACAGTTGAGATTGAGAGATGAGATCAAGGGTTGAGATTGACTTCATGAGGATACTTCTTAGACTTGTGACAAGTGGTATGATGAGAGACCTCATGCAACATGGAAGATCAATATTATCTCAAAGTGTAGGATAAAAGGAGATGTAAGCATGTGGGAAGAGGAAAATGGTGCAAATGGATGGTGAAGATTGAAATATGGAATCAAGGGAGTCAAGATTGATCCATGTAGCATGCACACACCTGTGTGAGAAAGGAATGGGACAAGTGGCCTAAAGAAACATGTAGGCAAGTGGAGAGGCCATATTGACCTGGAATTTGAAATTGATGGTGGAGATTGAAGGACAAGTTTTTTGGCTTTTAGTGGCAAGGGATTGAATCTTTAATTAGAAGAAATGGGGAAGTGTGGTTAATTAGCCTAATTAATTATATAATCATGTATTATCTAATTAATTAGTTAGAGGGATATTTAATTAATTAACCTTAGGGATGAGAAAGGGGTTAATTGTGATAAGGATGGAATTAGTCAAATTAGGTTAGTTGCATTAATTGTAACATGGAAAATTCTTGATTAAATAAGTCACAATAATTATGACATGGAATTTGGTCAAATTAGGTTGGTTGTATTAGCATTAGATCAATTAGATTTGTTCAATTGGTTAATTATGACATGGGAGGAAAATGGTTAGTTTGGGAATAATTGTAGAAATTTGATGTAGGGAGATTGGAATAGATTTAAGTGTCTACATTTTGCCCCTCTTTGAGATGAGATTATGACTAAGAGAAGTGATGACATTTCAAAGAAGATAAGTATAGATAATCAGTGAGTGGGAGTAGTGGCAAGATGCCCCAGTCATTTGGAAGAATGGGGGTTAGGAAATGGGTTAGTGATGCCCCCTCAAGAGAGAGGTATGAAGGGATGGAAGATGGATGGGAGGGAGTTGGATAGATAGAAGGAAGGATGGATTGGTAGATGCATGAAGGTTGTTGATGAGACCATGTTTTGTCTTTTTTTTCTTGCTTTAAGTACCTATTTCCTAAGACATTTTCAGACTTCTATATGCACTAATTATGTCTGTGATTATCCTTAAGACACTGAAGCATGAAGATGGTATATAATATATTATTAATTAATGATGTGTGAATGGTTGATTGTTCATGAAATATGTTAGTACTTTATGTTGATTTTAGTGATAGTGATGCATAAATACTATGTGGTGTACTAACTCCTCATGCAACAAAAATGTGGCTTCATATCATGAAGATCGCTGGACAACATGCAACCGAAGGAGATGCTGATATCCATAGTAGATGATATGGGTACCTGCAACCAAGTGAAGAAGATCTTGAATTGATTGGGATAAGTCATCCATGACTCTATGATGGTTATCTTTTAATAAATGATGCAATCTTGAATAATAGATCATGCTCTATGTTATGTTTCTAGTTTTGATCATTCTTCATGAATACTAGAGAGATAGAGTTACAGTAGGATTGTATCATCTATGTCACCTTCATGTCAATTTAGTTTCCTATTTCTAGTTTAATTTGTAATAAATTCCTTTTCCTACGTTGTTGGATAAGGGACAGTTATAACATTTATTGTTCAGTAGTTGTATTCATATAGACAATGCTGATCTCATTTATGAGATTAGATTTTGCTTCATACAGAGATGGACAGAAATATAGTATTAGATTTTTTTGTTGTATCTTTTTGTTCCAGCATTTAATAAAAGAATATATGTTTTACGTTTGGTCAATGATTATAAAGATATAGTAGAGATTTAGATAGATTTCGTGGGATCACAGTTACTCAAGCAGGCCACTTGACGTACTATGTCTCTCTACTCTATTTATATGTTTAGTTTATAATTGTATGTTTATATATGTGTGGGATTGATATATGTTGTGATGAGTAATATGAAATAGTTAAACTTTGGTAACTTATGTCATTGAGTCTATTGAGTCAAGGTGATCACCGAATGAACCAATTTGTTAGTTACTCTCTTATATAGAAGTTGCATAGAATCATTTGATTACTACTGTGTTGGACAAACTTAGTTATTTTCCATCATTCCTATTTACTTAGAGTATTGTATTTGCTTTATTTAGTTCCCTTACACAACCTCTAGAATAAAACTCAGGAATCCTTAACTGTACACAGTACATGCATCATCCAAGAAGATTACGATTCCCTGGTTTGACAATGTAAATGTAACACATTATATAACCAGTAGGTTGCTTGATATAGAATATTTTGGTTCGTTGAGTAGTGTGCATGCTCTTTCTGCATCAATGTATTGGTTAATAATGGAGTTTGACATTTTTGGCGCCATTGCCGGGGATGGTGCTAAGGTTTAGAGTTTTTGAATCTTGTTAATTCATGCTTGTATTTGCTTTACTAGGAATAGTATTTTTCAGCATTTATGATCACTTAGATATTCAATCCATCTCCAAACTATTCACTACCATAGTGCAGGAATAGAGCCATTAGCTTATACATTATTATATGTGGTGGCTAGGAGACCATAGAGGGAGGTTTCTTCCAACTAGTTCAATAGAAGAAGAAGAACACTTTGAATCATCCCTTGGTTTGGAGAATACTGAGGATTTTGAAGATATTGTAGATTGGAAATAAGGGATCATGGCAGACAAAGAAGTAGAGAACCCAGCTGAACCAATTACCTTTGCCTTTCCTATTGCAAACTAGGAGAGAGTTGACACCTTGAAAATATCCCTCCTTCAAATCTACCAAACTTTTATGGGCTAATCACTGAAGACCCTGATACATTTCTCTTTGAGTTTGATATACTCTGTAGGAGTTATGATTACACTATAGATGCATACAGGCTCAAGCTCTTCCCATCCACCCTCAAGGATGCTGCATTAAGATGGTTTATGGGTCTAGGTGAGAATTTTGTAACTACTTGGGCCACCATGAAGGAGAAGTTTCTGCAAAAATATTAGGATTATTGTCGTGGCAGAGATATGAAGGGGGATGACATCTTTAGGATGTCACAAAAAGAAGATGAGCCTTTGGAAGATTATCTTGAGAGATTTTAGTTTTGCCTCAAAAAGTCAAGACAGAATAGGCTCTCTAGAGTCACTCGAGCTTGTCTTCCTAAGAGGTGTGAGTGAAGAATGTATGGATGCACTCAATCTAATTGGAGCAGGGGATATTTCTCAACTTGGATTTGATGAAATATGTCAAATCTGTCAAAACTATTCACACTCTACTTTAAAGAAGAACAGAGGTTTTAGGACCCTGACTTCAAGTAAATTATCCACTGGAGTCTCCAGGGTTGAGCTCAGCAATCTCCTGTCAAACATGAAAGAGGATATCATAAGCCATTTGACAACACAACTAGACACTCTGCACATAAAGAAGAAATAAGAGGCATCAGAGGCAACTTTGAGTGAATGCTGTCCACATTGTCAATAGAAGAAGGCCAATTGCCGATGCAAGGGACTTGCTAGTATTTCTGAGGGAAAGAATGAGAAAGTAGATTTCAGAACCATAGAAGATGAAGAAGGTCAAGTGTTCTACTTTGCACAATGAAGGCCATGGAAATAAAGACAAGGTATGCCTCAGGACCCCTTGACCAATTCCATGTCATTTGCACCACATGTTTCAAATCCTCATAATTGGAACCATGCACCTTGGTATAATTGGCCACAATAGTAATGGGAAACCATGCAACCTAGTTGGACATGACAATAGGGGGTATGGCCTCAGCAGCCATTCCAATCCTCAAATTATAATCCACAATGGCAAGCCAATAAAAACCCATGGCCACAACAGTGGCGTGGGAACCAACCTTGGAAAAATCCAAATGTGAACTACCCACAGCCACAACAAGCCTTGCCTCAGCAACCTGCCCTTATACCAAGTACAACCTCACCTACTCCTGCACCACATAGAGCCACTCAATTGCCAGCACAACCTGCACCTAACCCTAACAACAAGCATGTTCAACAGGCTTATACTAATGAGGCCATCCAATACCCAACCTATATGGTTGAAGTTAGTGATGTGCACCTATGCTCAGGAAAGATGCTTGCTAGACCACCATCACCGCTCATCACAGAACTTCCTGATGAGGAACAACCCTCCATCACTGACAAACATTTGAATAACTAGTAGAAGCCTCCTGAGAAAATCTCTCTACAAGACGAAACCATATCCAGAAGCCCTCCATTTCTAGAGAGATTGAAAATACACCCTCCACCAACTCCATTTGAACCTGATTTTGATTTCATGGGGCAACTAAAGAATGTATGTGTTAAAATTACCCTTATCCAAGCTATCAAGGATGTACCTATATATACCAAGGCTATAAGGGAGTTGTGTCTCAAGAAACCAAGAAGGAAGAGAAAAGATCCTCAGACAATCCATGTTATAGGACAACTTGCTGATATCATGTTAGGTAACTTGGCTATTCCAAAATATGCAGATCCTAGAAGCCCTATGGTTGATGTAAACATCAATGGTACCCTTATCATAAACAACTTGATTGACTTAGGTGCAACCATCAATGTAATGACAAAGGAAACAATGAGTAATCTTCAGTTAGATAACCTCAGACCTACTCCCACAGTACTCCAACTGGCAGATAGGTCTACAGTTAAGCCAGAAGGGGTTATTCAAGATCTTGTAATAACATTGGATTCATGGGAATACCCTACATACTTTATGGTCTTATAGCCGAAGGCTAGCCTAGGGGGATATCCACTCATCCTAGGGAGACCCTGGCTGGCAATAACAGATGCCTTCATAGGGTGTCGGTCAGCAAATATGATAATTTCCAATGGGAATGTAACAAACAAGTTGGTCCTTTATCCACCTGCTCAACCTTTTGCTAATATGGAGCAATCTATTTGGCCAGACCTAAGGGATCCTGACCAATATTCTCTTCAGACATTAATGACAATTGAAAGAGACCCACTCTTGGATATCCAGGATGAAGATGAAGTACTTTCCAATGTCATACAAAACAATTATAGAACAAATATACAGCAAGACCCATGTCTAATATGTATGGCCTGCCCCTTCACAATATTTTGCCTACAATCAATACTCCAGCCTATGCTTCCACTAGCAGAATGTTTTATCAATTGTTGCCTTATAGTTGTAGTCTCAACTTATCAAATTTGAATATTGCCTCTGTGATGCCTATGGTAGCACCAGTTGACATTACACTAGACAGAACACTTAACATCAACAGTGAATTGACATTTGTCCAGAAGACTGAACTGATTAAAATGCTACAAACTCATAAGACAACATTTGCATGGGAATATCAAGATATGAAGGGAATTGACCCTAACCTTTGCATGCATAGGATATACATTAATGAAGGATGCAGACCAGTTAGGCAGCCTTAAAGAAGGATGAACCCTGCAGTAAGAGACATAGTGAAGAATGAATTGCAGAAATTACTAGATGCAGGATTCATATACCCAATATTAGATAGCCAATGGGTGTCTCTATTGGTAATAGTGCTAAAGAAAGGAGGTAAGTGGAGAGCTTGTGTAGACTATAGAGAATTAAATACTACCACTAGGAAACATCATTTCCCTCTTCCTTTCATTGATCAGGTCCTAGACTCCTTGGTTGGTAAAGCATATTTTTCTTTTCTTGATGGATTTAGTGGATATAACCAGATCAAGATAGCCCCTGAAGACCAGGATAAGACCACATTCACAGGGCCATGGGGGACATATGCCTATTCTGTCCTTCCATTTGGACTCTGCAATGCACCTGCCACATTTCAGAGAGTTGTTTTAAGCATCTTTGCTAACCTTGCCCATGACTCTATGGAAGTTTATACGGATGATTTCAACACTTATGGAGAGTCTTATGAGGAGGCCCTGAAGAACCTTGAAAAAGTACTACAGAGATGTCAAGATCATAACCTATCTCTTTGTCATGAAATTTTTTTCATGATGATGCAAGGAGTAGTGCTTGGCCACTTTGTGTCCAAAGTAGGAATTCAAGTGGATCCACACAAAATTAAAATCCTTTCAACCTCACATGTTCCTTAAAAATAGAAAGATGTCAGAAGCTTTCTATGTCATGTAGGGTATTATAGAAGATTTATAAAGGACTTCAGTAAAATTGTTGTTCCTTTGTTTGTCTTACTCTCTAAAGATGCATAATTTAATTGGACAGCTGACTGTCAGATATCCTTTGACCATCTCAAAGAGTCATTAACAAAGACACATGTACTCAGAGGACCTAATTGGGCAATACCTTTCCATATACATACAAATGTTTCTGATTTTGTAGTAGGAGCTATGTTAGGATACGAAGAAGGGAATGTGGAATATGTAATTTACTACATCAACATGAATCTTCAAGGTGTTGAATTTAATTGTATTGTTACTGAGAAAGAAATGTTTGCTATTTTTTATGCAATTAATAAGTTCATGCATTATATCATTGGGTATCCTATTTTCATTCACACTGACCATGCAACAATAAGATATCTTATGAAAAAACCAGTGGTAAGTGGCAGATTGGTTAGATGGTTACTGCTCCTTCAAGAATTTGATATCACCATTGTAGACAAGCCAGGGAAGGCCAATGTTGTTGCTGATTTCCTCTCTAGGATCCCTACTTGTAATGAGGACCCAGTCATTGATGATTCTTTTCCAGATGAACACTTATTTGCACTGACTGAAAAAACTCCTTGGTATGCAGATATAGCAAATTATTTATTCATAGGGAAAACACCTCCACACCTCTCACCCAGAGAGGTGCACCACCTTGTGGAGCGCAGCTTTCCCTTTTCATGGGTATCTAGTTATCTCTTCTATACATGACTTGATCATATTATGAGAAGGTGTATTAGGGAAGATGAAATGAATGACATTCTCAGAGCTTGTCATGATGAACCTGTTGGTTCCCAAAAATGTAGGTTGCTAACCCTAAGAGGATGCCAGACTCTATGTTTGGATTTGCAACGTTTTTGGACCAATTGACAGAGCTATTAGCTCCCTACACTTCAGGTCCTGCAAACCTAGGCGGGTGTACCTTTGTAACTAAAGCAGACTTAACACTATATGACTTGATTGGATTAGTAAATCTATCACAATGGCATAAAATGTAATAGATGCAAGCTTCTAAACTACTCCTACTCCTAATACTAAGATTTGAGATGTAATTGTTTGAATGAGATTTTATGGAATCCTAAAATGGAATTGGTATGACCAGTGCCTATTTCTGTTGGGCTAATGGAGTCAAGGTGTATATGATATATGATTTACTTATAGGTTACATTCCTAATTGTTTGGCACATGTGTTTGTTTATAGCTTGTATAAACGTGCAAGAATGTGACTGACAAACTCTACTTAGTGATCCACTCGAATCTTACCAGGTTACTGTGACTTATTGAAAGGATTTTTTTAATCCTTGCTTGAAGGAACCGATCAAAAGAATCACACAATGACAGCAAATGTGTATTGACAAATGGAGTTGATGCTCAATTTGAATAACAAGACAATATCGAGTTGGAGACAGTATGGCAATCTTGACAATTATAGGGCTGCTCTTACCTATCCAAATGCTACCTCCAGGTTACTATAATCAATCAAAAGGATTTTATATCTGTAATGGAAACCAATTAATTTGATTACACGAAAACAACAAGTGTGTCTCGATGAAACTGAAATATCAACTTGGAAACTCAGGTTCAAATAACAAAGAAATAACAGTATGGAGACAACCAAATAATTGCTCAGCTCAACAAACAATAGACACCAATATTAAATCATTAATTTCTGCATTTTCTCCATTATATGTAATTTCAAAAGATTTTACAATGTACAACATAATATTTTATTTTGGCAACTGGTCAACCCATCCAGCTATCTAACTGATGTTTTTCCTAATCTACTCTTGATCCTAATCTACTGATGATGTTCCTCTGTCCTCCTTTGATTTCACCTTTATACATACTGTGTATTTTAGGGTTGTGACCCTTCACTTACCGTCCTGTGCATCTCTTCATTTCCGTGAAGGACAACAATTTTTATTAACGCAAAATATTAGCCTCCGGCCCTTTAAAATTCAATTATTTCTCTTCATCTTTGTTAGGGTTTACTTTCATGTATCTTGATTCTTTATTTAATTAATCTTCCTGGGACTTGTATTCTCACGAAAATAATTTTCCAATATGACTATGATTGTTTGTTATATCCTCTTGCGCATATTTTCTCCCACTGGAAAAATATATTTTACCCTTCGAGTAAGAAACAATTTCTGCTCATGAAATCTTGTTTTTAACAACCTTGTGAAAATATTTTACATCCTTTAGTGAAAATATCTTATCTCCTACAACTTCCTCGGTGAAATATTTTGCATAAAATGTTCTCCAGTAAAATAATTACTTCGCTTGTGAATTTCTTGGTGAAAATGTTTTCTCACCTTTTGCATATACTTCCTCAAAATATTTTTAGGTAAAGTAATTACCTATCTCGTGAATTCGTTGGAAAATATTTTCTTTCATCCTTATAACCCCTTTGGTAAACTATTTCATATTGCATTTTAATATTTTACCTCGGGCATGCAGCTCACATTTAAAATACTTACCACTTTTAATTAAATGACATTTCTCCCCAAAGAGGCGTCCATCGGTATGAGGCATAAACTCGGTGTGTTTTAAAAATTTCTCTCCGATTTGCTTGGTCTTGCCGATGAGATTTTCATGGTGCAGTGACTTTAATAATATTTTTTATTGTCTTGCATAAACTCATTTTTTAAGTGAAAATATTTTCATGGGCCATTATACACATTTACACAAAATCTTCAATTAACGGCTTTGTGAAAATATTTCCCATCTTTATTTCAAAAATATTCTACATATTTCTCCTTGCTTCCATATCTCCTTTTCCATTGTTTTACCTCATTACTTTATTTACATAATACTTGGGCCCACAACATCGGTGTGACACATCAAATCGGTATGATTTACAATTTTTACTCCGATTCATTTTCTTCTGCCGATGTATTTTTATGCCTTGATTTTTATTTAGCATTTTACACATTCATATGTTAAGGTTATAACCTTTCTGATGCATCCCTTTATTTAATCAACTATCTTTAGTTTGATTAAATTAATTTCAACCTTTCTAAGCTTTGTATTCCCGTGCAAGATAATTTAATAATAATTATTTCCATCTTTGGCTGACAATCTTCACGCTTTCATTTATTCGTGTGCTTTTTCACCTTCACTGGGCTAGAATAATCATTTGTGTGAAAATAATTACTCCTTATGGTTTTACTGGCCATCTTATGCATTCTCACATAAAAATATTATTTAGGTAAAATAATTACCTATTTGATGAACTTCTCTAGAAAAGTATTTTTCTTCTGAGTAGAAAATATTTTAAATAAATTCTCACCTTATAACTCCTTCCATGAAAATAGGATATTTATTTGCACCTTTTGTAAATATTTATTCTCCTTTGAATAAACCTTTCATCTCACGGGACTCCATCGGCAAGACTTGTTAGATCGGTGTGACTTGAGATTTTCACTCCGATGGTATATCTCTTGCCGATGAGTTTTCCATCGGTGAGACCTATATGATGTCTTGCCGATGAAAATTTTTTTTATAGCTTTTGTTCATCAGTGAGACTTTTGCTGAAACTGTGTCCATTGTAGCAAATTGTTATATCACGAAAAAGGATAAAAAGTATTCCCAGTTCTTTTAATTCCATTTCACACACCTTGCATGGTGATCAAAATAGGCCAACTAGCCTTCAGAATTAGCCTGAAAAACTAATCAAAACTTTTCCCGGAGCCACAAAAATACACCAACATGTTGAATTGTGATAGGGGAGTATGGTTGTCAGACGGATTGGCATGAAGTTATTGGGATTAAAAGCTGCTCGCAATCAAAGTAGCTCACTCAGCGTGTTTTGCACCTGTTTTAAACTCAACTGAAACCTATTATTTTGCCTCTTTGGAAAAATATCAAATCTGATATTGAGAAGCTGCCGTCCTGCGGATTAGTTCATTTAGGCCACATGAACATGTGTGCAAAAGGATTTTTCATCATTCCTCTTCCTTCATAAGATATCGGGTGTCAAAGTTGACCTTTCTGAAGCTGCCTGGGAATGCAGTCACAGAACTGTGTAAAATCCATTTGGATTTGCTTTTGAAAAAATATCAAACGAAGTGCTGGGACCTTGAGAATTGGCATGTGAGCACATTAACATGGGAAGAATTTGAGACATCAATTATTTTTTTATGAACACGACCCGATTGTTAGATATTACCTTCCAAATTAACCTCCTTGAAAACTGCCCCTGTCAAAACCTGATTCGAACTCACCACTTGCAATTTTAAAAACCCATTAAATCTCTTCCTGGGAACTTGTAACTGGAAAGTTGAGTTCATTTAGGCTTGATGAGTGCATGTGTAAGAGGATTCTTCTCCATCCATCTTCTGTCATGAAATGTTAAGGGCCAAAGTTGACCTCTCTGCAACTTTCTTGAAACACAGATATGGCAACTGAACTTTTTACATTTGCTTTTGATTTTGAAAAAATAGCAAACGAGATGTTGGGGTCCCATAAACTGGCATGAAAGTACATTATCATGAGGGGAATACAGAACACTAATTAGTTTGTTAGGATCATCATTTAGCTGCTAGATATCAACTTCCAAAGTTGGCCTCTCGGGCTGATTTCACATTGTGCAAGTAACAAACCTTATCAAAACCCTCCAACTTGGTTCTTCAAAACCTAGTCAAAATTGATCGTAGGAAGCTGAAATCAGGTGTGCTCACTTACATATGGCAGACAAACATGTTTATGAAATAATTTTGTATGAAGACGAACTGGCTCCGAATTATAATGCTTCAAAGTAGGCCATTTGAGCATATTGTGCAGGTGTATCTATGAGTGTTGAAATTGAATTTTTCATATGGGAACCTAAAATCTTGCAAAAATTGGTATGAAATTTTAGGTCCCAACAGAACCCTGTGGTGGACACTTTGTAGCCAAGAGGATAGCGATCAAACTTTTGAATACTGGATATTACTGACCAACATTGCATAAAGATACAACTCTCTATACAAGAAGATGTGACTGTTGTCAAAGGATGGGTAGACCTAAAAGAAGTGATGAAATGCCTCTACAACCACAAATGGTGGTCACACCATTTGACAAATGGGGCATTGATTTTATTGGACCCATAGATCCACCTTCTAACCGCAAGGAATATATACTTGTTTGCACTGATTACCTTACAAAATGGGTAGAAGTGAAAGCCTTGACAGTAGCCAGAGATAGTAAGGTTGTTGCATTCCTCTATGAAGAAATATTTACAAGGTATGGGGTCCCAAGGGAAATAGTCATAGATCAAGGGCCATAGTTTACATTTGCACTAATTGCTAGCCTTATTCAAGAGTATGAAATCAGACATAAAAATTCCACTCCCTATCATCCATAATCAAATGGTCAAGTTGAGGTAACCAACAGAGAGCTTGAGGCAATATTGACAAAGACAGTTGCAGTGCATAGGAAAGATTGGGCAACAAGACTCTCTAAAGTAGTTTGGGCATATAGAACTACATGGAATACAACAACAAGGTACACACCTTATGAGTTAGTTTATGGAAAGAAGGTTATCCTTCCTATTGAGTTTGAATGTAAAACATTGAGAAAAACTATCCAACTTGGTATGGACATGTCAAAAGCTCAAAAGGAAAGACTACATTAGCTTAATACCTTGGAGGAGCTCAGGATGGAAGAAGTTCATCACACTGAATTAGTACAAAACTAGAGAATCAAATGGCATGACTAGTATATCAAAATCAAGGACTTTCGGGCAGGTGATTGGGCACTTCTCTATGACTCCAGGTATAAAGATCATAAGGGCAAATTGCAGACTAGATGGTTAGTCCCTTATGAGATCAAGGAAGTTTCCCAAATGGTGCAGTCCAATTAACTACAATTGACCAAATTAGATTCTCATTGATGGTTAATGGGCATCGATTGAAATTGTATAAGAAGCCTTTAAGTAAAGCTACATTTCTCCAGTAATTAAAGGTAGATATGGATAATGAAGTTCCACAGCCTCTTAGTAGCTAAAAACAATGTTCCAACACCAAATCCAACTGCTAGCTTGAATGAAGTTCCACAGCCCTCTGCCTCCGGTGAGGATTCCATCCAAGTATTATCTGATCATAATGTTCTAGTAATAGATCAAGCTGCTAGCTTGACTAAAGTTCCATAAGTAATTTTGAGTTCTACAAACTCTATACATAAATAAAAACAAACATCACATAGCAATAACAATAAAACAAGGTCATCTTCCAACCAGAGTACAGACTCCATCACTTTAGTTACCATGATACACTAGAGTTGTCCTTTGGCATTACACCACTTCACTAAAGGGACCTGTAGCCAAAGGCAACCTATTGTTCCATGGGACCTATATTTGTTGCACCCGCAGCCAATTGTTTTTCATTCACTTGGGACCTGTAACAACTACTCCCATAGCCAATGCACATGGGACCTATAACAGCTGCACCTGCAACCAATGCACATGGGACCTATTCATTTCACGATCTGCTTGCATGCATGCAATCACTACTGCATGTAGCCACTAATTCCTCCAGCAAATTTTCACACCATCTTCTGTTGGATTGTACTTTCTACTACGTGTCACACATCTACCACACATTCTATCAACACATCAACTGAAACCACCATGCATTCATTTTTCAATGCAACAATTCCAATTTCAGCATCTCCTCAATGGTATTTATCTCACAAATTGCTTTAATTAACATTTATTGCTACTTATTTCATGATTTTTTTTATTTGCACATAATTAATTTTCCATATTATATCAATTTGACATGCTTTGAACCTATTCCTCTGTACCATTGCCCTATCTTCTCATTTGAGGACAAATGAAGTTATAGTTGGGGGGATTTTGAATTATTTTACGTACATTCAAACTTCAAAATCCCTTACTCCATAATTATTACCATCCGCCGCATAACATACAAGCTAAACATATCAAGCAACTGGCAAAGGCAACTGGTAATAAGGTCCTGGTGAGTGGAATTGGATAGAAAATAGGGGATTGAGAATAGGGGATTGGGCATTTTCATGAGATATCACAATGGGTAGTGACCTGATTAGAAGAGAGCTTACTGTTCACTCAGCACTATTAGCTGACGGGGAGAGTTTGCCAATTTTTTAGTAGGTAGGATGGTTGCAATATTTTCTTAGGATAACAGAATATGATGAAAACATTACTCAGTAGTTTGCAGAGATGTTCCATAATGAGGAAGCTATAGTGAAAGGTTTAAGGGTTGACGTGACTGTAGCAGCTATAGCTAAGGTTACATGGCTACGAGCAGCCAAAGAAGAATTCCATGTAAGAGAAGACACCATTTCTACAAGGTCTGAGTTCATACAACCAGGAGAAAGGATGGAATCAACATCTCAATGTACAAAACAACTCTCTTTACCCTGGTTATGGGCCTCTATAGCTACCTACGTTATTAAATACCTTACTTGTGATGGGAGACAATCTTTACTCTATACTGTGCATTTTAAACTTTTGAGCCATCTTTGTCATGAAAGGGTAGTGAATGTCCCAAATGTTTTTTCAATTTATTAAAAAGGATGTTTGCTGAATATAGAAAGAAAAATTGCCAGTCTTCATTGTCCCATCATGGTTTGATTATGCTATTAGTAAATAGGAGTTTATCTATCCACTACCCTGAGTTTTCTTTTGAAAGGTTTCTTGAAGTTAATCATGTCAATGAGGGGCCTGTGAGAGTTGAATCAGAGAGAGAAGAAGAGGCACATGTAGAAAATTTACAAACAGGGGAAGAAGAGGAAGCGCTTGTAACCTCTTCTCACCCAAAAGCTTCACCTACCCGTTGCCATGCAACTGTTGAGGAGCAACTAGCTTCAAGCTTTGATGAACCTATTGAAAAACTTGCTAGTTCTTCTACACCTGTAGTCTCACCAATTTCAACCCCTTTACCAGAACATGTATCTTCGCAGACTTCTATCCATAAAAAGAAAAAGTCAAAATGAAAACTACAGCCTGTAGCTTGTAGTTCACTACCCGTAGCATCTGAAACTACCTATGAAACTCCTTCTGTTTCAAAAGCCACCAAGAAAAGGAAATCATCCTCTTCTTCCAGAGTTAAGAAGAAACAAGGAACCCATGCTCAATCATGTAGGTGTTCAGGTCTCCTAAAGGAAAAGGAACTTTTAGGGGAACTTGAAAAGAGGAACATAGTTGATATTGATACAAACTCTGAGAGGGAGCACATGTTTGTTGACAGAGAGTAGAAAAATTTGGGTTATACACTTGTCCCATAATCTGATGCAGCGTTTGAGGAGAAAGATTTATGGACAACCAGAAAAAGTCATAAACCTCCCTCTGAAACTAAAGAACTAGATTTCTCAAACCCTCAAGACGAACCTCAGGAAGAAGAGTTGTTGTTAGACTCTAAAGATACAGCAGAGGGTGAGAAAGATGAGTTACAGTTAGCAATGTAGAAAATTGTAGAGTTGGAGAAGAAACTGAGGGATTATCAATAGAAACAAACTGGGTTGAATGACAGGGTTAAAGTTAGAAGAGCAGTTACATGTCTTCCAGAAATAGGGATCAGGACTTGAACATTTGGCCCCATTGGCCATCATTGAGATCAACAAAAGGAATCAAGAGCCTGTGTAGTCAGAAGAGCAGTCTGAGGAGCTTGCTCAAACTACCTTATTTTTAGTTACCTTGCAACTATGGAATGAGATAGATAAATTAGTAAAAGAACAAGGTGAAATGGAGGAGAAACACATCAAGGAGATATAGATGAAAAACACAAAAATAAAGAGGTTGAAATTCATAGTAGACAGAATGGTAAACATGACCATTCAGTTGATGAGATGTAGGCCACCTGCTAGGGTTTATGCCCTCTATCTGCAAGAGTAGTATCTGCGCTTCCAGTTTAGCCAACTCTATAGTGATGCCCCTATCTCCCTTTTTACACCTGCCTTATTTCTAACAACTTACCAAAGAGATACCCCTGAAATGCAAAACCAACTGTGTGAATTCTACCTACATGAACTTGCCATTCCTTATGACACTCACTAGAATCCCTTAGCTGTAATCAAGGATGTGCAATTGAAGGCCTTAGCCTCATTCATTCAAAATGAGCACAAGAGGGGAGAGTTACTGCAGTAGTATAATGAAAGAGAGAAGTTACTTCCTCTCAAATTGAGGGCAAAATCTCTAAATCCCCTGAAGATAGTGGAGGAATGGGTGAACCTGATTGAACATCAAGAGGTAGAAAATAAACTATTGGAATACAGAGCCATGGAGTATCAAAAATTTAGCAAATTGGTAGAAAAGATTGGTAAGGAAGCTTTGGGTTTCTCACAAGGTAGATGGATAGAATTAACACCAGCACTAGAGAGGAAAGAGCCTTACTCAATATTTAACCTCTTAGCAGCAATCCACAAAGTACAAAGATATATAAGGTCAGCCAAGAAACATGGGATAACCTAGTTACCACTAGTATTCCACCCTCCTTTGCTTCTCTATCCTATTCCACATTGGATGGGGTAGAGGATAGATCGGGTAGCAGAACAAGCCAGGTGGAACAAGTTGGTAGAACAGAAGGGCTTCTACCTCAAACAAGAAAGAGGAGTAAAAGAACATATAGACTACAGAGAAATAGATCTTCAGTGTAATTTGAGACCTTGGTTGTTGGAGGACCAACAACATGATTATTTAGGGGGGTGTGATGAGACCATGTTTTGTCATGTTTTTCATGCTTTAAGTACCTATTTCCTAAGACATTTCTAGACTTCTATATGCACTAATTATGTATGTGATTATCGTTAAGACACTGAAGCATGAATATGATATATAATATGTTGTTAATTAATGATGTGTCAATGGTTGATTGTTCATGAAATATGTTAGTACTTTATGTTGATTTTAGTGATAGTGATTCATAAATACTATGTGGTGTACTAACTGCTCATGCAGAAAAAGCGTGGCTTCATATTATGAAAATCCCTGGACAACCCACAACTAAAGGAGATGCTGATATCCACAGTAGATGATACGGGTACCTGCAGCCAAGTGAAGAAGATCTTGAATTGATTGGGATGAGTCATCCATGATTCTGTGATGGTTATCTTTCAATAAATGATGTAATCTTAAATAATAGATCGTGCTCTATATTTTGTTTCTAGTTTTGATCATTCTTCATGAATACTAGAGAGATAGAGTTATAGTAGGGCTGTATCATCTATGTCGCCTTCATTTCAGTGTAGTTTCTTGTTTCTTGTTTTCTTTGTAATTAAGTCCTTTTCCTACGTTATTGGATAATGGATAGTTATAGCATTTATTGTTCAGTAGTTTTATTCATATAGACATATTGATCTCATATATGATATTAGATTCTACTTCATACAAAGATAGACATAATATAGTATCAGATTTATTTGTTGTATCTTTTCGTTCCCGCATTCAATAAAAGAATATATGTTTTAAGTTTTGTTAATGATTACAAAGATACAGTAGAGATTCAGATAGATTTTGTGGGATCACAGTTACTCAAGCATGCCACTTGAGGTATGTGCCTCTCCACTCTGTTTATATGCTCATTTTATAATTGTATGTTTATATATATGTGTGATTGATGTATGTTGTGATGAGTAATGTGAAATAGTTAAACTTTGGTAACTTATATCATTGGGTCTATTGAGTCAAGGTGATCACTGACTGAACCAATTTGTTAGTTATTCTCTTATATAGAAGTTGCATAGAATCATTTGATTACTGTTGTGTTGGACAAACTTAGTTATTTTCCATCATTCCTATTTATTTAGTGTATTGTATTTGCTTTATTTAGTTCCCTTACACAACCTCTAGAATAAAACTCAGGAATCCTTAACTGTACACATAGTACATGCATCATCCAAGAAGATTATGATTCCCTGGTTTGACAATGTAAATGTAAAACATTATATAACCATTAGGTTACTTGATATAGGATCTATTGGTCCATTGAGTAGTGTGCATGCTCTTTCTGCATCAATGTATTGGTTAATAATGGAATTCGACAGTTGTGATGCAAGGTGATAGGATGGAGAGTATTCAAGGAGAAAAAAGCTTGGGTAGGTTGGTGGGTCATTTGTGTGCTATACCTATAGTTTTTACAAGAAGGAGAGGAAAAATATTAAATTTTTATGTCGAGAGTGTTGTTCTCAAAATCAGCTACGCTCATTTTTGTAGACAACCCCTACGAAACTTGTCCGTTTCGTAGACTACACTCTAAGTTTGCAAATCGAGACAAGTACTCTTTGCCTCGTGCGAAGTCATCTAATACCTGAGAATAGTTTGTAACATCTCTCTTGATTGATTTCTCGAAGTTTGTGAAAATGGACTAGGTTACAAGTTGGTCAAAATATCAATTTTGACCATTTTGGGGTGTTAGAATTTTTTCAGGTTTATATGCATTGGCGGTGAAATCCACCGCTCTTGCATGTTTAATGTTGTTTTGATATGCATAGTCGGTTGATTTTTCCATTTGTGCATATGCTTGTGTTTTGGGTCATACATGTAATAGCAGCAGTATTCACCGCTTGCACATGTTTTAAGTCATTTTATGTCATATGCTCGGGCAGCCTTTTCCCCCGCCCATGCATGCTGATCACCCGGTGTAGAGATGGTGAAATCCACAACTCAAGCAAAATCTTGGCAAATCAATGGACTTGAAGTTGCATTAATGGCACTCGTGCCATGTTTAATGCAAACTTTAAAACCTATTTAATTGTTTTCAATTTGTTTTGTTTATTTATTTTTATTACCAAACCTTCTAATCAACTGGTAAACCATTTTTGAGATCATTTGATCACGACGACTGCAGATTCAAGTCGATTTTATCTTCTGAATTCGCGACTAGGGTTTCAGGTTGGCCCTTCTAGGTAAGCCTTTGTTTTCCATTTTTCTTTCATTTTCCTACTTTAAAATAAAGGTATGTTAGTATTGTTGTTTATTTTCATTTCATTGAAGATTTTTGTCAAAATTCATAGATTTGGTTTCTTTGTGTGTGTGAATGGATCTTTCATCGCTTGCCTTGTTAAACTTAGGTTGTAGTTTCCTACGTGTAATGGCGGTATTTCTTTCCGCTCTCAAATGATCTTAACATGTTTCGACTTTGACGTGTAGTAGTGGGTTTTTCCCCCGCCCTTGCATCCTTTAAATGTTAGGTCTTTCCCACATGTAAGAGCGGTTAAAACTGCCGCCCTTACATGATCCTTATGTATCTCCCAATGTGCAGGAGCGGCTGAAACTCTCGCCTCTACACATGTGACTTGGCGTTTTCAAAAACACTTGCAGTAGCGGTCAATTTGACCGACTATACATCAGTTTGCTTTTCAAACATGCACCGATAGTCCTTTTTGCTGACTTTGCATGCGCCTCAAGACTTGCATTTTTCCCACATGTAAGGGCAGGCCTTTTTGCTGCCCATATATGAAAACCTCACTTTAATCCCACATGCAGGAGCGGTCATTCTAACCGTCTGTGCATGAATTTCTATAAAATTTCCTAACACTGGGAAATTCCTGCAAATGATGTCTTTAGCCTACTTTTGCCCAATTTTTTGACTTGCACACGCTTTTAGCCCTTTCAAGCTCATCCTTGTGATCATGATCATCAACATGCAGTTTCCCAGTTTATCCATTTTTCCCCTAACTGTGAGATCATGGCCTTTTGCAGTTTTCAACAAACGTCCGTGGTAGATATCTCTTCCAGAATTATCTCCAGAGCTGATGTCAGAGCCGTCTCCATCCAAAGCCAAAATCATGAAGTACAAATACCAAGGGGTCTTCCCTATCACTTCAGTACAGTCAAATGTTTATGAAATTAGGGATACAGAAATAGGGCATGTGGATATGACAAAATTTGTGGATAGAACTAAACAGACAAACCCTTCCAGACACATGCAAAAGATCATTGACAGCAACATTCACTTGGTTGCCTCTTTTCTAGTTTCTGCCCATAATCCCAAGTTCATTCTTTAGGTGGCTAGCCATTACAACAAGGATACTAGGGTTGTGACAAATTCCCAAGGGAATGTGATCATGAGGTTGGATGCAGAATTTCTTGATAAAATCTTCATGTGTCCACCTATTGTAAACATTGGACAGATTGATTTTGCTCAAGGGCAAAAAAATTATGATATAGATGTGGAAGCAGCAAGAAGGTACATAAATAATAAATGGTTGAAAATTCCTCAAAGTAATCTGACCAGATGGTCGAAGGATCTTCCTAGGAGTGACTTTGTAGAGGAAGTTTGTGATTTGATCACACTTTTGAGTCGTATCAGAGGACTCCCTTCTTCCTCCAAGTTTTAAGAATGGATGTACACGTACATCAAGGTGATTCTTCGGGGCACACAAAAATATCCTGGGGAGAGCAGATCAGTAATGCATTGCATGAGCAGTTGATGAGGGTCAACACAACATTCAAATTCTATATGACTTCATATCTGGTCTATGCTGCCGCTAGCATGAGGAGCTTTCCTGGTCTTACTCAGGTTGGCGATAGGAGATTGGTGCCTGTGTATGAGTATTATCCTCAGATTACTCTGAAGGGATCAATCCATTATTTCTGAAGGGTTAATGATGCTTTATTTTTAGTATTCATGTGCTTATGGGAAAATGAACTTGTTCAAAAGAGGGTTTCAGATGAAGCTTGGGAAGTTGTGAATTCTTTTGGCTGCTTGTTCTTACAATTCCCCACTTTCACATATCTCAGAGTAGGGTATTATCCCAGATACCCTTATATTTTTCCACGATATCCCAGTGACCGAATTGTTCTCATGGAATTATGTAGGCAGTTGATTGTGGTACATAATAAACAAATGGAGTTGAAGAAGTCAGGGATAAAGTTTCCTGTCGAAATTGGAAGGTACTCAGTTCAGTCAGCTAACAAGGCAAAAACAGTTGATTCTGAATTGCAGTTGGTCACCATGAAAACTTTCAAGAAAAGGGACCATTTTGACTTCAGGAGAGTACAAGATAAGATCAAAAGAAAGTCAACCTTCCATGTGCCCATGGTGGAAGATATTTGGGCTGACCTTAGGACACAAAATGAGATCAGGAAGTTAGACTATTGCAGACTTCATTTGAGTCAGATAGAAGAGCTGGGCCTTGCTAATATTCTAGATGGAATGGAAGATGATGGGGATGTTCTAGATCCCAAATATAACACTGAGAATGTTGAAGTCTCACCTCTTCCAGATGTGAAATGGTCAGTTAAAGAGGAAACTTCCATAAGGAAAAGATTTCAACCAATCTTGGCTAACACAAATATATGGTTGGAAAGCAAAGGGATCAAATTGAAAGAATTTCTCACAGGGTCAGAGACTGAAACTCAAGAGCAAACAGGCAAGAAAGTAGAAAATAGGACCAAGAATAAGAGTGACACCCCTTCTTCCTCCAAAATATGAAAGCCAAAAATTAAGTTTGTATCCAAGGGAGGGAAGAAGAAAGAGGTTGCAGAAACCTCTAATGTCACTGAATCAGGTGTTGAAGATATAAATGTTGAGCAAATGAAGGTTGAAGATGTTGAGACTGAAAAGCAAAATATTCAGAAATCCAAGGGTGCCCAACAAACAGAAGTGTTTGATAAATCCGACGAGGAAGATGAAATTGAACAAGGCAAGGATGAGAATGTAGAAAAGGAACAACTTGGTGATCCACATTAGTCCCCTAAGAAAGATCTTTCCACTGAATCACAAGTTTCTACACCTCTTCCTCATACTCCTGTTTCTGGTAGTTTTCCAGTAGTTTCAAGTGTTCCTATTTCACCTATTTTCGTTGTTTTTTTTGATAATACCCCTACTTCTGTAAGAACTAGTTTTGGGACTGTGTTTGATTCCTCTGGTTCTATCCCAAGTTTATCTTCTCTATCTTTTGATATTGGTGAACAATCTATTTTGGAAAATCTTCTAGATGGTTCAGAAAAAGATGTTGACACAGGTGTAGTTTTTACCAACACTAGTCCTATTATTACCAGAACAAGTGTAAATATGGATCCGGCAAAACAAGTAGTGGATTCATCTCTAACTATTAGTGCTCCCTCCATGGTTGTCTGCATATGCTCCCAAGAGAAAGAAGCAAGCTATTTTGCCAGATGAAATTGATATAGAGAAGCTGTTACCTATGAAATCAAAGACTCTGAAGAAAAAGCCTAAGACTATTTCTAGGCTTATCAATGAAAAAGGGATCAGATATGCAGAGATTGCTAAGCCACGAGAAGATGCTACTGTTGACAATTTTGACATGAATGATTATGTCGTTTCAAGGGTTGAGTTAGGTAAGCGAACTCATGAAGGCATAAAAGCAGATTTTCAAACTACTGTCAGCACCTTGCTCAAAAAATATGACGAAGTCAAAAAAGAGAAAGAATAGTATAAAGCTAAAGCGGAACAACTTGCCGCTGTTCTTCAAAAATAGTAAAGTGATCTGAAATTGTGAAACCCATGGCAGTGACTATAGAAGATCCTCTAATCCAGAAGGTTGAAAAAGGTCAAGCCAGAGGAAGAGTGGTAGGAGATATTGTGGAACATTTGCTAGCTCAAGGGCGAGTTCTACTAAAGACCACTGTAGAAAGAAGAGAAAAGATGGATAAATCCAAAGCCAAGCTTGATAACATGGTTGACTTACTTTCTAGAGAGCTGCAGGATCAGGAAGAGAGCTTGGAGGAATGGATAGAGATGAAAAAGATTAAGATAAAGAATCTAGTTACCATTGGGGTCATCACCAATCAGGAATCATATCTTAAGACTAAGGAGTCTCTTGTTCATTGTATCCATATAGTAAAAGGTTTACTTGATGACTTATGCCAAGCTCATGAAAACAGTGAAGACAGTGATGTCATGCTTCTGCACAGGCTAGAAGAACTCCCATGTATCCTCACAAGTGAAGATCATAAGTTCCTTTTAGCGGATGAAATGATAAGCTCCTTCAAAAAGATGGTTCAACAGAAATTCAAAGATGAAGTACCCTCGGTACTTTCCATGGACAACCTCTATGATCAGCATTTGACTTTTGAGAACCTGAAAGATAAACTCGACAAGCATGAGAAGGCAATAAAGGCAGTAAAAGATGCAGTTCTCCAGGCCCGCACTATCTCAAAAAACATAGCAAAGCCTGACACATGTGAAATGGCAGCTATACAGGCCATGTATCAGAACTTTCTAAAGAAGAATGATGGAGGAAGCTGAAGTTCTTTTTGATACCTTAGTTTACTTTATTTTTGTATATGTAATTTGAATTTTGTTGTGGACATATTCATGTGTAATTTTCTAAAATGTAATTACATGTGAGGCAAAGGAAGTCCTAAGTCAAATAGGACTCTTCTATTTGAATAAGTCAAAGTAGTTAGGATTTTCCTATTTTTTCTCTCGGTTTCTCTTATAAATAAAGAGGGCCCCCATTGTAATTATCATCTTTTAGTTATTGAAGTGAAACTCTGCCAAATTGAAGAGCATTTTTGAGACTTTGTGTTCAAATTGTAAATCATAGTTTATCAAGTGAATAGAAAAGCAAGCGACACTTCAGTCTTTGCGTTGGGATAACTTGTGGCGTATTGGGAATTTTTCTTATGTCCTTTTCCTTATACTATCTTATCCGCTTGATCAAATTGTAGTGTGAGTGTGGATAATCTGGGAGATGTTATAAAGCTGATTATGGAGACTTTGTGCTACAACAATTATCTTTAGTTTGTGATTTTATGTTTTGAAGTAAAAGATATTGGAAAGACTCTGAGCTACTATTATCTTTTGTGATCATATATTTTATCGTAGAATTTGGTGAAGACTTTGAGCTGCACCTTGTCCTACTTAGTTCTAAATTGTAAATCAGTAAAAGGAACAACGATAGAATTTGTGCTCTCGTGGGTTTCTTGGTTATTCAAATTTGTATTGTGAAAGTGTTCTTTTATATTGTAAACATCCTTTCTGAAAAAAGAGTAATGGATGATGTTGTCTCACCCCAAAGTTAGTATTTAGTGTAAATAAGTTTATGATAGTTAATAGGGAACCTCCCCTTGCTAAGAGGAGAGATTTATCTCATTACATTGTGGTTGATATAACCATTTTGCTTTCAGTTAGTTAAAGAAAAAATATTCACCCAACAGAGAGGGAGGATGGGTGTATGCTTGTGCAAGGGCAAGGTGGATGGCTTGTCTAGGCACCACTCTTGCGTGGCGCTTTATTAAGGGCAAGAAAATGGATGTCTTGTGTAGACACGATACATGTGTTTTGCTTGCACAAAGAATTACACAAATGCCATGCATGCATTATGCTTGTGTGATGAAATGTGCAAATGCCATGCATGTGTGGTGCTTGCACAAAGAACTATGTAGACACCACACATGTGTGGAACTTGTGCAAGGGCAAGAAGAAGGATGGCTTATGCAGATGCTTGTGTAGGAAAGGGGGAGGAAATGAATAGATAGAGGGCATGGGGATGGCACTACCTCCTGGTGATGCTAGTATGGAAGAGGAGAGAAAGGATGAGTAAGAATAGAAAATCTAATGAGACATTAGTTAGGATTTTCCCTTGTTAGAAAGTGGAGGATGAAAATCTGATGAAAGAAAAGGGAATGGATAGAGTAAAATGAATGAAATGGTGAGAATGTGAACATGATGGGATATTTGTGATGACATGTACATGCCAAAGAGACAATGTCCATGCAAAGAGCAACCATATTTTTCTATAGCACTAGGCATTATGCACCATGATATTAGGGATCATGATGATGACGTACCAATTTCATGAATGACTAACCAAAAGAAAAAGTCACAAGCAAGCATATGTTGTATGGAACCATGATATGAAATACCATGATGTCATTGTGGTGATATACTATGAGGATTATTACAACTGCAAGACATATAGATAAAACACACAAGCAAGCAAGCATGTGCAAACAATACAAAGACAAACAAGATTTTTCCCTGATCAAGTTGAAAGCCAATGATTGATTGATGTGATGATGATGAGGATAGAATTGTTGATGTGGGGATGATATGTCCCAAGAAGAATATGAGGATTGGGAATGATATATCCCAAGGATGATTGCTTGTATTAGAGTTGATCAAGGCTTGTTGCAAGGTAGGGAACAAAACCTATAGATGATTTCAGATGATTTGGGAGATTTTTGAGCTATATGTTGAATTTTTTTACTTGGCTAGGATGTGTGGACTACATCGTTGGGATCAGTATTCTATGCAATAGATGTGTATTTCTTTTGGGTAGTCTTTTGTTTGGAACCAAGGACAAGGGGAAACTAAGTCTATAGAGAAGAATGAAGATAGGAGTGGATGGAATGATTGAGGGATTGATTAGATAGTGGATGGAATGGATGTGGGGTTCAAGAGAGTGGTAGATGAGGAAATGTGAAGGCATTGAGTTAGCCATTCAAATGATGAGTGAGTTAGGATCATGCCCCTAATCAAGATGAAAGACAAAGACTGATTAATTTAACAAAAATGATAACATTATTGATGTGGGAACAACATATCCTAAGAACAATGTGAGGATTGGAAATGATATATTCCAAGGATGAGGGTTTGATATGACACTAAATGGGATTTGGCTTTTAGTAGGACTAAGGGTGAAAATTATGGATGCTTATGGATGGGTGTTGGGCTGCATGACTACATTTGGTTGAATTTTGAGGCTATCTCAATGATGTAACCCATGACAAGGGAAAAACAAGTCAAGGGACAAGAATGAAGGGAAAAGTGCATGGATAGAATGGTGAATGATGGGATGAAAATAGGATTATAATAGATGATGGGAGGCTCAAGGGGTTTCAAGATGGATGAACAAAGGATTCAGGATTTGAGGGATAAGGGATGGCTTGATGGGGGGATTTAGGATATGATCTCTAAGGACTATGTCACATAAGGATAACATGCCTCTAATCTACATATACCACTAATGTGAATAGATTGTAGGAGTTGTTGTAGAATATGGGAGATGCCAAGAAATGTCCAAAGCATGTTTCAAAATCATAGCCTTGTCCTTATCAAGATCAAATGTAGGAATGGATGATGGATGGGTATGATGGAATGTATATGAAAATATGATGGATGGATGGGATATGATGGTATGGATTGAAGGAATGTGAATGATTTGATGGAAGAAAATTTTTGCCAAGTGTAGGGTTCACATGGACAAATGATTTATGCATGACACCTACTAATGGGTTTTCATCATGGTTCTTGCCCAAGACATTGTGAGAATGGTTTTCACCATTGAACAAAATTTATTTTCTTTACTCTTTTGATTTTCAATTTTTTTTATAATTTTTTGAATAACTTGCAACCTCTATTGCTTCAAGTGTCAAGTGATTGTCAATATGATGTAGCCAATTTGGATGCTCCTGTAATGATGTGCCAATAGGACCCTGCCTGGTGTAATTTCTTTGCCAGGATCATTCCACTAATGTACAAGCTACATGTGTTGTGAGACTCTTTGATAATTGGGTTGGATTTATCCAAACATGTGTTGAACACAGAGATATACTGAGAGGGGGGGTAAATCAGTATATATACAAATTCTTGCCCTTTAGATGTATTCAATCCAATGTAAACATTTAAACCATATGAAGCATAAGAATACACACACACATAACACCAAATTTATGTGGAGACTGTTATGCCCTTACTTCTATAGTGTATATGGTTATGAATAGTCGGCTTGTGGCTATCTTAACTCTTAATTAAGTCATATTATCATTATTATATTGTTATTTAGTTGTTTAGGTCGGCCTAAGGCTTCTATAGGGCTACCTAAGTCAGCTTGGGTGATATCCTAGGCATAAATAGGTATATATAGGAGGTAGTGAGTCTCATTTCATATCATATTGTGTATTGTGTTCTTGTTGAAGACTGTTGGAGGTATCCCCCTCGAAGTGGATTAGGAGGTTGCCCCCTCAAAGTGGCATATTATTATCAAGTATTTGCAGCATATTTTCTATTATATTCAGATATTGTGCAAGTTGTTTCATTACAAGTGGTATCAGAGCATGATCTTGGCACTGTAGAGGCAAGATTTTTTTCTCGACATTGGAGGCGATTTTGGGAAGAGTATAACTTTCAGAATTTAGCGAATTTTTTAAAGATTTTTAAAGGGTTTTTGAAGACCATATTAAAGAAGATACAGTCCAGATTTAGAGGAATTGAAGCAAAAATAAGCGAGTTATTGCAAAATTAGGGTTTCCAACAAATTCTCTCTCAAGGCAGCAAATTTGCTAATTTTTTGGATTTTTTTCTGGGTAAGTGGTATCTTAGCCTTAGTAAGTTACAGTAAAATTTTCAAAAAATTTACATTTCATTTGTGTGATTTATTTCAAAAATATTGGTTTCCATCATGACAGGCCCTGCAACAAGAGGCAAAAAGAATGTTGTCACACTGGGGAAATCCTCTAATAAGGATGAGGAAATAAGTAAGTTCAAGAGGGATATGTGTGACCTAAGAGGAGATATATCATATATACAAAGAAAGTTAAGTGCCTTAATGAAGGAACCAAGAAAGGAGGTCTCAAGCAACCAAGAAGAAGAAGAAGAAGAAGAAGAAGAAGAAGAAGCAGCAGACAAAGAAGAAGAAGAACTAGAAGAAGAAGAAAAAGAAGAAGAACCAAAAGAAGAAGAAGAAGAAGAAGAAGAAGAAGAAGAAGAAGAAGAAACATAAGAAGAAGAAGAAGAAGAAGAAGAAGAAGTAGACAAAGAAGAAGAAGAACCAAAAGAAGAAGAAGAACCAGAAGAAGAAGAAGCAGAAGAAGAAGAAGAAAAAGAAGAAGAACCAGAAGAAGAAGAAGAAGAAGAAGAAGAAGAAGAAGACAAAGAAGAAGAAGAACCAGAAGAAGAAGAAAAAGAAGAAGAACCATAAGAAGAAGCAGAAGAAGAAGAAAAAGAAGAAGAAGAAGAAGAAGAAGAAGTGGACAAAGAAGAAGAAGAAGAAGAAGAACAAAAAGAAGAAGTGGAAGAAGAAAAAGAAGAAGAAGAAGATGAAGAAGAAGAAGAAAAAGGCAATGAAGAGGAAGAAGTGAAAGAAGAAGAACTTCCTAGTCAAGATATTCAACCAATGCAAGGGTACCATGTACTATTCCTACCTCTTCCTCTATGGCACATCAAAAGGTTCGAGTAAAGGAAGAACACATTCGTCACCATAAAGAGCTACATGCAAAGGGAAGACACATCTTGGAGCTGAAGTTAATTTTCCAAACACACATGAATAAGCTGAGGACATCAAGGAAATATCTTCTAGTTGAAGTTGCCACATGGGATGATGAAGATTATATGAAGAAACTACCACAATTGATCAGCGTTGAGGACAACGCTTTTGTAAAGGTGGGGGGCATGTTATGCCCTTACTTCTATAGTGTATATGGTTATGAATAGTCAGCTTGTGGCTATCTTAACTCTTAATTAAGTCATATTATCATTATTATATTGTCATTTAGTTGTTTAGGTTGGCCTAAGGCTTCTATAGGGCTATCTAAGTCGGCCTGGGTGATATTCTAGGCATAAATAGGTATATATAGGAGGTAGTGAGTCTCATTTCATATCATATTGTGTATTGTGTTCTTGTTGAAGACTGTTGGAGGTATCCCCCTCGAAGTGGATTAGGAGGTTGCCCCCTCGAAGTGGCATATTATTATCAAGTATTTGCAGCATATTTTCTATTATATTTAGATATTGTGCAAGTTGTTTCATTACAGAGACCCAAGATGGAAAAACCACGGTGAGGCAATTGCTTCGATCTAGTGTCCAAATCTAGCCTCACAAATAAAAATGAAGTATACAATGAGTTTTATGGGCATCAACCCAATGGAGACACTAATCCCCTAATACAATGTATTATGGGCATCAAACCAACGGAAGTACCAACTCCCTGATATAATGTTTTATGGGCACCAACTCCCTAATGTTCTACAACACTTACAAGATGAGGCACCAACCTTTGCTCTAAAACCTTTGACTGATCACGATGGTTGAATCACCTCCACAACATCATCTCTGTTAACACCTTGACATCCTTGACGTATTATGATGGTTCAATCAACTCTGCAACATCATCTCTATTAATACCTTGACATCCTTGAATTATTATGATGACTTAAACACCTATGCACTGTCATCCTTGCTATCTTCTTGGTTATTTGACTGATTCTGATGGCTCAAACACCTTCGCAATAGTAAATCTATTATGAGTTATACAGCATAGCTTATAGAGTTATTGTTCTATCTTCAGATCATTCTCTTGTCATCCGATCCATGCCACACACTTGTAACAATCTTTTCTCCTTCATATATGTATCCTCTGCAAGCCTTCTAAACATCATCTATGTCAGCCTTAAGGTAATGTGTATCATGAAATGTGTAACTCGCCTTACTTGTTGTCTCCCAAATCATCTGCGATAATGTAGGAGTGAAATCCCATTATGTGGTTCACACTAAATGATCTACTGGACCCAATTTCCTTCCTCCCAAACTTTCTTGTTGGTAGACACTTCTAGACACATGGTACAAGCACTCAAATACACCATGTCGGCTCTACAAGTACTTAGCCTTTCGTACATTAGCTCCAGACCCTATGCAGTACCAGAGGAGTTGAAATATCATCAAGCGGTTCATACCATGAACACTATGGGACCTGAAAAACCTTCTCATAAACTTCCCTTTCTGGTCCATGCTTCTACTTGTTGGTGCAAGCATTCAAACATTGATACTGGTATCCTTTACACAAGTCATTCGTATAGTCTCAATTCAGAACATTGTTAAATACATTTGGTAACTTATACCCTCTAAAACTTGAGTATGTCATACTTCCCTCTTTGCTTTGCATATTCTCCAATCTACTATATGCAGATGCAGTGGAATGTGATAGCTTTCTATTTTATCTCTGATAAACTTACACTACAACAACAAATTGTTTTCATTCTGTTGACTCTGGATGTCTTTATGGTAGTTCATATGCTCTAAAATTTGGATCACACATACCTCATAGCTATATCTAGCTATCCTTCAAACCATGAGGTCATATCTTTATTTGCGGTAGAATACAGTACAATCTCTTGTGCCTTTACAGTACAATCTAGGTAATATCTTTATCTACGGTAGAATGTAGTACAATCTCTTGTGCCTTTGTAGTATAATCTCCTATGCCTTTTACATTCTTGATAACTTGATAACTTCTCAAACAATTTCCTTCATACCTCATGCAACTCTTTTCATCAAATGACAACATATACAACAATCATAACTCCATATCATCAATCATAACACTTTTACATCAATGACAACATATGCAACAATCATAACTCCATATCATCAATTATAACACTTTGACATCGATGATAACATATGAAACAATCATAACTCCATATTATCAACCATAACACTTTGACATCAATGACAACATATGCAACAATCTCCCCCTTTGTCATTGATGGCAACACTTGTTGCAAGTATGGGACTAACCGGTGTTGTCATTGATGTCAACATACTCCTGTTGCATTGATGATAAGGATGGGATGAGCTGTGTGCTGAGGATATTGAGAAAATTAGTCCTAATCAAGAACAGAGAAAAATAGTGAAGACGGTGAGGTAAAGATCCTAGTTAAGATGAAGATCAGAGGATGCGCTTCAAAGGGTTTGTAGATATGTGTCTTAATATGAGCAAGCAAAGATTTCAGAGGTCCGCATGAAGATCTAAAGAAGTTATGGTCACTTAAGTAAATATGGTTATGGCAGGTGTTCAGAGGTGACAAAGTGACACAGATAGGTTCGGTAAGATCTGGAAGTGCAAAATCTTGTTTTGCGGATTTTGTGGAGTGTTTAGGAAGTCAATGTGAATTAACAACTCAATTGGTTCATGGTCTGGAGGTCCGCAAGCATCTATTCCAATATGACAATGATGACAGACTGTGTTCTTGAGGTTCCAGTTGTAGGAGAGAATGATTTCAGTGAACAAAAGTAGTGTGGATGTTATTGATGATTCAGGAAAGCTTGTGGAGGTCTTTGGATTGTGTCCAGTTCGTGTTGGTGGTCCGCATTGAAGATTGAGCTTGTAATTGAAGAATTACTTCTAGATGATGGTGTTCTTCCTAAGTCTGGCCGACCAGATGAGTCACACATCTTGCGGAATGATCTTGAAGATGTTCTGTGAAGAATGGCCTATTCCTAAAGAAAGATTGAAGACTCAGATCTGTGTGGCTAACAGCGTGTTGATCCGTGTGAAGTCTTTTTGTAATTAGTCATATTGTATTTATGTATTTGCTCTGTAATGTTTGCCGACTTAGATGATTATCCCTAAGTCGATGTCTTGTATAAATAAGGAGTTGTAAAGTCATTTCAAAGGTATCTTGTGGAGATGAGAGTGTGGTAGAGAGGAGTAGAGCGAAAGGCAGAGCAGAAGTATTGGGCTTAAATGGAACTGACTCAAGCATGGTGAAGATGCTAGTCTTCAGTTCAAGTATGTAATACTTATCATTCTATAGATAGTGTGTCTCTCATAGGCAGTGGACCTCTTGTGAGCAGTGTGCTCAAGCAGTGAGCCCTAATTGGCATGTGCCATTTGTTCTTTCTATTATTCTAACAGAGAATACAATCTTGGGTTAGTCACCCTATGGTTTTTCCCTTAACCAGGTTTTCCACATCAAAATCTTGGTGTCTTATGTGTTAATGTGTTTCTGCTCTTGAATCATTGCATTATGTTTCCATGCTTGATTTATTATTATGCTGTTGAATTAAGAGAAGAATTTAAATAATTCATCTGAAGAAAGTTTTTGGACAACTGATTCACCCCCCCTCTCAGTTGTCTGTCCTAAATCTAACAACACTAACCTGATATTCAAGTTCTCTCCCCCTTTGACATCAAGGGAAAAGGGCCAACGATCTTCCTTTGTACCAACAAAAAACACAAGCTCCCCCTATCTGTATTAGCCTTGACATACCTTTACTATCTCTTTATCTGCATGCTCCCCTTGAGAGCTAACCTCTATCAATCCAAAGATGATATACACATAGCAAAACAACTTTATCCTACATCTTTCTTACGATATGCATTGGCTATATACATACCAAACTTGATATAGTGGCATGTCCATACAAAATGGCACCACTTATCCCAGTTCTATCCTCTATATACTTCTTACGATAACCTAAGATAGAATTTATTTATTGTTTTGCTTCAAAATTTTGTCTTATCTTCAAGACATGTTCTATTTAGTTTTATGGTAGAATGTTCTTGTATATTGTTAAATTCAACTAGACCAAAGTAGTGTCCCATTATTTTTTTGCTGATGTCAAAATCTGGATTTGGCTTTCCAGTTGTATATAAGAGTCTTTTGCCTCTTTCAGAGAAGATGGTACCTAAGTTTTCTAGGCCCTACACTATTTGCTTCTATCAAAATCTTAGTCAATGAGGCTAACCTTAAGCTTACCACTTCTCACAACTGCCTGATTTGGCCTTTGATTTGTTCCCTTTGGTCCTATAATTGTTGCAGCTGGGAGTGCAATTTCTTTATTTGTGCCCTTATGGCTCCATTATTATCTTGTACCAGATCATATGTAGTGGCCACTTATGTAATTTGTATTTCAATTGCATCCATTTGATCTTTTAAACTTTTGGTGGTTGTAGGCCATTGTAGGCAAAATTGGTATAACACTTTTGCTTCCTCCATGCATTGTTGAATGCTCTTTATATTTTTCTTGTATTTTGATATGTGCCTTGGCACATTTTCCTGATGCATCAGTCATTCTCTTATTTTTTATTTGTTTAGATATATTCTTCTCTTCTTGTTTCTCCAAGTATGAGGAATATGCTTTGAAAGTCTCCATTAGCTACCTTATTTGTTGTATTGGTGGCATAGTTGAATCCCTTCTACCCGTTGCTATAAAATCTCCTCCCTTACAGTGGAGTGAAAAATATCTCCTAATTGTAACTTGTGGAGTGTAGAAATACTGGACAGGTTGACTTGTCCATCAGAAACAGGCAATTGTAGCAGATGTGGAGTCACTAGGGGTTGAATTTTTTTTTGCTTCACCAAAGACTCCTTAATGGAATGAATAGGAGAGGTGGAGAAAGATGCTTCCTAATTTACTTGTGGACTCTCTCCTATATCTAGTATGATCTGCTCCTCTTGCTAATCTTGTTGATCTGTATTGTGTAGAGGAGAATTGCATTGCTCAATGTTGTGTGGAGGAGATGTTTTTTGTTGTTCCACATTTTTATCTGCCTCTTTTTGTTGTTTCATAATTTTATCTACCTCTTTCACACCTTCAAATATCTTCATAGTTACTTCCTTTGTTTCTTTTTGAATCTTTGCTCTGTCATCTTACTCCATATTCATAAGGGTATCTACCCTTTTTTTATTTCTTAGCTCTTGAGCCTACATCTGGGATAACTTATCTTTTTCTTCCTCAGATATGGTAGTACCAACTTTATCTAAATCATGCAGTCTCAGCTCTTCATCCATTTCTAGAGCTTTTTCTCTCCTTTGTCTCAAAGCATGTGCTAGGATATTTGAAACTTTTTCAACTATTTCATCCAAAGACTTATTATATTTGATCATGTACATGATTACAACTTTCTCTATAGTATTCTGATCTGTTGGAGATACTTCAGGATGTAGATCAGTTGTCTCTAGCAACAGTCCATGATGAACAATTCCATTGAAAAGTGCCTCTAATTGTAGTGGATCTTGTGGAGGAGGCTCTGAAGTTGTTTGTTTTGTTTTCTTCTTCTTCTGTAACTTAGAGGTTCCTTCCTCCCCTTCTTCTTCCTCTCTATTGTCTTCTGATATTTGAATTTTCTTCCTCTTGACTTGCTACTTTGTCCTTTGATGTTTCTTTTCTTTAATTTTCATTTGTGCCAGTATTTCTGAGGCTTTTTTTCTTTCAGTGGATGTTGTTTGCATTGATGAAGAGGGTTGCGAAGCACTTGCTGCAACAGAAGTGGATCTACTTGACCTCCTTGGGATTTGGGATGAAGTGGTCACTTGCGGATCTGAGGAGGTAGGTTGCGGATCCTCTGCAGGAGTTTGTGATGAAGTTTTGACCTTTGGTGCTAAACCCCATTGTTCATGTAATTGTTCTCTCCTCTTTTCAAGTTGCTCCTTCACATTCTTTTTACTCATTTTTCCATTATCTCTTTGTAAGTCCCAAACCTCTTTGCCATAGTATCCTTAGGTTTGCTTAAGCAATTTTTATCATAGGCCTTTATTTCTTCCATAGAGACCTCATAAGGTAGTTTGGGTATCCAAGTCAATCTTGGTTCTATTGCTTCAATAGAGGTATAGTCTCTGTCGACCATGAAAGTGATGTGTTCTCTATAGTGTCTTACGATATTATATGGTATCCTCTCTCTTGCTTGCATATCTACTTGTAGGGTTTTGAAAAACCCCCTAGTACATGGTGCTACAAGATTTTGTGTCACCAAAACCTCTCATTTGATTTTTGATTTGTGCGGCAACTAAAATATGTTGTTGCCAAATTTTTCCCTTGAATCCAGGTAACTCGTTCAAGAAATATAATACTCGGCAGATAATAAAAGTGCCATACCTAAAATTGTAGTTTGAATCTTTTGTCCTCTTCAAATTTTCCATTAATTTCTCTCTCATAACTTCACGGAGGTCAAAGTACTTTCCCTCCTTCACCATTTGGTATGCGGTATGAATACCGATACCTATCGCTAATCCTTCTCTATTTGCAAAGTATATCTTGTAGGCTACACCCATTGTAGCATATCGAACCCCTGGATCAGTTATGTCCATCACACTTAGGGTTCGCTTATCAGGTGTTACCCCAGTCAACTTAGTAACCCTATCATTCTTAATGGCCTTCATCACCGATACCGGCCCTATTGAGCTTAATCCGGTAACCTCTCTAATTGCATCTTTGGTAATTCTATAGGGTTTGTCAAGATATATAAATTCATCATGAATTCTAATTAGAACAATCCTTACCCATTCATGTGCATCATAGAAATCTGGGTAATATTTCCAGACATGTAGTCTTTTGGTAGAAATATTCTCATATTTTGGTTTGTAACCAGTGTCATCCAGTAGAGTTTCTCTTAGTTCCTCAAATTTCATGTGGTTGATTTCAGTGAGTGATGAGTGGATATATATCCTTACATCCTTAGTATAGACAACATCTACTAGAACACCAAAAAATGCCCCGTCCTTGTCCAGTTCCATAGCCTTGTATGGGTATTTCCTGTATTTTGATCTTCTCTTCTCTGATACATCAACCAACTTTGGTTTCGCCATTTTTATCTCCTCTGCAATCTATAGCTAGGGTTTCACCTCTTATTCATCTCCCCTCAAATTTGTTAATCACTCTAAATATGAATGATGTTGAATTAAATGATTAGGGCTTAAATAACCTTCTTTTCCCGTAACATTTTGCATTTATTACACCTTTTGCTTGTTAGGTTTTTGCGGGCTTTCAGCTACCAATGAGTTCTGTAGGTTTACAAAGACCTATTTCCATCTGAAATTCCTCTGCCTTTCAATTTTTCATTCCAGAGATTTGAGTTATTGATTTAGTCTTACCCTATTAACATATTGTTTTGTCAATTTCTTATCAAATCACCTGTATGCCTTGCTTTCATTTCCATTCACTTTAACAGAAGTGACATCTCATCTTTTTTAGGGAGCTGGAAGATTATGCAATGGTTATCTCCCCCTAAACCCATGCTTTTTCTTAATCTAGTATGAAATCTTCTGCATGAGGCACAAGAAAAGGTTCTTCCTTCTCATTATCTTGCTCTTGTTTCCTTTTCCATATTTTTATAATTTCCTTCTTATGCTCCATCTTCTTGTGCTGGTTAGGTGGTTTCACAAAACCACTTTTACAAAATCTTACTTTAAGCCCAAAGTTATTGCACTTGTAGCATATAACATCATACTCTGAAGGAAAAAATGAGTTTTTTCTCATATAATCATTTCTTCTTGTTTTAGTTCTACAATCAACAGCCTTATGACCAAACCTATTGCATGAATAGCAGTAACCATAAAAGGATTGAGAGAACTTGGTTATAACAGACTGTCTTGCAGGAAGAGAACCCCTAAATCTCTCTTTCAGATCTCTAACCAATGTGAATCCATCATCCATCTTCTACTTTTTAGCTTTAGTCTTCTTAGATATCTTAGTGCTTGGTTATGTCTTCTTCATCATAGGCTTTTCTGCAGTTTCATTTGTTTTTTAGCTCTAACCTTTCTCAAACCCAAGACCGACCTTATTCTTAGGTGGTCTTTGATTTTCGATCACCTCATCAAGGATGATTGTGCTTTTCTTAAATTTTAGACTCATGTCTATTTGATCCTTGGCTTTCTCCAATTCCTTCCTCAAGGAGACAATTTATTCTTCAAGTCTGGTGCATTCATCTGATTCGGCATTGAGCTTAGTATTCAAATAGTTTGCAACTCTTTTACCTTCTTCAATCTGAATCTTCAAGTTAACAATTGCTCCTTTTGATTCTTCAAGCTTAGCCTCATATTCTTTATTCTCCTTCCTTACTAATCTCAGGTCATCCAGAGCAAAAATGAGTTCTCCTTCAAGATCAACTTCACCTTCTTCTTCATCAATGATTGTCATGTCTTCACCATCCTCCGCAGGGCTTTTATCATTATCCAGGACTTCATTTTCCATAAGTAGGACTTCTTATCTTTCACTTTCAAATGAGCAATGATTGCCTTCATAGATGTTATGAAATTTTTGCCAGATATCCTTAGTAGATTTGCAGTGCATTACTTTAACAAATTCAGTGTTTGTCAAACCATTCCATAAATAGAGGATGATCCTTCTTGACTTGCCATGTATTCCAATCCAAGATCTACCTCCAATTGTTAGACTATATCAAGGAACATTTCTCTAATACCAATTGTTGAACATACAAATATACTGAGAGGGGGTTAAATTAGTATATATTCAAGTTCTTGCCCTTTAGATGTATTCAATCCAATATAAACATTTAAACCATATGAATCATAACAACACACACACACATACATAACAATATATTTATGTGGAAACCTGTAACGTCAGAAAATGTCCCCTTGGGGGCTTTTCCCTCTTAAGGTTTAGCTCTTGAGTCTTTAATCTGCATTTAGGACAGCTTGCATCATATTTTGGCATCCTGATGAGAAAACCCCTAAGTGTCATGGCAAATGGGACCTATGGGGATCACTTGAGATAGACCCTACCCAAAATAGGGGGGAAGGACTTGGGCGCTCGCGCCCTAGTCCTGCGCTATTTTGGGTCAGGCCCAAATTTTAAGTGTCAGTTTATGACCTTATTTGGTCCCTAGGCCGGCACGGTAAGTTTGAATTACAAAATTCTTTGCGAGAATGTTTGTAGTTGCATATGTAAGCATGTTTAGGCACTCATTTGTAAACTAGATGACAACTAGATGGTTATTGTGATCTTTATGTAGTCTAAAGGTGATTCAAGGCATTCATTGTGTGGAAGAGCAGATTTTGTGTTGTTTATGTGTTTGTATTTGCAGATTTGAGCATCCATCTCCTCATGGCATGAAGAGCTTCTTCCTTCCATGAGATCTTCATTACAAGGTGATACCAATTGTGCTTTTGATCATTTATCATTTGGTTTTTGACTCTATCCCACAAGGACACACACTCTCTATCTGACAATGGTGTTCGAAAGACTTGAATGTCTCTCCGAGGCTTGACTGAGGCAAGCCTCTAAACACCACAACCCCCTCCCCATTTTCTCGTGATTGCAGGTTACAAGTTGAAGAAGAAAGAAAAGTGGAGTTGTAGAGAAGGGTTATAGAATGTCAGAATTACATATCAAAGTTGAAAACAGGGACCTGGACTGGGGCACCCGCTCATTAGTCCTCTGGATCCCACAATGGAAGAATCTCTAAGACAACAGGAACAAGTTGTAGACAAGGCTCCCAAATCTAGACAAAAATCAGGGCACTAGACTAAGGCACCCGCTCATTAGTCCCTAACTGTTCCACTTCCCAAACTTTGAAAACTGGTACACATTTGTCTGTTATTTTACATCTTTATGTAGCATGATTTTCTGTAATTTGTCCATTTGCTTTCGTATTTGCATAATTAGGGTTTTTAGCATAATTGGGCATAATCAAACAATAAAATCACACAAATCCAATTTTCCCTACACTCTAAGTGATCAAGGGCCTGATGGTAGATTCCTACTCAACCCAAGGTCCTTAAATGTTTAGTGGTGAAAGGAGGATACACACCAACTATCCAAATTTTATCCCTAAACAAAACCCAAGATGGGAAAAAATATGGTGAGTAAGCTGCTTGGATCTACTGTCCAAATCCAACCTCACAAATAAAAATGAAGTATACAATGAGTTTTATGGGCATCAACCCAATGGAGACACCAATCCCCTGATACAATGTATTATGGGTATCAACCCAAAGGAAGCACCAATTCCCTAATACAATGTTTTATGCGTACCAACCCAAAGGAAGCACCAACTCCCTAATGTGCTACAACACTTACAAGATGAGGCACCAACCTCTGCTCTGAAACCTTTGACTAATCCTGATGGTTGAATCACCTCTACAACATCATCTCTGTTAACACCTTGACATTCTTGACTTATTATGATGGTTCAATCACCTCTGCAACATCATCGCTGTTAACACCTTAACATCCCTAACTTATCTTGATGACTTAAACACCTCCCCACTGTCATCCCTACTATCTTCTTGGTTATTTGACTGATTATGATGGCTCAAACACCTCCACAATACTAACTCTATTATGAGTTATACATCATAGCTTATAGAGTTATTGTTCTATCTTCAGATCATTCTCTTTTCATTCGATCCATGTCACTGTAGCAATATTTTCTCCTTCATATATGTATTCTTCATAATCCTTCTAAACATCATCTGTGTCAGTCTCAAGGTAACGTGTATCATGAAATGTATAACCGGCCTTACTTGTCGGCTCCCAAATCATCTGCGGTAATGTAGGAGTGAAATCCCATTATGTAGTTCACACTAAATGATCTATTGGACCCAATTTCCTTCCTCTCAAACTTTCTTGTTGGTAGACACTTCTAAACACATGGCACAAGCACTCAAATACACCATGTCAACTCTGCAAGTACTTAGCCTTTCATACATTAGCTCCAGACCCTATGCAGTGCCGGAGGAGTGAAATATCATCCAGCGGTTCATACCATGAACACTATGGGACCTGAAAAACCTTCTCATAAACTCCCCTTTCTAATCCATGCTTCTACTTGCTAGCGCAAGCATTCAAACATTGATACCGGTATCCTTTACAAATCCAGTCGCACAGTCTCAACTCAAAACACTGTTAAATACATTTGTGGTAACTTATACCCTCTGAAACTTGAGTATGACATACTTCCCTCTTTGCTTTGCATATTCTCCAATCCACCAAGCTTTATATGCAAAACTATTTTGATGAGTTCCTGGTGGGTGGGAACTCATCGACAAACTAGAGTGGAAAGAGATATAAATGAAAGAAAAAAGTGGCCAAGGAAAGGAAAGATAAGAAGATAAAGATTTCGATGACTTCTTGGTGGGTGGGAACTTGCTGACAAAGTGGAACATGAACTGTTCCTAGTTTCTGGTTCCTGTTCTATCCCCAACAAGATGAAGGAAGATAAAAAATGACTAAGGAAAGAAAAGGATTGAAGAATGGATAAGGCAAAGAAGTGAAGAGAAAGAAGTTTTCAGCGAGTTCCTGGTTGATAGGAAATCATCGACAAGTAGGAACAAAGGCAAAAGAGAAAGATAAAGAAGATTTTGGTGAGTTCATGGTTGGATGGAAATCATGGACAAAGAAGAAGAAGAAAGAAGAAGGAAGAAAGAGGATTTCAGTGAGTTCCTAGTTGGCAGGAAATCACCGACAAAGCAAAAGAGAAAGATAAATAAATGTGGCAAGTTTTTGGTTGGCATAAAATCACAGACAAGGTGAAACTTAAAGTTTTTAAAGTGTTTTAAACATGGTTTTTAATGGTTTCACTATTTAAACACATCCCTACCTCCTAGAAAATGTCATTAATGCCCAGTATATGTAGATTGAAGGTAGATGAAGATTGAATGCAGAAGGTACGAAGGTGGGTAGGTGTGATTTATTGTAGCACATGGGTGTCCTAAATGGTTTTCCTGCTCAAAATCACGTCAGAAAAACAAGATGAAAATGCAATGCTATATATACAAAAAAGAAAGATGTAATAAGGGTTGGTCGCTGACCCAATTTTGAGATGCCTACAAGTGCTGAGGATCTTCTAAGATTTCAAATCATGCAAGTTCATTCTAGTGGGAGAAGCATGTTTGTAAATCATAAGGAGATTTTTATTGTAAATGGTCTTTGCAATAGAATGCCTCCATGCCTATTTGTAAATTTATAGGGAAACCCTAGTCACAGCTATGTTTTCCTCTTACCACATTTGTTGGCATGATTGTAATGTAGATTTGAGAAATGTTGCAGAATTTTAATTCATTGCCATCTTTGTGATGGTCATTTCTACATTGTATATGGATGTTTATAATATGGGAATGGTTTATTAAATATGTTGTATTAGTTGGTGCAATACTTGTGATGTAAGGTCATGCATAGCTCATATTCCTTTGATTTCAAGTTGTTTCCTACTAGCAATCTAGACTCTGTTACCCAATGGATAGCATCGATCAGTCTTGGAAGTTCATGGCCAATCATATGCCTTCAAATGAGAATATCATTCACTAGTAGCTTAGGAGTAGATTGGTAGATTAGTTTAGGTTTTTCTTGCATCCACAAACTAGTATTACTACCTTTGTTGTATTTAGAGAGAGTTGGTGTTATATAAATGTTCAGAGCTTTGTGCTTATAGGAGTTTTGCCCATCATTGAAGTCCATTATTTTGTAAATGGATATATCAGGTGAGCTAATGTCAAAAAAATATTCAGAAGGTTGTAATGATGTGGGAGCAAGATATAAGTGTGTATATAATGTTAAGTGGATTCATCTTTAGTTATTTAAACTGATTATACCTTTGGGTGCACTTATATGCTTGTCTATCATTTATTGTTAATGAGTTCAAGTGAGCTTGTCCTTGATTGCCATTTGGGCATGGTAGTCAAATATATATCCTGATTGTTATAATGTATTTGGACCTCAAGGGAATACCCCCTAGGTTTGTAGAGCCTAAATAAGAAGAGGAACTACCCTATCCTATGTGTTGGACCAAAACCACCCTCTCTTTGTTGATATATTACTTTCCTTTCTTGTGATATTTATTTCCTCTTTATGGCATTCTTGGTGGTGGTGTTAGAGGAGAGGGACTGCATTATTGGGAACCAATAGAATGACAACTTTGTTGGGGATTCAAAGATTTGTCTTTTCGTGGGCTAGAAGAAATTGAAGACTCTATTGGTATGAAGACCTAAAAATATCTTGACCTTGGTGGTTCTATTTGCTCCAAGGATTTCCTCATTCAATGATGTGGAGACTCTAAAATGTTATTCAGTGATTCTACTGCTATTGATGCCTATTGGTTGTGCAACAAGTTTCATTCATTCAATGCAACAATAGATTAAGGTACTTCAAATTGCTCCTTATTTTCTCTCTTGAAGTAAGAAATATTGTGCAATAAGATGTCTTGGAAAGAATAGGAAGTCTTGTTTCAGTATAATGCATGTTTTCTAACCATGGATCATTGGTTTAAAGAGGAGTCAAAATACAAGCATTCATTTGACTTATATAATCCCTTGTAGCTATGCTCATGAGTATAAACCTGATTATTATGGCTATACCTCATCTGAATGCACAAATGATTATGCAAATAAATTTCAAAATGATGAGCTAGTTGTGCATTCTCTTGACCCATCTGAACAAGAACATATTGACTTGGTGAGCCATATAAACATGATTTATTTAGGCACCAAGCAATCCCATAGTCATTTTGCATCTACAAGTGCACACGAGGTCACAATAGTAGAGTTTAATGATGAACACGATGATTTTATTGCTGATTTCAATGAGTTAGATGCACATGTCTATGACCCTGACTCTGTTGTCCAATATTTGGAAGGCCTTATGTAGAAAGATGGTAAATCAATTTCACATTTTCATAATAGGTTTTCTACTACAATCAATAATCTTCCAGATGAATGCAGACCCAATGAATGTATATGCATAGACTTGTATTGTGAGACATCCTACCCTTGTGCAGGTTGGCTTCCCCTTGAATATAAACCAAGAAGTATAAATATGGACTTTGAGTGGGCCAATGTTGCTTAGTCAACACTTTCCATTTCTTTTCCATGTTCCAATCCTAAAGGGAATATGCTTGCAGCTCCTTTTGCTTAGACTGGTGGGTCATATCATGAAGATGGTGGTATGGATGCAACATTGGATTAGTTTGACTGTGTAGTCTGAAGGGTAAAATGTGAAGGTGGTGCATTGTATGATAGCAATGTGGATGATGAAGACAGTGTGTGCACCCACCTTCATCTAGATAGTTCATCAAGTGAAGGTGAAAATGATTAAATCCATGATGACTTCTAGCTTGATGTTGAGGTAAGTGATACAAAGAATGAACAAGAAACTAGTTTATTGTTTGATATATTTCCCTCCTTTGTTCATGTTGATGATGATGAAGCAGTAAGTGTTTGTTTGCATGAGAATGACATGGAGGTGGCTGCACTTTATGATAACTGATTTGAGATAAGTGTTGGTGCAACTATGGAATTTTGCTTTGAAACATTTGCCATTGATGAATGTGAAGATGGTGATTATGTGGATGCATATGAGAACCTATTTATGTGGTGCAAGGTTTATCGTCTTCCTCATGCTAAGTGTGCTTCATATAGGCCAAAAGGAAATGATATAACAATGAATAGAAAAGAAGAAGTGTGTCATCCGTTTGTTTGCAGAGGTGGATATGACACAACAGATTGCCTAGATGATCATGAAACAAAGAGACAGTTGGAAGAACTTGGTTCTTCACTTGAGGTGTCTCACAGTGCTAGTGATTGTGTTGATGGTTTAGATTGTAGCCTAAATCATGCTTATGATTCATATATTGAAGAGTGTAGCAGCACATTTGAAAGTTGTGTTCAAGGGTTTGGTGGAAATGCAAATGAGTATGAATCTTTCTACTTTGATGTTGGGTGTTCACCAAATTTTGAAAGTGTTGGTGCTATAGTAGAGGTTGAGTCCTTTGTGTGGGACATAGATGTGAGTGAGCAACAAGGCATGTGTATGATTGAACTTCAACAAGTTGTAGCTCAACTTGATGGTGTACGTGTGCTTGAGGCCTTCCAATTTGGGATGCAAGACTATTTCCTTCCTTATATTGAACAAGGTTGATGCCAGGTACATGTTACTTTTCCTTATGAATTGGAAGCATTTTATTTTTGAACCTTGATTCACATGTGGAGGTCAGCAGGTTTAATGATGTTGCATGTATGGGTGAATGTTTATTCCCATCCACTTCTTTTGTTGCTGACCTAAATTTTGTTTTCTCACTCCTTGTTATTGAGTATGTACATGAATTTGTGTGGGGTAGTTCCTGCATCTATTTCATATGGTTTCCTTGCAGCAGTGTTTGTGGTGTAGCTAGCCTTTGCTCTATGGATAGTGGTTGCATATTAGTGCAGGTATGTGGCAACCACTTTTTGTTTTAGTTGGGTGGTGAGTGCATATTTGGTTTGAGGGAGTTCAGCTCCTTCATCCATCTTGTTTTCAACAGAGGCAAGTAGCACCATTTATCTTTTGCAGGGTTAACCTGCATTGTGTTAAAATTTGTTTGTAGTCATCCTTTATTTAAGCCTTCATGCCCATGACTGTAATTATTGTCTTGGATATATCTTTTTTTGTTGTTCTACCTTATGTGCATGTTCCTTATGTACTTTCACTGCCCTGCCATCCTTTTTTTGCCATTTTGGTCTTCTCCCAAAGATAGTTGGTTCTCATTGTGCCAAATTTGGCACATGTCCCCAACCAGAGTCATTGTTGGTGCTCAGATTTTCTACCCCCTTTTCTTGCCTAAAAATCCATTAAAATCATGTGTCTATGCCTCTTAATCCCATCATTTTTACCCGATTTGAGATATTTTCAATGGGCCCTTATCCTCAAAAATTATCCTGAAAATCCACTAAGTCCTTAGTTTCTTCCTTAGTAAAAAAATCTTAAAATTTGTCTAATTTATAGTGTTTGTCAGCCATTTTGGGCCTACCAGGAACAATTTTAGTGATTTCCTTGGTTTCGAGAACCAAGGAAATCCTTGAAATGGTTCTAGGTTCCCTATTGGCCCTCATCCCCTGACCAAGTGTGAAAAGAAGATAAACATTTTGGTGAGTTCCTGATGGGTGGGAACTTGCCAACAAAGTGGAGTGGAAAGAGATAGCAATGATAGAAAAAAGTGGCCAAGGCAAGGAAATATAAGAAGCTAAAGATTTTTGTGAGTTCCTAGTGGTTGCAAACTCGCCAACAAAGTGGAACAAGAAATGTTCCTAGTCCATCCCCAATAGGATGAAGGAAGATAAAAAAATGACTAAGGCACATAAAGGATTGAAAAATGGCTAATGCAAAGAAGTGAAGAGAAAGAAGTTTTCGGCGAGTTCCTGGTCGGCAAGAAATCACCAACAAGTATGAACAAAGGTAAAAGAGAAAGATGAAGAAGATTTTAGTGAGTTCCTAGTTGGCAGGAAATTGCCGACAAAGAAGAAGAAAGAAGAAGGAAGAAAGAGGATTTTGGTGAGTTCTTGGTTGGCAAGAAATCACCAAGACAAAAGAGAAATATAAATAAATGCGGCAAGTTTCTGGTTGGTAGGAAATCACTGACAAGGTGAAATTTAAAGTTTTTAAAGTGTTTTAAACATATTTTTTTGTGGGTTCACTATTTAAATGAGTCCCTACCTCCCATAAAATGCAATTAATACCTAATATATGTAGATCAAAGGTAGATGGATATTGAATGCAACAGGTACAAAGGTGGGTAGGTGAGATTTATTGCATCAGATGGGTGCCCTAAATGATTTTCCCACTCAAAATCCCATAAAAAAACAAGAGGAAAATGTAATGCTATAGCTACAAAAAAGAAAGATGTAATAAGGGTTGGTCATAGAGCTAATTTAAAGACACCTACATGTGTTGAGGATCTTCTAGGGTTTCAAATCATGCAAGTTCATTATAGTGGGAGTAGCATGTTTGTAAATCACAAGGTGATTTCTATTGTAAATGGTATTTGTAATAGAATGTCTCCATGCTCATTTTTAAGTTTTCAGGGAAACACTAGTCATAGCTATATGTTTTCCTCTTGCCACATTTGTTGGCACAATTGTAATACAGATTTAATAAATGTTGTAGCATTTTAATTAATTACAAGCTTTGTGATGGTCATTTCTACATTGCATATGGATGTTTATAATGTGGGAATGGATTATTAAGTATGATTTTTTAGTTGGTGTCATACCTATGATGTATCTTCATGCATAGCTCATATTCCTTTAATTTCAAGTTATTATTTCATGTTGACAATCTGGACTCTGTTACCCAATGGATAGGCACCTGTCTTGGAAGTCCATGGCCAATCATATGTCTTCAAATGAGAACATTATTCACTAGTAGATTAGGAGTAGCTTGGTAGATTAGTTTAGGTTTTGCCTACACCCACAAACCAATATTTCTACCTTTGTTGTATTCAAAGAGAGATGGTGTCAGATAAATGTTTAGAGGTTGGTGCATGTAGGAGTTCAACCCATCATTGCAGTCCATTGTTTTGCAAATGGATATATTAGGTGAGCTAATGTCAGAAAAATATTTAGAGGGCTATAATGATGTGGGAGCAAGATATAAGTGTGTATATAATGTTAAGGGGATTCATCTTCAGTGATTGAAACTGATTATATCTTTGGGTGCACTTATATGTTTATATATTATCTATTATTAATGAGGTCAAGTGAGCTTGTCCCTGACTGCCATTTGGGCATGGTAGTCAAATCTTTGTCCTAATTGTTATCATGTATTTGGACCTCAAGGGAATACCCCCTATGTTTTGTAAAGCTTGAAGAAGAAGAAGAACTACCCTATTCTATTTGTTATACCAAAACCACCCTCTCTTTGCTGATATATCACTTTCCCTGCTTGTGATATTTGTTTCCCCTTTGTGTCATTCTTGGTGGTGATTTTAGAGGAGAGGACCTACATTTTTGGGAACCAACAAGCTTATTAGTCCTAGTCAACAAGTTTAAGATGTAGGCAATGAAGATGGGTGGTAGGGCTAGAGGTCATGATGAAAGGATTAGTGGAAAAAGGATTATTTAAGGGGATATGAGTGACCTTTATTTCAATGTTTATATTGGATGAAGTTTCCCTAGCAATTATCAAAGTATCACTAACATCACTAGGGTGCCTTTTAGGAGGTTTATAGACGATGCCATGATGAACATGATTTGCATAACCTTGTACATGTTCTAGGATTCCTTTCTTGTGAAGACCTGAGCCTTTGTAATTATAACCCATGAATTAATAATTTGTTTACAATGGGATACTTGTTGCTTTTGAAACATGATGCTATCCCTTGATTGTATTTCCATGAGCCATTAGAACTTACAATTGGCTCATGCAAGGAGATTATATTTGATGAAGATGGTTGGACCAACTTAATAAGATGTTCATGTTTTCTTCTCGTTCATGATGGTAGTGGCTTGGCCAATTATAGGCTCAAGGTGATCACTTGTGATGTGCTCATCCTTATGCTTGATGTGATCAACATCATTTACAACTTGATTATCAATATGCTCATTATGATCGTCCTTGTTGTCTATATGCTTAACAGGGACAATGATCTCCTCATGTGAATGGAGAGTTGTTGGATGGTGGATAGGATTAGGTGAATATTGAATAGGACTAATTGGATGATGGATAGGATTAGCTTGGAATTCTTACACATGGATGGTTGTGGGTTTATAGATGGGATGAGTGTCGACCTCTCGATCATGGATGGTGTAAATTTGACTAAAGGGATCATCATGATTCTCTTAATCATAGATAGGATATTGATCATAGATGGGACTAGCTTCAATAGCTTGATCTTGATTTGGTGGCGTGCACATTTGATCATGCTTTGGATTTGTTTCTTGACATGGCTCTTGAATTTGGATGAGGATAGAGGTTTCTTGGATGGGATTGATAGGCTATGAATGATTATCAACAAGATCTTGAAATGATGGTGTTTGACTTTGGGTGGGTTTAGAAGGCTCTTGGATAAGCTTGCTAGGCATTGAAATGCATGATTGTGTTCAATTTTGGATGGGCGTGGTACTAGGTGACTCTTGGATAATATGAATAGGCTTTGTCTCAATGACCTTATTTCCAACAACATGTAGGTGTTTGTCAAAGAATGATGATATGGGATTGGGAGCAGTGAAAGACTCCTTAACTTTGTTATGTCTTGTTTGATTATTATCCTTCTCTAGTAGTCCTTGGATAAAATCCTTCATAGATTGGATGGGGCACAATTAGATGATAGATAGGATTTGTGATTGAATTGTTGGTGGATTTGTGAAGGTTTAGATGATGAAGGAGTTACATAGGAGGATGAGGCTTTGATTTGATTTTGGAGGGTTTAGAATTCAAACATTAATTTTGTGATAGGGTCATGTCCTATATTGGTGTATTATAGGTAAGATTCAAAATAGGAGGAACTACCATGATGAAGTCATGTGCAATATAATGTCAATGGATGTGTGTCACCTACTATTGGGGAGGCCATGGTAGTTTTACCAACAGGTTATACATGATGGGAGAGTAAACACCTATACTGTAACTATGAATGATTAGAAGCATAGGTTAATGCCACTGAAAGATAGAGAAGATCAAGTCTGTAGCAATGCTAGGATATAATTGGTAGATGGAAGGAAGTTTTTGGATGGATCGTGGCATGAGAATTTTTGTTTCACATTGATTCTCAAGGCATGTAGCATCACAAATAGAGGGAACACCATTGAAAGTGATGAGGAAGCACCATAGGATATTTCAGAACTACTAAAGGAATACTAGGATATCATATCTGACAACATGCCAAAAGGGTTATCACCATTAAGGAGTATCATTCATCACATGAATATGGTTCTAGGTGCTAATTTGATGAATAAATAACCTCATAGAATGACACCAATAAAGAATGAGGAGATAAATAGACAAGTGCAAGAGTTGTTAAGAAAGGGTTTGATTTGAGAAGGTTTGAGCCCATGCGCAATACCCACAATACTAGCATCCAAGAAGGATGGTGAATGGAGAATGTGTAATGATTCTAGAGAAATCAATAAGATCATTGTGAGATATAGATTCCCATTTCCAAGGAGGGATGATATCATGGATTGTTTGAGTGGAGCCAAGTACTTCACCAAGATTCATTTGAAGAGTAGTGTTCATCAGATTAGGATAAGAGAAGGGGATGAATGGAAAACAACTTTCAAGACTAATGAGGGGTTGTATGAGTGGCTTATTATGTAATTTGGATTGACCAATGCACCAAGAACATTTATGTTATTGATGAATGAGGTATTAAGGAAACTCTTGGGTAAATTTGTAATACTTTATTTAGATGAAATTTTAATTTTTAGTAAGACCAAAGAAGAACCCCTTGAGCATATCTTATTAGTACTACAAAGGTTGAGAGAATATTTTTTTCTTAAAGTAATTTGAAAAAGTGTAGTTTCATGAAATAAGAACTAGTATATTTGGGGTTTGTGATCTCCAATAAAGGTTTAAAGATGGATCCAGAGAAAGTTGAATCCATTGTGGAGTGGCCTACACTAGCAAATGTAGGGTAAGATATTTTTATGGGCTAGCCAGTTTTTACTAGATATTTATTACAAATTTTAGTAGTATTTGTGCACCACTAACTGAGACAATGAGAGGGGTCAAGAGGGAATTAAAGTGAACTACAAGGGCTGATAGGATCTTTAAGTTTTTGAGGAAGAAAGTAACAGAACAACTAGCATTGGCCTTGCTAGATTTCAATAAGATATTCCAAGTGGACTGCGATGCAAGTGGGAATGCAATTGGGGCAATATTAATTCAAGAAGACTAGTAGCCTATTTTAGTGAGAAGTTGAATGATTCCAAGAAGTGGTAATCAATCTATGACCAAGAATTTTATGCCATAATACAAACACTAAAAAAGTGGAGACATTACTTGTTAGCCAAAGAGTTTGTGTTATACACTGATCATCAAGCATTGCAATACTTAAAACATCAAAGTAAAATTAATTAGAGACATATTGAGTGGGTATAATTCATGTAGAGTTACACTTCTGTACTGAAACAAGAGTGGTATGTCCAACAAGGTTGTCGATGCATTAAGTAGAAGACAAAATCTGCTAACAGAACTGAGGGTAGAAATAGTTGGTTTTAAGGAGTTAAAACATTTGTATGAGGAAAATTCTAATTTTGTAGAGGTATGGAAGGCATGTAAAGAGATAGTAAGCATGGATAGGAATAAGTGGTTAGATTACCTAATTCAAAATGAGATGCTATTCAAGGGAAGCTAATTATGTACACCTAGAAGCTCTATGAGAGAGAATCTGACCAAAGAAAAGCATTGCGAAGGTTTGGATAGATATTTTGGGGTAGATAAGATAGTTTCCTTGATCAATGAGAATTATTTTTGGATAAAAATATACAAGGATGTAAGGAAATTTTTTTGAGGTTGTAGGACTTGCCAAGTTTCCAAGGGAAGCAGTCAGAATGTTGAGCTATACTATCCACTACTATTGCCATAGAAACCATGGGAAGACATAAGTATGGATTTTTTATTGGGATTTCCAAGGATGCAAAGAGGAAATGATTCAATCATGGTAGTAGTAGATAGGTTTTCCAAGATGGTGCACTTCATTCCTTGCAAGAAAAGCAATGATGTAGTAAATATAGATGATTTATCTTTTAAAGAGGTGGTAAGATTACATGGTTTACCAAAGAGCTTAGTTTTAGATAGGGACACTAAGTTTGTGGGATAATTTTGGAAGAATTTGTGGAAGAAGATGAAAACTAACTTGAAATTCAACTCAACATACCATTCGTAGACTGATGGGCAAACTAAAGTAGTGAATAGGAGCTTGGGTAACTTACTAAGATGCTTGGTTGGAGAAAAGACAAGAAATTGGGACATGGTCCTATCACAAGTAGAATTTGCATATAATAATTTAGTGAATAGGAGCACCAAAAGGACACCATTTTAGATTGTGAATGGCAATAATCCAAAGAATGTATAAAAACTAAGAGACATCAGTAAGGAAGATAAGAGGAGTGCAGAGGTAGAGGAGTTCATTGAACACATGAAGAAGGTACATGTGGAGGTAATGGACCACTTGGAGAAGATGAATGATAAGTACAAGCAAGAGGTTGTCAAACATAGAAGACACAAAGATTTTGTAGTAGGAGACAAAGTGATGGTATACATTAGAAAGGAGATATTTCTAGTTAGAACATACAACAAGCTGAAATGAGGAAGTTTAATCCCTGCATAATTATAAGAAGATTTGACTCGATAAATCCATATGAAGTGGAGTTACTAGAGAACTTGGGTATATCCTTAGTATTCAACATTTTAAACCTATACTAGATAGCTAAGTTTTGATCTCCCTAATCATTTACTTATTATTTTCAATGAACATGTCATCAACATACACAACAATGACTAGCAGCTAATCATTAATTAATTTAAAATAAGCACAATGATCACATTCACTCCTAACAAACCCAGGTTCCAATGTTAAAGAATCAAAATACAACATTTGAGGTGACTTATTTAGACCATACAATGATCATTTCAACTTGTAAACTAATTTTTCCTTTCCTTTTTACCAAAAATTGTTAGGCTATTTCATAAATATTTCTTCCTCAAGATCCCTATGCAATAAAATATTTTTAACTTTTTTTTTCTCTAGGAGTAACCTTTCACCATCAATCTTTCCTTGAACCCTTCCACCTATCCATTTTCTCTAAATTTCTTCTTAAATACCCATTTACAACAAATGGATTTCCTTCCCTCAAGTATCTCAACTAAATTCCAAGTCTCACACATATTCACGGCCATCATCTCATCTTCCATGGCCTCCATCCAAGACTATTTCTCCTTTGAAGAAAGAGCTTCCTTTATAGATCTAGGTTCATTTTCAATACAAAATAAAATAAATACACAACAAAATTTTGGTGGGTTGTACTTGTCAACTAGTTTTTGTTGCCTCATTAACCTTCTCAAGCGTATAGTAAGAGGCTTCCCATTCTTCCTCTAAACTCTCTAAATTTAAACCTTTGTCTTCCTATATTTCATCCTCATGTCCAACTTGTTTCTTTTCCACCTATGCATCTTCTTGCTTCCTTTTTTTGATTTCAAAATGCATGATTTTCTTTTCTTTTTTCTTTTGGTTGTACTTGATCAAAACTAACTCTATCTTCCTTGAAAATCATATCTCTATAATATATCATTTTCAAGGTTCAAGAATTACAAAAAATATAACCCTTAACATTATTACCATAACCAATCAAAATACATTTGTTATCCTTGAAATCCAACTTAGACCCTTTTTTTTAATCTCATGAATAAAAGCCTCACATACAAAAACTCTCATGTGTACAAAATAGATGGTTTCTTATTCGTCCACACTTCATATGGTGTTTTATCAACCAAAGAAAAAAAAAAATCTATTAATCAAATAACAAGCAATACTTATAGCCATAGCCCAAAAATATGTATCCAACTACGCACTACTCAACATACCTTTGGCTTTGTCCATTAATGCTATGTTTATCGTCTTTGTCATGCTATTTACTATGGAGTATACAAAGTTATTTTTTGCCTCACAATACTTGCATGTATACATAAATCATCAAATTCTTTAGAACAATATTATCTTCTATTATTTGACCTTAATACTTTTATTTTCTAATCCATCTAATTTTCAAAAAGAACTTTAAAATCTTTAAACTTGATTAACACTTCAAATTTATGCCTTAGAAAGCAAATCTAAGTATAATGTGATTAATCATCAATAAAGAAAACATAACAATGATATTTTCCAATTGAAGCAACATACACAAGACCAAAAACATCACTATGAATAACCTCCAATAATATCTTTGCTCTAGTGCTACCATAATTAAACATTACTCTACTCTGTTTTCCAAGACATAGTGCTCACAAAAATAAAAACCCATAGAATAACTAGATAAACCATCCACCATATTTTTATTAACACCTTAAGCCCTTTTTCATCAATGTGGCCCAATATATGGTGCCACAACATACATGAATCATAGTTCTCATTTACATAGGCTAAGTTACAATAAGTAGATGCATCAAGCTTAAACAAAGTACCCCATCAAGATCCCTTAGCTAGCACTAGATTCTCTCTAGCCAGCCTACAACCACTCCTATCAAATGTGATGTATATACTCCAAAATCATTCATTTTAGAAATAAAAATTAAATTTCATGCTAATCCTAGAATGTACAACACATCTATGAGATATTTTACTCTCCCATCATTGAGCACAAGTTTTACCTTCCCTTTTCCAACAATTCAATGTGAATTATTGTTTCCAAGGAACACCTAACCAATATCATATGCTCTATACAAAGAGAATAGTCCTTGTGAGGAGTCATGTGATATGCAACACCTGAATTAATAAGCCATGAGTCATCACTAGTAATGTTAGTAGAAAGAATCAAAGCATCGTTTCATCATTAGAGGATGTATCATTAGATGAATCTTTAGAAGACTTCTTATTTCTACATTCTTATTTACATGGCCCCACTTACCACAGTTCTAAAATTTCACTCTACTCTTAGCAAGTATTTTTGACTATCCTTTTGATTGAGTCATCTCCTTGTCCCCCTTTAAATTCTTACCACTTTTTTCCTTGGGTCTACCCCATACGTGTAATGCATCCTTGGAAACCTCCTCCATGGATTTTTGCTTCATTTATTCACTGATCAAAGTAGCAACAAGGGAATCCATCTTAGGCTCTATAGTACCACAATTGATTGCAAGTATTAGATTCACCCAAGATTTAGGTAAAGAGCAAAGAAACAATATATATTTATCCTCCTCATCAAGTTTAACATTTATGTTTCCTAGCTGACTCAAAATAAGAATAACTTCATTTAAATTCTTGGCTATAGAGTATTCTTCCTTCATTTTTAATGAATATAATTTTTCTTTTAGATATACCTTATTAACAAGACTCTTAGTTTGGTAGGCTTCACCTATCCTTCTCTGTAAACTATGTGCAATAGTCTCCTTAGAAACATGCAAAAGGATGGAATTGAAGAGACACAACCATACTATTCCTCAAGCCTTCTTTCTGAGATTTATCCAGTCTACATATAATATTATCTTTTATCATAGCTCTCCATTGATCTCTTTCCTCCAAGAGATCCTCCATTTTCAGTTTCCACAACACATACCTAGATCCATTGAACTTCTCAATCTCTAAATGATATGTGCTTGACATGGCTTCTCCAACTACACTTAGATCTACAAAACCACTAAACAATATACTCCCACTACAACTACAACAAATTGACAATACTAAAAGAATGGCATCCCATACTAAAATCAAGTTGTAAACCTAATACCAAATGTTGAGAATAGGGTAAATAGATATAGTCAAAGTATAAACAAATAGTGCTCAAATTTGATTATATCAAACCAACAAATAGAACATAGAGTTCATCATAAATAAAAATAGCAATAACACATAACACTAAATTTCATAGAGAACCCCTTTTGGGAATACTCCACCACCAAAGAGGTATCAATCTTGTATTAATCTTAAATTAAGATTACACCAATACAATCCACTCAATATTCTTTAGTTCCAACAACATTCTAGGCACTTATCAACTTACTTCACCTGCATAGCACTATGAAACCTAGATATCTCATGCAATCAATATATAGAGCAAAGGAAATAGGAAACCAACTAGTTTTTGTAAACTAGTGGCCACCAAAACTATGGTCTACAAGAAAAAAGCCACTCCCCACTATGCATTGAAACACATATCCAAGATAGAAACTAACTAATGACAAGATGCTCCATTCTTCCCAATGTAAATCCCACTGTTGACCTCTTACCATGACATCTTTATTCAATGTCATTACAATAATATCCCAAGTATCTCTAAATCTTCATTTATAGACCAAAAATCTAGCCTCCTTAAGGCTTTCCACCTCTTACTCTTTATATTTCTCAGGTATCATACTAAAACATTTGGAGCTCATTTTCTCAAATTTCAAGGGGTTTTGAGGGTTCTAACAATCCCAAATTGATTTTTGATCAATTTAATATCTTTATCTTGTTGAGATCCTCAAATTAACTAAAATCATAGATTTGGATGAAACATTACACCCTCTAGAAGGTATTTAGATAAAAACAACATTAGACATAGGATTGCAAGTGAATAGCACACTAATTCTAACATCTACTTGGAGAACTCAAAATAAATTGCATTTAAAACACACTTTATTATGTTATGAGAATAAATTTGATCTCATAATGGATGCTAGAAATTGTTATCATCATCAACTTTTTTTAATAATTTCAACTCGATTTAGAAGTCATGTTTTGGTTGCCACCTTAAGGCTTATTTTAACATATAAAGTGAAAATTGAAGAAGAATAAAGTGCTTTAAAAGTAAAGGTAAAACTAGTTTTTTTATCAACATAAATTGACACATAAAATAAATTGTATAACCCCACCCCATAAGATTCAAACTTGTGCTCTTTTATATGGAGAACACATGATTTTATCATAAAGTATATGAAGGTTGTATAGACCCCTTTTCCTTAACTTTTACCCAAGGTAACCAAATGAAGGTGTAGTGTAGAATGTTTAATCCCCTCTCTTATATTATAATAGTATATCACTATGATGAGGCATTACATTTTAAATTAATCATCTCTTGTTTAGGTTATTAATATGGACAAAGATTTTTTAGTTTAAAAAAATGGGAATACCATAGAAACTAACTTATTTAATATGATTTAATGAGTATTGTCAAAAAGTTCAAATTACTATAGAAACTAAGTGGAACTTATAATGATTTTATAATTGAGTTGAGAACTAGTTTGCCTCAAATTCATATGTAAAACTACTACATGGACAAGAAAGTATGAATTTATTTGTTTTGTATCTTAGAAGTGGAGACAAAATGGCATTACACCTAATAGTGATCACACTATAATGATATCCTAGCAAGATTGAGAGTGGGTCATGATAGACAATCTTTTAAGAGGAAAAAAAATAGTGACATAAGATTCACCATAAAAAAGAAGTCTTAATAACTTGTTTTAAACTTTATAGTGCTTGTGCAATTTTTGGTGTACTTATTCATTTTTGGGAGATCATGAAAGACATAATAATTGTTATTTCTGGTTCCATGAATTTTTTAGTCATTGATATTATTGAAATTCTTATATTTATTTATGTGGCAAATTGTTGTTACACCATGTAGACCTTATTTTTAGTCTTAATTTAAAATAGGAATACCTTCATTCCTAATATTTATAATTACTTGGTTTACATTGAACAAAGCTAGAAAGAAACTACAAATAAAAGAAAGAATAACACATATCACAACCAATAAGGAATGAGTAGTTATGTTCTACAATTGGTCTGAATGTTGTAAGATCTTATGTAACCAAGTTCTAAAACTAGTCCCTAATGTTGTGAAGATACAACTTGTTGTTACATTAGCAAGATACCAAAAAAAGGATGAACAACATCAACAAGAAATAAAGGATAGTCAATCCTCCACAATGGGGGTAGGGCAATCTACACCCAAGTGGGTAATCATGTCTTGCATAATAGAATGTATCATCTTGATATAGGGGTACATGTTCTTACAAATTATGCCTTGATTATGTAGATTGGACCTAGCTTCCTTCACAGTAGAGGTGCCTTTTGTGATGGCAAGAAGTCATTGTTGACATTTTCTTGACTTGTCTCAATTGAGAAAATATATTTTTGTATTTGTTCCAATTGTTTTTCCAACTACTTGTTGACTTTTACTGCATTCTACACAAGAGAAGACAACAAGACAATCTAAAAGAGGATTTTAGAGTAAAACATCAGAATGGCTATTTTAGAATGAGAGCATGAATTAGTAAAATCCAATTTACATCTTTCTATCATTAAGTATTTAATAGTATGTTGACTTATGGACTCATATATGACATTATTTTTGGTTCTAAATCCAAGCAATACATCCTTCTAGTCAAGAGGGCATCGAAAAACTATTGGGAGACATCTAAATATCATATTCCAATATGAATGGACAAACTAGCATTCTCAAAAAATATAATTCATGCTAATGAAAATATGAACATTGTAATGTCCCTTACCCGGTTTGCCCTAGAATTCGCTGGTGGATTAGGTTTAGGGTTTCTCCTCTTATAAATGCTCTCTTTAATGGTATAATCTTGGACTAAATAGTTTACTTCTACCCCAAGCGTCTTCTTGAAATGGTACCTACACCAACATGTATATTCAAGTCCATATTGCTACATGTTAGCTTTAATATTTAGTATCCAACAATCCAACCTAATCATACTTGCAGATTGAAACACATATGAAAGAAGATTTACTCAGCTCATCAGGGGAGGGGAATCATAAATCCTTAAGTAGCCTAAGGCCTACCACTGTCCTATTGCCCAATCCCTTGTCACGGGCCTATGGGGCATAATCCTAAGTGGGACCCCCACCCCTCCTTGACCCAACCCTTGCCTCGAGCCTATGGGGCAGAATGCCCAACCCTTGGTTTGGGCCTGTGGGGTGGAAACATGGGTGGGGTTTTTAGGCAATCTACTTAGGTTATGATTCACCCCTCCTGGCTGGATAAACAGAATACATGCAATTTCCAGACAATTTCAAAATATGTAGTCATTATTGATTCATTTACAATTTTGCCTTTATTACTATGAAACAAGTCCAACAGTAGTATATAATTCAGCATGAGAGATATCAGAGTGCAGAAGTAAATATATCAAGATTGGTGTTTGCAATTCATTCATCATACCATATAGATTAATGCCGCCTATAATTTAGTTTATATATATATATATACAATTTCATATGAGTGCATGACAGAGTGCAGAGTCAAATTAAACAATAACTATTATCATCTGTTCATCATGTTCATTTGATTCATTTTGTAATGCAATACAATCATGGGTCAGCTATAGTTCATTATCATTAACAATGTGAGGGATTTAGATATCAATCGCATATGCATGTCGATCAGACATTATTTGAATTTGTAAAATATAATGGTCTACAGTCATTCATAATTCTCAAATCCAATGTCCAGTAATAGTGTTAAATATCTATGTCCATCTTGGTGCTATCTAGGAGGAATACGTCAGGAATGATTTATACAGGCAAGGTGCAATATGATTATATTTGACCGAGGAATTTTAAACATTAAAACTAAGGAATCTTACAAGAGCCTGTGAATCTGCTAGTCTTCTTTTACTTGTCCTCCCTTAATCACTACTTGAGGATGAATAGATGCCTTTCAGACAAATGCCCAAGTGACTCCCCCTTTATGCTTTGACTGGGGGCCTCTAGCAATAGTCGCTACCTTTACGTAATTGGCGCCCTCCTTGAATCGTTCTTATCTTATAATCGTTGTTTTCCTATAATTATTGTCTTCTTTAATCGATCCCTTTTGCAAGTAATATGAAGTCTTTTGTTTACTTGTTTTTGTCTTATACAAGGTGCCGTTTTATTCCTATTAACCATTTCCAGCTATGATTTGTCTAAGGCTTGCTTGCACCTCCTTACACTTACAATGAATCGTTGCTTTCCATGATTCTTTCATATTAGAATTTATTATTACATAATGATAGTATTAATATAATTATATAATATTATATTTATATTATTATAATATTTATAATTAAATAAATATATTATACTATATTTTATAATATTTAGTCTATAATATTAAATTTGTAAATATATATTCAATTTTCAATATTAGTATGGATTTTAATGTCATTTGCATATAATCGATCCACTAAAATTTATAGGGACATGACAGTCCTCCCCACTCGAGATTGCTTGTCCTCAACCAATTTTAGATTTGGGATTTACTTGTTTGATCTCGGCACCTATTCATTTGTTTTGTAACTTGTTATGACGAGATAATAGTATTTCATTATGCTAACATTGCTAGAATTTCCTCTTCAATTCTGGCCCTTTTGTGGGAATACTCATCATTTGGATGTGCTTCAAGTTGGTGGGCTTTGCCACTACATTTGTGACCTTGCCCCCATGGTTGTTGGCATCTAAAACATAATCCTTTTCTCTTTAGTTCTTCCATATTTTTACACTAGTGATCTTTGTCCCTTTTTCCCTTGCACCATTGGCAAGTACTAGTTACTTCTTCCCTTCTATCTCTTTCTTCTCTTCGAGGGGGTTTAGAGGATGAGGAGAACTTCTTGGACTGGTCTCTTGACCAACTATCCTCATCTTTCATCACTTTTTGAATAGCTTCATTTAGGCGGGTAGGTTCTACTACACTTACCATGCTTCTGACTGACCCTCATAGGCCCTCTATGAATAAATATGTGAGTCTTGCTTGGGAAATTTTAGGGACCATGATTGTAACTTCTGAAACTTGGTGGCGTAATTTTCTATAGTGCCTTGCTGCCTTAATTTTGTCAGTTCCCTAAAGTACCATTCTGGGTGCTTTTGATCAAATCTTTTTATCAACCTTTGAGTAAAGTCATCGTAGGTGGTAACTTGTTGATGGTCTTGAGTGATGAGACTGTGATGCCACCAATCATGGGCCATTCCGGTTAGGTGTAAAATGACAAACTTGATGGCTTTTGCTTCGGTTGTTGGGCTTAAGGATAGATAGGTATCTAATTTTTGAACCCATGATCGGGCTATGGTCTTGCTTTCTCCATCAAAGTTAGGGAAGGTTATTTTACTTACCTTGATCTCAAGTTCTTTATCGATTAGGTCCCTTACCTCTCCTCTAGGGGTGGCTCTTTTTTTTTTCTTTACAATAGTCTTTAAAAGGCACAAGTTCCCTCAATTCTCATTCTAGCCTATAATAGGCTGCGGCTATCTCATCAACATCCTCTATGGGGTGCCTATCAATATTTTTTTCTTTCATAGGTTCTTCATTTGAAAAAAAATTGGTTCGAGTGGGCCTAGAGCTTGTGTCTTGTAAGGGTGTGCGATGGTTGTTCTCAGAGTGGTTAGAGGTTGCTTCTTTTGTATTGTTGTTGTTTAGGTTTTGGAGGGCTTGAAGTAAAGCTTGGTTAGTTTTTTTATTTTGTTCCAATAAGACTTGGGTTGTTTTCTCACTATTCTCCATGAAGGCTCTAAGTTCATCTCTTAATGGGTTATCCATGAGGTTGTTTTCTTGGGTGTTAGTCCTAGAGCCTCTTTGGTGGTAGATTTGCATTATTTCCCACAGGATGGCATGAAAGATGCTCTGATACCACTGTAATGTCCCTTACCTGGTTTTCCCTAGAATTCACTGGTGGATTAGGTTTAGGGTTTCTCCTCTTATAAATGCTCTCTTTAATGGTATAATCTTGGACTAAATAGTTTACTTCTACCCCAAGCGTCTTCTTGAAATGGTACCTACACCAACATGTATATTCAAGTCCATATTGCTACATATTAGCTTTAATATTTAGTATCCAACAATCCAACCTAATCATACTTGCAGATTGAAACACATATGAAAGAAGATTTACTCAGCTCATCAAGGGAGGGGAATCATAAATCCTTAAGTAGCCTAAGGTCTACCACTGTCCTATTGCCCAATCCCTTGTCACGGGCCTATGGGGCATAATCCTATGTGGGACCCCCACTCCTCCTTGACCCAACCCTTGCCTCGGGCCTGTGGGGTAGAATGCCCAACCCTTGGTTTGGGTCATTAGGGTGGAAACCTGGGTGGGGTTTTTAGGCAATCTATTTAGGTTATGATTCACCCCTCCTGGCTGGATAAACAGAATATAGGCAGTTTCCAAACAATTTCAAAATATGTAGTCATTATTGATTCATTTACAATTTTGCCTTTATTACTATGAAACAAGTCCAACAGTAGTATATAATTCAGCATGAGAGATATCAGAGTGCAGAAGTAAATATATCAAGATTGGTGTTTGCAATTCATTCATCATACCATATAGATTAATGCCGCCTATAATTCAGTTTAATTTAATATATATATGCAGTTTCGTATGAGCGCATGACAGAGTGCAGAGTCAAATTAAACAATAACTATTATCATTTGTTCATCATGTTCATTCGATTTATTGTGTAATGCAATACAGTCGTGGGTTAGCTGTAGTTCATTATCATTAACAATGTGAGGGATTCAGATATCAATCGCATATGCATGTCGATCAGACATTATTTGAATTTGTAAAATATAATGGTCTACAGTCATTCATAATTACCAAATCCAATGTCCAGTAACAGTGTTAAATATCTATGTCCAGCTTGGTGCTATCCAGGAGGAATACGTCAAGAATGATTTATATAGGTAAGATGCAATATGATTATATTTGACCGAGGAATTTTAAACATTAAAACTAAGTAAGGAATTTTACAAGAGCCTGCGAATCTGCTAGTCTTCTTTTACTCATCCTCCCTTAATCACTGCTTGAAGATGAATAGATGCCTTTCAGACAAATGCCCAAGCGACTCCCCTTTTATGCTTTGACTGGTGGCCTCTATCAATAGTCGCTACCTTTACATAATCGGCGCCCTCCTTGAATCGTTCTTATCTTATAATCGTTGTTTTCCCATAGTTATTGTCTTCTTTAATCGATCCCTTTTGCAAGTAATATGAAGTCTTTTGTTTACTTGTTTTTGTCTTATACAAGGCGTCGTTTTATTCCTATTAACCATTTCTAGCTATGATTTGTCTAAGGTTTGCTTGTGCTACGTTACACTTACTATGAATTGTTGCTTTCCACGATTCTTTCATATTTAGAATTTATTATTACATAATGATAGTATTAATATAATTATATTATTATATAATATTATATTTATATTATTATAATATTTATAATTAAATAAATATATTATACTATATTTTATAATATTTAGTCTATAATATTATATTTGTAAATATATTCAATTTTCAATATTAGTATGGATTTTAATGTCATTTGCACATAATCGATCCACTAAAATTTATAGGGACATGACAAACATCTAAAAAACTAAACTTAAGGGAATCTTATTCTATCACCACATGGAAAGCTTAAAAAACCACAATTTATAATTTTACTTAAATGTGCTCCAACATTTTATTAACTTATTTTTATCACCCTATATTATTGTGATTTTTTGTATTGACCAATGTTGAATTACAATAAAATACGCAGCCACGAGGGTTGTGAAGAACCAAGGTATAGAAAATGACTACAGAAAAATGGATATACAAAATATCATTACAAAGGAGATAATGATATCAAGTACAAGTTATTAACAAAAACTATATAAACTTCATCATGACATAGTAGTATGCATAACTCTTTTATTTATCTATGTTGATTGACTTGGAGATGACTAATTTGCAATTTGATTTGCTCCAGATGATAGATAGTCTCTTCGTTTGTCTTTAACATTATCTATAATTAAGAAGATATAAATGTAATCTAGAAAAATATGTTAAAGTAAAGCTTTAAAATTATACTTCAAGATATGTTAAACTCTATCCTAAGCTTAAACATCTCATCAGTTTAGTTCCTATCCATATGCTTCCATGAGAAGATTATAGTTGCAAGTAGTTGGTTTATCTTTCCTTTCCATTATGTTAATATCATAATTCATAACTAAAAGAGTTGTGGGCATAATTATTTTTATTTAATGATAAATCAATCGCTTCTATGCTAATGACATCATTTTATATAATTATGATTTACCTAGTGACACTTGAATTACATATGGATTTCTCCTTGTGAAGGAAGGGATCTAGGTATAAATCTAATGATTGCAACCAACCCATTATGAAATAAGAGGGTGAAAAAGAAAGAGGGACCCACTATCTTTTCTCTTTCTCAACTTTTCAAACTATATTACCTACCATGAATCGCTTTTTGCCGCTTCTTTTTATTTAAACTTTTACTTCTACTTAACTTCTTTATAAACTTTTTCTCCATATCTTATTATGGAGGGAGTGCACTTTATTCAAATCGTTCATTATCTTGTCAATTCACATTTTAAGAAGGTAGCCTATACTATTTTTACAAACGTACAACTTTTGTTAGGCCCTTCACTCATTTTTTTAATTTGCTTAGGAAATATCTCGAGATGGGAGAACATACACATTTGCTATCACCATTTTCGGACCTCCAACTTGAGAGAGACTTGTACATCAAGTTTGGTTATATTTTGATACTTGTAACCTTTTTAACGATGCAAGTTGAGACATATTATTGGTGACTCATAAAGTCAATTTTTGCCACTTGTTCTACTTTCACTATCAATGTTGTATACATGCTCTCCTTATATTTACCACCTCTTTTAAACTTATGGCTTTGTTTGTAATGTAGCCGTAGGTATCTCATATGGAATTCTATGGACTTCTATGCATGCCATGCAAGGAAAAATGGAAGAGTTCCGCAACTCTATGAAAATTGATATATTGGAAGTAACTATTATTTAACAATCTTTATTTTTCATTTCACTTTTTTTCTTTGTGGGCTATTAACCATATATTCGTTTTGAATAGTTAAATCTCTTCTTCTCTAGAGTATGGAAAAATCACAATAAATCGCTACAAATACATGTTATGTAAATCTTATTGATTAGTTGTCTTATTAATTATCACAACCATAGTTTGAGTTTTTTAATTTAATTATTATCATCTATAATCTTTCATTCTGAAATTTAGTTCTTATTTTACCTTGTTTGTGTAGATGCTAAAACATGAAGCAAATAGAAACTAAAGTAATGTTTGGGAACACATTCCAAGAACTTTGGAGACACATGAATTGGTTAGGATTGCAAAGTTAATGGCAACTGTCTACCTATGGAAATGAGACCTAATATGGATGCAAATTACACCTAAAATGCACCCAATCTCAAGTCCAAGGGACCTCAAGATTGGACTAAACTACTAACAAACTAACTATCTAATTGCACCCTAAATGAGTCTATTAGTAGTGATATGCCCTAAGATATGAAATGCTATTACTAAACTATGCTAGAATTGAACCAATTCTATATGTTGAGCACTCAAATTGGCAGAATAACTTTGCATAAAATGACTTATTCCAAATGGGAGGTGGAGGCCTTAATTTATAGATTTTTGGAGGTGGGATTGGAGGGCTAGGATCAATTTGAAGGATCAATGGTTGAGATTGCTTGAGGATTCTCAAGCAAAGAGAATTAGACAAATGACATGATTGGATTGGATGAGAAGGTTGCCCTAGGATTCAAGGGATGATCAATGGATAAGAATGCAAGTTTGAATGGATGGATGGCCAAGATTGAGTAAGTGTATGACATGCAAGGACTCATTTATGAAAAGGTAAGGCTTGGACTTTGTGAGAAATTTTAAATTCCATGGAGAGAACAAGTGGAATTTAAAATTAGAAGAATAGTGTTCAAATAGTGCCACATGGAATTTTAAATTGAGATGAATAGTGACACATGGAGTGGGGTGGAAGAAAGAGGACAAATGTACTCAATTTGGAAGATTTGCCCATGCTTACAAAGTACCACTTGCCATGTACATGTGTGTACATTGGATGACAAGTGGACTTCTAGAAACATGGGGGTTTGTAATAATGAATTAATTAAAATTAATTCATGTGCACATGGATTAGAAGAAAATAATTATGATTACAAAAAGTAATCAAAAGTGCACAAAATAGGGAATTAAATAAATATGATAATTTATTTAATTTTTGGGATGAACTATAGTAAAAAATATTTAATTTTCAAACTATAGTAGAGGAATTGATTTTTATGACATGATAAAGGTGCAGAATAGATTAATTAAATAATTAAAAATTATTTAATTGATAATCAGATCGGATAAAGTGATGTGGGTGGATCGGGGTTGAATGCGTGAGTGAATGAAGTTGGTTGTGACCATTTTCAGGTGTCTACAACAACATTTCCCAACATTCTCCCACTTGACATTATACATTGCAATTACTCTTATAAGGTAATCAAAATTATTTAATCACAAGGAAAAACATCCCTAGCTATCAATGTACCATTGATTCTTCAACATGCTTTTGTGCTCCAACAAGATACCTACAAAAGAAACCATGATAACCATCATCTCAAACAAGAACCCCTCACATCATAACCATGATAAGCTAAGGAACATGCCAAAGTGAAACATATCAACTATCACTGAAACCTACACCAATCTCAACATGAACACAAGCATCAAATCACATGATAACATAAGACTCCGAGTGTCTGCCACACTCATACCAAATAGAAAAGCAACCACAACAAGTTGCTAGCTCATCCAAAAATATCCATACCTAAAAAATAGGGTAAACAAACCACCACAGATAGAATTCCATCCCATCAACATACCAACCCAAAACTACAATCAAGTCCCTATAAAAAAATATTGCTAATCATCCATCCTCCCATCTCAATGCAACATACCAATGTAAAAATGACCAAAGATAAGGCCAACAAACAAAACTTGCAATAACATTGAACAAATATGTGGATATTGACAATCCACATCCAAGTCTTCAATGTAACCAATGGGTAAAGACAACCCACTAAACTGTACAACTCGTACATCTCAATAGTAAAACATGTAAAATCATCTTCACATCAATAACTTGCAAACTGAGACAACCAAGAAGATGTCGTGACAATAAAGAGCATACATATCTAGGAACTCCCACTACATGGATAATGCTAAATTTGAAAATAAGATCAAGGCATTAACAAATCCTCCTATAGCACTGATGCAGAGCACGGGAGGTATCTTTTTATGTCTTCAAAGGTTCTTTGATTGGTCATGGTCATAACTGACTGTCTTCTCAACATACATAGCTTGCATGATAGGCAAAAAGTGCCGTTTCATTATTTGTATACTTCCACCACTTACTAGACCTTCCAACTGCCTTGATTCACTCTGATTTGACCAAGTGATACTTACAAAACTCACAAACTTCTCTAATTAGATAATTCACCAGGTGTTCCTTCACAATGCAACTTCTTGCTACTAGCCCCTGGAATGTGGTTTTTAGGGCATAATTCACAAAAACAAGTGCAAACCTATGAACAAATCAACTTTTCCAGTACCCATTAAGCTCCTCTTTAACATATCTTCCATGCAAGGTGTGTTGTTTTTCGACATATGGGTCAGACTAGGACTGTTGCTGCTGTCCTAAGCCTAATTAAGGCTCTTCCTACTCACAAGTATATGAAAACTCTAACCCACAATGAAAATTCTTGTTCTAGGGTGATTGGAGGTTTGAACTATGATAGACAAGGCTAGTCTTAGGATTCTAGCCACCACACATACCATACTTTCTTCAAAAGCCAATATGCCTATGCTAGGACTATCCAATGCATGATGATTTTAGACCTCATGAACACAAATCTTCCCTTTGCACTAATCTCGCTGCTCCTGCACACAAACCCAGTTGGAAGACATGCAAAAAATACCTATTGCATTCATTTTCATCCATAGTGCAGAGTTGGAATGTTAGAAATCCATCGATTTGACAAAACCCTCATAAAACCCTCTAAAACCCTAGGTAACAGACCAGTTTGTACAAAAAAGACTCTAAAATGCTTCCTTTTCAATGAAAATGGCTCCAACCAAGTGTAAAAGAAAGGTAACTCAGATCTTCAACCCATGGTATGCATTAGTGCCTATGACTGTATAGTACGGCTCAGTACAGGTGTGTAGAACAACCACAAAAATTAAGAAAAATAGAACAATCTTAACAAAATTGCTCATAAATCCCTTCAAACTTCATCAAAGTTACTCAAACCTATTTCAAGACCAAGATAGGACCATGCATTTAACCATTTTATGCATTGGAGACTATGACTATACTGTACGGGTACAAAAAAATGAAAAGAACAACAAAAAGATAGTGATTTTTAGAAAAACAGGGTCATTTTCTCTATTATTCCTCTTTTCTCATCCATCTATATTCTCTCCAGCCTTTGCTCGATCATTATATGGAAACAAAGCCTTCCTTTTACATTTATTACTATTTTTCCACTACTCCCATCGTGGAGAAAATTAAAAAAAATAGTCTTAAAATAGCCTATTCTAATTGCAGTCCCACTCCTATCTCTAATTTGCAACTCTTAAATACATGAAAATTCCCTTAGTGGGCTTTATTACACTAATGGATGTAATAATTCCCCTTATACCTCTCCACTCACACAAAAATACAAAATTTTAATGCTAAAAATGCAAAATTTTATGACTTGACTAGGTGTTGACTAGGTGCCCCTGCACCAAGCACTTCTCTTAGAGGACGTGGCTAACTCCTCTACCATATAGTGTCAAAACATATAATGATATGCATAAAACATCTCTCATTACCAATCTCTGAATAACTCTCCCAAGTCCTCTAAATCAATGAAGAAAAAGATCAAGGAGCTACCAAATTATTGTTAACAACAATAACACTTGACTCCAATACAAACCTCAACTCCATAAACATGAGAACTTTAAGAAGAAGATAATATACCAAGAAAGAGAGAAACTACAAAATCATACCATGTCTTTATACCACACTAACCTGTACCAAACTGTGTAAAGTAAGATCTCTTGCAACACTCCCAAACTGGAAGGGTATCAACATCTAACATCCAAATTATTATGAAAACATGGCAGCAATAGATGTTAACCTCTCATAGAAAGTAGATCAAACTAGCCAAACATTCCCACAACAAAGGGACTAAGCCCCAAAACCACAAACAATTTATGTACCTCTCCAAAACAAATCCTCAGAGCTAGTTCCATAGCTCAAGATCAAATAATAATGAGAACAACAAAAATCCATAAACCCATGCATCTACTTATGAACAATCCTTTTCAAAACTAGTGTAAAAGAGATGACAAGATACATATAAAGAATGCATCTAATAATCAGGTGGGCAACACCTTTTAGATCATTTACCTGTTGAGTAGACCAAGAGTGGGATACAAGATTGTCCTTGCATATAACACCAAGCAATAAAAGCTTATAATAAAGACAACCTTCTCATAAGGTCTATAATGGACTCACATCCATTTCCTAGTGCAGGCTTCTCGGTCCTTTTGTTGACATTTCATAATGAGAAATCTTTTCAACACATATCTCTAAGTTCAAGAGATATCTAGCCTCACCCAAGTCTCTCTAGTATCCATGAGTTTTTAGCAATCAATCCATGCCAACTTCAAATGCAATCTATATAATCATGAAGCTCCAAGCAAATGATTTATACTTCAAAACCAAAGAGAACTAACCAAACCATTGTCAAAGTTCCAACTATAGAATCAACAACATATCATGACATTATGATCTAACATCTTCTTAGAAAAGATCATATGCTCTAATGAACATATACTACTCCCAAGAGCACCTATATCATGCCAAAAACTCTAGCTCATGATCAAGAGTGCATCATGACATAATACTATGCATCCTCTAAACCAAGGATCATATATCAAAAACGGATAAGTTATAAACTCAACACCTCACCAAAAACTCCAAGAGTCCTCCATGGAAAACCAAGATGTCAACACCTCTTCAAAAACATGAAGATCTAGCATCCTCTGTCAATAGAACCAAAAATGTTAATGAACCCTTACTGTAAACTAAAGGCATAATCCAAGAGCTTCTTATGACACCAACAACCATTGCAAACGATCACCCATCTTCTAATAAAAAGATTATGCATGGCTCACAATGCTGCTACAATAACAGTTCAGAACCAATATCTTGAAACAAAGAAGATAAGATACATTATGAAACTGCAAAAAACTCCCATTGAAAGTGATACCAAGTTATGCATGGTATCATGATCAACATCATTACTAAAACTCCACTGAAACTAAAAAAATCTTCTCATGCAACATAACTTTACTGCTATAGATTCCAATGAATAACTAAATCAGGTACTCCAAACTACCCTTTTGTCTCAATACAAAAAATACCAATGTAATTAAGGTGACCAAGAAGAGGCCTACCAAATAAAACCCACATCAGCTTATTCACAAGAACTGCACACATGCAACATCTCATAGGATAAAAAGCATGATCAGTGCTTCAACCTTTAATAATTGAAAAATAGATTCAACCCTACATCGGTAACATGTAGAACAATGTAACCAGGTATAACATGTAGATTTCCAAGACTCAAACACCAAAATCATCTCTAGATCTGATTTGCCAAACAAATCCACATAGGAGAAACCATAGATCATAAGAACCCAACAAGTAGCCTTGCAAATCTGAAATTGTTTCCATCCAGAAAGTGTCTGAACACAATTTTCCACATATCTACAAACCACAGATTTTGATTAACATGTAAAACTTGCAAAACTATATCTCTGTAAATCATGAAACCACTTAAACATTCAAACATTCACACTAATGAACACCATCAAATATGTCATCTGAAAATAATGGAATACCACAGATCTCCAAACCCACAATCTTTTGAAATAGGAAAACTATGAAAACCTACATATTCAAAATAACATGAATATTAGAAAGGAGAAACCAAGTGGTTCAGGAGTGTCCATATCATAGAAATACCAACTCCACAACCTACATACAACCAGTGATAAATTATCCAGTGCTTTCATGTAACCATGAACCCAACATAAGCACTCCAAACTTTAGTCCAAGAAGTGAGTGTTTTTCCATGTGATTAAGGTACCGGAAGTAACCATCCAACATAAACAGCCTTTCACTGCACATGACCACGAGGTAATGGAATAAAACCACCAAACAAGAGAATATACACATATTGTCAAAATGGAGCTCCAAATCACTATCACAGGATCAACTCCATAAAAATCCATAACCTTGAGCCTCAAGTGCCCAACAAAGATTCTTTTGACAATATCCATCTGAGAATTAAATACCATGACTTCCAAACTCACAAATCTGCAAAACAATGTTAGCACATAGAACTTCCCCTACAACCAAAATACCTTCAACACTTAAGAAAAAACATCCCTCTCTCACTACAACCATTGTCTCTGATACCACATGTTGGAAAAATGGAGAGAGAGCAACTTTTGAAGCTTTCTATATAGAAACTTTGAAGTTGTAGGAAAAAGCATTACAGGAATTACAACATAACAAGTTTTAGAAGATTGAAGAAGCTTGAGATGTGCATCAGGATTCAAAGAAGTTTGAGTATTGAATGTAATATTTCTTGAAGATATTTAATACAAGCATAAACATCTTTGGGTGTGGAGTTTTTCCCGCAAGGGTTTCTCCACGTAACTATTGTGTCTTCTTCTATCATGCTTTCTTCTGCTACATTGATTAAATTGGATAAATACTATAACATCTAAATTGAAAGTAATTTTCAGATTTACACATGCTATTAATTTCATATTTGAAAACATTTAAAAGCCAAATAGCTACAACTTTACCTTGTTCTGTCTCCCTTTTTCCAACAAGTAATACAAACAATAGAAACTACTTATTTAACACTACCTTCGATTGAAGTAAAGTTGCATACAAAAATGTGAAAATAACAAAAGACCTCACCAATGCAACCTTGTTGCACCAACAATAGTCGTTGTGCTCTAATGGATCATTGTGATGTTAGGTGCTCATCTCAGCAAAATAAGTATGCACAGATAGGTTTCTGTGAGAGATGATCAATGGTGGAGATTGATTTGGATGATCAATGGTATGGTTGTTTGAGAGGATTTAGATGCATGAGGAGTTGACAAGTGTCTTTTTGTCACATGTATCAGGGGATTAACAAGTCCTTTCTTGGAGTCTTGTACATGCATGCATGCAGTTAACTTGTGCATGATTTAAATTATAAAAATAATTAATTAGTTAACTAATTGTCTCTTTTAGTCAACTAGATTTGATTGATCAGTTAACTAGGTTGATCGATGAGTTAACTATTTTAATTGATTAGTTAACTAATTCTGATTGAGAGTCAACTAAGGAGTTGAGAGGAAATTAGGGAAATAAATAAATAAATTTATTTAATTCATGAGAATGAGGATGATGTTGGAATTAAATAAATAAAATATTAATTTTATTTATTTGAAATGATTTTTTAGAAATTAGATTGATTAATTAAATAAATTATGTTAATTTATTTAATTAATACTTAGAAGAAATGTTAATTAATTAATTAAAATTCATGTAATTAATATTGAAAGGGGAAATGAAATGATTAAAATTAAATAAATGGGATTTATTCAATTAATTTAGAGGAAAATGATGTAAATGAAGTGTTGATGACAGTGGAAATGTGATGGGCAATTTTAGGTGTCTACAGTATGCAAACTTAATTTGTAGTTTAATTTTCTTTTTATTTTTTAGGGCTTTTACTTTTCGATTCAATGATAGTGAATGGATCAAAGTATCTAAGTGACAAGTAAGGATATGATTCTTGCTTAGGTTGTGAAGCTCTTTAGTGTTAAAATAAATTCACACTATTGTGTCTGTTCTTTTTTTAAAGCACCTAATTTTGTTGTGAATTATTTTTTATGTGCACACTAGAGCTAGTTATAGACTTCATTTTGGCATAAGTTGGGAGATGCTAGTAGGGGTTGTAGAGTTCAACTTTAAACGTTTGAACTACTTGCTGAAATCTCTTTGTGAAATTTTTATCAATAAAAAAAGTACATATTATTTCTAGCTAATCCTCAACCTCATTGAAATAACATATACAATGAGATTTTATAATGGATAGAGTTTGTACTGAAGGTTTGCAATCTTAAATTCTTGGCCTTGGAGGATAATGCTACCTACTCTAGCTTCTTCTCACTCCCATGCTTGTTCTTGCTCACAAATGTGTACAACAATAGCACTATATGAATGTAAGAAGGTAAATAACAAACAATGATCTATAGATCATGCACAAAAGAAAATATGCAAAAGCCTCAAAAATTACCTTGATAGAAGAGAAAATAGAGGATCTATTATATAGAGGCTCAAATTGTAGGTGAGCTTTATTACACACAACCATATTCACATATATCCCAACTATATTATTTTTTACATGCATGAAGACAAAAAAAAGCTAAATAAGTCAATAAGCTCAATGGGCATTGTTGGTGTCATTCTCCCCCATATTGACCATTGGGAAGAACTTGAAGTGTCTAGAACCTTTTATGAGCTAGAGGCTTTGTGAAGATATTTTCTATCTAATCCTCTATACTAAAATACACAATGTCAATCAATCCCTGTTGAACTAGTTCTCTAATATAGTGATGTTGAATCTCAATATGCTTAGTCCTACTATGGAACATTGGATTCTTTGTCATTTGTATAGCACTCTTGTTGTTATAATACAACAAGGTAGGTCCATTTTGTACTTGGTACAAATCCTCCAATAGTCGTCTCAGCCATATTATCTAACAAGTTGTTGATTTTATAGCTTTATACTCTACCTCTATTGTAGAAAGTGATATAGTTGGCTGTTTCTTAGACTTCCAAGAAAATATTATAAAACTACGACTAAAAGTGTAACCAAAAGTATAATTTTGTTCATCTAGGGAACTTGCCCAGTCTGAATCTATATAGCCAATCAACCTACTATCCTTTGAATGCCAAAATCTAAGACCATAACTCTTGAAATGTCCCTTTGACATACCTAAGAATCCTCTTAGTTGAATTCAAATGTGTTTCCTTAGGTTCTGACAGGAACCTAGATCCTAAGCTCACTGCATATATGATATTTGGTCGAGTAGTAGTCAAGTATATCAAATTTCCAATCATCTATCTATATAGTGTGGGGTCTATTAGATTTGACACATCTGAATTAGATAACTAAGTCCAACTTCAATGGGTGTTACAATCAATTTGCAATTCTTTATCTAATTTTTTTATAGGATATTTGAAGCATATTTATTCTGAGACATGAATATTCCATCTTCATTATGCCATACTTCTACCAAGAAAATAATGCATCAATCCCAAATCTATCATCTCAAATCTTGCAATCATAGTTGATCTAAACTCTATAAATAAAGTTGAATTACTCCTAGTGTATATAAGATCACCCACATAGAGAACTAAGATAAAAAAATTTGAGCTCCTAATATAAAGATTGGGATCTAATTAACTCCTTAAAAAACCCTTTTGTTGTAGGTACGAGTCTATATTGGAATACCATGCCCTTGGTGCCTGTTTGAAAGGAAGTTAAAGTGTAGAAATGCTTCATACACTAATCTAATAGTAGATATGATCATAAATATGATCTAAGATAATCATCAAGAAAGAAACAACACAATTAAATCATTCATCAAAACACAATGATGTATCTTGTTAAAACCCTTTTGGGAAAAAAACTAGTCTCCAAACTTTGAACCAATGTATTAATCAACAAAAATATTAGTTACAATACAATTCAGGCAAGGATCCTTCATAGGAGACAACACCAACACTCAACCTTGGAGTAATATTAGTAGCATAATAATACCTACAAAATACACTATATAAATAAGCACTCAATAAATAGAGAAACCAATACATGAAACCACCAAATGGGAATTACAAAACCATAAGCTAATACCACCCAAAAGTGGCATCCAAATCTGCTAGTCAAGTTTCAACACCCAAATCCCATGAGAAGGCCTCTAAGAATCTGTCATAACATGTCATAGTTATCCTCCCAACTTGGACGCTCCAATTTTTCTTATCCAAACCCTCCATAGATGCTTTATGACAGTCATAATGACATGCCATAGGTTGGTGAATGTTATTGATCAACACGTGTAACTCCCTCTTAAAAATATTTTATGCGTCATAGATTCTCTTACATTCCTAAAGTGGGAGCCTAACTTTTGGAGGCCATAAATTTTGATTTGAGAACCGGTTTGAGCCCCCTTTTAAAAAAAATTAAAGGTCTCAAAGAGCTCTACATCATCATAATCAATATTAGCTAGATAAATCTCATTTTAGTCATTTTTAGGGCCAAAAACAACCTCTATAGCCCATAATTTACATTTAATCATTAGGATGCAAGGTTGGGACAATTTACTAACACTACTTGAGACCATACAAGGCCTTCTTCAATCTGTAAACATAGTGTACTTTAGAAGGTATTTCAAAACCTCTAGGTTGTGACACATATACCTCATCATCAATATATCCATTAAAAAACCATTCTTTACATTTATTTGATAAACTATCCAACTCTATTGAGTTTCCAAAGCCAAAAAAGGTCTAATAATATTTATCCATGCTATAGATGCAAATGTTTCAATGTAATCAATACCTTTATGTTGAGTGTACCCTTTGGCTACCAATCTAGCCTTATTCTTATCAATGCTTCCATCAAATTTGTACTTAGTTATGCACACTCACCTTGTACCAAAAGCTTTCTTACCAAGAGATAATTGAGCTAAATCCCATGTGTCATTCCTTTCAGTTATTTCCATCTCAGTTTTCATTGCTTCAACTCACTCCTATTTTTCTCGAGCTTGTTCAAAGGTTTGTGGCTCATTATTTTCCATGATTTGAGTCATCAATGCATAGCTCACTTTTTCTTGTGACCTTGTTGTCATTTTCTCAAAATTTAAGTCCAACATAAGAGTTGATGGATGATTCTTTTTTGTCCTCCTTTCATATTTATGATACTTTCTTGTTCCTTCACTAGAAGGTTCAAGTTAAATTTTCTTCTTCTTCAACTTCATTAATCACTCTCTTTTCTCTTTGTTTCCTTTTCTTTGGTGTATTTTGTTTCTTCATTAAATACCACATCCTTTCTTATCACAAGCTTCTTACCTACTAGACCATACATCCTGTATGCTTTATTTTATGATCCACGTGCAATAAAATACTATTAGGAATTGCATGCAGAAGATATCAATTAAATGCAAATAAAGATTAAATAGAGGAATGAAAAATACACAGAAATAATAACAGCGAGAGACAATTTTTAACATGGTTCACCTAAACTCGGGCTACATCCACCAACAGAGAGTCCAATATTATTATCCAGTAAATCAAACCGATTACAACTAGCAATCCTTGCAACTCAATACTGCTGCAAATGCTACAATACAATATCAACGGAAACCCTAACCCTTAGCTATTTTTATCAAGACTTATGTCAGTTACAAAATAGGGTTTTTTTATGTCATCCAATAGAAAATAACTCCTGACGCCTTTATAAAATTATAATAATCATTTGAGGTTTCAGGGCTACTGCCCCTCAATCCTACCCCCTTGACCCCGCCCTGTATCGCGATAGGGAACGCGCTAGAGGCGCTGCCCCTGGACCCCGCAAGGGACGCTGCCCCCAAATCTCCATTAAATAATTTGGGGGGAAACCGCGCTAATAAAAGTGGAGAAAATTTAGCCTTCGAGTCTGATTAGGCTCCATATAACAACAAATACATTTTAGGCCTTTATCATCCAACTTAGACATTTTTTCCTTTAGTACGTGTGCATAAGTGACACACTCGAACACCCTCAAATGATCAACATTTGGATTAATTCCAAACCATGCCTTTTTAGGAACTTCATTTCTTTAACTACTTTTATAAGAATCCTATTGAGAAGATATATTGTTCTACATATTGTTTCTACCCCAAAAATCTCATCCAAATTATTTTATTTCATCATACTCCTTACCATTTCAATAATGATCATATTATTCCTTCTAGCAACTCCATTTTGTTGTGGAGTGTAGGAAGTAGTGAACTCTCTATTGATTCCATGATTTTTGTTTGCCAAGAATCACACCCTCTAAAAACAACTTAGGTTTTTCTCTACAGTGTGCAACAACACAATAGGGTGCCCTCTCCAAATGCCTCGAGTTGTTCACACAACAAAACAATTGATGCCCAAAACACTCCTTTCCAATCTCATAGTAGCAAGGGTAGAACATGCAAAGCACATCATATGTCTCCTCTTCCACAGTGGATTTCTTTCACCTCTTCATTGGACAATGGTGGAGCTTTCTACAAGTTATGAATCTTTGATATACACAGTTAATGCACAACCCACATAGCTGCCAACCCCAAATTTCAGATGGCTCCATAACCCAAAATTTTGATTGTCTATTGATACCAAATGAAGGCAAGAAGGCAAATAATAAACAATGGTATGCAAATCATGCAACAACAAGTAAATGTGCAAAAGCCCCAAAAATTACCTTGATAGAAAAGGGGGTAGAAAATCTATTATATAGAGACTCAAATTATAAAAAGAACTATTATTACACACAACCATATTCACTTATATCTTGACTATATTACTTATTACATGCATTATATTATTATCAAATAATATAAGAAGAAAATAATATTATTGTCACTATTTACATAGAATAAAAATAGCATAAATGCCTATAATTTCTTGCTCAATTTCTATACATTATATAAACACACCATGAAGAACATACAATATGATTAGGTATAATTTCATACTAATTGAATCTAGATACACACAATGAAGAACCTACAATATGATTAGGTATAATTTCATACTAATTGAATCTAGATATTCCAACTGACTATTCTTAAACATCATCCAGTTCAATAGTCAAAGGTCAATTTTAGACAATAAAATTAGGACAAATATTTACCTTTTTTTAAATATGGATGAGGTGTAAAATTACTATTGACTCTTTAACCATTGAAGATAATAATATTTAAGTAGAGTGCTTCCAACCTTGATATATGGCAAACTTTTCCTATACCATCACGGAATTTCTTTTGAGTCCTATCTCTTTTTATTTTACATCCATCTTATTTTACAATTGCATGAATGCATCCACATATAATCCTTCACCATTTTGGAGGCACATAAGATCTCCATGAAGAATGCGATTGAAAACTAGAATAATTTAATCACCACTTTCCTGTATTAGTTAAAACTCTTTCAAACACCAAGGCGATTCAACATATCTTTTAGACAAGATGACAATGTGAACTAAACCCGCGGGTTGAATTGCTTATTTCATTGTCCCGAGTAATTCCTGGCCCAACTAAAATTCAGTTTTTATAAAAAAACACATGCAATCCAGTGCGATGGAGTGAATAAAAGATGGTGTTGGCTAGGGCGTCTGTGACGATTGGTGAAAACATGGCACGATTTAATGGATGCATCAAGCTTGTAATTACTTTCGTTGCAGTCTGATGAAGATGAAGAGGAAAGATTTTCTGGTAGATCTTCCATTAAATACAACCAGATCTAAGATAGCATGCAGTTGCATCACATGCAAAGAACGACGTATACAAGCATCTGTGTGATGTACGTAGGCATCCATGTTTTTCATGCAACTTGCCACGTTGCAGAGATATTTATGTTTTAATTTCATGCTATATTGGTTTAGTTTTGTTCTAAGTAGCAGGATTCATAGGCCTTTCATGGCAGGTTTTTGAGGGTTGCTTTAGCTTATATTTTTGTCATTTATGTTTGCTTATGGGAAAATTTAGTCATTCGATCATTATTTAACTTCACCAACCTGATTAAAACACCTCTTTAGTATAAAAAAGACCAAAATGATTATCATTGTCTTATGTTCAAGGAAAGAGTTTAAACAACTAGTGTATTGACTACAATGCACCAATTGTTTATAGGAGGTGATGTTCAAGCCACCTTTCCTTAAGCTCTATGTACTAGGAGTATTGATATCTTAGTTTTCTTTGCTTTGGTGCCATACAATCTACAAAGGAGGAAATATATGGATAAAAGGAAGCACATAAGTGGTTAAAGCACATTTTTAACAACAAAACCCATTTCAACAAAGCATCATCCATCCTAACCATAGGGGAATCCTTGCTTTTTAATAAAAAAACAAAGTTTTTTGTGCATAGCTCCCACTTTCCAATTTGTACATGTAGATTCTCACTTTTAAAGTTTGTTGGGTTCTAAAATTGCATGATAGTGAAGCTTGTGAAATGTACTCAAACATAATTTTTCTTAAGAAAAAATAAAACTCTTCCATGTTTCTTGATAGTGAGGCTTGTGAAATATACTCAAACATAATTTTGCTTAAGAACAAATAAAATTCTTCCACGTTTCTTAAAACTCTTGCAATATAATACATCTACCCAATAGTTTGGTAAGCCTTCAAAGTTTAGATTTTTAATTGGTTAAATGATTATTTAGCTCAACTTGATTAAATTGTGTTTTTGAAAATGTTCTTTTTCTTCAACAGTGAAATGTTGCTTGGATAGTTTCTAATTCATACACATACCTCTCTGCACAATTTTTACCAAAATCAAAAAGTTCTTGGAAGATTTTAAGGCACAAAGAGTGTAAGGGCAATTGTTAAAAGCATTTTAGAGAGCTTGAAAAATCCTATTTGACTTTGAGCTTAAAAAATCTTATTTGACTTTCATCAAAATTTGTTGGTTATCTTTTATCTCTATGTCCATGTCCAACATTATTCAAGGTTAACATTTATACATTCGACCATTTTCCAACTAAAAATCATTATTGCATGTGACTAGACCTTTCAAAATAGCCAATAACATCCACACTTCATCAAAATACCAAAGCAACCTAAATTCATTTCTTTATTAGCACAACCGTATTATTTACTTCTATTATTCTATTAAATTTAACAATTACTCTTTGAAGATATTTATTAAGTGGAAAATAGAGATTTTGTTTATACAGGGAGTAGATACATTTATAGATTGTTATCAAATAAAAATAATGAACTTATTCTTTAATTTACAAACCATACTGTTGTGATGATTCACGACACGCCCCATTATGCTCCTTAGCAAAATGGGGACCCCTGCTGATGTCTTGCTTTTTGCTTCTGCTTGTGTTTTTTCTGCTTCCTGGCGGTCTGGTAAAAATGAAGGTCAGGTGCATCATCATCATGATATATGATGAGGTAGGTCATCATCATGAGGTCTGTTTGTCAAAGTTCATATTTTGTTTCTGTGACCTCATATTTTAAAAGAGCTTGAAATTCCATGCAGGTTTACCTTTTACTTCACTTGAAAATTCGTCCATATGTGGAAGTTATGCACGGTCAAAGTCTTGGTCAAACCTGATATTCGCAGGAGGATCATCATTTTATTTTTATTCTAAGTCATGTTGACAGGATCATCATGATCTTCGCATTATACAGCATCATGATATCTTTTAGGAAGGTCATATTATAAACTCGGTTTTGCTGAAGAGCATCATCATCATCATATTTGAACCCCCCCCCCCCCGATAATATCCTGTGGTTCGAAATATCATGATGACATCGGCTTTGGGTCAAGGAAAGTTCCCCAGTCGAAGTGGTCTTTTGTATCGGAGGCATCATCATGATATCCTTGCATCGCCCGATCTTAAAATATCATGCTGATGGTATAAGATCACCCTGACTTAGCAAATTCATCTTCGGCATATTTGTGTGCGCACGTTCAAAACCTATTAGAGGGTCATCATCATGATATTTGCTGACATTCGAAAGATGATGACGACGACTTCATATCCTCCTGGTCTCCTTTCGCAACATCATGATCATCATCCTGATCTTTCACACGAGGGTCATTTGCTGAAATCCGCTAAGTGCTGGAGACATCATCATGATATATTCGAAGGAGGATCATCATCTTCATATCCTCCTAATCTTCTTTAGCGAATATCATGATGATCACCCTGTCTATTAAGAAGGGTTCGATATTACATTTCTCAACAGCATCATCATATTTTGTAATATCACCCTGGCGCAAATATCATGATGACCAACTTATCCTTGTGTTCCGAAAACAAAATATCATGATGACGTCATCATGATAAATCGATGAGGAGGGTCATCATCATCATTCTTTATCCTGTCCTGATTGTCAAGATCATCATGATCTTGTTTGTACGCCCGATATTTCGCCAAGTCCTCCTGCCGATGAAATACAACTTTTTGCAAGTATCCTGATGATCCACATCATGATCATATTTTCCCTCCGGCAGGATATTTCTCAAACATGATCCGGTTGGCGAAATATCATGATGACGTCATGTTTCAAGTTTAACGAAGGCTCCAAATATCATGATGACGTCATCCCGATCCGATAAACGAAGAAGTAAATATCCTGATCATCAGCATCATCATTTTTTCTTTCAACAGGATATTTTCCAAGACCCGATCTGGTTCGCGAAATATGATGATGATGTCTTATTCTATGTTCGACAGAAGTAAATATCCTGATGATTATCCTTCATCATCATCATTTTTTCCTTCAAGCGGGATACTTTTTTCAAGCACGATCCGGTTCCCGATTATCATGATGACGTCCTATTCCAAGTTCGACACAAGCCGCAAATATGATGATGATCTTCATCATGCTGATTTTTCTCGAGAGGGTTACCTTGGCCGCGAAAGGGTCATATTCACTTCATCATCCTGATCATGCTCCTCAGGTAACCCGATATTGCAATTATCCCCTGATCTTAACCGGATATGATGATGACGTCATCCTTAGCATTTCAATGAAGCCCGAATATCATGATGACGTCACCATCATCTTCCTTTCCTCGACAGCAGGATTATCTTCATATCCTCCTATTATCCTTCATCATGATGATGATGATGATGTTGTTTTTTCTCCAATGTGCAGAAGCGAAACATCATGATGACATTCATCTGGACCTTCAGGAGGAAATGCTATTTCCAGAATATCATGATGATGAGGTATATCGACTAACCTGTTTTTTTGACGCACCGACAGGGATGATCATGCCGATGGGCGGGAAATGAAGCGGTGGAGTTTTAAAGTGTTTTTTTTGGCGCCTCTGGCATTTTCCCGGTCAGCGATGGTTGACCCATCAATTTTGAGCAGCTTGGGCGCATTTTTGACGCGTTTTGAGCGAATTTTGGATCTGATTTCCGCGATCTTGCGCAGTCACCTGGATTTAAACGCTTATTTTAATTTTCATGCTGCTTTGTGATAAATGGAATACTTATTACTTGTCTTGTCTTGCAGGCTTGCAGTTGAGGAAGCAGCTGGAAAGTCAATACAGTGACCTCATGGAGGTAGAAGATCAGATCTCAAGAGCAAGAAGATAGAGATGAAATGCAAAAGTCAAAGCCATTCAAGTGAAGAGGAAGGTCGCAGCTGGAGGTATTTCTGCAAAAGACAAACAGAAGTTATTGCCCAGCTGCTGGAACTTCTCAGAAGGGGCAATATTTCGCCCAGATTTGACCACTGCTCTGAGATATTTTTGAGAACTGGTTCACCTGCATTTATTGCTGTAACTAGAGGTTTGAACCAGGGGTTCAGTTAGGTTTTTTTTGCTGTAGTGAGGACAATCAGAATGTTATATATTGTGCCTCTCTACACTGTAATACTTTACAATAGGGATTTTTAGAGACAACAGGGATTTTTAGGAACAACAGGGATTTTTAGGAACAACAGGGATTTTTAGGGCCTACAACAGAGATTCTAGGAAAATACAGCAAGTTAGCTTAGCATAGTTTAGAAGTAGAAGAAGGAGGTCGCCTGTTTGTCTACAGTAGGGTGCGCGTGGAATGTCTGGCTGCCTTACTGTATCTGTAAAGCTTGTAAGTTCTCTGTAGTATGATCAATGAAACTAAGAGTCATTCTTACATTGTAAATCATGTATGGCTATTCGTTTCTAATACAATAGAATCTGGAGTTCTACATCTATCTTCTGAGTGTCCTCCTGCTCTTCTTTGTGTTTTGAAATATCTTCTTTGAGAGCTTGCAATTTTAAATGTATGTTTGTGAAAATGCTCAGGACTTACATTTAGGGTTTTTACTGTGGATTTGATCAAATTACTGTGGTATTTACATAGTGGATAACAGAAACAATTAGATCCTTCTGTAGATTAGATGAAGTATAGATTAGATCTTTCTAACTTTTCCCAACCCATCTGAAATATCTAGCTGAAAACGTAGAAATCCAAAGGAAATTGTCTCAAATTTGAAGAAGCATGATAACAGAGCTATAAGTAGACAGTTTTCATAAACAGATAAAGAAGACAGCTGCAAAAATCCAAGTAAACCCTCTGAAACTTGCAGCCCAGTATCACTTGTATGCAAATGAACAGAATACTTGTTGAAATCTCATGACCTTTTTGCATATTCTTAGGCCAGTAAACCACAAAACAAACCTAAACTACGTAAGGCCCCTTGAACATTACAGCTTCACATTGACCAACTGAACTTGACCAACCGAACCATTGTAGACTTGGGATTAGTTGAATCACCAAATGATTCCTTCTTGTCTTTCAAGTATAGTTTCAGTTCATTTTATGTGAATTTTAACTTATTGTTATGATTGCATCAAAACAGTCATCAACAGTTTTCTGGCGCTAGAAGGAGGGCCTGATTTGGTTTAGGGTTAATTTTCTGAGTTCAAATGCTATATTCTGAGATATGTTAGATCTCATAAAATTTCAAAAGGCCTAAAAGGTGAAAAGAAGGTCCCCATTTTTTTTAATGGACACATATGGGGACAGTTTTCAAGTTAACGGTCCTTTATTTCAGGGAGCTTTGAATGAACAGTTTTATTCTCAAAGTTTATCTAATTTTTGTTTGTCTAGTTGTTGCAGGATACACCGGACTATTGAACACAATGAACTTGAATGTTTAACATTCCTCACTAGGATAGATTCATATTTGAAAGGACTAATTATTTTTTCAGATGTGTTCAGGGCTGAAAGCTGGCAGGAAAAAGAAATTTTGCAGCAACAAGCTAATACAGCACTAGAAACTAATAGGCGGTTAGAAAATGCAATAGAAAAATCAATTCTGGAAGGGAATGATAACAAGGCATCTTTTCTTAGGTCATTTTATGGAGGGATTGATAGTAGGTCTCTACTTCCAAATACAGGAAAAGGGGAGTGCAAGTATAAATCTTTTAAATCTTGTAGAGAGGAAACCAAATTATCAGGATAAGGTTTTTATTGCTGATCCTAATGCTTTTGGTAAAGATAGTAAAACATCTTTCCTTGAGTCATTTTATGGAAAGGAGAAAGGTGGGCAAATGAAAAAATTAGAGTGCACTGAAATTGATGAGATCCCTACTGTAGAAACTAACGAAGTCATAGAAAAGAAAGTAAATCCTAGTGTTACACCTGACTTCTTTAAATTGAATGACCAAGTTCCGGATTGTTGCAGGTTAATAGAAGCAGACTCCACACTGGATGATAACTGTGAGTCATCTGATGAAAAATTCTTGAAAATTGAAAATACAGAAGATCATGGAGCTGCTGTGCATAATCAGACATCCCTCTCATGCCATGTTGAAAATAAAACAGGGGAGTACTCCTGTCAATCAAAAGATGTTGTCCCACCTTTACTCTCAAGTGATTTAGAAATGATTAATTTCTGTATATCAGATGATGATGAAGATACTTACTTAAGTGCTGATGTGCAGGAAACTAATGAGAACATTGAGAGGTGTGCTAAATTTGAAGATAAACTGAACATCCAGAATGAAGGAACAAAGCTGGATGAGGATGAAGAAATGATACATCTAGAGTCATTCTTCTTTCAACTCGAAAAAGGACTAGACATAGAGCTGGGCAATGAAAATACAGAGCTAAATGAAGAGCCAGCTATCAATAAACAAGTGTGTTCCACAGAGCTAAAGGCACATCAGGTTGTCTCTTTCCTTTCCATAGTAAACAATGATAAATGCTATTTTGATTATGGAAATTCAAGAGATAGGACATGCTTATGGATTAATCATAACCCTGATGAGCAGCCTCAGTTACTAGTTAAGAGCTATTCTAATAAACACAATGAATCTAGAATATCAGAATTTTTTTCAGAATTCAAAGATAAATCTGCTAGGATGAGAACCATCACCAGTACCCTGTTACTCCTGCACAACCTAAAGAAATATGCAAGTAGGGGTGTTTTTGGGTCTTTTTCCTGGGTTTCGGTTTGCCTTGGAGAGGCTGGTATATAGTCTGGTAGGGTAGTTGTTTTTTGTTTTTGTGTTCTTCTTTTGCTGTTTTCTTTTTTAGGTTGGTTGTTTGTATAGCTTGTCTTCTTTTTTGTTTCTTTCTGTTTGTACAGTTTTTTTTCTTTTGCTGTGTTGTTTGTACAGCCTGTTTGTTTGGTTTGTTTGTTGTCTCCTCAGCAGGGATCTTTATTTTACTATAGAGTATTAAGGAGCAGAACTAGCAACCATTCAAAACAGTATATAATTTAGGATATTCAGGTTAACCATTTGCAATTTACACATAACCTGTCACTGTCATGAATGTAGAGAGTTGTTCATCTTCTGAAGTTTTGTATTCAATAAATATGATTGAGAATTCGAAGCAGGTTTCTCACGATGACACACCTAAAATCCTTGGGTTTGTTGAACCTACCAGTGTAGATATTAGGTGAAAAATCAGAGGTCACCCTTGCTACCATTACAATTCTCAGCGTAATTTTAGCAAGTGTCCACTCCTTGCATCATCATGAAGTTACAAATTGCTATATCTTGTGAAATCTTTCCAAATTAGAAAACAAAATATATATATATATATATATATATAAATAAATAAATGAATAAAGCGGATTATACTGAAAATCCAGATTAAGCCATCTAAGTAACTCTACCAGGGCTATGGACGCTCGCTGGCAGTGGGGCTCTACTTAGGAGAATTGTAACGATAACCTTGCCGGGGCTATAGACGCTCGCTGGCAGCAAGGTTCTATCCGGTCGGCTATGAGGGAATATCCTCACCTACGTAGGCTAATGTCAGTCACTGGTTTGTTCAACCGATCTTCAAGATGAGGATAATTAATCACATGCACACAACTAAACTGAAAATGGAAATTCATGCATCTTTATTGAACACTTTGAGTCTCAAGCTGAATAGTAATTTGCAGGAAAGATAGTTGGAAGTTATGAGTTCATTTCACCTAGTTTCCTTGAACACTCTGAATTTAATTGTTTTGTTTTGGTTGCTAGTTGTTGTGATGATTCACAACACGCCCCATTATGCTCCTTAGCAAAATGGGGACCCCTGCTGATGTCTTGCTTTTTGCTTCTGCTTGTGTTTTTTCTGCTTCCTGGCGGTCTGGTAAAAATGAAGGTCAGGTGCATCATCATCATGATATATGATGAGGTAGGTCATCATCATGAGGTCTGTTTGTCAAAGTTCATATTTTGTTTCTGTGACCTCATATTTTAAAAGAGCTTAAAATTCCATGCAGGTTTGCCTTTTACTTCACTTGAAAATTCGTCCATATGTGGAAGTTATGCACGGTCAAAGTCTTGGTCAAACCTGATATTCGCAGGAGGATCATCATTTTATTTTTATTCTAAGTCATGTTGACAGGATCATCATGATCTTCGCATTATACAGCATCATGATATCTTTTAGGAAGGTCATATTATAAACTCGGTTTTGCTGAAGAGCATCATCATCATCATATTTGAACCCCCCCCCGATAATATCCTGTGGTTCGAAATATCATGATGACATCGGCTTTGGGTCAAGGAAAGTTCCCCCGTCGAAGTGGTCTTTTGTATCGGAGGCATCATCATGATATCCTTGCATCGCCCGATCTTAAAATATCATGCTGATGGTATAAGATCACCCTGACTTAGCAAATTCATCTTCGGCATATTTGTGTGCGCACGTTCAAAACCTATTAGAGGGTCATCATCATGATATTTGCTGACATTCGAAAGATGATGACGACGACTTCATATCCTCCTGGTCTCCTTTCGCAACATCATGATCATCATCCTGATCTTTCACACGAGGGTCATTTGCTGAAATCCGCTAAGTGCTGGAGACATCATCATGATATATTCGAAGGAGGATCATCATCTTCATATCCTCCTGATCTTCTTTAGCGAATATCATGATGATCACCCTGTCTATTAAGAAGGGTTCGATATTACATTTCTCAACAGCATCATCATATTTTGTAATATCACCCTGGCGCAAATATCATGATGACCAACTTATCCTTGTGTTCCGAAAACAAAATATCATGATGACGTCATCATGATAAATCGATGAGGAGGGTCATCATCATCATTCTTTATCCTGTCCTGATTGTCAAGATCATCATGATCTTGTTTGTACGCCCGATATTTCGCCAAGTCCTCCTGCCGATGAAATACAACTTTTTGCAAGTATCCTGATGATCCACATCATGATCATATTTTCCCTCCGGCAGGATATTTCTCAAACATGATCCGGTTGGCGAAATATCATGATGACGTCATGTTTCAAGTTTAACGAAGGCTCCAAATATCATGATGACGTCATCCCGATCCGATAAACGAAGAAGTAAATATCCTGATCATCAGCATCATCATTTTTTCTTTCAACAGGATATTTTCCAAGACCCGATCTGGTTCGCGAAATATGATGATGATGTCTTATTCTATGTTCGACAGAAGTAAATATCCTAATGATTATCCTTCATCATCATCATTTTTTCCTTCAAGCGGGATACTTTTTTCAAGCACGATCCGGTTCCCGATTATCATGATGACGTCCTATTCCAAGTTCGACACAAGCCGCAAATATGATGATGATCTTCATCATGCTGATTTTTCTCGAGAGGGTTACCTTGGCCGCGAAAGGGTCATATTCACTTCATCATCCTGATCATGCTCCTCAGGTAACCCGATATTGCAATTATCCCCTGATCTTAACCGGATATGATGATGACGTCATCCTTAGCATTTCAATGAAGCCCGAATATCATGATGACGTCACCATCATCTTCCTTTCCTCGACAGCAGGATTATCTTCATATCCTCCTATTATCCTTCATCATGATGATGATGATGATGTTGTTTTTTCTCCAATGTGCAGAAGCGAAACATCATGATGACATTCATCTGGACCTTCAGGAGGAAATGCTATTTCCAGAATATCATGATGATGAGGTATATCGACTAACCTGTTTTTTTGACGCACCGACAGGGATGATCATGCCGATGGGCGGGAAATGAAGCGGTGGAGTTTTAAAGTGTTTTTTTTGGCGCCTCTGGCATTTTCCCGGTCAGCGATGGTTGACCCATCAATTTTGAGCAGCTTGGGCGTATTTTTGACGCGTTTTGAGCGAATTTTGGATCTGATTTCCGCGATCTTGCGCAGTCACCTGGATTTAAACGCTTATTTTAATTTTCATGCTGCTTTGTGATAAATGGAATACTTATTACTTGTCTTGTCTTGCAGGCTTGCAGTTGAGGAAGCAGCTGGAAAGTCAATACAGTGACCTCATGGAGGCAAAAGATCAGATCTCAGGAGCAAGAAGATAGAGATGAAATGCAAAAGTCAAAGCCATTCAAGTGAAGAGGAAGGTCGCAGCTGGAGGTATTTCTGCAAAAGACAAACAGAAGTTATTGCCCAGCTGCTGGAACTTCTCAGAAGGGGCAATATTTCGCCCAGATTTGACCACTGCTCTGAGATATTTTTGAGAACTGGTTCACCTGCATTTATTGCTGTAACTAGAGGTTTGAACCAGGGGTTCAGTTAGGTTTTTTTTGCTGTAGTGAGGACAATCAGAATGTTATATATTGTGCCTCTCTACACTGTAATACTTTACAACAGGGATTTTTAGAGACAACAGGGATTTTTAGGAACAACAGGGATTTTTAGGAACAACAGGGATTTTTAGGGCCTACAACAGAGATTCTAGGAAAATACAGCAAGTTAGCTTAGCATAGTTTAGAAGTAGAAGAAGGAGGTCGCCTGTTTGTCTGCAGTAGGGTGCGCGTGGAATGTCTGGCTGCCTTACTGTATCTGTAAAGCTTGTAAGTTCTCTGTAGTATGATCAATGAAACTAAGAGTCATTCTTACATTGTAAATCATGTATGGCTATTCGTTTCTAATACAATAGAATCTGGAGTTCTGCATCTATCTTCTGAGTGTCCTCCTGCTCTTCTTTGTGTTTTGAAATATCTTCTTTGAGAGCTTGCAATTTTAAATGTATGTTTGTGAAAATGCTCAGGACTTACATTTAGGGTTTTTACTGTGGATTTGATCAAATTACTGTGGTATTTACATAGTGGATAACAGAAACAATTAGATCCTTCTGTAGATTAGATGAAGTATAGATTAGATCTTTCTAACTTTTCCCAACCCATCTGAAATATCTAGCTGAAAACGTAGAAATCCAAAGGAAATTGTCTCAAATTTGAAGAAGCATGATAACAGAGCTATAAGTAGACAGTTTTCATAAACAGATAAAGAAGACAGCTGCAAAAATCCAAGTAAACCCTCTGAAACTTGCAGCCCAGTATCACTTGTATGCAAATGAACAGAATACTTGTTGAAATCTCATGACCTTTTTGCATATTCTTAGGCCAGTAAACCACAAAACAAACCTAAACTACGTAAGGCCCCTTGAACATTACAGCTTCACATTGACCAACTGAACTTGACCAACCGAACCATTGTAGACTTGGGATTAGTTGAATCACCAAATGATTCCTTCTTGTCTTTCAAGTATAGTTTCAGTTCATTTTATGTGAATTTTAACTTATTGTTATGATTGCATCAAAACAGTCATCAACAGTTTTCTGGCGCTAGAAGGAGGGCCTGATTTGGTTTAGGGTTAATTTTCTGAGTTCAAATGCTATATTCTGAGATATGTTAGATCTCATAAAATTTCAAAAGGCCTAAAAGGTGAAAAGAAGGTCCCCATTTTTTTTAATGGACACATATGGGGACAGTTTTCAAGTTAACGGTCCTTTATTTCAGGGAGCTTTGAATGAACAGTTTTATTCTCAAAGTTTATCTAATTTTTGTTTGTCTAGTTGTTGCAGGATACACCGGACTATTGAACACAATGAACTTGAATGTTTAACATTCCTCACTAGGATAGATTCATATTTGAAAGGACTAATTATTTTTTCAGATGTGTTCAGGGCTGAAAGCTGGCAGGAAAAAGAAATTTTGTAGCAACAAGCTAATACAGCACTAGAAACTAATAGGCGGTTAGAAAATGCAATAGAAAAATCAATTCTGGAAGGGAATGATAACAAGGCATCTTTTCTTAGGTCATTTTATGGAGGGATTGATAGTAGGTCTCTACTTCCAAATACAGGAAAAGGGGAGTGCAAGTATAAATCTTTTAAATCTTGTAGAGAGGAAACCATTTGTCAGGATAAGGTTTTTATTGCTGATCCTAATGCTTTTGGTAAAGATAGTAAAACATCTTTCCTTGAGTCATTTTATGGAAAGGAGAAAGGTGGGCAAATGAAAAAATTAGAGTGCACTGAAATTGATGAGATCCCTACTGTAGAAACTAACGAAGTCATAGAAAAGAAAGTAAATCCTAGTGTTACACCTGACTTCTTTAAATTGAATGACCAAGTTCCGGATTGTTGCAGGTTAATAGAAGCAGACTCCACACTGGATGATAACTGTGAGTCATCTGATGAACAATTCTTGAAAATTGAAAATACAGAAGATCATGGAGCTGCTGTGCATAATCAGACATCCCTCTCATGCCATGTTGAAAATAAAACAGGGGAGTACTCCTGTCAATCAAAAGATGTTGTCCCACCTTTACTCTCAAGTGATTTAGAAATGATTAATTTCTGTATATCAGATGATGATGAAGATACTTACTTAAGTGCTGATGTGCAGGAAACTAATGAGAACATTGAGAGGTGTGCTAAATTTGAAGATAAACTGAACATCCAGAATGAAGGAACAAAGCTGGATGAGGATGAAGAAATGATACATCTAGAGTCATTCTTCTTTCAACTCGAAAAAGGACTAGACATAGAGCTGGGCAATGAAAATACAGAGCTAAATGAAGAGCCAGCTATCAATAAACAAGTGTGTTCCACAGAGCTAAAGGCACATCAGGTTGTCTCTTTCCTTTCCATAGTAAACAATGATAAATGCTATTTTGATTATGGAAATTCAAGAGATAGGACATGCTTATGGATTAATCATAACCCTGATGAGCAGCCTCAGTTACTAGTTAAGAGCTATTCTAATAAACACAATGAATCTAGAATATCAGAATTTTTTTCAGAATTCAAAGATAAATCTGCTAGGATGAGAACCATCACCAGTACCCTGTTACTCCTGCACAACCTAAAGAAATATGCAAGTAGGGGTGTTTTTGGGTCTTTTTCCTGGGTTTCGGTTTGCCTTGGAGAGGCTGGTATATAGTCTGGTAGGGTAGTTGTTTTTTGTTTTTGTGTTCTTCTTTTGCTGTTTTCTTTTTTAGGTTGGTTGTTTGTATAGCTTGTCTTCTTTTTTGTTTCTTTCTGTTTGTACAGTTTTTTTTCTTTTGCTGTGTTGTTTGTACAGCCTGTTTGTTTGGTTTGTTTGTTGTCTCCTCAGCAGGGATCTTTATTTTACTATAGAGTATTAAGGAGCAGAACTAGCAACCATTCAAAACAGTATATAATTTAGGATATTCAGGTTAACCATTTGCAATTTACACATAACCTGTCACTGTCATGAATGTAGAGAGTTGTTCATCTTCTGAAGTTTTGTATTCAATAAATATGATTGAGAATTCGAAGCAGGTTTCTCACGATGACACACCTAAAATCCTTGGGTTTGTTGAACCTACCAGTGTAGATATTAGGTGAAAAATCAGAGGTCACCCTTGCTACCATTACAATTCTCAGCGTAATTTTAGCAAGTGTCCACTCCTTGCATCATCATGAAGTTACAAATTGCTATATCTTGTGAAATCTTTCCAAATTAGAAAACAAAATATATATATATATATATATATATATATAAATAAATAAATGAATAAAGCGGATTATACTGAAAATCCAGATTAAGCCATCTAAGTAACTCTACCAGGGCTATGGACGCTCGCTGGCAGTGGGGCTCTACTTAGGAGAATTGTAACGATAACTTTGCCGGGGCTATAGACGCTCGCTGGCAGCAAGGTTCTATCCGGTCGGCTATGAGGGAATATCCTCACCTACGTAGGCTAATGTCAGTCACTGGTTTGTTCAACCGATCTTCAAGATGAGGATAATTAATCACATGCACACAACTAAACTGAAAATGGAAATTCATGCATCTTTATTGAACACTTTGAGTCTCAAGCTGAATAGTAATTTGCAGGAAAGATAGTTGGAAGTTATGAGTTCATTTCACCTAGTTTCCTTGAACACTCTGAATTTAATTGTTTTGTTTTGGTTGCTAGTTGTTGTGATGATTCACAACACGCCCCATTATGCTCCTTAGCAAAATGGGGACCCCTGCTGATGTCTTGCTTTTTGCTTCTGCTTGTGTTTTTTCTGCTTCCTGGCGGTCTGGTAAAAATGAAGGTCAGGTGCATCATCATCATGATATATGATGAGGTAGGTCATCATCATGAGGTCTGTTTGTCAAAGTTCATATTTTGTTTCTGTGACCTCATATTTTAAAAGAGCTTAAAATTCCATGCAGGTTTGCCTTTTACTTCACTTGAAAATTCGTCCATATGTGGAAGTTATGCACGGTCAAAGTCTTGGTCAAACCTGATATTCGCAGGAGGATCATCATTTTATTTTTATTCTAAGTCATGTTGACAGGATCATCATGATCTTCGCATTATACAGCATCATGATATCTTTTAGGAAGGTCATATTATAAACTCGGTTTTGCTGAAGAGCATCATCATCATCATATTTGAACCCCCCCCCCCCGATAATATCCTGTGGTTCGAAATATCATGATGACATCGGCTTTGGGTCAAGGAAAGTTCCCCCGTCGAAGTGGTCTTTTGTATCGGAGGCATCATCATGATATCCTTGCATCGCCCGATCTTAAAATATCATGCTGATGGTATAAGATCACCCTGACTTAGCAAATTCATCTTCGGCATATTTGTGTGCGCACGTTCAAAACCTATTAGAGGGTCATCATCATGATATTTGCTGACATTCGAAAGATGATGACGACGACTTCATATCCTCCTGGTCTCCTTTCGCAACATCATGATCATCATCCTGATCTTTCACACGAGGGTCATTTGCTGAAATCCGCTAAGTGCTGGAGACATCATCATGATATATTCGAAGGAGGATCATCATCTTCATATCCTCCTGATCTTCTTTAGCGAATATCATGATGATCACCCTGTCTATTAAGAAGGGTTCGATATTACATTTCTCAACAGCATCATCATATTTTTTAATATCACCCTGGCGCAAATATCATGATGACCAACTTATCCTTGTGTTCCGAAAACAAAATATCATGATGACGTCATCATGATAAATCGATGAGGAGGGTCATCATCATCATTCTTTATCCTGTCCTGATTGTCAAGATCATCATGATCTTGTTTGTACGCCCGATATTTCGCCAAGTCCTCCTGCCGATGAAATACAACTTTTTGCAAGTATCCTGATGATCCACATCATGATCATATTTTCCCTCCTGCAGGATATTTCTCAAACATGATCCGGTTGGCGAAATATCATGATGACGTCATGTTTCAAGTTTAACGAAGGCTCCAAATATCATGATGACGTCATCCCGATCCGATAAACGAAGAAGTAAATATCCTGATCATCAGCATCATCATTTTTTCTTTCAATAGGATATTTTCCAAGACCCGATCTGGTTCGCGAAATATGATGATGATGTCTTATTCTATGTTCGACAGAAGTAAATATCCTGATGATTATCCTTCATCATCATCATTTTTTCCTTCAAGCGGGATACTTTTTTCAAGCACGATCCGGTTCCCGATTATCATGATGACGTCCTATTCCAAGTTCGACACAAGCCGCAAATATGATGATGATCTTCATCATGCTGATTTTTCTCGAGAGGGTTACCTTGGCCGCGAAAGGGTCATATTCACTTCATCATCCTGATCATGCTCCTCAGGTAACCCGATATTGCAATTATCCCCTGATCTTAACCGGATATGATGATGACGTCATCCTTAGCATTTCAATGAAGCCCGAATATCATGATGACGTCACCATCATCTTCCTTTCCTCGACAGCAGGATTATCTTCATATCCTCCTATTATCCTTCATCATGATGATGATGATGATGTTGTTTTTTCTCCAATGTGCAGAAGCGAAACATCATGATGACATTCATCTGGACCTTCAGGAGGAAATGCTATTTCCAGAATATCATGATGATGAGGTATATCGACTAACCTGTTTTTTTGACGCACCGACAGGGATGATCATGCCGATGGGCGGGAAATGAAGCGGTGGAGTTTTAAAGTGTTTTTTTTGGCGCCTCTGGCATTTTCCCGGTCAGCGATGGTTGACCCATCAATTTTGAGCAGCTTGGGCGCATTTTTGACGCGTTTTGAGCGAATTTTGGATCTGATTTCCGCGATCTTGCGCAGTCACCTGGATTTAAACGCTTATTTTAATTTTCATGCTGCTTTGTGATAAATGGAATACTTATTACTTGTCTTGTCTTGCAGGCTTGCAGTTGAGGAAGCAGCTGGAAAGTCAATACAGTGACCTCATGGAGGCAAAAGATCAGATCTCAGGAGCAAGAAGATAGAGATGAAATGCAAAAGTCAAAGCCATTCAAGTGAAGAGGAAGGTCGCAGCTGGAGGTATTTCTGCAAAAGACAAACAGAAGTTATTGCCCAGCTGCTGGAACTTCTCAGAAGGGGCAATATTTCGCCCAGATTTGACCACTGCTCTGAGATATTTTTGAGAACTGGTTCACCTGCATTTATTGCTGTAACTAGAGGTTTGAACCAGGGGTTCAGTTAGGTTTTTTTTGCTGTAGTGAGGACAATCAGAATGTTATATATTGTGCCTCTCTACACTGTAATACTTTACAACAGGGATTTTTAGAGACAACAGGGATTTTTAGGAACAACAGGGATTTTTAGGAACAACAGGGATTTTTAGGAACAACAGGGATTTTTAGGGCCTACAACAGAGATTCTAGGAAAATACAGCAAGTTAGCTTAGCATAGTTTAGAAGTAGAAGAAGGAGGTCGCCTGTTTGTCTACAGTAGGGTGCGCGTGGAATGTCTGGCTGCCTTACTGTATCTGTAAAGCTTGTAAGTTCTCTGTAGTATGATCAATGAAACTAAGAGTCATTCTTACATTGTAAATCATGTATGGCTATTCGTTTCTAATACAATAGAATCTGGAGTTCTGCATCTATCTTCTGAGTGTCCTCCTGCTCTTCTTTGTGTTTTGAAATATCTTCTTTGAGAGCTTGCAATTTTAAATGTATGTTTGTGAAAATGCTCAGGACTTACATTTAGGGTTTTTACTGTGGATTTGATCAAATTACTGTGGTATTTACATAGTGGATAACAGAAACAATTAGATCCTTCTGTAGATTAGATGAAGTATAGATTAGATCTTTCTAACTTTTCCCAACCCATCTGAAATATCTAGCTGAAAACGTAGAAATCCAAAGGAAATTGTCTCAAATTTGAAGAAGCATGATAACAGAGCTATAAGTAGACAGTTTTCATAAACAGATAAAGAAGACAGCTGCAAAAATCCAAGTAAACCCTCTGAAACTTGCAGCCCAGTATCACTTGTATGCAAATGAACAGAATACTTGTTGAAATCTCATGACCTTTTTGCATATTCTTAGGCCAGTAAACCACAAAACAAACCTAAACTACGTAAGGCCCCTTGAACATTACAGCTTCACATTGACCAACTGAACTTGACCAACTGAACCATTGTAGACTTGGGATTAGTTGAATCACCAAATGATTCCTTCTTGTCTTTCAAGTATAGTTTCAGTTCATTTTATGTGAATTTTAACTTATTGTTATGATTGCATCAAAACAGTCATCAACACATACAAGGGGGTTGACTTAAGCAAACTCCCCTTCTAACCCTTGTTTTTGCATGGTCCCTATTAGGAGGTTTGTGTTTGTAGGTCTATTTTTGAGGAAATTGTAGACTATCAAAGAAAGTTGCAAATGGAAAATACTGGTTAAATTTTCTCATCAAGGTGAACAAAAAGTTTCAAGCTCGTACCTAACAAGGACAAGGTTGCCCTAGGAGGACCTGATCACCTAGTTCGCCACTCCAGAAGGACCTAGCCACCCTGTCAAATGATACTTGTCATTTTAGGCCCTAAATCAACTCTAATTTAGTCCAAATCAACTAGAGAGGTCCCTAACACCTCCCAAAGCCATCCATAATAAAAAATAAGAATCATTTATCAAGTACAATCATTATAGTTATGCATTTGAAGTCCATTTTTCATGAAAATATAGTACCTTAGATTTGCAAAATGTCTCTAGGTCTAATTCATAGGTCTAGAGCTAAAAACCCTTGAGTGCTCTCCTTATGGTGTCTACAAATATCCCTTCTAGTCTCAAGTCTCCGTCAACCCATTTCTTAAGTGAACCCATTCCATCTTTCCATATCACTTTCATCATTTCATTTCGTGCATTCACCCACCACAAGTTTGCAACTAATTAGCCTTCTTCTGTTGCTCACAAACAAGTGTACATTTCTAAGAAGTTGTATCAGATAGTGACCCAACTACCCAGATAAATCTTAGGTCCTTATTAGCTACCTAGACAAGGCCACCCACTTAGACCTACCCTTCGTTTAGACCGTTTGGGCATTTAGCGGCCTAGTCCTTACCTTCAAATGCTTCTAAATTTGACCAACATGTGCAAAATATAATTTCTAATAACTTTTTGAACTGTCACACTTTCACCCAAGTGCATCTTAACCCCCTATTTACCATTTTTCTACATTCTAGCGTAGAATTTTCATAGTTTCCAAGTCTTAATTGCATACATTAGCTTAGTCTCATTGGCATTTGATTGCAACATCTGTCCCAACTCATTTAGTGGTTATTAATTGAGGTTTTCCTGGTTGGAAATGGCCTCAAGTATCATAGTTTGCATGTAGCTTGCATGTAGTTACTTTGACATAACCTTGATTTACAATTAGTACACATATTTTACATAACCACTTAAAAACAAGAGAAACAAACACATTCATTCATTCATTAATTAAAAAGGTTCATCTTTTTCTTCTCAGACTATACTAACGAATCTTTATTTCTCAAAGGACTTCATCTTCTATGTCTATAATGGTAGTTATAGTATTATTTTCCTCACTAAAAAGGGTGGCAAAGATTAGAATGAACATCATATAGCCTTTTTCAACCAACACTAAAGGAGTATGAGATCAAATACAAATTCATAGAAAATAAGACCTATGCTCTAGTAAAGGGACTAAATAAATTTAAGCATTTGGTATCAAGCAATAAGATAACAATAATGGTGGTCGATTCTAGTTTTATAAAATATATCATGGATGGTGAAATCAATGAAATGGTGCCGATTGGATCAGAAAAATTATTGAATATGATATTGATAGAAAAAACACCAAGTTGATTAGGGGTTGAGATTTATGCCAACATTTAGTCAAATATTACGCTACTCCAACTAGATAGGGGCAACATCAGGCTAAAACTAGTTTTGTAAATCAAGAGGGAGCCAAACCAATTAGATGTCCAGATGCTAGAATCAGATACATGGAAACTAGGAAATATCTAGATGATATTACTCTAGTGAATAGAAGATCCCATAGGATACAAGGAATTCCCTATATTCTAATTGATGGATTACAATTTAGAAGGAATTTTAATGGAATATTGTTTATGTGTGTTTAGGAAGATAAGGTAACTATTCGTTTATAGGAGTATCATCAAGGGCTATCAAGAGGGAATTTTTTCTCAATCCATAGCCATTAAAATCATCAAGGGTAGCTATTATTGGCCCATAATGTTTGCAAATTACTAAAAGTGGTTAGAAATTTGTTAGTAGTGCCAATTTGTTATAGCAAAGAAGGGAAACAACCCATTTCCATTAAAGCCAATCTTTGTAGATCAACCATTCTCACAATGGGGTTTAGACTTTATTGGGATCATTAATCTAATTCCAAGTGTTGGACATAAGTGGATATTGCTAGCCACAAACTGCTTTACCAAATAAACTAAGGTAGACCCAATAAAGAAATCTACAAAAGTAGTCATCGTAAACTTTCTTATGTGTGTGATAACTAGGTTTGGAGTTCCAAACACTATCATAAGAGATAATGTGAAGGTCTTTTTTGGTGCCAATATTTTATAATTTACACTCAAGCATGGGATATATCTAAAGACATCAATCAACTATTACCCTTAGGCTAATGATTTGCTAGAATCTACCATCAAGAACCTCATCAGGATAATTAAATGAATCAGATCAAATTATCAAAGAGGTTGGCATTTGCACCTTAAGAAATCCTTATGAGATAACAAGATCACTCTAAATAAGACAAGTGGCACTTCTTCATATGCCTTAATATATGGTAAGGAGGCATCCCTACCCATATCAATTGAGCTCTCTACACTTCAACTTGTTCAATAGCAAGAGATAGAGGAGAATGGGGCCAAGATGTTAAGGTTGGTAGAACTATTGGAGCTAGAGGAGAAAAGAGAATTGGCCAAAAATTATATGTAGAAACATCAAGAGTTTCTCAAACATTGGTTCAATAGGATATCCAATGAGTATAACTTCAAGGTGGAAGATGTGGTCCTAAATGGGATGAAGATAGATCAAAGTCAAGATGTCACAATTAGTTCAATACACTCTATAGTGACCCTTACACATTCTCAGCATGCAAATAAGAAAATTCATTTAAGCTTTCCAACCCAAGCAAATATAGACTCCTTATCGCTATCAATGAGACATATTTGAAATCTTATACTTGAAGTTTCTAATCAAGAAACATTGTGTATGTATTGTAGTGTATTTCCTTCCCTTCTATTATTTTGTTATCTTTTAATGTGAGTTGTTCTCCTCCCTGATAGAGATTTGTAAATAGTTGTGTATTAAATCTCCAAGTTGAGGGTTTTTGATGAAGTAATGGGTGTTTTGAGATGGAATTTCATGATAAATAGAAATGGCCTATGTGTTCTTGTCATTGATCTTTTGAGATGGGTGGCTCTCAAAACCTCAATATGTGCTAGAGATTTTATCAAATGGGGTCACCTCAACCATCAAATAATGAGCTCATCAATCAAGCATAATCAAGAATAAAACCACATAAAATATGGTGAATGGTCAACAAATCCTAAGAGGAAAGTATGCTCTAACAACCATAGATCTCAACAAAAATGAATGGCCTTCAGAGCTCTAAATGTTGTCAAACCCTTTTCAAACAAGGAGCCTTTGACAATCATAAGGTCATATTATAGTGGTAACATCCTCAATCGTTAGATCTTCAACAATGAAAATTTCATCCCAAGAGATTTTGGTGACAAAAAAATGGTTAATGTCACATCATCATGTGTTTCAAATTTTCATGAACTCAAATCATGTATAAATGCTATAAATTCATTATATCTTGAGCAAGATCACTAGAATATAATTTGAGCCACTAAATACATGAAGATTTGAAATTTGAAGTTTAGCATCACCTAATTCAAATGTTGTGAGAATTTATGATCATAAATGAAGTTTAATGTAGCCATTATGTGAAAACCAAAGCTATATAATAGTTGTTGCCTTGATTTTCATCACTTTTAATTCTTATGTATTGTTCTATCTTGAGATTTGTCAAGAATCTTGATGTCAGAGAATTCATCTATTGGTGTGTGTTTTTAAATAAGCCAAGAGTGTAGTTGTAATTGTAGAGTGATTCAACAAAAGGATACTACAGTGGCCTAAGGTGTGAATTTAAACAAGAGAATTTCAAAAGAGAATATGAAGATGAATATTCCACTTCCTCCAATGCAAGAAGTAAATCACACAACTCTGCACCATTACCAATTCTTCTTGCTTATGAAAATCCTAGGATAAGAAACTAATAGAGGGAGAAGTGTGTAGATAGTGTCAAGGTTTTTTATTTTGTTGACCAAGTGGATGAATCCAAAATCTCTAAGATTAATAATTTAAGGGAGAGTTCCTATGAAAAAATGCTACAAAATATTGAATTAGGGGAAGACCAAATCTTTGCAATTAGAATATGGACCACTTCATTAGCCCAATATATGGTTCTCAAGGTCAATCCCTATCCTAAATTAGTCAAGGCATGTGCAGATTGAGAGGATCTTGATATTGGGATTATATAAGGTAAAACCATAAATGTAATAATTAATACAAATATAATTTGGAGTATGTTGCAATTATCAATCACCTCAAACACTTTTTGTTGCACTTACTAATCTTTGAAGAATACCTAGGATACCACAATTGAGAAGGTGAGTTTTCTTAACAATGAGCTCCATTTGGCCAAGACCAACAAAGACCTCCCAAGATTCCTATTCTTCTAAATTATTTCAATGACGATGTTAAGAATGTATGTTTCATGTTGATCTTTATCTTTTGACTTCAAATTAGGAATTGTGCATAAAAAGAAAACCATCACTAAAAATTAATATTTGTCTTTTGATTTTTTTGATGCCCTAGCTAGCTCATTCATGAGTGAATTATGAAATTTAATGTACAAATAGAAATTTATATTTACCTCATTTCTATCTCATCCCATTCTTTATCAAAATGTGATCCTTTTGCGACCAACCATTAGCTTTTTATGTATGATGAATCATATTCCCCCACTAGACGTGTCCATGTCTCTTCCTATATCCACATTTTGTCCACATCCTCTAACTACTATGACTTCACTAAGATGTTTTTGGTACAAGTAATTGTGGATTTGAGAAGTGAGGATCTTGTCAAGCCATCTGATAGCCACATTGCATGGATTGGGGATAAAACTAGATTAGATTGGCTTTACAAGTCAATTTACACCATGTTCAAGTTCCACCACTTCCAATATGAGGTTTTTAGATTGCCCAAGTTTGTCATAGACAAGCTCTTTACAATCAACATTGTTAGGTAGCTAGATATAATTAATAGAAAATTTAGAGCTAGCAAAAAAAGGAAATTTGTATATGATGTCCCCTTTGCATGTGATGGGATAACTACCTATAATAAGAAGTCCAACCCACTCCTATTGAACAAACTCGCCAACTTAGGATTGGAATTCATTGAATATTGTTGGTTCTATAACCTAGTAGGACATGAAAAAAATTGGATTTTATCTTATCAGGTCAAAGACCCATTTGTCCATGAACCAAGGCCAAAAATCAAAGAAAAAAAGTGGCTTATAACTAATAATTGTAACCTCTACATAAAGATATATGAGCTCCCTACCAAACCCCTCCAAACATGGGAATAATTTCGTGATAAAGAAATAATCTATGATCCTAACAAACCCATGGGATCAATAATGATAAATAACTATTCTATGAGGGGTTGGGACAAAGAAAAGATTAAAAATGTCTAGAAGTATAGTCAAGGAATTCCAAAGGAAACTAAGCCTTTTGGTAGAGTTTTAGCATATGAAAAGTGGGACACTTTTTGGGATAAAGAGAATTGGTCCCACCATTTGAGATATGAAATGACAGATATAAGGCTAGGAGGAAAAATTAAGCCACTCTCAAACAAACAATAAGAAGGATAAGGGAAGAGAAATGGTGAGTCAATTGAAGAGATATCCTTTTTTCCTACTTTGTAACCTAAAGCTCCTTGAGTTCAACCCCTTTGTCCCTAGCAACAAGTTTAGGAACAACCTAAGATCTTACCTACTCAATAGCTTTAAGCACTTGAGGATAATATAGGACAATTTTTCTAAATGTTATTCTTTTTACCAAAGGAAACAGAGCACTCCAACAACTAATCGAGCAAACTTCACAAGTGCAATAATTACCATAGGAATAAGTTCCACAAGAATCACAATTACAAGAAGGATGAGGGGAAAAATTATCTCAACAAATCAAACTGATAGCTTTGTTGTTCCTTCTATCATAGCTACATATTAGAGAGAAAGACAAAAGGGTCATGGAAATATGATAAGCTCAGGATTTTAATCCTTTGCAACCCAACAGTGGTATATGTTACAAAAAAATTACAAGAGAAATTAGCTACCAAAGCCCATAAGGTAAACCCTATGAAGAGACTAGGAAATAATAAAGAGAAGAGATCAAAGGAGAAAGTGTTTCCAATATAGTAATAACCTCCATCTTCAATAGCAACAATGATGCAGGTCAAGGTTCGGGTGCCTTATCAGGTGGCTAAACCAAGTAGCAAATAAAATCCACAACAAAAAGAAAACAAGAAACAATAGATTATTTATTGATATGCCAAATGAATTACAACAGGAGTGCAATGGGCTTCAAACATGCCCTAGCTGAAGCCTTACAATCAATCTAATACCCAGGCCAAGCTAACCCTAGCTCTTCCCCATGAAAACTCAAAAAATCCTTCAACAAGAGTTCTAAAACGTACTATGGAACCTTCGAGAAAACCCCACTGTGGAAAATCTACTTTCATAGTATGAATTTCCTGTATCTATAGACATCTGAGGTGGCCGTTGACCTTCATTACTTGTATTGCCATGTGTCATACCCCCATTTGTCCTTGAAACAGTCGTATGTGTGATTAAAGTTGAGTTTCTTTGCTTTCTAGGTGTTTAGCGGGGATTTCATGTCTTACTGGATGCGGGGAAATCTAGTATCACTAGACATCAGGATTTAGCGAGGAAAAGGGCTCCTACAGTACAAGCGGGACTTTAAGCCTCCACAGGATATTATCCTACAGCTAGTGATTTCAGCACAAAATAGTGGAAGCGAGAAAAGATGACGTCACCAGACAGGTGGAAGATTTAGGGTCCACAGGATAAGTGCAGTGAGGTTCTATATCAGCACTAGGTTGCTTCCGGTGGAGAAATCAAGCATCACAGGAATGTCAAGGATTTTGGTGCTTGCCAACCATATGCAGTGCAGTCCGATTTTAGAGCAAATCTAGTGAAGCAGGATTTTAGTGCAAAACATTTCAAAGTGCTCAATGGGGAAAATGAAGGCTATCGAATATATCTAGTAGGGAGTGAAATCAATGCAAATACAGTTGCAAGTGAATTCAATGCAGACTTGTTCATTGAATGCCAATGTAGATATCCAATGTCACTGGATATTAGCGCAAGTGCAGTCACTTGCAAAAACTTTGTTGAAGCATACCTTAGCCAATTTTGATCAGATCTTCACCAAATTTCATGTCTTACTGGATGCGGGGAAATCTAGAATCACTAGACATCAAGATTTAGTGAGGAAAAGGGCTCCTACCGTACAAGCGGGACTTTAAGCCTCCACAGGATATTATCCTGCAACTAGTGATTTTAGCACAAAATAGTGGAAGCGAGAAAAGATGATGTCACCAGACAGGTGGAAGATTTGGGCTCCACAGGATAAGTGCAGTGAGGCTCTATATCAGCACTAGGTTACTTTCGGTGGAGAAATCAAGCATCACAAGAATGTCAGGGATTTTGGTGCTTGCCAACCATATGTAGTGCAGTCTGATTTTAGAGCAAATCTAGTGTCAGTGATTAGCGGGGATTTCATGTCTTACTGGATGCGGGGAAATCTAGTATCACTAGACATCAGGATTTAGCGAGGAAAAGGGCTCCTACAGTACAAGCAGGACTTTAAGCCTCCACAGGATATTATCCTGCAGTTAGTGATTTCAACACAAAATAGTGGAAGCAAGAAAAGATGATGTCACCAGACAGGTGGAAGATTTGGGGTCCACAGGATAAGTGCAGTGAGGCTCTATATCAGCACTAGGTTACTTCCGGTGGAGAAATCAAGCATCACAGGAATGTCAAGGATTTTGGTGCTTGCCAACATATGCAGTGCAGTCCGATTTTAGAGCAAATCTAGTGAAGCAGGATTTTAGTGTAAAACATTTCAAAGTGCTCAATGGGGAAAATGAAGGCTATCAAATATATCTAGTAGGGAGTGAAATCAATGCAAATACAGTTGCAAGTGAATTCAATGCAGACTTGTTCATTGAATGCCAATGTAGATATCCAATGTCACTGGATATTAGCGCAAGTGCAATCACTTGCAAAAACTCTGTTGAAGCATACCTTAGCCAATTTTGATCAGATCTTCAACAAATTTGAGATCCAGATACCCATTTGGGTCTTCTTCAAGGTCAACCATCACTTGGTCAACTTCTTTAGGAAAAATTCTCCAAATTGATCAATTCAACTCCTGCAGCAAAGCAAACAACAAGAAAAATAAAGCAAATATTTTTTTTGGTTGATGAGGATTGCACGTGAACTTGGATGCTCCTGTATTAGACACGTCAGGTAACTGAAATGTTCCATGAGTTGAAATCTCATGAACATTTGGATGAGCTTGGGACAGTGATCCCATACTTGTTCTTAATCCATATGCTCTCTTTGTCTTCACATCCTTTCTTCTTCATCTCATTCTGAACTTCTGCAACTCCCTCTTGTCTCATCTCCTCTTTTTATTTTCATTGTTTGCTACCTTCATACTATAAAAGTTCATTGCTCACCTTCTCCTGTAAGTCTGATTTACATTTTTCATGAGACTTAACCATGTCTGCAACCAATGGTTTCTGTTGTTCCATCTTAGGAGTACTGCTATTCTTCTTTACCTCCTTTGGACCTCTATTCCCAAGAACCTTCTTTGAACTAATTCCATCCTCTGGTGCAACCTTTACCTTTTGGTTTTCTGCCCTGTAACAAATCATAGAACTATTTTCCTTCACCTCCTTCTCTTTCTCCTTCAATGAAGTCAAAGTGTACTTCTTCCCATCTTTCATAATGGTGTACAAATTCTCTTTACCATCATAGACAACCCTTCTGTCAAATTGCCAAGGCCTTCCTAGCAAAACTTGACATGCACTCATGGACATAATGTCACAAAGGACTTCATCCTTATATGAACCAATATGAAAATTCACCAAGCATTTCTCCCTCACCTCTAACTCATGATCTTCTTGCAGCCAAGATACTTTATAAGGATTAGGATGCTTAATCCTCTTTAATACTAGTTTTTCTACCATCTCTTCAGAAACTGAATTATTTGTACTACCAGCGTCTACAATGACCTTGCAACACTTACCTCCAGATTTGTATATGGTACGGAAGAGACTCCTTTGAGATGGCTCATTATCCTCTTTGCTTGGACTCACTAATACTTTCCTGAACATAAGAGATTCTCCATGCTCTGGTTCTTCCACATTCTCAACTGATGCTATGCTTTCCTTGTCTTCTTGCACCATGTGATTTCTTGTTGTACTTCTCTAACTAGTCTCTTGGTGTATTTTTAGACACTCATAAGCCCTATGTCCAACTTCCCCACACTGGAAGCACTTGTCCAAGAACTTTCTGTTGTTGCTGCCTCATCCTCTTGTTGGATACTCCTTTCCTTGTGCTCTTTGATTTGATTCTTTATTCCACTTCAGACTGTTTTCTTCTTCAAAAGTTTCCTTCAATTTATGGTTGTTCGATTGTCCTCTTCCTGTTGCAATCCTTCCCCTTCCTCTGGGATTACTTTGTTGCATTCGATTTACCTTTTCCTCTACTTTTAGAGCATACTGGTAAGACTCTTCAATAGTAGAAATCTTCAACATACTCAGCTCATCTTAGATATTTGTACCTAGCCACCTTCTCTCTATCCATTTCATGGTGTCCTAATCTAATCACCATTTTGTAAAATTCCTCTGTATAGTCCTTCACACACATATCCTTATGTTTCAGATTTTAAAGCTTTTTGAACAGCTCCAACTCATAATCTCCTGGAATAAACTTTGCCTTCAATCTAGCAACCATCTGTCCCCACCATGTTATCCTCAGCTCACCATTTTCTACTCTTTCTTTTTGCAACTCTTTCCACCACAATGCAACATGTCCCTTAAGTTTTGTTTGTGCTAACCTTACCCTCTGTGGGTCTCTAATATTCTCAAATTTAAAATAGTCTTCCAACTCTCTAATCTAGTCTATCAAATCTTTAGGGTTCAATGTGCCTGAAAAGTTAGGGACTTCCATTTTAAGGCCTCTACTGACTTGTGCTATTGCTCTCAGAAACCTTTCCTCCCCTTCATCTACTAGTTCTTCATTTTCTCTCTCAGGTTCTTCATCTACAACTTCCTCATATTCAGTCTGTGCATCCTCAAGTTCTAGGTTTCTTCTCATACCTGCAACTATATTCCTTAGCTCATTCCTCATTTCATTTCGAAATTCCTCCAACATTTGCTCTACTCTTCTATGATTCATCCTTCTTAGAGACATCTTGAAATACTTTCAACCTCTTCTTCTATGAAGTTATTATCTTCTCAATTCTCCACAACTACAGGAATCCACACGCCTGCAACACTCTCTAGAGCATCGAAACAATTGCAATCTTTTCCACAAATCCTGGCACAAGTTGCCTCACATTCAGCGCTCTACCTATCCAGCTCATAATCACATTCACCACCACCATAGGTCCTGCCACAAGCTACCTCACGTTCATCGATATGCCTGTAGACTCAAGAACAAGCCGGCTTTGATACCATTTGATGGAAGTCAAGGTTCATGTGCCTTATCAGGCAATTAAACCAAGAAGAAAATAACAATCCACAACAAAAAGAAAACAAGAAACAACAGATTATTTATTGATATGCCAAATGAATTACAACAGGAGTGCAATGGGCTCCAAACATGCCCTAGCTGAAACGTTACAATCAATTTGATGCCCAGGCCAAGATAACCCTAGCTCTTCCTTGTGAAAACTTAGAAAATCCTTCAACGGGAGTTCCAAAATGTACTATGGAACCTTCGAGAAAACCCCTCTGAAAAATCTTCTTTCATAGTATGAATTTCCTATATTTATAGACCTCTGAGGTGGCCACCGACCTTCATTACCTGTATTACCACGTGTCATACCCCATTTGTCCTTGCAATGGTCGTACACGTGATTAAAGTTGAGTTTCATCACTTTCTGGGCGGTCGGCGGGGATTTCATGTCTTACTAGATGCGGGGAAATCTAGTATCACTAGACATCGGGCTTTAGCGGGGAAAAGATGATGTCGCCGGATAGGCAGAAGATTTGGGGTGTATAGGATATGTGCAGTGAGGCTCTGAATCAGCGCTAGGTTACTTCTGGCAGAGAAATCAAGCATCACAAGAATGACAGGGATTTTGGTGCCTACCGGACATATGCAGTGCAGTCCAATTTTAGCACAAATCCAGTGAAGCAGGATTTTATCGCAAAAAATTTCAAAGTGCTCGGCAGGGAAAATGAAGGCTGCTAGATATATCCCGTAGGGAGTGAAATCAGTGCAAATCTAGTTGCAAGCAAATTCATTGCAGACTTGTTCATTGAACGCCAGCGTGGATATCTAGTGTCACTGGATATTAGCGCAAGTGCAGTGACCTACAAAAACTCCACTGAAGCATAACTTAGCCAATTTTGATCGGATCTTCACCAAATTTGAGATCCAGATACCCATTTGGGTCTTCTTCAAGGTTAATCCATCACTTGGCCAACTTCTTTAGGAAACATTCTCCAAATTGATCAATTCAACTCCTGAAGCAACTCCTACAACAAAGCAAACAACAAGAAAAATAAAGCAAATATTTTTTTGGTTGATGAGGATTGCACGTGAACTCGAATGCTCCTACATCAAACAATAGCCCGCATAAGTTTATCTCCAACTCCCTCCTTTATCCACTATTATTGTGTTCTCTATTTTTATTGCTAGTATTAACTGTAGTGATGTTTGATTCTGTGAGAAGCGAGAACCAATCTAGGATCTGATGTGGGTCGTAGATCGCATACACTCTAGTCGACAAATGATTGAAGATCAAAATAATGAAATTGAGAGAGAATCCTGAAAGAGAGAATCAAGAGACAAACTGCAAGAAAGTTTAGGCAAAGCTCACATTACTCTCCCTGACTAGTTATCGAACTAGTATTCGAACTAGTTAAGGTGAGAGAAGAGTATTGTATATAAAGCAAAATATGGGAAAATACATCCAAGAGGTGTAATAACTCCAACAAACCAAAATATGTAAAAGTTGTACCTACTTAGTAAAATACAAAACATGTGGTATAACCTCCTCCAATGAAGACATAAAGGAGGTGGCACATAAAGCCAAAAGAAGGTGAGAAATCCAACTACCCCATAACCTAGACTCAAGTAAAGACAAAATAGTGGTTATGAGAGGTGGAATGATAAGCCAAAAGAAGGTTTGTAACACAACTACCCATGTGTGGGAGAGAGTGACACATGTAGCTAATGTATTTTGCCACGTGTCCTCATATTAACCACATCTAATCAACCTAAGCAAGCTTAATAATGTGTAGGAAAAAGAAATATCGGTAAGGAAAATAAAAAACCTACACTAACACCCCCCTTAAGCGTATCTTAGGTGGGTGAAAAGATATGGGTCCCAGCAAATGAAGCCTGATGAGGTCCCATGTACAAGGAAATCCCACCCAAAAGACAATAAGTCCCCCACAAAGGAATAGCCCCCCTAAATAAAGAGAGAAAACACCCCCAAAGTAGAGAGTGAAAGCGAAGGACTAAGAAGCCCCTCCTAAAGTAGACACAGGTCACACCCCTAGCAAAGCTCGTAGATGAAGGAACTTGCTCTCAGTGAAGGGTTTGGTGAAGATGTCTGTGATCTGCTCTAATGTCTGAATGTATTTGAGATCAATTATGTTTGCATGAATCAACTCCCGGATGTAGTGCATATGTACCTCAATGTGTTTTGTTCGTTGGTGATGGACTAGATTCTTTGAGATTTGTATTGCACTCTGATTATCATAAAATATGACTGTGGGCTTTTTGAATGAAATGCCAAATACAATGAGAATATTTTGAAGCTAGATGGCCTCAATGGTGGCATTAACTATCCCTCGATACTCAACATTAACTATCCCTCGATACTCAACCTCTATAGATGAAAGAGAAATTACAGACTGCTTGCTCAACCAACAAACTAGACCGGAACCAAGTGAGAAGCAATACCCTAAAGTAGACTTGTGATCCTGAGAATTGCCTACCCAATCTGAATCTGTGTATCCCACCAAGTCAAAATCCACGTCCGCTGCATAGTGAATCCCATAGTTGTGAGTTCCCTAAACATAGTGGAGAATCCACTTAGCTGCTTTCCAATGCAACTCAGGTGGTTCCTGCATAAACTGAGAGACCATGCCGATGACATATGAAATGTTACGCCTCATAAATCAAAGCTTATTAAGCTCATTAACTCTCATTACATAATAATAGGCATATATATAGCTATAGAATAGCTATAAAATAGTTACAAATTAGGAACTTACGGGTTCCATGTGAAACTAAGAAATAACAAATATCATCTAATATAGAGTAACAACCTATAACAAATTACTAACAAATAAACAAACCAAACTATACGGATAAATGATGGAATATCCAACATTCACCCCTTATTACATCATTTTTTTAAAGTACTCATAAGAGAATCCTGAAAAGCTTAAAACTTCACATGTGCAAGAGGCTTGGTGAAGATGTTGGCACATTGATCCTGAGTAGAGTAGAATTGGAGCTGAATATTGTTTCGTTGAAATTGTTCTCGTATGAAGTGATAGTCAACTTCAATATGCTTGGTTTTATCATGAAACACTGGATTACGATCAAGCTTGAGAATACTCTGATTGTCACAATAGAGGATTGTAGGTTGATTTTGTGGTACCCCCAATCCTTCTAATATGTGACGTAGCCAAACTACTTCACAAACTGCTGCACTTGCTGCACGATATTCTTCTTCTATTGAAGAATGAATGACCGTTGCTTGCTTCTTACTTCCCCAAGAAAAAGGTCCTGAACCTAAGAAGAAAACAAATCCAGACGTGGATTTCCTATCATCAAATGAACCTGCATAATCTGCATATGTATACCCTGTCAAGAAGAACTGATCATTCTTTTTATATTCCAAACCATGATTCATTGTACCATGGATATACCTTAGTACCCATTTTACTACTTTCCAATGACACATCTTTGGTTCTTGCATGAATATTGAAATATAATTAACAAAAAAACTAATATCTAGTCTAGCGTAAGTCAAGTAAATCAAACCTCCAATCAACTGTCGATAGAGAGTTGCATTTACTTGAGGAGATGGATCAGAAACAGATAATTGCAATCCTGATTCTATTGGTGTAGACATGGGTTTAGAATCCATCATTCTAAACTTCTTGAACAAATTCTTAGCATATTTTCTTTGAGATACAAAGATATGGTGATTTGTTTGCCATACCTCTAAGCCAAGACAATAGTGTAATAGCTCAAGATCTGTCATATCAAATGCCTTTTTGAAATCATTCTTAGTTGTCTCAACCATTATTTCTGAGTTGCCTGTGATAACTAGATCACCAACATATACACTAATAATCACAATCTCCCCTCTTGTTCCTTGAGGTAGAGATTTGGATCATATGGATTTCTACTAACACCATGTTTCAACAAATGTTCATCAATTTTTATATACCAAGCTCTAGGAGCTTGTTTGAGACCATATAGGGACTTAAAAAGTTTGCATACATTTTCTTCTTTACCAAGTGCAATGTATCCCTCTGGTTGGATCATATAGAACTCCTCCTTAAGGTCTCTATTGAGAAATGCACTTTTTACATCCATTTGATACAATTTCCATCCAAATTGTGTAGCTAAAGAAAAAATCATTCTAATGGTTTTAATCTTTGTTGGGGGAGCAAATGTTTCTCATAGTCAATCCCTTCTTTTTGGGCATAACCTTTAGCTACAAGTCTAGCCTTATATTTATATATACTATCATTTGCCTTATACTTAGTTTTAAATATCCATTTACATCCAATTACTTTCTTACCAGGTGGTAGATCAACAAGCTCCCAAGTCGTGTTTTTCATTAGGGATTGATACTCTGCATCCATAGCCTCTTTCCAAGGATTTGATTCTAGTGCTTCCTAAACATTAGATGGTTCAAAATTATCAATAACTGAACTCATTAATGCTAGATTGACCTCATTGTGAGCCATGCTATGAGTCCTTAGACCTAAAGTTGAAGTGTCTGGAACTCCATTTAGCTTTGCATTGTGAATGGTACTAGTATATTGCTTAGGGATAGGTCTTGTGACATTTGTGGGTGTTGAAGTAGATTGACTATCAACATCCCCATTATTTTTCCCATCCATGTTGAATATTGGAGCACTATGTGGAGTAGGTTATGATGTGGAAGGTGAACTTAAATCACTCTTCTCATCAAAAATTACATCTCTACTGATATATATCTTCTTAGTGATAGGATCAATAAGTTGATATGCCTTCGACTCATTACTATAACCTAGAAGAATACATTTCATAGATTTTTCATCAAGCTTCTTTCTTTGTTGCTTAGGAATGTGCATGTATGTTATGCATCCAAATACATGAAGATGAGAAATAGATGGTTTTACCCCTGTCCATGCTTCCTCTGGTGTGATGCCATCAAGTGCTTTGGTTGGTGCATGATTCAAAAGATAAACTGATGTATGGACAGCTTCAGCCCAATATGCATGTCCCAAGTGAGAATCCTTCAACATGCTACAAACCATCTCCATGATGATGTGATTTCTCCATTCAGCAACTCCATTTTGTTGAGGTGTATAGGATGCAGTCAGTTGATGCCGAATTCCATTTTCCTTCAAGTAGGTGGAGAATTATATGCTGGTGTATTCCCCCCTCGATCTAAGTGGATGACACAAATATGATGATTCATATCTTTCTCCAAAAGAGTGTAAAACTCTTTGAAGTAGGAAAAGGCTTCATCTTTAGTCTGCAAGCAATATACCCACATTTTTCTTGTGTGATCATCAATAAAAAGATGAAAGTACCTGAAACCATTGTGACTAGGTGCCATGGGTATGAACAGATCAATATGCACCAGCTGCAAAGGTTGGCTTGCACGATGCTCACTAGGATGGAAGGGTGCTTGATGTTGTTTTCCAACGAGACAACTAGAACAAATAGCACTCATCTTATCAAGTGAGGGAAGCCCTTTGGCTGTGCCTTTCTTGCTAAGAGTAAGCGAATAGCTAGTGCTTAAGTGACCAAATTGGTGATGCCATAACATAGAAAGATCATTATGCTTAGTCACTAAGGCTTGATTGTGATCAATTGTATCAAGTCTAAACATTTTAGCAGTTTCAGAGGCACTTGCAACAATATTTGAACTCTTAGACTTATCTCAGATGAGACAAACCTTTTTATCATCACTTTTATCAAATTCAATCCTCAAGTTGTAATCAAGAAATTGATTTATAGATAAGATATTTTTGGTAAGTACTGGCACATACAAAACTTCAGTGAGCCTACAATGATGTATGCCAAACCGCAAGGAGATTTCACCAATACCTTGGATGTCATAGGATATGTCATCTCCAAGAGAAACTTTACCATGATGGGGTTTCAATGTGAGAAGTCATTCCTTCTGTCCAGTCATGTGATTTGTAGCACTTGAGTCCACATACCAAATAGAATTTAATTGTGAACTATCTTCTGAAGTGTGGGTTGAAAACACAAACTGCTCTTCTTGAGAATCTTCTTCAACAATATTGCCATGTTGTTTTTTATTGTTCTTCTACTCCCATCATGTATTGCCACTTTGAAATGACTTCTTTTGAAACTCTTTATTGTTGGATGACCTTTTGGCCAAAGATTTGTACCAACAATTTTTTACATCATGTCCAAGCCTATCACAAATTGGATACTTCTTCTAAGATTTGGATGAATTACCAGGTTTGGGAGGTCCTCCAAATTGCTTCTTAGGCCTCTTAGCTTTATGGTGTGTGGTCATGGCATGATCCCCCTCACCATGATCTTGGCTTAGAGACTCTTCTTTCTGAAGTAGATTCACCAGCTTCTCAAAACTAGGTTGTTGTTATGTGACATTCAAAGTTGTCACAAACACTTTGTATCTGGAAGGTAGTTGTCGTAGAACAATAGGCACTAGGGTAGCATCCTCAACCTTTTCACCATATTAGAGCTTATTAAGATCATCGACTCTCATTACATAATAATAGGTATATATATATAGCTATAGAATAGCTATAAAATAGTTACAAATTAGGAACTTACGGGTTCCATGTGAAACTAACAAATAACAAATATCATCTAATATAGAGTAACAACCTATAACAAATTACTAACAAATAAACAAACCAAACTATACAGTTAAATGATGGAACATCCAACATTGTATGAGTCAGATAGATGAGACTTCCAACAATCTATCAGTATAAAGTGCCATTAACCAAGGGTGAAGAACACTTAGCCTCAAGTTTGACCCCAAATAGAAATGGAGTCAGTGTAGGCTTACAATTAGCCATGCAAAATATGGAGAGCATGTCAAGTGCATACTTGGGTTGTGCCATGAAGATACCTGAAGATGACTGAGTGATCTCAATCCCTAAGAAGTAGTGCAATAGACCCAAGTCTGACATCAAAAATCAATCATGTAGAGAAGTTTTCACTACCTTGATGGTGGATGAGTGACTCCCTGTGATCAACTTGAGTCATCGACATAGAGAACTAGAAATTTTAGACTAGCATCCTACTATAGAATGTAGACGTTTGAATCATAATAGCATCGAGTGAACCCAACTAAAAGAAGGAAGGAATACATCTTGGCATACTAGGCCTCATGAGCCTATTTGAGGCCATAAGAGACTTCCAAAGTTAGAAAACAAGTGAAAGATCTTGAACAAACCCCTATGGCTGCTCCATGTAGATTTCCTCCTGAATATCACCATGAAGAAAAGCACTCTTCACGTCCATTTGATGAACTTCCCAATGATGAGTTGCAGCTATAGCAAGGACAATTTGAATGGAATTCATTTTGGCCACTAGCATAAAAGTCTCAGAGTAGTCAATCCCAGGCACCTAGGAGAATCCTTTGGTGACCAAGCAATCCTTACACTTGTCAACTGACCCATCTACTACAAATTTTGTTTGATAGATCCACTTGCATCAAACAAGTTTTCTTCCCTTAGGAAGAGGGACTAAATCCCATGTATGATTCCTTTCCAAGGAACTAAACTCTTCCTGCATTGTTGCATCCCACTCGAGGACACCAGAAGCTTCCCAAAAAGTTTGTGGATCAAAAGCTAAAGCAATGAAGAGATGTAGAGCTTGCTGAAATTGTGACCTTGTTCTTCTAATATCAAAAGGATCACCAACCCAATCACCTGCTGACTGTAAAGTTTGATGAGCCCAAAGAGGCTCTATGGGAGGAGAATCTGGAGGAGAATCATCAACCTCTAAATGATGACTAATGCAGGAGTATCCCTAGTTCAAGACTAATCTTGCATCAACCAAAAATATTTACATTTCAGTTTGTTTGTATTTCAGTTCTTTCATTTTCAGTTCAGTTCAAAGCAGTTCAGTCAGAAGTAGTTTCAACTTGTGGTTTGGTTCAGGCAATTCACATCTTGCAGATTTGGACTTAGCATCTACATTCATTCATCTACATCATATTAAAAATTTAGAGCATTTGGTCAGTTACCGGAAAGATATCGCTATCAGAAGTTGATTGTTTTCTCATAGCAGAGCATTCTAACAATTCCTGACAATCAGCTGAAGGAGAAGGCTTACGGATCATTCCTTGACTTGGGGATCTCAATGACACATCAATCAACATCTTGTGGTTCATGGCTGATCTTCCTTAAGGGTCCGCACGTTGTTTCATTCATTTGAGGAAGTGTTCTATGCATTTAGGTCTGACCTATCTGTGAACACGTTACAACTCTTCATTGGAGTTTGTGACCTTCCTTAGCTGACATGGAGGAATCTATTGGTCCATAAGTAATATATATTAATGTAATAGATCCTTAGAAAAGTAGTTATCAAGATATACACATAAGAAAGATCTGATAGTTTAGATTTGTGCGAAGGAGCTTCAAAGCTTTATCTTGCGCATGTATGTAATCAGGCCTGTGAGCCCTAATTCTAAGCCCACATGTTGTCAGCCAGATTGTATTTGAATTCTTTGATATACTGAATGACTGAATTTGCATCTGTTCCATTTCTTGAGTTGTTTCCATTGTGTTTACTCTTGCTACACGGTTCAGATAGTTCATTCTATGAACCCTCCTACCGTGTCTACACCAAGTGGTATCAAAGTGAAAGTTTGATTCTTTGGAGAAAATTAGCAAAGGAATTCTATAAGATTTTGTTGTAAGAAGATCACCGATCTGAGGCAGGTTACTTGTGCGCAACTGATCGCCGATTGAGAAGTAGTTGTCGCTTGTAGCCCGATCGCCGAACTTGAGGCAGTTTGCACTTGATCCTAGGAAGATGCCGTTGTGGAGAGTTCCTCCTATTGGTACAATGGCTAATAGAATGGATGAGATGGTGGAATTGATGAGAACAATGTGAATTCGTTTGAATGTTGTTGAAGAAGATAGGCGAAGAGGATTGACGTCGAAACCTAATGTTGAAAGTGATGATGAAGAGGAATTTTAATTTGCTGAACAAATTGGCGAAACCCTAGAAGATAATGAAGAAGAAGAATCAGATCAGATAAAGATGTTGCGATCTATTTCAAAAATTGGAAAGAGACCTAGAGTTGATGTACCAAACTATACTGGTAATCTAAATCCTGAAGAATTGATTGACTGGATAAATGATATGGAAGAATACTTTGAATATGAAGAGATTGAAGACCCGGACAAGGTGAAATTTGCAAAGACAAAGTTGAAAGGACATGTTGCTCTATGGTAGAAATAAGTTCAGTTGGAAAGAAACATAAGAGGAAAAGAAAAGATTACAAAGTGGGACCAGATGGTGACAAAGTTGAAGAATTAGTTCATACCTGCTGACTATGAGTTGGAATTGTTGAAAAGATTGCAAAACCTGAGACAAAAGGAGAAATCTGTGAAGGAGTACACTAAAGAATTTCATAAGATGATCATAAGGATAGGACATAGTGAAGCAAGCAAGGAGAAAGTGGCTAGATACATCAATGGACTGAGATTGAACATTCAAGAAGAACTAAGTTTGGTAAGGATGACATCTTTGGAAGAAGCATATCAGTTTGCCCTAAAAATTGAAGAGAAGCTGAATAAGAAGCATCATCAGAGACAGAGAGATAGAGGAGGTAAATTTCAGAGAGGTAAAACATTTTCTGGATATGTGTAATGTCCCCAATTTTTACAAGTAACTTAAATGTGTCTAATTGTAAATTAATTTTATAAAGTATTTTAATTACTTTATAAAATTAATATTTTAGTAAGTTACTTGAAAAATACTTTATTAAATAAAGTATTATTGTACACACACATTTAAAAAGGGTCATGTAAAAGCATTTAAAATTGTAAGGTGTGATTGTGTACATAAAAACTTTTATTTAATAAAGTTAGGCCAGACCTATTTGGAGTGAGGGCTTTATAAGGAGCAGTTGGGAGTCATTTGAAATCATGTTTTTGACTAGTTTTTGCATATTGAGTTTATCTCTTGGCTGAAGACAAATTTCAGTCCAATCAAGGTGATGATCCCTTGATAAGTAGGGCTTGGTGATGGCCCCATTCCCATTTTGAGAGGTGGATGCAATCAGTATTCATCATAGAGCTTAAATGGCATGTTACTATGGAGTGTTTTTTAAGGTTCTAAGGAGAATAAGGCAGATTTGATTGCATATTAGAATTATTTGGCTTATAGACACAAATTGATGCATTTTGGCATGATGGTGCTTCAATTTTGAGGAGTTTGGCTGGAAATTCATCACAGGTTGCTGAAATTGTGTTTTAGATTTATTATCATTCACATTTCATCATGTTTTAGTCATGAGGTGCAAGCTGGGTCAAATCGACATCTTTCTAGCATAGGCAATTTCATGATTTGGGCAATTTTTGCATGTTTTAGTGAGTTTCAGCATTTCTGGGTAGATTTCAGTCAGGTATAGGTGTATATCAGACCAAATCAAACTTACATCAGTCATATATTCATAGCATTGATCATCTCTTATCACTCCAAGGTTCAAACAACTCAATATCCAGCCCTATTGCTTCATTTTGGAGAAGGTTTTGCATAGTTTTAGCCTAGGGTTTGAAGGCAGATTTCATATCAGTCATATCAGGGTTTTGTTGCAGTCATATCAGACCTGAAAAAGTGTTGTTACAGTCACAAATCAGTCAAGGGTTGGTGTGTTTTTCATCATGGCTACCTAGGGATTCATTCTACTATCATTGGACTAGGGTTTGCTATGTATTTTGGGCAAATTTGCATAATGTATGTGATCTGATTTTCAAATCAAACTTGTTGATTGTAAGCTATAGCCAAATGTCATTTGTAACCAGCTCTTGAAATAAATTAAGTGAAGCTTGTTTCCAGGTATGTCATTCTCATGTTTTCATTGATTTGATTTGAGCATAACTTCATCATAAGGTGTTATTTCATTGTGATATTGAAACCTTTCCATCTACACTAATTTCTAAACATATGAGTGAAAGCGGTTTGTGAAAATATTGATTGCATTAAGGGAAATTCAAATCAGAAAATTCATATCAGCAAGGCAAAACTTTCAGTTAGAATTTCATAGCATTCAGAATTTTAGAGCAATATCCATTCGGGATATTGAAGATTTGTATGCAGTTTTTTGTGAGATTGACAATAAAGTAGCTGGGCTGAATCTTTGTTAGCTCTGTGATTGTTGTGATATCTCTAAGATTATTTTATTAGTAAATCTATATTTTTCCTTAAAGCAATTCGTGGGTTTATAAAGGAAAACTTGTGGTATTGAAGCTATATATCTCTCTGTTTATGTTTGGTTGCATATTAAGAGATAAAATCTAACAAACTTCAGCTGTGTTTATATTTTAATAAAGAGTTTTGGAAAATCGTGGGTCCTAGTATTAATATGCAGCAGAGATATTGATATTCTGGTGTTAGGAAATTTAAAGAAAACATCAAATTGATAAGTAGTGGATCACGGGCCCCAGCAAGCACTCAAGGATTTGAGAAGACACCTATTGGGATACAATCTTTGACAGGAATTCAGATATACATTATTTTAATCTATTGTCAAAAGATTCCAATAAGCCTGTGCAGCCTTTGGGATCATTGATATTTGTTTAAAGTAATATTCTAGAGAAGTTGATTTATACTAATAAGTATTTGAATCATATTTAAGAAGGCAGATATCATATTAAGGGCTCATGGGACTCAGCACAGAATTATTGAAGAAGATCGCAACTTCTTTCTCAATAAGCTCCGTCAGCCAGTAAAGGGAAATCATAGATATTTCAAAGAGGAGAAATCGTGGCTTCAAAGTGAATTATAAGCTGAGACAACTATTAAAGAGTTTGTGTTTGATATAAGGAATCGTGGGAGCTTCTGGTCAATAGCATCTGGGGTTGTATGTTGGCCATCATTATCAGGGAGTCAATGAAGTGTTAAGTGTTGAAGTCTTTTAATATTATAAATTCTGTAAGTGCCATCCTTTCAAGAGAAGGCTAACAGCATATCTGAGAATAAGAACAATAAAGAAAAAATACATATTCATATTCAGATTTATAGCATAAGACACGGTAGCATTGAGCTGTAGCAACTATCAATATTCACTCTGAATTGAGTCAGCAGTCTGCATGTACAAGTCAGATCTTTGAAGACTGTAAACAATAATTTTAAATACTTCTGTATTCACAACTAAAGTGGAGTGATCAGCAATTGATTGGTATGTGAAATCTACAATTTGTAACAGCAATATATGGTTGAACTGGGAACTACTGATAAATTTTGATTGCAATAAGAAGATCATTAAAATCTTTAATTTAAATCTCTCTATCTATATACTGGTTGTGGAGCAGTGTTATGAATGATGGAAGTATGCTTCATATTTTGTCATCTTTAGTATTCAGTTTGTGATCACATCATCTTAGAAAATTAGATTAATATCAGCATACACATAAAAATCAAGTTGTGAATCAAATTACAAGTACTTGATCAGAGTTTTAGCATTTATCCTAGTTAGGGATATTACAATATGACAGATCATTTGTGGAGCAGAACAAGTTTGACATCCCATTTAAGAAGGATGATAGAGATAACAATGCTTACCGGAGAGATGATAGAAATTTTTACCGGAGAGGAAACCCTAGTGCATACTGGAATGCAGGATACAAAAGAGAAGGAAGAGGATTTGATAAGAGGACATTTAGAGGTACTTGTTTCAAGTGTGGAGGTGAAGGACATAAAGCATTCGAATGTAATCAAGGTACTACAAGCAAGAAGACAAAGAACAGTGGAAGAGCAGCCTATGTTGAAGAAGAACCTATTTAATCACCCAGTTCTATTGGTAAACCTGATAAAGGAGAATCATTGGTGATGAGGAGAGCACTATTTCAAACAAAGGCAAATGAGGAACCATCACAGAGGAAAAATCTGTTCAGAACTAGATGCAAATCTGGAGGTAAGTGTTGTAAAGTTGTGATTGATAGTGGTAGTTTAGATAACCTAGTTTCAGAGGAGATGGTGACTAAGATGAAGTTGGAAAGATTGAAACACCCTAAGCCCTATCAGATAGCATGGATTCAAGATGACCATAAGGTACTAGTGAGTGAATAATGTTTGGTGAAATTTCATATTGGATCTGATCATGATGAAGTCTTGTGTGATGTTATGCCTATGGATGTTTGTCATATCTTGTTGGGTAGACCTTGGCAGTATGATAGAAAAGCTATACATGATGGGAGAAAGAATACATATGCTATAATAGAAAATGGGAAAAGAATTACTTTGATACCTTTGGAGGATGATTCTAAAGATGTGATATGTGGGAATGCTAGAATCTGTTTGGTAGATGGAAGGAAATTTTTGGATGGTTTAAAACAGGAAAGTATGTGTTATGCCTTGATTCCTAAAATGCCTGAAGTAGTAAAGAAAGAAACTGAACCGGAGGAGATAAAGGAGTTGTTGATAGAGTATGAAGACATCATATCAGATAATGTGCCTGATGGATTGCCACCAATAAGGAGTATCAGTCATCACATGGACCTTATACTGGGAGCAAGTTTGCCTAACAAAGCAGCACATCGGATGACACCGACAGAGAATGAAGAAATGAATAGACAGATACAAGAGTTGTTGAGAAAAGGTTTGATTAGAGAAAGTTTGAGTCCTTATGCAGTACTTGCAGTGCTTGCACCGAAGAAGGATGGAGAATGGAGAATGTGTACTGATTCTAGAGCAATAAACAAGATCACAGTTAAGTATAGATTTCCTTTACCTAGGATGGATGATATCATGGATTGTTTGAGTGCAGCAAAATATTTCAGAAAGATAGACTTGAAGAGTAGATACCATCAAATCAGAATCAGAGAAGGAGATGAATGGAAGATTGCTTTTAAGACAAATGGAGGATTGTATGAGTGGTTAGTGATGGCTTTTGGATTGACAAATGCACCAAGTACTTTCATGAGGTTGATGAATGAAGTTCTGAAGAAATTCTTGGGTAAGTTTGTGATTGTGTACCTGGATGATATTCTGATTTTCAGTAAAACAAAAGAAATTGCTGATAAACATCAAGAAGTGTAGTTTCATGAAGGAAGAGTTGGTATATTTGGGATTTGTGATTTTTGCGGAAGGATTGAAGATGGACCCTGAGAAAGTGAGAGCAATTGTTGAATGGCCTACACCAGAGAGCATTGGAGAGGTTAGATCATCTCATGGATTGGCTAGTTTCTACCGAAAGTTCATCAGAAATTTTAGTTCAGTTTGTAACCCTATGACAGAGACAATGAGAGGTGATAGAAAAGATTTTAAGTGGACATCTGGAGCAGATAAAAGTTTTGAGTTATTGAAGCAGAAAGTGACAGAGCAACCTATTTTGGCATTAGCAGATTTCAATAAGGTATTTCAAGTTGATTGTGATGCTAGTGAAAATGCAATTGGAGCAGTGTTAAGTCAAGAAGGTAGACCAGTAGCATATTTTAGTGAGAAGTTGAATGATGCAAGGAGAAGATATTCAGTTTATGATCAAGAGTTCTATGCCATAATTCAAGCCTTGAAGAAATGGAGACATTACTTGTTGCCTAAGGAGTTTGTGTTGTATACAGATCATCAAGCTTTGCAATATATGAATAGTCAAGGTAAGTTGAATCATAGACATATGAGATAGGTAGAGTTCATGCAGAGTTATACTTTTGTGTTGAAGCATAGGAGTGGTAAATCAAACAAAGTTGCTGATGCCTTGAGTAGAAGAAGAAACTTGTTGACAGAGATGAGAGTTGAAGTGTTGGGTTTTGATGAATTGAAGAATATGTATGAGGGGAGACACTGATTTTGCAGAACCTTGGAAAGCCTGTAAGGAACCTGTTGTGACAGATAGAAGTAAGTGGTTGGACTATTTCATTCAAGAAGATATGTTATTCAAAGGAAGCCAGTTGTGCATACTTAGAAGTTCAATGAGGGATAATTTGATCAAGGAGAAGCATAGTAGTGGATTGGCAAGACACTTTGGCATTGACAAGACAGTGGCTTTGGTAAGTGAAAATTACTTTTGGCCTTAGATACATAAGGATGTTAGGAGATTTATGTAGAGTTATAGAGTTTGTCAAGTTGCAAAAGGGAGTAGTCAGAACACCAGATTGTATAAAACTTTGGCAATACCAGAGAGACCTTGGGAAGACATAAGCATGGATTTTGTAATGGGATTGCCTAAGACACTGAGAGGACATGATTCAATAGTTGTAGTGGTTGATAGATTTTCAAAGATGGCTCATTTCATACCTTGTAAGAAGACAACTGATGCAGTGCATGTAGCTGACCTATTTTTCAAAGAGATTGTAAGATTGCATGGATTACCTAAGAGTATAGTTTCAGACAGAGACAAAAAGTTTGTTGGATACTTTTCGAGGACACTTTGGAAGAAGATGAAGATAGATTTGAAATTTAGTTCAACTTTTCATCCACAGACAGATGGACAGACAAAGGTAGTGAATAAGAGTGTGGAAACCTTTTTTAAGATGTTTGGTTGGAGATAAAGTTGGAAGTTGGGATTTGATTCTTTCACAAGCAGAGTTTGCATACAATAATTTAGTAAATAGGAGTACCGGAAGAACACCTTTTGAGATTGTGACCAGAGTGAACCCTAGAGGAGTTGCAGAATTAAGAGACATCAGTACAGAAGAAAAGAGGAGTGTAGAAGTAGAAGAATTTGTAGATCATATGAAGACAGTGCATAACCAAGTGAAGAAACATTTGGAGGATATGAACATTAGGTACAAAGAGAAGGCAGATGAGAAGAGAAGACATAAGGAATTTGAAGTGGGAGATGAAGTAATGGTGTACTTGAGGAAAGAAAGATTTCTAGTTGGGACTTATAACAAGTTGAAGATGAAGAAGTTTGGACCTTGTAGGATACTCAGGAAATTTGATTCAGGAAATGCATATGAAGTAGAGCTACCGGAGACATTAGGTATTTCACCTATTTTCAACATTGTGGATCTTTATCCGTATCATGATGCAGAGTTCAATGACAACATGGAAGAAGACTTGCAGAAGCAGTTACCACAACAAGCACCGGAGCATATAGAAGACATTTTGGACAGCAGAGTTGGACGTAGCACTAGAGGAAGACAATACAAAGAATATCTTGTGAAGTGGAAAGGCCGATCGGAAAAAGATTCATCATGGATTTCTTAGGCTAAGGTGCACCATCTTGGTTCTCCCCTAACCCCAGCAAAGTGAGGGACTCACTTTTTTCAATAACCCTAGATGTCTGATTCAAGAGCATCCCTGGTGCAAGAGTAATCTTGCATCAACCAAAAACATTTGCATTTCAGTTGTTTCATTTTTAGTTCAGTTCAAAGCCATTCAGTCAGAAGCAGTTTCAGCTTGTGGTCTGGTTCTAGGAATTCACATCTTGTGGATATGGACTTAGTATCTACATCATACCAAGAATTCAGAGCATTTGGAGTAGTTACTAGAAAGAGATCGCTATCAAAAGTTGACTATTTTCTCATAGCAGAGCATTCTAATAGTTCCTGACAATTAGCTGAAGGAGAAGGCTTGTGGATCATTCCTTGACTTGCGGATCTCAATGACACATCATTCAATGTCCTAAGTTTCATGTCCGACCTTTCACAAGGGTCTGCACATTGTTTCATTCATTTGAGGAAGTGTTCTATGCATTTAGGTCTAACCTACTGTGAACACGTTACAACTCTTCATTGGAGTTTGTGAACTTCCTTAGCCGACGCGGAGGAATCTATTGGTCTGGAAATAATATATATTGATGTAATATATCCTTAGGAAAGTGGTTATCAAGATATACACATAAGAAAGATCTAATAGTTTAGATTTGTGTGAAGGAGCTTTAAAGCTTTATCTTGCGCATGTATGTAATCAGACCTATGAGCCCTAATTCAAAGCCTGCATGTTGTTGGCCAGATTGTATTTGAATTCTTTGATATACTGAATGACTGAAACTGCATCTGTTCCATTTCTTGAGTTGTTTCCGTTGTGTTTACTCTTGCTGCATGGTCTGGACAGTTCATTCTGTGAACCCTCCTACCGTGTCTGCACCAATAACTAGGAGGAGAGGGTGGATCCTCATCATCACTGTCACCATCTCAAGTGGACGAAGAAGACTCCTCATCATGATCGGGAGGATTTAGATCCTCTAAACAACTATCATCATGTTGCAATGTCTCTAGTGTGATGGTGAATGGAGAAGTGGTAGGAGAAGAACTAGAAGATTCCTCCTCGAAATGAACACTCCTCTCAATGAACAACTCATGTGTAGTGGGATGGAGAAGCCTATAGCCCTTGACATTGTCTAAGTACCCAACAAATATGCAAGGATTGCTTTGTGAATCCATAGCCTTTCATTTCTTTGCTAGAATATAGGCCCATGTAGGAGAACCAAACACTTGAAAGTGCTTAACTGTGGGTTTGCAACCAGTCCAAGCATGGAAAGGAGTTACCCCCTTCACAACTTTGTGAGGAATGCAGTTCTAGATGTAACATGCACATTTGATGGCATCTACCCAATACTGAGGTGCCATTGACCTCGAGTGAATCATACAATTAGCCATCTCTTTCAAAGACATGTTCTTGTGTTCTGCAACACCATTCTATTATGGACTATAGGGAACTGTGTGCTAACAATCAATGCCCTCTGAGGCACAAAATTGCTCAAACCTGTCGTTGACATATTCCCCCCATTATCTATGTGCAGAATCTTGATGGCCTTCTTGGATTGTTTCTCTACAAAATCTTTGAAGTCCTGAAAAGACTCAAAGGCCTCAGACTTTTGTTTGAGAAATTAAACCCATGTGTATCTAGAAAGATCATCAATGAATGTTAGAACATATCTAGCCTGTTGAAAGAAGGATGTGGAAATGGTCATGCCAAATCACTATGTACTAACTCTAGAAGTTGTGTGGCCCTCCATTCTTTGCCTTTGTCATATTTTTCCTTAGGATGCTTCCCAAGAATGCATCCCTGGCAAACTCCATCAGAAAATTGAATAGAAGGCAACCTTGAAACCTTATCCTGTTGACTAAGCTGTTGCAAGTAGCGGTAATTCAAGTGGCCAAACTATTGATGCCACAAATGACTCACCTCATTTGAGTGAGTGAGTAGAACTATTGAATGAGATTCAGGAACAAAGTGAGAAAATTGATACAGTCTGGAATATTGATCTACTTTTCCCATAGCAACTGTAGACCCATCATGCAACTCACTAATTACCACTTTTTTTAGTGTGAAATCAACCCTCTTGTTAGAGCCTGTGTGAGTGATCTGATAAACAGATAAGAGATTAGTTGACAAGGATGGAATGTAGAGAACATCCTAAAATGTTCCTTCACCCACATCAACAATCCCTCTACCATGCACTTCAACAAGAGTGTCATCACCCAAGAGTATGGCAGGCATAGAACATGGTTCCAAGGAGGCAAAACCATCTTGTGAAGAATCCATGTGGTGTGAAGCACTTGAGTCAATGATCCATGTATCAATTTGTGAAACAATTGCAACTAGGTCCTTTCCCTTTCCTTTCCCCTTACTCTTTTTTGTGTCCCTTGAAGACCCTTCTAATGAACTCTGCTTGATAGAATCAAGCACCTTGATATTGTTCTTCTCAAGAAGATGTGACAGGTGATCAATTTGTTTCTTTAAACACTTGTGCTCATCATGTCCAGGCCTCTTACAATAAGAACACTTGACCTTCTCATTCTTAGGTTGATCACCTTTTGATGAAGAGGTTTGATTAGCTACATTTGGAGCAACAGGGTTCAAATCTTTCTTCTTCTCTCCTTGGTTCTTTTCTTTCTTATCCTGTTTGCCAAACCCTTTCTATTCTTTTGTGCCATGATTTTCATCCAAGGCATGTGACTTTGTGGGTTTAATTGTACCCATGTGAACCATTTTATCTTTCTCCTTAGTGAGTTGTACAACAAACTCATCTAGTGAAGGCATTTTATAGTTGGAACCAAGAGCACATTTTGTGGCATAAAAGGTAGAAACAAAGACAAAATAGTTCAGACCAAGCTTAGAAAGAATGCTTAAGATCAGTTGTTTGTCTTCTTTTTCTATTCCACATTGTTTCAACTACAATCTGATGGCCTTCAACTTTGTGAAGAAGTCTTGTATGGTGTCAAAATTGCCAAGACTCAATCCTATGAGTTCGTTTTGTAATTGATGACCCCTTAATTCTTCTTTCTTACCAAAGAGGCTTTTCAATCTGGTCGACACATCATTGAGTGTTTTAGAAAATTCAATATGAAAAAGTAAGTAAAAAAAACTGACATACACATAGTACCAAAAGCTTCATCACATTTGTTAATCCATTTTATCTTTTTTGCATCTTGTGTGGGTTATATTTCAAGTCCCATTGTAACCCTGTGATAGCCATGCCTTTTGAGATAGATTATCATCTTTGATATCCATTCAAAATAGTTATATGGTGTTAAAACAGGAATTGTTCAAGCATCCATCTGTGCAGAAAAGTAAACTAAAATGTAGAAGAGAAGTGCGAAAAAAAGACACACGAGACACCCCCCCTTTTCACTAGTTTATGAAATCACCCCTTAGAAATTACAATGTTGGCACTTTATAATTAGTGTGATTTATAATGCAAATATCATATTTTCAGACTCTTACAGGGCCCAAAATGGCCAAAGTATTGAAACTATAGCTCAAGAACAATATGAGATCAAATTGAGAGAACCAATCTAGAGTACATAGGAAAATATGAACCCTGAAAAAATGACACCAAAAATAGAGTCCATTTGTGCAAGTTATGGCTTCCGAAAGGTCTCAAAACGAGAACTGTGCAACAACTTCTAAGAGAATATTCAATTTTTGGAAATATGGAGAGTCAAATCAAAAAACAAATTCACCACGATGTAGAGCGCAAAATTCTACCCAAAAGAAAAACTGAGCCTAATAAAGGTCTTTGTATGGCCAAGAACATGCCCCCCGAAGTTCGCATATCAAAATGAAAAGCTCAATGGAATAGGGGTTAGAAAATTCAAAAATCCTATGATGATGTCAGCATGACATCACCACTATTTTTGGTAGAAAAACCTCCAACTTTGTCTTGACCTCTAGATTTAGTTATAACTTCATGGATTAAATTTATCCTATTGCCAAATTTGGCGGGCTTCCTGATAAATATAAAAGTTTTTCGATTTGGCGGAACCACTAAATACAGAACCAATTATGACAGGCAAGTGGAGGTGGAGGCATTGAAGCGCCTTGGTGGTGTTGCATGGCTGAGCCTCTCGACAGCATGTTGGAAGATGCGGCGAGGTCTTGGAGGCCCATGAAGGGCTTAAGGAATTCGGGTCCCTTAGCAGGGCAGAGCCCTTTTAATAGGATGTAAGCCCTTTAAAAAATAGTAAAGCACTTAAAGTGCTTAGTGGCAGGCCTTAGAAAAGCACTTATAATAGTGCTTAGCGCTATAAGCACTCACTTTTTAAAAAAAAATTCATACCGTGTTGTGTAGGTGGAGGATCGTATGGCCTGAGAAGCAAAAAAAATGCCTCAGAGGCCAGCTTTTCTGAATTTGACTTTTAAATAGTTGATCTTTAGGTTTTCAGGCCTTCTAAGCACGATGGCAAGGTCCGTTTGGGCCAAAATGCTCTGATTTGATGCTACCTCTAGGAACCTCTCTAAAAATCTATTTAGCAACTGAGTCCTCTAATCTCCAATTTTGGTGAAACAAAAGCCAATCTTGACTTTTTCAAGCCTTTTGGACACTATGGAGACACTGAAAATACCTCTAGGATTACCAAAAATGCTGCAATCACCCAGATCTTATAGGAACACAAATATGCATACCATAATTTTACAAATACTTATTTTCCTTCAAACTGTTCTGATTCTCTAGATCATTCAAGGATGCAAGAGAAGAGCACACTGGGTTTTTGAGAAAAATACTAGCACTAGATTAGTCTTAAATCTCTCAAATATTAGGATCACATGAAATGAACTAAACCAAACAAACAATCTCTCATACCATGTTAGATTTTTAGAGAAGTGAGAATTGAGCCAGGATCTAATGTTCGTCATAGACCACATACAGTCCAGTCGACAAATGATCGAAGATCAAAATAGCGGAATGGAGAGAGAATCTTGAAAGAGAGAATCAAGAGACAAACTACAAGACAGTTTAGGAAAAGCTCACATTACTCTCCCTGAAAAGTTACCAAACTAGTATTCAAACTAGTTAAGCTGAGAGGAGAGTGTTGTATATATATAAAAATATGGGCAAATACATCCAAGAGGTGTAATAACTCCGACTACCCAAAATAGGCGTATGTTTTACCTACTTGGTAAAAGGCAAAACATGTGGCATAACCTCCTCAAGTAAAGATAAAAAAGAGGTGGCACATAAATCCAAAAGAGGGTGAGAAACCCAACTACCCCATAACCTACTTAGGTAAAGATAGAATAGTGGTTATGAGAGGTGGCACAATAAACCAAAAGAAGGTGTGTAACTCAACTACCCATGTGTGGGAGAGTGTGACACATGTAGCTGATGTATTTCACCATGTGTCCTCATATTGACCACATCTAATAAACCTAAGAAAGCTTAATAATGTATAGGAAAAATAAATATCCTTAAGGAAAATAAAAAACCTAAACTAACAAGTGATGCTATAATGTTAGTTCCTATATTTTATATAAGTGGAGTTTCAAACCATAGCATACTCTTGTTGTTCCCTCAAGTAAGTTATCACCATCAAGATTAGGTTTTCTAAGAACCCTAGTGTCACAATAAGTTCAAACCATCCCTCTCTATATAAAGTCAGTGACCACTTCCAGTCTACCAAATCCACCTTAGTCCCCATCACCAATATATCAATTAACCCCATGATGATCATGGATACCTCAAGTTATATTCCCTCCACTATAAATCCATCTAATTCAGGCCTAAGTATGCTTAGGAGTCATATTTTCACTCAATATAAATATACCTATAGACATCATCCATGGTTTTCTTAGACCCCTTCTCCACCATATCCTTTTCTCATCACATTAGTTCTCCCTCCACCTCTTAGCAAACATAATCCATGATCCAATCTTCCCAATCATATTTCACAAGCTTGCCTCCATTATCTCTAGCCATTATTACGTGAGCCTCACCTCTACCGATAAGTGTAATCCTTTCCCTAGATCAAAAAATAATCACCTACCCCTATGTGGTCCCACCCCAATCTCCATTTGATGGTGGTTTGTTAAACCCTTGAGCCTACAAGACATGATGATAGAAGTAGACAAGAAGAAACCAAAGAATAAATCAAGGATTCTATCTGTTGTTTGAATCAATGAACATGGTGAAAGGATTAATGAAACTTCAACTCCAATGCCTGATAAGGATGACAAGGTTCTCCTTGCTAAAGATTATCAAATCACAAAAGTGAATTTGGGTAGAGAGACCCAAGAAGAACAGATAAATTCATTAGATTCAGTTGTAGATGTTGTGAAGGAAAGAATGCAAAAGGACAAGCAAGTCAAAGATGAACATAAGCTACATTTGAATCAAATGAAGTCTTTTTTCAAAGGGTTGCTCAGTCTAATCTCATAGCAACAAGCTATTAAAGATGCTTCAGTTTTGATAAACAAGTAGGAAGCAGACACCTTCCAAGCCATGAAGCAAAAATTGACTATTGTGGGCAGGTGGGTAGTAAAGTTTTTGAATGAGGCTCTTACTATTTTTTATGATGATAAGAAAGTGTGCAAGAGAGAAGATGATATAGAATCTTTTGTGGGCTACAACTCTCGCATTAGCAACCTTCTTAGTAATGGAAGCTTGTCTCCAATGCTTTCCTAGGTGGAATAACTTGTGCTTTTGGAATAGCACCTAGGCTAGCTACAAATCCTGCATCAACAGTGTTCTTTGTAATGGAAGCTTGTCTCCAAGCTTCTCCAATCATTGTTGTCATAACCGACCCTCTCATTCTTGTTGGAGGAGTCTTTAGGCTTTTCTAATACACTTTTAACCCAGAGGTCGAAGGGGAGCCTATACCAGAGGCCTTCTATTTCTTGTATGTTTCTAGCTTTGTTGAAGGAATATTTTTCCTCCTCTTTCCTCTATCTCCTGTAGCAAGTGGCACAAAATTTTATAGTCTGGGGTTCAACCAGTTATTGCTACATTGTAGCACCCCTACACTAAGTTCCCTCAAGGGAATATCTTCTTTCATGGACCAATCAATGGGATCTAATTCTTTAGTGTCAATAGTGTCTAAATGGTACACCAGATCTAAAATATGTCCATCATCTAAGAATTCTTTAAGTATGTCATTCCTTAAACCAAAGTCTCTCATCTAAAAAGCAATAATCCTTGTCTAGTGTCTCTTCCGAACTTCAAAATCATCTTTGTAGTTTGCCTAGAAATCCTCGAGAATGCCTATGCTCGAACCTCATTGTAGGAAACAATTGCTTAAGTCGGCCAGTGGGGTCAAAATTATCCCTTGCCTCATATAGCTTTAAATTTAAAGCATCAAGCTCCTATGCTGCTATCTTGGCAACCTATATGGAAGGCCATTCATAGAAACCAAACTCAAAAGGATATCTCATCCCAACTTTATGCTTCCTAGATAATTTGAGATGTATTTCGCTTATCTGCCAAGAAAATTGATCAAAATTAGCCTATCACTGCAATGCCTAGATAAAAGAAAGAATCTCTCCTTTGAAATCAACTCTAGTAAGTTTAGCCAATATTTTAGCTATGGAGTTCTTCTCAGTAACTAACCACTACTTGTTCAAATGCTTCTTGCATCCACTAACATCTGTCTCATATTGGTTGGTGAAGTCTGCTATGCTTAAAGGACTAACCTGCCCATATGGAGGCAAATCAATAGTTTATCTAATCATGGGAGGTGTTATGTCTAATAATAAATTCCCATTTGAATCAATACACCTCCTAGTGTTAGGGTCATAGTAGTGAACAATTGTGAAAATGAGCTCAGGACATTGGATAGTTAGAGGAAACCCTACCACGTAAGCTAAACTTGATACAACTATTTTCGTAGCATGAGGTGTGGCATCCTCTAAAAATGTATTTGAGTTAAATAGGTCCAAGTCTATGTACTTGAGGTCAGTATCTGTGATATTGGCCAATTCACTTTTGAATTTAGAGACCTTTCGAATATCCTATAATTTATACTTCATTGTGGTCAGTGGTTCCTTCTATACCTTTTGACTCTTTTTCTTTCCCTTCTCTGCAGTCCCTGTAGAAACAAATTCATGACCCAAATCCTCCATAGACTTATCAAAATTTGAGATTGTTTCTTCACTTACTTGAGTAAACATTGCAACTTCTGACATTTATTGTACTTGGAAGAGGCAATAGGAAGGAGTAAAAACCAAGAAAACTTAAAACTGGGTGAAATTCTAAGCATTTTGAGTACTTAGTCAAATTTTAGGTTAGAGGGTCCATTCAGATTTTTAGATTGAGTCCAAATATGCTCTCAGGGCCCATAGTCCCGCTAGTACTTTATGTTTCCATCGGATGATTATTGGGTAACGGGGTCATGGAAAGAAAGAGGTTTTTAGGTCAAAACTCAAAAAGGTCAAAAAATCTAATCGGGCCTTGATTGGATCCTCTACGAAAGGAGTTATGAGTTCAAAGCGAGGTGTAGGACTAATTTGGGCTTTCATACATTTTAGGAAAACTTTCTAAGAGTCTATGTGGGGAGCGGGAGTTCAGGTCGACATGGGATATTTAGACTAAAGACAAAAGGGTCTAAAAGACCAATTGAGGCCTGAAGTCCCGATTGGACTTTTCTATTTAAGGAAACATGCTTCGGGAAGCGGGGCTCAAAATGATATTGGATCTTTGGTCAAAAGAGAACCACAAATTCCTTCGGGACCTAAGGTCCCAAGAGGATTTTTTTTGTTTACAAGATTTTTTTAAGTCTACGAAAGGTGACCACAGGGAGGAGGGCTTCGGATGGATTTTGGATTTTGAGTTCTAGCGTCTTACATCCAAAAATCTTTATGGGACCCAAAGTCCCAAAAGGATATTTTCCTTTCAACAAATTTTTCTAAGTTTTGAACAAACCACGGGGAACAGGGCTCCGAGTAGATTTTGGACCTAAAAGGTTCCGAGATATAAAAGTCGAAAGATCCTTTCAAGACCCGATGTCCTAAAAGGGTATTTCCTTGCCTTTTGTGATTTTTGCAAAGTGACTCAAAAAGAGCCAGCAGGGATCGAAATGGATTTTTTTGTCTCTTCTCGTAGGGTCTGACTTGTTGAAATGGTTAAGCAAATACAGAGACAATTAATTAAACCATGATGCACAACAAAATAACATAAATGATATATTGATGATTTCTTCATGATTTTACATTTGAGTACATTGGCTTATAAAGCCACAATTATTCCTGTACAAACTTCCTACGGAAAATAACTTCCTAAATTCCCCAAACTAATTTATTACTAAAATTTATTTATTAACTAATGTATATTTATTTATATAGAACTATAAACTAACTATTATAAATGTAAACCTTATTATTATTCTAACACCCCCCTTAAGGTTTACATGTAATAAAACCAACATTCCCCCTAATTACATTATCTCAAACAAAGGACAAAACACTGCAAGGACTGAACACAACAGCCCTTCTAGAGACTTTGATGAAGCACCTTCACCAATCCTCCTCGCTCACCCAGGAAACACCAGACTAATGCCATTATTCTCCTGACTGTAGAACCTGCAAACATCTACACAACATGAGAGAACATAAAGTGTTCCCAACCTCCTTGCACAATGAGACAATAACTTTCATCTGAAAGTCCACATCTCCTCTGAGTGTGTCAAAATGCCTCCTCTAGTGATGCACATGAGAGAACAACTCTCCTCCGAGAGTCCACATCTCCTCTGAGTGTGTCAATACCCCTTCTCTAGTGCTATGGGAACTGTCATGCCCACATTTCCCATGCGGTTACGACAAACAACACACGTGTCATGTCCACATTTGCCATGTGGTCATGACACGAATTACGAAAAAACTTTTCTACCTATCCCTAGGAACCCCCTCGCACGCATCTGCTTGCTCGGTGGCAATACGCATAAGACGTAAACATGTCAACATAAATCAGGGAGGTGCATTGTCCCACGTAGTCCCCTGCATGATGATAGCCGTCTAGGGGGTATGTGACACGAAGTGTGTTGCTTTAGGGGTTAGAACGGTTTAATCCTAATCCTAAGTTTCCTAGGTGTGAAGATGATTCTGCCATCTTCGAAACCTATCTCTAACTCCGGTCAAAATAAAATCAAAAAATGATTAAGAAAATGATGGAATTGATGGTCGCATGATTAAAGTGGAATGATGGAATAAAAGATAATAAAATAACATAAAAAATTAAACCCTAGAAATCTAGGAAAAAACTGACAGCATAACGCGTTTTCGATAAACGCATTAAAATTTTTAAAATAAAATGACAATAAGAGATTAAATAAAATTTAATAATAATAATAATTAAAATCAAAACTTAAGAATGAATTTAAAAATAATTTAAAAACAACAAAATAAATAATATGCCAAGGTCAAATAAATCAACTTGCATAAAAGAATAAAATTTTGAAAATAATATAATAAAATAATGACAAATGCCGAATTGAATTTCAAATTCGAGTCCGTTAATAAACATACATTCGGCAATTATGTTTATTATCAAACTCGAAATAATAGAGAAGGGAAGAGACTAAGATACTCATTCCCGTAAAATAATAATAAAATAGATAATTAATTAAAACGATAAAATCTCGCTAAGGAAAAAACAAATAAAATAAATATCACAACTATGAAGAATTTAAAACCAGGGGAATACTCTTCCCAATTAGAATAAAATTAATCCCCCAAAATAAAATTATTTCACAAGGTAAATAATCAAAATGCAAAACCCCATTGAAATTTAAACAAGAATAAATAAAACTCCAAGGGTTAAAAAAACAAGGGCAAAAGGCAAATTTAAAATTAAGAAATAAAACCATCTCCTACAATAAAATATTGTTTCCTAAAATAAAAGCCCTAATTCCATTTTAAAAATGATATCCCTAAAAGAAGCCCTAATTTCTAACTCATCCTTTCATGTTTTCTTTTGTTTGTTTTCTTTCATGTGTGAGCAGGTTAGGGTTTTGAAATGCAAAAAAAATGGAGGCTACGTCTCACAGAGGTATACACCCCAAATTTTCAAAGGGTTTTCTTATCTGTTTATCAAATCTGTAATTTTTTTTTCTTTTTTCTTTTTTTTACTAAGAGATTGAAAGAGATATATATGTATGTATCATGGTAGATAATTATTATGAAGTTTAAGATCTGTTTTCATGTTACAGAGTCAAGGTAACCCTACCAGCGCCGCCGCAGAGGAGGGACAATGGTCAACATTGTGAGACGGCGGAAAGGGGAGCTATGGTGAAGATAGGTCCGCAGACGGTGCTAAAGAGTGGAGAACGGTGGGAAGGTATGGAGTCACAGTTTTAGGGGCCGTGGGGTGAGATTCTCGGAAGCGCAGGAGTCTCGTAGCAGCAGCGCTACTGGTGGCAAGCATAAACGGTGGGGAGGTTAGGCCGTGGGGACCGGCAAAGGAAGCAAGGTATGGGGTGTGGGGTGGAGGTATCACCCTTCCCCCCCCCCCCACACCATTGTTAAAAAACTAAGGAGGGGTTGTGGGCGCTGCCGCCCACAGTCCCCTCGCCACTTCTCTTTTATTTCTAAACTTTCCCTAACAGTTTTCACTTAAATAACAGTCCGTCGATCCATGAAATTTGATCTCTAAGTTTTGTTAAAATTAATTTTTGTTTCAGATAAATATATATATCCCTAGAATGATATATACAGTTTATTAAAAAGCAGTGACATAGTATTTATATTTCTTCCTCATATTGTTGTATACAAATATATATGTATACACGTATTATATATATATATAAGTGTATACACATATTATAATATACACATCAAAAGATGGATTATAAAAACTTTCTTCTATACTTTTCTTAGTATAAACACAGTATTATTATAACGAAAAGAACAACCAGCTATACTCATAGAATAATGAAACAAACCAGTGTGTATGTATATATTTATATATATATACCCATATACATATTCATAAATATATATATATATACCCATAGCACTCATTTTCTCAACACTATAAAAAAACAAAATAATACATTCAGATTTAACTCTCTCTATATATATATTTTTATGAATACCAATGTTTCATTTCTACAGAATAAATAGATGACATAGTATTAACCCCCTTTTTTTTTAAACATACAATAACAGAGATATATATTTTTTGAAACAGTTAAAATACACAGCATACATTATTTTTTTTTGAAACAACAATAAGGAAGAAATCTACAATTTCATATAAATTTCTAACAGCTCTTTCTTTTCCTTAACAACAACTAAAACATGGTGGCTTCAAATACATTATAACAAAAATAACACATTTAATTTCCCCTTCATATTTTCTATTTTGCACCAAAACATAGACAACAACATTTATAGATAATTTTTTTAAATTTTTGCAAGGAACTAATGACAGTAATAAATCAACTCATGCATTACTCAACACAATACTAACTCCACAAAATAGGAAATAAACGACATTTAAATAAAATGAAGAGATTGTTTACATTACAAAACTTTTGACAACCAACTCCATGAGTATAAAACTTTGACAAAAATCAAATACAATAAGGCCATAATGGCCATGGCTCAATAGCCAATAAAATACTACTAAAGCCACACAAGAATGGGCTTCTCATCCACTCCATTACTTCAAAAATGCACTTGCAAGTAAAACACAACAAAAAGAACAACCCAACCACTTCAAAATGCCCTCCTCCCTACCGTAGACCTACAAGTGGGTCACCCCCGAGCTAGGGAGGTAGGGATTCACACAGGTGCAAACACTCAACAACAAGTATCAAAACACATCAACACAAAAAAAACCCCAAGGCTAAACACATAACTCAACTCATGAAAATGATTTTGATGGGGGTAGGGAATGGACCCCTCTACTTCAAAGGCAACCCAAAAATACTAAAAAAAACAATCTCATGGCCTCAAGCCAAAAACCTCAAAAACCACAACTCTCTAAATATCACAAAATAACCTCCATGGCATTCTTGTCATTCAAATAATCTCCACAACAAGTAAAAGCCCTCAAGGCATGAATATCACAATATGGGAGTGACCTCAAGGAGGTTCCTTTCCCCTACCCCAAGGAAGATCCCACACACTTGGGAGTCTTGGAGACCTCCTAAGTCTTCCTTCGGAATGGATTCCCAAACTTTGGGAAGGGAGATGAGTCTTTCCCAAAGCATGACTCATCTCCCACCTTATCTAATTTCAAATTTCGTCACTTTGACTAAACCATAGTTTAGAGTGACCAAAAGTGAGTTAATCCAAGGGTTAGTTAGTCAAAATTGACCCTAGACCCATGGGTAACCACAGGGACACTAAGGTTCACAAAGGGGGTCATAAATCCACTTTAAATGGCCTCAAAAATAAAAACAAATACCAAGTGGTGTAAGTCAAATAAAAATTATACAACACTCAATATTAATTAATTTAAACAAAGGGTACTAGGCCAAAATGATAAAATTAAATCAAGCACTTAAATCAACATTCAATCTCAAACATGATCCTTATCCCTCTTGGGAATGGATTAGTTTCACAGAGAATAACATTGGTGTGAATTCTACCTCCAATTTCCCGTGGCTTGGGAATGTAAACCTACACATCTCGATCAAGTGTCAATCATATTATGATAATCATAGCCGAAGCAATTGGAATTAAATTGAAGCCATCGAATACATAATAATCAACTATAACATAAATCCGAATTAAACTGTATTTTTCTATCACATGTCAAATAATCATCATCACATAAAAAATTATAAATCACATCACAAAACAACATCTAATATATCTCATATGTCGGATCACAAAATAGTATCAAAATATGATCAAATCGAATCACCATATGTCTAATCAATGTCATATCAAAATTAGGAGATATAATCAAGTCTGCACAATGAAACCATAGTCTCTAAAAGTCTGATAATGTCATCAACTGAAATGCATAATGATCAAAATAAGGAAGGAAAATAATCGGCCTCACAGGAACAATCCCTCCTCTGCTATACAAAATAATTGAAGCACTGTGAATACACTAATCCACCTATTTCAGATATTACACTATCCACAAACTCCATTGTGAATACACTAATCCCACCTATTTCAGAGATTACACTATCCACAAACTAAGTAAATGCAGATACACTAAATCCACCTATTTCAGAAGTTAGACTATCCACACTTATTGCCACAAACTGCCAAGCCCCCCTTGCTCCATGAAAGGACATAGATAGAAAATGGGTGCTCCTCCTGCAATGAATCATCCCTGAGTGAGAAGTTAGCTCGGGATGATGAAATCCTCATGCCTCCAATATGGCCCTATTACTCTTTAACCACCAGATGTAGAATTCAAACCTCGAAAAGCCCTCTCAGATTTAATAGAGGTGGCCCCGAAAGCACAAACATTTGGTAACATATAATGGAATTAAACATCATCAAATATAGAGGTGTCAGATTCGATCGATAATACACCCTTTTTACAATATGACCAAAATAGCACCTTATCACTCCAATGCATACAATTTTATTTTTTAAGACAATAACTCCAAAAATAAATAATTACATGTACAGGCTCCACACAAAATCAATGTAATGATAAACCTTATAACTCCACACCTTTTTAATGTCTTAATCCTTTCCAATATAAAATATAATCTTCAAACCATAAATCACTAATCACATAAAGTCTTTATAAATCAATACCAATGAACAAAATGGCCCATTATATATTTGAACTTCGTAGCCGATGAATGAATATATTGCTTCCTTCAATTTTAAACCAAATTCCTTAAATAAAAATATGGCTTAAAATAAAACTTCATAAACTAATTTATCACACCTTTGATTAATACGGCTTATGAAGGTTTTAAGCTCTGATTAGAGTGAAATGGAAATACCAACTCGGCAGCTCTCTTAGTCCGATAGAGGAGATAGCTAACATACTGGTATGTACATTCAACTCGAGTCTTATTTATACTACTAATGGGTTTTGCAATGACATTCTACACTCATTCTGTTGGCTCATCCGCTCTCCTGGTGTTTGAATGCCTCCACAACATCAAAAAATGCATATGGGGTTTTAGGATCTTTCACATGCTTCAATTTCTCCCTTTCTATATATTCATTGAGCCTTTCAAATTACTACCTTGGGGCTACTTCAAACTCACATTCACTACTCTTGGATGTGGGGGAAATATATATCAAAATTTCCACGGTTTCAACAACAAAATTGCCATGACTACGCTATAGGCATATTCTTTTATCACCAAGACACCTTCTAAACACAACAATATACAATGGTGTATTCCCCAAATGATAAGCATACCCAGAAACTCACGAGATCGGCCTCCATTCTAGCAATAGTGCAGGGTGGCTTGTATTTTGCTCTCTCAAACTTTTACAGATCTAGAAATATCTCATACTCATACCTGGATTAGAACATGGGATGGCTCCTTTCTGCATACAAATCATTCTTCAACCTCCATATTTAATACACAAGCACTAGAATAAAATGGCTCAAATACCATGTTGAAATGGTTAAGCAAATACAAAGACAATTAATTAAACCATGATGCACAACAAATTAACATAGATGATATATTAATGTTGAAATGGTTAAGCAAATACAGAGACAATTAATTAAACCATGATGCACAACAAAATAACATAAATGATATATTGATGCTTTCTCCATGATTTTACATTTAAGTACATTGGCTTATAAAGCTACAATTATTCTCGTACAAACTTCCTACGAGAAATAACTTCCTAATTTCCCAAAACTAATTTACTACTAACATTTATTTATTAACTAACATATATTTATTTGTATATAACTATAAACTAACTATTATAAATGTAAACCTTGTTATTATTCTAACACCCTCTGGGGCCTGAGATCCCGAAAGGATATTTTCTAAATTTCAAAGAGGGTACAGTGTAATGTCCTGTTTTTGGTGCATAGATCTTTTAAGCACATTTTTCTTGTTTCTTGTCTTTAGGAGGCTATTAGCTTTGTTTGAGAGGACTCCAACATTCTTCGAGTGGTCGTGGCTCAGTCTTCCAAAGCAGTTGTTCATGATTTTAAGTTCAGCTAGTCATTTCAAGTTCTTAGATGCTTTCAAAATTTAGTTCGGACTTCTCAGGTGCTCTCCAACCTTCTTGGAGAAACATGCTATTTTTAGAAACTCACCTAACGGCCTCCGATTTTCATCCCAAGTATTCAACTACACTTTGATATGGTAAGAGTTGTTTGATCAGTGCATCTATATGTTTTTCGTAGCTTGGGACTATTATCTAGTAGTTTAATTAATATTTCACTAAGGTGACCTAAGGTTTGGGATAAGGATTAGCAACTTAGTGTAATATTAATTATAAATTGGCATTCCTTTCTTGAAGTGGACTATTTTATATGGCATTGAGCTTAGTTGGTGTTCAGGAGTACAATGATGCATTTAGAAGCACTTTCAACTTTCTAGTTTGCTCTCCAAACTTCTTGGATAAGTCGTCTATTTATAGTAAGTCACCCAGTTAGCATCATTCTTCATCCTAAACCTTCAAGATCATATTGGTATGGTATAATTTGCAATTTGCTTCAGTTTGGGATTTTCTTTAAGTTGGGAGATTAAGTGAGCTATTTTATTATTATTATCCCTTAAGTCTCCTAAAGTTGGAATTATTTTAAAGGTGACTTAAGTGTTATAGCTCATGGGAAAGGGAAAAAATTTTATATTTTGATTAGGCACATGAAAGTGGACACCTTTTACTTGGGAAAAGAGAATTATTTAAGTTTGAAAAAAGTAAATATTTCCAAGAAAGAATTATATTCTTGTGTAACTTACAAAGTGCCTATTTAAGAGAAGTGAGATCATTGTTGAGGGGGATACTGGAAAATTACATTGTTATGTTGTCGGATTGAACCTACGTGTTCTTCCATCTCTTGAGGATGAAAACATTCTTGTAGATTCCATATTTAGGATGAAAACCCTCTTGAAGTTGGTGTGGTTTCATACAGGAATCACCATTTGTGCTGAAGGAGGAGTTATTAGAGAAATCTCATACAGATTTTATCATTGCACTCATTTGGTTTTGATGTTTTTTGATGTGGAGAATGTTTATTTTATAGTTTAGAATGAATTAAGATTAGTTGTTGTTCAATTGGAATTTATTCTTCCTTCAAGTTGGTCATATCATCCAGTAGGCAGTCATACCAAGTAGAATGAAGATTTTTGTGATTGATTTTGGATTGTTACTTTATCCCATGTTGATCGCCTAGTTTTTAATAATATTTCTGGGAGATTTGAGTAGATAAAATGGTGGGTAGTATGTTGGCCATACACTTTTTGAAGAGGTCGTATGCCCTTCCTTATGGGCTGAGGCATCTAATGGGAGTCGCTACTAGTAGAGGACTCGATATTATGGTTTTAATGCTTAAGTTTTATCCTTCAAGGGGTTTGATCTAGTAGGGTCTAAAATCTAATGTTAGTCACATTTGTATGGACTGTACTATTGCTTTTTCAAGCTTATCTACAATTACAGAGTTATGTTTCAGACCTATAATTTATAACAGCAATGTTATTCAGAGGTTTAGAAGATGAATTGTGGGTTTGTTAGTGATCTATGTTATGGTCAAACAACAAATAGTTTCTAACCTTCAATTGTTTGCAGCAGTGGGAAGATCAAATATTTAAAATTATAATTCCATTCTGTTGATTACAATCATTGTGATAAGAATTTATAATTCATTTGGTGATTGTAACCCCTAGATGGTATGACCGCCAGTGTGGACTGTGAAACTCATGTTTAAAATACTTACCCCACTAAATAAGTGGTTTATTGTAAGGCTTCCCAATGAATAAGCAGAAGTGCCTATGTTCTTAATTTTATTACTCCCACTGAATAAGTGGTGAATCCCCACTGAATAAGTGGATGACTGCTAAATAAGAGGAAGTTGTATTTGATTTGCACTATTTTTTAATTGTTTGGCTTGAAGCATTTGTATGCTCTCACCTCGCCCATTCAGGAACTTGGTGATCAGAAGGTCTAGAGGAGTTACATGGTTTTATTTCATTTGCTAACATTGTTTGTTAGTGTTGGGAATCTAAAAACATTGGGGTAGACCATTACATACGACTAGTTTTTGAAATTTTAGGGCTAGGTTAAGTATAATACCTAAGGTCCATTTATTCTAACCTAAAAACAATACCAGAAACAAAAAAAAAATGTTGAAAATAAAATATAACCCACTAACAAATAGGAAAAGGAAACCCGAGGCAAGAACTAAAGCTAATTAACAATGCTAAACTACAACAAATGAAAACCAAACTAAACCAAACAAACAAACAACAACAAAAATCACAAAGAAATCAAGCCACGACATCAATTAGACCAAAACGACAAAGGCAAAAAGGATTTCAAAACCCTACCTGGAAGGAACAATGACCAGGGATGAAGAACATGGGAGAACTCATGATCACACCAATCTAAAATCCTTGAAAATACCAATTCAATTGATCGAATGTCATGAATTTTGCAATCTCGGATGTGAAAATGGCACTTGACCAGGAAATCATTCAAATCAAGAATCAACAAAGTCAAAATGAGGGTAATAAACCATGAATTATGATTAAATACCCCTGTATTTAATAAAAATCATACCACATTATGTGCAATAGGTAAGGAGCGGGAGTTTGTTTAGGATTTGGACTTTGACAAAAAACAAAAATGTTCAAAAAGATTGATTGAGGTCCGAAGCCCCGATTGGATTTTGAACAGAGGGCCCAAAATCTAAAAGGAACTTGAAACCTTGGATCCCAGTAGTTAGACAACTTATGGGACTAACACAAAAATGCTCAAAACACAAGTTTTGAAGCAAACAAAAATGCCTAAGTGAAAACTTATGAATTAAAGGGAAACAAATACCAAAGCAAGCTACAAGGAAGAACAAAAACCAACAGAAGGGGGTCCCCAATTGGTAAAAATGTGGGGTGAGTATGCAGGGCATAACAAATTATTCCTTTTGACAATGTAGAAGGGTATCCCAAACCTCATGAAGATGTTATCTTTGAGAAATTTGATAACGACCTCTGGGTGTAGTTTCTACAATGTTGTGCTTCCATCCAGCTAGTGCAGTAATCTATTGTAGTCAAGATGAATGTGTGAACTGTAGAGGAGTTCAAATTAATTACGCCTACAAAATCTATTGCCCATTGCATGAACAGTCTTACCTCATACATAGGTTGTAAAGGCATGGTTTAGACTTCTTTCTTTGGAAGTGGTAGTCTGACACACATGACATGTTTTGACAAATTGATGAGCATCCCTGAAGACATGTAGCCAATAATAACCAAATCTGAGAATTTGGTGTGTCGTTGAATCACCTGAGTCATGCCATCTCCCATATTTACCATGAAAATCTTGAAGGACTTGCCTTTCTTTGTCCTAATTTAGACATCTCAAATATATGCCCTCAAAGTTTTTTTGAAATAAAACTCTATTCCTAATCATTTAGTTCACACTTTTCAACCTTAATGCTCTCCTCTGAGTAGAATTCAAACCCTAAAGACATGTTGTGTAGCAAAAATTACACTAAGTCTTTGTACCACTCATCTTGATGCAAGAGCATCCAGTGGTGTAAGGGCAATCTTGCATCACCCAAAAAAAGATGACATTTCAAAATTGTTGATGTTGTTTTCATTTCTTTTCAAAATTTATATTTCTGGTTCCATAATCGCTTGAATAATGATGTAGAACATTTCATTTTTCAAAATTGCTAAAAATAGCAAACTACTATTTTTGGAAAGTTTGCATTTGGACACGTATGGAAGCGAAAATTTACAAGAAGCTTTGTAATTAAAAAATAAGACCTTTAGCGAAGGAATTAGGCAAAGATCATTTGTGGGCTGAAAGATATTAAAGTTTTCATTTCCCAAAAATACCTGAAAAAGTTTCAAAGTCAAGTTTGAGGCACTAAATGGCCCCATACAACCTCAAAAATGGGCAGAATTGATAGAGCATCTTCTTAGCATGTAGAACACTCCGCGAGCTTTCCGATGCTTCAAACAGTTCATCAATCTGACATCCAGATCAAAAGTTATGGCTCCCGAAAGTTGACCTATTTTTAGAGGGAGATGCAAAATTTGAAATTTAGCTGGAGGCCGCCAAAAAGGGCTATTTATAACCATTTTGGGAGCCCTTAGGAGTAGTAGAGATAAGGGGGAAAATGTAGAGTTAAGAAAAAGTGGAAAAATAGAAACCCTAGTAGATTTGGGGCTACAGAAGGCAGAAGTTTCTAGAGTCTAGAGATAGGAAGTTGTAATGTGTTGCAGCCTATGGAGGATTCATCCTCTGATTGTATTTGAGCTTATGTAATGTAATGTGTTGTCCAAATCAATAAAATAACATTCCTATTTTCTATATGCAATTTCTATTGTTGTGTGTTTTATGATTTACCCCCTTCATCAAGTGGTATTAGAGCAAGGGTTCCTGAGTGTGTAAACAGATCGCCGACCGTGAGGTAGTTTACACCAGGACCTAAGGTTGTGGGTTTGCTGCAGAGATCAAAATGCCTCCATGACGAACTATGGTGGGAGAAATGCTTTGATGGAAGAGGGTTTTAGAGCCCTACAAAGGCAAATCGATGCATTGCAAGAGGAGCTTCGAAGAGGGTTTGAACCGAGAACAAGAGAAGAAAGTGAAGATGAGGTTAAATAAGAGTTATCTGAGGAAGAACAAGAAGTTGTAGGAGATCCTGCAGAAGTTAGGTTGTTGAGGGCCATTTCAAAGATTGGAAAAATACCAAGTATTGAAGTCTCTACCTATTCTAGGAATTTGAACCTAGAAGAGCTTATTGATTGGATCAATGATATGGAAGAATATTTCGACTATGAAGATGTGGAAGATCCAGAACAGGTCAAGTTTGCAAAAATAATTTGAAGGGCCATGCCAGTATTTGGTGGAAGGTGTTAGAATCTAAAAAGATTATTAACCCAAAAAACTAGTGCAAAGAATAGATATCTAAACTATGAATGCAAATGATACGAAATCAAAATAGCAACACAGAGTTAGTCTCCAAGAGAGTAATGCAAATGCTAGAAGCAAAATAGCATTAAGAGGATGCAAAAGCAAAAGATATCAAATACAAGCTAGGTAGCATGCTTATATAGACTAGGAAGAGGGAGGAGGTGGCAACACCGACCAATGAGGAGCAACCATCTATTGGACTAAAGATAGCAAAGTATCTTCCCAAGATAGTTAATGGATGCTCACATGTAGGAAGGTGACACCTCGCAACCACTCACCTAATAAGACATGCTTTATTAACCTAAGCGAGATTAATAGAAGTGTAGGAAAAACCTAGGAATATAGGGAAAAATAAATAACCCAACTAGGAAATAAAAACCTACACTATCACCCCCCCATAAGCGAAGCTTAGGTGGATGAAGAAATGGGTCCCAGCAAATCAAGCCTGATGAGGTACCCATGTACATAAAATTCCCCCCCAAAGAGAGAGAAAAGCCCCCCCAAAATAGAGAAGAGACCCCCCCCAAGTAGAGAGAGTCAGGACTCCGAGTGAGAGGAAGAAGCCCCCCCAGAAGATGAAGCATCCCGCACCCCCAGCAAAGCTCGCAAATGAAGAACTTGCTCTCAATGAAGGGTTTGGTGAAGATAGCAGCAACCTGCTTGGAAGTCGGACATTAGCGAAGGTTGATGACGTGGCCATGGATGAGCTCCCGGATGTAGTGCATGTGGACCTTGATGTGTTTGGTCCGCTGATGATGGACCAGATTTTGTGAGATCTGAATGGCACTCTAGTTGTCACAAAATATGACTGATGGCCGTCGAATCTGGATACCAAACTTAGTGAGAAGATTTTGATGCCAAATGGCCTTAGTGGTGGCATTGACAGCCCCCCGATACTTGGCCTCAGTAGAAGATAGAGCAATAGTAGACTGCTTCTTGCTTGACCAACAAACAGGACCTGAACCAAGTGAGAAGCTGTAACCTGAAGTAGACTTGCGATCCTGAGAATCGCCCGCCCAATCTGAATCTGTGTAGCCCACCAAGTCAAGCTCAATGCCTGCTGCATAGTGAATCCCAAAACTGTGAGAACCCTGAATGTAGTGAAGGATCCACTTGGTTGATCTCTAGTGTAGCTTATGAGGCTCCTGCATGAATCGAGAGACCATGCCTACAGCATATGAAATGTCAGGTCTCGTATGAGTTAGATAAATGAGACTCCCAACAAGTTGTCGGTACAAAGTGCCATCAACAAGTGGAGAAGAACATTGAGCCTCAAGTTTGACTCCAGAAAGAAAAAAGTCAAAGCAGGCTTGCAATCAGCCATATGAAACCTCGAGAGCAAATCTAGAGCATTCTTGGACTGGTTGATGGTGATCCCAGAAGCAGACTAGTAGATCTCAATCCCGAGAAAGTAATGCAATAAGCCCAAGTCAGTCATCAAAAACTGTCATGAAGGACAGTTTTGACAGCCCCAATGGTGGATGAAGAACTCCCTGTGATTAGCAAGTCATCAACATACAGAACCAAAAATAGGAGTGAATCATCCTACTGCAGAATGTAGACATTAGGATCAGAATGGCACCGAGTGAACCCAACTGATAGAAGAAAGGAGTCCATCTTGGCATACCATGCCCGGGGAGCCTGTTTGAGGCCATAGAGAGACTTCCGAAGACGGCACACAAGTGAAGAATCCTGAAGGAACCCCTGTGGCTGCTCCATGTAGATCTCCTCCGAAAGGCCACCGTGAAGAAAAGCACTCTTCACATCCATCTGGTGTACTTCCCAACGATTAGCTGCAGCAATGGCAAGAACAAGTCGGATGGAATTCATTCGGGCAACTGGCGCAAAAGTCTCAGAGTAGTCAATCCCAGGAACCTGGGAGAATCCTTTGGTGACCAAGCAAGCCTTATGCTTGTCAACCGACCCATCTGCTGCAAATTTTGTCCTATAGATCCACTTACATCGAACAAGTTTTCTTCCCTTAGGAAGAGGGACAAGATCCCAAGTGTGGTTCCTCATCAAGGAACTACACTCCTCCTGTATAGTTGTATCCCACTTAGGAATACTAGAAGCCTCATGAAAAGACTATGGATCTGAGGCAGTAGTAATGAAGACATGTGGAGCATCCTAGAACTGTGAACGAGTCCACTTGGTGTCTGATGGATCCCCAACCCAATCACCTGCAGACTGCAAGGTCTGTCTAGCCCAAAGTGGACCGGAAGATGGAGAATCTAGAGGAGAATCATCAACCTCTAAATGATGACTAGGAGAGGAAGGAGGTGAGTCCTCTAAATCGCTCTCTGCATCAGAAGTGGAGGTAGAAGACTGCTCAGGTGAATCTGATTCATCAGAAGATCTGTCATGTATCCAAAGTGACTCCAATGTCAAAGTAGGAGTTGGAGAAGTGATAGAAAGTGAGCTCGAAGAGCCCTCCTCAAACTAAACACTCCTCTCAATGAACAACTCATGTTTAGTAGGGTGGAGCAACTGATAACCCTTCACACCATCAGGATAACCTACAAATATGCAAGGTCTGCTCTGCGGATCCAAGGCCTTGCATTTCTCTGTAAGAATGTGGGCCCATGCAGGAGAACCAAAAACTCGAAAGTGCTTAACTGATGGTTTCCAACCGCTCCAAGCTTCAAAAGGAGTGACTCCCTTCAAGGCTCAGTGAGGAACACGGTTCTGGATATAACAAGCATAGTTAATGGCCTCTGCCCAATACTATGGTGCAAGAGATCTGGAGTGAATCATGTAGTTTGCCATTTCCTTCAAGGACTTGTTCTTCCATTCTGCAACACCATTCTACTAAGGATTGTATGGAACTGAATGTTGTAAATCAATCCCCTCTGAAGTGCAAAACCTCTCAAACTGATGATTGACATACTCACTGCCATTGTCAGTGCGCAAAACTTTGATGGCTTTCCTAGATTGCTTCTCTACAAAAGTCTTGAAGTCTTGAAAGTGATCAAATACCTCAGATTTCTATTTGAGAAAGTACACCCAAGTATATCGAGAAAAGTCATCAATGAATGTGAGGACATATCTAGCCCTGCTGAAAAAAGGATGTTGAAATGGACCAGCCAAATCACTATGAACTAACTCCAATAACTGTGAAGCTCTCCATGCCTTACCTTTGTCAAACTTTTCCCTAGGATGCTTACCAAGAATGCAACCTTGGCAAACACCACTTGAAAACTGAACTAAAGGCAACCCTGTGACCATGCTCTGCTGGTTGAGTTGCTGCAAGTAGCGAAAGTTGAGATGGCCAAACCGCTCGTGCCATAATATACTCACATCATCAGAATGAGTGAGCAAAATAGTCAAAGGAGGATCAGGAACAAAGTGAGAAAATAGATAGAACCATGACTGATGATCTGCTCTCCCAATTACAACTGTAGAACCATTGTGCAACTCACGAATCTCCACTGAATCAGGAGTGAACTCAACCCGCTTGCCTGAACCTGTGTGAGTGATCTGGTATACCGATAAGAGATTAGTTCATAATGAGGGCACACAAAGAACATCATGGAATGTGCCATCCCCCACATCAATAGACCCTTTCCCACACACCTCAACAGGAGTGTCATCACCCATCAAAATAGAAGGCATAGTACACGGCTCCAAGGATGCAAGTTCTTCCTTAGAAGAAGTCATGTGGTGCGAAGCACCCGAATCAAGAACCCAAATGGATGGTGAAGAAGCAACTGCAACAAAGGCCTTGCCATTTCCTTTCTCCTTGTTGTTTTCTTTTGCCTTATTAGACCCCTCATTAGAACTCTGTTTGATAGACTCAGGAACACTGATATTATTCTTCTCAAGAATGTGTGTCAAGTGATCAATTTGTTTCTTCAGACATTTATGTTCATCATGACTGGGTCTTTTACAATAGGCACATTGGACCCTCTCTTTCTTAGGCTTGTCGCCCTTGGAAGATTGGGTCTCATTAGTTTCTTTTGAAGCAACCAATATCTAATCCTTCTTCTCCTTGCTATTCTTCTGTTTCTTATCCTTACTATTGTTGTTACTACTTTGTCCTTTATGTTCTTTTGTGCCTTGGTTGGCAACCAAGGCATGTGACTTAGAGGACTTAAGAATGCCCATCTGGATTAGCTTATCTTGTTCCAGAGTGAGATTGACAGCAAAATCATCTAAAGATGGCATGGTGAATTGAGTACCAAGTGCACCCTTAGTAGCATAGAAGGTAGAAACAAACACAGAATATTCTGAACTTAGCTTAGAGAGAATACTAAAAATCAGTTGTTCATCTTTCTTTTCAATTCCGCATTGTTTTAACTACAACCTTAGTGATTTCAATTTAGTGAAGAAATCCTAGATTGTGTTGAAATTGCCTGGACTTAAACTAATTAGTTCATTTTCCAACATGTGACCCCTCATTGAATCTTGTGTGCCAAATAGTGTTTCTAGCTTTGTCTAGATTTCATTTGGCATATTCAAAGACTCAATGTGAAAGAGCAAATCAAGAGAAACAGACAAACACAATGTTCCATATGTCTCATCACATTTGTTAAACCACTTAGGCTTATCTTCATCTTTAGCAGGTTTAGTTTCAAGTCCCATAGTTATCCTATTTAATCCAGCTTTCCTTAAGTGAATTATCATGCATGATTTCCACTCAAAGTAATTGTATGGAGTTAGGATGGGCAGATTTGTTTGATCCATGATAAAGAAATGCAGAGAAGAAATATCAAAAAGAAGAGAACACAACCAAGACAACCCCCCCCCTTTTCACTCAATCAAAGAACCCCCCCAAGAAAATATGATTTGGCACTTTATATTAGTGCGTTTACAACTACCACTAGCAACAAATACTAAGTGGTCTTGATTTCAATGCATTACAAAACCCTCATGAAGAGCATATGCTAAAAATCAACTTTGGCACAATACTCAAAGCAATAAACAACACCAATGCGATCTACTCAAAAAATTATGCACTTTCAAAAAAAGAATTGCCTCGATACGAGGTCATATGTGAAAGTTATGATCCTCCGAAGTTCCCAAAACGAGAACTGTTCATTGTCACTACTGAGAATCTGTAATTTTTGAAAAATATTGGCATCAAAATCAAAAAATGTCTACACTAGTGCATAGAGCACAAAAAAATAGCCAAAATAAAAAAAAGTTTCGTGGTAAAAGGAGTCTGTATGAGCAAGAACGGAGCATTTGAAAACTGCTTTCAAAACTGCAACTGCCAATGGATAGGGGTCCTGCTGTAGCTTTCTAAGCATGTTTCTACCCAATATATAGACTGCATGCAAAAATAGAAAGATACCCAGATGGTTTTTTTTGTGCTGTGAACAAAACCCAGAAGGCATTTTTCTTGTTGATGTACAGAAGATGTTACTCCAGTGTAAACAAAATGCCTTTAGATACAAAAAATGACCCCAACAACCAAAAAACAACATGCAAAGGCTGAATTAGCTACCTAAGACAAGCAATGGCATGTTGGAACCTACAATATTGATTGAAAACACCAAATATGCAAGTTGGTTGTCAATTTTGAGCTCAAAACCCCGTTTCTGCAACTATGTATGACAATCTCTGATTTCGGTGAAACGAAAGCCAAATCTGACTTTTTCAAGCCTCCTGGACGTGTTGGAACAGCTGGAAATGCTGCCAATATAACCAAAAATACTACAATCACCCAGATTTCATAAAACACATATGCAAACCCCAGAGATTAAAAAAGTTTCCGTCAAACTTTTCTGATTCTTAAGATCATCTGAAGATGCAAGAGAAGAGCATACTGGGTTATTCAAAAAATTGTAATAAGATTTATTAGCCCCCCCGAATCTCTCAAATAAGGAAACTAAAATCTACTCTTGCACATAGAACAGCTCTGATACCATGTTAGAATCTAAAAAGATTATTAACCCAGAAAACTAGTGCAAAGAATAGATATCTAAACTATGAATGCAAATGATACGAAATCAAAATAGCAACACAGAGTTAGTCTCCAAGAGAGTAATGCAAATGCTAGAAGTAAAATAGCATTAAGAGGATGCAAAAGCAAAAGATATCAAATACAAGCTAGGTAGCATGCTTATATAGACTAGGAAAAAGGAGGAGGTGGCAACACCGACCAATGAGGAGCAACCATCTATCGGACTAAAGATAGCAAAGTATCTTCCTAAGATAGCTAATGGATGCTCACATGTAGGAAGGTGACACCTCGCAACCACTCACCTAATAAGACATGCTTTATTAACCTAAGCGAGATTAATAGAAGTGTAGGAAAAACTTAGGAATATAGGGAAAAATAAATAACCCAACTAGGAAATAAAAGCCTACACTAATAGAAGGAGGTCTAGTTGGAGAGAAATAGAAGAGGAAAAGGAAAGATTACCAGATGTGATCGGATGGTGGACAAACTAAAGAAGCAGTTCATTCCTATGGACTATGAGTTTGAGTTGTTGAAGAAGCGACAAGGATTGAAGCAAGGTACCAAGTCTGTCAAGGAGTATATAGAAGAGTTTTATAAGATTACTATCAGGACAGGCCATGCAGAGGCCAAGGAGAAGGTATCCCGTTACATTAATAGGTGGAGGCCAAGTATTCAAGAGGAGTTGAGCCTAGTCAAAATGACCACCATAGAAGATATGTACTAGTTTTACCTAAAGGTGGAAGAAAAGATGAATAAAAGATTCAAAAGCAAGCAAAGGGGAAGAGGTCAAGGCAGAAGGACTAGTGGAAGATCCTATGGAGGCCGCAATGAAGATCAAAATAAAAGTGAAGAAGTTTGCACCATTCGAAATCAAAGAGGAGATAATGCCTACTGCCCTCATGACCAAAACAATGGTGAGCAAAGAGGAAGAGGAAGAGGCAGACCTGGGCAATGACCTGGAAGAGGAGGTTTCAAAGGAACTTTTTTTCCAATGAGGAGAAGAAGGACATTAAGCATACGTGTGTCCACAACATCAAGGAAGGACAAATAGAAGACCTGAAGGAAATGTATGAGTTGCACATGTAGATGAAGACATGCAGTCTGAGCATTATGAAGATGCTAAAAGGGGAGAAACCCTAGTTTTCAGAAGAACCTTGTTGAATGAGGAGAAAGAACTAGATCATAGGAAGAGTTTATTCCGCACAAGGTGCAACTGTGAAGGTAAGTGTTGTGATATTATTATTGACAGTGGAAGCACAGACAATCTTGTTTCAAAGGAGATGGTTAACAAGTTGAAGTTGACAAGAAGAAAGCATCCATATCCATATTGGATTTGCATGATTGCAGAAAGACCATAGAGCTTTGGTCAATGAGCAGTGTTTAGTTAAGCTCAAGATTGGAGACTACCATGATGAGGTGTTGTGTGACATCATATTGATGGATGCATGTCATATGCTACTGGGGAGGCCATGGCAGTATGATAGGTGTGCTATCCATGATGGCCATGCAAACACATATTCCCTAACAAAGGATGCACTTCGTCATAAGTTGAATCCCTTGAAGGAGGTAGAAGAAAAGGAATGTAGTACTGCCAGAATTTTCTTGGTAGATGGTAAGAAATTTTTGGAGGGTATGAAGCACGAGAATCATTGCTTTGCATTGATTCCAAGAGAAATGTGAAGATGTACTAGTAGAAGTCTCATACCTGTTGGAAGAATTTTAGGACATTGTCTCTGATAATGTACTAGAAGGTTTACCAGCAGTGAGGAAGATAAGTCATCAAATAAATTTGATACCAAGAGCCAGTTTGTTGAATAAGGCAGCCCATAGAATGACTCCAGTAGAGAATTAAGAGCTAAACAGACAAGTTCACGAGTTGTTAAGGAAGGGACTGATAAGGGAGAGCCTAAGTCCATGTGCGGTACCTACAGTACTAGCACCAATGAAAGATGGAGAGTGGAGAATATGTATAGATTTCTGAGCCATCAAAAAGATTACAATCAAGTATAGATTTCCATTGCCTAGAATGGATGACATAATGGATTGTTTGAGTGGGGCCAAATACTTTATGAAGATTGATCTCAAGAGAGGGTATCACAAGATCTGAATCAGGGAAGGAGATGATTATAAGACAGCCTTCAAGACAAAGGTTTGTATGAGTGGTTGGTCATGCCATTTGGGCTAACCAATGCACCGAGCACATTCATGCGACTCATGAACAAGGTATTGAAAGAGTTTTTGGGAAATTTTGTTATTGTTTATTTAGATGACATTTTGATTTTTATTAAGACTTTGGATGAGCATCTGATGCATATCAGAAGAGTTTTAGAGAAACTGAGGGAGGAGAAGTTGTTGATTAATCTAAAGAAATGTAGTTTTGTAAAGAAGGAGTTGGTATACTTGGTATTTGTTGTCTCTGAGGAAGGTCTTAAGATAGACCTAGAAAAAGTAAGAGCTATCATTGAATGGCCCATACCAAGGACTGCTACAGAGGTACGATCTTTTCATGGTTTGGTAAGTTTTTATAGAATAATTTATTAGGAATTTTAGTAGCATCTATGCACCCCTAACTGAGACAATGAGAGGGGATAGGAAAGAGTTTAAATGGACTACAGGAGCAGCAAAGAGTTTTGATACATTGAAACAAAAAGTCACAAAGCAACCTATTTTTGTACTTCCAGATTTCAATAAGGTATTTCAGGTAGATTGCGATGCTACTGGCAGTGCTATAGGAGTTGTTTTGAGTCAAGAAGGTAAGCCCATTGCCTGTTCAGTGAGAAGCTTAATGATTCCAAAAAAAAGTACTATGTTTATGATCAGGAGTTTTATGCAATAGTTTAGGCTTTGAAGAAATGGAGACATTATTTGTTGCCAAAAGAGTTTGTTTTATATACTGATCATCAGGCTTTACAATATCTTAATAGTCAAGGAAAGTTGAACTCGAGGCACTTAAAATGGATTGAGTTTTTGTAGAGTTATACTTTTATTCTGAAACACATGAGTGGAAGATCAAATAGGGTTGTCGATGACTTAAGCAAAAGGCAAAATTTGTTAACAGAAATGAAGATAGAGGTTATTGGGTTCGATGAGCTCAAAAGTTTGTATCCTGAAGATCTAGATTTTGCAAAGGCTTGAAAAGCTTGTTTGGAACCTGTTACTTTGGACAGGACAAAATGGTTAGATTTCATAATCTAAGATGGCATGCTATTTAAAGGAATCCAGTTGTGCATTTTGAGGAGTTCCATGAGAGAGAACCTAATTAAGGAGAAGTATAGTGGGTGATTAGCTAGACACTTTGGCCAAGATAAGACCATTGCTATTGTTATTGAGCATTATTATTGGCCATAGTTGAAGTAGGATGTGAGGAAATTTGTGTAGAGTTGCAGAGTGTGCTAGAATATAGGGCTATATCAGCCACTATTGGTACTAGAGAAGCCATGGGATGATATTAGTATGAATTTTTTTCTTGGTTTACCATGGTGCTGGATATATTCTTAAATATGACACATTTCATTCCTTGTAAGAAGACTAATGATGTTGTTCATATTGCACAATTATTTTTTAGAGAGGTAGTGAGACTACACGGTCTACCTAAGAGCATAGTTTCAGATCGAGATACCAAGTTTGTTGGTTATTTCTGGAGGACATTGTGGAAGAAGTTGAAGACATATTTGAAGTTTAGTTCTGCACACCATCCACAAACTGATGTATAGACGGAAGTGGTGAATAGGAGTTTGGGTAACCTACTATGATGTTTAGTAGGAGATAAGCCCAAGGGATGGGATTTGATTTTACCATAGGAAGAATTTACTTACAATAATTATGTCATTAGGAGTACAAGTAAATCACCATTCTAAGTAGTCCAAGAAATGCTTCAGAGTTAAGGAAGATGGACAAGGGAGAAAAGACAAGTGCCAAAGCTGAAGACTTTGCAAAACACCTGAAGAATTTGCATGAAGAGGTGAGAAAGCACATTAATAAGATGAATATCCAGTACAAGGATAAGGAAGATTAGAAGAGGAGATATAAGGAATTTTAAGTAGGAGATGAAGTCATGGTTCACTTGAGAAAAGAGAGATTTCCAGTTGGAACATATAATAAGTTAAAAATGAAGAAATTTGGACCATGCAGGATTCTAAAGAAGCATGATTCAGGAAATCCATATGAGGTAGAGCTACCAAGTGGGATCAATATTTCCCCTGTGTTCAACATTGCTGATTTAATAGAATATCATGAAGGTGGAACAGAGGATGGACCAACAAAAGAATACTGGAGTATTCTGACATCTACTTCAAGGGGGGAGATAGAAGAGATCTTGGATAGCCATCTGGGAAGAAGTACATGGAATAGGCAATATGAGGAATATCTGGTGAAGTGGAAAGGAAGGCATGTTGAATATTCTTCCTAATTGTCTAAGGCAGAGGTTGACCGTTTGGTGTTTTCCTCAAACATCGAAGATGTGACAAGGTCACTTCTCAAAATTACCCTAGGTGTCTGATGCAGGAGCATCCAATGGTGTAAGGGCAATCTTGCATCACCCAAAAATAGATGATGATTCAAAATTGTTGATGTTGTTTTCATTTCTTTTCAAAATTTGTATTTCTGGTTCCATAATCGCTTGAATAATGATGTAGAACCTTCCATTTTTCCAAATTGCTATTTTTGGAAAGTTTGCATTTGGACACGTATGGAAGTGAAAAATTTACAGGAAGCTTCATAATTTAAAAGTAAGATCTTTGGTGAAGGAATTAGGCAAAGATCATTTGTGGGCTGAAAGATATTAAAGTTTTTGTTTCCTAAAAAACCCCTGAAAAAGTTTCAAAGTCAAGTTCGAGGCACTAAACGTCCTCGTACGACAAAAAAATTGGTGGAATTAGAAGAGAATATTCTTAGCAGATAGAGCACTCGGCGAGCTTTCTGACGCTTCAAATGGTTTGTCAATCCGACACCTGGATCAAAAGTTATGGCTCTCGGAAGTTGACCTATTTTTAGAGGGAGATGCAAAATTCAAAATTTGGCTGGAAGCCACCAAAAAGGGGCTATTTATAACCATTTTTGGGAACCCTTAGGAGTAGTAGAGATAAGGGGGAAAGTGTAGAGTCGAGAAAAGGTGGGAAAACAGAAACCCTAGTAGATTTGGGGCTACAGAATGTAGAAGGTTCCAGAGTCTAGAGATAGGAAGTTGTAATACATTGCAACCTATGGAGGATTCATCCTCTAATTGTATTTGAGATTTTGTAATGTAATGTGTTGTCCAAATCAACAAAAGAACATTCCTCTTTTCTATATGCAATTTCTGTTGTGTGTTTTATGATTTACCCCTTCATCACATCTTGAGTGATGGACTCCACAATATATTGTTGGCACGTTATTTGTGGATCAAACTTAGCCATAGCCTTTAATAATCCTTTGCCTCTTACTAATCTAATTGATTGAATTTCTAAGCCAAATTCTTGCAAAATAGCCATCCATTTTCCTTTTCTTTCTCCCAACTCACTTTGCATCAACGAAGACTTCACAACTTGGTCCGGGACAATGGTTATAGTTTTGCTTCGTAGGATGTAGTGCCAAAATTTCTTTACTGCTCTTACTAACACAAAATCATGTTTCTCTAAGTAAGGATACCTTACCTTAGCATTATTGCAAGGGTAGCTCATGAACGTGATTGATCTCTCATCAACAACTTCATTTCTCTAGGTGAGTACAACAGCAGAAGAATTTTTAGAAGTGGATGAGTATATGAAGAATATCTGGGTGTAATCTAAGCTCATCAAAACTGGGACATCTATAATAGCTTGTTGCTCTGAGATCAAAGTGAGAAACCCTTTGACAAAAGACTTATTTGATTTGACTGTAGATTAAGTTCATCTTTGACTTGCTTGTCCTTTTGTATTCTTTCCCAGGTCTGCCTACCCAAATTCACTCTTATGATCTGATAATCTTCAACAAGGAGCTCCCTGTCATCCTTATCATGCATTGGAGTTGCAATTTAAGCAATCATTTCCCCATGTTGATTGATTCGAACAGCAGATAGAATCCTTGACTTCTTCTTTGGTTTCTTCTTGTCTACTTCTATCATCATGTCCTACAGGCTCAAGGGTTTAACAACTACATGTTGCCTCTTTCCAAATTCAAATTCAGCCAAGAGGGGATTATAGGATAAAGCAAAACTCGATTGTTGTGGATAGGTGGGAATTAAAGTTTTTAAATGAGGCTCTTACTATTTTTGATGATAATTACCCATTTTATAATGAAGCATGCAAGATAGAAGATGATATAAACTCTTTCTTGGAGAAGGCCAAAGAACACAAGGAAAGGTTGGAAAAGTGCCTTAAACTGTTGAAAGGCATGAGGAGGATAAGTTAAGAAGAATTAGTGAGCTCCAATATTTTGCAAGACGAAAATCCTGATTTTATAGAACACTGTATAAAAGTTTCTCAGTTTCAAGTTGATCAGATTATAGAGTATACTCCTAGTTTGTTGCAATACAGAGGGAAATTTTTGCATTTATGGCCGTTTTTGAAGTCTTCATCAATTAGGTAGTTGGGCTAGAAGTTTTCTTGTCTAATAGGCATAGAATAGAGGCTTTGGAGAAAATAAAAGAGATGCCCACATTGAAAATGCATGATTTGTTGTCTACTCCTCTAGGATTGAATGAGGATGTTCTGGATAAATTTGTAGAATGAAGGCTCATTTCAAATTGACAATGGTTGATTTACCGAAGTTGGAGTGGAAATGTGAGCATGTTTCTAAAAAATTTGATATATTCAAATTCATAATAGAGTGCTTAAATGGGCCTGATGAAGAGAGATTTGAGCAGCTTCTGTCTAATTTTGCATAATACAAATGAGGATAGTCTTCCAGGGGTGTCCATCTCTTCTTAATTTCATTTTTGGTTATAGAGAATATTATTTTATTCTTTCATTCAAAATTCTTTGTAAAAAGAAATATGTTGTTTTACAAAGTGGGTCCAACCAAATTTTGAAGTGCCCTTTTTAGGGCGCTGGGATTTTGCATGATCCTTGAGTTGAAAAGGTAAAGTTGGGTCTGCATGCATAATATAATACTTTAAAACATATTTTTTTTTATTGCATGTGTATGTTGGAGATAAAAACAAGGAGGGAGGCGCTACATGTGATCAATTGTGCTTTTAGCATTTTCAAGTTTCACGTAATTAGTTAGTTTTACAGTATTCTGGTTTAGTGGAGATAGTTCTTTGGAAATAGAACCTGTAATTCTAGTGTGTTCTTGTTGGATTTATATCTTGTACCTGAATTTGAACAAATCAATATAATATGGTTGTCAATTCCTCTGGATTCATCTTCATGCATATGGTGTAGTGCTTTTTACTTCAGTCTTTACTTCCATATTTGTTTAACAAATTCTTAATCTGAACTTAAATTTTGAGTTTTATTTTTAATTTGCATGTGAAATACAGTAATTGGGTATAAAATTCATAGTATCTTGTTGAACTCCTTTGAATCTTCCACCAATGGTATCAATAATTGAGTTAATAACTAGTTTTAATTCTACAATTAATGAATTTCTTAGATGGTTTGTTGATATAAAGGGGGGAATAGAAGTGTTGCATGAATCTTTTCTTGCATCCCTTTAAATCTTTTGATCTTTCTTTTAAAACAACATTAGAGTAGAAACTAAATTTGATCTGGTTTGAACATTAAATAATACCAAGCCCTTTGTTAAACTGTTTGCATTGACCTTGTGCTTAGGTAGTGTAGTTGTGACCCAACTCCCTAGACCTTGGGGGTAATTGATTTTTGGGTCAATTATCTTTTTAGGAGAGGCAAGTTGAATCACTTCTTGCTTATTTTGCATGCGTGTTAATTGGACCATTAATATGTATGATGAATTCTTTGGCCAAGCTCTGACAACATATGCAAGTAGCATATCAAGATTTGAGTTCAAAAATGGAAAAGAGGAAAATAAAAATGGATGCATTGCCTACTTGCAAGAAGATAAAGATATAGTTTGGTCCTTCACAACAATCCATCATCTTTTCCCACATTAACCCCATAGTGGATAAGCCACAAGGAGAGATGAAACTAGAGGATTTACAATCCTATCTAATGGGGAGGAGTTTAAAAGAGGCTAGAGTAGAGGATATATTAGAACTAATGGAGGAAACTTAAAAAATTGTCACCATAAAGTTCTTGAATGTTAATGAGAAGCTAGAAAAGAGAGAAAGACATGGCTTCCACAAAGGAAACATTAGGTAGGTTCAATCCTAGGTAAATCCTCTCAATCAATAACTCCTAGACATCACTAAGCAATGCTAATCCAAGGTATCTGAGGATAAGCTCAATACTAAGAGATAAAAGGGCCAAAGGTTATAAAAGGAGTGATATAAGCTACAAAGCACTATGGAGGGGTACATGCAAAGACTAGATATAGCTAAGATTAATAAAAGGAGAATAGTTTAGGAGGCCACTACCTTGGATCAAAAGGGGAGTGAGCTTTGTGAAAAGGAGAAATCATTGGAAAATGAGATCATGAATCTCAAGAAAAAATTACATGAGCATGTGGAGAACCTCAATGACATCAAGGCCACCTTAAAGGGCCTAACTAAGAAAGGGGAAATGACAAGAAAACAATTGTAGCATAAGATCAATAAATGCAATCCATCAAGGAACAAGTCACTCAAGCATTCCTCAGTAAGTATGGAGTCCACACTAAATTTCATAGACTCAACATATATATTAATCTTAGAGGTAAAATTTGAGATAGACAAGGTCATGAAATGATAACTCCCAAGATAAGTGTCAGTAACTATGTGCAAAAACTATATAACCAACCTAATAATAGGCTTATAGATATAGGAATTGAATATAAAAAAGCTACAACCATAAAATGAATGAAATTCTAAGCAAGGAAAATGTAGCTCAAAAGTGTAATCATTAGTTAGCTATATTAGGCTAGAATATCCAATGTATGATGTCTCATATATAATATTGCTAGTATAGTAGGGGTTACCATCAGCCTTTGATGCAAATGATAGTGTGTTGCCTAATGAGGATTTTATTAATTTTCTTGAGGAAAAGAGAAGAGACCAATCTCTCTTCCAAAATTGGTCACAGACACCAAATATAGAGAAGGTCAAAGTAGTTTTCAAGTTCCTAGCAAAACTAAAAGTGCAATTCAAGACCTTAGTGGAAAACATGCAAAGTATCTCTTACCAACATACTCTTCAATTAAACAATATCTTCTAAACATTCAAAAGAAAGGAGATGCCAACTAAGGATGAGTGGAAGTCAATTCAAGACTCCCTAGAGAATTTTTAACCCAAATTTGTTCTAAGATTGAAAAATTTTGTAATTTTGATTGTGGATTTTGTACCCAATGCAAGGCAAAGGTAGAGACCCTAAAATTCACCAAGAACAATAGTATCTTATACTACAATTTATCTTAATGCATCGCCATCATGATAGAATGCTTCATAGCTAAGCACATTCATTATTTTGATGTTAAGGCAAGGCCACACTTTTAAACATTCATGTTCTATGTTTGTAAGTTATTACTTTTGTGTATTATTTGCATTGTTAAGCAATATGTTGGTAGAGAGCACAAGGATCATTGATATCTTTCTAATATAATGGTCCTCATAACTTCAAATAGTGTTATATCTCACTGCATTCTCAAGATTGTGAGAACTATTGGATCTCATAATTTCAAAATAATGGTGCAAGCATGTGAGAGGTAGAGTTGTGAGATTGGTTCATGGCTTCCATCCTAGTAGGATTATGGGCCCCTTTCTTTCATTTGTTAGTGCAAGCCTGTGTCAATAGTGATATCATCATTGAAAAGGTATTAATTTTTAACATGTTTTAAGCTCGGTAGTGGTGACATGGCAAGATCTCACAATCCTCAAGTGTTGTTAGAGCCTTTGATCTCTTGGAGTTACATCAACTACCTAACCTACTTTGAATTATATGGCTCTTGCAATCTCAAGGAAGCATTTTCAAAACTATTAACAAATGGTCGCCACATTGGCCATAAGGAACTGACTCATTATTGGAAGGTCATAACCTTTGAGAAAGTGATATCTTAGGTAGGTATATTCATTTATATAATATTTTGAAGCTGCATTAAAGTACATCAACACATTTTCTAATCATGAGACCATATAATGAGTTAGAACATCTGATGGTCCTTACAAATTTAGAGGAGCTTCACCATGAGTCAAAGAAAGTTTTTGAGGAGTGTCTAGCTATGGTTGATCAATGATCAACATTTTCATCTCAATGCAAATTGTTTTGAGGAATATTACACAATGGTGGTTATTGTGGTGTGCAAATTCTGGTGAGAATTAAAGGATCTCCATATATGGATTTAGTCACCATATAGGCAAGAGATCACAAAGAAAATTTAGTCACATTTAAGATGCAATTGAGAACATAACCCCAATCCCTATAGTTTTAATGGTGGACATTCATGTATCGAGTGGAAAAAGAGTTTCAAGAAAGAATTTATGAGAATATGGCTAGCATGTAGCCTTGTATTCAAGAGGCACTCCTACACAATCCAAGGCATTTATAACCTACTCTTTTGTAGGATTTTTAGTTAGTTTGTTTTGTATAAATAAGAGGTTTGAGCTCATTATATGGTTAGATTATATTAGGGATGCTCAAGCTATTCAAGACTTTCAAACTTTCTATATTCTCAACATTCTTATGTCTTACATAGCCCTTGTTTTTTGTTTTGGAGATACTCTACTGCTCAATGTATATAATTATATTGAATCACTTTGAGTGCAAATTTGTGACCATTCTCGGTCCTATTTATTATTTGTGTGAATGATCTCTTATGTGTTTTGACTTCTATCTAGGTTTTCAATAGATATCAATTATAGAACATCATGTAATTTCTGAGGAAGAGAAGTATTCTAAAGTTTATCATATGAAAATCTTAATTAATTTGCTCACTTACATTAGTTTTCCATTTTATTATTTCATTTTAGTAAATTATATCCCTTTTCCCTATTAAAAACAAGATTAGATAAGGAGTTGGCCTTTTAATCTTAGATATTGGCTTGCAAATTATCCCACGCCTACACAACATTCCACGCTTGATATTCAAATAAGTGCAAATTTTAAAGTGATATAAATTTGAATATCAATAGTAACATATAGCCACTAAAAAAACCTTATTCTTTGACACCATGTGTAACACTTGAAGGCTTAACTATTTTTTGTTGTCTAGATAGTGAAAATATCATAATTAGGTTGAGTAGTAATGTGTACTAATAGATCTTGAATCCACACACTAATGCTCTTAATGTCATCATCGGTAAGATTCTTAGAAATAACATTGGCTTGAAACTTCTACATTTCAACATGTAGAGGGGTTACTTGGGGATAAACCCAATATTTTGTTGGAACAAAGCCACCAAAAACCTTGTATGCAGTTGCCAAATCCTTAGAGTAGCTGACATGTATAGGGTGGTAACATTAACTTGTTTTATGTTAAGTTGGGGCTATAAAGCAACCATGTTGACCTTAAACTTTTCAATATTCAAATGGTATGTTTCCTTCTTTCATGTGATCTCTTATTCTTCTACTTTACAATGTGCTTCATCTTCCTTCTATTGAGTCTTCATGGTGACACACACTACTTCCTCTACTTGAAAACACTAGGCACATAGTTGTGAGAACTCATATTCCACTTCCTTAATTGTGCATAGTACTGGCACAATCAACAACTAGGGCATCATCTTCACTAATGCCTCTAACTATGCACCAAGAGACTTAATAGGTATGACATCTTGAAGACCTATAACGACAAGTTTGGGTCAAGCCTATAACATTGTATGTTAAATGGCCTAAAACTAATCAATTTCTATACAAGCAAGTTGTTCAACATTGCTATGCTTGAAAATGATCCTAGTGAGCTTGCCCTACATGGTGATGTCATGTGCAGCATGTCAATTAATTGTGTACTAAAAAAGGTCTCCCAGCTTCTTCCTAAACCATGTGTATTTCATCCATGTCAACCACCATCTTTGGCACAATCTATTGTAGCAAATTCTTCACTACAAGGACAATCCTTTTGCCTTGGTTCAATAATGATTGTAATGGCTCACAACTTAAACAAATAGAGTTCCCCTTTCTAAATTTTGAGTTTTATGGTGCTCCAAACAATCTAATAGATTGTATAAGTATCAAAGAGTGCATGCCATCAAATGGTGCCATAGTAGACTTAATATAACAATGCATAGGGCTTTACAATGCAATTAGAGGAACTTTTGTTAACAATTCCCACCATTGGTTCATGTAACCCAATAGGCCCATTCCTATTAGCACAATGAAAATTATTCTTGTCATGGGCAAGGCCTAACCTCTTTTGTTTTAGCCATGGTGTTTTCAATTGAACACCATGTGGCATTCTCCCGAGAGTTTTTAGAAAAGGAAAAATTAGTCTTTCCTTAAGATAGCAAAAACCATCCATTCTTCCATGATGAAATTTATCTGATAACCTATAATATGTGTAACCATTCTTCAACAATCATTTCCACAATACTACCCAATGACTTAATTTTGATAACCATGGCTCCATGACATATCCAAACAATTTCAGCACACAAATTGAAATGGACAGGGAATTATCATCTATAAAATTTAAAATTCTCCCTAGAGGTACTTTCCAATATTCATTTCCATTAATCCTTGCCCTCCACAATGTCCAAGGTGATCAGTTCACCTACCAAGAAATTGTTAATGTAGTTCTTAGTGATATAATTCACTAGGCCAAGTACCTTCTACATCTCAAACACCAATAGAGGCATTGAAGGTGTCAAATTCATGTAGTAAGTACCCTTGCTCCAACCAATTCCATATTTGAAAATCAAAATCTTGGGGTGAAAATAATAACTATTGTTTAGGAAAGTTTCTTATAAATATGGGCCTATGCACCTGTTTCCAATTTTTAGACTCTGTTTGATAAAGAAAAACTTTTGAACCTTATGTATGAACTTTGTCTCACTTCTTTTGTAATTATATAGAGGATCCTTAATGTATGTGTCTAGAATTATCATATAATATTGTATGCAGTTGTTTGTTATTCTCATAATCATTAATATATGAAATTGACACTCTAAAATTTTTGATTCCTATCAAGGTTTTTGGGTTGTCTAATGCATGTGTGTATGTTTCTAATATTCTCTATTAAATATTATATCATGTGTTATAAACCTCTCCACTAATTACAAGAGGATATCTATTTAGCATGAGCCTTTGTTTCTTGCATTTGGTTTTGCATCTCTTTCCATTTTCCTCCCTCACAAATTAATCTTAGGTAGAATAGATAAGGAGTCAGTCTTACAATCTCAAAGACTAGCTCATAAATCCATCCAACATCAATTAGGCTTTCTATGTTGTTGGTCTTGTATGGCGTATTTGTCCCAAACAAGACATTTAGAGCTATCAACAGTTTATGGCACACTGGGTGGGATTGAACCCATTACTAACCAATTCTAAGTGATTTTTTGATCTTTCTCTATCCTCATAATCCTATCATCACCTGAAAACTCTATCTGAGGAAACCTAGATGCCTATGACCCTTAGAAATTCTAAAAGATGTGCAATAAAATTTAACCTGCATATCCTAGTCAAACCCCTTGTCCTCGTCCCAAGAAGACCATGAACCACGTCACAACCACATTCCTAGACCACTAGTAAGGTTTTTTCCCATGCAAAATATAAGAGGTCCACCAATACCTGAGGCTCCACTTGCCATATGGGGAGCCATTCTAGATGTAGCTTTCTACTCCCTACCACACTTAATGAGTAAGGATCTAACTTCTCTCATTGATCATTTGCATGATATAGTGAATCACTACACAGTACATGTAAGGACCCGGTTCAGGGACCTTAGGGGAATTTTTTTTTTGTTTATCTTTCTTAGGTGTGATCTAGGGTTTGGTTCCAGACAACGATTCTCATTCACTTTCTAGCTAGGTGTCTAGATCTTAGCATTATTTTCTGAGCTTTTAGTTTACTTTGAGTACTTAGGAAGTGTTAACTAGCCAATTCGGGCTAAGGTGTCCAAATCGAGACATACTGAGATAAAGCCAAATGGGCTCTTCTGTCCTTTGGGCAAACTGGTTCATACAAAATAGGGTCTTATAGACCATATCATTAACAATATAGGGTAGATTAAATAATGGCCAAATAGGTCTATATTGGTCATATGGACCAAAACTCTATCCAACACGTGATAGGTAAACACAACAACCATAAGGGATAACACGGACAAGAATTGTTATTTGGCTCTAGTTAGAGACTTAGACTCATTGGGATCAATTCAGATCCTGAGTCACTTATAGGAAATTAAGCAATAGGCCCATATATTGCACTGAGGAATTTCTGTAAGTTTATTCAATGAAAATATTCTAAAGACCTTGTACCCTCCCTAAGCAAATTTCAGCAACCAGCCAGGTACAAGACCAATCCTCTCAAGGATTCTTCTAAGCACTGGAGACTTCTTTAGTTTATTTAATTTAATCTTCGTATGTTAAGATTTTGGGATTATGAGTTGATTACATAAGAATACGCTATATTCGAGGGACCTGAGTATTGGGGCCATCCTTCACCTTCCAGACTGCCTACATACCCTGTATCCATGGGATCAACATACCCTCTAGATGCAACTGACATTGGAATTTGTGAATATGTAGTTATGTCTTGCACTATGTTTGATGCAACTATGAGTGGGTATGTAACCCTTTCTAGGGTTATTCCTCGCCCTAGACAGTTCTTCACTGGCTACCACCCACTCAGGTGAAACAGGGAAGAAAATAGGTTCACTATCACAAACACCTAGAATGGGTGTTTGTTATTCAACTCTAGTGTTGAGGAATCCTTATCAGGTGTCCACTCAAGGATTTAAGTTTTCTTCCACAATTCAACTTGGGTATTTTGGTGGCTAAGTCCATTCGAGATTCCCTAACACTTTTTGATCACCAAGATCCACAAAGGTGAGGTGAGAGCATATGACAATTAGAGTTTCTTGTTTGGACCGGTTTGCCTTAACCGACATTTTACAAGTTATCTCTGAATTAGACTCGTGTTGTCAATAATCCCCTTTTTTTATCACCAAGGTCTGCAAAGGTGAGGTGAGAGCATACGATGGTTACCTATCGTTAACAGAAGTCTATTCGTCTGATGGCTTGTATTTCAACAAGACATGCAATTTTCCATTTTCACCATGCTCTCCTAAATTAATCTTCCTATCCATGGGTTAAAGACAAATTTATAATCAATCTTGGTTATTCTAAGACAACTTGTCTATATATTGGTTTCCATGTATGTATTACTCAGGGTTGGTGGTATTTTTTTTTGCTACGTAAATATAAAGTTTGTATTGATCCGAAGAAAGTATGAACATGCAGGTGCCTATAAGCCGTTTACCTGCCATAGCCAAATGACAAAAAGACTCCTAAACCCTTCCTTGAAACTATAGGTTTTACAGTGCTTTACAAAATCTGCCACTAGGCTTTCTGATCTGATATAGGGGACCATGCTATCCAAAATTAGCCTGTAGGCTTACTGGTCTGATATTAACTATATTATTAACAAACTTACTAGGACAGAAGATTTATCTAAACAAGATATCAAAAGAGGCTGAGCTCGACAGCCATGGCATGAAGCCTGTCTACCCATACCTCTTCCCCGGGATCCACATTCTCTTGCAGCATATTCTGGAGGAAGCCGTAGACCTGGATGACATGATCCTGATGCTCCACCAGTGCCAGGCCTTTCAGATCAAGGATGAAGGGCAGAACCTTCGTCACCTCCAGAGGGTCCTTATTTGAGGCAATGTCTCTTGGGTGAGGGATGCCCACCCCTGGAATGGCCGCCTCCAAAATGGAATCGAGGCCCCGAAGGAATTCCATTTTAAACACTTTCACCATGACAGATTTCGCCGCCGCTGTAGACACCCCAACATCCAGGATTGAGGCAAGGAAATGGGAAGAAATGTGGGAGTCAACCCTGTAGAACTCATCTGCTATCAAGAAATCCGTCCCCAAGATTATTTTGACCGTTGGGAGGAGCAAGCCCTCATGCCTACGCAGGATGCGTTTTAACCTTAAGTCTGTAACTGCTCCCTTGAATGCCATCTACCTAACTGAACTCTCCAGCTGTAGAGGAGTCAAAGCCCCCAGATTTATCAACCCATGCACCGAGATCTTCGCAATGAAGCCAGAGCCCTTCTCCATGCTGACTGCTACTGCCACCGTCTACACCAACAGAGAATCGCTTGAAACTATGAAAATGGAATGAACGCCAGATATGTCTTTTTGTCTACGCATAAGAGAGATCACATTCATTTAACTGGAACTTATAATCAATGCAAGGAAAGGTCTACCAGAGTGAGGCATGCGACGACTCAAGTCGAAGGCCCACGAATTCCGTAAGGGAGGAGATACATCTCTAATTCATAAAAGCCACAATAACTATTGAATACAAAGAAGAGGCCATAATAACTTCGTATGGCATCGACCCATCCAAGTGATCTTGGATTGGGTGCCCACCCTGCCACCCTATCATACTTCTTCAGCTAGAGAGAAATTTGACTCTAATTCCATATGCCCCCTGATTAGAAAGAAGGTCTACTTCTGAATTGGCCTCCCTGTAAATGTGGTTAACGGTGGTCAACTCACACAGATCCATCAAAGCCAAAGCTAATTCCAGTTTTGTGACCAATTTCCAGTTTAGGAGTTTCCTTGTGCACAACCCATTGATCACCAGAAGGGAGTCTCCCTCAATGGCAACCTGACAGAGATTTAGCTCATGGTAAAGCTTTAAGCCTAAGATTAAGGCCTCCAGTTCCACTTCATTGTTGGTTCCATCTACTAGTGGCTCTGTGAGACTACCAATTGTTTTTCCTTCCCAATCTCTGATGATGCAGCCAGCTCCTGATTTATCGGGATTCCCTCGTGATGCTCCGTCAAAGTTTAATTTGAACCACTCAGGGTCTGGGGGAGACCATTTGGCTAGTTTTCTTTTAAGTGTTGATTGTTGTCCTCCTTCCAAACTGAGAGGTGGCAATATAAGGCCCTGCCAGCCCTGTCTGATCTTGGCATCCCAGACTGAGAAGCTCTTTTGTGTTACATTGCCCAGTGTTGAGTTGAAAACCTCAACTATACTACTCTCGAGTTTATTTAGAAACGAAGGGAGAGGCATTTCTTTATCCTGAGAGAGTCTCCTGTTTCTCTCTTTCCAGAGCTCCCAAATCAGCAATGAAGGACTGATTTCCCACAGCTTGTGATACACTGCTTTTTTGTATAAACTGGGCCAACTGGAGAGCCAATTAGACAATCCCGTTGGCATAGCCGATTTCCAAAAAAGTTTGTTCATTAGCCAATTCTAACATGTGCTCGAATAAGGCCAGCTGAGGAAGAGATGATTTCCATCCTCTGAGTAATCTTTACACAAACAACATCTTGATGGACCCTGAAATCTGAGTTTGGCTAGCCTGTCTACTGTTAAGGCTCTACCTTGTGAGGCTATCCACAAGAAGACCCTTGCCTTTGGCAGGCAATTGGGATTCCAACACAACTCTCTTGGAATTACAAAGGCTTCCTCTTGGCAATCTGATAGTTTATTGTATCCTTCTTTAACACTGTAAACTCTGTTTGGGGCACCTACCCATCTGAGGATGTCCGAGCCCTGCCGGAAGCTAATCTATCTGTTAGCCATGGTTTTATCGAATAATTCCACTTCTACCTGACTTAACCTAAGGTTATGTGGACTCTTCCATGTGGCTGTCAGAAGGCCGTTGTGAAAAGATGGAGTCAAAAAATCTCTTACCTTATCCCCCCATGTCTAGGTTGTTATAGTCTTGACATTTGCCAAATCTACCTCATTGGCCAATTTAGGTAGTCCTTGCCAAGAATCATCCCAGAGATTAGCAAAATCCCCACTCCTAATCTCCCATGAAAGATGTTCTGAAATGAGATTTCTACAACTACGGATAAAATTCCAAATTCTAGAACCTGAGGGAAGCTCCCTGGATGTGAAAATGCTGTCTATCCCTTCGTCCAAATATTTTTCTCACACAATTCGAACCCACGTAAGATCTGGGTTGGAGAAAATTGTCCAAACTAATTTGGCTCCCAAGGCTTTGTTTTGGAGCAAAAGATTTTTGATACCCAATCCATTCCTTCGTTTAGATTCACAAATTTGTTTTCACTTAACAAGAGGGTATTTGAATTGTTCAGACGATCCTTGCCAAAAAAAGTACTTCATCTTCTTATTCAATTCTTTGCTGGCTTTGCTTGATAGAGGTAAACAGGACATTAGATAGGTAGGCAGGGCGGAAATGACTGACTTGAGTTTCATTAACCTGCCTGCCCAAGACAACCAACTATTTTTCTAGGAGGTTGCCTTGTTGCTGACTTTCTCCAGTAAACTGTTCCAGACATTACCTGGGTGAAGACCCCTGTCCAACGGGATCCCCAAATAAGTACAAGGGAGAGATCTTTTCGTAAAACCAAGGATCCTCAAAATCTGAGCTTCCACTCTCACAGAAGTGTTGAAGAAAAAAACTTCTAATTTTTCAAGACTAACTTCTTGTCCAGAGGCAGTAGTGTACTTTTGGAGGATTGTCTTGAAACTTTGAGCCTCCCTGATTTGGGCTTTCCCAAATAGCATGGTGTCATCAGCAAATTGCTGATGGGTAATATGTGGAGCGCCACTTGTGACTTAAACTCCCGCGATCTCCCTGAGGTTCCAAGCTCTGGTAAGCGATCTGCCAAGCGCTTCAGCCATTAAAATGAAAAGAAAGGGGGATAGTGGGTCTCCCTGTCTTAACCCACGAGAGACATTGAAGAAGCCCTCCGGAGTTCCATTCACGAGGACTGAGAATCTCGGACTTGCCACCCAGGAGAAGATCCAGTCTAGCCAATTCTTGGTGAAGCCAAACCCTTCCAAGACTTTAAACAAAAAATGCCAATTGACCCAATCATAAGCCTTTTTTATGTCGAGTTTTAATATCATTGCCTGCTTTCGCGTGGACTGTATTGAGTGGATGGCCTCCTGAGCAATAATTATCCCATCCAAGATGGACCTTCCTGAGACAAACCCCGTCTACTCTTCTGAAATCAAATCTGGTAAAAGTGTTTTTAACCTGTTTGCCATTGTTTTTGCTAAAATTTTGTAAAAAGTGTTGCACAAAGAGATTGCCCTGAAGTCGTCCAAAAGTTCAAGCTTCTCTTTCTTCAGGATTAGCGCTAAAAAAGTGTTAACTTCTTTTAGAAGTTGTCCAGAGGTCCTAGATTCCTCTAAGGCCTCCACAATGTCAGTGCTGATTATGTCCCAACATTTCTGGAAAAAGCTGGCTGGAAAACCATCGGGTCCAGGCGCTTTATTTGGATGGAGCTGAAAGAGTGCAAACTTCACTTCCTCCTCCAAGAATTTGCTATTTAGCATATCATTTTGTTCATCATTTACCAGCTTGGGTATGTATCCCAGAAGCTCTTCTTGGGCTGTGAGCAGGGAACCTTCTGGCTCATGCAAGAGGTTCTGAAAATGCTCCACCACCGCTTGTTTGACCTCTTCCACATCCTCCACAAGTTTTCCATTGGTGTCTTTTACCCTGGAAATTCTGTTTACTTCCCTTCTTGCCTTTGTTGTGTTATGAAAGTATTTTGTATTTCTATCCCCGGCCGATAACCAAACTTCTCAGGATTTTTGTCGCCAAAACACTTCTTCTTTGGTAAGAATATCATTCATTTTTTCCATCAGCAATTTTTCTTGCAAGTAGCTGTGGTTATCCATTCCCTCTCTGATAATCTTCTCCGAGAGGGCTTTTAATTCTGACTCACATTGCCTCTTCTCTCAAAGATGTTTTTGAAGTTATTTTTATTCCATGATTTTAGATTATGTTTAATAACCTTCAGCTTGACTGCGATGCTAAACATTTTGGAGCCTACGGGCTGTGTTTCATTCCACCATTGTTTGATTAGATCCAAAAAATCCTTGTGCTGAAACCACATATTTTCAAACTTAAAGGACTCCTGACTGATCCCTTTTCTCCCAATAATTCCAAGTGAACGGGGTAGTGATTTGACCCTGGTAATGGAAGCAACTGACAGTCGAGATTAAAGGGAAGACTGCAGAAGTCTCCTTTGAAGAGGAACCTATCCAATTTCTCGGCTATGTTGCAGAAGCCTAACCTTCTGTTTGTCCAGGTGAACTACCCACCTCCCATCTGAATGTCACAAAGCTCATTTCTATCCACAAAACTTTTGAAATCCAACTGAGACTGAAGTTTCCTCCCTACCCTTTTTTGTCACTTTCTTTCAAAATTGCGTTGAAATCCCTGCCTAAAATGAAAAATTTGAACCCTGGGAATTTGCAAACTTTGTCCAATTCATTCCAAACATTTCTTTTATGAATGTAGTTGTTAGGCCCATAAACATTTACCAGAAGAAAACTTAGATTGGAGGCAAGGCTCCTTACCTTGCAGGCTTGCCAGCACTTGCTTAAAGCCACCTCTTCAATCAAGATTATTTGCGGTTTCCAAAGAGTGAGCAGTCCACCTGAGGCGCCTTCCGCATTGACTCCACAAATCTTCCACTTCCTCAATTTGAGGCTGAGAGTTTCTCTTTCGTGTTCTCCTAAATTAGACTCTTGAATCAAACAAATGTCCGATTGCTGCGAGTTCAGATGCTGTCGCAACAGACATCTTTTGTTAGGGGCATTTAAGCCCCTAACATTCCAAGTTATGATTTTCATTGTTGTTCAGGAAGGGCATTCCCCTTCCCTTCTTTCAATAGAGTTTGGATTTTCAATTGCCCTGAAGCCTCCCCATCCCACTTGAGTTTTTCCTTATTCAGAATCCTACCTTTTCCTCTGTGTTCTCCGCAATCTGTCAATGTTTTGGTTGGTTCCTTGGATTTCAACCCTAACTCCCCTTGTTCTACGAGTTTATTCAGGGCTTTGCTTGGGTCTTCCTTTTCAGTTAGGAAGCCTTCATTTCCCATTAGCTCGAAATCTTATTCTACAAGCCAATCTTCACCTTCAAAATTGTCGATGTCAAGCTCCCCTCTTTTGGCCGCATTTGCAACGTCCACCAATTCATTGCCCACATTTATGAGGGAATTAAGATCCTCCTTGCGCACTGTGTTAGCAATCAGCTTAATTGCCTGCGACAATTTTTGATCAATGGATCTGATGCTCTGGGCAGCATCAAGCCTCTGGGCTGATTCCTTTTGAAGCTCCACTTTAGAAGGGACAGGGAGACCTTCTTCGACATAATCTTCATCCTCCATGAGTTGTTTATTGGACGCTTGCTTCGAGTTTTCCTTTGGAAAAGGGTCGCTTTTGCACCCTAGCACTTTGACCAGAGTATCTATGGGGAGAGGGTTATGGATCACTTTCTACGTCCAGACGCCTAATCCTGACGAAATCTTAATTTCACTCAGGATTCTACGATTTGGATTGCTTTCGATGCCTACCCGAACCACTGTGCCTGACCCTTCTGGGTTGCCCCTTTCCTCCGCACACAAAAAGGATCCCATGCCGTTACCAATTTCTTCCAAAACCTTGGAGTCCCAATATTCAAGGGGGAGGTTAGGTAAAATATACCAATCGTGAATTTTTTCCAAGCGGTGTGAAGTTGGATCGAACCCGGTCTTCCATCGGCTAATGTAAAAGCCGCAGCCATCAAGAATCCAAATCCCTTCTTCAATTTGAGCCCTGATGGCTTCCAAAGGACAAATGACCATGAAATAATCATTTGTCATCCTCTTGAATTCCAATTCTGTTCCCCATTTGTCATACCACCATGTCTCCAGACTTTGCCAATTTAAATCCTTCCCATGCCACTTCAGTATTTTCCAATTTCAAAACAAGATCCTGAAGACGATTAGCATTGAGGGTGATTGATATTTCCTCTTCTCTGACATCTTCCCTCCTTCCGTGATGTTGATCTCTGGGTTGCAAATTGCGCCTCTAGAAATCCCTGTGCCGACCATCACCTCTAGGGTTTCTTCTTCCCCTGTATTGTTGATAGTTCTGCTGTCTTTGATTCCAATGCCTTGGGCCGTGAAGATTTCTATTCTGTTGCCGCTCTCTTCTCAGAGGAAACCGGACATCGTGCCATTTTTGCAGGTCTTCCTCCTGCTGTGGAAAATTCTGACCATCGCCAGTGAATCCACCATTTTTGTTAGCCGGTTCGAGCTCCCTTCGAGGAAAGCATCTCCCATCTCTTTGCTCCATGAGGCCTCCTTTCCTCCCTCTCTCTCACCATTCTGGAATGGGTCTCTCTGTAAATTTTTGCTCTGCGAATTGCCGCTCTTCAAATCTTCGTGCCATATTAGATTAGATCTTCTTATTATGCACTATTATTATTACTATATTAAACAGAAGAGCTACTATATTATTTTTTATTACACCGAGAGGCATTATACAGTCACATCAAGGTGGGGATTACTCAGGGTTGGTGGTATTATCGTTCATGAAATATTACATTAGTAAAGTTTAGGTTTCCTTAGGAAATTTATTTTTGAGCCTCACTATTATAAGTAATTTATAGCTCATCGTTAGTTTCATAAACTTCCTAGGTCCTATTCTCATGAATCCCTAAGTTGCAAGGATGAATCCCTTGAAAGTATGGCTTGCAGAAGTAAAATTGCATTTCTAGAATAACACTCATTCAGATGTTTGTTTCAACTAAGAATAAAATAAATGGTTGAGAGAAAGATTTAAGTGACAATACATATAAATGCATATATTTTTTTTCTATATATTTCATAATAAAATAAAAATCAAGACTTCATGTTGCAAATGATTGTCCAATCCATTACTGAATCATATGAAATCAACCTCCTAACCTAGCCAGTTTAAGTTGCTATTTTAAAAGATGTATTTTTCAAGGATGGCTTACGACAATTTTCTCATCAACTTAATTCATTCAAAATTCAATCCTGTGAGAGCAAAATATTAAGAAAACATTCACTATTTATATTCAATACTTCGATCAATGTTCTCTTGGAAGAAAATCTTATGCGCCCATATTTGACGTGTTGTAACTATATTGTAGAACAGTTTTATTATCTAAAGAAATATCAAATTTTCTTACACACTAACATTAGACCTTTAACTCAAGTTACATCACTTAACATCGTTGTTAAATTATCATTCTCACAATATCCTATCTAAACCCGATATTCACTTTTCTTTTTGCCCATAGGTAAAATAAATTCAATTTTGTTCAAAGCCCAATAGTGGATTTTACCTAACATATATCCACATTTCGAATCTAACACAATACTTGCTAATCACCTACATACTATTTACATTTTAAGCTAACCATGATATTTCCTATTTATCAAATAAATTAATTATATTGCAAACTAAACCTAAAACAATTTTCATAGTGTGCAACCATTTCCTTTCAATGTAAATAAACCAACATATATATGTATAGAAAACATAGCTTCCATAGGATACAAAAATCCTTTTTCCATGTAAATAAACAACCATATAAAATAGAGGAGATAAAATATTCATAATATGTAATCATTTTTTTTAAACAGAAACAACAAAGCATATAAATACAATAGAGGAGATGTTACTTTTAATTAGGATCTTTCTAATTTAATTGGTTTGGTTTCTACTCAGCTAGGGTAAATTCATACCCATTATTTTTTTTCCAAAGGAAATGAACATGCTGTTGGAGAAACTTTTCATGGCTTCAGGTTGAAGAAAAAATGGAAGATGCATGACGTTTGTTTCTGCCTAGTTCCCTTGCCTACATTTTTTTGTTTTCCCCTTTGTTTACTATGTTAAATTTGATGAATATTATGTTTTATTTTGTCACAACTGTGTACAAATTTCTCAGAGGACAAATGAAAAAAAAAATAGAATAATTTTTTTTTTGAATATTGTTGGGGATGGCAGCCTAGCAACATGCCTCCCCTCCCGGCCCATGTGAAAATGAGAGCTTTGGAACAGGGTATGGACATCTATCAAAGCATAATGAAAGGAGGATTTTTATCAAATATTATAATTCAAAATGCTTTGGTAAACATTTATGCAAAATATGGAATCATAGACATAGCACGTGAACTCTTTAAAAGAATGTCTCAAAGAGACGTCATCTCATGGAATGCAATCATCACAGGATATGCACAAAATAGATTTGTTGAAAAGCCTTTAGAAACTTTTGAGCAAATGCAATTGAGAAGGAGAGGGGGAGATGCCCCTTTTGGGCATGGCTTGCTGGCTGGGCAGCCCTATGAGAGGCCCTAGCCTTGCAAGCTAGGTCGCCTCCCATAAGGGAGTGCTCCGCTAGCAGTTGCCCTCTCTCAGAAAAAAAAATCTTTTATTTTTTTCTATTTTATTTGAGAGGAACAAAAAAAAACTACTAAAGAATCCAAATCACATTAAACTTGCTCACAGACCAATCAAAATTTCATGATAATTAAATTGCAAATCTCAAATAGAAGTGATAGGATAATTCAAGAATTTTTTAAAGCTCCATACCTGTAACGAAATTCCCAAAATTTGCTTGACTCTAATTCCTTCTTTATTTCCCTTCTGAAATTCCTTCTTTATCTCCCCTTTTGTAATTCCTTCATGTATCTTCCTTCCTGCAATTTCTTTTTTCCTTTTTTCCCTCCTCTAAAATTTGCTTGACTCTAATTCCTTCTTTATTTCCCTTCTGAAATTCCTTCTTTATCTCCCCTTTTGTAATTCCTTCATGTATCTTCCTTCCTGCAATTTCTTTTTTCCTTTTTTCCCTCCTAGAGGAGATGATAAAATGCATATATAGTTTTAATTTTTTTTATCTTTTTCTTCAGGCGGTGAAGGATGGATGAGAATAAACAATATCATATATTTCATTCCCTACAACTGAAAGGAACCTCGGTGTGCAGAAATCACTTCCTACACTAATCTAATGAGGGGGGAGAGTGCAAATTCAATTTTATCCTTACAATTATAGTAATGTTAAACCACTAATAGAGATATTGCAACAAACACATAAACAAGAAAGTGAGACAGAAGAAAAGAGACACAAGATATACGTGGGGAAAACCCTTATCGGGTGAAAAACCCCACACTCCAAAACCTGCACAATGTATTAACAAAACTGAAATGGTTTACAATACACTTGCAATGAAAGCTCTTAGGAGTCTTCGACACTCGTATCTGGAGACAAACCGGTAGCATAACAGTACCTATCAAACTTGTAATACTTCTCCTCAAAGCACATGTTTATATGGAAAATACAAGGCAAAATTGCTTCTATCTTGGAATGGGTGTCCAACTTGGCCTCATGGCCCAAAACCCATGCCTATGGACACTTGGTCAACATTGTAAGATGCTTCTGACACTTGTCCACACAACCCATCCCAAAGAGGTCGCCTATTTCCAAAATGGGCTATGACAGATGCTCTTACGACTCTTACGACCGTCATAGAATCTGTCATAGCAGTTACAACTTACAACTGTAAGAGAATCTGTCATTCACAGGCTATAAATAGCATATTCTCTTACAACATGTCATAGTCCACCTTGGGGCACCCAAAGATACCTTTTTCAAAGATGCTCTTCGACACATGTCTTCACCTGTCATAGAATCTCCTATTTCCAACTCTTACATGTCATAACTTCATCATAGGAATCCAATTTTCCCTTACACAACATCCAAGATGCTGACACATGGAAAAATATTCCTACCACTAAGTGGGACACCTATCTCCTCATGTGAGGACAAAATTACAAGTTGTCATCTTCCATGTAGGATGACACATCACCGTGCCACATCCCACAAGATAACAATATGAATCTACAACATAGGCAATAAATAAATAAATACAATGAAAATAATACAAGGAATTACCAAGGTTGAGACACCTTTATTCCCAACATTCTCCCACTTGTCGAACACCTTGTAAGAGCTAATAGAATTAATAGGATTTAACTGCTATAGGTCGAGAGGCCCATAGACTCTAAACACCATCTAAACTTCTCTGTGTCCACTAGCTTCGTCAATGCATCTGCAACATTCTTCAAAGTATCTACCTTCTCCAAATTTACCTTCCCATCCACTACCATGTCTCGCATGAAGTGAAACTGTACATCACTATGCTTTGTTCTAGCATGGAAAGTTTGATTCTTCGCAAGGCAAATCACACTCTGACTGTCACAATAAATCGTAATTTGTCCTGCATCAACACCAATATCTAAACACAATCTCTTAAGCCAAATGGCTTCCTTACAAACATGAGTTTCTGCCATGTACTCAGCTTCTGTCGAGGACAAAGCAACCACAAGTTGTTGCTTACTCATCCAACTAATTGCACCACCAAACATTGTGAACACATATGCACTGGTGGATCTCCTATTGTCAATGTCACCTGCCCAATCAGAATCCACAAATCCACGAATACAAACTGAATGCGGAGGTCCTGTAGCATTGCCATGATAGAAAATGGAATACTCGGAAGTACCTCTCAAATATTTGAACACTCACTTAACTACATCCCAATGTACCCGTCCAGGATTAGCCATAAATCAACTAAGGACTCCCACTACTTGGGCAATGTCTGGTCTTGTGCAGACCATAGCATACATCAAACTACCAACAGAACTAGCATAAGGTACTCTGCTCATGTCCTCCACCTCACTAGGAGATTTTGGACAATCATTAACAGACAACTTTGTCCCCAAAGAAACAAGAACACACAATGGTCTACAATCTGCCATGCTGAACCTATCCAACACAGTCTTCACATACTTACTTTAGCTTAACCAAAGTTTTTTGTTAGTTCGATCTCTTCTGATTTCCATTCCTAGAATGTACCTGGCTGTCCCTAAATCTTTCATTTCAAACTATGCTACCAACTGAGACTTAAAATTAGAAATCATATTCTTACCCTTCCCAATCAGCAACATATCATCAACATATAATGCAACAATGAGAATACGATCACCATCAAACTTATAATACACACAGTGATCCCATTTCGATCTCACAAATCTAATTGACAACGCAAAGGCATCAAACTTCAAGTACCACATCTTAGGAGACTGCTTCAAACCATACAAAGACTTTTTCAATTTGCAAACCAAATTTCCTTTACCTTTCACTATGTAATGCTCTGGCTGTGAAATGTAGATTTCTTCCTCCAAATCACCATGAAGGAAAGTTGTCTTCACATCCATCTGTTCTACCTCTAAATCATAAGCAGCTGCAAGAGATAATAGAAATCTAATGGATGTTAGCTTTGCAACGGGAGAGAAATTTTTACCATAATCAATTCCTTCCACTTGTGAGTACCCCTTCACAACCAATCTAGCCTTTTACTTTTCAACACTGCCATCTGCACCGAATTTCTTCTTGAACACCCATTTGTAACCAACGGGTTTCCGTCCATCAGGCAAAGGCACCAAGTCCCATGTTTTGTTCTTTTTCAAAGAAGCCATCTCATCCTCCATGGCCTCCTTCTAAGAACCTGCATCTTTCATGCCCATAGCCTCTTTCACAGTTCTAGGCTCATCAATGTTAGTAAGTAAAGCAAAAGCACAACTAGAATCAAGTAATGAATAACCAAACTTATCAGGTTGCTTCCTTGTTCATGTAGACCTCCTCAATGGCTGAGGTTGAGGTTCTGCTTCTTCTTCTGAGCTTTCATAGCTGCTAGAGCTCTCCTCATCATTAGGTCTCACAGGGTCTGTTTGTTCAGTCTTCTCAGGGGTAGAAGGAAACTGAACCGCATCTTCTTTCTTTTCTGTCTGTTTTGGTTGTAGAACAATGGAAGAAGGTGTTAGCTCTCTGAAGATAACACTTCTACTATATAACACTTTTTCAACCATAGAATCCCAAAGCTTGTATCCTTTCACACCAACACCATAGCTAATGAAAATACATTTAACAACCTTGTTCTCCAATTTAGACTATTTCTCCCTAGGCACATGTGCATATACCTCACAACCAAAAACACGAAGATGTCTAACTGAAGGCTTCTTACCAAACCACACCTCCATAGGTGTCTTACCAACAAGAGATGATGTAGGAGACCTGTTTACAAGATAACAAGTAGTGGCAATAGCTTCAACCCAAAACTTTTGTTCGAGGCTTGCTCCACTAAGCATACTCCTAGCCTTCTCCATCAGTGTCCTATTCATCCTCTCTGCAACTCCATTTTATTGCGGGGTATATGGAGTTGTCTTATACCTTTCAATCCCTTGCTCTTTACAGAACTTATCAAACTCTACCGAACAAAACTCACCACTGTTGTCAATTCTCAAACACTTAATCTTTTTACTAGTCTGATTTTCAGCAAAGACTTTAAACTCCTTAAACCGACTAAAGACTTTAGTCTTACTTCTAATAAAATAAACCCATGTCCTTCTACTATAATCATCTATGAAAGATACAAAATATACAAATTTTAAAATCGAAGGAACATTAACAGGACCAAACACATCAGAATGAATAAGATCCAATACACCAGAAAACTTGTGAGAACTAGAGTAAAACTGAACACGGTTTTGTTTTCCATAAATGTAATGTTTGTAAAAGTCAAACTCAAGATTACAATCATTTAACCCATCAATGAGGTTTTTATTTTTTAGGGTACGCAGACCCTTCTCACCAATGTGGCCATATCTCAAATGCCATAACATAGTCTTTTCAGTAGGAAGCTTAGCTTCCATAGCATGTGCACTACCATCAGAACTAGTTACAACAGATTTCTTCACTGCTCATTCAGATGGTGGGGATGAAGTGATTGTAGCTTGTTTCTTTGAGTCAGAAGAACTATTGCACTGTGAAGTGCATGCCTTCAGCTGAAACAGAGTACCTCTATGAGTACCCTTCGCAAGCACCATAGATCCTCTAGTCATCTTGCATCCATCCTTCGAAAAGACAACCTGCACACCTGCATCATTCAACATACTTACAGATAGCAAGCTTCATGCAAGGCCTGGAATGTGCATAACTCCAGTGATCCCCTTCACTCATCCATCAGGGAATCGAATTGAGACTCTTCCACGACCAACAATCTTCAGATGAGAGTCATCACCCAGGTACACTGATCCACCATTGAACTCTTCATATTTCGTGAACCAGTCTTGATGTGAGGTCATGTGGAATGATGCACCAAAATCAATCAACCACACATCATCAGATGCATGGGTGGCGAGGGCTACGATGAAGGCATCACCATCATCTTGTGACTTGCCAGAATCTGAATTAGGAGCTTTCTTCTTCTTCTTCTCCTCTTTGCATTCCTTTTGGAAATGCCCAGTTTTTCCACAGTTCCAATAGAGAGCCTTGGACTTTCCAGGAGATTTGGATCTCCCACAAGATTTGGATCTGTCCTTCTCAGCTTTCTTGTCTTTCTTCTTCCCTTTCTCCTTGGGTCTTCCACAAACTGCAAGAGCCTCTTTGGTTGAATTGGATGTCTTCCTCTGCATTTCTTCAGATAACAGTGAGGACACCACATCTTCCATGTTGAAGGTGGTAGTGGTGCTTCCGATAGCCATGACAAGATGATCCCACGAATCTGGCAAAGAACAAAGTAGGGTTATGCAACAATCCTCCTCCTTCATTTTTATACCCACAGATGTCAACTGTGTAACGATCATGTTGAAAGCATTCATGTGGTCCGCAACAGATCCTCCATCTACCATCTTCAGAGTGAACAACTTCTTTTTTAGAAAAGTTTGTTTACCAAGGACTTGGCCTGATAAACATCACCCAACTTCTTCCAAAGATCTTTCATGCTCTTCTCCTCATGGACATTCGACAAGACAGAGTCAGCTAAACAGAGTCTTATGAGACCTTTAGCCTTTTGATCTTTTAGGTCCCAATCATCTTGTGACATTGATGTAGTTTTCACATCGGATACTGTTTCCCATAGGACACGATCAACAAGTAGGTCCTCCATCTTGAGTTTCCACAACTTGAAATTAGTGCCATTGAATTTCTCAACCTCTAACCTTCTGGATGTGGTTGCTATCTCCTTGCTGCAACAAGATACAAAATACTCTACACAACACTCCCACTCAATCTAAGATCAACTTAAAAAACCCCTACCCAACAGCTAAGACCAAAACTGGCCAGGCTATGGTACCAACTGAAAGGAAGTTAGGTGTGTGGAAATCACTTCCTACACTAATCTAATGAGGGGAGGAGAGTGCAAATTCAATTTTATCCTTACAATTACATCAATGTTAAACCACTAACAAAGATATTGCAACAAACACATAAACAAGAAAGTGAGACAGAAGAAAAGAGACACAAGATATACGTGGGGAAAACCCTTATCGAGTGAAAAACCCCACACTCCAAAACCTACACAATGTATTAACAAAACTAAAATGGTTTACAATACACTTGCAATGCAAGCTCTTAGGAGTCTTTGACACTCGTATCTGGAGACAAACCAGTAGCATAATAGTACCTATCAAACCTGTAATACTTCTCCTTCTCAAAGCACCTGTTTATATAGAAAATACAAGGCAAAATTGCCTCTATCTTGGAATGGGCGTCCAACTTGGCCTCATGGCCCAAAACCCATGCCTATGGACACTTGGTCAACATTGTAAGATTTTTCTGACACTTGTCCACACACCCCATCCCAAAGAGGTCACCTATTTCCAAAATAGGCTATGACAGATGCCCTTACGACTCTTATGACCGTCATAGAATCTATCATAGTAGTTACAACTTACAGTTGTAAGAGAATCTATCGTACAAAGGCTATAAATACCATATTCTCTTACAACATGTCATAGTCCACCTTGGAGCACCCAAAGATGCCTTTTTCAAAGATGCTCTTCAACACATGTCTTCACCTATCATAGAATCTCCTATTTCTGACTCTTACATGTCATAACTTCGTCATAGGAATCCGTCATGACCGTTAGGTCAATATTGCCTTACACAATATCCAAGATGCCGACACATGGCAAAATATTCCTACCACTAAGTGGGATGCCTATCTCCTCATGTGAGGACAAAATTACAAGTTGTCATCTTCCATGTAGGATAACACATCACCGTGCCACATCCCACAAGATGACAATATGAATTTACAATTTAATTTACAACATAGGCAATAAATAAATAAATACAATGAAAATAATACAAGGAATTACCAACGTTGAGACACCTTAATTCCCAACAGCAGTAAAACTTATCATTTTTTTTCCTTGATGACACATCTCATCCCCACCAAACACGGGTCCAACTTCCTTTCTCCAGAGTTCTCCCAATTTATGATTTCAAACAAAAAAAATCGGATACGTTTGGATTTGTTTGAAAGTCCCAAAACAAATGATAGAATATTAGAAGTAGTTAGAAATCACCGCCTCATCCCTTTTCTTTTTGAAATGGAAGTAAATGAAATACAAAAAAAAGAAATTTAATATGGTTTAGGGTTGCATGAGAAGAATGATTAATTAATAATTTAAATTTATATAATATAACATGTGTACATTTATATATAATATTATATAATAATATATATGAATACCAACATATAAACACATCTATGATATTATATCATAATAATATATATATAAATATATTATTGGTTTTACGACAGACAACTGAGAGTGGGGGTGAATCAATTGTCACAAAACTTATCTTTGCTTTAAACACTTAAATACTTCTTGTGTTTCAATAGCATAATAATAATTTAATCATGGAAGCACAATACAATAATTCAAGAGTAGAAACACATCAACACATATGACACCAAATTTTTAACGTGGAAAAGCCAGTTAAGGGAAAAACCATGGGGTGACTAACCCAAGATTGTATTCTATGTTAAAAGAATAGGAAGAACAAAATGGCACTTGCTAATTAGGGCTCACTACCCAAGCATACTACTCACAAGAGACCCACTGCCTACAGGAGACACACTGTCTACAGAGTGATAATATAAATATTACATACTTGAACTGGAAAATAGCATCTTCACCATGCTTGAGACAGTTCCATTTCAGGTCAACACTTCTGCACTGCTTTTCACTCTTCTCCTCTCTACCACTTCCTCATCTTCACCTTAGATACTTTGAAATGACTTCACAAATCTTATTTATTAAAGACATCGACTTTGGGATAAACATCCAAGACGGAACAACACATATCTGGGACTTCAATCTTCTTTGAGGATCACGCCATGCTTCACAAAACATCTTCAAGATCATCCGTACGATGTGTAAAACATTTGGTCAGCCATGATTAGGGAGAACACCATCACCAGAGAGTGAATCTTTAATTACGAGCTCAATCTTCAATGCGGACCACCAACACGAACTTGACACAGTCTAGAGACTCCCACAAACTTACCTGAATCACCAAGAACATCAACACCACTTCTGCTTACTAAAATCATTTGCATCCTCATCCAGAATCTCAAGAACATAGTCTGTCATTACTATCACATTAGAATAAATGCTTGCGAACCTCCAGACCATGAACCAATTGAGTTGTCAATTCACATTAGCTTCCTAAACGTTCCACGAAATCCGCAGAACAAGATATTGCATTTCCGGATCTCACCGAACCTATTTGTGTCACTCTGTCACCTCCGAACTGCTGCCAGAACTAGTTTTACTCATATGGCCATAACTTCTTCAAATCTTCATGCGGACCTCTCAAGTCTTGACTGGATCATCTTTAGACACATATCTACAAACCCTTTGATACGGATTCTATGATCTTCATCTGTCTGGGATCTTTACTTCATAGAGCTTAACTGTTCTTCTCTGTTTCTGATAGGACTAATTTTCTCAATATCCTCAGCACACAGTTCATTCAATCCTTGACATCAATGACAACACCGGTTAGGCCCATATTTGCAACAATCTCCCCCTTTGTCATTGATGGCAACATATGATGAAAAAAATTATTTTAACCATCAAGACAAGAACTTCTCCCTACTAACTGACATAGCTCCTCCTATCAACAGCAATTACTCCCCCTTTGTTTAGCAACCACTTTTGTTTTTCACATGTCTTCTCTCCCCCTTTGAAATCAATGGCAAAGGGCACATACTTGCATCAATCAAAATCATACAGACTGCTCCCCCTAAGTAGTAGCTTCCTATCATCAATCTGGTCCACAAGATATGACTGTGAGATCCACCAGACTAATGCACATCAGTGCATCTTAATTCAGAATCAGAGGGGTGGTAACCCCTAACTTCTCCCTGAGATACTCAAAAGAGTCCTTAGGTAGAGGTTTAGTAAAAATGTCTACAATCTGATCCTTAGAGGGCACAAACTCCAATCTGACTTCATTCTTGTTCACTTGCTCTCTCAAAAAGTGAAATTTGATGGATATATGTTTTGTCTTTGAATGCAACACCGAATTTTTTGATATATTTATTGCACTTGAGTTATCGCAGAAGATTGTGACAGGTTCCTCATACTCCACTCTGATGTCTCTTAGCATTTGCTTCATCCACAATACTTGAGTGCAACTACCTGTTGTTGTAATATATTATGCTTCTACAGGGGATAGAGATATTGCCTCATGTTTCTTGCTCAACCAAGAAACCAATCTTTTCCCCAAAAAGAATACACCACCACTAGTACTCTTCTGGTCATCCACATCTCCTGCCCAATCCACATCTGTATATGCATGAAGAGAGAACTCATGATCCCTAGGATACCATAAAACATACTCAACTATTCCCTTTAGATATCTAAGAATTCTCTTGATTGCCATGACATGAGATTCTCTAGGATCAGCTTGGAATCTGGCAACAAGACCAACAACATTCATAATGTCAGGTCTAGTTTGAGTAAGATACAGTAGCCCTCCAATCATTGACCTGTACTTTTTCTGATCAACCTTAGGAGATTCATCATCTTTGCTTAGTTTACATCTGGTTGCCATGGGAGTATTCATTGGTTTTGAATCTTCCATCCCAAATTTCTTCAACAATTCTTTCACATATTTGGTCTATGATATGAAGATTCCTTTCTTTGTTTGAGTAATTTGCAGACCCAAGAAGAAATTCATTTCCCCAAACATAGACATCTCAAATTCACTTTTCATTTGATTTACAAAAGTCTTGCACATACTATCTCTTCCTCCAAAAATGATATCATCAACAAATACTTCAACAATCAAGATATTTTCATGTTCAATCTTGAAGTATAAATTACTGTCAACAGTACCTTTATTGAAACCAATCTTCAAAAGATGTTTATCCAATCTTATACTAGGCCCTTGGGGCTTGTTTGAGTCCATACAGTGCTTTCTTCAACTTGCAGACCATATCACCATGACTAGACAACTGAAATCCATCCGGTTGTTCAATGTATACTTCTTCTTCCAAGTCACCATTCAGGAAGGCAGACTTGACATCCATCTGATATACTTTGAAATCCTTGAAGGCAACAAAAGCAAGAAAAAATCTAACTGCTTCAATTCTTGCCACCAGAGCAAAAGTTTCTTCAAAATCAACTCCTTCTACTTGAGAATAACCCTTGCAGACCACTCTGGCTTTGTTTCTAACTACTTCACCATCTTCATTCAGTTTGTTCTAGAAGACCCATTTGGTTTCAATCACATTTTTGTTTCTAGGTCTGGGAACAAGATCCCAAGTGTGATTTTTCTCAATCTGCATTAACTCTTCCTCCATTGCTTTGGCCCAGCTTTCATCATTGCATGCTTCACTTACTATTTTTGGTTCAATCTTTGAAATCAGACAATACTTTTCTAAATCTTGAGCAATCTTTCTTCTTGTTTGAACACCTTTTCTTTTATCACCTATGATCTGGTCTTCAGAATGATTTAGTCTTACATACCTAGGAGTTTTGGAAATTTCTTGCACTTCTATTTCTTGGAAAGGTTCATTCAAGCTTTCTTCTTCCTGTATTTTAGGGTTCTCCGGATCAGTCTGGATCTAAATTTCAAAAGGGGCTTGAACCTCTTGAACCAAAACATCATTCTAATCATCTTCTTTATATTCATAAAACCTTGAGGGTTTTTCAATGCCTTCATCAAAATTCACATTTGTACTTTCTATAATCTTTCTCAATCTCTTGTTATAACACCGGTATGCTTTGCCTTGAGTAGAGTAACCCAAGAATATTCCTTGATCACTTCTCGCATCAAATTTTCCAAGGTCTTCATCTCTTTTAATGTAACATTTGCTACCAAAGACTCTGAAATACTTCACAGTAGGAGTGATGCCAAACCAGAGTTCATAAGGGGTCTTACTAGTATTGCTTATGATTTGTACTTGATTAAGAGTATAGACAGCAATGCTTACAGCTTCTCTCCAGTAGATCTGAGGAACATTTGCCTCCATCATCATGGTTCTAGATGCTTCCTGGATGGTCTGGTTCTTTCTCTCCACTACTCCATTCTGTTGTGGAGTCCTTGGAGCAGATAACTATCTTTTTATCCCATGTTTCTCACAGAATTTTATGAACTCTCCGGATGTGAATTCTCCACCTCTATCAGACCTAAGACATTTTATGTTTAACCCGGTTTCATTCTCTACCATAGCCTTGAATATTTTGAATTTCTCAAGTGCCTCAGATTTCTCCTTCAGGAAAGTCACCCACATCATCCAGGAATAGTCATCAATTAGTAATATGAAATATCTATCACCTTGCAAACTCCTGATTCTTGCCGGTCCACATAGATCAGTGTGTACTAAGTCCAACAATCTGATAGAAGGTTGTTCCTTACTTTTGAATGTGACTCTACTCTACTTACCCAACTGACATTCTTTGCACAAACTATTAGAAGGTTTCACCAGTCTTGGAAGATCTCTTACAGCCTGAGTATTGCTTATCTTGATGATGTTATCAAAATTTACATGACACATTCTCCTATGCCACAACCAACTCTGATCAATTTGAACAAATAAACAACTTTTCCCAGTACCAACCAAGTGGAAGATGTTACCTTTTGTTTGACTATCGGAAGCAATCTCTGTTCCAGAACTTTCAAAGATTTTACATTTTCTATTTTTGAATCAGAGATCATAGCCTTTGTCCACCAACTGCCCAACACTGAGAAGATTGTGCTTAAGGCCTTCAACATTCAGTACATCACTAGTTTTATTCTTTCCATTAAAAGAAATAGTTCCTCTGCCTTTGATTCTGCCAACAGAATTATCACCAAATTTTACAACTCCTCCTTCATATCTTTCTAGATCTATGAACTTATTTTTGTCACCAATCATATGGTGGGAGCATCCACTGTCAATGACCCATTCATCCTTTTCTTCAACTTGAGTAGCCAGAGCTCTTTCTACCTATTTATGATTGACAAATTTAGTGGGCATTGGATCTTCTTCCTTGATGGCAATAAACACCCAGTCACTTCCGGATTTGTTTCTTGTCTCTAATTCATCATCTGTTACTCCTTCATCATCATCATCTTCATGAACATAGTAACATTTATTTTGGAATCTTGATCTATTTGGATTTGTCCTTGAAAATCTTTCTGGACACTTTGAAACAAAATGACCAATCTTGTTGCAGTTGAAACATTTGAAGGGTAATTTTTCTTCATACTTACCAGATCCTGTTGGCAGTCTTCTTGCAATAAGGGCTTCAAGTTGAGCAGCTTCTGCCTCATCTTCTTCCAGATCTTTTTTTGCTTTTTCATACCATGATAGTTTCTTTGAGGAGTTCTCTCCTGGATCATCCCTATGTTTACCTTTTACAAAGGCACTAGCTTTGAATGCAGATTCAGTCTTGGGGGGTGCATCTCCAAACTCAACCAATTCAAATGTAGCCAATTTTCCAACTAATTGATCTCTTGTGATATTTGATAAAGATCTGAATTCTTCAATAGCAGTGACCTTGTGTTTATATGCAGGAGGTAGGGATCTAAGAACTTTTTCAATAATCTCATCTTCATCCAGGGTTCCACCAGCACACCTAATGCCACAAACAAGCTCATTTACTTTTTACATAAATGTAGTGATATTCTCATCTTCATTCATCTTCAGGTTTTCAAATTTTCCTTTCAAATCTTTGTCTCCTTCATGCAAAAGTTCCAGCTTTGCCCAAATCTCATATGCGGTTTTTAAATCCATAACATTTATCAGCTCTGAATCAAATAAGGCACTTAGTAAGGCTTCTTTAGCTCAAAGATTATCTTCAGCATCTTTGATTTCATCTATATTTGTCAGACCATTCTTTGGAGGAACATACTTCTTTGAAGTTATGGTCCAATATTGCATTCCCATACATTGCAAGTGACATTCCATGTGGCTTTTCCAAAGAGTGTAACTAGTTCCATCAAACCTCAGACTATCCTTCTTGTAGGAAGACATCCTGGATCTCCTCAAGCGATTAAGTTCCTTTTAGAGGAACCTTGCTCTGATACCAATTGTTGGTTTTACGACAGACAACTGAGAGGCGGGGTGAATCAGTTGTCACAAAACTTATCGTTGCTTTAAACACTTAAATCCTTCTTGTGTTTCAATAGCATAATAATAATTTAATCATGGAAGCACAATACAATAATTCAAGAGCAGAAACACATCAACACATATGACACCAAAATTTTAACATGGAAAACCCGGTTAAGGGAAAAACCACGGGGTGACTAACCCAAGATTGTATTCTCTGTTAAAAGAATAGGAAGAACAAAATGGCACTTGCTAATTAGGGCTCACTACCTGAGCACACTACTCACAAGAAGCCCATTGCCTACAGGAGACACACTATATACAGAATGATAATATAAATATTACATACTTGAGCTGGAAAATAGCATCTTCACCATGCTTGAGACAGATCCATTTCAGCTCAACACTTCTACTCTACTTTTCTCTCTTCTCCTCTCTACCACTTCCTCATCTTCACCTTAGATACTTTGAAATGACTTCACAAATCTTATTTATACAAGACATTGACTTTGGGATAAACATCCAAGTCAGCACAACACATATCTGGGACTTCAATCTTCTTTGAGGATCACGCCATGCTTTGCAGAACATCTTCAAGATCATCCGCACGATGTGTAAAACATTTGGTTTGCCATGATTAGGGAGAACACCATCACCGGAGAGTGAATCTTTAATTACAAGCTCAATCTTCAATGCAAACCACCAACACGAACTAGACACAGTCTAGAGACTCCCACAAACTTTTCTGAATCATCAAGAACATCCACACCACTTCTGCTTACTGAAATCATTTGCATCCTCATCCAGAATCTCAAGAACACAGTCTGTCATTACTGTCACATTAGAATAAATGCTTATGGACCTCCAGACCACGAACCAATTGAGTTGTCAATTCACATTAGCTTCCTAAATGTTCAACCAAATCCGCAAAACAAGATATTGTATTTCCAGATCTCATCGGACCTATTTGTGTCACTTTGTCACCTCTGAACTGCTGCCAGAACTAGTTTTACTCATATGGCCATAACTTCTTCAAATCTTCATGCGGACCTCTCAAATCTTGACTGGATCATCTTTAGACACATATCTACAAACCTTTTGATATGCATTCTCTAATCTTCATCTATCTGGGATCTTTACTTCATAGAGCTTCACTGTTCTTCTCTGTTTCTAATAGGACTAATTTTCTCAATATCCTCAGGACACAATTCATTCAATCCTTGACATCAATGCAACAGGAGTATGTTGACATCAATGACAACAACGGTCAGGCCCATACTTGCAACATATATATGCTTATATAAGATATTATATAATAATTTATGTTTACACAAATACATACAATTTATTCCTAAAAGATAATTTTATCAATTATGGAATTTCGTAAGTGACCAAGAATGAACCTTAACGTACAATTTTTGAGAATTACACATGTAATATATTGTGTCAAAAATAATCCAGTGACAACATTTACATTTTCATATTTCAAGTTACCAACAAATTTTCTTATCATAGATCATTTTCCAGACGGGGTTTTGTAACCAAAATTTTCCAAATTTATAACAAGTAATCTTAAAGAAGGTACCCTAACATGTGAGAAGAAATGATAAATCTAATAAAACATCTAAAAAATATAAGTTTTGCATAATGATAACTATGACAGTACACCATATGTTTTAGGAAAACATTGCATCAACACTACTATCCATATCATATAAAGGCAAGGCTCATGATTAGTACTAGTCCTTAGGTCTACTCTCAATTAGTGATTGGGATCAATTAGGATGGGCTCCAATCAACAAATTCAAAGAATAGGAAGATGCAACATCATTGTTAGAGCAATTGACAATCGTAAAGAGAGCACCTATGGAAATGATAGATGACTTAATGTGTTACAGCCTGTTGAGGATTCATCCTCTAATTTGATTCCAATTTTTGTAATGTAATTTTTTTCAGTTCAATGAAGGAATATTCCTATTTTCTATGTGCAATCGGTGTTGTGTGTTTCGAGATTAACCCACTCATCAATTTTGTCAACTAATGACTGTAGATCCTCAAAAGCTTCAAAAGTGTGTTTGTATGCCAGATAAAGCGTAGAACAAGGGAATGAACAGAGCATGTGGGTCCAAAATCACGTAAAATGCCTTTTTTCCAGTCCTTGCTCACCTTTCTAGGTGATCTAAAATGCGAGCATGTTTTTTGCTGCAAAACATAGAAAATCAATTAAATCTCAAGCGTGCTCTCCATCGGGTTTACATGGTTTTTAATGTTAATCTAAAAAATCTCATGATGAATTCAAGTTTTTAATTATCTTTCTAACCATGCATTTTTTTTCTAAAATCTAACAATATTAAGATTTACATCTTCGATTTATTTCGCTAATGTCTTCTTTTTTGGCAAAAAACCTATGTATAAAATTTATGGTGTCATTTTTTATCTGTTCATTGAAATTTGAAACAAATTACATATTTATATTCTAGACTCTATTCTATACACATTGAAAAAATGATTTTTGATTAATTTCAAAAATTAGGGAGGGCGGCACACTCAAATATTTATTTTTCAGGATGTGTTCACTTTAAAAATTCATAAAAAATCATATATTCATTAACAAATTAGCAGAAAAACCAAGCATAAACTATGTGATGTTAACAAATTTTCTGCCAAAATCATTTGTGAAATATTTTTAAAAAGTCAACATTTTAGGGGCAGCACACCAAAAGCTATGTTATATTTTTTTTTTTAAAGCATGAGCACTTTATGTGCTCCCCCTATTTGAACCTCTTACTCTCCACCATTTTTTTTAAAATAGTTTAGAAACTAAACTTTGAGCACTACAAATCTTATTTTTATCATATCTTCCCATTTTGAGTGTGGTTGTCTTCAATTTCTGGTGCAGTCACGGTAGGAGGGTTCACAGAATGAACTATCCAGGCAGTACAGCAAGAGTAAACACAACGGAAACAACTCAAATATATGAAACAAATGCAGATTCAGTCATTCAGTATATCATAGAATTCAAATACAAATCGGTCGGCAACATGCAGGCTTACAATTAGGGCTCACAAGCCTGATTACAGAATATGCACAAAATATAACTTTGAGGTCCCTTCACGCAAATCCAAACTATGAACTTATGAATCTATTCTAACTATCCTAATCTATTTTCCTAGGGATCTATTACATCCTTATATATCATCTCCGGAACAATAGATTCCTCCGCGTCAGCGAAGGAAGATCACAAACTCCAAGGAAGAGCTGTAACGTGTGTACATAGATAGATTGGACCTAAATGCATAGAACACCTCCACAAATGAATGGAATGATGTGCGAATCTTGAGGAAGGTTAACCATGAACCAAAGATCATTGAATGATGTGTCATTAGGCTCCACAAGTCGAGGAATGCTCTGCAAGTCTTCTCCTTTAGCTGATTATCAGAGATTGTAATGATGCTCTATTCTGAGAAAACAGTCGATCTTCTAATAGCGATAACTTTCTAGTAACTACTCCAAATGATCTAAATTATGGATATGATGTAGATGAATGACTCTATATGCTAAGTCCAACTCTGCAAGGTCTAAAATGATATTGCGGCAAAATGCGAAACAAAATACAGAAACTGCTACTGACTGAACTGCCTGAACTGAACTAGAAAATGAAAAGAAACAAACTAAAATGCAAATGATTTTGGTTGATGCAAGATTTCTCTTGAACTAGGGATGCTCCTACATCAGACATTTCAGGTTATTGAAAAACTGAGTCCCTCACTTTGCTGGGGCTAGGGGAGAACCAAGACGGTCCACCTCAGCCTAAGAAATCCATGATGAATCTTCTTCCGGTCTGCCTTTCCGCTTCACAAGATATTATTTCTATTGTCTTCCTATGGTGTTGTGTCCAACTCTATTGTCCAAAATGTCTTCAATCTGCTCCGGTGCTTGTTGTGGTAATAGCTTCTTCAAGTCCTCTACCATGCTATCACTAAACTCTGCTTCATGATACTAGTATAGGTCTGTAATATTGAAAATAGGCGACATGCCCAATGTCTCTAGTAATTCCACTTCATATGCATTTCCTGAATCAAATTTTCTAAGTATCCTACAAGGTCCAAACTTCTTCATCTTCAACTTGTTATATGTCCCAACTAGAAATCTTTATTTTCTCAAGTATTCCTTATGTCTTCTCTTCTCATCTGCTTGCTCCTTATACTTGTTGTTCATGTCTTCCAAATGCTTCTTAACCTGATTATGCACTGCTCTCATATGTTCTACAAATTCTTCTACTTCTGTACTTCTCTTTCCTCTACACTGATATTTCTCAATTCTACTGTTCCTCTAGGATTTACTCCAGTAACAATATCAAAAGGTGTTCTTTCAGTACTCCTATTTATTGAATTATTGTATGCAAACTCTACTTGTGAAAGAATCAAATCCCAACTTCCTGCCTTGTCTCCAACCAAACATCTCAACAAGTTTCTGAAACTCATATTCACTACCTCTGTCTGCCCATCAGTCTGTGGATGAAATGTTGAACTGAACTTCAAATTTGTCTTCATCTTCTTCCAAAGTGTCTTCCAAAAATATCCAAGAAATCTAGCATCTCTGTCTAAAATTATACTCTTAGGTAATCCATGCAATCTCACAATCTCCTTGAAAAATAGGTCTGCTACATACACTGCATCAGTTGTCTTCTTACAAGGTATGAAATGAGCCATCTTTGAAAATCTGTCCACCACTACAAATATTGAATCATGTCCTCTTTGTGTTTTAGGCAATCCCATCACAAAATCCATGCTTATGTCTTCCCAAGGTCTCTCCGATACTATCAAAGGTTTATACAATCTAGTATTCTGACCACTCCCTTTTGCAACTTGACAAACTCTACAACTTTGCACAAATTTCCTAACATCCTTATGTATCTGAGGCCAAAAATAGTTTTCACTCACCAAAGCCACTCTTTTGTCAATCCCAAAATGTCCCGCTAATCCACCACTATGTTTCTCCTTGATCAAATTATCTCTCATTGATCTTCTAGGTATGCACAGCTGATTTTCTCTGAACAACATATCTTCCTGAATGAAATAATCCAACCACTTAATCCTATTTATCACAACAAGTTCCTTACATGCTTTCCAAGGTTTTACAAAATTAGTGTCTCCCTCATACATGTTCTTTAATTCATCAAATCCCATCACTTGAATTCTCATCTATGTCAGCAAGTTCCTTCTCCTACTCAATGCATCAGCAACTTTGTTTAATTTTCCACCCCTATGCTTCAATACAAATGTATAACTTTGCATGAACTCTACCCATCTCATATGTCTCTGATTCAACTTACCTTGACTATTCAAATATTGCAAAGCTTGATGATCTATATACAACACGAATTCCTTAGGCAACAAGTAATGTCTCCACTTCTTCAAGGCTTGAATTATGGAATAGAACTCTTGATCATAAACTGAATATCTTCTCCTTCCATCATTCAATTTCTTACTAAAATATGTTACAGATCTACCTTCTTGACTTAACACAGCTCTAATTGCACTTCCACTTGCATCAAAATCTACTTGAAATACCTTATTGAAATCCGGTAATGCTAAAACAGGTTGCTCTATCACCTTCTACTTCAACAGTTCAAAACTTTTATCTACTCCTGATGTCCACTTAAAGACTTTTCTGTCACCTCTCATTGTCTCTGTCATAGGATTACAAATTGAACTGAAATTTCTAATGAACTTCCAATAGAAACTAGCCAATCCATGAAATGATCTAACCTCTCCAATGCTCTCCAGTGTAGGCCATTCAACAATTGCTCTTACTTTCTCAGGATCCATCTTCAATCCTTTTGCAGAAATCAAAAATCCCAAATACACCAATTCTTCCTTCATGAAACTACACTTCTTGATGTTGATCAGCAATTTCTCTTCTCTCAACCTCTGCAAAACTTGTCTAATATGCCACAAATGTTCCTCTTTTGTCTTACTAAAAACTAGAATATCATTCAAGTACACAATCACAAACTTACCCAAGAATTTATTCAAGACTTCATTCATCAATCTCATGAAAGCACTCAATGCATTTGTCAATCCAAAAGGCATCACTAACCATTCATACAATCCTTCATTTGTCTTAAAAGCAGTCTTCCATTCATCTGCTTCTCTAATTCTGATCTAATGGTATCCACTCTTCAAATCTATCTTTGTGAAATATCTTGCTCCACTCAAACAATCCATGATATCATCCATCCTAGGTAAAGAAAATCTATACTTAACTATGATCTTGTTTATTGCTATAGAGTATGTACACATTCTCCATTCTCCATCTTTCTTAGGTTCCAACACTACAGGTACTGTACAAGGACTCAAACTTTCTCTAAGCAAACCTTTCTTCAACAACTCCTATATCTGCCTATTCAATTCTTCATTCTCTGTCAATGTCATTCTATGTGTTGCTTTATTAGGCAAACTAACTCCTGATATAAGATCCATGTGATGACTGATACTCCTAATTGGTGGCAATCCTTTAGGTACATTGTCTTATATGATGTCTTAATACTCTGTTAGCAGCTCTCTCATCTCCTCCGGTTGTGATTCTTCAGTCTCCTTCTTTAATGTTTCAGGCTTCTTCGGAATCAAAGCATAACACATATTCTCATGTCTCAAACCATCCAGAAATTTTCTTCCATCTACCAAACAAATTTTAGCATTCCCACATACTTCACTCTTAGGATCATCTTCCAAAGGAATCAAAGTAATTCTCTTCCCATTTGATGTTATATTGTAGGTATTCTTTCTCCCATCATGTATAGTTTTTCTATCATACTACCAAAGTCTACCCAACACGATATGACATACATCCATAGGCATAATATCACACAAGACTTCATCATGATAAGATCCAATACCAAACATTGCTCACTCACTAGTACCTTATGGTCATCTTGAATCCATGCTATCTGATAAGGCTTAGGGTGTTTCAATCTTTCCAACTTCAACTTAGTCACCATCTCCTCTGAAACTAGGTTATCTTAACTACCACTATCAATTACAACTTTACAACATAATTTACCTCCTAATTTGCATCTGGTTCTGAACAAACTTTTCCTCTATGGTGGTTCTTCAATCATCTCTACTTGAAATAGTGCTCTCCTCATCACAACTGATTCTCCTTTCTCCGGTTTACCAACTAAACTCGGTGATCCAATAGGTTCTTCTTTAACATAAGCTGCTCTTCCACTGTTCTCTATTCTCTTGCTTGTACTCCTTTGATTACATTCAAATGCTCTATGTCCTTTACCTCCACACTTGAAACAAGTGCATATGAATGTTCTCTTATCAAATCCTCTTCCTTCTCTTTTGTATCCTTCATTCTAGTTTACACTAAGGTTTCCTCTCTAGTAAAAGTTTATATCATCTCTCTGGTATGCATTATTATCTCTGTCCTCCTTGAATGTGTTCTCCTATCTATTCTGCTCCGTAAATGTTCTCTCACCTCTGGATAATGTTCTACCTTTCTAAAACCTACCTCCTCTGCCTCTCTGTCTCTGATCATGTCTCTTATTCAACTTCTCTTCAACTTTCAGGGCAAACTGATATGCTTCCTCCAAAGATGTCATCCTCAACAGACTTAGTTCTTCTTGAATGTTCAATCTTAGTCCATTGATGTATCTATCCACTTTCTCCTTGCTTGCTTCACTATGTATTGTCCTTATGATCATCATATGAAATTCTTCAGTATACTCTACAAATTTCTCCTTTTGTCTCAGGGTCTGCAATCTTTTCAACAATTCCAACTCATAGTCAGCATGTATAAACTGATTCTTCAATTTTGTCACCATCCTATCCCACTTTGTAATCTTTTCTCTTCCTCTTCTATTTCTATCCAACTGGACTTCTTTCCACAATATAGCAACATGTCCTTTCAACTTTGTCTTTGCAAATTTCACCTTCTCAGGAACTTCAACTTCTTCATATTCAAAGTATTCTTCCATGTCATTTATCCTATCAATCAGTTCTTTAGGGTTCACATTGCTAGTGTAATTCGGTACATCCACTCTAGGTCTCTTTCCAATCTTTGAAATAGCTCGCAACAACTTTACTTGATCTAATTCTTCTTCTTCATCACCTCCTAGGGTTTTGCCAACTAGTTCAACAAATTGAAATTCTTCTTCATCATCTCTTTCAACATTAGGTCTAGGTGTCAATCCTCTTCACCTATCTTCTTCAATAGTATCCAAACGAATTCACATCATTTTCATCATTTCCATCATCTCATCCATTCTACCTACATTGTTCCAACAGCAGCAACTCTCCATGACGGCATTCTTCCTAGGATCAAGTGCAAACTGCCTCAAGTTTGGCGATCGGGCTACAAGGTGACAACTGCCTCACAATTGGCGATCAGTTGCGACACAAGTAACTTTCCTCAATTCGATGATCTATCCATAGAACGATCTTAATGAATTCCTTCACCAACTTCGCTCAATTCACTCCCAAAGATTCAAACTTTTTCTCTGATACCACTTGGTGCAGTCACGGTAGGAGGGTTCACAAAATGAACTGTCCAGGCCATGCAATAAGAGTAAACATAATGAAAACAACTCAAAGATATGAAACAAATGCAGATTCAGTCATTCAGTATATCATAGAATTCAAATACAAATCGGTCGGCAACATACAGGCTTACAATTAGGACTCACATGCCTAATTACAGAATATGCACAAGATATAACTTTGAAGTCCCTTTGCGCAAATCCAAACTATGAACTTATGAATCTATTTTAACTATCCTAATCTATTTTCCTAGGGATCTATTACATCCTTATATGTCATCTCTAGAACAACAGATTCCTCCGCGTCGGCCAAGCAAGACCACAAACTCCAAGGAAGAGTTGTAACGTGTGTACATGGATAGATCAGACCTAAATACATAGAACACCTTCGCAAATGAATGGAATGATGTGCAGATCTCAAGGAAGGTTGGCCATGAACCAAAGATCATTGAATGATGTGTCATTAGCTCCACAAGTCTTCTCCTTTAGCTAATTATCAGAGATTAACAGGATGCTCTATTCTGAGAAAATAGTCGATCTTCTGATAGCGACAACTTTCTGGTAACTGATCCAAATGCTCTGAATTCTAGATATGATGTAGATGAATGACTCTAGATGCTAAGTCCATCTCCACAAGGTCTAAAATGATACTATGGTAGAATGCAAACCAAAATACATAAACTACTACTGACTAAACTGTCTGAACTGAACTAGAAAATGAAAAGAAACAAACTAAAATATAAATGTTTTTGGTTGATGCAAGATTTCTCTTGAACCATGAATTCTCCTACATCAATTTCTCATCAAAGATCAGTTTTTACTGATTTAAAAAAAATGGTCACTTTTAACCCCTTTTGGTCCCCCATTTCCATGCACAAACCCCATTGAAGCATATGCTACACTCTATCTAAGGAAAAACTTAGCTTTCCAACCTCTTATCAACTTCACCCTGAGCCTTGCATCTTAGGTCCACTCTAGTAACAATTCATGACCATCCTTCTCAAAGATGCCTATATGTTCTAGTTCATTGAAGGAGGTCATATTCATTCTCTAAAAAATTGGGAGGTATTCCTGCCAAACTGGGAGTTCCTCATCCAGTGACTCCTCAAAATATATCATAGCACTTGCCTCATTACTGATTCCGTGATAGACTCTTAATGATTCCCTGATGATCTTGTTACCCAAGGATTCAATGAATCTCTCCATGTAGAGGTAGCAGGGATCACTCCTTCCACATTAGCTCACTAGTTATCTCTTTCTAGAGTTACCAATATGGTTGGGGTTCGGGCACTTGAGTCTATTGGGCCCACCAAGTGGCCTACGTATTATGTTAGTTGTCCCAAGTATGTCTTTAGTTATTCATAGTTATGTCATCCTCTTTCATCCAATTCAGGATGGTGGAGATAGATGATTGCAATGATTTCATCTCCACTTCTCTGGTTTGGAGCCCCAAATTGAAATGTTATACCTAATAGTCCCCTAGCAACATTTGGGCTTCCTCCTTGTCTACCACATGTTGCAAGTATGAGCAGTAAGTGTTGTCATTGATGTCAACACCTAAGGTTAGCATCTAAGGAAGTCATTTGAATCAGTTTGAGCATGTGTTTGAGAAGTTAGTATAATTGCGGAATTGTTCTATCTCCCAGAATAGTACAGTGTTTTTATCCGCATATCTTGTAGATTGAATATCTTTGTCTACTATTTGGAAGTTATGTTAAGGGATGTCTTTAGTTGCTATGTTTCAAGTTTGAGCCTTCGGTGTGAAGATTTGAGTGAGTTCTATTCACCAAAGTAAAAACTAATTTTCTGAGTATTCAAAGGTGATAGGGAGAATGTATTCTACTCCGCATTTAAGTTTTATGTTTGCGGTACTAGGATTAAGTCTCGAATGATGATATGTGCCTTCATTTGAAATGGTTCATGATTTGGTGCTCTGCAAGTGATCTTTCCTTTATGACAGTGGTTGACAATAATGTTTAAGTGCTCTAGTTTGAAGAATCTTCTAGATATAATGTTTGGGGGTTGTATGGAAGTTCTTGATGATTGTAATGTGCTTGTGGATGTCTCTAGATCGTGTTCCTACTTTTTGACTGGTTTGCAAAGTGTAATTCAGATCATGCTTGAAGCATGTTCCTAAAGGTCTTAGTGTTAACACCAGTTTTGGCCGACTTGGTTATTTTCACTACTTGCAATTACGCTTGGAATTTGTGCTAACGTGTTGCGTTGGAGATTGCATTTCAGTCCCAGCTAAGGTGTGGTGTGGTCTGCATTCATTCTTTTCCTTCACAAATTTGTTTAGGTCCAGACCTATTCTAATGTATGTATGTATGCCGACCTTGGAGATTGTTCCAATGGTTGATGATTGTAATGCCGACCTTGATGTACATTCCAAGGTTGATGAATTATATAAATACATGTAATGAATTTGTAAATAATGTATGATATGATGATACGAAGATAAGTGTGAAGTGTAAAAGCAGAGCAGAGCAAGGGAATTTTATTACACTTCAATGGAACTAAACCTTGGCATGGTGTAGATGCTACTATCTCAGTTCACCAACCTCTTGCAGTGAGCCTATTCCTTTGGCAGTGAGCTCCTTTTGCAATGAGCATTCTGGGTAGTGAGCCTTGTTGTAAATTTTGATATATCATTTATACTATGAGTTAATCCTCACCGTGGTTTTTCCCTTATTGGGTTTCCCACGTAAAAAATCTGGTGTCTCATGTGTCTCATGTGTTTAAGTTTCTGATTTCATGCTTTCATGGTTAAATCATATTAATAGTGATTAAGTGGTTGATGTGTTGATGTTTGAAAGAAGTTAAGTTTTGGTTACAACTAATTCAGCCCCCCCCTCTCAGTTGTCTTGTGCATTTCAACACCACAGGGGTTGTTATCTATGCCACCCTTGTGCATCCACTGATATGGTTGAGAGTGTTCTATCTCTCTTCTACCTAGATTAACCTTTGAGCATCTTAATCGCATTGGAGAAGTCCTCATCGACAAGTAGATATGTTCTTTGTCTTCTCTCCAACGTGCAGTTCAACTAGAATGGAAACCCTCTGCTTATTGATTGTGTTGGTGGAGGGGAAGGGGGGAGTCTAAACTTTCCTTGATGTTGACTCAAGAGAGGAAGAAGGGGAGGGAGTCACAACAATAGATTGTGTGGTTTTATGTGAGCCTCCCTCAATCTCTAACCCTTGTTGGGAAATATCTTACCCGAGATCATCCAAATTTTTTACCTCAACTGCAAAATCCAAAGGATCCTCGACTCTCTACCCCTAATGCTTCTCACCATCACCACTAGCTTGATTTTCTTGTGTGGTGGCCTGTGAAGATGGTGGGAGGTCTGTATGTTAAGGTGAATAATGTGGTGATGTATGTGTGGGAAGTGGAGGTGGAATTGGAGGAGGAGGAGACTATGTTGAAGGTCAGGATGGGGGTTGAGGTGGAGGTTGCGATGGTGGGATAGACTCCTTAGTGGTAGAGGAAAGTTATGCCTTAGTGGTAGATGGGGCTTGAGTTGCCACCCTCCTGATTAGAGGCACCAGGTCCTCTGCTTCTTCTTCTTCCTTGGAGGTGATCTCCATAGCCACTTCCTTCTTGTTACTCTTTGAAGAGGCCCTTCTTGGTTGGGTTCTTTTACCATTGCTTTTCCCTTTGAATGACCAAAGGACTCCCCTTGATCCATTGTCTTCTTCTTGTGTTCCTTTGGGGCTTTAGATGTTGGGTGGGGCATCCATAGGATAAGGTTGTTTAAGCCACTTAACTAACCTATCCCCCACCACCTGAGCGCTAGCCTCCATAGAATAATCTTCTTCAATTGACCAATTGATCTCCTCCATTGGTTCATTAAATACCTTGTTTGTGTTGTAGGAGGGTTCTAACACCCTGCCATATTCTTTTAGGTTCCTTGGAACGTTCTCCTCATGGCAATCCTTGATCATTTTCAAGGTGAGTTTATAGTAGTCCATAATCCTAACCTCATGCTCATCCAAACAATCTACCCAATAGTCCTCAGGAGTGGGCTCGTGTTGAAAGAATGTCCTAATTAATGGGATAATATTGTCAATGGGATCAAACTTGCTTATGGATTCCCTATATAAGTCCATGGAGAGAGATGCCAGCTCCAACTCCATTGTCTTGGAATTTTACATGTTAGCACAAGATTATACTTCAATCTTGACTAGGAAGGAAAACCCAACCTTGTGCTTGCTAGCCACAAGCTTCTAAACCTTAAAACTTTGTCTACAAATCTCCAAAAGAATGATTATATCACTTAGATATCTTGGGAGCTTGTAGGGTGCTTTGTGGAAGCCACAAACCTTGATGTAAGAAAATGTTCTGAATTGGATAAACCAATTGCCCTAGTTCACCAATTCACTTGTAATGATAGTCTTTTGGCATAGTCACTCTCGAGTCCCTTGATGATTACATAAACAAATGCACCATTCACAATGCAGTAGTGCCTATGGCTCTCCTTGAGCTCCAATTGAGGATAATGATCAAACACTTTAGTTTCCCCTAGTTGGAGTGTGTCCACCTTTCTCAAGCTAAGGAAATCATCCTTGTAGGTGAGAACATATACCAAGTAGGAGGCCATGTAGAATCAACTTGATTCCAACATATCTACCAACTGATCATGTAGTTTCTCATTGATGATGGTGCCCCAGTCTATCCTCTTCCCCTCCATCATTTTTAAGTAGAAATAGCACATCTAGGGATAGAAGTCCCTAGTAGTAGGATACCCAACCACTTTGCTTATAAGGGGGATGACATCCTTGGAATCTTCTTTGAATTCACTCATATGTCAGATTTTGACTATCTTGGTTCCAAACTTCCTTTGTACTCAGAAAAGATTCTTATTGATGAATTCAACAAAAACACTAGTTTTAGACTCATAATAGTTTAGTGTTGCCTTCATATATACCTTATCGTATTGGGCATAGGTTGGGAGCCCAAAGACTCTCTCAATCATTTTAGGGATAACATCTAGTACCACTTGGCCTGATGGGCCTAACACCTTCTTCTACCTCTGATCATACCTCTAAGCCCAAGTCAATACCAATTCTGGAGACTACAAAGATATAGGGAAAGCGACAGCTAGGACTGAAGCTAAGGAAGCCATAATTATGCCTAAAAGGCCATGTCTCCTTCTTTGTTCACTCTTTGTAGGAAATCCTTGACATTGACATGTCCTAAATTAGTGTCCCTGATGTAATTGTAAGGGGAAACTGTTGGGAATTAAGGTGTCTCAACCTTTGCAAATTCCTAATGTTGTATTTATTTATCCCATGTTGAGTTGGCATAGTCGGCACCTTGTGTACATGCAGCAGGCTAAATTTTGATGACCTTGGCAGTCGCGGTTTCCCCCTTCAATAATTAATGGGGGTTTGAGGGCAACACCCCCAAGATAGGGTCAAGGGGCGGAGCCCCTTGTAGGGTCTAGGGGCAGCCCAGAGAGTGGGTGGATGGGCGTCGGTGTGGGGAATATGATGGAAGTTATAGCATTGAATACATTTTAATTTCCAATGGAAGGCAACTCGGGTGGAAATGACCAGTAAGGGAAGGAAAGTTTAAAGACCTTCAAAGATGTGGTTATTGCAGATGATGCCCAATCCATGCCGAAATATGCAATCTTTTCAGTTGTTGATGGATTCAGAGGAGTCCGTTCAAGCGCCAAAGAGAGAGAGGAGGAATGTAGACCTGTGGAATGATGGCAAGGTGAGCCTCCTTCTCTACCAAGAAAAATTTCCTTAAAGCCTAATTAGGAACTAGGAAAAGCAGTAAAAAGAGAAGAATCAAGATTAATGAATATTGTAGTTTTCTTTACTTGTGTTAATGTAGATTGTTGGGAATAAAGGTATCTCAACCTTTGCAAATTCCTAATGTTGTATTTATTTATCCCATGTTGAGTTGGCATAGTCAGCACCTTGTGTACATGCAGCAGGATAAATTTTGGTGACTTTGGCAGCCGCGGTTTCCCCCTTGAATAATTAACAGGGGTTTGGGGATAGTACCCCCAAGATAGGGTCAAGGGGCGGAGCCCCTTGCGGGGTCTAGGAGCAGCGCCCCTGGCGCGCTCCCTGTCGTAGTATAGGGCGGGGTCGAGGGGTAGCGCCCCTGAAACCTCAACTGACTTTTATTTAATGACAAGTGTCAGTGAGTATCTTTGCACGAGAGAAAGGCATCTTTGGGTAGTCAAGGGAGGTTATGACAAGTTGTAAGAGGAATAAGATATTTTTAGTCAGTGTATGACAGATTCTCTTACAGTTGTAAGTGATGTCAATTATGACGGATTCTATGATAGTTGTAAGGTGCGTAAGAGCATCTGTCATAACCTATCTTGGGACAAGGCACCCACATTAGAATGGGATGTTGGACAAGTGTCCTTAGGTGTGGGTTATGGGACATAAGTCCAAGATGGATGCCCATCTCTAGAAGGTTCCATATTTGCCTTGTAAACTCTATAAAAATAGGTGCTTGGATGGGAGATTAGTAGCATTTTTATACAAGTACTATTATGCTGCTGGAATATCTCCAGATTTGACATTCGAAGACTCCTGAAAGAGCATTGGCTCTGAAACTGTATTTTAATCTGTTATTGTTTACTGTAATACATTTGAGTTGTGTTTTGGAGTGTGGGGTTTTCCACCCGTAAGGGTTTTCCCCACGTATATCTTCTCTCTCTCTCTCTTCTGTCTACTTTCTATGTGTATGTGTATTGCTGCAATATCTTTGTTAGCTGTTCTATGTTGTTGTAGTTTGTGAGGCCTACTCTTTACACAACTGTTCATGAGACTAATTGCTGTGCTATTTCTATTATGTTTATGATTGAGAGATTATTGATCTTGTATCTTGTTATTAAACCTAACTGAATTTGAAGGAAATAATTGTGCAATGATATGTTATATGTGCTTCGGCTATGATACCTTGATAAGTTATTAACTTCGAGTTTGAGTGTGTAGGTATTACTAACGAAACCACATATACAGGAGACCATCTCATACCTATGTTGTATCCATTGTGAGCTGATCTAGTTCAATGAGGAACTAAGATCAACCTCGTGTTTGAAAAATGTTGTAATATGTTGTATGAGGTCAAGGGATAAAGGGGTTATCTTCTAATTTACTTTGTAAGAAATGTTGTTGAAATTTTATTTCTTTTTGACCCTTTTTCATGTGTTTTATTTGACTCTGGGAGTCTGAACTAGGTTTAAAAACAACCCTAGGTTGTACCCCTTGGGTTTAGGGACCTTTTTGACTAGGTTAACCTTGGGTTAACTTCATTAGGGTCACCTCAACTTTGGGGTGAGGTAAAGTGACGAAAATTGGAAGCTTGGGGGACATGGGATGAGCAGAATCCCCACTCATGCCCACTTACAAGTCATGGAGTACTCCATGATCCCCCTCTTTATGGAGGGCTTGTCTCCATGTGCCTCCTTTTGGTGGGGTTCCCTTTTATAAGGGTGTTGTGTCACCCACTCTATGTTATTTTAAGTTTTCTCATTTGTATTTTATTCTTCAAGTGGGTTTTAATGGGGAACCTATTGAGTGGGGGTACATTGTTTTATGATCACTAGTTTAATGGAGGAAGTGGGGGGGTTGAGTTGTTTATTCCCACTTGGGAAATTAGAAAAAATGGAGAAACTAGTTTAAAAGAGGAGAAGAAGAGAAGTGTAAGGAGGTTGGATTATGGTGGAGAAGAATGAGGCTTTGGAGAAGGAGGCTAGAGTGGAGCTCTTCATCAAAATTCTTCCATATTTGGGCTTTGGAAGGTTGGTGAACAAGTCTACCCTCTTGTTGATCTTTTGCTTGTTATGTGTGTGTTGCCTCTTGTTTGATGTTTGTGTTGCAATTGTCTTCTTGTGTTTTCTATTATTGTTTTGGGGTTGATTTGGTTGTGGAAAGAGCTCCTTCCATTTGGAAGGCAACGCTCATCTTGTATGGGGAAGGGGAGGTGTGACCCTCCTCGGGTCATCTTGTTTTCTTGTTAAGAGAAATGCCTTGAAGGCATGTTGGTTTGCTATCCAAGAGATGACACCTAGGGATAGAGATTGTCTACTCCCCTACCCTCCTTGAAGTCAACTAAGCTGAGTCAAAGTACTGTGAGTAAGCCATGGGGATTGTGTGATAATTGCTTGTTGTTATTGATCTATGATTGAGAAGTGTTGTTTTGTCTATTCCACCTTAGTATGAGAATGGTCTCCCTAGCTCGGGGGTGTCCCTCTTGCGGGACGATGATAGGGAGGAGAGCTAGATGGTTGCCGATTTTCCCCTTGTTGTTTTGCAGGCTACGGATGGAGCATGTCAAAAGGATTTGAAGATAGTCTTGCCTTGTTAAGAAAATGTCATATCTTCCTGTATGTAATGAAAGTTTGGTCTTTTAATGATTCATTGTGTAAAAATTTTAGAGGGGAGAATCTCTCTGGATATAGTTGTTAAAATTGTAGCCTTGGAGTGGAGGATTTAACCTCCTTTAAGTGTGTAAATGAGTTGTGAAATTTTTACAGTTTTTGTTATCTGTTGGCAATATCAATTTATAAGGTTGGGTGAATGAACTTGAAAAGTGGGCATGACATAGTTGTAAGAATTAAAATTGAATTTGCATACATCTCTCCTCATTAGATTAGTGTAGGAAGTGATTTCCGCACACCTAGCTTCCTTTCATAAACATCTTGGATGGAGGATGGTAGTCTTTGTATTCATACTTCATCTCTCTTGGTGGTTTCTCTCCTTGTATAGCACCATTCAAATGGGAAAAGTCACCCACTACATAGTTGAAATTGATCTACAGATACAACAGAAACCATCAAATCATAAGTGCATCTATATATATTAGATCATAAGGTTAGTCATTGCCAAGCTAGGTGCTTATCACTAAAACTTGCCACACTTATCTCAAAAGATCGGGGAGTTAGGCTTTGGAATACTACCATAGTTCATCCCTTGATATCAGGGATCTCAAAAGTCTAATTCCTGATAGAAAACAAGCATGAAAATTGTAACTTAACATGACTATGCATGAGGATTCATTCGAGAGCATGGAATCAGAGATAGCTTTCCCGTCATGCTAGAAGTTGGTGCAGTCATGGATGGACGGTCCAGAGAATGGACGGTCCAGAGAATGGACTCTCCAACCATGCAGCCGGTGTAAACACAAGGGAAATAACAAGAATAATACAAGAATAGAATGCAATGGAAAATAATTTGATTCAATATCTCAGCTAGTTACAATACTCATATGCCTGCAATATGGAGACTGTTATGGGTTCGCAGACCTATCCTCTGACAAAATACAAATTACATGAAAGATATAGCCTTGAAGCACCTTCTGCAAAATCACAATTAAAGACAAACTTTCTATCATGTTCAATATATCCCTAGTTCATCAAATGAATGCATATATCATCTTCTAGCTCCAAGAATGCTTCGCATCAGCATCAAGAGGTTTCAAACTCCAATGTAAGATGAAACGTATAGGTCGGTGTTGTCATATTTTGCTTGACCACAAAATATTATGTTTCTCTCCTTCTATCAGAGAAATCCTATCAGAGAAAGCTTGAATAGAAGGAGAAAAAGCTTAAATTCTTTAAAAACCCATGCTCTACCTTACAAAAAATCCCAAAATCTCGCCTGGAGAATCCTTGCCAAAAACCTAGAAAAACCTAGAAATATTTTGTCTTCAAGTGTCTTCCATTGCAGATAATTCTTAGTTTTATACTTAATCATCTTTGTATGTACCTTTGTATGTATTGTTGTATGTATATTTGTTGTATCGCATATACAATCGCATATACAATTGTATATACAAAGGAAGATGCAAAGTCAAATACAAAAGGCGGGATATAAAAGTGAATGTGCATCAGGTTATCTTTGTATATGCAATTGCATATACAAATGCATATACAAGGCAATATACAAGGGGGAGATACAAAAGGTGTGTCTGTTTTTTGTATGTATATGCGATTGTATCATCCCATATACAATCCTATATACAATTGCATATACAAAAGTTAGATACAACAGGCATATACAATGCGGACCCGACTGGGAAATTAAATTTGGCAAACTTCAGTTGGGGTCCGCAGTTGTATGATTGAAGTGCATGTATGTGCCAATATGGAAAAAAGCAAGGATACAAGGCCGGACCTGTTTTAAAGTTCCATTCTGATTGATAATCCATTGAGTTCCACAGTTGTATGTACATGCGATTGTATCTCCTATATACAATTGTGATGTACAAAGACACATACAAAGGATTTTTGGCGAGACAGGCCTTATCGGCGGCTCAGTTTGAGGTCTCTCCGATGGCCGATAAAGATGCAAATGTGCAGCGGTGGGTCCCAGGTTCAACTCAGCGACCAATGGAGTGATGACATGTGGCAAGGGCAGGTACAAAAGGTGATACAAAAGTAAAGGCCCGCTTTTGTATGTTGGCAATTGTATTGTATATACAATTGCACATACAAAAGCATATACAAAGTGAGATTCAAAGACATGCAAAGCAATTTGATATACAAAATGCAAAAAGTGAAGAAATCGCATAAGTGCAAAATCGAAGGATTTGAAGGACCTGATAGCATGATGACGTCATCCAGGCCTGTTCTTTGCCCAAGTTCTATATGATGCTGACGTCATCACGATTTTACAAATAGCGTTTCTCTTGGCAGTAGGGATAAAATTGACGGTCGCCGACTCAGAAGCCAAAAATGCAAGTTCGGTCAAACAGGGAAAATTCAAAGGCCGATTATACGGATACAAAGCCTGATTGTGTAGATGATCTCGGTGAGTGAGGATGCAAAAATTCAAAGGGTCAGAGATTTAAAGTGTTGTAAAAGCTTTGTGAAGGGGTGATATGTCCCATCCGCCATCAATACAAATCTGATCTCTCAACTGCCATCCTTCAGATATTTTATGTATTCATTGTTGAAGATAGATGATTGAGCTGCTCACATTCAAGGCCCAAAATATCTTCCACCTGCCCTGTTCCAGATATTTTATTCCATAACTTCTTGCAGGTGGACGTCCTTTCTGGCGATGTTATTTTCTAACAGAGCCCATGGGGAGAATTGATTGTAACTGACTTAGGTCAAATGCAAAATGCTATATATGCTTAAGCATGAGATGTGCCTAGTGGTTGGAAGATTTAGTAATCTATGCTTCTGATTCCAAACAAAGCTTTCCTCTACTGTAACATTGCCTTCTGATTAAATACATGTTGGTTATTTTACCTCTTCATGCTATTTTGACTCTGTGTGATCTAAGAATGATGTATTTGTGAATGTTTAATTCCTTCTAATCATCTCTTACTCCTTGCCTCTGTTAAAATCAGCTTGATCTGTGTATGTTTATTGGTTGTATCTAGTCATTTTGTGCATTTTCTCAGTTCTGTGAGGGTTCTTTTATTCAACCTGGTGTATCACCTTTTTTCTATTTATGTTTCCTTCTACCTCTTTTCCCCTGCAGCATTAGCACTAGGTTTAGATATATTCCTCTAAGCATTAGGCTTAGAATGAGGAACCAGCCTTCCCTGGAGGTCTTATCTCAATTCGCAAGGTCCCACACTTCGAGATCATTCCCATTGTGTCATTAGAATGCTTTGACTCTCTCCAAGCAAGGTGCAATTCCATGTGACAACAGTCGGCCTACAATATGTGGTAATGCCTGCAAATGGATGAAACATGTTGCAGTTCTCAATGAAGATCTATTTGGTCCCATACCACCTTGTGATATGTTCCATTTGGCTCCACAAGTCATGGAAATACTTTGCAAACCTTGTATGCTCATACTGAATGTTGAATACCATGTTCTGTGAGTTCTGATGATGTTATGATAGCGATAACTCTTCACAGACAATTTCAACCCCATGAAATCTAAATATGATATAGATGACATAGTGTAGAATCTTAATCTTGCTCTGTGAACTGTGAAGTGCTAATGTAGTGCAAAATGTTGAAACTCCAACTGACTAAAATGTAACTGAAATGCAAGAAAAGAAAAGAATCAAAATATTTTTGGTTGATGCAAGATTGTCTTTCAACTTGGGATGCTCATGTATCAAAGACCCATGGTTGTTTGAAAAAGTGAGTCCCTCACTTTATAGGGGCTAGAGGAAAACCAATGCGGTCTACCATAGCCTGAGAAATCCATGATGAATCTTCCTCCGGTCTTCTTTTCCACTTAACTAGGTATTCTTTGTGCTACTTTCCTTTGGTGTTGCGTCTAATTCTACTATCCAAAATTTATTCTATCTGCTCTGATGGTTGTTGTGGTAACTGATCCTTCAATCCAACCTCAGTGTTGTCACTTGATTCTCCTTCATGATATTGATATAAATCTAAAATATTGAATATAGGTGATATACCAAATGCTTTCGGTAACTCCACTTCATATGCATTTCTTGAATCAAACTTCTTCGGAATCCTACCTGGACCAAAATTCTTCATTTCCATCTTGTTGTATGTCCTCATTGGAAATCTTTCCTTTCTGAGATATACCATGACTTCATCTCCAATAGAAAATTCCTTATGTCTGCTCTTCTCATCGATGTATCCCTTATACTTGCTATTCATCTCTTCCAAATGCTTCCGTACCTGAGTGTGTACTGTCTCCATGTATATTGCAAATTCTTCTACCTCTGCACTTCTCTTTTATCCATATTGATGTCTCTTAGTTCCGCAATTCCTCTAGGTTGTACTCCAATCACAACTTCAAATGGTGTCCTCCATGTACTTCTACTCACTGAATTATTATATGAAAACTCTGCTTGCGTTAGAATTATATCCCAATTTCCTACCTTATCTCCTACCAAGCATCTCAACAAGTTACCCCAACTCATGTTTACCACTCCTATTTGTCCATCTATTTATAGGTGAAATATTGAACTAAACTTTAGGTCTGTCTTCATCTTCTTCCACAATGTTCTCCAAAAATATCCTATGAATCTTGTATCCCTATCTGAAACTAACTATACCCTTAGGTAATCCATGCAATTTCACAATCTCCTTGAAAAATAGGTCAGCAACATGTACAACATCATTTGTCTTCTTACAAGGAATGAAATGAGACATCTTTGAAAATCTGTCCACTACTACAAATATAGAATCATGTCCCCTTCGTGTTCTTGGTAAAACTAATATGAAATCCATGCCTTATGCTCAATGCATCTACAACTCCGTTTGACTTTCCACTTTGGTGCTTCAATACAAATGTATAACTCTACATGAACTCAACCCATTTCATGTGTCTCTTATTCAACTTACCCTGATTGTTCAAATATTGCAAAGCCTAATGGTCAGTGTACAACACATTATTTTGACAAGTAATGTATCCACTTCTTCAAGGCTTGAATTATGGCATAGAATTCCTGATCATAAACTGAATATCTTATCCTTGCATCATTCAACTTATCACTAAAATATGCTACTAGTCTCCCTTTTGACTTAATACTGATCCTATTGCATTCCCACTGGCATCACAATCAACTTGAAATACTTTGTCAAAATCTGGTAATGCTAACACTGGTTGCTTTATCACCTTCTGGTTCAACAATTCAAAACTCTTTTGTGCTCCTGATGTCCACTTAAAATCCTTCAGGTCTACACTCATTGTATCTGTCATTTGTGTGCATACATTACAGAAATCTCTGATGAACTAACTTGCTAGTCCATGAAAAGATCTTACCTCTCTAATGTTCACAAGTGTTGGCCATTCAACAATTGCTTCGACGTTCTCTGGGTCCATCTTCAATCCTTTCGCATAAATCACAAATCCCAAATATACCATTTATGTCTTCATGAAACTATATTTCTTGATGTTTATCAACAATTTCTCTTCCCTCAGCCTCTGTCTAATATGTTACAAATGTTCTTTTGTTCTACTGAAAATCAGAATATCATCCAAGTATACAATAACAAACTTACCTAAGAATTTCTTCAAAACCTCATTCATCAACCTCATGAAAGTACTTGGTGCATTACTTAATCCAAAAAGCATGACTAACCACTTATATAATCTTTCATTTGTCTTGAATGCAGTCTTCCACTTATCTCTTTCTCTGATCCTAATCTAATGGTATCCACTCTTTAGCTCTATCTTTGTGAAATATTTTGCTTCACTCAAACAATCCATGATGTCATCCATCCTTGGCAATGAAAATCTATACTTGACAGTTATCTTATTGATTTCTCTTGAGTCTGTACACATCCTCCATCCCCCATCCTTCTTCAGTGCTAGTACTGTCGGTACCGCACATGAGCTAAAACTTTCTCTAATCAATTCTTTCCTCAATAGCTCATGTATTTGTCTATTTAGCTCTACATTTTCTGCTGGTGTCATCATATGTACTGCTTTCTTTGGAAAACTAGCTCCAAGTATAAGGTCCATATGATGACTGATACTCTGGATTGGTGACAATCCTTCTAGCACATTCTCTGATATGATATCTTAGTATTCTGTCAACAATTCAGTTATCTCCTCCGACGGTGGTTCTTCTTCCTTTGTGTTAATGGTTTTTGCACTTAGGGTACTGCACTTCTTCGGAATCAATGCAAAACACATATTCTTATGTCTCAATCCATCCAAAAAAAATCTTCCATCCACTAAACAAATTCTAGCATTACCCCATACATCACTTTTATGCTCTTCCTCTAAAGGTATCAAAATATGTTTCTTCCCATTTGATTTTATAGTATAGGTATTCTTTCTCCCATCATGTATTGCCTTTCTATTATACTGTCATGGTCTTCCCAACAATATATGACATACATCCATTTATTGAAATATTGTCATTGATGTCAAAGGAATTTGTTGAAGTGTTATTATTAAAGTGTCTATGGCAGAGGAGAAGTGTAAAGAAACAAAATTTTCTAAGGCAAAAGGGAAGAAAAAGACACTAAGGCTTTAGTCGGCAAAAAGTTTAGTTCGCAAACTTGCAAGTTTGCCGGTTTCAATTTTTTCCGATTCACCGACAGAAGAGAAAGAGGAAGTGTTTTTTATGAAGACTTGGAAGATAGAAAATGTTTAAGTCTCGACCAAAGTTAAGTTTGTAAGTTTCAACATTTGTCGATTCGCCAATTTCGATTTACTGATTCGTTGACAACAAAGGATGTGTTGAAAAAGAAAGCCTAGAGAGCAAAGGCTTATTTATCGACAAAACTTTTGTTTTGTGAACTAAGTTTGCAAGTTTGACATTTCGTCGATTTGTCAACTGGGCGACAAAGGGCTCAAAGGTCAAAGTTTGTGGTTTGATATTTTTTCTGATAAAGAAGAACTTGAAGAGTAAGTTCCTAAAAATCTTGATTCACAGATAGAGGAGACAAAGGCCAAGGTTAGAAAAAGATATAATTCAATGATAAAGAGAAAGGTGCTGAAGATGAAGGCTTAGTTTGTAGAAATGAGAATTTGCTGATAAAGAAGCGGATGTTGTAAAGTTTGTCAGAATGAGCTTTCGTTGATAAAGAAGACAAAGGGCAAAGTTCGTAAACAGTAATACTCGTCCATACTAAGAGAAGGCGCTGAAGACAAAGTCATGAAGGGACGAGTTCGTAAAAGATAGATTTCACCGATAAAGAAGGGGACATAGCAAGTTCAAAAAATCATAATTTCGCCAATAAAGGAGTTAAAGGCCAATGTTTGAAAAATGATAATTTTGTCGATAAAGGAGTTGAAGGCCAAGGTTAGTAAAATGATGTTTTCGCTGATAGAGAAGGAAGATCGACGAGCCATATTTGAAAGGTATAAACGACTATTTTTGGCACTTAAACTAGATGATTAGTTAATTGTTAAGGAATAATAGTGGATGCATGGCGATGACGGTGAAAATAATGCATAAAAGAAGATTTGTTGCATGAGTGAAGATATATATAGAACTATGACTGTAACGATGGATAAACAACATAAAAGTATATATGTTGCATTCGTAAAGACACATGCAAAGTGGATTTTCTTGCACATGCAGAGTTACTTTTCTATACATGCAAATTAATGGGAGTATAGACATGCAAATAAACTAGAGTACGGACATGCAAATGAGTGAATATATATATAAGCAATTGTAATAGAATGCAGATGAGTTATGCGAGAGAAGAATTCAATGCGAAGAGTAAAGTGGTGTAATGCAAATCAAAGTTGTGAGTTGAGTTGATCAGAATGACAATGCAAAATTAGAATTGATTACTCAGAATGGGAGTAGAGCACATTGCATTCAATACTATAATGTTTGATGTATTTCATTTCTATGTGCATGTGAAGTTGGTGCGTCATATCGGTGAGGTTGGAGCCTCCTGTCAACTAAGTTGGTGCTCATATTAGGGGATTGTAGTCTCCTTAGAGTTGGTTCTCTTAAATCAGGGGTTTGGTGACTCCTTAGAGTTGGTGCTCTTAAACATTGTAATCAATGCTTTCATTTGTGAAGCCAGATTAGGATGGTAGATCCTAGCAACATTTTCTCACCATGGTTTTTCCCATATTAGGTTTTCCATGTATATCTAGTGTACATGTGTGCATCCTTTCTTGTTGGTGATGTTAATGCACTAAAATTTATTTTGATCTACATTCTATAGGCTTGAAGTTTTAAGTTTTATTGATCTATTGATTCACCCCCCCTCTTAGTAGATTGCTTGTGTTCTAACAATTGGTATCAGATCCAAGTTCCTTGGAGAAGCATAATAGCTAAGGTTGATCTTGGAGATTGAACACATGGCCGGTCAAGAAGCATCTCACTCAAACAAAGCACCATTGTTTGATGGAATAAATTATGCATTATGGAGTATAAGGATGGAAACCTACCTAACTTCAATACGGTTTGATGTATGGAAATCTATTAAGGATGCTTATACTGCTCCTGTAACTCCTCCAATAGACCAGGCGGGTAATAAGGAATGTGAGAATAATGCTACGGCTAAGAATGCAATTCTATGTGGTTTAGCTAACTCTGAATTTGTGAAAGTGATGCAATGCAAGTTTTCCAAAGAAATATGGGATAAGCTTCAAATCATTTATGAAGGAGATACAAAGGTGAAACAAGCCAAGCTACAGACCTCTAAAGGAAGATTTAAAAACTTGAAAATGAGAGAGGAATAAAAGATTGTTGATTTCCTGCTTAGAGTTGATGAAGTTGTGAATGTTATGAGAGGACTAGATGAAGAAGTAAAAGAGTTAGTGATTGTCAAAAAGGTACTTAGATCCTTACCTTCTAGGTATGATTATAAAGTCTCTCCTATAGAAGAACCAAAAGATCTTGATAAGATAACTGTTGATGAGCTACATGGTATTTTTACTGCCTATGAAATGAGAACTAGAAGTACTGAGATTTCCAAAAGAGAAGTTGCATTTAAGGCATCAAAGATGGCAAAGAATGTAGAGCCTGAATCTGACACAGGTGAGGAAGAGGCCAATTTTGTAAGAAGATTGAAGAGAGGATCTGGGAAGTATAAAGGTAAGTTACCTTTTAAGTGTTTTAATTGTGGAAAGGTTGGTCACTTTGTTGTTGAATGTCCTTTTGAAGGAAAAGATAAAAGTGATGAATTTGATAATAAGAAAAGTAACAAGCATTTCTATCCAAAGAAGAAGAATTTTTAAAAGAACAAGCAGAGTCTATACATAAAAGGCAACAATAACTCCTCTGAAGAAAATGAATTCATGTTTATGACAGTGGAGACTACTGATAAAGATCAAAACAATACTAATTTGGAAGACCCTAAGAATGAAGAAGGAGAAGTAGACTTGGAAGGAGAGCTAGTATGTGCTTTACAAGAGATTGAGAAACCTAGGAAGAAAAACTCCAAACTAAAGCTGCAACTTCAAGAAGATATGGTGTCTAACAAGCTTGTAGAATCAGAAGAGTTGATTGTTGATTTGAAGACACAAGTGGACGAAGCTAAGAGAATAGAAAAAGATACAAAATCTAAATTGAAAGAAAAATTTGAAGAATGTCTGAAGTTGGAATCCAAAGTTGTGTCAATGAGAAAAGAGTTAGAAAAGGCTAACAATTAGATTAACCTAAGTATGAAATTTGAAAAGAGAAGTGGCATGCTTGATGAAATGATTAGTAGTCAAATATTTCCAAATAACATGGCTGGATGAGGATTTGAAGAAGGTCAACATTCAAAATCCAGTGATCCTCCTAAAAAGTTTGAAAAGAAAAAGCAGAAAAAGGAAGATGATGGCTTCACAAAAGTTAGAGATCTGAAGGAGAAGAGCTACACAGAAACCCCTCTTACAAAATGATTTGCTATGGTCATGTTTCCTCAATCCTTTTATGGCTATTGTTATTCATGTAATCAATATGGCCATAGGGTTGTTAGTTGTAGAACTGTTCCTAGGAGAAAAATTGATTTTACTAGAAAAAAAAAATTGCACCTCTAGGAGATTTTAGAATAGTTTGTTACAATTGCAATAACTTTGGTCATATTACAAAATACTATAGAACAAATTTTGTAAAATTTAACAAATAGGAAAAAAAGGAGATTGTGCATCCTAAGAAGGATAATGTATTAGACTCTCTTGTGAATAAGAAGATGGAGACTAAGAAAGTTTGGAAGGAGCAGAAGCATGATCAGAAGAAAGAAGAATCTCTTATAGTACAGACAACATTTCATGCTAAGAGACAGAATCCATGGGTGATAGACAATGGTTGCTCTAGTCACATGACCGAAGATAAAAGTAAGTTTATAAGTCTACAAGAATGGAATCAAGGCTTAGTTAAGTTTGGTGACAACTATAAAAGCCCTCAAACCATCAGGAAAGTAATTAAAGTAAAATGAAGTAAATAATCCACTTAAATACAACATCACATTGTCGAAAGTAAAAAGATGTAAATAATCCACTTTAATACAACTTCCAAAAGATAAATGGAGTGTAATTAATCTGCTTAATTACAATATCGAAATAAATAATAATTTCATCAATAAAATTCAATAGAGTCAATAAATCTTCATAAATAAGGATCCATAAGAATCATTAAATCTTGTAAAGGATAATCTCATCAATATAAATCAAATAAAATCATTAAATCTTACAACTTGCATGCTCATTCCAGGTAAAAGCACTATAAAGTCATACACAAAGTCCTTTGCAACCATGCCATAATACATCCAATAATCATGAACAACATGAATAAATAAATCAATACGCTCATCAGTCATATGAACCAAGTGGTTCACCACCTACAAGCCGACAGACGGGAGCATGACCCAAGTGCTTTTCAACCCAACCATGAAGTAATTACACTTCCCTGGATCCCTTCATGAAATAAAGGAAACCCAACCCTGCACGAAATGTCTAGCTACTTGAAAACAACTGGCAGGAGCGAACACTTGATGCAACCCTAATGTCTAAATGTGCAATTCTAAATAATGAAATGCAGATTGTCTCACAACAGGATGTGGTAGAGATATATATAAATAAGTTTTCTAGACAAAGTGAACATCTTTTTCAATTTCATCTCGTTTAGATCTAAACCTTTAACATAGTAACCTAGTTCAATTCCTGAAAAGAGGAAAAGCCATCTCTGATAATCCATATTCGGCATCCTAGCCCAGAGAGTAACCCAATAATATTCCTAGATAAAAGTCTACCTTCTTTCCCCAAGAAGTAAATAAGCAAGTAAATAAATAAAATCAATGAATAAAGATCCAAAATCACCTATGACCATTTCTAAATCCCTTCCCATCCATCAATCATGAAAACACACTTTCCAAGCAATAATCCATCATTTGTGCATACAATTGCATCTATAAAACTATTAAATCGGTTTCATTTCCTAGTTCATATTTCATTTCATTTCCATAATATATTAAGTCTCCTAAATCATTCAAGTATTTCAATTCTCTTCAATAAGTTTTCTATTTCCATCCAAGTATATTATTTCACTCAAAGAGGTTTGTAAATATGACAGTGACAAATCCACATAGGGACTTACTCCATTCCCAACAATCACATATAAAAGATAATTTAACTAATAATCTTAATTCATTCAACAACCTTACTTTCCATTACAGGCAGAAATCACAAGCCAATAACAAGAACAACATAAATATAAACTATAATCTGATTAAGGTCTCTAATCTAAAAATTGTTGTCTAAAAGATTGAAGGATCCAATGTTAACTCTCTCCAATCCAATATCAGTTTATGATTTAACTATTCGTAGAGTCCTTAGATAAGAGTTTTAGGACTGGTTTCAACATCAAAATACATAGTAATAATCAAATAATCAATTGTCTCTATTCTGCGGAATAACATAATTTTTTTAAAAGAGTTTTTAGAGATGCTACAGGGACAGTTTGTTATCTGCTACAGGAACAGTTTGTTGTCTGCTACAGGAACTGTGCAGAACAGTCTGCTAAAGGAGCTTGAAAAATAGGTGACAAGAGTAGAAAAATGGGTTGTGAAAAGCATAAAACATGTCTGAACAGCAATAAAAATGATAAAGATAGCTACAGGAACATAATTCAACTACAGACATCTCCCTTCTGCTACAGGAACTTGTAAACGATAAGCTACATAATTATAATATTCAGTCTATAGAAATTTATAACCAACTATAGAAAACAAGGTATATCAGCTATAAGAATAGTAATATAGCGACGGTGATAAAGGATCTGCTATGATAATGGTAAAACAAGCTATATATAATAGTAATCAAGCTACAGAAACTTCTGAGAAGTTTGCTACAACAAAACGATTGTGATAGGGTAATTTAACCATAGCTACAGGATGAAGAAAAACTGATAATTAAACTGCTACAAGAAATAATTACCAGCTATTACAGAATAAATACAAGCTGCTACAAAAACTAATTCTTTTATACATCTCATGGACAACGACCTGGCTACAGAAAAGATCATCCTAAATGAGACTAGCATCATGCCACGCAAGAATAAAAATAATGTTTAAGGGCAAATTTAATATAGATAGAAAAATCTGCTCCAAAATTTAGATCTTGGGAGGTTTTATGGTATTGATGACAAGATAAAAATGGCAGCGACCAAAGGTAAGGATAAACGGCCAACAAAAACTCTAATTTTTCCATCCATTACTGGGCAGATCAACAACATAAAGAAAGGAATGATTTCAAGTCTAAAGTTGTAGAAGAAATAAAGATAATGAAAACTGGTGACAGAAGTATTCAATGGTAGGATGAGTATAGAGAAGGGGCTAACGCCTACCAAATAAGTTTAAAAGTTGTCATTTCTACAGTCAAAGCAAGTGTTTTTTATTGCAATAGAAATTAGGAAGAAAACCTAGAGAAAAACGCTAGTAGAAAGTGTGGTTTACAGCTGCTATTGCCACTCCTTCCCTTCCTCTCCTTTGTTGTTGTCATCTAAACAAATCTGCATGTTCTTTTGCTCAGAATCCTCCTTCAGATTAATGGTTCTTGTCCTCACTTCTACCTTCTTGTTTTTATTTAAAGACTCTCTAAAATTGGCGTTCAGAATTAGGTTTATTTTCCCTAATTTGTTTTTTGATAACTAGTGTTGATTTTCAGTTTTGCATGAAGCAAAGCATTTAAAATTAAATAAATTAAACTAATTTTGCTCTTGTTTCTTGCATGGCGTCATTCCATTCACTTAATTTCTCAATTTAACAATCTAAATATAATAATGTTATTAATACAATTTATTTATTTTCAAAATAAAATAGTCACTTAATTTAAACAAGAAGTATTAAAAATAATATTAAAATAATATATATGTGCATATCTATTGCATTTAAATACAATTAATTTTAGATATTGTTATTCAACAATAATATTTATAAGAATAGAAAAACACTTATATATTTTTATTATTTAAATAATTTAAACACGCTACTTATTTAAATATCATAAAGTAAACCATTTCAAATGCAATCCATCATATTTATCATACACAATGATGCATAAAATAAGCCATTCAAAATGCAACATGATACTATGTGAGTGTGTGATTGCATCAGGGTTAACCATCCCATCAATTCTTACCAAGTGTCTAGAACATCTCTACCTCAATCATGTTCTCATCTTCGACGAGTACCTCTATTCATTCGCACTCAACTCGACGTCAATAGGTTAGTGTCTCCAAAAACATAGCCAAAGCAAATCATTATAATCACATCGATAATATTTAACATTTAAATTAATTTTCTAGTTTATTCAAATATAACTTCACAATAATTACCTTCACACATGTGAAACTTACTCAAAGTAAAACAATCATGGTAAATGTTCATTAATCTAGAATAATAATATAGTCCATAAAAATGAGACGTGACAACAACACATCTGCAAAGATCTGCAGTAAAGGAACACTGAGTATTGATGGAAAAGCTAAGACTCACAATGTCAATTATGTTGAGGACTAAAGCACAATTTGCTTAGTGTAAGCTAGATGTGTAATAATGGGTATAATCTAACATTTAATGCAAAAGATTGTGAGATCAAGAAGGCAAGTTTTGGTAAGTTGGTTGCTGAAGCAAGCAGAATATAAAATAATCTTTACAATCTCAAGGAGATTCAAGGAAAAAGTTGTTTGATGGGATAGGTTGTTGAAAGTTGGTTGTGGCACAGAAGATTGGGACATGTCAATTTTGACAACCTTGTGAAGGTAAGTTCAAAAAATGTAGTTAGGCACATGCCTAAAATCACCAAGCCAACAAATACAATATGTACGGAATGTTAGCATGGGAAACAGACAAGGTCTAGTTTCAAAACAAAAGAATACTCTACATCAAGACTCTTCAAGTTAGTTCATACAGACCTAAGGGGTCCAACCAAAACACAAGAACTAAAAGGTGAGAGATATTTCATGTTATTAGTTGATGATTTCTCAAGAATCACATGGGTAACCTTTCTCAAGGATAAGTCAGAAGCCTTTGAGAGATTTAAGACTTTTAGATCTATGGTTGAGAAGGAGAGTGTTATGACATTCAAATGCTTAAGGTCAAACAAAGGTGGAGAATTCACCTCCAATGAGTTTGTGGAATACTATGAAAGACATGGTATAAAAAGACAATATTCTACACCTAGAACTCCACAACAGAATGGAGTTGTGGAAAGGAAAATCAGAACTATAAAAGAGATGGCAAGAACTATGCTAAATGAGGAAAAATTATCTGATGTTTACTAGAGAGATATAGTACACACAGCAGTGTATGTCTTAAATAGAGTGCAGTTAAGGATAAACATCAATAAAATACCTTATGAATTATGGTATGGTAGACCCACTTCTATCAAAAATTTCAAGGTGTTTGGTACTAGATTGTACATCAGAAGAGATGAAGATGGCATAGAAAGATTTGATTCAAGATGTCATGAAGGCATATTTCTTAGATATTCTAGCAATTCTAAAGCATATAAGTGTTACAATAAGAGATTGCATAGAATTGTAGAAAGTGTTAATATCAAGGTAGATGAGGATCAGGCGCATCTATCACATAACAAGGATAGTTGCTCAGATGGATCACTTATAACATAAGAAGAAGAAGATGCACCTATTGAAGAAGAACATGAAAGGTTAACCGTTAAGGCACCTGCTAAGTATGTGCAAAAAGATCATCCTAAACAACAGATAATAGGAGACAAGAATTAAGGAGTACAAACTAGAAGAAAACTTGCAAGGACAAATGAACAAGTAAATTTCTCATTACTATCTAAGATTGAACCTAAAACATTTACTAATTCTAGTGAGGATGAAGGATGGATCAATACAATGGAAGAGGAGCTTAATCAGATAGAGAAAAATCAAACTTGGGAATTGGTTCCAAGACCTGCAGTTAAGAACGTGATAGGCACAAAATGGGTGTTTAAAAACAAGTTGAATGAGGATGGAGAAGTTTTTAGGAACAAGGCTTGATTGGTTTGTAAAGGATACGCACAGGTTGAAGTCATAGATTTTGAAGAAACATTTGCACCTATAGCAAGATTGGAACCCATTAGGATGTATTTGGCATTCTCTGTTTATAAGAACTTCAAAGTTTACCAAATGGATGTTAAATCTGCATTGTTGAATGGGAACCTTAATAGAGAAATTTATATTGAGAAACCTAAAGGATTTCAGCTATCAGTGAAAGAAGATTATGTTTGCAGACTCAACAAGACATTGTATGGTCTAAAACAGGCCCCTAGGGCTTGGTATTCAAAGTTGGATAGTTACCTCCAGCAACAAGGATTCAGGAAAGGATGTGCATGACATCAAATCAAAAGGGGAGCACATGTCGATTATTGTTGTATATGTTGATGACATCATTTTTGGTGGTAGGGATGACAGGATGTGCAAGGAATTTTTTGATTTGATGCAGAAAGAGTTTGAAATGTCCAAGCTTGGAAAACTTTCTTTCTTTCTTGGTTTACAAATATCACAATTAGACCAAGGTATATCTATATCCTAAACCAAGTATGCAAAGCAAATGTTCAAGAAGTTCAAGATGGAAGATTGTAATCTTGTTAGTACCCCCATGATGACAGGATGCAAGTTGAGCAAGAATGATTAATCACTTGATACAAATCAGACAATGTATAGATTTATGATAGGTAACTTACTATACCTAACTGCATCCAGACCAGATATCATGCAAGCAGTATGCATGGTGGCTAGATCTAGAGCTGCTCCTAAGGAATCTCATGTTCAAGCTGTGAAGACAATTTTATATACTTGAAAGGTACTATGGATTATGGATTATGGTACCCTCAAAATAATGATTTTACTTTGATAGCATATACATATGCTAATTGGGCAGGAAGTATAGATGACAGGAGAAGCACCAGTGGTGCAGCTTTCCTCCTTGGTGATAGGTTGGTATCATGGCTCAACAAAAAGCAAGATTCAGTTACACTATCCACTACTGAGGCAGAATATGTTGTTGTTTCATGTTGTACACAAGTTTTATGGATGAAACAGACTCTCAATGACATAAAGGTAGAGTTTTATGATCCTATTTCCATTGTTTGTGATAATACAAGTGCAATCAATATCTCAAAGAATCATGTGATGCATTCAAGAACAAAGCACATCTCCATTAAATACCACTTCTCGAGGGAAAAGGTTACATATCAGGAAGAAAAGTTGGAGTATGTCAGTAAACAAGATCAGATTGCGGATATTTTCACAAAGCCACTTCCCAAGGATACTTTTGAATATCTTAGGTCGAAGCTAGGAGTTATTGCTCCTTCTTATCCCAAGTATAAGTGCAGCTATAACATCTATCTAGGGAGAGCAACTTTAGGCATATCTTGCATCATTGATTTGACAGTGACTACCTCTCAGGGGGAGCAGGTAGATAGATGGCAGTTTAGATCATCACAGGTTCATGTGACATGGTGAGGAGAAGTAGTACAGACAGGGGGAGCCTGTCTTAGCAGTAGCAGGTTATAGTTAGAATGGAGGTTGATTACCTCCCTTTTCTATTGATGACAAAGGGGGAGAGTAAGAGTAAGGGGGAGCAAATGCAGAAGTGCTAGAGCAACATTAATGCAGAAGGAATAGAGCAACACTAAGGATAGATTATGTATAAGTGTTTCCATCAATGACAAAGGGGGAGATTGTTGAAATATTATCATTGATGTCAAAGGAATTTGTTGAAGTGTTGTTATTAAAGTGTCTATTGCAAAGGAGAAGTGTAAAGAAGCAACAGATTCAAAGACAGAAGGGAAGAAAAAGATATTAAGGCTTTAGTCGGCAAAAAGATTGGTTAGCAAACTTGCAAGTTCGTCGGTTTCATTTTTTCGTCGATTCGTCGACAAAAGAGAAAGAGGAAGTGTTTTTGATGAAGACTTGGAAGATAGAAAATGTTTAAGTCTTGGCCAAAATTAAGTTTGTCAGTTTCAAAATTCGCCAATTTGTTGGTTTCAAAATTTGCCGATAGTGAAAGAGGCATTGAAAAAGAAAGCTTGAAGATCAAGGGCTTGGTTATTGGAAAAACTTTGTTTTGTGAACTAAGTTTGCAAGTTCGGCATTTCATTGATTCGTCGACTGGGTGACAAAGGGCTCAAAGGTCAAAGTTCATGGTTTGACATTTTTGCCAATAAAGAAGAGCTTGAAGGGTAAGCTCATAAAAATGTTGATTCACCGATAGAGGAGACAAAGGCTGAGGTTAGAAAAATACATAATTCTCCAATAAAGAGAATGGTGTTGAAGATGAAGGCTTAGTTTGTAGAAATTAGAATTCACTGATAAAGAAGGGGATGTTGTAAAGTTTTTCAAAATGAGTTTTCGCCGATAAAGAAGACAAAGGGCAAAGTTTGTAAATAGTAATATTCACCAATAGAGGAAAAGGTGTTGAAGACAAAGTCATGAAGGGACGAGTTCGTAAAAGAAAGATTTCATCAATAAAGAAGTGAACATAGCAAAGTTTGAAAAATGATCATTTTGTCGATAAAGGAGTTAAAAGCCAAAGTTCAAAAAATGATAATTTTGCCGATAAAGGAGTTGAAGGACAAGGATAGTAAAATGATGTTTTCGCCAATAGAGAAGGAAGATCAACAAGTCAGATTTTAAAGGTATAAACGGCCATTTTTGGCGCATAAACTAGATGTTTAATTAACTATTAAGGACTAACAGTGGATGCATGGCGATGACAGTGAAAACAACGCATAAAGGTAGATCTAGTGCATAATTGCATGATAGATTCAGGGGCTAATATTTCAGTTATGTCAAAGAAGATAGCAGATGCATTAGTCATCAAATATACCCATGTTTCATCAGTTGTGTTGCAGCTGGATGGTACTTCTGTCAACATTGTTGGAGTGATCAAAGGACACGATTTGACCTTACATGCTTGTCCAAACTTGATTGTTAGTCAAGATATTTCAGTCATTGATCTTCCTCCCTTCTTCGTTATTTGTTTGTCAAGAGACTTCGCAACTAAGGTAGCTGGCTACCTTTCTTCTAACTGGTCTCACATGCTACTGAGGACAAGGTACGGCACAAGGTTCACCATTAAGGCTGAGCCAATTTCAAGCTATCATGTAGAGAATTATCATCATAGCCTGGTGAACCCTCATTGCATGATTCAGGGTGAGGAAGTGCATGATCCAGGGTCTCTTGAGACGGTATCTTCACCCCTTCCAACCCTAGATCTTTTCCTTGATGAATGGGCAGGGGAGCACTTTGATTTTGATCCCTATGACACCAGTGAAACAACTAGACTAGGCACCTACATGATTCATGAGGGGAATTCTTCTATAACTCTATACTTAAACTAGACAATGATTCTGATGGCCCATGGAAAATATTCTTTGATGGTGCAAAGAGCAAAAATGGAGCTGGTGCAGGAGTCTTACTGATCTCTCCAATTGGTAAGAAACTATATTTTGCTCATAGGTTGGATTTTTTCTGCACAAACAATGTTGCAGAGTATGAAGCATTGGTGAATGGCCTGTTGATTGCTAAAAAGAAGAAAATCAAACATTTGGAAATTTTTGGAGATATTGAACTGGTAGTCAACCAGGTTAGGGAAAGATGTGCAATGAAGAATTGGCTCCTAAGAGCTTATATACACAGATTTTGGGGCATGTTTGAGAGTTTTGACGCTCTCAACCTACAGGTGATCCCAAGGAAATTAAATGTTGAGGCAGACCAATTGGCAACAATTGGTGCCCAGTTATCTCCTCCCACAGACTTCTTTCAAGGTCCTGATCAGCATGTAAAGATAGTGGTCAGGCCCTCAGTCCCTGACAATGATGTGAACTGGAAGATTTTTACAGCAATGAGTAAATTGTAAACTTCATCCAAAATGAAGCTAAGTTCTCATCAATGGCGTAGTCTAGGCTGCAAGAAGGATATGACAACCAGATTATGCAACTGAAAATGAATTAGTTGCATAAGGGATTAGTCACTTTCGAGGTAATTTTCAACCATGATGATGAATTCAAAGGCAAGGAAACAAACATCATGTGTAAAAGGGAGGATTATTAGAAGGTTTCTATCGCACAAGATAAAGATCTATTGCTGGGAAAGCTATGTTGTGATGCTGAAAAACAAGATTTTATTCACCTTTCTCATAAATATAGTGATGTTTTTGCATGGAGTTATGAGGATCTGAAGGGTTTCAACCCAAATGTCACCCAACACACCATAGATCTCGACCCAGGCACCAAACTCATCTGCCAAAACAACAGCTTATAAACCCTAGAATCGAACCGCTGATGAGAAAGGAACTTGCAAAGCTCATTCAGGCTAGAATTATTTTTCGCATCCAGTACTCCACCTGGGTAGCTAATTTACTACTAGTGATGAAGAAAAATGGTGAGATAAGGCTGTGTGTAGATTTTCGGCATCTGAATCGCACCTCTTTGAAGGACCACTATCCTCTGTCGTCCATGGACCAAATCTTGCAAATTGTTGAAGGGGAAGAAAGGTTTTTGTTGCTTGATGGTTTTTTTGGTTATAACTAGATATTTCTAAAAGAGGAGGACAGATTCAAGACAGCATTTACCAACAAGTGGGGAACCATGTCGTATGCAAAAATGCCATTTTGGCTCTCCAATGTTGGTGCCACTTTTTAGAGGGCAAAGGACATTGCTTTAAAGGGCTTTATTAATAGGTCCATCTTAATCTATTTGGATGATATCACGGTCTTCTCCAAGAGAGGAGAAAATCATATGTTGCATCTAGAGAAGGTTTTCGAAAGATGTAGAGAGTTTGGGGTGTCTCTGAACCCTAAAAAGTGTATTTTTAATGTTGTTCAAGGCAAGCTTCAGGGCCATTTAGTGTCAAAGGATGCAATCTCCATAGATCCAAAAAGAACTTCATCACTTCTTTCTCTTCCTCTGCCTGAACATATGAAGGCTCTATAGTCATTTCTGGGGCAGATTAATTTTGTTAGGAAATTCATTCCTAACTGTGTTGGTTTGGTCAAACTATTGATCCTTATGCTTAAAAAGAATGTTGCTTTTAGGTGGACCAAGGAGGGGAAAGATGGCTTTGAGAAGATAAAGGAATAAATTGCCCAAGATCCTACCCTCATGAACCCTAATTATGAGGACATTGTCCTTTATGTCCATGGAGGAGAGAGCAACATTGCAGCTGTCTTGATGCAGAAAAATGACCAAGGTATTGAGCAACCCCTGGCCTTTTTCAGTCAAACATTGAAAGATTATGAGGTCAGGTATAGTCCCATGGACAAACAGGTTTTTTCCATTGTAAGAGCATTAAAAAATTTAGATATATGCTAGAAAATAACCATATCAAAGTATTTGTTTCTCATCCTAGTTTGAGAGACTATATAATGGGAATTGAAATCAATGAAAAGAGAGTAAGCTGGGTCACAAAGATCTTGGAGTATGATGTTACTATAAAAGCCACTAAGATAATTAGAGGCATATATCTATGTGAACAACTAGCTCAACATATGGCAGATAAAGTGAACTCATCCTATCATTTGAATGAGGTAGAACCTACAGCTGGCCCAGCAGTTGCAAGTTCTTGGACAATAGACATGGCCAAGTTCCTATCCACTGGTGAGTATCCTTGTGGATTGGACAAGACTAAAAGAAGACATTTCAAGTTGTAGTCCATTCCTTATGCTTTAGTGGATGGGGTTCTTTTTAAAAGAAATCTGGATGGAGTCTTGCTGAGATGTATTGAAAAAGATCAGGCTGACATATTGCTCAGTGAATTCCATACTAGTCCAGTTGGATGCCACTTTTTTGCAAGAGCTACAACAATGAAAATAATGAGGGTAGGCTAATTTTGGCCCACATTATTCATTGATGCCCATGTATGGGTGAGAAAGTGCAAAGACTATGCTCTCTTTGTTGGGAAGAAAAGATTAGCATACCTTCCACTTCATCCTATTCAAGTAGATCAACCTTTCTCACAGTGGGCCCTGGATTTCATTAACATTATCAACACTACATCCAGTGTTGGCCACAGATGGGTTTTAACTACAACGGATTACTTCACCAAGTGGGTTGAAACAGTCCCTCTCAAAGAAGCTACCAAGTTAGCACTTATGGATTTCTTGGAATAAATCGTGACAAGGCTTGGAGCTCCTCACACTATCATCTCTTATAATGCAAGAGATTTTACTAGTTTTAGGATGGCTGATTGGGCCTTGAAGTATAATGTGTTCTTGAAGACTTCATCTAACTATTACCCCCAAGGTAATGGGTTAGCTGAATCTACTAATAAGAAACTGGTCAAAATTTTGAAGAGGATCATGGAAACAAACCAGAGGCAATGGTATAATAAAATCAAATTGGCTCTCTGGGCTAATAGGATCACTTATAAAAGAGCCATTGGTAACTCTCCTTTTGTTCTTGTGTATGGAAGAGAGGCTAGACTACCTTTATCTTTGGAGCTTCCTTCACTAGAATTGGCTTAGCAGATGGAATTAGAAGGTGAAGATGCTACGTCTATAAGGATGGCTAAATTAACTTAATTAGAACATAGACAGTCATCCATGGCTACCTTAGAAGAACACCAAAAACAAACCAAGAGATATTTTGACAGAAAGGCCAAGAATCATATTTTCAAGGAAGGAGATCTTGTTCTCAAATGGGATGCTGACAGAGCCAAACTTGTAGGCCATACTAAAGTTGAGACAATTTGGAGTGGCCCATATGTTAATCACCAGCTGCAAGAAAGCTAATGCCTTCAATATTTCAAAGCTCAATGCTAAAGTGCTATCGATCTCAATCAACAAGATCCATATCAAACCTTACTTCTAAGGTTGGTTTGAGATTTTGTATATATTGTTTATTTTGTTTATACTTTGAGTTTTCCTTTTCCCTAAGTGCTCTTGCACAGGCTACACTCTCATTAGGAGAATGCATGCCTTCTTTTCCTTTTGTGGTGTTGTTTTTAGGTAGGTTTCAATTGTTCCCACATACTTCAGCCCTTTTGACTATATGCCCAATGGATGCTTAGGGCCACTAGTTCCCTTTTGGTTAGCATGTCCTATTTTGCTTCCCAGCTAAATAGCCCAAATCCATGAAATATCTAAGTGTTTTCCCCTTTAGAAATGCAAGAAAAAAACATCCCAAAATTGACTAAGTCCAAAAATCATAAGTTTTCCTTGTATTTTTAACCTTTTCAGAGTTTCGGAGTCCAGAGTTCTCCCTTTCATCATGTCATCCTACTCCACTCCGAACTCCGCCCTCTGGTTTTGAAATTTCTTTAAGTGTTTTGGGGGATCAGAATTCAAACTTTTCTTCTACCCTCTCCCTTTTCTTATGGAAGGCAAAAGGCAGATGGCCCGAGGGCTGACCCCCAATGGGTGTTAATTCTTTCTAAGGCACTCTGCCATACCACTGAGCCTTTTAGGTGGACCCACACCAGGCTTACGAAACCATGAGAAGAAGACATGTGGCAAGGTTCGATAGTTAATCATCCAAGTGACCCGATGGGTGCAACGTGGTCTACTTTGTGACTCTTCTGCCATTCCATGGAGCATTTGAGTGAAGCTTTGTCTATAGTCACGGAACAATAGGAAACTACCAAGTGGTGGTGACATCATCTGGATTAACTTTTACGAAGGAAGGTGTAATACAAAAAGCCCAAAGCCTAATTTCCACTAAACCGTCTCAAATAATTCTAAGTGTTCCGGACTTCAGTGCTCGGACCTTTCTTCTTCCCTCTTCCTTTCTTTGGAAGATGGCAGACTGAAGGCCTAATGCCTGAACTCCGCTAAAACTTTAAAAAAATGGCTAATTCTTTAGACTTGCGAGGCTCAAACTCTTTGGGAAGGCATAAGACGGAAGGCCCGAGGCCCAAAGTCCGCCGACTGTTTCTTTCTAAGTAGAGTGGGACTCGGAGGGTGGGGTTTTCTGCTTTCTTCTTCCTTTTCTCTTGGAAGATAGAAGGCTGAAGGCCCGAGGCTTGATCTTGTAATTTTCAAAAGTGAAGGAAAAAGAGGCGAAACCAAAGGTCCGCTGTGGTTTACCAAAATGAAATCTTGCTGATAAGGCAGAATACGGGCCAAATTGAAAGTCAAATGTCCAGCTCTGAATGGAATTTTTAGTTGGGCATTTATTGTTGCAAGCATAGGAAGATGCAAGGTCTCAACACAAATATTTGATCAGCTACTTCAGAGAAGATATTTTTTGCATTTATGTCAAACACAAACAAATATTTTTAGACATTCCTTTAGTAAAATATCTTCTGACAGGCCCATAGGGAGAATTTATTATAGTAGGTGATGGTGCCTCATTGTAAAATGCTATAAAATGCATGAAATTGAATATATTATGTTGGTTTTTGGTCTAAAAACCCACATCTTGTATCAGTTGTAACCGTGCCTCTTTGACAATAAACAATAAGATTTTTACCTTTTCATGCACTTCTACTCTCTGTAATACTTTTGTCTGATCTGCATTTATGAATGCTTCTTTTCTTTTGGATTTCATTTAGTTTCCTTTACCTCTGAGGGTTGTTTATGAATTGTGTATGCTCATCTATTGTTTGTTATTATTTTGTGCATACATAGTTGATCTGAGGGTCAAACATTCAAACCTAATGTATCACCTTTTCATTTCCAGTTTCTCCTTCCCCTTTTCCCCAGCAGTGAATAGATTAGGTTTAGTCTTAGCACACTTTGAATCTCATATTCAGAAAAGGAACTAGCCTTCTCTAGAGGTTTAATTTCCTTAGCAAGGTCCCACACCTAGAAATCACTCCAATTTTTCACAAGATTGGTGCAGCATAGGCTCTTTAACACAGGGTGCAAATATAATTGACAATAGGTTGCACAAAACCCAAATCAGTAGAGTGCATAAATAGGTTGAAGAGAAAATATTAAAAAAAGTGGACAAAACTAGGTCCAACGATGACAAAACCCAAAACCACATGCAGAAAATACCATTAATCCAAAGCTGAGTGGTATGTCATGGATAGGTCAAATCATGTGCCAGGCATCAGTACTTCGAAGTTTCCTTTACAGTCATGCTAGGATGGCTAACTCTAAAAATCAGTTGAGAGTGATGCACAAGCCCCAACATTGGTCCACAAAAGAAGTCAGAATGTCAAAGATTCATTTATAGTCATGCTAGGATGACTAACTTTGAAATTTTGACAAGGCACAAAACCTACAAACACAAAGAAGACAACATAGATCAAAAGAAAAAAATTGGGGTTTGAGGGATACTTCTATTTTTGTGTTGGCATGACAAAACCTGAAAGTCTGACAAGGGTACATGTAAAAATAAGAGAAAACAAGGCATAAGGGCTAAAGGGGAACTCACATCAAGACAAAACTAGATAGACCAGTAAAGAAAATAGAAACATGGGGTCCTTATTTTTTGAAGGAAAAATGGGATGTATGTGTAAGGCACAATAGTTCTCATGACATAGATACCTCTCCTATTGCTTCTCCTCCTCATACACCTCCAACATTAACATCTATTCTACCAAATCCATCTCCTACATTCCCAAAGATCTTGCCTTCTCTATATGCTACTATACATTCTCTTTAGTAGGCTCACACTTGTCTTCCTGATTATTGATATATCTACTTATCAGACATACATTAGTTGTTTGTAGAATCTCAAGTTATGGATCTTGATGACATTATTGAGGACATACGTCTTCTATTCGATGACATATCATACCGAGTCAGATCTCTTATCTTGGCCCCTTTTTTTCTCTCTATCACATCATGATACTATCTTGACACAACATGATTCACATTGGTTCAGGTCTCACATTTCTATGGTCATTGTTTTCAAATCTTGTATGGCACAATCACAATTCAACATTGACATCAAGATACCTAAGTAGCTTTCAAAACTATACATCCTAATTCCTTCCTACATTCCACCATGAGTTAATTCACTAGTTTCACAAATCGATGTTTCTTTCTTCCAAAAGGATGATCCATCATTTGTTGTAGTGGGACCTACTACAACATTCACCATGTAACATTTTGCATTGACTTTCTCTCTTCTTTTTGGAGGCACACATGAGCCTTATCTTTGTAGCGATTCTAAAACACTATCACTTTGGGGGAGCTATCTTGTCCTCCTTTTCATACCTTGATTGGGATGGAGTTTTATCTTATAGGCTTTCTATTTGTTATTTTGGGGGTTTGTTCTCTTTGTACATTCGGGTTCTTTCAGATTGTACATGGGTACCTAATATAATGCATTCGTGGACAAAGGATCCAATCAAGGATTATCTAACCATGAAATAAAGTAAAACAACAGTCAATCATACAATAGAAACTCAAGTAAAACTTTATTGATTCTTAGTTATGATTTATAATCGGTTGTAATGGGCTTCCAACATACTAAGCCTCAGTTGTTTGATTACAAATATACAAATTACAAAATTCAAATGATATTGTAATACAATTCCAAACTTGACCTCCCACTCTATCCACCCACTGTGTTACCCTTAAATGGTTATGAACAATGTTTAAAAATAATAGCATAAATCCTTGTGAATGATTATAGTCAATTGCAAGGTGGTGCAAATCTTGATACCTCATGAATTGTGATGTCGGCCAAATACGAAGGTAGAATATTCCAGATTAAATGTGGTCATGAAAGATTGATAAAAATTGATGTGGTGAACTTTGTAAGCACTCCTAGGTCCAATATATCTAGAAATGTATTCCTTTGCCACTGCAAACTCTATAAAGTTGTCACAAGTCATCAACAAAGAGACTGAGTGTAAGCCTATCAAGACCAGTAAGGTTTGGAAACCAAGCTATGCCTTTGCAGTGATCACAAACTTCTAAAAAATGAATATGTCATAGAAGAATCATTGTAGAACATATATTTCCAACTACGAGGGGAGATGTGCAATTGTAGTGAAATGTACTTGGATTTTTGGTGACTGACTAATGACTGAAAGCTTGCAAACAAACAAATAAAGTGAAAATAAAATATTTTTGGTTGATAAAAGATCGCTCTTACACCTTAGGATGCTCCTACATCAGAAACCAAGCTTATTTGAAAATGAGTCCCTCACTTTCTAGTGGCTAGAGGGAAACCAAGATGGTCTACCTCAACCCTAGAAATCCAACTTGAATCTTCTCCAAGCATTCCTTTCCACTTCACCAAATATTCCTCATATTCTCTATTCCTAGTGCTTCTTCTAAGTCTACTATCTATATTTTCTATGATCTCTTCCTTTTTCTATTTGCCACCATACTTTTATGCTAATATCTCTTAACTCCCCTTCATGATATTAATATATCTCTACAATCTTAAACATTAGTGATATGCCCAATCCTGGTGATATGCCCAATCCTTCTGGTAGCTCAATTTCATATGCATTTCCTAAATCCAATCTCTTCACAATTCTACAAGGACCAAACTTCCTCATCTTCAACTTATTGTATGTTCCAACTAGAAATCATTCATTCCTAAGACATACCATCAGTTCCCCAAGCGCAAAATCCTTGGGTCTCCTTTTCTCATCAATGTTTTCCTTATATCAACTAAAGACAAGAGAAATGATCAAGGTAAAATAACAATACCAAATGCACAAAAACACAAGATATACCTTGATGAATCTCCCTTCTCCTTGATAAGGTTGAGGAGAGTTGTGCACCAAGACCCTCCTTGCTTTACCTAATGTTGAAATAGAAGAATTTGGATTGCTCCTTGTTATTCAACACAATATGATGAGGATAGGATGATAAATTTGGCTAAGGATAGACATTTTGATATGGATGTGATGAGAATCTATAAGGATTTTGGCATTATGATGGCATGATGAGAAGATTTGATAGAAATTTGGGCATAGTTTTGATGCAAGAAGAAGTGATTAAAATGGCTTAGATGAGGGCTCTATTTATAGATTTTTTGGTAAAAAGGATGGAAGGTGAGGATTGAAAGTTTAGATCAATGGTTAGGAATGCTTGAGGATTAGGGTTTGGATTGGAGTTATAGTCTTGTGACAAGTGTCACAAGAGAGTTGGATAAGAGAGATCAAAGGCTAATATTTGGTCAATAAGATTGGATGGCTCCCATTATTTGTGAATTTTAAATTCACATTGAGAAGGTTAAGGAATGAATGAAAAATTCATTTCCATGGGAGAGTGTGAGGATGGGAATAAAAGTGAGTTTTTAATTCACATGGGGAAGACTTCCATTGATGGAGACTGAAAGGAAGCTAGGTGTGCTGAAATCACTTCCTACATTAATCTAATGAGGAGAGATGAGTACAAATTCTTTTTAAATTTTACAATTACAATGTTATTAACCCAACAACAGAGATATTGCAGCAATACACAACACTAGAATGTAAGGTAGAAGAAGAGAGAGACAAGATATAACATGGGGAAAACCCTTACGGGTGAAAAACCCCACACTCCAAAACCTGCACAATGTATTATCTAAACAACAAGGTTTACAACACACTTGCAATGCAAGTCTTTATAGGAGTCTTCAACACTCGTATCTGCAGACAATCTGGCAACATAACAGTACCTATCAATCACATAATACATCTCCTCTCAAAGCACCTGCTTAAATAGAAGTTTACAAGACAAAAATGAGCTTTTCTTAAGATGGGCATCCAACATGGCCTCATGGCCCAAAACCCACACCCAAGGACACTTGTCTAACACTACAGCATGGTCATGACACTTTTCATATCACCCCATCCCAATATGGTCACCTATTCCCAAGTTGGGCAATGACAGATGCTCTTACAACTATCATAGAAACCATCATAACTGTCATGTCTTACAATTATAAGAGAATTTGTCATACACTGAATAAAAATAGCATATTCTCTTACATGTCATAACCCTCCTTGGGGCACCCAAAGATGCCTTCTTCCAAGCTGCCTTGTGACACATGTCTTCACCTATCATAGTATCTTCTATTTCTGACTCTTATGCATCATAGATTCTGTCATAAGAATCCGTCATAACCGTTTCGGTCAAGATTCACTTACACACTAGTCAAAGTGCCGACACATGGCAAAATACCTCTACCACTAAGTGGGACACCTATCTCCTCATGTGAGGACCAAATTACATGTGGCCACCTTCCACGTAGGATGACACATCACCGTGCCAACTCCCACAAGATGACAAAACAAGATTTGCATCCTAATTACACAATAGGCAATAAATAAATGCAAGGAATTACCAAGGTTGAGACACCTTAATTCCCAACATTCTCCCACTTGCCGAACACCTTGTAAGAGCAAATAGAAATAACACGATTTAACTGCTATAGGCCAAGAGGCCAATAGACTCTGAACACCATCTGAACTTCTTTGTGCCCACTGGTTTCATCAATGCATCTGCAACATTCTTCAAAGTGTCTACCTTCTCCAAATTCACCTTCCCATCCTCTACCATGTCTCACATGAAGTGAAACTATACATCAATATGCTTTGTTCTGGCATGGAAAGTTGGATTCTTTGCTAGGCAAATCACACTCTGACTATCACAACAAATCATAATCTGTCCTACATCAACACTAATATCTGAACACAATCTCTTAAGCCAAATGGCTTCCTTGCAAGCATGAGTTGCCGCCATATACTCAGCTTCTATCATGGACAAAGTGACCACAGGTTGTCGCTTACTCATCCAACTAATTGCACCACCAAACATAGTAAACACGTAAGCACTGGTGGATCTCCTGTTGTCAATGTCACCCGCCCAATCTGAATCCATGAATCCACGAATACAAACAGAATGCGGAGGTCCTGTAGGATTACCATGATAGCATATGGAATACTTGGAAGTACCCCTCAAATATCTAAAAACTCACTTTACTGCATCCCAGTGTACCCGTCCAGGATTAGCCATAAATTGACTAAGGACTCCCATTGCTTGGGCAATGTCTGGTCTTGTACAGACCATGGTATACATCAAACTGCCAATAACACTAGCATAAGGTACTCTGCTCATGTCCTCCACCTCAGAAGGAGATTTTGGACAATCATTAATAGATAACTTTGTCCCCAAAGAAACAGGAACACACAATGGTCTACAATCTGCCCTGCTAAACCTATCCAACACGGTCTTCACATACTTACTCTGGCTTAAGCAAAGTTTTATGTTAGCTCTGTCTCTTCTGATTTCCATTCCCAGAATGTACCTGGCTGCCCCTAGATTTTTTATCTGAAACTATGCTGACAACTGAGACTTCAAATCAGAAATCATATTCTTACCATTCCCAATTAACAGCATATCATCAATATACAATGCAATAATGAGAATGCGATCATTGTCAAATTTGTAATACACACAATGATCTGATTTCGATCTCAGAAATCCAACTGACAACACAAAGGCATCAAACTTCAAGTACCACATCCCAGAAGACTGCTTCAAACCACACAAAGACTTTTTCAATTTGCAAACCAAATTTTCTTTACCTTTCTCTACGTAATGCTCTAGATGTGACATGTAAATCTCTTCCTCCAAATCACCATGAAGGAATGTTGTCTTCACATCCATCTGATCCACCTCTAAGTCATAAGCTGTTGCAAGAGATAATAGGAACTGAATAGATGTCAGCTTTACAACGGGAGAGAAAATTTCACCATTATCAATTCCCTCCACTTGTGAGTACCCCTTCGCAACTAGTCTGGCCTTGTTCTTTTCAACACTACCATCTGCATAAAATTTCTTCTTGAACACCCATTTGTATCCAACAAGCTTCTGTCCTTCAGCAAAAGGCACCAAGTCCCATGTTTTATTCTTCTCCAAAGTAGCCATCTCATCTTCCATGGCCTCCTTCTAGGAACCTGCATCTCACATGCCTATAGCCTTTGTCACAGTTCTAGGCTCATTAGTATTAGTAAGCAAGGAAAAAGCACAACTAGAATCAATCCATGAATAACCAAACCTATCAGGTTGCTTCCTTGTTCATGAAGACCTCCTCAATGGCTAAGGTTGAGGTTCTGCTTCTTCTTCTGAACTTACAGAGCTACTAGAGCTCTCCTCATCATCAGGCCTCATAGGGTCTGTCGGTTCAGTCTTCTCAGGGGTAGAAGGAAATTGAACCACATCCTCTTTCTTTTCTGTTTCTTTTGGTTGTAGAACAATGGAAGAAAGTGTTAGCTCTCTGAAGATAACACTTCTGCTGTACAATAGTTTTTCAGCCACAGGAGCCCAAAGCTTGTATCTTTTCACACCGACACCATAGCCAATGAAAATACACTTAATACCCTTATTCTCCAATTTAGACCGTTTCTCCCTATGCACATGTGCATATGCCTCACAACCAAAAACATGAAGATGTATAACTGAAGGCTCTTACCAGACCACACCTCCATAGGTGTCTTACCAACAAGAGCTGATGTAGGAGACCTGTTTACCAGGTAGCAAGCAGTGGCTACAGCTTCAGCCCAAAACTTTTGTTCGAGGCTTGCTCCACTAAGCATAGTCCTAGCCTTCTCCATCAGTGTCATGTTCATCCTCTCTGCAACTCTATTTTGTTGCGGGGTGTATGGAGTTGTCTTATGTCTTTCAATCCCTTTCTCTTTACAAAACTTATCGAACTCTACTGAACAAAACTCACCATCGTTGTCAGTTCTCAAACACTTAATCTTTTTACTAGTCTGATTCTCAACAAAAGCTTTAAACTCTTTGAACTGATTAAAGACTTCAGACTTGCTTCTAAGAAAATAAATCCATGTCCATCTACTGTAATCATCTATAAAAGATACAAAATATACAGATTTGGAAATCAAAGGAACACTAATAGGACCAAACACATCAGAATGAATAAGGTCCAACACACCAGAAGACTTGTGAGAACTAGAGTAAAACTGAACACGGTTTTGCTTTCCATATATACAATGTTTGTAAAAGTCAAACTTGAGATTACAATCATCTAACCCCTCAATGAGGTTTTTATTTTTTAGGGTTCTAAGACTCTTCTCACCAATGTGGCCAAATCTCATATTCCATAACATTGTCTTTTCAGCAGGAAGCTTAACTTCCAAAGCATGAGCACCCTTGGGTACCCAAGATGTACTACCATCAAAATTTGTTACAACAGATTTCTTCACTACTGGTTTAGATGGTGGGGATGAAGTGACTGTAGATCTTTTCTTCGAGTTAGAAGAACTATTGCACTGTGAAGTGCATGCCTCCAGCTGAAATAGAGTACCTCTCCGAGTACCCTTCGCAAGCACCATAGATCCTCTAGTCATCTTGCATCCATCCTTCGAAAAGAAAACCTACACACCTGCATCATTCAACTTACTTACAGAAAGCAAGTTCCATGTCAAGCCTGGGATGTGCATGACCCCAGTGATCCCCTTCACTCGTCCATCAGGGAATTTGATTGAGACTCTTCCACGACCAACAATCTTCAGATGAGAATCGTCACCCAGGTACACTCTTCTACTATCGAACTCTTCATACTTCGTGAACTAGCTTCGATGCGAGTTCATGTAGAATGATGTACCAGAATCAATCAACCACACACCATCAGATGCATGGGTGGCCAGGGTTACGATGAATGCATCACCATCATCTTGTGACTTGTCACAATTTGAATCCAGGACATTCTTCTTCTTCTTTTTCTTTTCCTCTTTGCATTCCTTTCAGAAATGCCCAATTTTTCCACAGTTCCAACAAAGAGCCTTGGAATTTCTAGGAGATTTGGATCTCCCATAGGATTTGGATCTACCCTTCTCATTTTTCTTGTCCTTCTTTTTCCCTTTCTCCTTGGGTCTTCCACGAACCGCAAGAGCCTCTTTGGCTGCTTCAGAAGACTTTCTCTGCATCTCTTCAAATAACAGTGAAGATACCACTTCATCCATTTTGAAAGTGGATGTGGTGCTCCCAATAGCCATAACAAGATGATCTTATGAGTCCGGCAAAGAATAAAGCACGGTCATACAACGATCCTCCTCCTCCATCTTCACACCAATGGATGTACACTATGCAACTAACATGTTGAAAGCATTCAGGTGATCTTCAACAGATCCTACAGCCTCCATCCTCAGAGAATACAACTTCTTACTCAGAAAAATCTTCTTCACCGGGGATTTGACCTGATAAACATCTCCCAGCTTCTTTCAAAGATCTTTCGTGGTCTTCTCCTCATGGACATTTAACATAACAGAATCAACTAGACTGGGTCTCATGAGACCCTTAGCCTTCCGATCTTTGAGATCCCAATCATCTTGTACCATTGCGGTTGGTTTTACACCGGAAACGATTTCCCATAGGTCTTGATCAACAAGCATGTTTTCCATCTTAACTTTCCATAACTCAAAATTTGTGCCATTGAACTTCTCCACCTCTAATCTTCTGGATGTACCTGCCATCTCTTTCCTGCAACAAGATTACAGAATACTCTACACAGACTCCCACTCAATCTAAGATCAACTCAAAAAACCCCTACCCAACAACTAGGACCAAAGGTGATCAAGCTCTGATACCAACTGAAAGGAAGCTAGGTGTGCAAAAATCGCTTCCTACACTAATCTAATGAGGAGAGATGAGTGCAAATTTTTTTTAACCTTTACAATTACAATGTTATTAACCCAACAACAGAAATATTGCAGCAATACACAACACAAGAATGTAAGATAGAAGAAGAGAGAGAGAAAAGATATAACACGGGGAAAACCCTTATAGGTGAGAAACCCCACACTCCAAAACCTGCACAATGGATTATCTAAACAACATGGTTTACAACACACTTGCAATGTAAGTCTTTACAAGAGTCTTCGACACTCGTATCTGGAAACAATCCGGCAGTATAATAGTACCTATCAATAACATAATACATCTCCTCTCAAAGCACCTTCTTAAATAGAAGTTTACAAGACAAAAATGAGTTTTTCTTGAGATGGGCGTCCAACATGGCCTCATGGCCCAAAACCCACACCTAAGGTCACTTGTCCAACACTGTAGCATGGTCATGACACTTGTCATATCACCCCATCCCAATATGGTCGCCTATTCCCATTTGGGCAATGACAGATGCTCTTACGACTCTTACGACTGTCATAAAATTTGTCATAACTATCATATCTTACAACTATAAGAGAATATGTCATACACTGACTAAAAATAGCTTATTCTCTTACAACATGTCATAACCCTCCTTGGGGTGCCCAAAGATGCCTTCTTCCAAGATGCCTTGTGACACATGTCTTCACCTGTCATAGTATCTTATATTTCCAACTCTTACGCGTCATAGATTATGTCATAGGAATCTGTCATAACCGTTTTGGTCAAGATTCACTTACACACTCGTCAAAGTGCCGACACATGGAAAAATACATCTACCACTAAGTGGGACACCTATCTCCTCATGTGAGGACAAAATTTCATGTGGTCACCTTCCACGTAGGATGACACATCACCATGCCAACTCCCACAAGATGACAAAACAAGATTTGCATCCTAATTACACAATAGACAATAAATAAATATATTACAATAAATAAATGCAAGGAATTACCAAGGTTGAAACACCTTAATTCCCAACAGAGACTAAGACAAGTTAGATCGAGGGTGTTGGCTTCTTCCCAGACTGGATGCTTATTCCCAGATTTCCCTACAAGGTAGCCATCAGTGATCAACAGGATCTCTGGGCCAGGGGCCAACAGTGTAGGAGATAGACTCTATATTTTATCTCCTCTTCTTCTTCAGGCTCTGCAAAACCTAGGGGGGTATTCCCTACTCAACATCCATGAGGATATGCATACAAAGGCTGGGATGCTGACAGAAAGCAGATAAGTCCTCCTGTAAGTAGACCAAAACTGAAAGATAAGAGCAAAGGGGCTAGCTTTGGGCCTATTTGCAGTTGTAGACAGAGGACTGAGGATCCTAAAACTAATTCTAATGTCCTAATGGTTGTTTTAGATTTTGATTTGGATTTTAAGTTTGGATGCAAAGCTGGACATGGTTGTAACACAAATACAAAGCAAGATTGGTGCCTATCCAGGGCCTGGAGTCAGTAGACATACACCTGTGAATGATCAACATGAACAGCTAAAACTGGATTTCAGGGGGATATATGTGATACCTGCCTTACAGATATCTCCCAATACAGAGTGTTAAGTTATCTCTACTTATGGCATCCCTACTGCAGTATACCCTTCCCAATGTTCAACCTGAAAACAGTTTAATCTACCCCTTGAGCAGAAGTTAAAAGATCAGACATTCAACATAGGAATTCTATGCTCTAGAATCTAAACATTACCCAAATATCCAGATTCAGAAGAAGAATACATGCAATACTGGAGACAGAATTAACAAAACACATGCTAAGATAGCATTTCTCATATAAGATTAATCATGAAATCAGTGGGTTCGTGCCAAAACATACAACAAGAGATACATAGACTCACAGGTTTAGCTGTACAGAGCAACCAGATCAGCTTGTTTTGAATTACAGAGCCAAAAATCTTCAACTTTCAACAACCAAAAATGAGTAACACTTCCTGCTTATAACAGCCAGGTAGTGTACCACAGCAATTAATTACATGGTTGACCAAAAATCCCGCCAGATACACAGTATCAAAAAAATGGCGCACAACGCATTACCAGATTGGCGCCCAAACATGAATGTAGCAGGTAGGGGAGGAGACAGGAAGAAACCTCGAGCCCTGCGCCACTGTCCGTTGATGTACACCTTCAATCGGGTACCAGATCCGTCCATACCTCTGCAACCTTCGCCATTAATGGCGCACCAACCCGCGGCCTCGGGAAAACGTCAAACTGTGCATCGCAACCATTTCCCGCCAAGATACCTCATCGTCATGATATTTCAAATGTGCAGGATATCAATTATCCCACATGCACCCCGCGGCGACCTTTTCAACACTTTATATACTAGGCCACGAGCATATATAATGTCGGTGCTTTTGCTCCTGACGACACTAGTATAAGACTTCATCATCATCCTCCAACAGCATGATATCCTGTCGCTTGAAATATCACCCTGACGTCAGCATCACATCGCAATATAACCTGCATGATAATCACCTTCATCCGCACAACCTGATCCATCGGAGGAACATCCTCCTGCTTAGCCGATACCAAAAGTCTGGCCGATGAACATCCTGATGACGTCACCGTCATATCTTGCTGACGTCATCAGCATATCTGCCTACTGCGCACCTCCTCATATCCGGATGACGTCATCATCATGTTTGCAAATATCGGGGGATCTCCACAAGATGATCAGTGTTAGAAATATGACCCCCCCGGACCTTGATGACGTCATCATCATATCAACATCAGGATGATATTCGGAAGATAACCGGATATTTGGAAATATCATCCTGATGCACAAATATCATGCTGCACTGTAGCTCCACTATAAGATCGGGGTGATAGATGAATACGACAGATATTTGAAAAGATCACTCCCCACTAGATAATACACGAAGCCGGCAGGCGGATATCTCCTTGATATCAGCATCATCATGACGCTGGAACAAACATACGTCCGGGTGATATTCAAAAATGAAAATATCACCCCCTCCTTCAGAAATATCATGATGCAGATAGGCAGAGAAAAGCGGATATCACCCTGATGTAAGAATGACGTCAGCATCATCAGGATGATAAAACAACGAACATGAAGTGATACAACAACATCAGGATGATATTGACTAAGATCATCCTGACGTCCAAAATATGATGACCACGATGAAAATCGGGTCACACTTAGAACTTTACAGCAACATCATCGGGATGATCTTAACAAAGATCACCCGATGTTAAAAATATCACCCCAGCAAAAGATCATGCAGGCAGAAAATATGATGACCCTCGCAAGCAACACGGTGATAACTGGAAATATGATGATGATGATGACGACCCTCAAGAAAAAACAAGTCAGGTCGAACAACTCAGAGAATAACCCCCTCAGAAAGATCGGGGTGACATCATCATCATAAAAGGGCAAGGTGATAATTGGAAGATCACCGGATACTTGAAAAATCACCCCCGCAAGCAAATTAGGGCACACTGTAGCTCGTCAGCAGGATCAGGATGATATCCAGACATCACCCGATATTGAAATATGATGATCCTGATGAGAAACCGGTCGACAGAGAACATGATGATGATGACCTCCTCCTCAGGAAAATATGATGCTGCAGCTGAAAAATGCTGAGGAGGTCCAACACTTAGAACATTTTTTGGATATTTTAGGGAAGGTGCCTGCATGAAAATTGCTCAAAAACTGCCAGTCAATTCAGGCACTAACAGAGGGGATAAAATATGAATTTTTAATTCACATGGAGAAGAGTTCCATTAATGGACACTAGGACAAGTTAGAATAAAAAATTATCTTATGTGAAATAAAGGTTAATTTTTTATTTGTGGGGTGTGGGAATGAGTGTTAAGTGAGATTTGACCAAGCTAATCAAGAGGATTAGCTTAATTAATATGGCTGGAGAAAATAAGTAAATGGGTTAATGGAGGGTTAAAATTAATTAAATAAGGGTTTATTTAATTAATTTAGGTCTAGGGGTCATTTAGGCTAGGGTAGCTAATTAAATAATTGTTATTTAATCAACTAGGCTAGGTTTAGGCTATAGGATAGGGTGGATTAATTGAATAAACATGATTTATCTAATTAATCAAGATTAGGAGATGGAAAAATTAACTAAATAGATATTGAGAATATTTATTTAATCAATGACGATAGTGTTATAAGGTCTAATAATGAATTAATTTATTATTAAGGATGAATAAGATGAATGGTTAGGGGTAAATGGTTTAGGATAAATTAATCAAATAAATTGATTTTATTTAATTAATTGGTAAAGGGTAAATTAGTGATGTGGATGATGTCGAAGGGTTAAGATATTTTTAGGTGTCTACATCTACCATTCATGTTTTCCAAGTGACTCCTTACCTATGTATGTACTTCCTAAATATGTTCTAAAACTTCTTCTACTTATTTTCTCCTCTTCTCTTCATCACTAATATCTTTAAACTCTGATACATTCCATGGATTACTTCCATATGGAATCTCAAATGGTGTTTTCCTTGTACTCCAATTTACTAAATTGTTATATGCAAACTCTGGTTGTGGTAAAATCATATCCTCATTTCCTTCTTTTGCTCCAATTAGAGACCTCAACAAATTATCTAAAATCATGTTCACAACCTATGTTTGTCCATCAGTCTGTGGGTGATATGTTGAACTAAATTTCAAATCTCTCTTCATCTTCTTCCATAATTTCTTATAGAAATACCTAAATTTGTGTCCCTTTTTGAAACTATACTATTTGGCAAACCCTACAACCTCACAACTTCCTTGAAAAATAAATCAGTCACATTACTACATCATTTTTCTTCCTACATGGAATAAAATATGCCATATTAGAAAATATATCCACAACTACAAATATTAAAAATATGTGCACATCCTCCACTTTCCATCCTTCTTTGGAGTTAATAATGTAGGTAAAACACATAGGCTCATCCTCTCCCTCACCACACTTTTCCTTATGAGATATCTCACTTGTCTATTGATATATGCATGGTGGGTAGGATTCATTCTGTACGCTGCATGATTAAATAGAAATGCTCTTGGGATCAAATCAATGTGGTGTCGAATATCTCTTTTTGGTGCTAGACCATTAGGTAACTCATTTGGTAAAACATTAGCATATACTTCTAGTACCTTTGTTGCTTGTGTTGGTAATGGTATTTCCCCACCATCTTCTTTCTTCACCACTAGTGCATAACAGAACCATGTCACCTTCACTTCCTTGATAAGTTCTCTAGCGGACAACATACTCTCAACTGTCCTTTCATCCTTAAGGGGCAATAAAATTACTTTAGAACCTCCTTTCTAAAAGGTGTATGTATTCTTTTCTCCATCATGCATTACCTTCTTGTCATATTGCCTCAGCCTTCCCAACAACACATGGCATGCATCCAGTGGAATGACATCACACCATATTTTATCCTTATAAGTCTTTCCTATGGAAAACTTAATTAAACACCTCTTATTGACAGTAACTTAATTTCCCTTTTTAAACCATTAAATATGATAAGGATGGGGATGTTTTTCATAGTACAGATTCAGTTTATCTACCATTTCTCTAGAAACCATATTTTCACAACTGCCGCTATCAATAATAACTTGACATACCTTTTCTCCTGAGGTGCACCTAGTTCAAAAAATATTGGTTAGAATCAAAGAATCATCATAACCTTTAACTTGTTCTTTTTCTAGAATCACCATCACTATTTTCATCATGAGATTCTCACCCACATCTGGCGGAACCTCTAGTTCTGCCCCTTCTCCTTCATTCTTAGCTTGAACCAAGTTCAACCTGGGTTGTTCTTCGTGTTTCCTTTCTTGCATGTGATAGTTTGGAAATACAAATGCCCTATGACCCTCTACACCACACCTATAACAAATGAAAGGTTTTCCTGGTCTTTCCCATCCTCTACCACCACCATAACCTATGCCCCTCTAAATTTATCCTCTTCCTCATTGTTTTGATTAAGATAAGCAAGAAACAAAGGTCATGATCTGATGCAGGAGCATCCAGAGGTGTAACAACAATCTTGCATCACCCAAAAAAAGATTATGTTTCAAAATCATTGAATTTGTTTCCATTCCTTTTCAAAATTAGTACTTCTGGTTCCATAATTGCTTGAATAATGATGTACAACTTTTAGTTTTTCCAAACTGCTAAAAAATAGAAAACTGTCATTTTAGGAAAGTTTGCATTTGGGTACAGATTGAAACAAAAATTTACAAGAAGCTTCATAAATGAAAAATAAGACCTTTGGCGAAGGAATCATGCAAAGATCATTTGTGAGCTGAAAGATATTAAAGTTTTCGTTTCCTGAAAAATGCCTGAAAATTATTCAAATTCAGGTTTGAGGCACTAAATGGTCCCGTACGGGACCAAAAATGGCCAAAACAAGTAGAGTAGCTCTTATCGCGTAGAGCACTCCGCGAGCTTTCCAATGCTTCAAATGGCGTGTCAATCCAACACTCAGATCAAAAGTTATGGCTCCCAGAAGTTGACCTATTTTTGGAGGGAGATGCAAAATTCAAAATTTGGCTATTGGCCACCAAAAGGGGCTACTTATGACCATTTTTGGGAATCCTTTGGAGTCGTAGAGTTAAGGCGGAAAGTGTAGAGTCAAGAATAGGTAGGAAAATAGAAACCCTATCTGAGTTGGGATTATAGAAGGCAGAAGATTCCAGAACCTGGTGATGGGTAGCTGTAGTGTGTTGCAACCTATGGAGGATTGATTCCTCTTATTGTATTTGAGCTTATGTAATTTAATGAGTTGTCCAAATCAATAAAAGAACATTCTATTTTATGCATGCAATTTTTTTTATTGAGTGTTTTATGATTTACCCCCTTCATCAAGTGGTATTAGATCCAGGACTCCTGAGTGTGTAAACAGATTGTCAACTGTGAGGCATTTTGCACCAGGCCCTAAGGTTGAGGGTTTGCTGTGGAGATCAAAATGCCTCCACGAAGAAACCATGTTGGAAGAAATGCTTTGATGGAAGAGGGTTTTAAAGCCCTACAAAGGTAGATCGATCCATTGCAAGAGGAGATGCGAAGAGGGTTTGAGTCGAGAACAAGAGAAGAAAGCAAGGATAAAGTTGAAGAAGAGCTATCAGAAGAAGAACAAGAAGTTGTAGGAGATCCTGCAGAAGTCAGGTGGTTGAAGGCCATTTAAAAGATTGGAAAGAGGCCCAGGATCAAAGTTTCTACCTATTCTAGAGATTTGAATCTAGAACAGTTTATTGATTGGATCAATGACATGGAGGAATATTTCGAGTATGAAGATGTGGAAGACCTAGATCGGGTCAAGTTTGCAAAAACAAAGCTGATCAGCCATGCCAGTATTTGGTGGAAGGAGGTCCAATTAGAGAGGAATAGAAGAGGAAAAGGAAATACTACCAGATGGCATCGGATGGTGGAGAAACTGAAGAAGTAGTGTAATCCTATGGACTATGAGATGGAGTTACTGAAGAAGCTGCAAGGATTGAAGTAAGGTAACAAGTCTGTCAAGGAGTATACAGAATTATTTTATAAGATTACTATCAGGATAGGCCATGCAGAGGCCAGCAAGGAGAAGGTAGTTTGTTACATTAATGGGTTGAGGCCAAGTATTCAAGAGGAGTTGAGCCTGGTCAAAATCACCACCATAGAAGATGCGTAGTAGTTTTCCCTGAAAGTGGAAGAGAAGCTGAATAAAAGATTTGACAGCAAGCAAAGGGGAAGAGATCAAGTCAGAAATACTGGTGGAAGATCCTATGGAGGCTGCAATGAAGATCAAAAGAAAAGTGAAAAAGTTGGCACTGGTCGAAATCAAAGAAGAGATAATGCCTACTGCCCTCGTGACCAGAAAAACATTGGTGAACAAAGAGGAAGAGGAAGAGGTCGACCTGGGAAATGACCTAGAAGAGGAGGTTTATGAGGAACTTGTTTCCAATGTGGAGAAGAAGGGCATCGAGCATACGAATGTCTGCAACATCAAGGAAGCACAAATAGAAGATCTGAAGGTAATGCAAGAGTTGTACATGTAGATGAAGATGTGCAGTCTAAGCATTCTAAAGATGTGCAAAGGGGAGAAACCCTAGTTGTCAGAAGAACTTTGTTGAATGAGGAGAAAGAACTAAATCAAAGGAAAAGTTTATTCTGCACAAGGTGCAAATGTGAAAGTAAGTGTTGTGATATTATTATTGATAGTGGAAGCACTAACAATCTTGTTTCAAAGGAGATGGTTGACAAGTTGAAGTTGACAAGAAGAAAAGAATCCACATCCATATCAGATTGAATGGTTACAGAAGAACCATAGAGCTTTTGTCAATGAGCAGTGTTTAGTTAAGTTCAAGATTGGTGACTACCATGATGAGGTGTTGTGTGACATCATACCGATGTATGCATGTCATATGTTACTAGGGAGGCCATGGCAGTATGATAGGAGCACTGTCCATGATGGCCATGCAAACACATATTCCCTAACAAAGGATGGAATTCATCATAAGTTGAAGCCCTTGAAGGAGGTGGAAGAAAAGGTATGTAGTACTGCCAAAATTTGCTTGGTAGATGCCAGGAAATTTTTGGAGGGTATGAAGCATGAGCGTCATTACTTTGCATTGATTCCTAAGATTAGTCAAGAGAAATGTGAAGATGTACTAGCACAAGTCTCAGATTTGTTGGAAGAATTTCAGGATATTGTCTCTGATAATGTACCAAAAGGTTTACCACTAGTAAGGAAGATAAGTCATCAAATGGATTTGATACCAGGAGCCAGTTTGCTGAATAAGGCAAACCACAGAATGAAGAGTTGAACAGACAGGTTCATGAGCTATTAAGGAAGGGACTAATAAGTGAGAGCCTAAGTCCATGTGCGGTACCTATGATACTAGTACCAAAGAAAGATGGAAAATGGAGAATGTGTACAGATTCCTGAGCCATCAATAAGATCACGATCAAGTATATATTTCTATTGCCTAGAATGGATGACATCATGGATTGTTTGAGTGGAGCCAAGTACTTCATGAAGATTGACCTAAAGAGCAGGTATCACTAGATCTGAATCAGAGAAGGAGACGAATGGAAGATAGCCTTCAAGACAAAGGAAGGTTTGTATGAGTGATTATTCATGCCATTTGGGCTAACCAATGCACCGAGCACATTCATGCGACTCATGAACGAGGTATTGAAATAGTTTTTGGGAAGTTTTGTTATTGTTTATTTGGATGATATTTTGATTTTTAGTAAGACTTGGGATGAGCATCTGATGCATATCATAAGAGTTCTAGAGAAGCTGAGGGGGGAGAAGTTGTTGATTAATCTGAAGAAATATAGTTTTGCAAAAAGGAGTTGGTATACCTGGGATTTGTTGTCTCAGAGGAAGGTCTTAAGATAGATCCAGAAAAAGTAAGGGCTATCATTGAATGGCCTATGCAAAGGAGTGCTACAGAGGTACAAACTTTTCATGGTTTGGCAAATTTTTACAGAAAGTTTATCAAGAATTTTAGTAGCATTTGTGCACCCCTAACTAACACAATGAGATGGGATAGAGATGATTTTAGATGGACTACAGGAGCAGACAAGAGCTTTGATACATTCAAGAAGAAAGTCACAGAGCAACCTGTATTGGCACTTCTAGATTTCAATAAGGTATTTCAGGTAGATTGTGATGCTAGTGGCAGTGCTATAGGAGTTGTTTTGAGTCAAAAAGGTAAGCCCATTACCTATTTTAGTGAGAAGCTTAATGATGCCAAGAAAAAGTATTATGTTCAGGCTTTGAAGAAATGGAGACATTATTTGTTGCCAAAAGAGTTTGTTTTATATACTAATCATCAGGCTTTGCAATAGCTTAATAGTCAAGGAAAGTCAAATCAAAGGCACTTAAAATGGGTTGAGTTTTTGTAGAGTTATACTTTTGTTTTGAAGTACGGGAGTGGGAAGTCCAACAGAGTTGCAGATGCCTTAAGCAGAAGGCAAAATTTGTTGACAGAAATGAAGATAGAGGTTGTTGGGTTCAATGAGCTCAAAAGTTTGTATCCTGAAGATATAGATTTTGTAGAGGCTTGGAAAGCTTGTTTGGAACTTGTTACTTTGGACAAGACAAAATGGTTGGATTTCATAATCCAAGATGGCATGTTGTGTAGAGGAATCCAGTTGTGCATTCTGAGAAGTTCCATGAGAGAGAACTTGATTAAGGAGAAGCATAGTGGGGGATTAGCTGGGCACTTTGGTTGAGATAAGACCATTGCTATTGTTGGTGAGCATTATTATTGGCCACAATTACAGAAGGATCTGAAGAAATTTGTGCAGAGTTGTAGAGTGTGTCAGATGGCAAAAGGAGCAAGTCAGAATACAGGGCTATATTAGCCATTACCTGTACCAGAGAAGCCATGCGATGATATTAGTATGGATTTTTTTCTTGGTTTACCAAGGACACAAAGAGGAAATGATTCCATTTTTGTGGTGGTGGACAGATTCTTGAAGATGGCACATTTTATTCCTTGTAGGAAGACTAATGATGTTGTTTATATTGCAGAGTTATTTTTCATAGAGGTGGTAAGACTACATGGTCTACCTAAGAGCATAGTATTAGATCAAGATACCAAGTTTTTTCATTATTTCTAGAGGACATTATGGAAGAAGTTGAAGACAGAGTTGAAGTTCAGTTCTGCACACCATCCACAAACTGATGGATAGATGGAAGTGGTGAATAGGAGAACCTGGTACGATTCTTAGTAGGAGATAAGCCCAAGGGATGGGATTTGATTTTACCACATGCAGAATTTTCTAACAACAATTCTATCAATAGGAGTACTAGTAAATCACCATTCCAAATTGCATATGGGAGTAGTCCAAGAAATGATTTAGAGCTAAGGAAGTTGGACAAGGGAGAAAAGACAAGTGTTGAAGCCGAAGACTTTGCAGAACATCTAAAGAATTTGCATGAAGAGGTGAGAAAGCACATTAATAAGATGAATAGTCAGTACAAGGCTAAGGCATATTAGAAGAGGAGATATAAGGAATTTCAGGTAGGAGATGAAGTCATGGTTCACTTGAGAAAAGAGAGGTTTCCAGTTGGAACTTATAATAAGTTGAAAATGAAGAAATTTGGACCATGCAGAATTTTGAAGAAGCATAATTCAGGAAATGCATATGAGGTAGAGCTGTTGAGTGGGATCAACATTTCCCCTATTTTCAAGATTGTTGATTTATCAAAATATCATGAAGGTGGAACAGAGGACGGACCAACAGAAGAACAGTGGAGTATTCCAGCATCTACTTCAAAGGAAGAGATAGAAGAGATCTTGGATAGCCGTGTGGGAAGAAGTACTCGGAATAGGCAATATGAATAATATCTGGTGAAGTGGAAAGGAAGGCCTATCGAAGATTCTTCCTGGTTATCTAAGGTAGAAGTTGATCATTTGGGGTTTTCCTCAAACACTTGAGATGTGGCAGGGTCACTTCTCAAAATTACCCTGGGTGTCTGATGCAGGAACATCCAGAGGTGTAAGAGCAATCTTGCATCACCCAAAAAAAGATTGTGTTTCAAAATCATTGAAGTTGTTTCCATTTCTTTTCAAAATTAGTATTTCTAGTTCCATAATCGCTTGAATAATGATGTAGAACTTTCAGGTTTTCTAAACTGCTAAAAATAGAAAATTGCCATTTTAGGAAAGTTTGCATTTGGGCACGGATTGGAGATAAATTTTACAGGAAGCTTCATAAATCAAAAATATGACCTTTGGCGAAGGAATCACGCAAAGATCATTTGTAAGCTGAAAGATATTAAAGTTTCTGTTTCCCAAAAAATGCCTGAAAATTATTCAAATTAAGGTTTGAGGCACTAAATAGTCATGTACAAGCTCAAAAATGGGCAGAACAAGCAGAGAAGCTTCTTAGCGCATAGACCACTCTGCGAGCTTTCCAATGCTTCAAACAGTGCATCAATCGGACACCCGGATCAAAAGTTATGGCTCCCAGAAGTTAACCTATTATTGGAGGGAGATGCAAAATTTGAAATTTTTTTGTTGGCCGCCAAAAGGGACTATTTATGACCATTTTTGGGAATCCTTTGGAGTAGTAGAGTTAAGGGGGAAAGTATAGAGTCATAGGCGGGAAAATAGAAACCCTAGTTGATTTGGGGTTACAGAAGGTAGAAGATTCCAGAGCCTGGTGATGGGTAGTTGTAGTGTGTTGCACCTTGTGGAGGATTGATTCCTCAAATTGTATTTGAGCTTTTCTAATGTAATGCGTTGTCCAAATCAATAAAAGAACATTCTATTTTTTGTGTGCAATTTATGTTGTTGAGTGTTTTATGATTTACCCCTTCATCATGATCTATTTACAAGAAATCCCCCAGGGATGAGCAAGCAGGCCCAAACAGGCCAAAAATAGCAGAACGACAGCAAAGGTACAGCAGCCCAGTTGAAAAAACCACACTACACCAAATCTTGACCTAGCAAACCTAACTCCCTTGACTCTAGGGTGCAAACCAGCCACAGAGTTGGGAAGTCCTTTCTTCTTTTGTTGAACAACCATCTAGGAAACTCAGAGTCAAAATATACAAAACAAAGAGAGAGGGGATCCTCCCCCAAAGCCGCAACCAAAGACGTGTCATGGTGAACCTCAGTAGATGTTCTAGCCATAGATTTTCTATGCAAAGATGCTAATCCATAAATAGGCAAATCCATATAAAAAATAGGAATTGATGTAGTAATCCGGCCAGGAACAGAAGAAGCCGACATGGGAGCTGAGAGATGATCAGAAGAATCCATAGAAGTCATGGGGTTTGCTGCAACCTCAACTACCACCACTCCTTTAGGTATCATCTCAAGAGGGTGCTCATCCTCCTAAGAGAAATCATACCCCTAAAATGAACCATCCAACTGGGATGCATTGATAGTCATGTGATCCAGTAGAGCATCATTCTACAAGGTTGCAGTGCCCTTGCAATGCAAGAGAGGACAATTGGAGGCCAAATGACCAATAGTGAAACAAAGTCTACATCTAAAGCAGATACCCTCATAGTTTATCAATTGTTTCGAGTGCCTTTCCCCTACCAACAAAACAGCATCTCCATTAAGGGGTTTGGAGATGTTAATATCCACTAAGATGCAAGCAACCATGGAATGCCCCATAAATGAGGTAGTAGAATCTACCTTCAAGAAATGACCAATAGCATTATTGATGCCCTCATATCAAGAATCCTCCCAAAACTAGAGAGGTAGATTTGGGAGATGAACCCAAATTGGTCTGACATTAAGTGGCTCAATGAGGGGATCGAAGGAAAGAGTCCAAGGTTAGATGGATAGGGAATGCTAACCACACATCCAAACCCTACCATCAAGCATTAAGTCTCACTACTTAGAAGAAGCAAAAGTCACAATGACTAGTACACTGGGAAAAGTTCAATCTTACCTTCAACAAATGGCATCTATGATTCCATGACCCATTTGTGAAGATTGGGTAGAGAGGTCCATAATCCATTGAATCTCCATATCACTCCTCTATTGTGATAAAACTCCTCATTTCCTATGACCTCAGATCCACTAACCACAACCGGAGAAGAATTGGCACAAGGGAATGGCCAAAATTCACTCTGGGATGAGCAGGGCTGAGCTCCTGAGCCAATCGCAGCTGCAAAGGACTTTTTAGGGCATCCAAGAGCTCGCTCCCCAACAAAAGACATTCCATTAACATCATCCTCAACCTGCACTGAGGAATCATTGTTCACATCCACTTCCTTCATGTTATCTTTGTTCATGCCCCCACCAAAGAGAGACGACACAGTGGGAACCCCATTCTCAGCGAGAACCCTAGTGTTAGCATCTCATTTAGAGGAAACGCGATGCTCTGACCCATACATGAACCTCTGAATGCTTGTATTCATGTTTTCCACACACAGACCCACGATCTCAATCACGTTTTCTAGAACCGCGTTCGCGGTTACACTCAGGCCCATGCTCACAGTTATGTTTGCCATTGTTGTTCCAAACTTTGAGGATCTTGTTAGATATCTCCTAATTTCTCTATTCCTTGGGATGATTTTCCCCTACTATCTTTCAAGCCACCTCACAATGGAGATGATGTCCCCCTCCTCGCTCCTCTATTCCTTTGAAAATATTGTCTACTTTCTTTTTCTTCTATCTTTAAAGCTAATTGGTATGCCTCTTCCATACTGTTAACCCTATGCATGCTCAATTCATCTTGAATAGAGAATTTTAGACCATTTACATACCTTGCAGCCATCTTTTCATTAGTTTATTGATGCACTGTGTGAATGGATAGTTTGTAAAATTCATTCGTATAGTCTTCCACAGTAGATAAATTTTGTTTCAAATAATGAAATCTACGAAAAAGATTTTGTGCATAGTCCATAGGCAAAAATTTCTCTCTCAGCTTCTTCTCCATTTTTCTCCAGGTCTTGATTTTAGTCTTCCCCTTTCAAGTTATTTCCTTTTAAAAATGATCCTACCAGATCATTGTATGACCCTTTATCTTGGTGCATGCAAATTTCACCTTCTTTTCCTCTATCATAGTCTTCCATTCAAAGAATTTCCCCATGTCGTTTAACCAATATATCAACTCCTCTGGTTTGAGACTGTCTACATACTCTGAAACATCAATTTTAATCCCTTCATTTTTCCCTTCTAACGCCCTAAGCATCCTCTTTTCAAAATTTAAGTGCTCCAATTATGCTTCCTCTTCAGCTTCTGCATGTTGATCTTCGTGTCCTTGACGCATTTCTTCATCAGAGTCCTCTCTTTCTTATCTCAATCTCTGATCAGTTATCATACCTACAAGTTCTTCTACTTGCCTTTATAGATTTTGCATTTGCCTCTACATCTAGGCAAGACCCACTCTTCCTCTTCCTTTCCCAGCCATCTTCTCACTCTGATACCAGACGATGTAACCAAACTTCACAGCATAGTACTCATCATGATTATTATTGCCAATGAATTCATAAACATAGAAATATTTTCAAATTTTGCTTCTCATTCCATTCCATTCCATTCTCCTCCACTAAAAATAAAAATCAAACATATACAAAAACAAAATTTACCTTTTTTCGGCAATTTTTAGCAACTTTCTAAAATTGTCATTTTTGGTATTTTCGCATCCTTATCTATGTGACCATGAAACTTTTTGATTATTTAAAAATAACTAAAAGAGGATTAATTGTCAACTTTCTAATCTAATTTCATGTAAAGTTCAAAAACTAATTAAAAAAACAACTTGGAAAAATCTTGAAAGATCATTAAGACCTCATTTTGAGGCCCTAGATGATTGAAAAAAGTCCCAAAAAAATGTCAAAATGGTGACCTATCAAACTTCCTAGTTCATTGGGATTTTCAATCAACTCCTCAAGATGCATCTGCCTGCCAAATTTCATCTCAAACGAACTCCCAGGTCAAAAGTTATGACCTCCAAAAAATTTTGCATCACATATCCTCTCTATGTTCTTAGAAATCCTAATATACAATCCAACATTTTGACTACTTTCTTTTGTAACTTGACAAGTCCTACAACCTTGAACAAATAACATCCTCATATACTTACAGCCAAAATAATTTTCACGCAACAATGCAACTATCTTGTCTACCCCAAAATGTCTTGCTAAACCGCAATTATGCTTATCTTTAATCAAAATTTCTCATTGAACTCCTTGGAATACACAATTAGCTACCCTTAAACATCTCATCTTGAATCAAGTAGTCTAACCATTTACTTCTTTCCATGCTTACCATCTCTCTCCATGCTTTCCATACTTCTGTAAATCAAGATTAGTATTTTTAACAAATATTTTTGCCCCTCAAATCTAACTGATTCTACTCTCATTTCTATCAGTAAATTGTGTCTCCTGCTCAATGCACCAGTGACCTTATTTCACTTTCCACTCCTATGTTTCTACACAAGAGTATAACTTTACATAAATTGAACCCATTTCATGTGTCTCTAGTTCAAGTTACCTTGGTTATTCAAATACTGCAATGCCTAATGATAAGTGTACAACAAAAACTCCTTTCAAAACAAGTATTGTCTCTACTTATTCAATGCTTGAATTAGGGCATTAAATTCCTAGTCATAGAATCAATATCATCTCTTTGAATCACTCAACTTCTCTCTAAACTATGTTATAAAATCTTCCTTCTTAGCTCAATATTGCTCCACTTGCATTCCCACTTGCATCACAATCAATATGAAATACTTTATTAAAATCTAGCTAAGCTTACACTGGTTGTTATGTCACCTAGTTCTTCAGTAACTCAAAACTCATATATGCTCCTCTGTCCACTTGAATTCTTCCTATTATCACTTGAACCTGCACCCTTGTAGAACCTGATTCAACAAGTTCAGTGACACAATGGGAATGGAAGGTGTGGGACCTTGATGTTTGAAGCCAAACCTCTAGATGAAGAGCTAGTTCCCTGTTTAAACTAAGTTTTTAAATATGAAACTAATCCTATTTTGTTATGTCATTCATCGGTGAAAAGGGTAAAGAATGGTAATAGAAAATTTGAGGTGATGCACCAAATATTGTTTAAAAAACTCCTAAATCAGTTTATCATGCACAAGATGATATTAATCAGATGATAATCATATGTACAACATTCACAAAACTCTTGCATAGGTTAAGAAATGATGTTGAAATCACAAGTAATCAATATTTCACAATATAACTTCGAACTCATTCAACAATACACACAACACAAAAGATGTGATGGAGACAAAAAAAAATATTTTATTGATCAAAAAGGTAGTAGTACATTTGATATAGGGTTCCTTACAGTAGTTTCTTCTCATAAAAACAAAGATAATCATAACTTTTTTCATTACAAGGCATATTTTATGCAAATACATCTTTGAGAGAATATGGGGGTCTTGTTTTGGATAAAATCAATACAAGTGTTCATTCAATGTTGGAGTCAAACCTCTCTTGGGCACTACAAAGACTTTCTCTTTCAAACTCTCTAGCATGGCATGGGAGAAGATGCTTGTTGACTTTTCTGACTGAGAATCCTGAAAATGCTTCTAAGAAGGCTCACACAACAGCCTCCACTCTCCAAGATGAATGCATGATGGTGAAGTGATGTTATAACTACTCTAACTAGTCGTTACTTCTTCTAAAACTATCCTTGGCATAATCATAGGGCATGTTCTTTATGATTTTCACCTAATCTAATCCCTTGAGGGCATTGGATAAATGTTTTCTACCAATATGGACTATTAACTACATCATTGATGATCATTATATGCTTTCCAACCAACCTATTCTGCATTGAGCACTCCTACAGGTGTCTTCACATGTCTCACAAGTCTGAACAAGCCATTAATATGATTAGTTATCCCTTTTAGAAGTTGGATAAATCCTTATATCCCTATCGATCTCCCAGGTTGAAATACACAATGTGTATTTAAACATTGAACTGTTACACAATTAGACAACATTTAGACCCTTGTTTCCTCTTCATGAACCCTATTTCCTCACATTACCTGGTCTTATTCTCTTGATAGAGTGTTGATGGGAGTTCATATGATGGGTTTTGACCTCTGAAGTTCATCATCATCTCCTTGATGTACATGCTTTTAATTAAGGCTTCCATGGCATCATGGCCCTATATACCCCATAAAACTCTCCTTCAACAAACCTGCCACTATCCTTATATTCTCACATTCCCTCAACACTTCTCAATGTATAATCCTCCTAGGAGTTCCAACTTGAAATCCTCAAGTTGATATCTCTGACAGACTTAGGGCACATTGCATGATCATATGAGGATATCTTCATTAAGTTTTAAACAGGCTTCAATTTTAGTTGCAGGTAGAGCTCAATACCCCTTAACAGAGGCCAAAATTGTGTGGCAAGACTTTCAATATTTATGCAGGCTTTAAAACCTCATAGGCTTGAGAATCTGTAATGTACCAAAATGAGATTCTATAATTTAAATCAGATCTAAAAATGATTTTAATAAACTCCACCAAGAATACATCAAATTCACTAAGACTAGTCAACTAGTCATACATAGAAACAACACAAATTAAGTTGTAAACTCCACAAATGTTTTTATTGACTTTTTTGATATAAATAACATATAATCAATTCTGATACACTAATAATAATAGTAGAAAACTTCTGCAACACAAATTACCAAAATCCACTACAAACTATGCAAACTACACTGCTGAAAATTGTCTAAAACAACACCAAATCAAACCCCAACTGATAAGAACAGATCCTAGATGCTTGGAATGGGTTCCAAATGACCATGGAATAGAAAAACACTACACAACACAATAGCAACACTTCACAGCATGTTGTAATCACCAAAAACTGCAACAAATTAACCTACAAACACCACACTACCAAACTGCTAAAACTGCACAATTCTTTGAAGCCCAATGCAATCCCTAGATGGAATTACTCTTTGTAATGAAAGGGTTTTTGTCCTCTGATCACTTGAGACTGATGGGTTTTTGTCCACAAGCCTCCAGCTCCAATGGGTTTTGTCCACTAAAGAAAATGTAAGCACAAATGCTCAAACAAGAAATTTGTGTTGTAAAAATCATCAAAAAGTCCTTTTGAAAGAAAATACTTGCATATTTACCAAACGCCCCTCTCTTGGAAAATAAATTAAAATAATTTAATTTCCATTAAATTCCCTCAAATGGTGCTCACTTGTCATAATCACTACAAGATTCTTGGCTAAAAATAAATAATAACTCCCCTCTTACAAGCTATCATAAAATCAGCTATTTTTTAGAAACCTGTCATAGAATCTGTCATACCATCATAAAATCTTTTAAATTCACTCTTGGAAGTTATAATTACACCTCACTAAAATCCCATGCTCCCACTTGTGTAATTAAATAAAAATATTTAATATTTAATTGCTCTCAAAAATAATAAATCATCAATTTGCAGGATTACAATTAAAATATTAAATAAAATATTTTCCCTTTTGATTTACATTAGCCCATGAGAAAATAGGAATGGACTAATAATTTCACCAATTTAATTTTACTACAAAGGGGACATGACAAATCTCCCCTCCTAAAAATTGCTTGTCCTCAAGAAATTAAAACGATGATGCTTCAATATTATGTTATATTGCACAGAAAGCCTTGATCCTGTACCTGTGAGATGTTACAATTCCTACCATAGAACACTATGAAAACCTGAAGACTCAGATTCCTTTATGCAAATACCTTGTACCCAACAAGAATATCCATATAATTTGAGCTCTTAGATCTGCAATACTTTGGTACATTCTTTTCAATACTCAAATTGAACTACATCCTCCCACAAAGATTTGGTAAACTCACCAAATGGGGTTTTGTCCATCTTCCATCCTAGCATCTTGGAAAATCTTAGAGTAGTGAACTTGAGTTGAGTGACACTGATGTAGCAATCACCAACATATAAACAACTTATCCATGCTATCAATTGATATGTAGTATGTCTCCATTTATTTTCCATCAATAGCCTTCCTTTCACAACTTGCCTTTCTAGCTGTGTATATGCACTATCACCAAGAAAACTAAACCAAAAGCTCTTAAAACCATTATCAACAATATAATTCTGATTTATTCAACCTAAAGAATGGTTACAATAGAAAACATGTCCTTCATAATAGTGAATACCAATCTTGGAAACCAATACCTTCTTTACCTTGAATTTGTGGAGACACTCCCTGCAGGATATATCACAAACTGCTACAAACTGCTTCGATATGTCAATGCTTCCTTAGTCTCTGTGTATAAATCTCGATTTGGAATAACACCAATTGATATCAAAGCATTGATTTTCAATTTCCTCATTTCTATCCATTTATCATAGCTTTGATCTAAATGCTCAATATCCTGAGAAATAGTGTCAACCAAATCATCAAGCTCTGATCTGACCTTCTCCATTTTACCTGTCTTCTCAGCTACATCTGTAAGAAGAGATACTCCCTATGCACGCATATTTTCCAAATATTCCTGAACCACTTTTCCTTTGAGATGAGTCTTTTCAACCTTCTGAATAATAGGGTCTTCAACAGAAACAGCTTCAGGAATTACTGATTCAGAATTTAAAGTGATCTTCCTCACTACTGCAATTAATTGTTCTACCATTGCCTCATAATAATCCTTCATTTCCTTTTCTTTATCAAACTTTTGAATCAAAAAATCAAGTGCAGATTGCATATCAGTTTTTGCACTCTCATGTGTGATTTTTCCAAGTTCAATTATGGAAATAAAATAATCATTCATACTGAAATTCTCCATGGTAGCATCCTGCGGCGGTTTAACAATTTCCACAAATTTGTGTCCCTTATCTTCCAGCACTCGAGAAAGTACTTTAGGCTTCTTTGGAGTCTTAGCCTTGACTGGCATCAATTTAGCAAAATCAAAATCATCTGGGGATATGGCTTGTTTCTTTCTCTTGGGTGTATAAGCTGATAAGCATGGAGGAAGCACAGAAGTACTTACATCTGGATCAGGTCCCATTGTCGGTGAGGTAGGAATTGCACCGGCACTTGAGTAGAAACAAAAGGAGGAGTATCAATAAACACTGCACCTAACACATCCACATTTGAAACTTGCTCAAATCCCAAAACAAAGTGGTCAAAGATCGATGAATCTCTAATGTCAAAAGATGATCAGGACAGACTAGGAATTGATTTAGAAGAATGGAGAACATTATCAAAAGCAACTAGAGGATTATTAAAAATTGTCCTCGAAGATGATGGAGATTCAAAAGATGGAATATCGATAGGTGAAACTAGGATAGTAGGCAAAATAGACAAAGGAACCAAAATAGATACATTGGGCAAAGGAGAAAGGGTTTCAGTTTCCTATGGTACATCCCTATGTGGAGTCATAACTCCATCTTGCAAATTTTCTTGACCCTCTCCTATCTCTTTCTCTTGTTCTTCCCTCTACTCCCCTAAAGAGTTATCTTCAACTTCCATCTCCTCAGTAGCTGGCTCATCAGTCTTCTGTTCCTAAACTTCCATTTCTTCCACCTTAGACTCTTTCTCGGTGACCTTGGCCTTTTTTCCCTTAGACAAAAATTTGATCCTTAGTTTGGAAATCTTAGACGTACCTGGAGTATCACTTTTATTCTTTATTCTCAATTCAAAAATTTTACCTGTTTGCTCTAAAACCTCTTCTTCAGATCCAGTTACAAAATCCTTCAATGGTATGCCTCTGCTTTGGAGCCACAAGTTCGTGCTAGATAACATAGGTTCGAACCTTTTCCTTAAGGAAGTCAATTCCTTTTGAGACCATTGGATAGGTGGCAAAGGAGAATTAGCAATCTGCTCATTATTGTGCTTACGATCAACCATCCCTTCATCATCCACCATATCTTCAGGAATATTAGCTAAACCTAAATAATAAATTTGATCTAGAGATAACCTGCTATAATCTAGTTTTCTGATTTCCTCCTCTGTCTTCAGATCAACCCAGACATCTTCAACCATAGGCTCATGAAATTGAGTCTTCCTTTTAATTTTATCTTTCACACCCATGTAATCAAACTTTGGTCTTTGTTTGAATTGCTTCATGGTCACCAACTGCATCTCAGTCTCCATAGCTCTGGCCTTTGCTGCAGTTAACACTGAGTATCTGCCAATTTCAACTAGAAACTTGAATCCTGGTTTCTTAAGCTCCATTTGTTTATTATGCACGACAATCATTTGTCTACACAATTCTATCAAAACAAGTTTATCTGAAGGAAATCTCGGCAATATGTAAGGATAGCCTTGGAAAAAGCCAACACTTAGATATGAAAAAGTCTGGAACTATAAGAACATACACCCGAAACCATTCACAACTCACCAAGCCTCATCTGAAACTCTTCTCTGTTCTCATTGAGGATCAAAAAGACACAGGAATACTGCAAAGAAGGCATCATTTACCCTTCAGAAGTGATGGATTGAACCTTTCAATGTCAATTGAGAATAATATTGATACATGGGAATAACCCTCCTATCTCCTTCAGATGTCAAGCCCAGGAAAATCCTCATTGAAGCTGCTATGTACACAAGATAAGAAGTCGTATAGAATTTGAAAGTAGTATGCACCTTAATCAATTGCTCATGGAGAGCATTGCTGATTTGTTCACCCCAAAAGATCGCCTGCTTGCCCTAAAGTATAATCTTGATGAAAGGATACATCCATTCATGAAAAAGTGAAGAAGAAGATAATCCCCTCACCCTACTAAGAAGAGTTATTAAATCACCTACTTCCTCAACAAAATCACTTTGAGGAAATCTCCTTGGCCATCTGGACAAATTTGACCTTGGAGTTTTAAACCACTTGGTGTTAATTGTCTTCTTAGCCTTCTCAGAGTTTTTATCATATTCTTGTTGAGCAATAGTGAAATCAAGTTTTACAACATCAACCAAAGTGGGACACATGAAAACTTTATCAATAAACTCTGGATCCAATCTTATGATCACATTACCATTTGCATCCACCATTGCCCTAGTGTCTTTGTTGTAGAAATGAGCACACTGAAGAACAAACTCTGTATTGTGTGCTGCCACTGGAAAAGAAGACACCAGGTGAATGTTGCTCTTGACGATCTTCTGCATAAGAGGACTGGGGTTATCTAACTTAGTCCTTTCTACAAACTCAGCCATGTCTACATGGCCAATCTTTGTATCCTGAATATCATCAACATTCGAGGTAACTAAGGTGATCGAAAAAACACCTTGGTATTTGTACTTCATTACTTTTGACTTCTTCGGAGACAGCTCAGTCATTTGGAAGACCAACACCACAAGGATGTCGATGAATAGAGCAAATTCGCAGAAGATACTACAACAAAAAGCCATGATCATGTAGTTAGGGGAAAATACCGGTAATTTGGGGAGACTGCGTGTTGACGATCATGACCACATGAATAAGCTTGAAAGGGCTAAAGCGCAAGCAGGTTGAAAAAATGGAGGAAAGAGGGCTTAGGAAAGCAATTTGAAAAATATCCCAGAGTTAGAAAAATTTGAGGGAGGGAATGCACGAGCGGCAAAATTTGTCACCCTTGCATGTTGGGGGATAAAACTATCTTTCATGTCCGAGCGGCGAGTTTTGCTGACTTCACATGTTAGGTGTAGATTTGCAAGTTTTGTGTAATGGCGGCAAATTCTGCCGACCATACACTTGGTAATTCATGAGGTTTATGTAGGTTCGACAGAATTTGTCGACCATACATCTTGGAAGTTTAATGCAAGGGTGTACAGGCGGCAAAAATCACCAATCTAGCATATTAGCAAACTTTTGAGAACACATGAATTGTCGGTGAAATTTGCCGACACAACATATGTGGGGTCGTAAAGACATAAGTGTTCTGGCAATGAAAATAGCCACTTTCACATATATGTAGATAGGTAAACATTCAAAAGACATGTCTCATCGGCGAAAATCCCCGCCGATACATGTGGTGGTTTCTATGTAAAATCGGTGGATAAAACTGATGATACATACGACAGGATTGTTAAAGGAAACTTCATGATCGATGAAAAAATTCTGATCATACACTCATATGAATAAAAATAGAGAAACCCTAAACAAATACAAAACAAGAAACAAACAAAGACTTGTGGGGTTCAATCGATTGAATCAGTGTTTTTACCGACTAGGAAAAATGTAGGGTAAATCAGTGAATAGGGTTCTGACTGGGATTTTACTAGTTTTAAAACGTCAATAAAAAGGAAGCAAACTATACTTATATTTTCAAAATATTTTCTAAACAATCACAAACACCAAAAAGAAATCTAAACAATATTTTTACAATTCAAATACAAACCCTAATATGTAAAAATGAAAACAACAAAACAAAAACCCTACCTCGTCCAGGAGACCGAAAACCTAGGCACGATTTCAAAGGCCAAAAATTAGCTTGAATCTATTTGAATCCACAAGTCAAATGGTGTCCAAGTGTTTTTACTAGGCATTTTCAAGGTAGAGGAATGAAAACAAATGAAACAAAAGAAATAAAACAATTAAAAAGGTTTAAAACTAAGACCATCAAGCCAACACGAGTGGCAATAAATGCCACTGAAGTTCGTGATTTGCAAGATCTTGCTTGGTCGGTAGAAAAAGCCGACACAACACACGATCAACACCATGCTACGGCAGCAAAAATAGCCGACAGGACACGTTGTTGATACCTTGCAATGGCAGCGAAATAGGCTGACACCACAGGTTATTATCCACATGTAGAAGCGGTAATAATTACCGACTTTGAAAAGCTAACTTCAACAAAGAACATGTATGGGCTGCAAAAATCACTGCCCATATATGTTCAAATCAAAAACAAGACAAGCATGCAAAAGTGGCAAAATTAGCTGACTTAGCACAAAGATATGCAAGAGCGGCAAAATTGACCGACTCTTCATATTAAAACCCAGAAATTTTCTAACACCCAAAATAGTCAAAATTGATATTTTGACAGGCTTGTAACTTAGTCGATCTTCATGAATCTCAAGAAATAAACTAAGCATAATGTCACAAACTATTCTAATGATGTCAGATGACTTTGTATGAGGTCAAGAGGACTTGTCTTGATTTGCGAACTTCGAGTGTAGGTTACGAAACGGACAAGTTTCGTAGGACTTGTCTACAAAAATGAGCACAGCTAATTTTGAGAACAACTGGCTCTAATTGGGGAACTTCCTTCGATCAAACTTTGAAACGATCAAAGGGAGAAGAATCCAGTCTCTAAGTGCCTTCATCCATGCCATTGGGCTATAGAGTCAAGCTACCAAAAAGAAAAAGACACAAAAGACTAAACAAAAATGAAAAATCAAACAAAAACAAAAACTATACACATGTACATGCGAACTTATCTGATGCTTCATGGATTCAAATGTTTCAGATGTTGTCCACTATGAGGTAGCAAGAACGGTGTTCCATCAAGATACTCCAGCAAGAAACTATTTTCACCACAAAATTGGTGAATGACGAATGGGCCTCTCCATAGGGAATCAAACTTCCCATGCATTCCTTTTGGCTCTCTCCACTTGTCCCATAACAAGACTTGATCTCCAATTTGAAATTCTCTAGTCTTCGCCTTCTTATCAAAAAGTTTCTTAACCTGACTTTGATACTCAGCAATATGATCTACTACCATAACCCATTGCTCTTCAAGTTCAGTGAGGTACATTATTCTTTTGTCAATAGAACTTTCAAAAGTTCTATCTTCCATTGCTTTTGCCAACTCCAAAGCCGAAAATTCCAAAGTAATAGGTATTTCTGCATTCAAACCATATAGAAGCTGGAATGATGACATACCTATTGCTCTCTTAGGGGTAATTACGTCAGCCCATAAAGCATCAAACAAAGCTTTATGCCAAGTTCTCTGATTATCCTCTACCAGTTTCCTGATAATCATAACCAAATTCTTATTACTAGATTATGCCTGACCATTTCCTTGCGGATAATAGTCTAATGAATGAGAAAGAATGATCCCATACTCAAAGCAAAAACTAGTGATCTCAGTTGAAAAAAAACAAGTAGCATTATCTGCTACAATTTTGTTTGGAACTCCAAACCAGGAAACAATGTTCTCCTTGAGAAAATTGCATACTACCTCAGAAGTAGCATGCTTGACTGGAATTGCCTCCACCCACTTGGTGAAGTAATCTATTGCAGTGAGAACAAAATTGTGTCCCGTACTCGACGGTGGGTTCACAGCACCAATGAAGTCAATGCCCCATTGCTGAAAAGGTTCTTCAATCACAACTAGTTTTAGTGGTAATGCAGCCAACTTAGGATTCCCAACAAACTGCTGGCAGAGCTCACATCTACGTACCTAGTTATACGCATCTTGAAATAATGTAGGCCAATAGTACCTAGCCCGCAAAATTTTATGAGCTGTTACTGGTGCAAAAAAATGTCCTCCACATGCCAAATTGTGAAAAGACTCTAAAAGTTTGCTTTGTTGTGCTTTATCCACACAACGGAGAAAAACTCCATCACGGCTTCTTTTATACAAACCATTATCCCACAAGACATAATTTGTAGCCTTTAACTTGATAGTTCACTTCTCTTTATAAGATAAATGAGGAGGACACTCACCATAGGTAAGAAAATGAGCAATATTGGAATACCACTCATCTGTTGTAGTAACGAAGAAAATGATTGGCATATCCTTAACCTCTACCTCTTCATCACCTATTTCTTTTGGGACATTGTCAGCAATCCGCTAACACAAACCTCTGCCACACATGAGCTTGGCGGGTTTAATATCAAGATCAAACTCTTGAATTTTGGAAATCCAATTGCCCCTTTTAGTCCCAAATTCTTGTTGTGTCAAGATAGATTTCACTGTTGCATCCAGCACCAAAACAACAGTATGTGAATTCAAAATGTAAAACCAGAAATGCTTCACCGCCTTTACCACTGCATAAGCATGTTTCTCCATATTTGAGTATTTCAGTTCATGAGCCTTCAGAGGGCAACTCATAAACGAAATGGGAGATTCCACACCCTCTTCATTCTGCTGAACAAGAATGGTTGAAAGTGTATGCTCAAAAGCATAACTATACATTATGAAATCTTTAGTATAGTAAGGACAAACTAGAACCGGAGCATGAGCTATGGCCCTGTTAATATGCTCGAATGTTGTCTTACCTTCTGCACTCCAATGGAAAGTGGTCTTACTCTTCATCATATTGACAATATGACGAGTTTTCTTTGCGAATTCTGGAATGAACCTTCGCAGAAAATTCACCTTCTCGAAGAAAGAATGAAGTGCAGTCTTACTAGCAGGCAAAGTAAGATTCTGGATAGATTTGACCCTTTCTGAGTCAATTTTAGTGCCTTCTTTGGAAACAATATGACCGAGAAGCTTACCCTCTATAACCCTAAAAACTAATTTCTTAGGATTAAGAGAAATACCATTTTGACGACACCGTTCCAGAACCTGTCGCAAATGGTAGGCATGATCTTCACACTGTTTAGAGAAAATGGTCAAGTCATCAAGATATACGACAATGAATTTCCCCATCTCCTCTCTAAAAGTGAGGTCCATTGCTCTTTGGAAAGTAGCGACAGCATTAATCAAACCAGACAGCATCCTACAGTATGCAAAGGTGCCCCAAGGTGTTGTGAAGGCAATCTTGTATTGATCTGCTTCGCTAACTTCTACTTGATTATAGCCTAAGAAACCATCTAACATAGACAGCATCTCCGAACCAGTTACAATTTGTAGCACTTGGTCCATAATAGGCAGAGAGTAGTTATCTTTTAAAGAAGATTGGTTCAGATTTCTGAAATCAACACAAATGCAGATTTCTCCGTTCTTCTTTCTCACAGGAACAATATTCACAATCCAAGTGGAATGATGGATGGTAAAGATTATTCTAGCATTCAGCATTTTCTGGATTTCAGAAAGAATAGTACTTGATATCCTGGGATTATACTGCCTCTGCTTTTGCTTGTGAGGCAACGATCCAACCTTGAGAGGGATTTCGTGTTGGATCTCCTTGGGTCTGAAAGACTTCAGATCATCATATGAATACACCAAAACATTAATGTAATGGTGAAGAAGTGTAATGAACTTGAATTTCTCATTAGCAGTGCACACTTCCCAATGTCAACCATTTTGGGATCTGCTCAGAACTCAAATTTACTTGCTCAAATTCCATGGATGAACTTGAATCAAGTTGTTGCTGCTGTTTGATATATCTATCATGCCTGTCAAATAACTTTTCCAGAGAAACCAAACCTTTTAGAATTTTATTTCCTTTTAGCTAAAGAATCTCCTCACCAGTTTGTGAATCTATTTCAAAAACATATTCACGTGGTGGAGAATCACTACCTTCAAAATAGAGCTCATCAAAGTTATATGTCTTCTCTAAGAAAACTATGATTTGATTATCACCATTGAAGACCTGCCAATGGTTAGCATTGTCTGGCACACTTGGTCGGAAAACCAACTCAATGGTGTACTTGTTACCTTTGAAGTCCTTATGGGGGACCATAAGGGTGGCAGAGACAGCTAATGAATCAGCAAGATCATTAAACACTCTCGACACTGCAGAGATGTCGAAAGCATCAAAACCTTCAATGCAATCCCAGACACAATTACGATAATGTCTCAGCCTTTCATTCTTGGTCTGATAAAGATTTCTCACTTGACAAACAACAAGCTTAGCATCACCTTGTGCGTGAAGATTTTTAATACCTTTAACACGAACAGCCTCCATTATGAGCAATAATGACTCGTATTCAGCGGTGTTATTAGTATTGTCAAACTACAGCTTATAGGAGAATGGGAAGATATCACCTTGTGGAGATATCAGAACAACTCTGGCTCCAGATCCGGTGGAAGAAAAAGTACCATCAAATTCTAAAATCCAAACATCATTTGAATTTCCAACTTTGATGTTTCTGCAACCAATAGATTCTTCCTCATCAGAGAGAGAAGAATCTAACATCACTATGCTCTCGTCTGAAATTTCATTTGAATTATCTTCTGATTTTCCATCTGAAATATCTGAACTCTCTTCTAATGAACTAGAAGTATCTTCAGTAGACAAGAAATAATTACCCATTCTTGAAGACTCAAACAGAATTTGGGCTTTTGGATTTTCAATTTGGGTAACAATATATTTTGCCTCCTTCTCAGGAAGCAACTTTTGCATAACACCTTTAATAGGTATCCTTGCCTCAGATAAATCCATGTTTAGTTCTCTAACCACATCTTTACAAAAATTGCATCCAAGCAAAATGCCATAAGAAGCTAGAACATCAGCAACTAGGAAGGTCATCTTGATCCTCTTATCCAGAAAGTCTGCAAATGCAAATTGGGCATCCTTCATTTGGTCTAATAAAGGCACTTGCTTATTCTCCATTGAAAAACATCTCCCAAAGGTCTTAGTCAAAGTGATACCAAGAGCATCTGCCACCTTGGCAGGCATGACATTGTCAGAAGCGCCGGAGTCAATTATATAATTGATTAACTTGTGGCCATTGACCAATAGAAAAACATAGAAGGGTTTTATCTTCCCTGGAGCAACAAGGGGAGTAGTGACTAGGTTATTTTGGGTTGACCTGTTCTTTGAGGAGTCATGGGCAATTTTAGGAGAATCTTGCCCTGTAGGAACAGTCTTGTTTTTAACATACTTAGCCACCTCTCAAATTGATCAGGGTTAGCTTGTAGATATTCTACCTCAGACATCTGGATTTTGGTTTTCCTAGCATGATCTATTATATCAAAGAGATGAAATGAACTAGATATGAAGGAAGGAAATCCATCATTATGGGGTTTAATAGGGGTAGTACTGGTCTGAGGAACAGAAGTAGAAGAAACAAGATTGTTAGATGAACTTACTTGTTTATTGACAATCGGGTCCTTTAATTGAAAAGGCAACAGAGTTCCTCGCTTGACAATTGAGATCATAGGTTGAGGCCCTCTCTTGACTTTCCTTTATCAGCTTGCTGATTTGATTGATTTTGGGAACTGGTAAAAACAACATATGCTCCATCATATACCTCTCCTCTTTTGCTTCATCTTGGTAGTTCAGAAAACCAATGGTAGAGTCGCTAGCTAATTCTTCTTCTCTTTCTGTAAAAAGATTAGCATTATTCTCCTAATCCAAATCAGGTTGGAAAGAATTATCATGTTCCGCTTCATAATAGCCAACTGCGGAGTTGACCGGTGTTGCTTCAATGGAAAACTTCCCTTGTGTTGGCGGAAGACGATTTTGTTGCCCTTGATTTATGGCAGCATTGCCCTAATATGAATTATTAGGGAATGTCCTTCTTGGTATATCCCTATAAGGAGAGGACATACCTTGGGACATTTGTTTTTTCAAAGCTAGCAACTCATTTGCTAACTTCTGCACCATAGGATCTGTGGTGCTTGTGGATGAGTTATCAGTAGAGGGCTAACCTCTATTTCTGTTTGAATCTCTTCTTATCTTACCTGCAAGCATAAGATCATCTTCAACCTCTATAGCCAAACTTTGAGCTACAGGAAAATCAATGGCACCAGCCCGTCTTAACAGGAAACTTACCTCAGGAAGTTGAGTGTATATGAAGAAACATTTAAGATTCTCCGCCATTGGTTAAGCGGTTGTTGGAATCCTATTTATCAATTTATTGAACTTGGCGATGAAATCTCACATGGGCTCATGTGGTTCTTTCTTCATCTGCATTAGCTGAGCTAACAAAGCATGTGCATCTTCCGCAGGCTTAAACCTAGCTTCAAACTTGGTTTTGAGAGTATTCCTATTGGTTATGGTTTGAACTTGGAGGTGGTAGAACTAATCTGCAGCATCACCTTGCAATGTTTCTACAAAAAGTCTCACGGCCACATCTTCATGTTCCACCCCTAGCACACCACAAGCTATACAAAAAGTTGCAATGTGTTCATCCAGATGGACTTTCCCATCACCATAAAATTTAGGGAAATTCTTCCTTGAACTACGAGGTAGTTCATGTAGTGGTGGCATTAAATTCAAAGGACCAAAAGTATTACCCCATGGGTCTTGAGCTGCCATTATACGTTGATTGAAAGGTCGGATAACAAACCTAGAATTGGAAAGCTGGAATTGGTAGGAGGAAAACTCCTTGTTCACTAAATCCAAGGTTGTGGAGGCAAAAGACCAAAGTTATTTTGCTGCATTAACTCAAATACAGGATCAATAATACCTTGAGCTCTCTTACTTCGTGTATACCTTGATTCTGCCAGAATGCAATGTACTCAACAAAGTTTTGAACAACATAAAATAATGGAGGAGGACGAAATGCTTCAACTCAAAGTGTGAGGCTCTAAGTTGCGAGTTCTTCCCCAGTAGAGTCACCAAAAAACTATTGGGTGAATATTTTGTCGTTTAGCTAACCAACGGCAAAATGGTTATATCGCCACAACTATAATGATATTGAGTCTCTCCTCTCAACAAGGGTAGGTTCCCTCTAGATAATGAGCTCTTTCTAACAAACAACTTTTAATACTTAAATAGACTAAAACTATTCTTGGGGTGTTTTCATTGCATCCTATTCTCTTTTTCAGAATAGATGTTTCTCTTTTCCAAAATGACAACTTCAAAAGAAATGATATTTAATAATTCCTGAACCGAGTAAAACCATAGAAACACAAAGTCTTCTATTGTTTAACTTATTTCCCACAAATAAACTTGATTGAGTTCAAATGTAGCTCAAAGTCTCCACTTTCACCCAATATGATATAACTAACTCGAACACAATAGTCTCTAAACAATTCTATTCTCACAAATGTAAACACAAACTCCCGCAATGTGAAAATAGCACAAAGTCTATTTAACCAAAACAAGAACACTTCTCTCAATTTTCAATAAACTCCACAATTCTAGAAATGATTAAATATAATATAACACCAATGACACGAGAACATTGATATCATAAAACAATATGATCCAACTCAAAGTTTGATACTCAAATTGCTTGCTTATATTGATGTTCACTTGAAATTTTGATAAACATGAAAAGCTCAAAGTCTTGATATGTTTTCCAATTTGGCAGAGTTTCTTTGAAATAGATAAAAGATGATATTTACAATGGGGGTCCTCTTTATTTATAGGAGAGACCGAGAGAAAAAATAGGAAAAGTAAAACTATGACTTATTCAACAAAGGAGTCCTTTGTGATTTGGGACTTCCTATGTTTTTACATGTAATTACATATGAGAAAAGTACATGTAAAAATGTCCAAAACTAATTCAAAAGTACATATGAAAAATAGAAAATAAACTAAGTTATGAAAATCCGATTCAGCTTGTACTGCCTTCTTTCTTCAAATGGGCATCATACATCGTAAATGCAGCTTGCATCCCCAAACTGTCTGGACTAACAGTGTTCCTGAAAATCATCCAAGCTCTAACTATTGCATCTCTTACTGTTCTGATTGCTTTTGTATGACTAGTTAACTTGGCCTTTAGATTATCCAAAGTTAACTGGTTGTCCAGAATATTATCCATGGAAGAAATTGAAAAGGTTTTATCTTCAAACTCCTTCTGAAACATGTTCTCAAACTCTTGGATCATCTCACCTGCAGGAAGAAATTGATTATCCTTAGATACCAAATTGCACGGAAGCTCCTCCAACTTATGTAAGAGACTAACGTCATTTTGGTCACTCAGCTTCTTAGCAATTTCTAGATCCTTGATCGAATCCTTTAACACATTGCTCCGATATGTCAATGATTCCTTAGTCTCTATGTATGAATCCTGATTTGGATTAACATAATTGATATCAAAGCATTGATTTTCAATTTCCTCATTTCTGTCCATTTATCATAGCTTTGATCTAAATGCTCAATATCCTGAGAAATAGTGTCAACCAAATCATCAAGCTCTGATCTGACCTTCTCCATTTTACCTGTCTTCTCAGCTACATATGTAAGAAGAGATACTCCATGTGTACGCATATTTTCCAAATATTCCTCAACCACTTTTCCTTTGAGATGAGTCTTTTAAGGCTTCTAAATAATAGGGTCTTCAACAGAAACAGCTTCAACAGTTACTGATTCAGAATTTAAAGTGATCTTCCTCACCACTGCAGTCAATTGTTCTATCATTGCGTTATAATAATCCTTCATTTCCTTTTCTTTATCAAACTTTTCAATCAAAGAATCAAGTGCAGATTGCATATCAATTTTTGCACTCTCATGTGTGATTTTTCTAAGTTCAATTCTAGAAATAGAATAATCATTCATACTGAAATTCTCCATGGTAGCATCCTGCGGAGGTTTAGCAATTTCCACAAATTTGTGTCCCTTATCTTCCAGCAATCAAGAAAGTATTTTAGGCTTCTTTGGAGGCTTAGCCTTGACTGGCATCAATTTAGCAAAATCAAAATCATCTGGGGAGATGGCTTCTTTCTTTCTCTTGGGTGTATAAGCTGATAGCCATGGAGGAAGCACAGAAGTACTTACATTTGAATCAAGTCCCATTGTTGGTGTGGTAGGAATTGTACCAGCACTTGAAGTAGAAACAATAGGAGGAGTATCAGTAAACACTGCACCTGACACATCCACATTTGAAACTTGCTCAAATCCCAAAACAAAGTGGTCAAAGATTGATGAATCTCCAATGTCAAAAGATGATGAGGACAGAATAGGAATTGATTCAAAAGAACGGAGAACATTATCAAAAAAAACTTGAGGATTATCAAAAATTATCCTCGAAGATGATGGAGATTCAGAAGATGGAATATCAATAGGTGAAATTGGCATAGTAGGCAAAACAGGCAAAGGGACTGAAATAGATACATTGGGGAAACGAGAAAGGGTCTCAGTTTCCTGTGGTACATCCCTCTATGGAGACATAACTTCATCTTGCAAACTTTCTTGACCCTCTCCTATATCTTTCTCTTGTTCTTCCCTCTGCTTCCCTGAAGACTTATCTTCAACCTTCATTTCCTTAGTAGCTGGCTCATCAGTCCTCTGTTCCTAAACTTCCATTTCTTCCACCTCAGACTCTTTCTCGGTGATCTTGGCCTTTTTTCCCTTAGACATAAATTTGATCCTTGGTTTGGAAATCTTAGACGTACCTGGAGTATCACTTTTATTCTTTGTTCTGAATTCAACCTTTTTACCAGTTTGCTCTAAAACCTCTTCTTCAGATCCAGTTACAAATCCTTCAATGGTATGCCTCTGCTTTGGAGCCACAAGTTCATGTTAGCTAACACAGGTTCGAACCTTTTCCTTAAGGAAGTCAATTCCTTTTGAGACCATTGGATAGGTGGCAGAGGAGAATTAGCAATCTGCTCATTATTGTACTTAGGATCAACTAGCCCTTCATCATCCACCATATCTTCAGGAATATCAGATAAAACCTAAATACTCAATTTGATCTAAAGATAGCCTGCTATAATCTAGTTTTTTTATTTCCTCCTTAGTCCTCAGATCAACCCAGACGTCTTCAACCATAGGCTAATGAAATTGAGTCTTCCTTTTAATTTTATCTTTCACACCCTGTAATAAAACTTTGTTCTCCATTTGAATTGCTTCATGGTCACCAACTGCATCTCAATCTCCATAGCTCTGTCCTTTGTTGCAGTTAACACTGAGTATCTACCAATTTCAACTGGAAACCTGAATCCTAGTTTCTTAAGCTCCATTTGTTTATTATGCACGACAATCATTTGTCTACACAATTCCATCAGAACAAGTTTATCTGAAGGAATCTCGGCAATATGTAAGGATAGCCTTGGAAAAAGCCAACCCTTAGATATGCAAAAGTCTAGAACTATAAGAACATACACCCGAAACCATTCACAACTAACCAAGCTTCATCTAAAACTCTTCTTTGTTCTAATTGAGGATCAAAAAGACACAGGAATACTGCAAAGAAGGCATCATTTACCCTTCAAAAGTGATAGATTGAACCTTTCAATGTCAACTGAGAATAATATTGATACACGGGAACAACCCTCCTATCTCCTTCAGATGTCAAGCCCAGGAAAATCCTTATTGAAGCTGCTATGTACACAAGATAAGAAGTCGTATAGAATTTGAAAGTAGTATGCACCTTAATCAATTGCTCATGGAGAGCATTGCTGATTTGTTCACCCCAAAAGATCGCCTGCTTGCCCTGAAGTATAATCTTGATGAAAGGATACATCCATTCATGAAAAAGTGAAGAAGAAGATAATCCCCTCACCCTACTAAGAAGAGTTATTAAATCACCTACTTCCTCAACAAAATCACTTCGAGGAAAGCTCCTTGGCCATCTAGACAAATTGGACCTTGGAGTTTTCAGCCACTTGGTGTTAATTGTCTTCTTAGCCTTCTCAGATTTTTTTATCATATTCTTGCTGAGCAATAGTGAAATCAAGTTTTACAACATCAACCAAAGCGGGACACATGAAAACTTTATCAATAAACTCTGGATCCAATCTTATGATCACATTACCATTTGCATCCACCACTGCCCTAGTGTCTTTGTTGTAGAAATGAGCACACTGAAGAACAAACTCTGTATTGTGTGCTGCCACTGGAAAAGAAGACACCAGGTGAATGTTGCTCTTGACGATATTCTGCATAAGAGGACTGGGGTTATCTGACTTAGTCCTTTCTACAAACTCAGCCATGTCTACATGGCCAATCTTTGTATCCTAAATATCATCAACATTCGAGGTAACTGAGGTGATCGAAAAAACACCTTGGTATTTGTACTTCATTACTTTTGACTTCTTTGGAGACAGCTCAGTCATTTGGAAGACCAAGACCACAAGGATGTCGATGAATAGACCAAATTCACAGAAGATACTACAACAAAAAGCCATGATCATCTAGTTAGGAGAAAATACCGGTAATTTGGGGAGACTGCATGTTGACGATCATGACCACAGGAATAAGCTTGAAAGGGCTAAAGCGCAAGCAGGTTGAAAAAATGGAGGAAAGAGGGCTTAGGAAAGCAATTTGAAAAATATCCCAGAGTTAGAAAAATTTGAGGGAGTGAATGCACAGGCGGCAAAATTTTCTGCCCTTGCATGTTGGGGGATAAAACTATCTTTCATGTCCGAGCGGGGATTTTTTCCGACTTCACATGTTAGGGGTAGATTTGCAGGTTTTGTGTAATGGCCGCAAATTCTGCCAACCATACACTTGGTAATTCATGAGGTTTATGTAGGGTCTGCAGCATTTTCCGACCAGACATCTTGGAAGTTTAATGCAAGGGTGTGCAAGTGACAAAAATCGCCAATCTAGCATATTAGCAAACTTTTAAGAACACATGCATTGTCGGCAAAATTTGTCGATAAAATTTGCCGACACAACATATGTGGGGTCGTAAAGTCATAAGTGTTATGGCGGAGAAAATAGTCGCTTTAACATATATGCGGATAGGTAAACATCTAAAATACATGTCTCGTCGGCAAAAATCACTGCCAATACATGTGGTGGTTTCTATATAAAATTGATGGATAAAACCGATGATACATACGACAGGATTGTTAAAGGAAACTTCAAGATCGATGAAAAAAAATCGATCATACACTCATATGAATAAAAACAAAGAAACCCTAACCAAATACAAAACAAGAAACAAACAAACACTTGTGGGGTTCAATTGATTGAATCGGCATTTTTACCGACTAGGAAAAATGTAGGGTAAATCAGCGAATAGGGTTCTGACTAGGATTTTACTAGTTTTAAAACGTCAATAAAAAGAAAGCAAACTATACTTATATTTTCAAAACATTTTGTAAACAATCACAAACACCAATAAGAAATCTGAATAACATTTTTATAATTCAAATACAAACCCTAATATGTAAAAACAAAAACAACAAAACAAAAACCCTACCTCATCTAGGAGACCGAAAACCCAGGTGCAATTTTGAAGACCAAAAAATTAGCTTGAATCCGTTCGTATCCGCAAGTCAAATGGTCTCCAAGTGTTTTTACCTGGCGTTTTGAAGGTAGAGGAATGAAAGCAAATGAAACAAAATAAATGAAACAATTAAAAAGGTTTAAAACTAAGACCATAAGGCCAACACGAGTGGCAATAAATGCCACTGAAGTTTACGATTTGCAAGATCTTGCTCGGTCGGTAGAAAACGCTGACACAACACACGATTAACACCATGCTACAGTGGCAAAAATGGGCGATAGGACACGTTAATACCTTGCAACGGCGGCGAAATAGGCTAACACCACAGGTTGTTATCCACATGTAGAAGCGATAATAATTACCGACTTTCCAAAGCTAACTTCAACAAAGAACATGTATGGGCGGCAAAAATCGCCGCCCATACATGTTCAAATCAAAAACAAGACAAACATGCAAAAGTAGCAAAATTAGCCGACTTAGCACAAAGATATGCAAGAGCGGCAAAATTGACCGCCTCTTCATATTAAAACCCAAAAAATTTCCAACACCCAAAATAGTCAAAATTGATATTTTGACAGGCTTTTAACTTAGTTGATCTTTGCGAATCTTGAGAAATCAACTAGGGGAATGTCACAAACTATTCTAACGATGTTAGATGACTTCGCACGAGGTCAAGAGGACTAGCCTTGATTTGCGAACTTAGAGTGTAGGTTACGAAACGGATAAGTTTCGTAGGGGTTTTCTACAAAAATGAGCACAACTAATTTTGAGAACAACAAAATGTTACATGCATCTACCCAAAATGTAACAATAATCGAAGGAATGATAAATTTACATAAATAGATATTAACAATCTACTATGCACATTTCAATTAAATCAAGTATTTTAGAATTGCAATTGAGAAGCAATTGATCATTTAAAATAGTCATATTGAAGGCAATCGGATCTACCCACCTAGCATATTATTTAAATGAAAATGGTGAAGTGAAAACACACACACACACACCCATATGACTCATAGATCCAAATATACACATTGAGAATCCAAATCATACATTGGTATCGACAAGCGATCACCAATCTACAATACAAAATATCACTACACAATATCATACAACTTTGATACACCAACTGAGACAAACAAAAAGGCACAATTGCCTATGGGCATTACATTATGTTTTATCAGTCCTCCTTCTATATATGGTTTTTTGTCATCTCATTGTGATCTTTCTCTCTGGAATCTTCATCCTCTTCCTTTCTGTTGGTCTTGTCTACTCTCAAATATATTATTCAACTTCTCTTCTACCTTGATTGCAAATTGATATGCTTCCTCTATTGTTGTCAACCTTACCAAAAACTAGTTATTCTTGAATACTACCTCTCAATCCATTGATATGTCTCACAACATTTTCCTTCATTGCTTCACTATGTCCATTCCTAATGATCATCTTGCAACAAAATTAGTATATTCATTTATAGTCTTATCCCTTTGCCTCAAATTTTGTAGTCTTTTCAAAAATTCCACTACATAGTCAGTAGCTATATATTATTTCTTCAACTCTACAACCATCCTAGCCTACTTTCCTATCTTTTTATTTCCTTTCAAATTCCCTTAGATAACTATACTTCTTTCCACTAAATAGCAACATGTCCCTTCAATTTAGATTTTGCAAATCTAACCCTTTCAAGATCTACAATTTTCTCATAATCAAAATATTCATCTAAATCATTGATCCAAACAATCAATTCTTCATGATTCAAACCACTAGAATAATTAGACATCTCAATTTTGGGTCTCTTACCAATTCTGAAAATGACCTTCAATGTTTTTACCTGATCTATTTATTATTATTCTAGGTTTTCTATATCTTTCTTGGCAATTTGTGTATATCCTCTTTCATTCTCATCTTCATCACTCCCATCACCAACTCTAGGGTTTAGACCCTTTTTCTATCCTCTTCTCTAGCATCCAATCAAACCTTCATTGCATTCATCATTTCAAATATTTCATCCATTCTTCAAACAATGTTAGCAACACCTTGAACTCCTTGTTATCACATCTCTCCCTAAGATCTAGTGCAAATTGCCTCAAGTCAATGATCAATCTACAATCACTCCTTGAATTTTCCTCTCAATCGATGATCTGTTGACAAGCTTCTTGTAGGCAACCTTAATTCAATGATCAGTTAACAAGAAGAACCTTCGAGATACCAACTCACTCTTCCTCTACCCAGGATTCCAAACTTAAACTCTGATACCACTTAATGTAGTCATGGATAGAGAATCCAATGAAGGAGTATCCAACCACACAGCAAAATAAAACAGCGCCCAATCATACAATGGAAACTCAATGAAAATAGCAAACAATAGTATAAACTTGATTGATTCTTAGTCATGAATTATAATCTGTCACAATGGGCTTCCAACATGCAAGGCCTTAGTTATTTGATTACAAATATACAAATTACAAAAATTGAATGACATTGCAATATAATTCCAAACTTTACCTCCCCCTCTATCTACCCATTGTGTTACCCTTAAGTGGTTATGAACAATGTTTATCTATAACACTCTCAATCCTTGTGAATCATCATGGTCAGCCACGAGGTGGCAAAAATGTCGATAACTCATGAAATGTCTAGTCAACCAAATGTGAAGGTAGAAACTTTCACACTGAATATGGTTATGAAAGATAGGTAAAACTCGATGTGATCCACATCTTAAGAACTCATGGGTCAAATATATCTATGAATGTATTCCCTTGCTACCACAAACTCTGCAAAGTTGTTGAAATCCTTAAGACCGTGTGTCATCTCCTTAATTGATGGGAGCACATACCACCTCTACCTCATTCAACTCCTTGATTAACAATAGTTAGGTATCACATCTCCCTCGTCAAGATGAGTTCACTTGATCATCAAGGTGAGTTCACTTGACACCTCTACCTCTACAGTTGAGTCAATCCTCTAGTTTACTACTCTCCAATGGGATACTTGTCACCTTCACTTGTGCATCCTAAAGCCTATATCTTGTAGTTTATTTCCTTGTTTTATAAATATAGAATACATTAATTGGAACTATGTCAAATTCTTGTCTTTTATTTGCTATTGATTTTATGTCGTCATAATATTTTTTTGTTTCTATGGTGACTGAATATTGTTAGTTATTCTTCTTTATTAAATCTATCTATGTGCACAAATTATTCTAGGTCTGATACAGAGATTTACTTAACCTTAAAGATGAATGGTTCATTTAGATGTTAGTCGGGCCACTCCTAATTAGGATGTGTGTGGTGGAACTATAAGGCTCTATAGTTGGAGGAAACTCCCTCTAATAATGTCCTACATCTCTTATCTAGTATGTAAATGATGAATGATTATACAACATGGATATTATCAAGTACCTTCAGTATGTTTCCTTTGAGGAATCAAAGTTTATTAGTTGTAACACTTGAAATAAAAATAGTAATAACAAGTAACAAAAACAATTACAATTGTTGTGATTAGCTATGGTAGATGAGATAATTGTTAAATACTTTCATTCAACGGTGGGTTTTGGCTACCTACCACCTAGCCATTGATACATGAGGTTATATATACATATTCATGTACTTTTAATATATTATATAGTAAGACAACTATATAATCTAAATTGAGAAGCAAGTTTAGGACTAAATTTTACCGACCTTAAAAGATGTATGTTATTAAATATTTATCACCTTAATTATGCCTTATTTTGTAACGACCCAGTTTTTGATAACCAAATTTAGCATTAACTTTACTTTTTGTTTGTTTGTTATAATTTTTAACCAAAGTTATTAAGTGTTCATTTAACTGTATACTCAGGCAAGTTTCTATACATACAAGATAGGCATTTGTCCATACGAGACAAGCATCTATCCATGAGGGATAGGTATCTATCCATACAAAACAAGTATTCCTCCATACATCCAGGATGAGTATCTATCCAAATGGGATAGGCATCTATCCATATAGGATAAGTACATGCTCTAGCGAGAGATGTAGACTCGTCAAGATCTAAAGGATCCCGAATCACTCACTCAAGACTACACTCCCCTATTGAGAGTGCATCAAGGTCATTGTCATTCAGGAGTGTGTGTGTGTGTGTATGGCATGAGTTGTGCCTCGAAATTTGTCCTAAAGCCTCAAGCAGTCAAGCAAATCCATTCGGAATACTTTCAGGTATACATTGAATATGTTTTATCTTATCTTTATCTTTGACAATCCATCCTTAGATTTCGTTAAGTGATTCTCTTCGGCAAATAATTTAAATTGAATGTTTAAGTTGATAAATAAATAATTTGGATTCTTCGCAACCTCGTGCCTAAAAACCTAGATATAGGGAACCTCCTTCGTTCACCAAACTGCCTACATACCCACTTCTAAATGGGATCAAGGTGTAATATATATGTAGTTTTGGTTTCTAAACTATGTTTGAAGTGAATTGTTTAGTGTGGGTACAGTTATCCTATTTTCCTCTGCTCAGAGTTAAATAGCCAACCTAGTACTTTCCTTGAAAATCCTTTGGAAGAGGTCCCTATAAAGCCAAAGTGCCAATTGTCCCAAGGAACCTTGCCTAAAAAACTTACCATTGGAAAGAGCTTGAAAAAATAGGCAGGTTTGCTTTTTACACCACCTTGAAATTTGATCAAACAAAGAAGTTATTCATGGTCAAAGTTTTGGTCAACATGCAATTCAAATGTACATTTGGCGGGCTTGCAAATCCCTATCAGCCTTAGAAAATGATGAAAAATTTGAGTTGTATACATTTCCGAATGTATATCGGGAGAAGGAAATACATATGCATTTAAGGAATCTTTCGCAGGTCCCCAAGAATATTTCCGGTTTGTATATCGACGATATACAAAGGAAGGTGCAAGTGAAACATACAAGGTATAATGTGCATTCATCGCATATTCCTCAAAGTTTCCCCATTTGTATCTTGCGAGGTTTGTATTTTTGCCCTGTATTCTCATTATACAAGCAAATATACATTCGCTAAATGTACAAGGCAAATATACTTTGAAGATTCCTCAGAATATTCCACGCTTGCATATCAAAAGGGGCTTGTATATTGCTTTGTATGTTCGCACATACAAACGGATATACAACGAAAAGATACATGGCAGGTATATTCCATCGAAGATTCCCTGTTTGTATGTGAAAGGACTTGTATATTGTATTTGTATATTTGACATGCAAAGGTGCTGATGTACATTTGCTACAGTGCAAAGAAACATATAGGGCCAAATGTACAAGAGGAGGGGTCCACAATATACAAGAGCTCTTGTATATCGGCGATATGCAAAGTAGACATACAGGTCAAAGTGCAAAAGGTAAGTGCAGTGTATGTATATTAGCGAGGTGCTACAATGGCTTGTACAGGCGGTTGTATATTCACATATACAACCAAATATGCAAAAGTTAACATACAAGCCGGACCCGCTTGCATTTTTCAATTGGTTTCATAAAAGATCAAGTCCGCGGCTTGTATATCGGTGTTGTGTGTGTGATATACAAGCGGAAGATACAAGGAGAAAGACAAGGCCAGGGCCCACCGCTTGCATATTCGCGGTTGTATGTTTGCACATACAACCAAATATGCATATCTATATACAAGCCGGATTTCATGAAAAGATCCAAATGCAACTGATGCAGTTCAAGTCTGCGGCTTGTACATATGGTTCTTGTATATTGCGATATACAAGTCAGAGATACAAAGGATGCATACAAGGCGGACTTGAACCAAGGGTCAAATCCAGCATGTAAAGGTTTGGGGTCCAGTTTGTATGTGTAGGTGCTTTGTATGTTTGCACATACAAAGAAATATACAAAGAAAGGAGATACAAACTAGACCCAACAGAATAGTCAAATATAGTTAATGGTTAGTTTGGGGTCCATGGCTTGTATGTTTGCAGATAAAAAAGAGATTAGATACAACCCAGATTTCAAAATGTTTCCAATCTCCTTTGTAAGAGTTTGAAGTCCGTGACTTGTATGTATAAGGGTGTTGTATGTTGTACATACATTCGCAATATACAAAGGGCCGATATGCAAGGGAGTTTTCGGCCAAACAGGATGCAGTTCTTCAGTGATAGGTCTCAGTTTCAAGTTCGACGGTGAATCAAGGGGTGCCACGTGGCAGTGGCGAATGCATATACAAAGGCTCTTGCACATACAAGGATGATTTAAGAGGCATTTTCAAATACATTTTATGAGGCCACTGCAGAGGACTTTTAGGCGCCAAAAACAGAGATACATGCAAGGCGTTTGATACATGCAAAGGCAGACTCAGAGGTATTTTCAGAGGCCGATATATACACACATGCAAAAGCGATATATATAGGCAGTTGACCAAAACTTTGACCACCTATATCTTCCCCATTTCAACGAATCTCGACATGTTGTAAGAGGCAAAAATGCTTGTTTTTGCCTCCTCTTTCATTTGAGTAGGTTTTTGGGAGGATTTTCCAGTTTCCATTTTTCAGATCGGGCTTTGCATGTTTGGGTCGATTTGTTCGTTTCAACGGCCGCCTTGAAGTTTTGAAGGGTTTTTCTCCGCACAGTGGCTCGGGTTCGTGAAGTTTTGCAGGTGCATTCATGGCGTATGGGCTTTTTGCCCTTCAGGACCAATTTCTTGCGCGTTGGACGGCGACTTTGGAGGCTCTTTCGCCATGCCCCGTCCTTTCTTGCGTCCTGGCTACGTTTTCTTGAGTTTTGGCTTGGCAGAGCCATGGCCCCTGTCCCTTCGCCATGCCTCTTCCCATACTTTCCTGCTTCTGGCATTTATGGCCTTGTTTCTGCGAATCAGAGACTCCACGCTCTTCTGGCAGGAGTCTGGCTTATATAAGACATGTAAAACTCTTTTATAGGGGGATGGTATTTTTGGGGTTGTTATGCTACTAATTTTTTTGGGGGCAGACCTCTTAGTGTAATTGCAAGGGTATGGGAATGTGACTCACTGTGCCTGAATCTGGCCTCTGTTGTCTTCCTTTTATCCACCAATGAATGTAATTAGCTATGTTGGTATACCACTGCTATGAAATATTTATGTATTGTAATGGTTTTCTGGGCCTTCATGATTAATAGATGTTGACTTCTCCCCTCTTTTATCTCTAGATTCCTGTGTTTCAATTGGAGTTGTAGTTTGTTCTGTGGGTAAAACGGCCCCTCTACAGGTATAACCTTCATACCAAAACCTCAAACCAGTCTTAAATCTGTGTGAATCTCCCTCAGTATTAGAAGAATCATTATTGTGTCCACACCATGACCACCATCGATCACTAAATCTGGTGCATCACCCCCCTTTCCCTTTCAGTTTCCTTTTAACCCTTTCCCCTTGCAAAATATTAGCACTAGGTTTAGTTGCACTGCTCTAAGTAATAGGCTTAGAGAGAGGAACCAGCCTTCTCTGGAGGTCTGATCTCAAATCGCAAGGTCCCACACTTTGAGATCATTCCCATGTTACCCCACATTGCTAAAGTCTCACGACAGCAGCAAGGGTGCAAATCTGGGTGATAACAGTTTCTGGCACGCCCAATGGGACAAGAATTAAGAATAACAAGTTCAAGTACTACATTTGACTACTGGTTTTGATGTGCAGCCAGTGATGTCCAGACCTGTGAGAGGTTGAAACTTGCACATCTGGCGACTTCAAACTTTGGTTTAGCAGAATCAGTGTATTTCTGCTTATGAGAAGAATACATACCAGAAGCAACTCTTCGCCTTTCGAATACCTACAATTATCCCCACCCAGGGGAAGAGGGGTAGCAGCTGAGAAGCATAAGGGTACTCGCGTCCAGTCTAGGAGAGCTAAGTCAACTCCCCCTACCGTTGGAGCTCATACTACCTCAAGGACTTCAGTCACAATGATTCCTGCAGCCAGAAATCAGCCCTTCGTCGCTTTCAATCAACACAACCCGTTGAATCTAGCTCAACATGATGATATCCCTGTCGCTGCCCTGAGGAGTTTACCGTTCTTTCATGATGAAGATCAGACTACTCCAGCTGAGCATATCAAGGACATTGCAAACCTGTGCACTGTCCATCATGTGACAGAAGAAAATGTAGCGATTAGGCTGTTAGCAGCTTCCCTGAAGGGGAAGGCATTGCAGTAGTTTAGAAGTCTGTCGGTGAATTCCATAGATTCTTGGGATCGCTTGGGAGAAGTATTGTGCAGTTTCTTCGAAGACAAATCAGACCATCCATCGCTGGTGGAGCAGTTGTTTACAATCAAAAGAGCCCCGCACGAAGTAATGTCAGACTTCAACCACCGTTTCCAAAAAACGTGGGACAGAATCCCACCAACGGTACGGCCTACAGCTGACCATGCATTCCTATATTTTTTAAGAGCTTTGAATAGAGACATCTCTGTCATGATTCAATCCATGGGAGGATTTTCCTTACCACAAGCTTATACCATAGCCATAAGAGCTGAAAACAGTCTCATTCAAGCTGGTAAGATTGCTCCTAGACCTCCTTTGCTAATTTTCCCTGCAATTCAGCCACCATTCCCAACATATGTACCTCCCATAGCTGTTATACCTGCCACACCAGCATTACCAGCAGCTAATGTACATCCAAATAGGTTAGAAAGTGCTGCTCAAAATCAGTCTTTCAAGTTGCAAGAGATCAAAGGGTTATTGCAATCTTTTGGTAATGAGCTGACTAATATAAAAAAGCAACAGTTCCAAAATAGACCGCCTTATCAGCCACATATCCAAGGACAAACCCAGCCTTATTAGGGACAGAACCAACCCTACCAAGATAATAGGCCACCCTACCAGAACAACTAGCAGGGGGCTAGGCAGAACATGAACCAGAGGCCTTTCCTGCCTTACAATCCTATTCCTGCCCATGTCGTTAGTGACATTGCCCCTGTTCAGAACAACCTAGCATCCAAGTATGAATGGTGCTCTCCAAGCAATCAGCCGCACGGTCAGGCAGCCTGTCCAAACAGAACCATAAATCAGGCCCTAACAATGCAAAATGTTGCAGTTACGCAGCCAAGCACATCTAATGAGGGGACTGTGCAGCGGATAGAGCAGCCTCAGCATGATACTGCCTTCATGAATTGGCAGGAAAATGAGTTTTGTGGCATGAATAGAGACGACACTCCAGTTGCAGCAAACACGAGAGCCAAAAGGAGTTATAAGATGGATCAGGCAACAAGTAAAGAAAAAGGATCTGCTGATCTACCTATATCCCAGTTTCCCCATGTGTTACAAAGGAATACTCAAGCAACTGCCAGGGAGCAGCCTCAGTTGCAGGCTGATATTGCTGCTGCCAAGCCACATTAGAAGGTAAGTGTTGCCGCACCTTTCAATATTATTGAGAATATGAAGAAGGCAAATGTGACAATGTCTATGTGGGATTCCTTGGCGCTCCCTGGCCAAAAAGACATATTGCAATCTGCCTTATCTGATTTGAAAGTATCCAAAGATACAACTGTTGACCCAGCCCAGGCTGTCCTTACCAATTCACCCCAGGACAGCAGCAAACAACCAAGCAAGACTGTCAAACCACTTCCGTTCTATGTGTCGTTAATAATAGGAGATAAGCTAGTGCACAATTGCATGGTGGATAGTGGTGCAAGTAGTTCTGTTATGCCAAAACAGATCGCAGACCAATTAGGATTGAGATACCAGCCCCTAACAAAGGGTGTGCTCCAATTAGATGGCACAACTGTCAACACCGTAGGTGTGATAAAGGACCTAAGCCTCACCTTGCATACCTGTCCAAACGTTTCCATCACTCAGGAAGTCTTCATCATAGACCTACCTCCTCATTTTGCTATGTGTTTATCAAGGGAGTTCACAGCAAAGATAGGAGGATATTTATCCTCGGACTGGTCCCACATGTTTTTTAGGACCAGATATGGCACCAAAGTAACCCTAAAATCTGAATTGCTTTCGAATCACCACATAGAGCCCTACACACCAAGTGTCGTTAATGCAAATTGCCTTATCTCTGAGGATCCTGAGCTTGTTGCTGCCCAGCAACTGCAGGCTGAAAGTATACCAGAGATACTGTTAAGGGAATGGGCTTTGGAAAATACTGTTGATGGTCCTAAGGAACACATTCAAGAGACTGGTATGGGAGTGTACATACTACATGAGCTTGAATCAGTAATTCCGAGCCTTGTAAGGGGCCCAAAGCCGCAGATAGAAGGGCAAGATCAGATATGGAAAATGTACTTTGATAGCTCTAGAAGTAGGAATGGATCTGGTGGCGGTGCAATGCTGGTGTCTCCTCTTGGTGACACAAATTATTCTGCCTTCCGTTTGGCCTTTTCATGCACCAACAACGCTGTCGAATATGAAGGGTTAATCCAGGGATTGCAGTGGGCAAGAAAGAGGAAGATTGGTTGTTTACAGGTGTTTGGGGACAGTGAACTCATTGTAAACCAGGTGAGAGGATTGCATGCTACAAAGAAGGATACTTTGAAATGCTATAAGCATAGGTTATGGGACATGATTGAAGAGTTCAATGCTTTCAATCTGATATCTATCCCAAGAAATCAGAATTACCATGCAGATAGGTTAGCTACAATTGGGGCTCAGTTTGACACCCCCAGTGATATTCAAAGGGAGAAGGCACAGCCTCATGTAAAAATAGTTGATAGACCCTCTATCCCTGACAATGACATTCATTGGCAGGTTTTCAAAAGTGATGAGCAAATCCTGTGTTTCTTATTAGAAGAGGATGAGTTCTCTGTGGTGAACCAAGATAAGCTTAGACAGCAGTATGGCAATGATCAAATTGTTCAATTAAGAACAAACAAGCTGCCCAAGGGACTGGTAACACTGGAGTCTCTTTTTGGCACTGATGATCAAATGAAGAGGACCAAAACTGGCATGCAGATAAACCAGGAGCACTACGAAGAGCTAGAAATTTTTAAGGGTAAGCTTCTCAAGATTGGAAAAATCTATTCGCCTGAGGATAGAAAGGCTTTTATTGCTCTGTGCCACGAATTTGAAGATGTGTTTGCCTGGGATTATTCAGACCTAAAAGAATTTGACCCTCACATTGCCCAGCACACTATAGAGTTAGAGCCAGGGGCAAAACCTATAAGGCAGAAGCAAAGACCCTTAAACCCAAAGCTGGAACCCCTGATGATTAAAGAATTGACCAAGTTGATCGAGGGAAAGATCATCTTCCCGATCAAACATACTTCTTGGGTCTCCAACCTTGTCCCTGTGAGAAAAAAGAATGGAGAGATCAGACTGTGTGTTGACTTTAGAGATCTAAATAGAGCCTCCCTGAAAGACCACTACCCGTTGCCCTCAATGGAACAGATCCTGCAAGTAGTGGCTGGCTCAGAGAGATTCTCTTTGCTTGATGGTTTTTCCAGTTATAACCAAGTGTTAGTCAAGGAGGAGGATCGGTATAAAACCGCTTTTACTACCAAATGGGGCACCATGGCCTACAAAAGAATGCCTTTTGGTCTATCTAATGCTGGCTCAACTTTTCAGAGGGCTATGGACATGGCTTTCAGGGGTTTGCTGTATAAATTAGTGTTGGTGTACCTAGACGACATCATAGTCTTTTCCAAGGATGTGTCTGAGCATTTATTCCATTTGAGGCAAGTGTTTGACAGATGCAGAGAGTTCAAAATATCTCTCAATCCCAAAAAATGCATTTTCGATGTGCATGAGGGTACGCTGTTAGGGCACGTCGTGTCAAAAGAAGGCATTACCATTGATACAGAAAGGGTAAGGGCTATTCTGGAATTGCCCTTACCTAGCCACAAGAGGGGACTTCAAAGTTTCATTAGCAGAATTAATTTTCTGCGAAGGTTTATACCAGACATTGCAAATCTTTTGAAGCCCTTGACGTCCATGTTAAAAAAGAATGCAGTTTTCGTTTGGATGAAAGAGGCCAAGCTAAGATTCGAGTCCATAAAAGAGGCACTTTCAGCTTGGTGAATCCTGATTTCTCCAAGGATTTTATTTTATATGCTTATGGCGGTCTGGATACCATTTCTGCAATTCTGGTGCAACAGCAAAGTGAGGGTTTTGAACAGCCAATCGCTTTATTTAGCCAGGGCCTAGAAGAGTATGAACAGAAGTACAGCTTCATTGGGAGGCACGTCCTTGCAGTGGTGAGGAGCCTCAAGAAATTCAGGCATCTTATTTCTAATAACAAGATACATTTAATGGTCGCTCACCCTAGCATAAAGGAGTTCCTGTTGAGTAAGGACATCAATGAGAAAAGAGCTGGTTGGATTACCAGGGTCATGGAGTATGATGTTGACATCAAAATAACCAGGCTCGTCCGAGGAAGAGGACTCAGCGAACAGCTTGCTGCTTGTTCTGAGAAGGAAGAAAGCAAGGAAGAGGAGGCGTTTATGACCGTTGGAGGCGAACATCAGGCTGATACAGCAGCAGTAGGCACCAGTTGGGCACAGGATATGATTCATTTTTTGCAAACTGGTGAATGTCCAGTAGGGTTAGAGAGAGCCAAGAGGAGATACTTTAGACTGCAGTCCATCCCATACGTTCTAATCAATGGCATCCTTTTCCGGAAAGATTTTAATGGCGTATTATTAAGATGCATTGATGAAGCTCAGACCGGCAGGGTGCTGCGTGAATTTCATGATGGAACAGCAGGAGGGCATTTTGCCCCAAGGACTACTGCCTGGAAGATTATGAGAGCTGGATATTATTGGCCTAGCTTATTCAAGGATGCTCACGCATGGGCTAGGATATATGTGAAGTGTGCCCTTTTTGCAGGTAAATCACGACTGCTAGCTCTGCCCCTACAGCCAATTCAAGTTGAGCAACCCTTCATGAGGTGGGGTATTGATTTCATAGGCCCCATTAACCCACCGTCCAGTGCAGGCCACAGGTCAAAGTGCAAAAGGTAAGTGCAGTGTATGTATATTAGCGAGGTGCTACAATGGCTTGTACAGGCGGTTGTATATTCACATATACAACCAAATATGCAAAAGTTAACATACAAGCCGGACCCGCTTGCATTTTTCAATTGGTTTCATAAAAGATCAAGTCCGCGGCTTGTATATCGATGTTGTATGTGCGATATACAAGCAGAAGATACAAGGAGAAAGACAAGGCTGGGGCCCACCGCTTGCATATTCGCAATTGTATGTTTGCACATACAACCAAATATGCATATCTATATACAAGCCGGATTTCATGAAAAGATCCAAATGCAGCTGATGCAGTTCAAGTCCGCGGCTTGTACATATGGTTCTTGTATATTGCGATATACAAGTCAGAGATACAAAGGATGCATACAAGGTGGACTTGAACCAAGGGTCAAATCTAGCATGTAAAGGTTTGGGGTCCGGTTTGTATGTGTAGGTGCTTTGTATGTATGCACATACAAAGAAATATACAAAGAAACGAGATACAAACCGGACCCGACAGAACAGTCAAATACAGTTAATGGTCAGTTTGCGGTCCACGGCTTGTATGTTTGTAGATACAAAGGAGGTTAGATACAACCCAGATTTCAAAATGTTTCCAATCTCCTTTGTAAGAGTTTGAAGTCCGTGACTTGTATGTATAAGGGCATTGTATGTTGTACATACATTCGCAATATACAAAGGGCCGATATGCAAGGGAGTTTTCGGCCAAACAGGATGCAATTCTTCAGCGATAGGTCCCAGTTTCAAGTTCGACGGTGAATCAAGGGGTGCCACGTGGCAGTGGCGAATGCATATACAAAGGCTCTTGCACATACAAGGATGATTTAAGAGGCATTTTCAAATGCATTTTCTGAGGCCACTGCAGAGGACTTTTAGGCGCCAAAAACAGAGATACATGCAAGGCGTTTGATACATGCAAAGGTAGACTCAGAGGTATTTTCAGAGGCCGATATATACACACATGCAAAAGCGATATATACAGGCAGTTGACTAGAACTTTGACCGCCTATATCTTCCCCTTTTCAGCGAATCTCGACATGTTGTAAGAGGCAAAAATGCTTGTTTTTGCCTCCTCTTTCATTTGAGCAGGTTTTTGGAAGGATTTTCTAGTTTCCATTTTTCGGATCGGGCTTTGCATGTTTGGGTCGATTGGACGTTTCAGCAGCCGCCTTAAAGTTTTGAAGGGTTTTTCTCCGCACAGTGGCTCAGGTTGGTGAAGTTCTGCAGGTGCATTCATGGCGTATGGGCTTTTTGCCCTTCAGGACCAATTTCTTGCGCGTTGGACGGCGACTTTGGAGGCTCTTTCACCATGCCCCGTCCTTTCTTGCGTCCTGGCTACGTTTTCTTGAGTTTTGGCTTGGCAGAGCCATGGCCCCTGTCCCTTCGCCATGCCTCTTCCCATACTTTCCTGCTTCTGGCATTTATGGCCTCGTTTCTGCAAATCTGAGACTCCACGCTCTTCTGGCAGGAGTATGGCTTATATAAGACATGTAAAACTCTTTTACAGGGGGATGGTATTTTTGGGGCTGTTATGCTGCTGATTTTTTTGGGGCAGACCTCTTAGTGTAATTGCAAGGGTATGGGAATGTGACTCACTGTGCCTGAATCTGGCCTCTGTTGTCTTCCTTTTATCCACCAATGAATGTAATTAGCTATGCTAGTATACCACTGCTATGAAATATTTCTATATTGTAATGGTTTTCTGGGCCTTCATGATTAATAGATGTTGACTTCTCGCCTCTTTTATCTCTGGATTATTGTGTTTCAATTGGAGTAGTAGTCTGTTCTGTGGGTAAAACGGCCCCTCTACAGGTATAACCTTCATACCGAAACCTCAAACTAGTCTTAAATCTGTGTGAATGTCCCTCAATATTAGAAGAATCATTGTTGTGTCCACACCATGACCACCATCGCTCACTAAATCTGGTGCATCACCCCCCTTTCCCTTTCAGTTTCCTTTTAACCCTTTGCCCTTGCAAAATATTAGCACCAGGTTTAGTTGCACTGCTCTAAGTAATAGGCTTAGAGAGAGGAACCAGCCTTCTCTGGAGGTCTGATCTCAAATCCCAAGGTCCCACACTTCGAGATCATTCCCATGTTACCCCAGATTGCTGAAGTCTCACGACGGCAGCAAGGGTGCAAATTTGGGTGATAATAGGTACACAACCCTTTTTAGGGCCCCTTTTCCCCAGATAGTTTCTCTTCAACTGCTACCCACTAATGGGAGCATTTAATTCAAACTATTTAATCACTTTGACCAATTCTTGTTTATCAATTTTCTATTCCTTAATCCTAATAGAATGAAACTTTCTTAAACAACACAATTAAAATTCCTTTTTTCCCTTTGATAATTTTGTTCCAATCGAGCTATGTGATGATGGTTCTATTTTTCGATGATTCTAATTTCCTTGAAGCTATATGATGATGATTTTTAAATTTCCTTGAGACTAGATGATGATGATTTTCTCATAATGGAACTATCATTTTGTTCTTTTATTTAGTCTTTATTAGTTTGATATCCAAGGAAGATTACCTTTTCCTTGGATTCAAATAAACACAATTTCCCTTATTACTACCTAGTGATTTATAGCATTAGTGTCAGAGACACCGTTGTTGCATCTATATTAAGTTATAAGTGCAGTAGTTCAAACGTGACGGTATTATCTGTAAATGTGAACCAAAGGCACTATTTAAAAATTGAACGTTGCGAGTTTGAATTCCATAACTTGTTTAAGTTGTTCAAACTAACTAGAAAAAGGAAGAAAAAGAATTCTAAATGTCTAACATATATTGAATAATATCAAAATTCTAAAGCTAAAAAGCAAACCATTAAGACTATCATTAAGATCAATTCATTGAATATTGAGACAAAACATCAATTTTCCTACATATAAGTTCAATTTCTAAGTCTTTATAGTATGTATCTCTGATAGATGACTTTTCTACAATATGGGTGTATTTCATCAAAAGTAAATCTTGTCTTTAGTTGGTTAAAGGATTTTAAGGTGTTGGTTATCCAAAATGGACCCACTAATTCCTAAAAGGTGGAAAAACTTTATGATCAAAATAAGTGAAGCTTGGCAAATGAATGGGACATTTTGTTTTTTACCTTTCTCCCCTACTCTTCAACCTCTGTAATGCCTAGGTGGGTCTCCCTTTTATGGCACTAAACATAGTTTATTAACAAAGTTAAAATGTAGTGCCTAGTAGATGGTTGGCTTCATATAGGGTAACAAAGATTTGTATAACTAATCACAAGGAAGTCATGTTCTTTGTAATTCTTTCACAACTCTGATATGAAGCTTGATAAATACTTGTAGTTAACTTATTAATTGTTTGAAATTTATCTTTTAGGATTAAGATTCTGGAAATGCAGATTTGCAAGCGATAGACCGGTGCTTTTAGTGGGACACAGAGTCCCAATGTTATGCATGTATCACAGCATTCAAAGATATCTCTAATGCTCAGTAAAATATTATCACTTGGCAATAATAAGACCCGCTAAAGCCTACAATGCAACCATACTTAGTGATCCATTTGAAAATGTAATATTTCTATATTTCTTAAGTAAGCATTTACACCATTCCTTGAACAGAAAGAAAACTTAGAAGAAAACTCAATACAGCAAGTGTGTATGATAAACTCTATAATCCTTGATTATTTCATTTAAAGAGCATTACATTTCAAAATGTGGAGATAGTGACATAGCAGTATGTATTCATATCTGTATAAATCATGATACTCTAATGTTGTCACAAAAAGACTTACAAAAAAGGTCTAATACGCTACAACAGACTTAACTTGTTTTTTCCTTTATAGAACCCCCTTTGAATAATTTTTTTCCAAAACCCTTAAACCAACGAGGACCACCCCTTTTATAAAACAAGGGGGCTCTTACATTTATCAATATTCTCTCTAGAAGGTTTACAACAATATTTTGTTAGACCTAAAAACCTCCGGACAATTCAAGATAACTACCCCTTTTGTTTCATATTCAGACTCAGACCATGGGTCCTTGGCTTGTCAACATGACTCCCCATCTTTTAATTTTAGGTTGTCATGTGTTAGAGCCCCTATGACCAGCAAGCATTAAAATAAGAAGTAATCATGATTGCTCTTTTGAGGAAATTGTTGCAAATGTCACCATCACTCAAGCCGCAGCTTCCTGGTTCTACCAATTAACTCGCAATTCTTCATCACCAATTGGACCATCCGAATGTGATATTCTTCCACTGTCACAACTATCCCTTTGATGAGTGCCATCTAACCTAAAGAGGGGGAGAGACCAAAATGATGCCTATGCCTGAGCACCTAACTTGAAGACTCAACAATAGTCGTTGGAGCTTCAACAAAACCTTCTGCTTCAACACAGCTCTATGTGATTGGAGTCTCCAAACAAGCTCAACCCTCCCTCACCAGAATGACACTACCAATGAGTGGGCATGAGGGAGTAGCAAGGGTGTTGATGCCAAAGACCTCTATTCTTACCAGATCCTCCCATTTCCTAGTCAACATTTACCCATTTCTTAATTCGGAATGGACAAATCTGCAACCAAGAAAACAAGGGCATGCCTCTTTGGGAAATGGCAGACACAATAAGCAAATAAAAAGGGGAAATAGTCTCTCGACTATACCGATGGTAGAAGTTGATGTAAACTGGTCACGCGAAAACTTCCATTTATAGCCAAAATGGAAGAAGGCTCTTTACTCAAGCATTTTCTACTTTCCAACAACTCCCTTAACTCCATTCCAAGCAGCTGCAGGTTTCACACACTTAAATCCTTATCTTGAAATCCTTGAAAATCTCATCACAACCGCCAAGGTAGAAATGGAGGCACAGACAACTCACAGCTTACAGAACTTGCCTACGAACATACCTTGTTCAGATAATAAATGTCCAATCATCTTACCAAAATCTGATTAAAGATCAGGATCCACTGGCGAGATGCACCTGGTGTCAAATCACAATCTTTTATTCTCAAGTGCCAACCTCCTAATTCACAGGCTCTACTCACATAGCTGAGAATTTCAAAAACTATGCAACAATGTTAGGCAATAATTATTTTGCTATTAGTGCCTGCGTACTCAACCAGACTACCTATAACAGACAAGATTATGAACTGTCAATGTGATACACATCATGGTGGGATCAACGGCTCAAGATAACATGGGGAAAATTGAAAATCCAACACAAACGTTGAAAAGTCATCGACCAATCAGAAAGCGTCAACAGAGAAAACCTTCCCAGTCAAAACGTTGCAACTTTGCCATGTGTCACCACCTCGCGCTCTCCATCGGGTACAAAAACTCTAGCACCGTGGTCTCGTGCTTTCCATCCACGTGGAATGCACTACACCTTAAACATTGTATGTACTCAGCTAACTAGACATACGTGGCAACAAATTGCAACAGCGCAGTGTCGACAGAACTCTGACAACTCATCCTCAGCGGTAACACACAACCAATCACCATTTGCGTAGCTAGGTTCCTCGTATCTCCGACTTCAATGAGATTATGGACCCACAAAACAGTTGGCACCATTCCGCAACAGCGCGGCCTCGACAAGGTATATTCCATAGAAGCCTACAAGCTCGTGATAATCCGCCACGCGTCAAATCCATACTCGACCTTAGCACAAAAGACTATAAACTTTAATATTTCCATTGCTTACAGGTTGTCAGAAGGTAACATAGGACGGAGGGTCCGGTGAAACACGACACACGAAAGCTCAATTCATAACTTAAACAACCGGGAACCGAGGCTGGGAGGTCAACAACTAAACATAAGCCTCAAAGAAAATTAGCAGAAACATTTAGGGTTTTAGGACTTAGGATTAATACCTTAAAGAAATAATTTAAAATCCTAGAAAATAGGAGGTTCTAATAGTGGCTCTGTTTGGGGACACACATTTTAGGGGAATGTGGCGAGAAAACAGAAAACTCCAGTATGCAGACCAAACCAAAAAACAAGACAAAAACAAAACACTACAGTATGGGTTAACAACAACCATAATTGCACAACACAACACAGGGAAAACGAAGTCCTAACTACTTAGCATGGAAGAGAAGAGTGTAAGCTCAAGAGAAAAAATACTTCAAAAATTGTCCATGCACAGGGAATTCTTGAAATTCTCCAAACACGCTCTTTAGGAAATAGGAATTCTCTCCATGAACATTCATTATGATATAGGGTCCTAACCACATGGAATCAAACTTACCATGTTTCCCATTGTCCTGTCCTCTTACATTCCAGACCAATACCATGTCACCACATTCTAACTTCCTATCCTTAGCTCTTTTGTCAAACAGATACTTTCCCTATTGTTGTTTCCTGATATTCACCAACTGTGTTTTTCCCCCTGTTTCATCCAGTTCTATCAACTAGTTTATCCTACTTGTCATGCCATCTTCTAAGCCTTCAGAATCCTCCTGAATGAACTTGTATACAGGAAATAGATTATTGACAGGCATATTTGCATTCATGCCATAGACAAGTTCATAAGGTGATTTCCCTATAGACTTCTTTATAGTCATCTTATCTACCCGCAAGGCCAATCTTAATTTTGAATCCCAAGCCTTATTATTCTTTCCCAACATCTTCTTGATAATCTTTGTTAAGCTCTTATTGTTATATTCTGCCTGGCCATTCCCTTGTGGGTGATATGGTGAAGAATGGGAAAATTTTATTCCATATCCAGTGCAAAGGTCAATCAACTTAGTTGATCTGAAACACATGGCATTATCTGAGATTAACTTGTTTGACACCCCAAACCTCTAGATTATATGATCCATGAGGAAATCTACTACAACTTTACTCGTAGCTCTTCTGGGTGGGATTCCTTCTATCCAATTTGCTAAAGTAGTTAGTTGCTACCAAAATCCATTTAAAACCCACCACTAGATTTATCAAAGTTCTCACCAATGAAATCTATCCCCCATCCTTGAAATGGGGCTTCTACAACTTGAGGTCTTAATTCTAAAGTTCAGAACCATTTTAATTTACTAGAAAATTTTTGGCATGCTTCGCATTTCCTTACCAAGTTACAAGTGTCACAAAACAAGGTAGGCCACCAGTATCCTACTCTAAGAATTTTATGAGCAGTAGTCTTGGCCATAAAATGACCTCCACAATTTCCACTATGCATATCCTTAAGGATCTACCCTGTTGTACACTCGTCCACACATTTTAGCAGAATACCATCCCCATTTTTCTAGTATAAAACCTGCACTAAGATAACAAACTTTAATGCTTGCAACTTCAATGTCCTTTTCTGATTATCACTTTAGATTCTCTAGACATTTTAAATGATTCAAGTACAATAAAAATATCCTTGTACCAACCCGATTCTTCCAAGTTGCATTTTTCTGCCAAGTTAACATCAGTCACACAATTTCCCTGAGCAGCTTACAAGTTTGATTCAGCCATAAGTTTAGCTAATCCCTGATCCCTGACCAATTTGGTGATCTGAATTTCTATATTGAATTCTTGGACTTTATTAATCCATCTACATCTTCCAGTAACCTCCTATTGTAGAAGAATATCTTTTACTGCAGCATGTGGAACATAAGCTATAATTTTAGCTCCCACCAGATAAGGCCTAAAAATTTTTACTGCCTTAACTAATCCATATGCATGTTTCTCCATGGGGTCATACTTCAATTCAGCAGATTGGAGTCATTTGCTAAAAAATGAGATAGGTTGTTAAAAGCACTCACTATTATTTTGTAACAATATTGTTTCTACAGTGTGAAAAGAAGCAAAAGAAAATAATTGCAATGGTTTAGTAAAATCAGTAGAGGCCAACATAGGGGCTTGTTTAATTGATTCTTTGATATCTCAGAAAGATGTGACTCCCTCACATTCCCAATTCAAACTACCCTTTTTCAGCATCTTGGAGTTGGATTTTGTCTTTTCCACAAAATTTGGGACAAATCTTCGGATGAAGTTTATTTGTCCAAAGAATGATTGAATTACTTTGATTGTCTTAGGCTAAGGAATCCTTTCAATGGTTTCTACTCTCTCAGTCGATTCTGATTCCATCCTTAGAGACTATGTGCCCCAATAGTTTTCCCTCAACTACCCCAAATATGCATTTCTTGGGATTCAAAGATATACCATACACCATACTCATAAAAATATGCTCCAAGTGATTACAATGATCCTCTTCCCTTTTAGAGAAAGTAGTTAGGTCATCCTGGTATACTACTATAATGGCATTTATCAAATCAGAGAAGGCCACATCCATTGCCCTCTGAAACGTGGCCCCGGCATTAATGAGCCCAAAAGGCATCATGACATAGTCATAAGTGCCCCATGGAGTATTCAAAGCATATTTGAATTGTTCTGATTCTTTCAGTACTACCTGATTATATCCAGAAAATCCATCCATCGTAGATAGAAGCTCAAAGCCAGTCACCCTTTATAACATGGTCTCCATGTTAGGCAAAGCGTAATTATCCTTCAACAATGACATGTTCAGAATTTTGAAATCAACACAAAACCTAATGTCACCATTCTTTTTCTTGACAGGGACGAGATTTGATACCCAAGTTGAATGCCTAATTGGTTTGATAGTACCCCCTTCACTAAGTTTAGCTAACTCTTGTTGCATCTTGGGTGCTAGGGTGGAATTTATAGGCCTTTGTTTCAGTCTAAAAGGTTTTGCATCTAGTTTTAATGGAATTTCATGCTAAAAAAGATCCTCTCTATATGCTTTGAGGTCATCATAAGACCATGCAAAAACCCTCTTATGCTTCTTAAGCAAAGAAATAAGCATTGATCTAATTCTAAGATTCAATGTCTTACCTATGTAGACATTCCTTGGTTGGGCTTCGATTCCCAAATTTATTTCCTCTAGATCATCTTGATGCAAAGGTGCAGGCTTAGTAGCTTGAGTATCTACTCCATCAAATATTTGTTCCAAAGCTACCAATCCCCTCAGGATTTTATTTGTCTTTAGTTGGATGATCTCATTTCCATAAATGTTATCCTTCCCATCAATCTTTTCAACAAAACTCTAAAAGTCAATTTCCTGCCCTTTATATTCATCCATACAGTTCATGAATTTATACAAATCCTTATCAGCATTGAAAACTTGCCAGTGACAAATGTTGTTAGGGATAGAGGGTCTAGTTAGTACCTCCACCTTTGAGATTTCTGCTAATGTCAAGTCCTCTGACTTGATAACTATATTGGCTAGAAAATCAGCCATCATACTTCCATTTCTTTCTATCCAGTCAATTGAAAAGGCATAAAAGGCCTCAATTGTGTCCCAAACAACATTTATGTATTGTTTGAGCCTTAAATTGTTAGAGGCGTACTTGGATCTAACTTGACAAACCACAAGTTCATAATCTCCCAAGACCTTCAGCTTCTTAATCCCATATTTAATGGCTAGTTTCACTCCTAAGAGAAGTGCCTCATATTCAGCAACATTATTGGTGCATTCAAAACCGAGTTTGAATGATGATCTGTATGTTTTCTCAAAAGGAGAAATGAGTACAATACCAGTCCCAGAGCCTTCACTAGAACAGGCCCCATCAAACTGCATTGACCACAACCCATCACTTCGAGAAGCATTTCTGACCTCTTCAACTACAGTCTCATGTTGTCTCATCAGCATCATTTGCTTTCACCCTGAAATTGTCCATATCAATGTCTAGAAAACATACCTGATCATTATGATCTTGAAAACCATCCAAACTTGAGGAGGCTCTATGTTTCCTATCAAGTCTAACCTCCTTCCCATCCATAGGGATCATGGCATAGGATGAATCCATCTAAATACTTCCTCCAGTAGTGGAAGCCCACTTTCTAGATAGCAACATTCCATACCTGGGAGGGATATCCACCATAGTAATGCTCATTTTATAGTCTCTCTAAGGGTAAGATGTCAATTTGAAACCAATATTTTTTATTACCCCAATGATAGGGACGTCTCTTGAATCCATGGCGAAGCATTTTCCATATGTCTTTGTAATTGTCAAGCCTAATTCCTTCATAATCTCCAAAGGCATAATGTTGGTTGAAGCCCCAGAGTCAATCATAAAGTTCTTCAAAAGTTTGTCCTTTATAAGCAGATTGACATAAAATGCATCAACTTGAGAAGGACATTTTTGCATAGTAGTTCCCAAGTATACCTCTTGTGTTTTGGAACTCCCTTTCTTATCCTTCTCTACTACAATACCTTATTTTCTTGATCCTGCATTATCTTCAGTCTAGGCTTCTAATTATCTTGGCATTGTGTCATCAATGATGGCTAATGCCCTTTCCTTATGTTTTGGTATTCTCATCATTTACAATAAGGAACAGTCACCCTAATCTGACTTAGAATATGGGTCGTTATAGACAGTGCCATCGGGTGTAGTAGGGACCTAAGGAATACTTTTCGTTTCCCTCCTTGGGTGGACCTCTTCATTTCTATTTTTTATCAGCATTATTCCCTTTGGTTTCTTTTGCTTTCTAAAGTGGACTATGATATTGATCATTTTTTACTAACACTTCTTTCAAAACATTCACACCCTTCTGGGATTAGGGACTCTCATTTTCTTTAATAAAGATGCTGCCTGCATTACCTGCAATACTACCTTCTCCATGAATCCTTTTGATTCTCAAAGTGTAATCACTCTTAACCTGAGCAATTTTGGCAGCAGTTACGGATTTAATCTCCTCATCAGTAGGTTTTCTTAGTTGAACCTTAAGATTTCTAGAATCCATCTAAAAAACATGATGATCATCCTTATCATCATCAGTGAAAAATTGTTGCTTAAGACAATTTTCAAGTTGCCTCTTCCTCTTAAAATCATCCCCTAGTATATCCTCTTCATCACATGTATCATCAGCTTCACATATGAAATTATGGGCCAAAACCCTATTTATACTCTCGTCCTCCTGGTCATCATGATCACTACATTCATCACAGGGACCTTCTGAATCAGTAATTGATCTATCAATGGCACATGAGGAAGGGGAACGAGTGTCTAAGGATTCTTATCCCTTAACCGAAATCCCATCTTGTTGTCATAACCATTGTTCTATAAAACCAGACACAAACTCATTTGGTCTTAGATGAGGGGGTATCTTTGTCAATATCTTAACAAATCTGTTGTTAAACTCTGATACTAATTCATTTACCCCTTTTGTGATGCTTGTGAACTCGTTGATTGTAAACCTTGCATCAGATTTATCTCCATAATGTTCTCTAAACATGTTCTAGAAATCCCTCCATGAGTTAATGCTATTTCCTAGTAAACTTTTATAGCATTCTCTAGCAGTATCATCTAAAGACTGCACAAATAATTTCATGAGTGCATCTTCATCCTCTACCTCTAAGTCATGCTTCAGGTTGTCAAAATACCTAAAATGTTCATCTCCCAAAATAGCATCGTTCCCTAAGAACTTTACTAGTTTGCACCTATCTTCATTTCAAATAGGGTTTTGAAAATTGGGGATCCCAACAAAATTTAGTTGTCTATATCTGACTAATTGAGGGGCAGCCTAGCAAAATTCTATTGGTTATCACATGGGTTATTTTGATAACCCTAATTTAATCCTGGATTTACTATATGATTATTTTGACATCCAGCATTCATATTTTCATTTCTCACATGGATATTCATATGGCCTATGTTATTAGCCATATCAATCCTTCTTCTTAACTCACTAACTTCCTTTTATGCTTCCAGTCTAGCGACTTCTGCCCTAAGGAAATCAATCTCTCTAGTTGCACCTTGATTCCTAGGAGTATCAGATCTTCTTGGTATTTCCTCCCCTCTTCTCCTTTCGTTTCTATTCTCAATAGTTATCCTAGGGTCTTCACCATCTTGACCCTGATGACAGCCATCAAACCAATCCTCATGACTGGTTACATCGTGACGTCACATGATGCAGAGGTAAACGCAACAGAAGCTTACAAATGGAAAGGAGGAGTCATTAACACAACCAGCATGTTAAAATCCTATCGGCTTATCATCATCATCATATTTCTTGCTAACTCAGACAGCATCATCATATTTCGAAGAGGCATGAAATATCCTCCTGCTAACTACTGTTCACTTCCTTATCGCCTTTCGCCTTTCGCCTGTCAGCAGCATCATCATATTCGGCAAGCGCAAACATCCTCCTGATGTTCACTGTTCATCTTACCGCCAAACTCTATCTTATTCATCATGATGTTCAACATCACCTTCATCAGCAGGATATAAAATATCCGGTTCCTCTGATATATCCTGATGACGACAACTTCAAGCACCTTTCCTTCGATGCTTACGTCACCCCGATATCCGACTACTCAACCAACAGCATCATGATATGACTTATCCGGTCATATTGAAACATCCTGATGATGTTATCCAAACTTTATGCCGATGACTTACGCCGATGCCAAAACACTTAGCGACAGCAGGATAAACTTGCATAGGGTGATATTCGCAATATCCTGATGACGATGACGTCACATGCACCTGATGATGATGTCAATGCACCTGATGATGATGTCAACAGGATATAAGACACTTATATCCTCCGCAACATGATAATGAATATCCGGGTGATCTCTTAATATCCTGATGATGACCTCTCCGGTCCTTAGCCAAAAAAATGATTTTTCCTCCCGCATACGATAGCGATATGCGGATGATGGGTACACACGAAAGATGATCCTGACGATGATATACACACTGAGTATATATCCAACCTATATCATCTTGATGCACTTGAAACATACAGTCTTCGTCAGCTTCATAACCCGATCCGGATAGCGATATACTCACAGATGTCGATGCGATTCACTCCGGCTGGAAAAGCACATGCAGATCCCTGTATATCCGTCAGCTGCATGTAAACTCACAGAACCACACAATTTCACAAAGAAAACATGATGATCGGACCGGATCACCTTCAGATCAAAACTTAACAGTTTATCTTCCTAAACCCTAGCACATGAGGATGCTAGGTTGATTCATAGCATGCTACCAACTGATCTCTCAAACAATGAAATGCATAAACAGAAAACTAAAATACAACCTAAACTAACATGCATGACCATTCCACCGATTCACAGAATCAACCGGTGGAAGGGTTGAAAGAATCCATTAACCTGTAATCAGAACAGAAATCAAAACATAAACAGCTGATAAACCAGATAATGCAATTGATGAGATCTTATTTAGATGAAACACAAATGTCCTGTTTCTACAACAATGTTTCACAATGTCTGGGCTGATCTCTGGATCTCACTCAATCACCAGTACTACATAACACAACTACTACTCTTCTGAACCTGATGACAAACCCTAACTGATCTGAGTTATTTATAGCAATATCCTACGAGTACTACCAACTCGATTCCCAGCGGCTGGGAGCTTCCAAGCGGCTGGGAGAGGACAGCTCAGACAACCTGATAACGAACTCTAACTGCCTGCACACTCTCCTAGGCTGATCTAATACATATGCATTGGTCCAATGGACCTTATTACATTATGAAGTCAAACATGCTAAAAATAGACTAATGTCCTGTCATGCAGACAATTAACCTATATCCTGTCTTGTAGGGGTGCTCCTGCACCATCACACTACTAGTGTTTTAGATGACCCTAAATTAACTGCTACATTTGTGATAGAGAGGGAACTTATGGGTCTTAAAGCATCATAATATCTTTGCAGGGCAGCCTCGATTTGTGCTTCTCTCTAACCTTTCTTGTTTTAAGAGAAGCCATCTTTCTTCTTCTTTTGATGTGTTAACTTTATTTGTTGAGGAATCACTTTCATACCCTACTAATCTTTCTTTCACTATAGGACGTTCAACTTCAATGTAAGGATTAGATGATTCACCTTTATCCTTGACTTTCCAGATGGTTTGTTCTTTGTCCTTTAGCTTCTGTCATCAACTTCTTATTCAGGTTGTTGTGCAATGATCTTCTTCCGTCCATTGTTGAGTTGTAAAACGCTAATCAGGTTCTTTCTACAATGTAGAGTCTCCACCCACATGGGGACTCGAAAAGAGATCACACTTATACCCACACCCGAAAATAGAACACCAAAACAAACCGTATGACAGAAACAGATGATTGGACAGTTGCCAAAATGCTAGTAAAAATTTAAATTGACCCTATCCAATGGACAACCTCTGAATTCCCCAGTACAATTGCCAATCTATTAGCCAACGAATGGGAGATTTTGCTTTTTTACCTTTCTCCCCTATTCTTCAAGCTTTGCAATGCCTAGGTGGGTCTCTCGTTTATGGCACTAAACACAAATTATCAAACAGAGTTAAAATGTAGTGCCTAGCAGATGGTGGGCTTCATATAGGGTAACAAAGATCTGTATAACTAATCAAAAGGATGTCCTATTCTTTGTAATTCTTTCACAGCTCTGATATGAAGCTTGATAAATACTTGTAGTTAACTTATTAATTGTTTGAAATTTATCTTTTAGGATTAAGATTCTGGAAATGCAGATTTGCAAGAGATAGACCGGTGCTTGTAGTGGGACACAGAGTCCCAATGTTATGCATGTATCATAGCATTCAAACATATCTCTAATGGTCAGTAAAATATTATCACTTGGCAATAATAAGACCCTCTAAAGCCTACAATGCAACCATACTTAGCGATCCATTTGAAAATGTAATATTTCTATATTTTTTAAGTAAGCATTTACACCATTCCTTGAACAAAAAGAAAACTTAGAAGAAAACTCAATACAGCAAGTGTGTATGATAAACTCTATAATCCTTGATTATTTCATTTAAAGAGCATTACATTTCAAAATGTGGAGACTGTGGCATAGCAGTATGTATTCATACCTGCATAAATCATGATACTCTAATGCTGTCACAAAATGACTTACAAAACAAAGGTCTGATACCCTACAACAAACTTAAGTTGTTTTTCCTTTACAGAACCCTCTTTTTGATTATTTCCATAACCCTTAAACCAACAAGCACCACCCCTTTTATAACACAAGGGGACTCTTACATTTATCAATATTCCCTCTAGAAGGTTTACAACAATATTTTATTAGAACTAAAAACCTTCGAACAATTCAAGATAACTGCCCCTTTTGTTTCATATTCAAACTAAAAGCATGAGTCGTTGGGTTGTCAAGATGACTCGCCATCTTTCAATTTTAGGTCATCATGTATCAGAGCCCCCGGGCCAGTTGAGGTAACCATCAACCGTTAAAATAAGAAGCAATCATAATTGCTCTTTTGAGGAACTTGCAGATGTCACCATCGTTAAAGCGTGCAGCTTCCTGGTTCTGCCAGTTAACTCACAATTCTTGATCACCAACTGGACCATCTAAATGTGATATTCTTCCATTGTCACAATTGTCCCTTTAATGAGTGTCATCTAGCCTAGAGAGAGGGAGAGAGAAAAATGATGCATCTCTACCTGAGCACCTAACTTAAAGACTCAACAACAATCCTTGGAGCTTCAACAAAACCTCTTCCTTTAGCAAAACATCTCTTTTCGATTGGAGTCTCCAAGCAAGCTCAACCCTCCCTCACTAGATTAACACTACCAGCTAGTGGGCATGAGGGAGCAGCAACATTGTTGATGACAAAGACCTCTATTTTACCAGATCCTCCCATTTCCTATTCTGCATTTAGCCCTTTCTTAATTCAGACTAGACAAATCTGCAACTAGGAAAACAGGGGCAAGCCTCTTTGAGAAATGTAAGACATAGGAAGCAAATAAATGGGGAAATAGTCTGGACTGTACCCATGGTAGAAGCTTATGTAAACTAGTCACGTGAAAACTTCCATTTATTGCAAAAATTTAAGGAGGCTCTTAATCCGAGCACTTTCTACTTTCCAACAACTCCCTTAAATCCATTCCAAGTGCCTGCAGGCTTTGCACACTTAAATCCTTATAAGGAAATCCTTGAAAATCTCATCACAACCCCCAAAGTAGCAAATGGAGGCGCAAATAACTCATAGCTTAAAGAACTTGCCTACAAACATATCTTGTTCAAACAACAAATCTCCAATCTTCTTACCAAAATCTGACTTAAGATCAAGATCCATCGGCAGGATGTACCTGGTGTCAAATTGCAATCTTTTATGCTCGTATGGCAACCTCCTATCTCAAAATCTCTACTCACATAGCTGAGAATTTTGAAGACTATGCATAAATGTCATGCAACAGTTGTTCTGCTATTAGTGCCCGCATACTCAACCAAACTGCCTATAACAGAAAAGATTCAAAATTTAAATGTGAACCATCGATGTGAGACAAATCATGGCAGTATCATCAGCTCAAGATAACTCAAGGAAAATTGAAAATCCACCACGAACATTGAAAAGTCATCGACCAATCAGAAAGCATCAACAAAAAAAACCTTCGTAGTCAAAACGTCGTGACTTCGCCACATGTCACCATCTTGGGCTCCTGCACTCCCCATCAGGTACTAAAACTCTGGCACCACAAGCTCGCGCTTTCCATCCACGTGGAATACACTACACCTTAAACTATGTATGTACTTGACTGACTACACATACGTGGCAACAAACCGCAACAACGTAGTGTTGACTCAACTCTGACAGCTCATCCTCCACGATAGCGCACGACCAATCACCATTTGCATAGCTAGACTCCTGGTGTCTCTTACTTCAATGAGATTATGGACCCATAGAATAGGTGGCACCATTCTGGAGCAGCGTGACCTCAACAAGGTATATTCCTCAAAAGCCCGCATGATAAGCCGCCACGGGTCAAATCCATACTTGACCTTAGCACAAAATACTTAAACCTTTAATATTTACATTGCTTACAGGATGTCAAAAGGTAATGTAGGATAGAGGAGCCGGTGAAACACGATAGACGAAGGCTCAATTCATAACTTAAATGACCGACAACAGGGGTTGGAAGGTCAGCAATGAAACATAAGCCTCAAAACAAATCAACAGAAGCGTTTAGGGTTTTAGGACTTAGGATTTATGCCTTGAAGAAATAATTTAAAACCCTGGAAAATAGCAAGTTCTAACATAACGCTTTTATGCAAAATTAGACAGGTAGAAAGATTGAGGTTTGAGGACTAACAGTGGTAATATTTTGTTACGCAGACTTTAACCAAGTTTGGAAAGAGCACAAGATTGAGAGACATAAGACAACTCCATATACCCCTCAATAGCTTGGAGTTGCAGAGAGAATGAGTGAGACATTGATGGAGGGGGCTAGGAATATGCTTAAAGGAGTCCTCTTGCAACAGAAATTGATGCTAGAGAAAGTTGACATTTTGCACAATGTTGTAGATGAATTGACGAAGCCAATCAACACAAAGAAGATTAGGTGGTGCAGTAAGTCTATGGGCCTCTCGATCTCTAGAAAATAGTTGGCAGTGTTGGTAATCTCTTTGCTCTTGCAAGGTGTTCCACAAGTGGGAGAATGTTATGAAAGGTGTATCGACCTTGCATCCTAGTCTTAAGAACAAAAAAAACAATTTTCAAGCTATGAAACAAAAAAATACAATTTTCAAGGCTCTAGAGATTGATTTTAGCCCTAAAAAAATTCAAAATGTACCTTAACAGGAGCAAGCATGTTACAACGACATGGATCTTTTTTAGATCTTAATTTTTTTTTTTAAGAGCTTAGTCAAATTTTCAAATAAAAAGTTATGGCCTCCAAAAGTAGAGCCTCCCATATCAAAAATGTAAGAGCATCTCTGATGCATAAGAAACTTGTAAAAGGGAGCTACATTTATTGACCAACTTATCACGCATGTTATGACACATCATAAGACATCTTTGAATGGATATAATGGAACACCCATGTTAGTGAGTGGATTATCATGAGGTTATGATAAATGTAAAGAATGTGTTATTTTTAGCCTGTGGACTCATCTTGGAATTTGGGCTTTGGATTCTGACTTGTGATTTTAGTGCCACATTTTGGGTGGTTTTAAGTCATGGTTTCCTAATTATCATTTGAAGGTTTCATGTAATGATTCTCCTATTTTTGGGGTGCTTGAAATCGACGTTTCACAATGAGTTTTGTAGGTATTGTTATGTTGACAGAATTACTCTAAATCTCTTGTTGGTGATACTCCTATAAAGGATTAGACTTTGCAAATGTATTGTAACCATTTGAGTATTGAATAATACATTGAGTTGCTTTCGAGAGGGGAATTTTTCCTCCCAAAAGGGTTTTCTCCACATAAATCTTTGTGTCATGGTATATTGCTTTTGTGTTTCTTTCTTTGTAAATGTATGATCAATTTAATTTTTGCACATACCTACTCTCATAGATTAGTGTAGAAACCAAATTTTGCATGTTTGTTTCCTTGCAGTGCTTTGGATTCTATCAAATGTGTCCCTTTGTATTCTTATCTCTGACCTCTGGCATCTCTTCTCCTTTCTATACATGTGGCCCTTGGCTTTATAAGGAACTATTAAAGAACTTAGTACACCTTCCCAGAGTGAAAACCCATTACCACGCCCAAGACAAGAATGAGTTCCAATACATTGAGAATTTTACTTATCAATCATTGATCGACTTCATAATAAGTTTATTGGTTGTCAACAACTTACTTTCTTTTTTCTACATCAACTAACTCAAATAGATGTGCATGTCATCATCCATTTACATAAATTTCCAAAATTGTGTGTGCGTCTGCGTGCGTGTACGTGTGTGTGTCTCGCATTTGAGTTTGTCATTGTTCCTGGTACCATTAATGATCACGCAATAAATAAGTGTGTGTGTGTGTCAGAGAGAGAGAGAGAGAGAGAGAGTGTGTGTGTGTGTGTGTGTGTCTTGCATTCTACTTCGTGGTACAATTGATGCTCAAGCAATAAACAACAAGAAGAATCTCAAACCCTAGGAGAAGCATGAAAATCATACACTTTGTCTCAATTCTACAGAGGCAATTGGATGCGTAGTAGCAAATAACTATTCAAATCGTCTTGCAAGTTATTTTTGAAGGAAAATTTTATAATGGTAGAACACCAAAAGTTTTTAAAAAAATAATAAGTCATTTTTTTCCAAGTTTTGGAAAAGTTGTTTTCTGAGAAAAATAATTTGGAGGATATACGAAATTTGATGACTTATTTACAAATATAGAAAAATAAGTCAATTTTTTAATGCGAATAAACAAACAAAAAAAAATTGCAAACCCGAACAACTGCAAGATTCAATATTCGCAATACCTCTAGTTCATGTTTATAGGTCAAGTTGTCGTGATTGAACTATTGTTGTCATGTACCCTCCACTCAAATGGAGTGATACCATTATTTTAAAATAATAAAAGTGTTTTTTAACACTACACTAATAATATAGTATTATAATAATATTATTAATATGTTTAATAATAAAATGAATAACCATTCCTACAAATCGATTCCAAGGGAGGTTCAAAAACTTAAACAAGGTCGGCTTATTGGAAATCAATCCAAACGGGTATAAAAGGGCGCTCAAGTTTTCATTTTCATCATTTGATTTCGGCATACGATTTGAATTTGTTTTCAAGATTAACTCTGCTTGTGAGGACGAAATCCCTCATCAGCACAAACCACGTGAGGACGCAACCCCTCAATCCCGGTGATTGGGCAAATTCACATAGAATTTGCATTTGGCACTAAAACAAAATTTGTTTCAATTTCAGGATTTCCAACGATCCATATCTAAGGAGCAAATGTTGTGTCTCCAGACAACACAACCTTGAATCCGAAGGTCTAGTGGAACAAAGTAAGTACTCATGCGAGAACAAGCCAGGGCAAAGTCTACATTATCAAATCTAAGATGGTATTAGGTGTCTCTGACACCTCCAATACGCAAGCTAAGAGTTGATCGATTACATAACGCAACTAGAGATTTATCATTTGGCACGAGTTGGACTGTGAGACCCAATTCATCCATTTTCGAGACCCACATCTAGTGAAGGATTGTTGTAGCAATCACGGGTCTCTGACACATCATAGAGCATGCAGGCACATCGTGCTTCTGGAAGGAGCGACTTGAAATCATCATTCCAAGGAAATCTCCATTTCTGATATCACTAAAATTATACTATTGCCAACAATCACAACCTACAGGGGATGAGTAATAAGGTCCCCAATTGAATGGCACCATCAATCCAGACACCGAATATAAGGTTGTCCTTCATCAAATCAACTAAGGTACTCAACACCGCGCCCAAGGAGGAATTTCTAACATTCAACAACTAGAGTTTATACAATGAGTGCTTTTAATCATACTGTAACCCGATCTGAGTGTTTGAGGATTGTTACAGGCCCCCAAAAAAATTATTGTAATACAAACAATTTGTTTCAAAATATAAACTACTAAACATTGAATTAGAGTACTAGCTATTGCTATATTTTTAACTATTTACTACATTGAGCTTGACAATATTTCTTGTCAATACAATCTTGTTATCTGTGAAGAAAAATTGAATTGTCATCACTTAGTCCTATCAATAAACTATCAGAGGAAACATTAGAGTGACCCTAGAAACATTACAGTGGTATTAGAGCAAGCTGACTTGCCAGTCTGAGGGTTTGTGTAGTTTATGCAGCTGAGCCAAAGAGACCAGACGGATTTGGAAAGAGAAAAGAAGAGGTTAGACGCAACATCACAATAGGCTAGAGTTAGAATTGGAGGCAGAGGTAAGAAGAAAGCAGATCAGGAGGATGAGTGGTAAACTTTCATGCAATTACAACAACAAATGGCACAAAACCAAGAACAAATGACACAAATACTCATCCAAATGATGCATAACATGAATAATTCTAACAATTCCACCTGACCTGCACAAAATAATGAAGTAGAAGGTAGTAACTCAAATCAGAATGGGACAAGAAATCACAGAAATAACAATAGGATCCCAATTGGATCAACACCAAAACCCACAGAGCCCACATTTTTGCCTAGAGTGGAGCTACCACAGGAAGAGGAAGAGAAAAACCCAGCCACAAATGACTTTAACGCATGGATAGATGAGAACTCAAGACTTGATCTGAATGTTAGACACCAAATCCCATTCATACAATTGCATAATGCTAGGAATGGATCGAGAAGAAGACAATCCATGCAGCAGTTCAACAAAGATTTATAGCAGAGGTTGAGTAAGTTGACTCTCCCAACTTTTGATGGATCAACGAAGGTCATCGCATTGGCTTGGGTTCATAAATTAGATACATATCTCGCACTCGACCCTATGATAGAAGATGAAGTTATCAAGTTTTCTATTCTTCATTTGGATGTTAGAGTGCACGAGCGGTGGCATCATGGACTAATCACACAAGGGCAGCAACATATTCTGACATATGTTGATTTTACACAGAGGCTCATAGACAGATTTGACAAGAAGGATCTGGAGATGCATTTCAAGGAGTTGACACCGTTGAAGCAACATGGTTTAGCATAGGACTATGGAGCAAAATTTCAAAGGGTTTCAATCATGGTGCCAGATGTCATAGAGATGAGACTCATGTTTTTGAGGGATTATTGGAGCCACTCTAAGGTCTAGTCAGAATTGTTGAGCCTACATCTCTAAAAGATGTTATTAGAAGGGCTTTGAAATTGGAAGACTCAGTGACCAAGAACAAATTCTACCCCAAGAGTGCACTAACGGAGCAACATAAGAAACCCTTTCAAAAAGATGCCCCTCAACCAGTGCCATTACCTCCACAACCAAACAAGGTTAAAAAAACTAAGACAGAACTTCGAAGGAATAACTTTTGTTTTTCTTGTAGAGATCCATGGGAGCCAAGACGTAGATTCTTGGGAAGAGGGAAAATACATTAAATAGAGGTTATTTCCAAAGAAGATTCAGAGGCAGAGCGAACCGAGCCTTAGGAGATGATTGATGAGATAGAGTCTGAGAGCAGAGAAGGGAGGATTTCGGAAGGCACCCTTGCTACTCTTTCTAAAGCACCCAAGTACCATGCCTTTAGAGTTCGAGGTGTTTTACAAGGTCACAAAGTGACAGTGCTAATTGATAGTGGGCCCACTCATAATTTCATAGATGCAAATTTGGTTTCCAAGAAAGGTTTGGTTGTGGAAGGGTTTGATGGGTGTAATTTTATGCTTGCAGACGACAATATTATTCCTTGTAATACAACAACCCAACTTGTCCTTAGAAAGGTATCACATTAAGGATGATTTCTGCATTGTACGAATGGGAAAAATGGATATAGTCTTGGGCATGCAACGGTTGCACTCACTGGGAGAAGTTACTCAAAACTACCAAACAATGGAGTTCAAATTCAAAGCTAATGGGAAAGAGGTGATACTCCAAGGCATTTCAAATGAAGCCCCAAGCATGATTGAAATGAAAAGAATGGAAGTGAGTATTCGGGAAACCCAAGCCATGCGAAGCATGAAGATAGTCAAGAATTCCCTCCAAGGTAAGATACTCCACTACGATAATGTTTGGTCGATTTTGAATCTGTTCACGGTGGCACACCAAAAATGGCCATCTTATGAGGTATCCGCGAAATAGGACCTTTGGGAGAAGAATCATCATCATAGCATGGTTGTTTGGAAATTTGGAGACAAGACATACATTGCATGGATCATTAGGAGTGTTGTTTTCCATTTCAGCACTGTTGTTTTCTACATTTGCAACCTTCCCCATCCTATTGGGACAACCATTAAGAAGAGGTTGATTTCATGGAAGGTGCATTTCCCACCTATTGTCTTTAAGGAGGTATTTGGAATTTGTGCAAGAAGGCTTCTAGCCAATATATCTTTATTTCTAAGCAAGGAAAAGCAAAGTGACAACCATGGCATAATGTTTCAACTGATTGTGTCATATTCGACTAGTTTTAGACTAGCAAGTACAGAGCAGATTAATTGGTCAAATGAAGTGTGTAGGTCATGTCACATGAGGAGAGCACTGAATACATATGTTCCAACATTGTTAGCAGTGCTAAGGGTGAAATTCGGAATAATATGTGATCGGTGCAATCACTTATCTACACTCATACAACCTTATTTAAATCCCTTTCCGAAGGGGAAAACGTGGGGTATAACAGTCAACAATTGTAAATTCTCAAGTAAACTTCATAACAGTGATTTAGAAGTGGTATTTGCTCACAATGTCGAAGCTTACACATATGATGATGAGGTCATTGAGAAGGCAAAGGCAGTGAGGAAGCCAGGATTACTGAGTATTACTGCTAAAGAGGATAGTTTATTTTTTATTGTCGAATTTATAGGAGCAGTACCCAAGATTGATGAGCATCACCCCATGATACGCTACCTTGGAATGAAGTGTGTAGTGTTCCTGGAGTTGTCATTCTTGAGGACATCCAATATTTGGAGCGAGAGGACTGTCATGTCCCCTTCGCTCGAATAAAAGTGTTTTTTAACACAACACTAATAATAATAATATAATATTATTAATACTTATAATAATAAAAAGAATAACAATTCATACATGTCAACGCCAAGGGAGGTTCAAAAACTCAAACAAGGTCGCCTTATTGGAAATAGATCCAAATGAGTATAAAAGTGTGGTAAAGTTTTCATTTTTATCATCTGATTTTGGCATACAATTTGAATTTGTTTTTGAAGATTAACTTTGCTTGTGAGAACGAAATCCCTCATCTGCACAGACTAAGTGAGGACACAACCCCTCAACCGTAGTGATTGGGCAAATTCACATAGAATTTGCATTTGGTGCTAAAACAAAATTTGTTTCTATTTAGGAATTTCCAACAATCCATATCTAACAAGCAAATGTTGTGTCTCCAGACAACACCTCCTTGAATTCGGAGGTCTAGTGGAATGAAGTAAGTACTCACACAAGAAGAGGCCAAAGTGAAGTCTACATTATCAAATCTGAGACAATATTGGGTGTCTCCAACACCTCCAATACACAAGCTAAGAGTGGATCAATTCCATAGCGCAACTGTAGATTTATCATTCAGCACGAGTTGGACCATGAGACCCAGTTCATCCATTTTTGGACCCACATTTAGTGAAGGATCGTTGTAGCGATTAGGTGTCTACAACACACCATAGAGCATCCAAGCACATCACATTTCTGGAAGAAGCGAGTGGAAATCATCCTTCTGAGGAAATCTCCATGTTGTCCAATATCATTCAAATTACATTATTGCCAACCATCACACCCTACAAGCGATGAGTGATAAGGTCCCTAGTTGAACAATGTCATCACTTCATAAACTGAATATAATGTTGTCTTTTATCAAATCGACTTAGGCACTCAACACCCATGCCCAAGGAGGAGTTTCTAACATTCAACAACTAGAGTTTATACAGTGAGTGTTTTTGATTGTATTGTAATAATTGTATTGTAACCCAATCTGGGTGTTTGAGGATTGTTACAAGCCCACGGCAAATTTATTGTAATACAGAGGATTTGTTTCATAATATAAACTATTGAACACTCAATTGGAGTACTAGCTAAATTGTTACATTTTTAATTATTTACTACATTGAGCATATCAGTATTTCTGGTCAATACAAACTTGTTATCTGTGAAGAAAAATTGAATTGTCATCACCCAATCTTTTCAATAAACTATCGGAGGAAATAATAGAGTGGCCCTAAGAACATTACAATTGTACCCACTGCTTAATAGATAGTTGCGATAACGACATATGTGGCATCGTCCTTATAAATCGCCAAGGAGAACTAAGAACATTTTTCATTTTCATTTCCCTCTGTTACGCATTTGTCGCTATCGTAAGGTGTAAATCCCAAAAGGGTGTCATTGATGGGGTAAATCCTTTTCACATACTGCCTATGTGCCACGTACCTATCTACTCTCATATGCTTTAACATTTCTTCCACATACCAACAGGCATAAAGAAAGGACAAGCTTCTTCCACGTACCAATGGGCATATCTAAGGGGCGAGCATATCGAGACGTTTGGTATATCAATCTCACAATATATAGAAAAGGTAGCCTTTTGGAGTGATAAGGAACCAATCCATCTCCCATTGATAACAAAATGTATTCTATCATATCAATTGTTGGTACAACACTCATCGGAAAAGAAACCTAGTCAGAATGGTAAAGGCAAGTTGAGAATACACTCATCTTCAATGAGTCATGACTCGTGGTTTAACATTTGTGATGGAGACTCTCAACCAACTATACTCCTAGTAGTTGCATTGGCCTTAATAAGGGATTTGGTTGATGGAGAAGCTTTCCATCACATTCAAGGATGCAACACACCATGGAAAGCACTACATGAATTGAAGAATTTGTACGGTTCACATTCAAAATTGGAGCACATACAACTGCAAGGGAAGTTCAAACTTGAGTTGAAAGACGGTGATGTAATGCATCTCCCTTACGAAATCTGAGCCAGTGTGAAAGTTGATATAGATATGATTGCTTTCATAAAAGTTCTTCCCACATATTCAACCTACTTGGAGTCATTACAAACAAGCAATCAACTAAAGACACTCACTTTTGATCAATTGGTTGAAAACATGGCTAAAATAGGAAAGGCATTTCGAAAAACAAAAAAAAAATGAAATCACAAGACATGATATTTGCTATACTCCTCGAAAAGACAAATATCCCAATAAAGGTTCATCTTCCAAAAATGAAGAAAAGGAAAGTGGGAAAGAAGGCTATGGAGGAAGAACTAGCAATAATAATGGTCAACATCATGAGAAGCAAAATGACAAACAAAATTTGTTTTGCAAACAATGTGGCAAAAAAGGCAATCATGAAGCCCATGAATGCAGAACACCATGGGATAAGATTAAGGCCTATCAAAAACAAAAGGAAGTAAACAACGGTAAGAAGAAAAACTTAGAATTAGACTCGGCCTAGGTTGCAAGTGAAGGTGTCCTTTCCATATAAGGTTATGTCAACTATCTCTCCATAAATTCAACCTAGTATGATGCTTGGGTCCTAGATACAAGTGCCACACAACACATGATTTTCTATTGAGACTTTTTTAAAGAGTTTCATGAAGAAAGATGTGGACTTGTGTACTTGGCAAACAAAACAAGTTTGCAACCTAAAGGAAAAGGGACAATTCGACTCAAGTCACTGAGACTTGTAGATTTTATTCTCCATGATGTCCCTTACCTTCCTCAACTAAAATGAAACTTGTCCCTAGTGCTCATTCAACAATAAGGCCACTCCGTCTTAATGGATGATGCAGAGATTATAATCAAACAAAAAAGTGATAATTCAATTGCCTTGAATGGATTTGCCAAAGGAAAATTGTTGAAATTCAAAGGTGAGTCTTCAATTTTAAGGAACTTTGCTCACCTCCTACTTATCAATTGATGAGCTTAAGGGGGCTCTATAATGAATGGTTCATAAGGCACAACACTTGCTGAAGGTTTTGCAAATGGGGTAGCAAGCTAAGTGGGCTTGATCTTGGGGGAAACTCCATGGTTAAGCGCGCTTGAGTCGGAGTAGTATTGGGATGGGTGACCTCTCGGGAAGTCCCGATGCTTCACCCCTATGAGCATCACCTAGATGCAATGAGTGCTAAGTGGACCATTCATTAACATGAGAGATGGGTTCATGTGAACCACTACTCATGAAATATGGGTCATGTGTTTGACTCAAAAACTACGCAGTTAAACCCTGAAATACAATATCATAATTTGTTCACCTCGTCGAAGAAGAAATGTCAACAAATATGTCGTGGCATGCAATATTTGAGCATAACAACTATGACAACATTCGCACAATGCAAAAGAATAGTGTTGTAGGTTTATTGACTCTAACCAAAAAGATTGAAAATTTGTGAAATATGCATATTGGCCAAACAAGAAGAAGAGCCTTTTCAAAAGTCAAACTAGAGAGATGAAAGAAAATTGCAATTGATTCACATTGATTTGTGTGGTCCTCTTCTAAATCCTTCTATCAATGGTAATAAATATTTCATGTTTCATCCTTTAAACTTATAGCACCACCTTCGTACATTTCACAATTTGTTCTCTAATATTCACTAACATGTTCAATCACAACCGCTCCTCACCTCTACACACTCTCAATGACTTCAAGCCTTGCCTGAATGGCTTTCAACATGTCAACCAAATCGTTATCATGCAATGCTCTCTAGTTTTTGTCATCTCTCCTTTGAAATTTTTGGGCCACTTTTCACTTTTGGACCACTTGCAATGCAACACACACAAAAAATTGTTTCTAATTGTGACGCACAACTCACCTACTTCAAGACTCATAACACTTGCTATGATACCAAATGATGCAATATGGGTACAATCAAATGAACAACTAGTTAAGGAATGCACAAAGTACACAATAAAAAGCAAAAAATAGTGTTATGGAGACACAAAAAATATTCACTTGTAGAAGAATTGCATATTACAAACATTTGGTACCCATTATGTTAGGAAAAGTGTCTCAACCTTGCAACTACGAAAGGTTACTATTCTTCCCAGTTTTGGTCTTTTCGAATACCCTTTATCTTGAAGAATGATCTAAAACTTCCAAAGTTCCCAAAAGGGCTAAAAATGGCAAAACTTATTATTTTTAGTAATTCTACATTTGACCTCAGATGGACCTAAAATTTTCCCAAAAGGTGCAAAATGACTAAGTAAACATCTCGGGTGAGTTTTGACTCAAGATCATCCCTGTATTGCAAGATACTAAGGTTTTTGTTTTTTGAAACTATCAGAAAAAGTTTTGAATTCAGTTTTGAGGCACTTAAAGGTCCTTAAACGCCCTGAAAGTTGTCGTAACCGATGAAGTCGGTTATAGCTTGATAGATCTCTTCATGAGCTTTCCGACGCATCAAACGATTCGTCAATCGAACACCCTAATCAAAAGTTATGGCCTCTGCAAGTTGGACCTACTGTTTTTGGGAAGTGTGAAAACGTGTTGGACACTCAAAAGAGATGTAAAGGGGAGAGTTACACGTCTTGGTGTGTAATTTGGCACATAATAAAACATCTCTAATTGGAGATAATTTGACCACCACTTGTGGGTGGTTTTGGCTCATGGTTTTGTAATTACCATTGATGATTTACTGTATTGTATCTCCTATATATCAGGAGTTGGAGATGGAGGTTGCATGTAAAAGTCTTATAGATGTTTGGTTACCTCCAGATCTCTGGTTGATTAATACTCCTATGAAAGCTTGCTCTGCAAATATATTGTAATCTTCTTGATTCTTGAATAATATATTGAGCAACTTTGGAGTGTGGGGTTTTTTACCTAAAAGAGTTTTCCCCACGTATATCTTGTGTTGTGAATTTTGCATTTGGCTGTTGTTATTACCTTTCTGTTAATGTGCATCTTAATATGTAACTGTAAAAGTTAAAATTTGCATAAATCTTTCCTTAGTAGATCAGTGTAGGAAACTTTTTTTGCATACCTTGCTTCCTTTCAATTGGTATCAAAGCCTAATCACCTTTGGTTCTAGTTGTTGGGTAGAGGGTTTTTTGAGCTCATCTTAGTTTGATTGGGAGCTTGTGCAGAAGATTTTGAAATCTTTGCTATCGAAAAGAGATGGTAAGCATATCTGGGAGGTTTGAGATAGAGAAGTTTAATGACAGTAATTTCAAGTTGTGGAAACCCAAAATGGAGGACATGCTTGTAGATCGGGATTTATGGGATGCCATATCTAGTACAAAACCAGCGACAATGTCTCAAGCAGACTAGGATCTCATAGATTGAAAAGCTAAGGGTTTGATAAGACTCTATTTGGCTAATTCAATACTCCTGAATATCCATGAAGAGAAGACTGCAAAAGATTTTTGGAAGAACATTGGAGATGTTTATCAAGCTAAATCCCTGGTGAACAAGTTATTCCTGCGAAAGAAATTGTATTCTATGAGGATGGAAGATGGAGGATCTGTCACTAATCACCTGAATACTTTCAATACACTTGTTGCCCAGTTGACCTTTGTTGGTGTGAAGATGGAGGAAGAGGATTGATGTATGATATTACTGTGTTCCTTACCAGATTCGTGGGACCACCTTGTTATGGCCATTGGAGGAGTACCACTACCACCTTCAAGATGGATGAAGTGATTTCTTCATTGTTGTCTTAAGAGATGCGGAGAAAGTCTTATGAATCGACTAAGGAGGCTCTTGCAGTTCATGGTAGATCTATAGAAAAGGGAAAGTAAAAGGATAAAAAGAAGGAAGAAAAAGGAAGATCCAAATCTCGTGGGAGATCTAAGTCTCCCAAAAAGTCCAAGGCCCTGTGTTGGAACTGCGGCAAACATGGTCACTTCTGCAAGGAGTGCAAGGAGGAGAAAAAGAAAAAGAACTATGATTCAGATTCTGACAAGTCATCTTAGGATGAAGGAGAAGTGTTTGTCGCTGCCTTGGCAACGCATGCATCTGAGGATGTGTGGCTTATTAACTCTAGTGTATCTTTTGACATGACCTCGCATCGGGTTTGGTTTTCGAAGTATGAAGAATACGATGGTGGAAAAGTGTACTTGGGTGATAATTCTCACCTAAAGATTGTTGGTCATGGAAGAATCTTGATTTGATTCCTTGATGGACGAATGAAGGGAATCAATGGTGTTCTGCATATCCATGGTTTAGCACGGAACCTTCTTTTTGTAAGTTGAATGATGTGGGTGTGCAGGTTGTTTTATCGAATGGAGGATGCAAGATGACTAGAGGATCTATGGTGTTGGCTAAGGGTGTTCGAATTGGCACTCTGTTTCAGCTTGATGCATGCATGGTTCAGTGTAATAGTGCCTCTGTTTCGAAGAGAGAGCTTCAAAGTCTTCATCCTCACCATTGGAACCACTAGTGAAGTGGATTGTTGCATCTACTTCCAATGGTCGTGCTTTCTAGGTACCTATGGGTGTTCATTCTATGGAGATGAAACTTTCAACTGAGAAAACAATGTTATGGCACCAAAGGCTTGGCCACATTGGTGAAAAGGATTTGACCCTGAAAAATAAAAATCTTGTTAAGGGTATGAATGACTGTAACCTTGAGTTCGATTTCTGCGAACATTGCATTTATGGAAAACAAAACCGTGTTCAGTTTTATTCCAATTCTCACAAATCTTCTGAGGTGTTGGACTTGATTCATTCTGATGTGTTTGGTCATGTTCATGTTCCTTCGATTTCAAAATTTGTTTACTTTATTTCATTCATTGATGATTACAGTAGAAGAACATGGGTGTATTTCTTTATAATCAAATCGGAAGTCTTTAATAGATTCAAAGAGTTCAAAGCTCTTGTAGAGAATCAGAAGGATAGAAAGATTAAGTGTTTGAGGACTAACAATGGTGGTGAGTTTTGTTCAACAAATTTCGACAAGTTCTGTAAAGAACAGGGGATTGAGAGGCACAAGACAACTTCGTATACCCCTCAACAAAATGGAGTTGTAGAGAGAATGAATAGAGCGTTGATGGAGAGAGCAAAGAGTATGCTAAGTGGAGTTGGCCTTGAACAAAAGTTTTGGGTTGAAGCTGTTGCTACCGCTTGCTACCTGGTTAACAGGTCTCTTATATCAACGCTCATTGATAAGACACCTATGGAGGTGTGGTCAGGTAAAAAGCTTTCATTGAGACACATTCGAGTATTTGGTTGAGGCATATGCACATGTGCCTAAAGAGAAGAGGTCTAAGTTGGAGAACAAGGCTGTGAACTGTATCTTCATCGATTATGGCATCGGTGTGAAAGCGTACAAGCTTTGGGATCCAGCGGCTGAGAGAGTTATGTATAGCAGAAGTGTGATCTTTAGAGAGCTCAATCCTTCTTATGTTGTCTTGCAGCCAGAGAAAGAAGAGAAAAAAGAGGAAGTGGTTCAACTTCCTTCCACCCCTAAGGAAGTTGAACCAAAAACATCTATTGGACCTGATAATGAGGAGAGCTCTAGAAGCTCTAAAAGTTCAGAAGAAGATGAAGAACCTCAACCTCAATCTTTGAGGAGGTCCACGTAGATAAGGCGACAACCTGATAGATTTGGTTATTCATTGCATGATTCCAGTTGTATTTTTGCTTTGATTTCTAACACTGATGAGCCTAGAACTGTGAAAAAGGCTATGGGTATGAAAGATGCAGGTTCCTGGAAGGAGTCCATGGAAGAGATGGCTTCTTTGGAAAAGAATAATATTTGGGACTTTGTGCCTTTGCCTGAAGGACGAAAACCTATTAGATGCAAATGGTGTTCAAAAAGAAATTTGGTGTAGATGGCAATGTTGAGATATATAAGGCTAGATTGGTTGCGAAGGGGTATTCTCAGGTGGAGGGAATTGACTATGGTGAGATTTTCTCTCCCGTTGCAAAGCTAACATCTATTCGGTTCCTGTTATCTTTTGCAGCAGCATATGATCTAGAAGTGGAACAGATGGATGTGAAGACAACATTCCTTCATGGTGACTTAGAGGAGGAAATCTATATGTCACAGTCAGAGCACTACTTGGTGAAAGGTAAAGAAAATCTGGTTTGCAAGTTGAAAAAACCTTTGTATGGTTTGAAACAGTCTCCTAGGATGTAGTACCAAAAGTTTGATGCATTTGTATTGAGTATTGTATTTCTAAAATCGAAATCAGATCATTGTGTTTATTACAAGTTTGACAATTATCGCATTGTCATTATTACATTGTATGTTGATGATATGTTACTCATTGGGAATGTTAAAAATTTGATTTCTGATTTTAAGTCTCAGTTGTCAGCATAGTTTGAGATGAAAATCTAGGGGCAGCTCGGTACAATCTAGGGATGGAGATCAAAAGAGCAAACAAAAAACTTCGGTTAGGCCAGAGTAAGTATGTTAACACTGTGTTGGAGAGATTGAGCATGATAGATTGCAGACCTTTGATTGTTCATGTTACGATGGAGACAAAGTTATCTGTTGCAGATTGTCCAAAGTCTCCTTCTGAGACGGAGGATATGAGCAGAATTATTTATGCTAGTGCAATTAGCAGTTTGATGTATGCGATGGTCTGTACTAGACCAGACATTGCCCAAGCAGTGGGAGTCCTTCGTCGATTTATGATTAATCCTGGACGGGTACATTGGGATGCGATGAAAAGTGTTTAGATGTTTACGAGGTACTTCCAAGTATTCCTTGTGTTATTATGGGAATCTTACATGACCTCGACATTCACTTTGTATTCGTAGATTTGTGGATTCAGATTGGGCAGGGGACATTGACAGCAGGAGATCCACCAGTGCTTATGTGTTCACTATGTTTGGTGGTGCTATTAGTTGGATGAGTAAGCAACAACCAGTGGTCGCTTTGTCCACTACTAAAGCTAAGTACATGGCAACAACTCATGCTTGTAAGGAAGCCATTTGGCTTAAGAGATTGTATTATGATGTTGGATTTGATGCAGGGAAGATTACTATTTGTTATGACAGTCAGAGTGTCATATGTTTGGCGAAGAATCCTACATTCCACACGATGACTAAGCATATTTATGTCCAGTAGCATTTTGTCCATGACATGGTAAAGGATGGGAAGGTAAACTTGAAGAAAGTTGACACTTTGATGAATGTTGCAATCTTTGACAAAACCCGTGAGCACAGAGAAGTTCAGATGGTGTTCAAAGTCTATGGGCCTCTTAGCTCCTAACAATTAAATCATGGTGTTGATACTCCCTTTGCTCTTGCAAGGTGTTCAACAAGTGGGAGAATGTTAGGAAAAGTGTCAACCTTGCAACTACGAAAGGTCACTATTCTTCTTAGTTTTGGTCTTTTCGAATACCCTTTATCTTGGAGAATGGTCTAATAACTCTACATTTGACCTCGAATGGACCTAAAATTCTCCCAAAAGGTGCGAAATGACTAAGTAAGCATCTCAGGTGAGTTTCGACTCAAGATCATACCTAGATTGCGAGATATTAAAGTTTATATTTTTTGAAACTGTCAAAAAAAGTTTTGAACTCAGTTTTGAGGCACTTATAGGTCCCTAAACACCCCAAAAGTTGTCGTAACCGGCGAAGCGGGTTATAACTTGATAGATCTCTTCACAAGCTTTCCGACACATCAAACAGTTCGTTAATCGAACACTCGAATCAAAAGTTATGGCCTCCGAAAGTTGGACCTCCTGTTTTTGGGAAATGTAAAAACATGTTGGACACTCAAAAGAGTTGTAAAGGGAAGAGTTACACGTGTTGATGTGTAATTTGGCACATCATAAAACATATTTGATTGGAGATAATTTGGGCACCACTTTTGGGTGGTTTTGGCTCTTTGTAATTACCGTTGATGGTTTGTTGTATTGTATCTCCTATTTATCAGAACTTGGAGATGGAGGTTGCATGTAAGCGTCATATATATGTTTGATTACCTCTGAATGTCCGATTGATTAATACTCCTGTGAAAGCTTGCTCTGCAAGTATATTGTAATCTTCTTGATTCTTAAATAATATATTGGGTGGCTTTGGAGTGTGGAGTTTTTTACCTAAAAAGATTTTCCCCACGTATATTTTGTGTTGTAAGTTTTGCATTTGGATGTTATTATTACCTTTCTGTTAACGTGCATCTTAATCTGTAACTGTAAAAGTTAAGATTTGCATAAATCTTTCCTTAGGAGATCAGTGTAGGAAGTGTTTTCCGCATACCTTGCTTCCTTTCACGTTCATAGGGAGATTACAACATGCAGACTCTATGTAATGAATTTGAACCATCTTCAACACTCTAACATGACAAAAGGTATGCCAACTCTATCGCTAAACTGCTTCACAACCTTCTTCCTACTGCCAACCTCCTTGGCCCCACTCTATGCTCAAATCATTGCCTCAAGTTTATAACTCATGTCCTTTGGCACTTAGCCGCCTTCATCAAATATGTTCCTTAGTCTTTCTCTCTCATACATGTAGCCTTTCTTCTCCTCCTCCTTGTATACTCACGCCTCAACTTTATAAGGAAACAATCAAAAACTCAATACATCTTCCAAGAATGAAAGCTTGTTGTGCCCATGACAAGAATGAGTTTCAATGCACCATGAATTCCACTTATTCATCGTTGATCAACTTAATATGTTTCTTGGTGGTCGATGGCTTCCTAGGTTTTTGCCACTTCAACAAAATCAAGTAGACACATGCACAATTATCCCTTTGCACGAAGCTCAAAGGGTGCATGTGGGCTCTCAAGTCAATTGAGTCATTAAATAAGTGTGTGTGGACATAAAACACCTGCAAACAACTAGACCTTTACACGTGAAGTTCTACAATCAATGCACAATCAAAATACTCGTGTGCGAGTATTAATCTTCAAAAGATCACTTTTGCATGAACCATAACACTTGCTCGAACTTGCACACAAAACACAAAACAAACAAAGTCACAAACTACATGAAACAAATATTTTTGGGTGATGCAAGATTGCACAACCCAAGATGCTCCTGCATCAAAAGCCCACCTCTATGTTTCACGCCTTGAGGTACTGTCGAGTGTAACCATATTAAGGAACCAAACCCACCCCTGTGTCTTCTATGACCTACCCCAAACTTGCCCAAAATTTTGAATCGATTCACACATAAAAATGGCAAGTAAATGTGAAGTAGTGGATGGAGAAGGCGTAACAAAAGAAGATGATGTGGTTGATGGTGACAAGGCAATAATACTATGTCGCTTGTCCTAGTCAACACGCCATTAAACAAAGGTTGAAAGGTATGAGAGGTCAATGAAGGGATGTCGCATCTATAAAGAATAATGAGAGGTCATTCATGGGTAGACCAAGTGTGGTGAGTGTAGGTTGTGTAAAGCTAAAGCCAATCCTCCTTTCCTTCAACAAGGTTTTTAAATCATCCAAGACAAAGGTGCATGATTTAGAGGGAGATTCGCAGGCACTACTCACAAAGGAGACATTAGTCGAGAAAATTTACCTAGAATGCAAAAACTCCCCTAATCCCTCTCACAACTACAAAGACTTCTGCAAGTTTCAAAATTCAAATGAAAAAATACTCTTGTTCTAGAGGAGGTGCTTCCACTGAGGATCAAGCTCTTATTTTCCTACTGGGAAATAATCGAGAAGAGGTTTGTGGAAGGACTAACTTTGGGGGTTTCAAAAGGAGAGGAGATTAGGCACAATCCAAGAGTCCTTTACCCTCTAGTGATGGTGAATAGTTATAATTGGTTCCCCTCTCCTTGGGGGAAGTCTTGGTCAAACTTACTAATGGTATTTTAGATCTAATCCTCTCATATGAATAGGTAAACCAAATTTCTAGGGGCTTGCATAGTAGATCCCTTGCATCAATTTACACAAATTATTCGATGGATGGGATGCACCTAAAGCAACATAGAGTGTCCTTCTTTGTCTTTGCTATCAAGGGGCTTCTTCCAGTTTCAATCAATGGAGGACCAAGGTTTTTGTCGAGAATGGCCATTGATTTTGTGAAAAGGTTGGATTATGAACATGCCCTTGGAAGTGCCCTTTTTAATCCAAAGGTTGATTCTATAGCGAGGGTTCCCCTTTGGCTCTTTATTTATAGACTTCCTTTGGTTATGAGAAATTCTAAATGATAAAGATGATAGAAAAAATTGGAGACTCTATTAGGATTGATATGGAGCAAGATGGAGTTTTGTAAGGGTATGTCTAATTGTAGACATTTTTCTACCTATTTTTCATTCCATTCATAATGTGTCCACGGGTTTTGGATTCAATATGTAATCTTTGAAGGACTGCCCTTTAGATGCTTTCATTGCAACAAAATTGGGCACAAGATTACTAAGTGTTAGTCTTCCCAAATCTCTAGATCCATTACAAATCAATTGCAAAAAAGGATCCCAAAAGATGGTAATCCATACAAGGGTTTTGTTTGGAGGAACCATGGTTGCTCGATAGGCAGGTATGTCTCTCCCCACTCTAGAACCTTACAAGGAGGTTTATGTGGTGTCTAAAGACAGAATTGGTGCCCCATTCAATGTCAAAAGCAGGATTCAAATTCCAAAGATTTTGAGAGTGTGTGCTCAAGAGTAAGTTGATTTGGGATTGTCCTCAAATGTTGGGGCTTTGCTTTTGAAAGATGATGATTTAGCATAGCAAGATCATCCTTCCCCTTTGGAAGCTCTAGATAGCCTTAGGGCTCTTGGTATCCTAGAAAAGGTGTTCTCGAGGAACAAGTGTAAGAAGAAAAGAGAGCACAAAACTAAAGTGGAAAGATTTGCAAATGATGGATCCCAATGTACCATGGAAAATCTCCTTTCTCACAAAGGAGATTGGTTTTAGTAATCTCTTGAGGCAGGTTATTTGTTCGGTGTCAATTGAGATGTTGAATTTGATGGATTCTCACTCTATGTTGTACGGTTGTTTATTGAGCCTCTTAGGCTTAGTGAGTTTGCATTTGTATTTCTATGTCTTGCCTTTTAGGATGTAATGTTAGCTTTTGCAGGTTTGGATGGTCTAGAAGGTTTGCATAAGTGTCTTGGTTATTATGTGAAGTGTCGTTTCTTGGTCTTTCAGTAAGTAATAAGCCTCTCTCATTTTACAGGTGAGGGCCCTAATAGATCCCTCAGCTTACCAATCAGATTAAAGAAACCAAAAAATAATAATAATTTTTTAAAAAGGAAAAAAAAACTAGATGCCCGAGCAAACTAAGGAAGAACCGCAATAATCTAGTGTTCTAGAATGCATAACTAGAGTGACGAGGTAGAATGAACAAGCCAATATTGAACGAAGAAATTGCCTTAACTTAGTTTACAAACAAAGACAAACATATTACAGAGGCAATATCAGAACATTTACAAAGCATATCTCAGAACTTGGCTTTCATGAGCTTTTCTGTTGGTAACAAGTGAATATCTGTGTAAGGTTCTTGTTGGTCCACATCAAGGTAGTCCTTGCTCTTCAATATCTGCATGCAATAAAATCATAACATACAACTTGCACACAAATATAAGCACAAAAATGTACCAAGCAAAAACCACAATCAGAATGGAGAGCATAGATATCGCCAGCACACTAATTGTGATTTTGGAAACAGATATTCCAAAAGCAAAGCAGGAATGGAAAATTTACCAGTGTTTCAAAGAACATTCTAGCAGATTCTTTGCGTGTTCTCCCTGTAAGCATTTCACTAAGATTGAGCTTCCTCTGTGCTGTATCTAATTTTCGAAAAGCTGTTCTCAAATATTGTGCTACAGCCCTGCATCAAAGCAGAATGCCCTCTGTCATCATATCGCACCTATATAAAAATGCCTGAAGAAGAATTGGCAAGAAAAGGAAAAGTCATGAAATCTCAAATAGCACATTGCACCAACCTTGTCCTCACTGACCAGCCACTAGCATCATCAATCCTCTGACCACTCACGGCATCACCAACACCAGATTCTTCAGTGAATTCTTCACCTTCTGCAACAAAAGCTGGACAACAGAAATGAAAATAAATGAACTAGCCTGTCAAATCCATGAAGCATTCACCACAAACATGACAAATCAACGGTGACATGTATCCATTGTTCAAGGTTAGAAACTTTTCATAAGTAATCTTAGTACACCTTAAGACATAAGAAGTAAGGTGAATAAAAACTCACCGGCGTGTCTAGAATCTTCTTCAAGAAATTCTAGGCCCTGCAAAATTCAATAGACATTTGAGGAGCTAGAGTGTTTGTGCTCTAAAATAAAATATAAAGAGTGATAATCTAGCCGTTTTGGTATTTGTATTTTGCACTGGATGAGAAGATGGACACTTACCTAACCTATTCAACTAGCATTCTCATAGGGAAAAAAAAAAGTCAACGGGCACAACAGCTTTGCCAAACCATCTTGCAGTAACTAAAAAAGGCAATTGGAAGTTTAGCATACAAAGACTGACCTGGTCATGTTCTTTCTCGTAAACCGAAATTCCAACACTAGGTGCCTCTTCAACTGATATATCACTTAGGCCATATTGACTGGGTGTTGCAAATTCTGAAGCTTTCGGTTCAGCTGTACTTGCCTCTTCAAGTTCAATCACACTTTCTGGCACCAACATTTCTGGCATTTGAGTATCTAACTCCACCTCTTCATTGGCTGGGAACATAGGCTCTTCCATCTGACCAGCAGTTTCAAATCCTCCATCTGCGAAGGTCTCAACTTCAGGTGGTGCAAAACGGGCCATTTCTATGTCAGGTGCCTGAGGAGATTGCAGTGGCTCCTCAGCCCCATCCTTAAAGCCTTTTGTTGGAGTCTCCGCAAAAGCAACTTTTACTCCCTGAGCAGTAAAAACTTTCTTGAAAATCTCTTGAAGATGAGTTGACATGCCTGAAACAACAGTGGATGGCAGAGATAATGTCAACATTGTAAACCAGAATTGGAAGTTCGTGATGCTTCATAAGCCAAACCATACTATGATAAAGAATCTTACAAGGAAGACTGGGTTCTGAAAAGATTTGATGCATGTGAGAGCTTCTGTATTCTTTCCACGTCTCCAGAGCAGAGCAAGGAACTTTTCTACGCATGCGACAAACATCATCTGTATATTCTAACTGCCTCTTCATGAACCTGTAAATTTCAACATACAATATTGTGTAAATGAAACTCCTGCCTGTAATAGGTAAAAGCCAGAGTTTACAATATGTATTCAAAACATCAAGACATTAACATAAACAGACATTAAGGCACGTATCTGGATCCTATTCCAGATAATGTCAATAACTGAAGCTCGTCATTTTATTCCACTCATCCTGCTTAAGAAGGATTGCAAGAAAATGACTAAAAACAAACACAAAAGATAACTGAAGAAAATCCTAGATAAAATCATAATTATTTGACCATGCTTTGATCCTATATTTTACAGAGCAACCAGCATTCTCAGGGATCCAGCTTTGCACCCTGATAGGTAGTTTGATATCTTTCAAAGCAAAAAAAACATTCCTAACTCATTGAGTATGGAAAGCGTGAATATCAGGAGTCATGCCAAAATATGAGTATTTGCACCCAAAACCACCAATTTAACACTTCTGCATATGATCACTATTTACCAGCAGGTAGCAATCCAAATTTTTCCCATGGCAACTTTGAAAGTACACCAGATTTAGTTAGTACAGCAGATTATGATTACCAATTAAAATGCATTGAACTACTCACTCATTTGATAAAACAATAGATTCATCAAATAGCTGCTTCCTCTTTCTTGGTCTTCTCTTCCTTTCTCCTTGGGCTGGACTCTTAGTAGGAGTAGGCATGACTGTCAAAACTGGAGACATACCCCCTGCATGCAGCAACCAAATGCCCATAAACTCTTATCAAACTGTGCTATCTATAAGAAGGCTTTGCAAAATAAGGATAAAAGAGGACAAATAATAATTAGAAGCAACAAGCAACTTCGTATTTCATTTTTAAATTAATTCTTTCAATCAAAACATTATGCATTAGGCCCCTGCTAGCACCAATCCAAACAGAATGGCAAATAGATATAATAGAGGCACCCACCTAAGGCAGCTGTCAGGAGGTCCTCATCACCAGGAATTTCACCCGGAGTTCTGCTATGCGGTGTTTGACCCTGACCAAAAGCTGGGGTTCCCTCTCCCATCACAGGAGTCTCTTCTAAAATAGGACCCCCTGTTTCCTCCATTTTACTAGTTTCAGTCTCATCACCAACATCAGTACCCTTCTCCAGCTCATCTAATCCCATTAGGAATGGTTCTTCCCGTGGAACTGCCACTGCAGATCGGAGTGTTTCACGTTCTGGGATGTTTTCAGGAGGTGGTTCTTCCATGAGTCCTCGAGCAGCTTGTTCCAAGCCATCAATTTCTATATCCATCTGACCGAAGCCCATAGTATCATCCATTGGAAGAGGTGGAAGAACACTGGCTAAGAATTATGTCAGTCTAAACTATCAACCTTGTAAAGTTCTAACCAAAATATAATTTGAATGAAAAGAAATAACAAAATGCAGATTGAATTGAAATGGACCATACTCTTCCTCACGGGATGGTAGAACAAGACTTGGAAACTCAGACCGAGCAGGTGATTTGTGTCTTTGTGCTTCCTGCAAAGAGAACATAATATATTAGGAGTTTGCTTCCACAATCCATAAATAAAACAAATCTTCCGGAAAATTTTAGTTTTTTCCAGAAGATTTATTTTCTTAATTCATTAGGACACAATCCTAACTGCAAAGATAACCCAAGGGCCAAAATTTTCTTATAATCAACAAAGTTTGACAAATACATTGCAGATGCTTGGCAAGAGTATAAGTGTATGCTCTTCTCATTGGGGTAACAGAAGCATTCCAACATCAGAGGAAAGAAGTGAAGATACAGAAGTCCTAAGGCAATATGCATCATTAGAAGTTGAAGATTCAAACCTCATCTAAATAGAACATTGTAAAAGGATCCACTCCACCTGGAACCTGCTCTGCATTCACAAGAACATGCCATTACCTATGATGCATTTGAAAACCAGATTTGAACAGCCAATAAAAAAGGAAAAGAAGCAACAAACTATTAAAGAGCTCACCATTAAGTCCAAGCTGAGGTCTACCAGCAAAATCCCGACGCCACTCATTTAGTGTGATCTGATCACGGGTTGTAACATGCGTATCTGGCTTTCTGCATTACCAAAAAAATAAAAAAGTGAATATGTTGCTAATATCTACTCCAACAACAGGAATTATGTATCAAATACAACTATCTTATGTAAGGACCTCAAAAACTTTTACCCATATCTCAATTCTTCCTCTATGTTATCAAATTCAAATGTCTCAGGCAAAGTGATTGAATGAAAAGGTGCAGTAGCAGCTCCAGGTGGTAGATCAACTTGTACTGAAGTAAATGCTTGTTTTATCTTTACTAAAGCTTCGCTGCAGTCTTGGTAGAGATAGTTTACTTTCCTTGAGTATATCCGAACCACACCCAACAAAAGGTGCCCTGATAGTCGAAGAGCAATGGGAACTTCCGGGAACATGATGGAGTCTATGACATCAGTAACAAATCACAAAAAAAAATCAAGAAACCCATCGATATAGTTATGTAAGAAGAAACGCCTTTCAAATAAGCTTAGTTATTGAAGAACATAACATCAAAAAAAAGTATGACATCAAACTGCATTTGCCATCATATTACATTTTTATGAGCATTCAAAGAAATTAACAAAATATTGTATGCCTCTTAAACAGCTTCAAGTAATTTAGAATAGTTAAGGCGGAAAGAAATAAAATTTAAGGTCAAGAATGAGAATTTACATTATCCCAAAAATATTAGATATGTACGTAAAGAGTCATGTTCTGTATGTACATAAGAATTTCTTGATCGAATCACTGGAATCCCTGCTTCTATGTGAGATATTCAAGCAAATATGTGACTTTCAATCTAATATGTCCATGTGTAAACAATAAGGCCATCAATCATCTCATTATAGAGATGAAAAACAATGGATAAATTCAGGAGGTTGAACTCTGAAAGTAACACCACATTATAATTGATTAAACTGAGAGGCTTATTTATGAAACCCAGATTCTACCTTACACTCAAAGTGTGACACCACCAAGAAGTAAAACAAATAAAGAATTGTTACCCTATATTTATCAGCATCAAAAAGATCCTACAAACAAGCTATGAACAATCACAGAAGAGAGGTTTAAGTCTTGAATTGAATCATGAATATTAACGAAAGATCTACAATGTTGCAGAATTGCATCAAGAGATGGGTATGGAACTATCAAGGTAATAAAGACTTCCTATTGGACTGAAAATTGAAAACAAATTACAAGCTAGAGAAAATAAAGAACCCAAACATAAACGCAACATAGAAATACAAAATCCTCAACTTTCAGATGATATAAAACCATTCTTAAAAGCCAAATTTGATTTCAGTGGTTGATGCAACATTTATGATTGAGTGATTTGGCCTCTTGATGGTAGGACAACATGGAGGTTCAGTCCAGCTCATGTAAAACGTAGCAAGGCAATTCCAATGATATAAATAAAAAAGTTAAAGCCATGTCCAAGAAGCAATGCATGCCTAAATTCCCAAAAAAATATGGGTTTGACAATAACTAAAATCTTGTACCTTTTGAACTCATTGATGTAAAGGGATTGTATATTATTAATTATAAATAGTATAACAATATGATCTTAATAATATAACAACCAAATCAAAAGGAAATGGCCTGTGAAGGTAATACCTCTAATAATCATAGTTACCAAATCCGGTTTGGTCCGGATGTTTTGAGCAGACAGATTTGTCCAGTTCTGTCCAGATTTTTCAATTGCTATAGAAATTTTTACAAATCTTTTGAAGATTCCAGATTTCTGAATTTTTTTGGCCTCCCAAATGACATGTATTTTTCAAAGCTGGTAACTATGCTAATGATTATTTAATAGCTACCACTTGTTTATAGGTCAACCATTATGAGAATAAGAATAGAAGATTAAGAAGAAATGGATGCTAGAGCAATTACAAACATTTCTCTCCATGACAGATTATCTTCCCATTGGACATTAAGGTCTGGAAAGGCAGCATGCTACAAGCTTAACACGGAAATACAAATACAAGTGGGGAACCATCTAACTCTTAGAGTTTATAAAAACATCCAAATATTGACTTCTTATTCCACCAGCAGAGTTCTTGCTGAGGAGGATGAAAATGAACGATAGCACTGGAACAAGCGCATAAGCAGAGGATCTACAGGACCACAAGGCATGTATTGGGGAAGGCACATACTCTCAAGTCCTCTCATCTAACCCTGTTCAAAGAATCGATGTTGTTCATTATACAGAGGAGACAAAGGCTCCTTAAATAGAATTACAAGGATGATGTTAAAGAAACAATCGTTAACACAAGACGAAGTTAGAAACTACTGGATGACCATTAATAACATAAATAGAAAGATATTATTCTAATAAACCCATATTCCCTTTACTCTCAAAAAATCAATAACTGGATTCAATCTAGCTATCTTCCCAAGAATAGAAGATAATTGCAAGAATGATGATTGAAATACAAGCAGATGTGAGTCTCCAGAGATTCAGCATGGCCCTCATGTTCAAATCTTCTTGAACTTTTCTTAATAGGAAAACAAGAAATTGCTACTTCTGTAGTGGACTGTCAAAACAGGAAACCTTTTTTGCCTAAAAAAAGACATCCAAGGGAGCATTGTTGCCATTAAAATTCGCACACAATGCTAGCACCTAGCCTCATCTCCTAGTGACTTGCTTGACCAAATGGCCACATAGTCACAAACAGGCAAATCCAGCAAGGCTTGATGAAGGATCGTCATGATAGAAATAGCTCACTTTACCCTAGTCCATGGCCCACTGAATTTGTGATTGATTTATCTTATTAAATGCATAATATGATAATTGTTGTTTCTTCTTTTCTTTGCCCAACACCAAACGTGTTTGTGCCCATAACTCATAAGCACATCTATATTCACAAGCAAGGAGGGGAAACCTACACAATCCAACAAAGGACAGCACTGTGCATGAAAAACCACCCATCATCAAATGTTAATCCAAGTTCTAAACAGGTACTTGCTGGTTATTTCTGTGCAAAGTTCCACGGGGACACATCCCCCCCCCCCCAAAAAAACCAGTCGTTCTCAAGACGGTGACATCTCTGAGACACAGGGACTTGGGGGAAATGTCTTCCCGCCGTCCCGCCACTACCACCAAGTACCTAGGGAAATTTCCGAGACATCTCCCTCAAAGAGGGGACATTTCTGGGATGTCCCCCTGTTTTGTAGATGCACCTGAGACTCCCAGGCGTCCCCCGCAACAACTGAGACAAAAAAATCATTTAAAAAAAATAAATAAAAAATTTGGATCTTCATGCCACTAACCCTAACCCTAATGGTCTATGAGCCTCACCCACACCCTAAGCAATCTCAGAAAACTTATAAATAAGCATCTAAGGCCTAGCACAGTTACCCCTATACAAGATGCTGAGATGAAGGCAAGGTTCATGAAGGCCATTCAAAAGATGTATGATTCTATACAGGCCAGCATTATTTGTACTGAGTGGACAAAATTTGCCACTCTTAGGGGATATTCAGAAGAGGCCAAGATGGATAGGGAGACTATGGCATAGGAGGATCTAATTCTATGGTGGACTATGCATGAACCTAATCCTTTGACAACCACACTAGCCATTCGTATGCTGTCCCAAGTTTCTAGTTCTTCTGCTACTGAGAGGAACTGATCTACTTATAGTTTCATCCACTCTGTTAAGAGGAACCAGCTTACTTCTAGGAGGGCAGAAAGGCTTGTCACTGCACGTAGCGCCTTGCATCTCATTGACCACAACGCATATGTACAAGGAGAGTCCAGCTACTTGATGGGATGTAGATGAATATGCAGCACAGACGGTGTTGATTGGTATTGGTTTGGAGGAGCTTGCCCTTGAAGAGTCCAACAGTTCGATTGATGAGGCGTTTGGCGTAGATTTTGAGAATGAATGATGATTTGAGGCATTGGGCCACTGGCCAATTGTATTTTAACTTGGATTTTGAATGTAATCGTCATTTTGAATATAATAAAAATATATTGATATTCAGCATTTTCATTGTTCAAAGTTTCATATGTTATTTCCTTGTACATGTTTTTATAACTCTTTTTTTTAAGTACTGTTTCTATTTGCACCGCCGCCTTCCCCCATCCCGGAGACCCATCCCCACGTCCCCCCATCCCAAGATTCCATGGAACACTGTGTAAATCTGTTAAGATCTCCCCTCATGTTTAATTATGGTCATTAATAAGCTTTGACATTGAAGTGCCTAGAGAAAACCTTCACTGCTTAATGCTGTCCACCTTCTTGTTGATATAAACATCGTAAGAAAGATAATTGCTCATTGTATTTATCTATGGTCATGTATTAGCTCTGCTTTAGGCACACCTAGAGAAACCCCTGTTTTGCTTAATCTTGTTCACCTTCTTATTGATGTAAACATCATGCAGCAAGATTTTTGCTTACATCTCTCAAAGACCCCCAAAAGGAGCATGGAAGAATCTCCACATCTATCCAGGCTAAGAAACAATCAGATTTTTAGCATTCATGGAGTTTGAAATCAGTAATTTTTTGGAAGATCTAATGTCACGAGGTCTGTGGTATTCTTGCAGTTCACAGTTCTACCACTACCTGCATAATTTTAGATTTTTAATGGGTCTAGAGCCATACAGGATTGAATCAAAACGGTTTTCTGTATTTGTGAAATGCTATCAGGTACCCAGTTTTAAAAGCATTTATCTTTGAAGAACACCATACAGATATAGATATCTTGCACCGACGAGCTTGCTTATGCCTTTCAGACCATTATTACCGATATGGTCATCAAAGAATTAGAGCATTCACGCAGACTAGAGAAACGATCACAGTTTCAGCACAACAGAAAGAGTTTAAAGGTGGGTAAAAGTTTCGCCTGTCGGAAGCAGAACATTGAATGATATATATCTTGTGCGCATTCTAACAGTTGACAGTTATACCATAACGTGCATGAGATTTGTATGTTTAGAGTCATATGTGATTGTATTTTTTAAAATGGCCAAGAAATCACCATATTTCCAGCATCCGCAATGGACTTGAAGGTACACAATTTTTGTTTTGAATGTTACTAAACATTTTTTTATGATAATGGGCATTCTAGCATTTCACAGCCCTATCATGACCTATATGAGTTTCATGTGTCTAGAGCCATATGAGATTAATCAAAACATTTTTTGGCTAAAAAGTCGTCACAGTAAATTCAGCATCCGATTAGGGTTTAAAGGTGTGGAACCCTTATCTTGTATAAAAGGATTGTTAAATTTTCTTTTTGATATAAATATCTTACGCCAAGAATCCTGCTTATATCTTCGAAAGTAATACGCACCCAAGATGACCACAAAAAAATCATGAATCCATCCAAGCTAAGAAACCATTGAAGTTTTAGAATCCATGGTTTAAGGATGGGGTACAAAATTCTGAATGTTATAAACAGAAATTGTAATTATAATTCGTGTGGGCATTCCGGCAGCTAAAATATTTACTGTGACCTGCAGGATTTTGATGCATCTAGCATCATATAGAATAGAATTAAAAGACTAGGTATGTAACCATCAGAGTTTCAAGGTATGAAATCTTGAATGCTGCAGACACAAATTCTGTTGATAAAAATTATGTGGGGGTTGTAGCATTTCACAGTTCTATCGCGACCTGCATGAGTTTTCCTTTTATGTCTATAGCCATACGAAACTGAATTACTATATCATCTTTTTTTAGCAGAAAACATCCAACATCAAAGGCATATATATTTGACTCTCTTGAACACGATAGACAATCCCAAAACGCCGAACCCCCAAACATTTATTTATAAAAAAACACATTAAAGCATTATTTTGAAAATCAAAGCATACCGACGGAAGCGCTGATATTTGTCTCGGTAACCTGATTTTTCCTTAGCTTCCTCTCTAGATGTGCAGCAATCCACACAGTACCCAGGGGCCCCTTTTTGGCCAATATGAAATGTGAATAAAACATTGTGAACAGGCAGTAGATGCTTCGATCTCTGCTTCTGTGACCCAAAACAAAAAGAACTTCGCTTCCTTGGATTCGAACCTAAGACCAACAGGATCCCAAAAAACAGAAAGCAGAAAAACTAAAAAGGTTGCCTGAAAAATCGACCGATTTTTATGTGGGTGGGAAGAAAAATAACTGAAAAATTTTTTAGAAGATTTGCAGAAGTGTGAGAGTTTTTCAATTTGAAGGCGCGCTCTTCTGTGTTCGTGGATTTTCCCGCCCCTGCATATCGTTTTGAAGACGTGGATTGCTTTTTACATCGCGGGTAGCTTCTTAGACAACTGTTGGGTATTATTTTTTAATGCTAGGATGGGTGTTATTTGGCTATTGGTTAGGGTTAGAATAATGCTTGTTTAAGGTGATCGTGGGCAAAATATCTCTCTCGTGTCTTATTTCGAAGGAGGGTTTTTAGGGTTGAGATGAAGTCATGGGGCTAAATTTGATGACCGTATTTATAACGGTTATATTACTTTTTTATTATTAAAAAATATTACACAGTTCACAAAAAAGTGGGTAGCAGAAGGCACACCTTCAAGTTTATGTAGACGCAAGTTCAAATAATAAGATAAAGTTGCTTAAGCGGTAAAAGCTACATCAGTAGAGAGTGGAGGGGGTCATGGTCATTTGACTTGCCCCATACATTAATGGGACTAGAGCCATCAGAGACAAGTTCCCAACCGATAATAACACCCACTTCTTCATTCTCGTTCTCTACAAGCGACTAAGTAACATGAACAAGAGAAATAGCCATAGCCAACTGTGAGAACTTGCTAGATTTTGACCATCCAACAGCCCCTCAGTCATGATGTTGGGAGGAGGTTGATGACAAGTGGGAGGGCTATGACCACCCACGGGCAGATGAATCCTTGGCTCTTTTGGAAGGTCACTGAGAAGCATGTGACTGGGAGTCATGACCTCTCCGAGCAATTCGACTATGTCCACGTGTAATGTCCCCTTCCTAAATTGCTCTAAAATTACAATTGCAACAAATTAGGGTTAGGGTTACATCTTACCAATGTAAATATTGTTTTGAATAATGCAATTCTGAGTTTGAATCCTATAGTCAAAACATAATCAACATATACAATTTTTTGCATAGATATATGTATATATTCAATCATGAAGGTTAGTCAAATTACAATGTATTCAAACTCATAAATAATATCACTATTTGAGAAACCATACATTCATTGTCATGCAGATAACTTTGTTTGTTTACAACACTCAATGATAAAAGAGGACGTATAGGGAGACATGGCAGGGTGCCTTCTGACAGCAGTTCTCCTTCCAAGCAGTCCCCTCACCATTCTTCTCTGACTGGTGAATCTTAGTGTGCAAATAAACCCTCAATATGGGGATTAGGGAGAGAATTCTACCCTTGGGTGCCTTTATCTGTTTCTCCCTTTTACATGACAATAGGGTGCCCTACTAGTTGTTCTCCATAGCTGTCAATGTAAGGGTGCCTTTAGTTGTTCTCCCATAGTGCATATTTCCCTCCTTAACCATGTTAATAGGTTATTGCAAATATTTTATGTATATTTTATATATGACAGTGATATGCAATAAGTAAGATACTTAACAATCAATAATGATCTGACTTGTTGTTCCTTAATATATTTCTGCATGTATATCTAATAATGGTTCTTATTGAACTTCTAGTTCAGTTCAGAGTTTGCAATGTAATCCCTTTTGTTGTCTTTATTAGTCTAGATGACTATAAATAGATATATTTCTGCAGATCGAATGTCTACTATTATATTTAGTGATCCAATGATCTAAGTATTGTTTGATTGATCTCTTTCTATATGAGAATTGTTGTATAGTTATTTCTTATTGATGTATATCGGATATATCCACCAAAACAGTCACTTCTCAACTTCCATTTATACTCGCTTGGAGAGGGGCGACTTATTTTAAAGGACATGCCATTTCACAAAGGAGACGTCTTGTATTTTAGGGAGGCGCCTCTTTTAGTGTGGAGCGTTTATCATGGAAGAGTTGTTATGCATATAGATGAGGTCGTCCTCCATAACAATATATTTATTTGCATTTGTAAACACCAAATGAGAACGCCAAACATGAGGGGTCGACCCTTAGAAATAACTGTATTTATTTTATTAACTTCAACATACAATTGTCATTGTCTTGAAGATATAATGATTGCTACCTTGTATATCTTGTAATCGCTATTAAATTTACACAATATTCAATCATAATCAATGTTCATCAATGTGTGTATTAACTCAGCCAATATATATATGCATATTTGTATAATCATGAAGTTGGCTGGGACTTAAGCTAGAGGGACATGACACCATGTCAACATCCACAAGGAGGGGAATGACCCCTATGGACAGCTGAAGGCAATGAGAATTTGGCAACCGTACATGGGGCATTATCTTAGTGATCTAACAACACCTGTAGATGTGCCACTTCAAGTGCAACTGTATTCGCTTGCACCTAAATTTGCATAAGAACATTGGAACAAATCATATTTAGTGTAAAGCGAGAAATGAATATCAGTAGAACAATTAGTAAAAATAGCATAATTTTTGTCTTTCCAATGCTAAAAAGAATCTCCACCCTAAAAGCATGCCAAACCTAGGTAAATTTAGTAGGAATTTTGGGCCAATCACCCAATAAGACCATGTGCCATGAGAAAGGCTCGGGTCTGAAAAGCTTGCAAAAGTCATGAATCCAATTCCAAGCTTCCTGAGCTCTAGAAGAAAACTAGAAAAGGTGCTTGAGAGTGTCCCATAGTCCATGGGATGGGTAATGATGGTTTACAAATCCTAGATGAGTTAATCCGATACCAAGAGGAAAACCCTAATAAAGAATACACCAAGAAAAATGAGCAAACCTTGGTTCAAGAATTGTGGACCAAATAGTATGAAATTTGTGATGCCAAATATCCAAAGATGACTAGAAATGTCATATGTGATTTTGCTAAAAACCCATGGGAAGATGGGTGAAAGCCAAGCATATCCCTTGCGGGATATATAATTGCTAAATGGTGTGTCTGGATACCATTATTCCTACTAAGGCTTTAAGGTTCTAACCACAATTTTGTGAAACATATTAGGAGGAATTGAATCAAAATTCTCTAATAAGTCTCAAAATCTTGGTTGGAGAGATTGAATTACACTTTGGCCTCCGACCAAGAAAGAAAATTCTTGGTAATCTTGGAAAAGAGATCTAGCAAAGTTTTGATTCCCCTATTATAGAATTTCAAAGCATGAATCCATGAAGCTTTTGCAAGTGGGTGGTCTTGATAAGAAAGAATCGAAGACCACCAAATAGATTATTGATTAATAGATAGCCCCCTTGTAGAAGACATTGTCATCCCATAGAAGCCATGGTTTGATGGCTTCCCAAGCATTCCAAATGCTTTTGATGACAAAAGTGCCCTAAACCTAAATGGGTTCAGTCATGATAATTAGGGTATGGAGCCCAAGACCCTTCTAGGCTAGGCACCCAATGGACATGCTAGAATAAATACAATATCAAATCAAGATTTTCTAAGATTTATGACCTTCAAGTGCTTTGATAATCCATTTAGCACATAAGGCTAAACCTTGGTGTCAGATTGAAAGCAACCCTAGCCCTCTAGAGTCACAAGGACGGTAATGATATTCCCAAGCCATAGGGTGAAATCCTTTATTATTATCAGAAGACGCCCATAGGAAATCCCTGAGCAATTTCTCAATCTTCAAGTAGAAGGCTTTAGAAGAAACCTAGACACCTGAAATCATCCCATCACTGCCACAACCATAATCAAGTCATCACTCACTATTTCTTCTACAATTAATCAAATAAACCATATTTAAACAATTAATTATCCAATTCCCTTCCAACATTAATTAAATTTAATTTTTCATTATTTAATTAATAAAATCACTATTCATCCACAATTCACCCGCAATTGATTAAATAAATTAGGAATATTTATTCAATTAATTATCTTTCCTCTATAGTCCAACCTTAGATAAATAAATCCAAATATTTATTTATCTTAGCTCATCTCACCCCATCCAAAAATTAAATAAATTCAAGTATTTATTTAATTCCCTACTTTGTGCACTTCTATTTTGTGCAGTTTTCATTAGTTGTCAAAATCACATCATTAACCTTCCATAATCATTTGGACATTTGAAAACATGATTAATGAAGGTAATATATGTACAAGTTCATAAAGGGGTACACATGTCAATCAACATGTACATGAGGGGTACTTGGGAGCACGGGCATGATCTTCACATCCTTTCAAAAATCTACTTTTCATCTCTCACCGTCTGCTTGCTCCAAGGCAAATCTCCACCTTTGATTCCCCTAGAATCTTAGAAGCCCCTTTGACCACCATTCACATGGTGCCACTAAAAGGAAGCTAGGTGTGCGGAAAACGCTTCCTACACTAATCTAATGAGGAGAGGCCTATGCAAATTCAACTTTATCCAAACTATTACAGCAATGTTACACCATTAACATGAGATGTTGCAGCAAAACACAAGAACCAGAAAGTAGACAAAAGAAGAAGAGACAAAGATTTACGGTGGGGAAAACCCTTATCGGGTGAAAAACCCCACACTCAGAAACCTGCACAATGTATTAACAAATCTGAAAGAATGTTTACAATACACTTGCAATGCAATATTCAATGGTCTTCGACACTCGTGTCTGGAGTCAATCCAGCAACATAACAGTACCTGTAAACCTGTGATCCAAACTCCATCTCCAAGCACCTATATATAAAGAAAATACAAGGCAATATTGGACCTATCTTGGAATGGGCGTCCAATATAGCATCTTGGACCAAAACCCACGCCTAGGGACACTTGCTCAACATTGTAGAATGTGTCTGACACTTGTCCATAGCTTCCATCCCAAAGAGGTCACCTATTTCCAAAATGAGCTATGACAGATGCTCTTACGACACTTACGACCGTCATAGAATCTGTCATAGCGGTTACAACTTACCACTGTAAGAGAATCTATCATACACATGCTATAAATAGCATATTCTCTTACAACACGTCATATTCCACCTCGGGGCACCCAAATATGCCTCATTCAAAGATGCTACATGATACATGTCATTACCTGTCTTACAACCTTCTATTCTCGACTCTTACATGTCATAGATTCGTCATAACCGTTTCGGTCAAGCATTCCTTACACAACATAGAAGATGCTGACACATGGCAGAATATTCCTACCACTAAGTGGGACACCTATCTCCTCATGTGAGGACAAAATAACAAGTTGTCATAATCCATGTAGGATTGACACATCACCGTGCCACATCCCACAATATGACAAAGTGGAATTTCCAATTATTTACAACATAGGCAATTGAATAATAAATACAAACATTACAAATGCAGAGAATTACCAAGGTTGAGACACCTTAATTCCCAACATTCTCCCACTTGTCGAACACCTTGTAAGAGCCAATAGAAAAACATGATTTAACTGCTATAGGCTGAGAGGCCCATAGACTCCGAACACCATCTAAACTTCTCTGTGCCCACTGGTTTCGTCAATGCATCTGCAACATTCTTCAAAGTATCTACCTTCTCCAAATTTACCTTTCCATCCTCAAGCATGTCCCTCATGAAGTGAAACTGAACATCAATGTGCTTGGTTCTAGCATGAAAAGTTGGATTATTTGCAAGGCAAATTACACGTTGACTGTCACAACTGATCATGATCTGACCTACATCAACACCAATATCGGAACACAATCTCTTAAGCCAAATGGTTTCCTTACAAGCATGAGTTGCTGTCATATACTCAGCTTCTATCGTGGACAAAGCAACAACTAGTTGTCGCTTACTCATCCAGCTAATAACACCACCAAACAGTGTAAAAACACAAGCACTGGTGGATCTCCTGCTGTCAATGTCACCTGCCCAATCTAAATCCACAAATCCATGAATATCAATAGAATGCAGAGGTCTTGAAACATTACCATGATAGCAAATGGAATACTTGGAAGTACCCCTCAAATATCTGAACACTCGCTTAACGGCATCTCAATGAACCCGTCCAGGATTAGCCATAAATCAACTAAGGACTCCCACTACTTGGGCAATGTCTGGTCTTGTGTAGACCATAGTATACATCAAACTGCCAACAACACTAGCATAGGGTACTCTACTCATGTCATCCACCTCACTAGGAGATTTTGGACAATCCTCAACAGACAACTTTGTCCCCAAAGAAACGGGAACACACAATGGTCTACAATATGCCATGTTGAATATGTCCAACACGGACTTCACATACTTACTCTAGCTTAACCAAAGTTTTATGTTGGTTCTGTCTCTTATGATTTCCATTCCTAGAATGTACCTGGCTACCCCTAAATCTTTCATTTCAAACTGAGCTGACAACTGAGATTTAAAATCAGAAATCATATTGTTACCCTTCCCAATGAGCAACATATCATCAACATATAGTGCAACAATGAGAATACGATCACTATCAAATTTATAATACACATAGTGATCCGATTTCGATCTCACAAATCCAATTGACAACACAAAGGCATCAAACTTCAAGTACCATCTCCTAAGGGATTGCTTCAAACCATACAAAGACTTCTTAAGTTTGCAAACCAAATTTTCTTTACCTTTCACCATGTAATGCTCTGGCTGTGACATGTAGATCTCTTCTTCCAAGTCACCATGAAGAAAAGTTGTCTTCACATCCATCTGTTCTACCTCCAAGTCATAAGCTGCTGCAAGTGACAACAGGAATCGAATGGATGTCAGCTTTGCAACGTGAGAGAAGATTTCACCATAATCTATACCCTCCACTTGTGAATACCCCTTCACAACCAATTTGGCCTTATACTTCTCAATACTGCTATCTACACCAATCTTCTTCTTGAACACTCATTTGCATCCAACGGGTTTTCGTCCAGGAGGCAAAGGCACCAAGTCCCAAGTTTGATTCTTTTCCAAAGAAGCCATTTCTTCCTCCATGGCCTCCTTCCAGGAACTTGCATCCTTGATATCCAAAGCCTCTGATACAGTTTTAGGTTCATCATTGTTAGTGATTAAAGCATAAGCACAACTAGAATCAAGCAATGTAAAACCAAACCTTTCAGGTTGCTTTCTTATCCGTGTAGACCTCAAGAGCTGAGGTTGAGGTTCAACTTCTTCCTCTGAGCTTTCAGAGCTGCTAGAGCTCTCCTCATCATCAGGTCCAACATTGTCTTTCTATTCAGTCTTCTCAAGGGTGAGGGGAAACTAAACAACATCCTCTTTCTTTTCTTTTTCTTCTGGCTGCAAAATAGTGGAAGAAGGTGTAAGCTCTCTGAAGATAACACTTCTGCTATACAACAGTTTTTCAGCCACGGGGTCCTAAAGCTTGTATCCTTTCACACCAACACCATAGCCAATGAAGATACACTTAACAACTTTGTTCTCCAACTTTGACCGCTTCTCCCTAGGCACATGTGCATATGCCTCACAACCAAAAACATGAAGATGCCTTACTGAAGGCTTTCTACCAGACCACACCTCCATGGGTGTCTTTCCAACAAGAAGCTGATGTACGAGATCTATTTACCAGATAGCAAGTAGTAGCAACAGCTTCAGCCCAAAACTTTTGTTCTAGACCAGCTCCACTAAGCATACTCCTAGCCTTCTCCATCAGTGTCATGTTCATCCTCTCTGCAACTCCATTTTGTTGCAGTGTGTATGGAGTTGTCTTATGTCTTTCAATCCCAAGTTCCTTGCAATACTTATCAAATTCTATAGAAAAGAACTCACCACCATTGTTAGTTCTCAAACATTTAATCTTTTTACCAGTCTGATTTTCAGCAAAAGCTTTAAACTCCTTAAACTTGCTATAGACTTCATATTTGCTTTTGAGAAAATAAATCCATGTCCTTCTACTATAATCATCTATAAAAGATACAAAGTATACAGATTTTGATAACGAAGGAACATTAACAGGACCAAACACATCAGAATGAATAAGGTCCAACACACCAGAAGACTTATGAGAACTCGAGTAAAACTAAACACGGTTTTGTTTTCCATAAATGCAATGTTCGCAAAAGTTGAACTCGAGATTACAATCATCTAAGCCCTCAACGAGGTCTTTATTTTTTAGGGTACGCAGACCCTTCTCACCAATGTGGCCAAATCTCTTATGCCATAACATTGTCTTTTCTGTAGGAAGTTTAACTTCCAATGCACGATTACAACCATCAAGACTAGAAACAACAGATTTCTTCACTGCTCGTTCAAATGGTGGGGATGAAGCGACTGCTACCCTCTTCCTTGAGTCAAAAGAACTATTACATTGTGCAATGCATGCTTCCAGCTGAAACAGAGTACCTCTCTGAGTACCCTTAGCAAGCACCATAGATCCTCTAGTCATCTTGCATCCTTCTTTCGAAAAGACAACCTGTACACCTGCATCATTCAAACTACTTACAGAAAGCAGGTTCCATGCTAAGCCTGTGATGTGCATAACCCCAGAGATCCCCTTCACTCGACCATCAGGGAATCAGATAGAGACTCTTCCACGACCAATGATCTTCAGATGAGAGTCGTCACCCAAAAACACCTTTCCACCATCGAACTCCTCATACTTAGTGAACCAGTCTTGATGCAAGGTCATGTGGAATGATGCACCAGAGTCGATTAGCCACACATCATCAGATACATGGGTTGCCAGGGCTGCGATGAAAGCATCACCATCATCTTGCGGTTTGTCAGAATCTGAATCAGGAGCTTTCTTCTTTTTCTTCTTCTCCTCTTTGCATTCCTTTCAAAAATGTCTGGTCTTGCCACAGTTCCAACAAAGAGCCTTGGACTTTCCAGGAGATTTGGATCTCCCATGGGATTTGGATCTACCCTTCTCAGTTTTCTTGTCCTTCTTCTTCCCTTTCTCCTTGGGTCTTCCACGAACTGCAAGGGCTTCTTTGGTTGCCTCAGAAGACTTTCTCTACATCTCTTCAGACAACAGCGAGGAAACCACTTCTTCCATTTTGAATGTGGATGTTGTGCTTCCGATTGCCATGACAAGATGATCCCATGAGTCCAATAGAGAACAAAGCAGGGTCATACACGGATCCTCCTCCTCCATTTTTACACCAATAGATGTTAATTGTGCAACTAGCATATTAAAGGCATTCATATGCTCAGCCACGGATCCTCCATCCTTCATTCGAAGAGAATACAATTTCTTTCTCAGGAAAAGTTTATTGACTAGGGATTTGGCTTGATACACATCCCCCAACTTCTTCCAAAGGAGTTTTGCAGTAGTCTCCTCATGGACATTTAACAACACAGAATCGACAAGACTAAGTCTTATGAGACCCTTAGCCTTCCGATCCTTGAGATCCCACTCATCTTGAGTCATTGTAGCTAGTTTAGTTCCGTTCACACTTTCCCAAAGGTCTCAGTCAACTAACATGTCTTCCATTTTGAGCTTCCACAGCTCGAAATTACTGCCATTAAACTTCTCCACTTCAAACCTTCCTGATGTGCTTGCCATCTCCTTGCTGCAATAAGATACAGAATGCTCTGCACAAACTCCCACTCAACCTAAGATTAGCTCATAAAACCCCTACCCTACAACTAGGACCAAAGGTGATCAAACTCTGATACCAACTGAAAGGAAGCTAGGTGTGCGAAAAATGCTTTCTACACTAATCTATTGAGGAGTGGGCTATGCAAATTCAACTTTATCCAAACTATTACAACAATGTTAAACCATTAACATGAGATGTTGCAGCAAAACACAAGAACCAGAAAGTAGACAAAAGAAGAAGAGACAAAGATTTACGGTGGGGAAAACCCTTATCGGGTGAAAAACCCCACACTCAGAAACCTGTACAATGTATTAACAAATCTGAAAGAATATTTACAATACACTTGCAATGCAAGCTTCAATGGTCTTTGACACTCGTGTCTAGAGTCAATCCGGAAGCATAACAATACCTGTAAACCTGTGATCCAAACTCCATCTCCAAGCACCTGTATATAAAGACAATACAAGGCAATATTGGACCTATCTTGGAATGGGCATCCAATATGGCATCTTGGACCAAAACCCATGCCTAGGGACACTTACTCAACATTGTAGAATGTGTCTGACACTTGTCCACAGCTCCCATCCCAAAGAGGTTGCCTATTTCCAAAATGGGCTATGACAGATGCTCTTATGACACTTACGACCGTCATAGAATCTGTCATAGCAGTTACAACTTACAGTTGTAAGAGAATCTGTCATACACATGCTATAAATAGCATATTCTCTTACAACACATCATATTCCACCTTGGGGCACCCAAATATGCCTCATTCAAAGATGCTACATGATACATGTCATTACCTATCTTACAACCTTCTATTCTCGACTCTTACATGTCATAGATTCGTCATAGGAATCCGTCGTAATCGTTTCGGTCAAACATTCCTTACACAACATAGAAGATGCCGACACATGGCAGAATATTCCTACCACTAAGTGGGACGCCTATCTCCTCATGTGAGGACAAAATAACAAGTTGTCATAATCCATGTAGGATTGACACATCACCGTACCACATGACACAATATGAAAAAATGGAATTTCCAATTATTTACAACATAGGCAATTGAATAATAAATACAAACATTACAAATGCAGAGAATTACCAAGGTTGAGACACCTTAATTCCCAACAGCCACTTGGAAGCTTCTCATGTCTAATATTTTCAAGCATTCCTAGCCCTTGATCTCTCAAGGTAATCTTAGCTCTCCATCCACTCTCCAAAAATCTATAAATTGGATCTCTCACATGCCATTTTTACAACTCACTTGAATACAAATTTGCTTTGTTGCTATAAGCACTTGACATCCCAATTCTCCTCATATCAAATCCTTGGACACAACCACACCTGCTTATGTGTAATGGGGAGGCTTTGGATGGTAATTTTTTATGTGTTTTCGTCATTTTTGCTAAGCTCTCATAGTGTAATCTTGAGGTTGCATATGATTGTAAATAGAGTGGGTTAATCTAATTTAGCTTGTTCTTTTATGTTCACTTTTGCATATACATATTCTTGGTATGCCCGGTGGGACCCACGTGCCTTTATTAATCCTTTTTTGGGGATTTTTAGCTCCTTTTGACTTGCAGGTTATGTTTAGGCGGGTGTAGCTCTATTTCAGCACTAACATTTTGAACAAGCGCCTGCATCTCACGAATGAGTGCCTCCATGTTTGTAGCTAGAAACACACCTCCCACATTTTCTAAATTGCATTTTGATCTTTTTAGTAGGTTTTGGGGACTAATTTCTTTCGTTTTACAAAGGTTTTTGTATTATTGCTTGTTTTGCATCTTTCTAACCCTTTGTTTTGCAAAATAAAGCAATTATTTTGTAGGTTGTCATCAAGTTTTTCAACCCTAAATGTAGTTAGCAGCATCTGTCATAAACGGGTGCTTGCATCACATGCAGAGGCACCTCCGTCCATGAAGTTAAAAATGCATTTGTATCATTTTTCACAACTTTAGCTCTCAACTTTTGACAATGGTTGATTTTGTAGGATGTTATGTTGTCCATTTGACAACCTAACATGTGTTTTTTGTAGATTTAATCTTGTTTTCTTGGAGGTTTTCATCATTTTCCTAGACTCAACATGTTTAGGTGCCTACATCATGAACAAGCATCTACGTCACATGTAGAGGTACCTCCTCCCAAATCATTCAATCCATCATTTTCACTTATTTTGCTCTTTGTTTTCTACTTTTTCTGCTTGAACAAGGGGTTATGTTGTCCATTTTCACTTACTAACTATGTGTAGGTGGTCTTTTTTCATCAAATTCCATCTAACCTGAGATGTTTTCCATGCAAGACACACGAGTTCGACACATTTGTTCCAAACAAGCATGTGCATGACCTATTTCAACACCTGCATGGTAAGTAAAGGTAACACTTTATTTTTTTATGGTTTGTTGCATGTAGCTAAATTTAGGTGTTTCTATGCATATTTAGGTGTTTCTGTGTTTGTGATAAAGTTTATCAAATTCCTTGGAATTTGTGCTAATCTAACCCTTGGACTAATCTTTTCTTAGTTGTGTGCTATCTCTAACACCTATTTTGTAGCCTATCATTTGTCCAAGACTTCCTAGAAACTATTAATGTATTGTTTATATAGCATTGTTTGACCAAGATATTATTTTATCACTAATATAGGAACATTTCAATTTCTTAATGGAATTAACTTGTTTGTGGTGCTTGTGAGGTCTACTTAAGTGTATCCTCTCTTCTCGCGCATTCGAGTGATCTTAGAGATTAAAAACTTAAGTTTGTCTATTTTTCATGATTTCAATCCAATGGCTTACCATGTGTATGCTCTCCCTTCACGTTGCAAGGCAATTTTAGGGATCAAAAGCACTTAAGTTCCTTTCCCTTTAGCGGGCCTACCTAAGGATAACATCACCTTAATGGGCGACCCGAACCACATGTCCCGATGGGGTATAAAAAGGGGGTATAGTAAAATTTGTACCTCAAAGGAGTCATCACCATGTCTAGCTCAACCTTGTCACCCCTTCTTGTAAAGAGGAAAGGTGAAGTGGAATTGGACTTGTACATGAACACATGCGTGTAGATGGACTCTAGTTCACAGATATTAGTCTCATGTATAGATAGTGTATATCGAGGACACCCATAGCAACCTTGTTTAGCCTGGCTTAAGACCTTCGATCGTGTACATTTATAATGCATTGATTAGCAATTAGCATCAAGAAGTCGCTCACCTTGTGCCCTTAAAACAGGATGTGTATGTTGTGTATGCTCTCCCCTCACGCCTTTTGAGTGGTCTTGGGTGATAAAAATGGTTAGCTCCTCATCATGGGAAGGTTTTGAGTGATCTTGAGTGATAAAAATGGTTAGCTCCTCATCATGGGACTTAGCTCCTCATCACGGGACTTACAAATTATGATTAGACAAGGCATATTGGTGGGCTTACAACCATAAGCACTCCCACTTGAGTAGTGTAGGTTGTTAATGTGCTTGACGTGTCTTCTTGTCAAATCTTGTGCTTGCCTTATAATCCAAAATCCTTAAAAATCCAAAACTTTTGCAAACCTTTGAATGTTGATTGAAATTTAACTTTGCAAACATTGAAAACACACTTTGATAAAGGTTGAACATTTGAAATCCAACAAATCCAAATCCTTCAAACTTGATATCTAAATCATTCATCTATCACATTATCCATTTTTATAAGTCCAATTATCTAAATTTCACCCAAAACCCATCAAATAATCTTAAGTCATTTATCTTGCCAAACCACTACACATCAATGCCTCCATGGATGCACGCATTTGTACCACCCCTAAGTGTTTACATTCACAAATACATGTTTACACGCTAAAGAAGTGCATGCATTTTGTCCTTGAGCGTATTCATTTACCCTTCACCAAAATTAATAATCTCATCTTCACCCATCTAGATCCGCTTTCAAATTGGCCTTCCCTTCAAATTTAACACAACCCTAATCCTAAATCATCAATAATTCATCCACTTAATCCCCAAATCAAATCATCCATTCGATTTTGAACTTGATTACTCCCAATCATCTATCCATCCCTAATCAATTGAATCAAACATTAATCCACCCATCCAAGTCCACCTCAAATCATTGCTAAATCATAGATTTCAATCAAGACCTTACACATCAATCCTTAATCCATGTTTACTTAAGAACTCACCTATCTTAAGTAAACAATCCACAATCCATCATCCTAAGTCAAAGTAATGTCTCGCTTAAGACCTTAGTCTATCTTGAGTACAAGAAGCATTTGATTATCAACTCTTATTTGGGGACTTAGCCTATCACAAGTATAGACATCAACCCCCATCCACAAATCAAATCACCCTAAGGTCTTGAATCTAATTACGTTGAGAGGCGTTATACAGTCAGAGCAGATGTATGTACATTTTTATGGCCACAATTTAAAATGACATGTATTAACCTATCATAAGGTAAAGTATTTAAAGTTTAGTTAAACTATATAAAGTATTGTTAGACTATATAAAGTATTTAAAGGATAAAGGTCTGGTGCAATGAAATTATTTTCCACTCTGTAAATTTTTCTTTACATAACTATCGTTTTAAAAAATTCAAGTGGTTTTAAAACCCGAGCTCTGCATTTTTGAATTTGCTTACCCTTACATTTAAAAAAAATGATTCCATGACTATTTTACGAGCTTAGATCGCAACAACAAATCTTTCAAGGGAAAAAAGGGAGAAATTTTTGGGTTTTGGGATGCGTCAAATTACCAGGTTTGACATTTCAAACCCTTGAAAAAATAAAAAAGCTTTGCAAGTAAATAGATATAGCATTTCAAGGAAATGAATGAAAAATCAGTTCCATTAGCTCATGTTTTAGGCCAGTAAGAAAATTTTGGGGCATTATTTTTCTGGCACATTTATTTTTTCCATTGTTAGGGTTTTGAAAACCTTGCAAACCAATCAAACATGTAGTTTGGATAATCTATCAAAAGTAGATTGGGCTGTAGGCTAATTTAGTGAAATAACAGAAATTTTAAGTGTAGTTTTAAATCGAGACACTTTAGTGTGGGTTCTTTTTAAATTTTGTGGTTATGGTGGCAAATTTGGTTGAATTATGTCATTTGACGGAAATTTATTCCAAGATTACTTGAAACGACAGTGTTGATGATTGTTTTTTACACACTCATAACAAAAGTTAAAATTCATAAATGAACCTAACTATCTTGAAAGATACTAAGAAATCGACTAAGATTACTTGATCCCAAGTTTCCTTATTGGTCAGGTCTTGACATGTTGGACCGTTCAGTAGGTTATTATGAAGCTGTAATATGCAAGGGGCCTTACGTGATTTAAAGTGGGTTTGTGACTTACTGGACTCCTATTACGCAAACCCATACAAATATCAACTTTCTAATCATTCATTTACATAAAATTGTTACTGTACCTCAAAGCTTTATATGATTTATATTCAAACATGCTTTGCTTTTCAACTATTTATGAAGATTATCAAATATCAACTTATTGCTCTTAGACTCTTCAAATGTTAGATAATCTCCTTTAGATTTCAACGTTTAAGCTAAGTATTTCAAAGTTTTTGGGAAAAGTTAGAGAAATTTAAATTCACCATCATTCACTACAAGATCTAAACATTTTGTTAGGCACACAATAAGAAATACAGCAGATTCAATTAAACCAGTAGACTAAATCATTAAATGCAAATATCCTGAGTATTTTCACGAATATTGCATTCAAGATTGCGAGCTTTAAGAGAAATTATTTTAAATGCAAGGAAGAGCTAGAGGACACTCAGAAAATAGACACAAACTTCCAGATTCACTTATATTCAAAACACAGTCATACAAGATTTATAATGTAGGAATGACTCTTAGCTTTATTAATCGAATATACCAAAAACTCACAGTGCTTTACAGATACATTAAGAAAGCTGGACATTCCATGCGTTCCTTAATGCAGACAACAGGTGACCTCCTCTAAACTAAAATATTCTACTCCAAAATTCTCGAAAAGAATTTACAATTTCTAGCTAAATGCTAAAAATCCCTGTGTAACTAATATACAAGTAGCAATGCTTCTTATATAGAATTTGAATTCCCTCCCTTGCTACGGTTACAACCACTATTCTATGGTTACAACCACGATTATACGGTTAAGGTCCTTTTACCACTGACCAATGGTGCACCCTCATTTCATAACCGTGTGCCAATCCACTACTTGGCATCTTCTCCTCTCAAAGGATTCTCTTGGAATCTTTCACAAAAAAGATTTCCACTTCATGTGTCCTTTTCCCGCCGAGGCTCTTCATTTGATTTCCTCTCAAAATTCTTCACTCCTGACTGCCTTTTCACCTTTTCAAATATTTCTTGAAGTTGCCAATCACACCCTCCACAAAGGTGCGGTCCCCTCCTGGACTTTTTGCTAAAATGAACTCTTGCATCACCACCTTTTCTTTCAACCCTTTTTCTTCATTCTCTAAGTTTTCTCTTCTTTTCTGGTACTTCTTCATTTTGGCCCTTTCTTCCATCAATGTATCCATCATTTGCTTGCTCAGGATTGCATCAGGATTTTTTGTACAGGGTGTGAATATGGCCCTGAACTCTGTCAATGCTCTGTCTAAGTCATAGGCTGGCATCTCTGCACATTCATGCTGTAAAAGTCTTTCCATGATTTTCTTATGCACTTTTATCATCCCTTCTGCCTTTTTCTCCAGCTCCTGCATGACTACCATATTTCTTTTGAGGTTATCTTCCTCAAATATGAGTTCCAAAATCATCTGTGGCACTTGATTTGCCAATGTGATATTAAGTGCTTCCTCATTTATCAATTCTTCAGCTCTTGTCTCAATTTCAGTCAATTGTTCAATTTCAGATCTACAATCCCCTACCCTTATTTGACAATTATTTATTAATACCATACATTTGTTCTTCTCTTCTATGGCCACTTTCCAGCTCTTCACAGCTTGCCCTATCATTTGTTTGCCTCCTTGCAAAAAATCATGAAACCATTCATCAAAAACATTGGCCTTGAACCTTTTATTTTCCATGTCCTGCACTTCCTCCTTAGATACTATTACTATGTCAGCAGGTAAGTCAGGCATTGTGGCACTGGGGTCAAATATCCCCTGAATGAATTACTGGAGTTGGACAATGTGTCCTTTCAATACCTCCTGTTTATTTTTGTCTTTCCTCAGCATTTCTGTTGTCGCCTGGTTCATATCTTTCCACTCAATGATGTGTTGTTCCCTTGTGGAATGCCTGAGGTCTAGATTAAGTATCTTGTATTCCTCCAAGGTAATCTCACCTTTTTCTTTCTCCTTTTGTGGTATAGCTAGGTTCAAAGTTTTGGATCCATCTGGACCTCTCTGTATTGCGAACACCATCCTAGCTTTTCTTTTTTCTTTCCTTGGAGTTGTTTTCTCACCTAATAAGCTTTTGATGTCAATAGGAGCCAAATGTATTTCCTTCTTTCCCCTCCTTATCTCTCCTTCCAGCCAGGTAGACACCTCTTTTATGCCTTCTGCAACTTTCTCTGCATCAATCACCTCTTCATGAGGTTTATCTATTCTAATTTCCTCCTGTTGCTACTGTTCAAGTTGTTGCTCTTGCTATTGAAGTGGTTCCTCCTGTTGTTCTTCTTGTTGTTCCTGTTGAAGTGGGAGCTCTTGATCTATGGGATTATTTGATTGCTCTTTTGATCCAACCTCATTTTCTTCCTCCATATTCCCTCCTTCTTGATCCTTTTCTTCAGGTGTTTTTTCTGCTGATGACCTCTCTTTCTGATCATCTCCTGCATGTGTCTGTTCACTATCTGGCCTGTTTGAATCTTCTTCTTGTTCATCATCTAACGGTTGGTCATCAGGTTCATTCTCATCTATTTTATCTTCTGCCTCTGTATTTCCTGTCTGTGGTTGCTCTGGATGTATCGGTGAACTGGCCTTTACCTCATCTTCTTTTACTTCCTCTTCCTGGGTTTGCAAGTTTTATGTATTTTCCTCTTCTTCACCTTGCTCCCCATACATATTTAGCATGTCTAAAGCATCACCCTCTGAGGTGTCTTCTTGTGCTGCATGTCCTTCTATTTTTACCTCTTCAGATGATTTTTCTTTCTTAGTTTCTTCAATCTTATGTGCTTCCTCTTGCACATCTCTAATGATTTCTGGTGGCACTAGAGTACCAAATGGATTAACGAATCATGTGTCTACCTGCACCTCCTCTTTTTCAAATTCTATATTTTGTTCCGTTTCCACTTCATCTTGCAGGTTTGATTCCTCTTCTTCACTAAGGAAATCACTTGATTCTTCCTCCACGTCAATCACTTTCCCTTTATACATTTTCCTTTCTTCACTGTCACTGTTTTCAATCTACATAGTCTCTACAGCAATGGGTTTGGCTTTACTAACTTCTGACTCCTGCAGCCTCTCTCCAGCCAACTTTGCCTTTACTCTGATAAAGGTTTGTCCTGGTTCTACTGATGTGGAGGCACTGGCTATATTCTTTAGCTTTTCTCTTACTTCCTGCACTCCAATCACATCAACCGGCTTAAAAGTTTCCCCCTTTGACAAACCTATGGGGATTGCCCTCATGATTGATGGTCTTGCTGCCTCTTTTGCAGCCTATGCTTCTTTTGCACTGATCTCATGGCTCATGGACTTTGCATCAACAAAAGTCTGAGATGCCACTGCTACTGTTATGCCTAAAGCATATGGATCCATCAATGTAGCATTTTTATTCTTTTCCATAATTCTTGCCTCTACAACTTTTCTCTTCTTCTCATAGAAACATTGCAAGTCTTCATTGGGCTTTGCCTTTCTCTTCCTTCCCTTCTTTGGGAATGTAACTTCTTTTCCTTCAGCTTTGAGCTCTTCTATCCTGTCCTTAAGCCATGTTTTTGAAAATAATATCACAGGTTTTGTCAAAATATCCAATGATGTGTTCCAAGGCTTCGACCAATCAGGCTCTGTAATGGGAGCCAGCCTAGCCTGCGCATAACTTTGGTGCAACAATTTGTCATCCTCATGAACCTCTGGAGGAACATAGATATCACCAATAGACCTCATTTGTTCAATAGCAAATCTCTTATGAGCTCTCTTTCTTACTTCCAAGTCACTCTTGCAGTCAGCCCATAAATCTTCAATATGCACTTGATGTTTGTACTTCTTGTCAACAAAGTTTTGAATTCTGTGAAATGGATCAAACCTTCTAGCCAAATCAAACTCCTAGAACCCATAATACCTTAGTTCTTGTTCTGAACAGGCAACAACATCCTCATTGATACAAGAATACCTGCCAATGGCCCAAGGTAATTTCACATTTCCCCTGCCATTAAATTTCCTCTTGTACATCCTGAAAGCATTCAAATTCTGTCTTGAAAACTCCAAGACAATCAGTTTGTCAGAAGGGTATCTTGGGAGCATAAATGGCCTCCCCTCAAATCCTTCAATTCTTATGTATGAAAATTGTTCAAACTGTATGAACCACGAACAATGCAATCCAATTATATGTTCAACCTCTTTAGACAACCTTTTGTCTGGTTCCTCATTTAGTACTCTCACCATGTAGGTATAGAAAATATCATTAACTAAAGCAAATTTCTTCACGGCATTCTCCTCTTGTAATTCTGGGTAATGTTCATACACCAACCTCTGCTCAGGACCATTCCCTAAAACACCAACTCTTTCTAGTCCATGTATGTGTGGTCTAATCTCTGCAGCACAGGAGTATAATATATAGGAAGACATAAAAAAGGGCAAGCCTTTCTTCTGTCTCATCATAGCTTGCCTCCATATGGCTGTACTAATGGCCTTGGCCCAATGAATTGGTCCTTGTTTCTTTTCCCTTGTTCTTAGGTACTATATGATAGTGAACATCCAGGGCTCACATTTGGTGCCATCCTTCAACCCAACCAGTCTGCTCAGCATAGTGATCATCAAATATATCTCCTCCCTGAAATGTATCCTCAGTAGATTTTTAGGAATTCTGGCCACTACCTTTGGTTTGTTCTCTGGACTGTACCAGTGGTGAAATATTTTACCCTTACAGTCTCCATCATTTGTGTAGAAACTCTCATTATACTGATCAATATCAATATTTGTCATCTTATTAGTGATCTCTAATCCAAAAGTTCTTGCAATCCCCTCAGGAGTCAGATCAGCACCTAATATGTCATGTAGCATTACCTTTCTTGTATTAGGGTCATACAAGATTACACAGTCTAGACATAGATCTTTTGCCTCCATAGCCAGAGGAAACCCTGCAGCTCTATATAGTCCACTACTCCAAATACATTTCATATCTGGTGAGGCATCTGCAGCAGTGATTTTCTTCAGCACATCCTCTGCATCATAAGTTCCTAGGTTTGTATCAGTACCCATTCCGCTTGTACCAATCAGGGTTGGACAACCTCTGTATATCAGCAATTCCTCTTTTTCTACTTCCTTCCTTGGTTTTCTCTCTTTCTTTACTTCATCCCCAGAGTCCTTCTGTTTAGGGGCCATTCTGTAGAAGTATACATGTCTCAATTTTCGTTTCCACTTCATATCTAGGGTTTTACTGTGAATATCTATTTTCTACCATTAACCCTAACCTGTTTGTTTTTTTTTCTGTTATTTTACCCTTAAAGGGACTAAGCTCTGTTTAGCTAATTATCAGTTAAAATAGTAATTTTAACCAATGCATGCATTTTGAAAGCGAAATTACTGTAACTAACAATTACGTTTTACCATTCAAAAATTAAATGGGGTCCTAAGATAAATACCTCTTTCTGTGACCGTTCAACCCTTGATGTTGACTTACTTTTACCTTTCACCTTCACCCAGCAACTGTAACTTCGTTAATCTGGTAAATTCCGTTCAATTTTATTGTGACAACACCCTTTCTGCAAATTTCAACGTTAACAATATATCTTGCAAGCAAAATAACAATAATTCTACCCTAACCCTCGTTAAATTCCCTTTGAGCATTAAACTCGCATTAATTACAGTAATTAATGCGTTGCGACCTTCGGCTTTCCTTTTTCAGTGTTTGAGTTTTTAAAACTTTTGACCGTTAGCTTAATTAAACATGCACTTTCTTTTGTATATCTCATTGTATGTTTTTCTTGTATCTTTTCATTGTATCTTCGAACATACAATCACTTTATGCACACAATTGAACTAAAGCCCTTTTCCCCTTTACCTTTTCCGTACACCCTTTGTACTCCTTGCTTGTATACCTCACTTGTATATTCTATTGTATAATCGCACATACAAACACATTATACAGGTATTCTTTACCTTTTATTCTTTTGCAATGCCTTTTGATTCTTTGTATATCGGGATTGTACATTATAAACATACAAACACCCAATATACAAGGACTTCTTCGTTTTTAACTCTTTTCTGACATCCGGCTTGTATTTCCGTTTTGTATCTCCGAATGCACATCCGCTTGTACATCATAAAACATACATTCTCATTATACAAACATTTAAATGTACAAACGCTGGGACCCACCTTACCTTTCCTTTGTATCTCCGCGATGTTCAAAACTCAACGTATCTCTTTATATACAATTCGGATGTGATACACTAAATTAACTGTACTTTAATCTTCTTGAGTTCCAGCTTGTATGTGAAAAGCGATGTACATTTCGAACATACATACAAGCGAAAATATGCAACAGTTTAACCTCATTTTATAATCCCTTCGGTTCCAGTTTGTATAAAGTGCAATGTATATTGGAGTTGTATATAAGAAATGTACAACGCACAATATACATTAACTTTATTGTCTTTGATAACTTTTTAGTTTCGCGATTTGTATAAATCGATGCATCATGAAATATACTTCAAGTCTGAATGCATCATTTATACTGTATTTCAATTTACTTTCAATCCCGCATTGTATATTATTCTTTGTATCTCATTATTGTATATTTCGCATCTGCCAAATATACAAGTGTCGAACATACATCGATTATACCAACTTTAATCTCTTCAATTCCGCGCTATGTATAATCCCTTGTATATTTACTTGTATGTCTTCCATTTGCCAAATATACAAACTGAAATATACATAGCGGATTTCAACGTGTATACACTCCAACCTAACTCCTTTCGGGTCCACCCTGTATGTATGCATAAAACATTCCCCAAATGCATACAAGGAAAAAGCAACAAACTAAGAAAACCCAACGACTTCCCCTTTTGTGACTAACACAAAAGCACGATATACAAACGCATTTGTATATGAGATGACCTTGTATATACAAAGAATTTTGTATATACAAGGCACAAACCCTCTAATTGTACATTTACCAAAAACAACAATAACTTGTAAAATATAGCGAATTTCAAAAAAATTCAAAAAGCAACCTTTGTTTATTTTCAACAAGGAATTCACCTGTACTTTGACCTGGTACTCAAATGCAAATTTTCCACTATTTCTAACAAGGTTTGTATTTTCAGCTCCCTTTTCCCTTTCACCACCAAGCAAACCACACCAACAAGCAAAGTAAACCAGCTTCAGTAGGGGGTCCTCATTTTGCTAAGGAGTAAAATGGGGCGTGTTGTGAGCATCACAACAGACAGTTAAATGTTATGAGACTTCAGCAATAATTTTTTAGGATTGGCAGACAACAACAGTATTTTGACTAATTGTTGATTAATTTTTCCTAAAAGTACATTGAGCATTTCCCTGGTGGAGGGTTTTTTTCAAGGACTTGAAATTCAACATGATCTTGTCCAAAATGGTACAATTTGATGTGGATTTTGTCAAGGCTTTGTCAAATGGGGGCGAATCATTTCCTTATCAGCAAAGATGTGAACTAGATGAAGGATGCAACTTAATACCTATATTATATAATTGATGTACTATATCCGTTGATCATCTTGTAGTTGGCATTCCTGATAAACTCTACAAGTTCCTAATCTTAGTGTTATATTTGTAAGTTATTCCCCTCTTATAGTGTCAAATTGGCAACATTAAAAGCTTCAAATTTGTATTGGATTTGATCTCTGAATTATTGGTGGGTCTACATTTTATGGTCATTATTTTTCAATTTTCATGAATACCCAATTGAAGGAGTTCCCTCAATTCAATTTTTGTTTTTGTTGTTCACTTGAAATCTATTTCATGGTATTTCAAGTAGGAGATTTCTTGAAAGGAGTTGTATTGGTGGAATTCAAGAAATGCAAGACATGATGGACCTTTGTGTAGAGCACAACATATCATGCATGATAGAAAAGATCTATGTTGATTATATCAACACTACAATGGAAAGGCTACATAAGGGAGATGTTAAATACTGATTTGTTATCGACAATGCCAAGAGTTTTAAGCTTTAAACCATAAGAAAATACCTTTTAGTGCATAAATATGGAGTGTAAAGCTCAAATTTGTTAGGACAAATTTTGGAGTTGATATTTAGTAGGGATTGTCCACATGGTGTTATAACTGTCCTTTTTTGGGACAAGATTTTTTCCATTATGTGGGGTGTAGAATCTGTAGCGATGGAAATGCAAAACATTGGCAAAACTATCTTTCAAATTTTAATAAAGATTTTTCTGATAATAATAGAAAGTCATTTTTAATTTCCTTTATTCATTACCTATGTTTGATCAAAAAAGTTTTTGAGCAGTTAATTATTAAAGAATCTTTGAAATTTTAATAATAATATTTAGACCAGAGGCCTTTATAAATCTTTATATAATTCTTTAAAATTTATAAAATAACTCTCAAATAAATAAATTAATAATAGAATAATTCTTAAGGAAATAACTCCCAAGTAAATAATGTAAAGAATGCAGGGTGTGTTGCAAAGAATGCAGGGGTGTATTGCATGAGATGTTGCATAAAGAAAGGTTTAATATGAAACATGTTAAAATGATAGTTGATGTAGTTTTATATCTTACTAAGAGAAGCTTATTATAATAGTTACTTAAATTTTTAATATATGAATTATTTTGGCTTTAAAATAAGCAAAGTTAGAACCAAAAGAGTGTAATTTTGGGGTTAAAAAAGTAAGATCCTAAAACAAGGCTAAGAGATCCAAACAAAACATGAGTGATTTGTGGAACTCAAATCAAACAACCATGATATGAATAATTTGTGTAATTTTGAAGGGTAAGAGTATTTACAAAGAAATAGATAACAATATTATGTGGACAAATAATATTCTTATGTGTATCAGTACTAGGGTGGCAATGTACATGCGTTGGAATACTTCATATTATATGTTTGTCTTATGATGTCAAATGATGTCTTCAAATAGTTACTCCACACCAAATGGTTTTATCTATTAATATAAATTTGGGAATTAATATTGCACCAATGAAAGCATTTGAAATGACCCAACCCTAACCCAAACACTAACTCCAGTGTTAGAATTAGGGTTAGGGTTAGGTTAGAATAGTGTTTTGGTTAGAATCAAGGTTAGAATTATGTTTTGGTTAGGTTTAGGGTTGGGTTAGAAATATGTTTTCGTTAGAATTAGGGTGAGGATTACAATTAGGTTTAGGGTTAGAATTATTGTTAGAATTGTGTTTAGGGTTAGGGTTATAATTAGGGTTAGATTTACGATTATGGTTAGGGTTACAATTATGTTTAGAATTAAGGTTAAAAGTAAGATTTGAATCAGGGTTAGAATCGGAATTAGGGTTAGAATTAGAATTATGATTATGGTAGAACTATGGTGTTAGGATTAGAAGTAGGGTTAGGCTTAGAATTAGGTTTAGGGTTACGGTTAGAATTAACTAGTGTTACAGTTAGATGAAGACTATGTTAAGGGTTAGGATTATAATTATATTTAGAATTAGGTTTAGGGACAGGGTTAGAATTAGGGTCAGGGTTAGGGTTTGAATAAGAGTTAAGGTTAGGGTTAGGGTTTGGATAAGAATTTGAATAAGGAATAAAATTAGGGTTAGGGTTAGAATATGGATTAGGTTTATGATTAGGCTTAGGGTTAGAATAAGGATAAGGGTTATGATTAGGGTTAGGGTTAGGGTTAGAATTAGAGTTACAATTAGAGCAAATATATAACCAAAAACATTAGGGTTAGAATTAGGATTAGGATTAGGATTAGAATTAGGTTTAGGGTTAGGGATAGAATTATAATTACTGATAGAATTAGGGTTAGGGATAGAATTATGATTACTGATAGAATTAGGGTTAGGGATACAATTACATTTAGGGATACATATAGAATTAGGGAAAGCCATTATTAAAATTAGAACTAGGGTTGGGGTTACTAATATCATTATTTTCCTATCTCTAAAACCTTTGTACATCTTAAAGATGCATAAATTAAATCGTAAGTACAATAAGCCTAGACTAATTTAATGATAATACTTGAGACCTAATTCTAGCACACCCATTGAAGAAAGGAGGAATTACTTCTAAAAATGGCACAAGCCATAAGAATGATGTGTAGGGGAGTGGTACACAACTATGCATTTATCCATTCAATGCAAGTATTCCAAATGTTGTGCAAGGGTCTATATATTCAAAAGAGTGCAAGGATTCAAAATATTATGCAAAATCATTACAAACAAAGCAGGAATACAATGGCACAAGCCATAGTTCAAAATAATGATGCAAAAGAGACGATTGCTCTAAACATAATGCACTAAAACATTGTGAAGTTTGGGACCAAAACAGTCTCCTTGAATCTAAAGCATCTGAATCTTTAATATTATTGTCAAAAAGACATAAAAAGTCAAATTTAGAATTAGTGAATGATTTATAACAATGTAGTTGATTCATTCCAAGAAAATGTTCACAAATGATTTACTGAACTAAAACTATATCAATAACAATGTAATGGGTTACTTCCCCGTAGGCCCTAGATCTAGGTCCACTTTGGAAAGTGTGTCAAGGGAAAATGTTCACAAATAATTTACATTTATCAATTTTATAATTAGGGTTAGGGTTAGGATTAAAATTGTCGTTAAGGTTAGGGTTGGGTTAGAATTAGAGGTAGAATTAGGGTTAGGGTTAGGATTACGGTTATGGTTACAATTTATGTAGGATAAGAATTAGACTTAGAATTAAAATTAGGATTAGGGTAGAATTATGGTTTGGATTAGAAGTAGGGTAAGGCTTAGAATTAGGTTTAGGGTTACTGTTAGAATTAGTGTTACAGTTAGATGAAGGCTACGTTAAGGGTTAGAATTAGAATTATATTTAGAATTAGGTTTAGGGTTAGGTTAGGGATAGGGTTTGAATTAGGGTTAAGGTCAGGGTTTGGGTTAGATTTTGATTAAGGAATAAAATTAGGTTTATAGTTAGAATATGGATTAGGATTAGGATTATGATTAGGGTTAGAGTTAGAATAAGGATTAGGGTTAGGGTTATGATTAGAATTAGAGTTACAATTAGGGCAAATATATATAACCAAAAACATTAGGGTTAGAATTAGGATTAGGATTAGAATTAGGGTTAGGGATAGAATTATAATTAATGATAGAATTAGGGTTAGGGTTAGGATTAAAATTATTGTTAAGGTTAGGGTTGGGTTAGAATTAGGTTAGGGTTAGGATTAGAATTAGAGGTAGAATTAGGGTTAGTTAGGATTATGGTTAGGATTAGGGTTACAATTAGAATTATGTGGGTTAGCTATGAAATTAGGGTTCTAGGATTAAGGTTATGGTTACAATTTATGCAGGATAAGAATTAGAGTTAGAAATAAAATTAAGATTAGAGTAGAATTATGGTTAGGATTAGAAGTAGGGCTAGGCTTAGAATTAGGTTTAGGGTTACTGTTAGAATTAGTGTTACAGTTAGATGAAGGCTATGTTGAGGGTTAGGATTAGAATTATATTTAGAATTAGGTTTAGGGTTAGGGTTAGAATTAGGGTTAGGGTTAGGGATAGGGTTTGAATTAGGGTTAAGGTTAGGGTTTGGGTTTGGGTTAGAATTTGAATAAGGAATAAAATTAGGGTTAGGGTTAGAATGTGGATTAGGAATATGATTAGGGTTAGAGTTAGAATAAGGATTAGGGTTATGATTAGGGTCAGGGTTATGATTAGAATTAGAGTTACAATTAGGGCATATATATATAACCAAAAACATTAGGATTAGAATTAGGGTTAGGGTTAGGGATAGAATTATGATTGCTAATAGAATTAGGGTTAGAATTAGGATTAGGATTAGAATTAGGGTTAGGGATAGAATTATGATTACTAATAGAATTAGGGTTAGGGGTTTGGTTATAATCAGGACAAATATATAAGTAAAAGACATTAGAATTAGAACTAGGGTTAGAGTTAAATTAGGGTTAGGGTAAAGCATAGAATTAAGGTTAGCGATACAATTAGGGTTAGGGTTATAGATCAAATTTAGGATAGAAGTAGGGTTAGGGTTACAGTTCAGATTTACACCCATTGAAGAAAGGAGGCATTACTTCTAAAAATGGCACAAGCCATAAGAATGATGTGCAGGGGAGTTGTACACAACTATTCATTTATCCATTCAATGCAAGTATTTCAAATGTTGCGCAAGGGTCTATATATTCAAAAGAGTGCAAGGATTCAAAATATTATGCAAACTCTTTACAAATAAAGCAAGAATACAATGGTGCAAGCCATAGTTCAAAATAATGTTGTAAAAGAGATGATTACTCTAAACATAATGCACTAAAACATTGTGAAGTTTGGGACCAAAACATTCTCCTTGAATCTAAAGCATCTGAATCTTTAATATTATTGTCAAAAAAATATAAAAAGTTAAATTTAGAATTAGTGAATGATTTATAATAGTGTAGTTGATTCATTCCAGGAAAATGTTCACAAATGATTTACTGAACTAAAACTATATCAATAACAATGTAATGGGTTACTTCCCTGCAGGCCCTGGATCTAGGTCCACTTTGGAAAGTGTGTCAAGGGAAAATGTTCACAAATAATTTACATATATCAATTTTATAATTAGGGTTAGGCTTAGGATTAAAATTATTGTTAAGGTTAGGGTTGGGTTAGAATTAGTTTAGGGTTAGGATAAGAATTAGAGGTAGAATTAGGGTTAGGGTCAGGATTATGCTTAGGATTAGGGTTACAATTAGAATTAGGTTTAAGGTTACTGTTAGAATTAGTGTTACAATTAGATGAAGGCTACGTTAAGGGTTAGGATTAGAATTATATTTAGAATTAGGTTTAGGGTTAGGGTTAGAATTAGGGTTAGGGTTAGGGATAGGGTTTGAATTAGGGTTAGGGTTAGGGTTAGGGTTTGGGTTAGAATTTGAATAAGGAATAAATTTAGGGTTAGGGTTAGAATATGGATTATGATTATGATTGGGGTTAGAGTTAGAACAAGGATTAGGGTTATGATTAGGGTTAGGGTTTTTTATGTCAGAAAATGTCTCCCTGGACTTTTCCCTCCTAGGTTTAGCACCTGTGTCCCTTGTTTTGCATCTTGCATGTTCATTTTAACTCCCGAAAGAAAATGGCCTGAAACCCATGTCACATGGGGCATGAAGGACATTGTGGCATTTAGTCAGGTACCTTGAAAAAGGACCTGTGGACAAGAGCACTAGCACCCTTGTCCTGTCCTATTTCAGGTAGGTCCCAAATTTGAATGTCAGTTTGGTGACCGTTAATTAGGTCCCATGCCAACATCTTAAGTTTGAATTACGAAATTCTTAGCGGGAATGTGTTTAGTTGCATATATAAGCATGCTTAGGGTTTCATTTGCAAACTAGAAGCTAACTAAAAGATGATTGTGAACTTTTGGCAAACTTATGATTTTAGAGCATTCAAGATATTCATTGTTGTAGAGCAGAGCATTGTTGTTGTGTTTGTGATTGCAGATTTAGCTTCATCTTCTCATGTGTTGAAGAGCCTTCATCTATGTGAGATCTACACCTCTGAGATGATATCTATTTGTGTTTGAATCATTTATCAATTTGTTTTTGCCTCTATCCCATAGGGATACACACTCTCTATCTGACAACGGTGTTCGAAAGACTTGAATGTCTCTCTGGGGCTTGACTGAGGCAAGCCTCTAAACACCACAACCCTCAACCACTCTCCTTGTGATTACAGGTTATAGGTGTCGCATCTTGAAGGAGTGGAGTTGCATGGAACAATAAGACAGTGCACAAATTCTAGATCCTTGAAGAAAAGGATTGCTCAAGGACTCAGGCGCCAATGCCAGTGTCCTCAAAGGTTGAAAACATAGAAATCATTTGGATAGTGATAATCAGCATCTGAAGAGCTTTCAGTATCCTGAAAATCATCCTGCCTTGGACTCGGGCTTGAGTGCCAGTGTCCTTTGTATCTCCCGGGATAGAAACAGAAAGTACAGTGATCATCAGTGTAGAAAGGAGATCGGGATTCCACAAAGAAAACACCACCTTGGACAAGGGTGCTAATGCCAGTGTCAATTAGGAGCACTAATGCTTTTCGCATCCTGAACTTTGAAAAATGGTCAATTATTAATCTTTGCCTACTACCTTAGTTTGCAAGCATTTGTCGTAATTCATCATTTTACTTGTTGTTTTGCATAATCAGGGTTTTAAAGGGTATTTGAGCATTAAATTGATACATTAATTGACAAACTCTAAATTTCCACATCGTTCCAAGTGACTACCAACCTATAGGTGAATCCTCTTGCAAGAGTTGTAATTCAACTCGGTTGGATGTCCTTGAATGTTTGTAGTGAAAGGAGGATTTAAGCCTTTTATCACTTTGCCCTCTTTTCCTATAAAATAGGGTTATGATTAGAATTAGAGTTACAATTAGGGCAAATACATATAACCAAAAACATTAGGGTTAGAATTAGGATTAAGATGAGAATTAGGGTTAGGGTTAGGGATAGAATTATAATTATTGATAGAATTAGGGTTAGGGATAGAATTATGATTACTAATAGAATTAGGGTTAGGGATTTGGTTATAATTAGGACAAATGTATAAGTAAAATACATTAAAATTAGAACCAGGGTTAGAATTAAATTAAGGTTAGGGTTAAGCATAGAATTAAGGTTAGCGATACAATTAGGGTCAGGGTTACAATTCGAATTTAGGATAGAAGTAGGGTTAGGGTTACAGTTCAAATTTAGGATAGAATTAGGGAAAATATATATAATCAAAGGGTTGGGGTTAGAATTAGGGTTATGGTTAGGGATACAATTAGGGTTAGAATTACCATTAGAATTAGAGTCACAATTAGGGTTAGGGATAGAATTAGGGATAGCAAAAGAAATAAGGATTGAGATGGAATTACAGTTAGGATTATGATTAGAATTAGGTTTACAACTAGGGAAAATATTTATAACAAAAGAAATTATTAGGTTTAGAGTTAGAATTAGGGTTAGGGTTAGATTTAGAATTAGGGTTAGGGCTAGGGATAGAATTATGACTAGGTTCAAAATTAGGGTTATGGATATAATTAGGGTAGGGGTTAGAAATTTAGTTAAGGTTGGGGTTAGAATTAGGATTAGGGTTGGGGTTAGTCTTAGGGTCAAAATTAGGGTTAGGGTTAGAATTAGGGTTAGGGATGAAATTAGGGTTAGGGTTAGGTTTAAAGGGATAGAATTAGGGATATGGGTTTAGTTATAATTAGGGCAAATATATAAGTAAAAGGCAATAGAACTAGAACTAGGGTTAGAGTTAAATTAGGGTTTGGCTTAAAGATAAAATTAAGGTTACCGATAGAATGAAGTTTAGGGTTACAATTCAAATTAGAGTTCAGGGCATATATAACCAAAGGGTTGGGTTTACAATTAGGTGTAAGAATAGAATTAGGGTTAGAGTTAGGTTTAGGGATAGAATTAAGGTTATGGGTTTGGTTATAATTAGGGAAAATATATAAGAAAAAAATATTAGAATTAAAACTACGATTAGAGTTAAATTAGGATTAGGGTTAAGCATAGAATTAAGGTTAACAATACAATTAGGGTTAGGATTGTAGTTCAAATTTAGGATAGAATTAGGGTTAGGGCTACAGTTCAAATTTAGGATAGAATTAGGTTTATTGTTAGGGTTACAATTATAGTTATGGTTAACATTAGTGTTAGGATTAAGGTTAGGGTTATGGTTACAATTATAATTACGATTTGAATTAGTGTTTGGATTAGGGTTGGAATTAGGGGCAGGGTTAGTAGTATAGTTAGAGAAAGAATTAGGGTTAGAATTATGATTAGAATTAGATTTAGGTTAGGGATAGAATTAGGGTTAGGGTTAGGATTAGGTTTAGGATTAGGGTTAGAGTTAAGGTTGGGGTTAGGGCTAAAATAATAAAGTTAAGGTTAGGGATAGAATTAGAGTTATTGTAATCATAATTCTATATCTAACCCTAATTCTATATCTAACTCTTATTCTAACCTTAATCGTAAGATTACACTGGCTATTCTTAAATATCATCCACTTCAACAGTCAAAGGTCAATTTTGGCCAATAAAAATAGGACAAATATTTAGCACTTTTTTATTGTGAATGAGGTGTAAAATTGCTATTGATCATTTGACGATTGAAGTGGATGATATTTAAGTAGAGTGGATTACACTTATCATTGATTTATAAGCCTAATGTTATATCTAACCCTATTTATAAGCCTAATCCTAACCCAATCCCTAAACAAAATCCCAATTCTAAATGTAATCTTCATTGAAACCCTAACTCTAACTCTAATTATGACAAGTTGTGCTAACATTACACTTAGCATATATTTCTATGAACATAACCATAACCCTAATTAGATTAAAACCATAATGCTAATATTATAATATAGGTTAGATATATAATTATATTTATATAATTAATATAATATAGGTATATTATAATATTTAAAATATATATTTTTGTAATATAGGTATATTATATATTTCTCTATAATATATATAATTATAATTATTATATATTTTTCACATAATATAATATGATTATAATTATTATATAATATATAATAATATATCTAATCTGTATTATAATATTATATTATATAATTATAGAGATATCTATAATTATATAATATAGTTAGAATTTGGCTTCTTGTAAATTCTACTAGCATACCAAAATAATCTAAAGTACACCGAAAGATATCCTAATCGAAACACCTATAACACTTTTTTTGATAAATTAATAATTATATATAAACACCTCCAAAAAGATATCTCTTGGCATACTTTAGATATATTTTTTAAATATAAGTATGCTAATCTATCTTCACCCATATTTTAACCACCCTAAATGACATCTATCCATCTTCAAAATCAAACTTAATCAAGTTCAGGTCATAAATCCCCAACCTCCATCAAATTCAAATAAAATTAAACCTATCATAGAACACATCCCCCATCTCGTATCAATCTTCATGCCCCCTATCACTCCATCTCAAGCAAGCAAAAACATGGATCCCCAAAATAAGAACCCCCATTTGCTTCAAGTTTTGGGCACAATTCACAAATGTTGTCGTCACCTAATATGCTAGTGAGAGTAGAAGTTTCGTATACCAACCAAAATTTGGCTAGGCGTCAAATCCCACTCTACAAGAATCTATATATGAGTTTCATGTGTCTAGAGCCATACGAGATTAATCAAAACAATTTTTTTTTTTTTTTTTTTGGTGGCTAAAAAGTCGTCACAGTAAATTTAGCATCCGATTAGGGTTTAAAGGTGTGAAACCCTTGTCTTGTATAAAAGGTTTGTTAAATTTTATATTTGATATAAATATCTTACGCCCAGAATCCTGCTTATATCTTCGAAAGTAATACGCACCCAAGATTACCACAAAAAAAACATGAATCCATCCAAGCTAAGAAACCATTGAAGTTTCAGAATCCATGGTTTAAGGATAGGATACAAAATTCTGAACGTTATAAACAGAAATTGTAATTATAATTCATGTGGGCATTCTGGCAGCTTAAATATTTACCATGAACTGCAGGATTTTGATGCATCTAGAACCATATAGAATTGAATTAAAAGACTAGAATATGTAACCATCAGAGTTTCATGGTATGAAATCTTGAATGCAGCAGATACAAGTTCTGGTGATAAAAATCATGTGGGTGTTGTAGCATTCCACAGTTCTATAGTGATCTATAGGAGTTTTCCTTTTAAGTTTATAGCTATATGAAATTTACTTTATACATTTTAATGGTCAAACAGTGAATAGCAATTTTACAACTCATTCACAATAATATGTGTCTTATTTTCATTGGTCAAAATTGACTTTTTACTGTTGAAATGGATGATGTTCAAGAATAGCCTAAGAAACTGAACCACTAAATATATCATCTTTTTTAAACATAAAACATCCAACATCAACACGATAGACAATCCCAAAACACCGACTCCCCTAGGGCTTAAACTCCCCCAAGGGTTAAATTTGACAGTCCACCTTGCCTGAATCAGTATTGCCTGTCATGTAAAACTTCAACTTATTCTAATCACAGATATATAAGATATTTTAAAAAGGTTCACTATTTTTGATGTGCAGCAAAAGCTTAGAAAGCCCTGTTGAAAAGATCTAGGATAAATAAAATATTTTATAAAAAAAAACAAATCTAAGAGAATTTAAAAAAATAAAAATAAAAGCAAAAAACTAGAAATTTAGAATGAATATATTCTATAAAAACAAATCTATTTCTTAAATAATAAAGTTCCTATTAAAAAAATTAAAAATAAAAGGAAAAAACTAGAAATTTAGAATGAATATATTTTATAAAAAATAAATTATTTGAGATTTTTTTTAAAATTTTAAAAATAAATGGAAAAATATAATATTATATAATTTAGAATGAATATATAATTATATTCATAAAAAAACAAATCTAAAAATTTGGGATATATTCTACTAAAAACAAATCTAAAAGATATATTTAAAATGAATATATAATTATATTCATAAACAACAAATTTAAAAATTTGGGATATATTCTATTAAAAAATAAATCTAAAAGATATATATATATATATATAGTCAGATTTTTATATTAATTATTTTTTTTACAGTTTTTAAAATAAATTACTTGTATATCAATACAGTCAAATATTTATTTTTATTGTATTTTACAGCTAAAATCTTTAATACAACTATACAACTGTCAAATTTAAGCCCTGGACTCCCCCCAAACATTTTTTAATGATAAAACACATTAAATCATTATTTTAAAAAATCAAAACATACCAACGAAAGCACTGATATTGGTCTGAGTACCCTGATTTTTCCTTAGCTTGTTCTCCAGATGTGCAGCAATCCACAAAGTACCTAGGGGACCCTTTTTGGCCAATATGAAATGTGAATAAAACATTATGAACAAGCAGAAGATGCTTCGATCTCTACTTCAGTGACCCAAAACAAAAGGAACTTTGCTTCCTTGGATTCGAACCTAAGACCAACAAGATCCCCAAAAAAAATAGAAAGTTGAAAAACGAAAAAGGTTGCCTGAAAAAGCGGTCGATTTTTATGTGGGTGGTAAGAAAAATAACTGAATTTTTTTTAAAGAAGATTTGCAGAAGTGTGAGTTTTTCAATTTGAAGGCACGCTCTTCTATGTTTGTGGATTTTCCGACCCCTGCATATCAATTTGACGGTAGCTTGTTAGACAAGTGTTGGGTATAATTTTTTAATGCTAGGATGGGTGTTATTTGGCTATTGGTTAGGCTTAGAATAATGTTGTGTTTAAGGTGATAAGGGAGAGGGGCGAGTTGCCACCCACCCCCAATAACCATTATGTTTTTGTGCACTTGACCCCCCAATTAAAATTTTAAAAAGAACCAATACATGTAAAATACCAGCCTAATAAATTAAACAAATGCACCAATACATGTTTACAACTCCAATAAATTAACCAATGAAATTAAGACAAGTGCACAAATGTGATGGCGAGCAGTTACTGACACATTGTTGCGCATGTATGGGGCAACATGTTGAAATGACACTTTTTCGACCCATGGGCACATAACGCGTCCTACAGGGAAATGTATAAGTGCCCATAAGCTGAAAGAATAGCTTTAAGCTCTTCAGTCGCATACAGAGAAACCCAAAAAAAATCATCGAAATCCAATATGTCTAGCTATGAGCTTGACGTGCGCGAAGTTAGGGTGGGCGACTACTGGCCCCTCTCCCTTAGTGGGCAAAATTTATCTCTCATGTCTTATTTTGAAGGAGGGTTTTTAGGGTTGAGATGAAGAAGTCTTGGGCTAAATTTGATGTCGTATTTATACATTTTTCTTCTAAAATCTTTTTTTTAAAGAATAATGTTTATATTACTTTTTATATTATTAAAAAAAATATTACAATTCAAAAAAAAAAGCGGGTGGTAGAATGCACACTTTCAAGTTTATGTAGGGTGAAGTTCAAATAACTAGACGAAACAATAAGATAAAGTTGCTTAAGTGGAGAAAGCTACACCAGTAGGGAGTGGAGGGGGTCATGGTCATCTGACTTGCCCCATACATCAATGGGACTAAAGCCATCAATGACAAGTTCCCAACCAATAATAACACCCACTTCTTCATTCTTGTCCTCTACAAGCCACTGAGTAACATGAACAAGAGAAATAGCCTAAGCCAAACATGGGAACTTGCTAGAATTTGACCATCCAACAGCCCCTCGGTCATGAGGCTGATGATGAGTGGGAGGGCTATGACCTGTTAGGGTTAGCCGACAAAAGATATCAATTAAATGCAAATAAAGATTAAACAGAGGAATGGAAATACACAGAAATAATAATAGTGAGAGACAAGTTTTAACGTGGTTCACCCAAACTCGGGCTACATCCACCAACAGAGAGTCCAATATTATTATCTAGTAAATCAAACTGATTACAACCAACAATCCTTGCAACTCAATACCGTTGCAAATGCTACAAAATAATATATCAAAAAACCCTAACCCTTAGCCGCTTTTATCAAGCCTTATGTCGGTTACAAAATAGGGTTTTTTTATGTCGGTCCAAAAACCCCCGCTCGGGGCCCGGCCCGGCCCCGAAACCCAGTGAGGATACATGGCTAGTGTACAGTACTTTCTTGATCAGTCACCATCTACCAACAATCTCCCACTTGGAGACTGATCTTGGACGACACCGCTGCGCGTGCAGCTCCCACTAGAAATAAGCACCCTGGACTTTGTTGTTCTGATTTTATTGTTTCAGTCTTGAAGACCAACCGAAGCTGAAGAGGAGCTCAGCTTCTCCCTTGTCACTGCCTTTGTAAACATATTCTCTGGATTGTCATCTGTATGTATCTTTTCCAGCATTAACTGTCCATTATCCAACATCGCCGAATAAAGTGATACCTCAACTGTATGTGTTTGGTCTTTGAATGCAAGGCATAATTTTTTGCAAGATGTATGACACTCTGACTGTCTATATGCAAAGAACTGTTAGCCTGTTGTTTGCCCAATTCTTCCATAAAAGATTGTAGCCATATCATCTCCTTGCTTGCCTTTGTTGCAACTACATACTTTGCCTTTGTGGTGGATAAAGCAACCACCTTTTGCAATCGTGAGATCCAACTCACTGCTGTCCGACCTACAGTAAAGACATAACCTGTAGTACTCCGCCTGGTATCAATATCCCCTGCCAAATCTGAGTCTACATAGCCTACTAAATCAGTATTAGAGCCCCCAAAACATAAATGTGTATTGGATGTACCTTTCAAATATCTGAGAATCCATTTTACCGCATTCCAAGGCTCTAATCCGAGATGACTCATATACCTGCTGACGACTCCTACAACATGTGCAATATCCGGTCTCGTGCATACCATGGCATACATTAAACTTCCTACAGCTGAAGCATATGGTACCTTGGACATTTTTTCTTCTTCCTCTTGTGTCTTTGGACACATCTCCTTAGTCAATTTCAAATGACTAGGCAAAGGTGTGCGACAACTTTTGCATTCTCCATATGGAATCTCTGCAACACCTTTTCAACATAAACAGCCTAAGATAGAGTCAATTTTCTATTCTTCTTATCTCTGCAAATTTTCATACCAAGGATTTGTTTTGCTACCCCCAAATCCTTCATATCAAATGACTGTGCTAACTGTTATTTTAACGTGCTTATGTGATCCATGTTAGACCCAGCTACAAGCATGTCATCAACATATAAACATAAAATAATGGAGCTGTCATTATCCAACCTCTTAAAATAAACACAATGGTCAGAATTACACCAACTGTAGCCTTGCTCAGCCATAAAACTATCAAATTTCAGATACCATTGCCGAGGTGCTTGTTTCAGGCCATACAAACTCTTCTTCAATTTGCACACCAGTTTCTCCTTACTTTTGACCTCAAATCTTTGGGGATGTTCCATGTATATCTCCTCCTCCAAATCAACATGGAGAAAGGCAATTTTCACATCTAGCTATTCCAAATGCAAATCTTCAGCAACCACAATACTTAAAATAGTACGAATATAAGTCATCTTGACAACCAGAGAAAATATCTCATCAAAATCAATGCCCTTTTTATGTGCAAATCCTTTTACAATTAACCTGGCTTTAAATCTTTTCTTACCTTCATCTTCCTCTTTCAGCCTATAAACCCATTTGTTTGGTAAAGCCTTTTTACCTACAGGCAACTTACATAATTCCCAAGTCTAATTTTTCAGCAAAGAGTCCATTTCTTCTTTCATTACAAGCTCCCACTGAACCTGTGTATCCACATGCATAGCTTCATCATACCCTTCTGGTTCACCAGCATCTGTTAACAAAATAGAATACAAAGAGGGAGAAAACCTTTCAGGAGGTCTACTTAGCCTTGTTGACCGTCTAACATTCACTGGAGTTTGTGGTAGTTCTAGTTGTTGTTGCGGAGCATGAGGAACCACTGGAACATCACTATTTGGAGTATCATCCAGCACCACATAATCCTTTTCTTTCTTCTCATGCTGCTGCAATTGATCTTTGTACAACACCTTCTCATTGAATATAAGATCCCTGCTTCTCACATTTTTCTGATTTTCAAAATCCCAAAGCCTATAACCAAATTCATCAATGCCATATCCAACGAAGGTATACTTTTTTGATTTTGCATCCAGCTTGGTTCTATTTTTAGAATCTATGTGTAATTGCTTCATAGACGAAGGTTTTCAGAAAATAATAACTCACCTTCTTGCATGTCCATGCTTCCTCTGGAATACCACAACCCAAAGGAACCGAAGGACCTCTATTAGTTAAATATACAACAATGTTGACAGCCTCTGCCCACATGTTTAAAGGCAGCCCAACATGCAATCTCATGGTCCTTGCACGCTCCATTATTGTCCTATTCATGCGTTCAGCCACTCCATTTTCCTATGGAGTCCCTGGAACCATTTTTTGCCTACGAATTCCATTAAAGGAACAATAATCCTCAAATTCTTTGCTGCAATACTCACCACCGTTATCAGATCTGAGACATTTTAATCTTTTACCTGTCTCATTCTCAACCAAGCTTCTCCATTTCTTAAATGTTTTAAATACATCAGATTTCTACCTAAGGAAATAAATCCATACCTTCCTAGTTGCATCATCTATGAATGTAACATAATACCGAGAGCCACCGAGAGAAGATACCTGAGCTGGTCCCCATACATCTGTATGCACAAGCTCCAACTTTTTATTTTTCTTTTGCTTCCCATCCTTGAGAAAACTGACTCTCTTTTGCTTTCCATACACACAACTTTCACAGAAATCCATATTAATACATTTCAGACCTGGTAAAATTTTCTTAGAATGAAGTACCTTCATACCTTTTTCACTCATATGCCCAAAGTCTGTTATGCCACAGTGTTGTTTCAGAACCTACAACAATTGTTTCAGTCTCTTCCTATGAACCTGCAACAACTGTTTCTGAACCTGTTTATTTTTTCTCTGCAACAGCTAAAGTAGAAAGAATAGTATGACCTGTACAAAGATATAAGGTGCCTACTTTCACACCTTTTTCTACTATTAAGGCACCTTTTGAAACCTTCCAATTTTTATCAGTAAATGTAACAATGCAACCTTCTTTAGCTAGCTACCTTGCTGAAATTAAATTCCTACTAAGCCTTGGAACATGCCTTACCTCTTGTAGTAGCCAATGATTCCCATTCTGCAACTTAATTTTAATTCTTCCCTTTCCAACAATCTGACAGGGTTCGTTATCTCCCAAATAAACCAGCCCAAAATCCCCTTGGACATAATCAAGAAAATAACTTCTATGGGGCGTAGCATGAAATGAGGCCCCTGAATCTAAAACCGATGAATTATCAACATTATCTAGGGAAAGAATCAAAGCGTCATCTTCAGATTTATTACTTACCACATTTGCCTCCTTATTTCCTCCTTGTTTGTCTCCTTCTTTATTCTTCTGAGACCAACGATCTTTCTTCAGATGACCTGGTTTCCCACAGTACCAGCAATCCTTCTGTCCTCTGGTTTGGGACCTCTTATCCTTTGATTTTCCTTGTGACTTCCCATGACCTCCAGAACCTTTTCCTCTCTCCTTTGATCTGCCCCTGCTTTCTGCATTCAAAACACTACCTGATGTGGATCCACCTGACCTTTTACTATGAATTTCCTCACTCAGAATAACACCAACAACATTATTAAATTTTAGGGTATTTGAACCAGAAACAGAGTTACTAACCGCCATTACCAAACTATTCCAGCTTTCAGGCAAAGAACATAATATCAAGAGAGCTCTAACTTCTTCATCAAATTTTATATTTATCGAAGTCAATTGACTGATAATCGTATTAAATTCATTTAAATGATCAGTCACAGATCCACCTTCAACCATTTTCAGATTAAACAAACGCTTCATGAGAAATACCTTATTTGAGGCTGAGGGTTTTTCATATAATTTAGCCAAAGCTTTCATTAGACCATCTGTTGTCTTCGCTTTTGTTATATTGAATGCCACCGATGGTGCCAGGCACAACCGAATGGTTCCCAATGCCTTTCTATCAAGAAGATTCCAATCCTCATCAGTCATTGTTGCCGGTTTCTTAGCTACTCCTTCCAACGACATCCATAAATCCTTTTGATAGAGGTAATCCTCCATCTGCATCTTCCATAACTAATAGTTCTGCCCATTGAATTTAGCGACCTTCAATTTACCCTCGTCCGCCATTGCTCCCACTCAACCATGAGACCTTCTTGCAGACGATAATCACAACTCGCTCTGATACCACTTGTTAGGGTTAGCCAGCAGAAGATATCAATTAAATGCAAATAAAGATTAAACAGAGGAATGGAAATACATAGAAATAATAACAGTGAGAGACAAGTTTTAACGTGGTTCACCCAAACTCGGGCTACATCCACCAACAAAGAGTCCAATATTATTATCCAGTAAATCAAACCGATTACAACCAGCAATCCTTGCAACTCAATACAGTTGCAAATGCTACAAAACAATATATCAAAAAACCCTAACCCTTAGCTGCTTTTATCAAGCCTTATGTTGGTTACAAAATAGGGTTTTTTTATGTCAGTCCAAAAACCCCCGCTCGAGGCCTGGCCCAGCCCTGAACCCCGACGAGGATACATGACTAGTGTACAGTACTTTCCTAATCAGTCGCCACCTACCAATGTGACCACCCACAGGCAGATGAATCCCTAGTTCTTTTGGAAGGTCAGTGGGAAGCATGTGACTGGGAGTCATGACCTCCTCGAGCAATTTGACAATGTCCACATCAACATCCACAAGGAGGGGAATGACCCCTATGAGAAGCTAAAGGCAGTGGGACTTTGGCAACCATACAAGGAGCATTATCTTAGTGATCTAACAACACTTGTAGATGTGCCACTTCAAGTGCAACTTTATTTGCTTGCACCTAAATTTGCATAAGAACATTGGAACAAATCATAGCTTTAGTGTAAAGTGAGAAATGAATATCAGTAGAACAACTAGTAAAAATAGTGTATTTTTGATCTTTCCAATGCTAAAAAGAATCTTCACCCTAAAAGCAAGTCAAACATAGGTAAATTTAGTAGGAATTCTGGGCCAATCACCCAATAAGACCATATGCCATGAGAAAGGCTCAGGTCTGAAAAGCTTGAAAATGTCATGAATCCAATTCCAAGCTTCTTGAGCTCTGGAAGAAAACTAGAAAAGGTGCTTGAGAGTCTCCCATAGTCTATGTGATAGGTAATGATGGTTGACAAATCCTAGATGAGTTAATCCAATACCAAGAGGAAAACCCTAATAAAAAAACATAAAACAATATGAAATCTATGATGCCAAGTATCCAAAGATGACTAGAGATGTCATCTATGATTTTGCTGAAAACCCATGGGAAGATGGGTGAAAGCCAATCATATCCCTTGTGGAGTCTGTAATTGCTAAATGGTGTGTTTGGATACCATTTCCAATATTTATACTAAGGCTTGAAGGTTCTAACCCAAATTTTGTGAAACATATTCCAGGAGGAATTGAATCAAAATTGTCTAATAAGTCTCAAAATCTTGATTGGAGAGATTGAATTACACTTTGGCCTCTGACCAAGAAAGGAAATTCTTAGTAATCTTGGAAAAGAGATCTAGTAGAGTTTTGATTCCCCTATTATAGAATTTCAAAGCATGAATCCATAAAGCTTTCTCAAGCGGGTGGTCTTGATGAGAAAGAATCGAAGACCACCAAATAGATTGTTGATTAATAGATAGCCCCCTTGTAGAAGCCATTGCCATCCCATAGAAGCCACTATTAATGGCTTCCCAGGCTTTCCAAATGATTTTGATGACAAAAGTGCCTAGACCTAAATGGGTTCAGTCATGATAAATAGGGTATGTAGCCCAAGACCCTTCTATGAACTAGGCACCCAGTGGGCATGCTAGAAGAAATGCAATGTCAAATCAAGATTTTCTAAGATTTATCACCTTCAAGGGCTCTGATAATTCATTTAGCACATAAGGCTAAAACTTAGCGTCAGATTAAAAGCAACCCTATCCCTCTAGAGTCACAAGGACGACAATGATATTCCCAAGCCACGGGGTGAAATCCTTTATTATTATTAGAAGAGGTCCATAGAAAATCCCTGAGCAATTTCTTAGTCTTCAAGTAGAAGGCTCTAGAAGAAATCTATAGACACCTAAAATCATCTCATCATTGCCTCAGTCGTAATCAGGTCATCACTCACTATTTGTTCTGCAATTAATCAAATAAACCATATTTAAACAATTAATTATCCAATTCCCTTCTAACATTAATTAATTAATTTTTTATTATTTAATTAATAAAATCACTATTCATTCATAATTCACTTGCAATTGATTGAATACATTAGGACTGTTTATTCAATTAATTATCTTTCTTCTATAGTCCAACCTTAGATAAATAAATCCAAATATTTATTTATCTAATCTCATCTCACCCCATCCAAAAATTAAATAAATTCAAGTATTTATTTAATTCCCTAGACTTTGTGCACTTCTATTTTCTGCAATTTTCATTAGTTATCAAAATCACATCATTGACATTCCATAATCATTTGCACATTCAAAAACATGATTAATCAAGGTAATATATGTACAAGTTCATAAAGGGGTACACATGTCAATCAACTTGTACATGAGGGGTACTTGGAGCATGGGCATGATCTTCACATCCTTTCAAAAATCTACTTTTCATCTCTCACCGTCTACTTTCTCCAAGGCAAATCTTCACCTTTGATTCCCCTAGAATCTTAGGAGCCCTTTTGACCACCATTCACATGGTGTCACTTGGAAGCTTCTCATGTCTCTAATCTTCTCAAGCATTTCTAGCCCTTGATTTCTCAAGGTAATCTTAGCTCTCCACCCACTCTCCCAAAATCTACAAATTATTAGATCTCTCATAGGCCATTTTTACAACTCACTTGAATACAAAGTTACTTTGCTACTATAAGCACTTGACATCCCAATTCTCCTCATATCCCATCCGGACACAACCATGCTTGTGTGCAACGAGGAGGTTTTGGATGGGAACTTTTTGTGTTTTCGTTATTTTTGCTAAGATTTCTTAGTCAAATATTGAGGTTGCATATGATTGTAAATAGAGTGGGTTAATCTAATTTATCTTGTTCTTTGATGTTCACTTTTGCATGTACATATTATGGGCATGCTCGGTGGGACCCACGTCCCTTTACTAATCATTTTTTTGGTGTTTTAGCTCCTTTTTGACTTGCAAGTTATGTTTAGGTGCGTGTAGCTCTATTCCAACACTAGCATTCTGAAGGAGCACCTGCATCTCATGAATGAGTGCCTCTGTGCTTGTAGTAGGAAACACACTTCCCACAGTTTCTAAATTGCATTTTGATCCTTTTTGTAGGGCTTTGGGACTAATTTCTTTCGCTTTATAGGTTTTTTGTATAATTTCTTGTTTTGCTTCTTTCTAACCCTTTATTTTGCAAAATTAAGCAATTGTTTTGTAGGTTGTCATCAAGTTTTTCAACCCTAAACATAGTTAGCAGCATATGTCATGAACAGGTGCTTGCATCACATGTAGAGGTGCCTTCATCCATAAAGTTAAAAATTGCATTTTTATCATTTTTTACAACTTTAGTTCTCAGTTTTTTGACAATGGTTGATTTTGTAGGATGTTATGTTGTCCATTTGATAACCTAACCTGTGTTTTTTGTAGATTTAATCTTGTTTTCTTATAGGTTTTCATCATTTTCCTAGCCTCAACATGTTTAGGAGCCTCCATCATGAACAAGCATCTACGTCACATGTAGAGGTGCCTCCTCCCAAATCTTTCAATCCATCACTTTCACTTATTTTACTCTTTGTTTTCTACTTTTTTTGCTTGAACAGGGGTTGTGTTGTCCATTTTCACTTATTATATGTGTGTAGGCAGTCTTTTTCATCAAATTCAATCTAACCTTAGACATTTTCCATGCAGGACTCGCGAGATCAACACATTTGTTCTGAACAAGCATGTGCATGGTAAGTATAGGTAACACTTTAATTTTTTATGTTTTACTGTGTGTAGCTCCATTTAGGTGTTTCTATGCATACTTAGGTGTTTCTGTGTCTGACAAACTTTATCAAATTTGTTGGAAATATGCTTAGCCATCTCTCCTTACCTAGTCCCAATGGTCGAGTTTGTTGGAAATATATTACATCAATAATATATAGTTAGATAATAGTTAGTAAATAAATACATTTGAAATAAAGTCACCTTAGTGACTTGTTAGTACTTGAATATTATTGTTAGTTAGATTGTTAGTTTTGGTAAGAAAAATTAGATCTTGATAAATTTAATACAATGACTATTTATGTTTATGTGTGCAATGATTCGATAAAATTTAGTTTTGTATGCTCTACCATTTTTAATATGGTATTAGAGAAACTATGATCTAAGGCTTGGAGTGATCAACTATTTAATAGTTTTTCATTTTTATTAGTTTAGCTAGATATGTTACAATTGCTTGATAAAAAATGGCCGCCATTCAAACCGAGTAGCAAGTATGATCTTAGTTTCTGCATAAAAGTGAAAGGTGTGTGTGTGAGTCTATTGAATAAAGTATGGCGTGAAGTATGTTGCTTTACTTAATATATTAGCAATGTTAGTATTTTCCTAAGTTTTGTTTAATTTTTATTTGGAAAATAATTATTTTTGTAAAAGTTTCTTTTAAAGTAATTATTTATGCCATTTAGGAAGGAGAAATAAAAAAATAAGAAAATAAAAGGGTTTTGGAAGCATATAAGGAAAATAGAGATATATTTTCATTATATGTTTTTCTTATATTTTCTTCCTCTCTCCTTCTCCTTGGAAAGAAAAATTCATGGAGGTGGCTACACTTGAAATCTACTTATGGGTGGGAGTGCATTGGAATGGGTTTGGGATTGCTTCAATGTAGGAAGGAATTCATATTGCATTTGTGCCTCTTAAGAAGAGATTTTTCCATTTGAAAGCTTGCTTGTAATGAGGTATTTTTCTATGGTTTCATGCTTTTTGAATTAAAATTTTGCATTTACCATGCCCACAATAGGTGGATGTTTATGATGTCTTCATTGTAGCAATGAATAGAGTTGAATGATGCAAATAAGAATTATATTTAATTTGTTTTTGAATTGCATTGAAATTTATTTTTTAAAATGCATGAAAATAGGCCAAGTTATGGATAATTTTTATTGGAATGCTCTTTTCCAATTTTTATTTGAGAATATGATTGTTGTACATATTAGAACCATAAGGTCATTTTTAGATTTCTAAAATTTTATGTATTATAAAAAATTAAAATTTTGGTGTTCTTGAGGGAGGTCTCCAATGGTGGATTTGAGGATTTTATGGTTTTTCCCTCTTTTTGAAAAAAGAAAATTATGTTTTAAAACCTTAGTTTTTAGTTTTATTTTGTGAGACACAAAGTCTCATGAGGGAAATAGGATTCCCTATCTTATGGATACGAGTGTCACATGTTTTGACCTTATTTTCCATGCTTTGACTTTTTGGTCAAAGTTGACCTTTGTATAGGCCTTATGTTAGAATTGTATACTTTTAGCCACGTGGATATGAGTGTTACGTGTTTTGATTTCATCTCCCCATGTTTTGACCTTTTTTGGTGTTAGTCAATTTTTTGGTCAAAGTTGACTTTTCAGTCAAAGTTAACTTTTGAACTTAGGAATGGATACCTAGTCTCCTATGGGTTGCCTGTAGAAGGCCATGATCCTCTTGCATCATTGTTTGATCTTGGTTACTGTATGTATGTTTATTGATGTGATGATGTCATACCTTGTTTTCCCTGCTATTTCCATTTTGAGAAAATGATGTTTTAGTATGCCCTGATGGATGAATTGTATTGTAGTTTTGGAGAGTTTTCACTTCTCTTCTCCACTGTAATAAAATGGTATGTTAGTGATGATGTATTAAAGAAAGATGTGTTTGAATTTAAAAGTATCGATGCTCGTGTTAAACTCTTTCCCTTGTTTTGCTTGGTTTGGTCATGAGTAACCATATGGTGAATTATGCATTGGACCATGATATGTATGTACTTATGTATGAGTGTGCATCATATTCTATTGGTTTATTGATCCTCTTGGTGTTGTGTTGGGTGTTTGTGGAACCCATGTTCAACCTTGTGTGGATTACCTTGGTGTCTTGTTGAGACCCTCATTTGTGTGAGTTGACTTGATAGTGGTCTTGCCACGATCTTCTTCTCTATAGCTCGTGGGTTGCCTAGAGTGGCATAGAAATCTATGGCACTGGACGATGGCAATACGATAGGGTGGTGGGTAACATTTTCCCATTGGTCCTATAGAAATATCTCTTGGGAGCTGAAAGAGTTCCTTGTTTTTTTATTTCATAGTATGATCATGTTGTATATCATTCCTATTAGAGCACTTTGGCGGTGATTTATTAATGTTGTAATATTATTATTTGTGTAATTTAATTATTGGAGTGTGATCCTTCCATGTTTGGGAAGTAGCCTCCATCATGTAATTGTATTATGATTACATTTAGTTAGAAAATGAACCCTAATTGGAAAGGAATTTTATCATGTTGTAGCATAGTTTCTTCAAATGTTGGAAATGGTTAATTAGGACATGGAGTCCTTTGCTTATTGTTGTAATTATATCTTATGCTATGTCTATAATTTGGGTTGTAATGTGCCCGTGTTATGGTTGAGATTCCCATATTTGTATTTGGATCGTCTCGACGTTGGTGTCGAACGAGCGTGGCATTTTGTATGACATTTCTCATATTTGGCATGTATGTTAGAATGATTAGAAATTATATAATTACCTTTATTTGATTTTTTATCATGATTTTGGTTAATTAGTACGTTGATTCATGGTTAGCAATTGGATGCCATGTGCTTGGATCCATGGTTGACATTGTGTCCTTACGAGGCTTCATGATTGATCTTCCTTTTGGCTTGTCGGTCTTTTGTCGACATTGTTTGGCTTGTTGGCCATTTGTTGATTTCGGTTATTCTTGTCAAGTAGAGAAGTGTGCATGTCCTTGTTTCCACCTTGTCCTTGTGCCTTAGTGTTATCATGTGGTGGCTTTTGTGCCTGAGTGTGCAATTGTGACATGTGAGTGTTGCAATTGCATCATGAAAATTTTGTTTGCCCTATCTTTATCTGTTAATGTCCTAGTGTAAAAGTTGGGGCATTACAAAAGGTGATATTTAGAGGATAGATTGTCCTCTAATTGCAAATAAAATTTTCTTGATGGAGAGGATGCTCACAATGGAAGGTTGAGTGTAGGTGAAGTTTGAAGGAACAAAGATTCAAAAGGAAAGGAAACAGGAGTAGTTTAAGTCTGTGAAATTGCCAAATGATGATACTAAGAGAAGTGTGATAGTGACAAGAAGTTTAGCTACTATAAGATGGAATGAGATTGTTAACAAGAAGCTAGTCAATGGGAAGCAACCTAAGAAATGGCCTATGGCATAGAGGAAGAAGGATGTGTTGAAGTAGAAGGGAATAAAAGTTGTGGTAATAAAATTGAACACTATAAAGGACTTCTAGCATGGAATTTAAAAGGCATAGGTTGGCATAGGAATCATAATCAGTAGACAAGGATTTAGTGAATATTTGTTGGGTAGGAGAAATAGGAGTCTCGCAATAACAAAATTAAACTAGAGGAATGAATCAATAGTAGAAGACATAATTTGCTCCAAGGTATAGTTTGATGATGTTCCTTGGAAAGAATGACAATAAGATTATATGTGTCCAAACTTGAAAAAGATAGGAATATGTGTTACTAAGTGTTTTTGTCTTATATAAACAAGATGCATGTAGTTCTTGTAGTAGAAAAGAGTCTAAGAAAGATAGTTCGGGAGGTGGATTGGAAATGAAGCATTTTAGTTTTTAGGAGTGAAGTGCTAGACAATCAAGTTTTGGTGGAGGATGGACATACCCTAGATTGGAGCCTCAAAGCTAGAAGAGGAAAAGGAAGGAGTTTAACTTTTTTCCTTAGGGCGTATATAAGTGTGAAGGGTATGTCAAGATTGGAACACCAAATGAAAGAGTGGTTCTACCACTCAGCCCTTATCTATGACCACTAAGATCAAAATTTTTTCTACTTAAGGTGTCTAATGCAAGAGCACCCTTGGCCAAAGAACATCCACCAAAAATATATTGTGCTCTTTTCTAGTTTCCTATTTTGTAAGTTTCTTTTTTAACATTTGGAAATAGAATTTGTGCTTTCTCCTAGGTGGTTGTGATTACCTTAAGATAGTTGAACAGTAGTGTGAAAGGGTTATACAATGACTTCAATGTGGTAAAATACCACTTAGATTTTTTGATGGGAAAAATATTTAGACTCATCAATTAGTTGATCTTATAATGCACAATAAATCATTCTCATGTGGTTTATCAATTATCATTGCTTCACTAAACAAAATATCTTAAGAAATGGTAATAAAAAAGTGAAGTTATCCTCTTTACAATCTAGAGTATAGAGCAAGATGACCATAGGAAAAATAGTAAGATCCTCTTCTTAGCAAGCAAGACTTGGAATAGAGACAAAAGAGTGAGAATCCTTAGGGACAAGAAAATATGGAAGAAAATTGGAGGATGGAGGAGAGATTTATTCATGGAAGACAAAATATCTCTCAAAATATTCTTAGTTAAAGGATCATATAGGTGGTAGGCCTTGGAATCCTTATTGTATCTAATGAGAGCACACTTGTGAATCTTATATTCTAGCTTGTGATAAATCTCATTTAGAATGTTGACACATGAATCAAATCTAAATATTCATAAATAAGAGATGTTTGATTGTTCCAATATAAAATATTTGTATAGAATGTACACTCTTATAAATCAGGTAGGGGTTCATTTGATGATGTGTGTGGGATAGAACATAACTTTTTGCCAAAACATATGATCCATGTGCTTAGCATGAATCATGCTTTAACATTTCCATAATGTCATAATTCTTCTACAAAGAAACTTCATTTTAGATGGAGTGTAGTGAATTATATGTAATATCGTGATCAATAAAAATTTGCCAAATTTCTCTACTAACATTCTCACCCCTATTTGTTTGAACCCACTTGATCTTCCTCTTGAGGTGATCCTCCACAAGAGATTTGAAGTCTTTGAATCTAGATAATGCTCCATCCTTTTTCTATGTAGTAGATCTAACGAAATCAATAATAATCATTAATGAAGGTGAGAAAGTACTTGGTTCCTAAAGGTGAGGTATTTTGCATGGGTCCAAAGATGTCTTTATTTATGAGCTCTAAAGGATGAGAAGATTTATGAGCTCTAAAGGATGAAAAACTTTATGCGATTTATTCTCTGGAAAGTTTGCTTCCTTTCCTATCAAACAAACTTCATAGACTCTGCTTGGAGAACAAAAATAAGCTCTCTAACCATTGTTGTATAGAAAAGAGAGACTTAGCCTAAAAGGTCAAACTAGGTCAAACCCTCTTCTATCCACATTGAGACACAAACCGAGCTTGGCTTCTATCTATGAAGGAGAGCCAAACTACAAGGGTTTTGCCTCTTTGTTGTATAGATAAGAATCAACCAAATCCAACCAGGTCTAAACTAGCAAGCAAAGACAAAATACTAAACCCCAGTTTTCAAAGATTGAATGATAACAGGCTATTGTAAACAACTACAAGAAATGTAAATGTATAGCGGAGATTAGGAGATAAAATAGAAATTGGATCTGGAATCGGGGGCACCAAAGGACTAGGGTGCTTGGGTGCCCTAGACCCTAATTAGGGTTTTACAGAATCTCCTAGTCTCACCAAACCTGTACCTGCAAACCCTTTATTCTTCCTAAATCTTGTCTTCTAAAACCTATATCTCCAAGTTGCACACAAGAAAAAAGGAAAATGTTGTGCTATGTATAGGGGCTTGCCTTAGTCAAACCTCGTGTTAGTGTTTCCAAATCCACTAAAATGATGATTAGTGATCCAAGAGTGTGTGCCTTAGGAGGACAGAGGCAAGATCAACAATATGTGATGAAAGTATGAATAGAAATGATGAAAATTACCAAAGATATGAAACCCTGGTTGGAGAAGATAACTCAAGATCTTGCACCAACAAGGAGATGGGTTGAGAGGGCTTTAAAACTCCTTCAAGACCTGTAAACAAACTCCATAACATCCACAAACAATAGCAATGAAGTGCACTTAAGGTATAGAAGATTGCACTTGCAAGCAAGTCAAATCTTTCCTTAGCATTCACTTGTCCATCTAGAATTCATCTAGGTGTAAAATGAATTGTAAAACTCCTTTATATATGCATTCCCACTCACAAATGACAAATAAAACAAAATGGGGCCGACATGCACAAGCTAAGGAGGTGTCCTAAGATGACACCACAAGAGAGGGGCTAAAGGACCCATCTTGGACCAGGGCGCTCAGGCATCCTGGTCCTTTAGCCCCACAAACTCTCGGGAGTGTCTAATATCATGGGCTTAGGCCAACTGTCCTAAGTTTATTCTATCGGGTTTATTCACTAGGATCGATATTTATTCATTTAATGTTCAAAAGGGAGCTAAATATGTCTTGATTAACAAGAGGACTCATTTTACGACATAACATTTAGCCCCCACTTTAGCATGGGTACGAACTTATGTTTGAACTCACACTAAAGTAAGGTGAAGACACAATACAAACATGAAAACATACAAACCTAAAGAATCCCACCAAGTTGAGGACTATAGTATCCCCAAGCTTAGGATTCTAAGGTTACAAACACAAAAGACATTGCAAGATAATTAATACATACGTGGAGTACTACAAGCATATATAGGAATACACACAAGAGATACACAATACCCAAAGGTAATACACACCATACACAATGCATACATGCTTGACATGAAGCATACACATAAGGCACGGAGTATACATGGAATACACATGAAAAGCATGATGAAGACATGAAAAGCATGATGAAGACATGCAAAAGACATGGATTCATTAAGAGAATACAAGTTCAAACAATAAATCAAACAAACACACAAGGCACATGACTCTGACACTAGCTTTCTCTATCACTAGGGGTCATGTGAAGAGAAGTGATATCATGGATCATACACTAGTAAGGAATGCCAAATTACTAGGTGACCATGGAAAGTCGCATGAAGCACACGAGCTAGCCAACCTTATTGTACTAGGTGGATCATGGACCAAACAACAAGATGAAAAAATCATGAGCTAGTGATGACCGCTGAATCACTAGGTGAGTTCCATGTCAACTATAATAAACAAGTATTTGATCAAAGGAGCATAGCGCGATGTATGCCCCCACCTTAAAGTGATTTCTAACTCCTATCAGGGATCAATTCCTTTAAGGTAGAACAAAACATAAGATAGGCATGAGAGCTTTCTGGAAGCACATGCCCATATGATATGTGTTCCCAAAAAACTACTTTGTACAAGGAGTTGCCCCCAAAAAAGGCAAACCAAGGCGATGTTGTAGGCATGATACACAATGGCTTGTGTAGTAATGGTATGACACTGAGCATAGCAACAAGGTGCCACATAAATCAAACAACACAAGAAGTAACACAAAGGGATCTACCTGGTCCTGGCATCATTATATGAATGGTTGTATAATAGGAGAATTTTCAAGACTATAAATATTTGGAACTGTCATCATCTGTCAATTGGTAGAACTATGGAGACAAAAGGAAGAAATATCACATGAAATCAAATAAAATCCCTTTGGGTCAATAAGGGAGTATGTCACATCATTCTACGCCTTGTGTCATCCCCAAAGGAAACAACAATACAAATTAAAACATATAGAAGAATGATGATAGAAATAGAGAGAATGCCACAACGGATTTCGGTCCCTTTATATCCTTGCACCTACAAGGGTGTCAAGGGTCATCTAAAGAGAGCTTGACAACAACAACATAAAGAAAGCATCAAACAATATCATACAGGGGAGAACACTCACATGCACTCATAACATAGGAAATAAGAACCACACTTACGAGTTGACCTAAAGCAAACCATCCTCCCAATCTTGCTCATCACCAATTTGGGAAGGTGGACAAGATGCAAGAGGAACTATAGAAAGTGTGGTGTAAGGAACAAGAGTTATACCTGTATCATCCTTACCTTCTGATTTGTTGTTGGAATATAGTACAATAGGTTCCTCTATGAGTTGTGAAGCATTTTTTTGGTATAGGAGACAAAACACTAGTAGATTTCTCATTCGCATTCGTCGGTGATAAACGCTTGCGAGGAGGGAGATTCTCCTCTTCTGTAGCAAGGCAAGCCATAGCACAACGGCACTTCTTTCTTTCTCTTGCACTCTTATTTCACATGATGTTTGATAGGGGAACCGTAGTATATTTCAACATGGGTTCCTTTTCTTCCTTTGTTTCAAGAGCATTAGAAGAAACAAGAGGAACTGTCGAAGGTTGAGAGACCACGAAGGGAGGGTTCCTCAATGTGGGCTGCTCTTCTTTCTCAACTTGTGAAATAGGTGGAAGTACAAGAGCATCCACATGCAGTTGAGAAACCTTAGGAAATAAAACATGCACAACTGATTGATTTCCACTAGTCTCTACAGAGGCAGGTGGGACAAAAGTAACATTGCGATTGTAGGGAGGTTTGTTTTGTTCATGAAGGTTGCCTTGTTGTCCTTGGTGGGATGGCAGAGCGGGAAGCTCAGCATATTTACCATACGCTCAGGGACGAGGAAGAACCTTTGATTTGGGCTTAGATTCATTCACCACTTGTGGGATAGGGGGAACTACTATCATAGCCTCACAAGATCAAGGAGGTCTAAGGACATCACAAAGAGGAATGTTACTAAGTGACCATTCTATGATTTTCTTTGCTTTAAATTTTTGATATAATAAAAATAATAAATCCTCTCTAGTTCGAGTGACTCCAACTAGTTTTGGCCAGAAGTAGTTAAGTGTAAAGTGTCCATTGTGAGCAACGGGCTGGTACCGGCTGTGATGTACAGTGTGCACACGTCCCTCAAATGGAAACTTTAGGCACTTGTGAACCATAGAGGGGATTGCCTTCATGGAGTGGAGCCTTGGATGACCCAACTTCACATGAAACAAGTTTGATGTAGGAATGATGACAAAACTAACATCCAATGTTCTTGGTCCAACTTTTACATCGAGGTTCAAAGCATCAAGAGTTGGAATAATAGACCCATCGTGTGTTCTAATTGTGATTTTAGATACATCATAGTTATCATGGTGTAAACCATGCATGTAGAGAAACTCTTTAGTTACTGCATTTACCATGCATATAGGATTGACCATAGCACCTCTTATAGATTTATCATATATCTGAATGGTGATGTACAAGGATCCATCAAGAGCTTCAATCGTAGCATCATGAGGAGTAAAAGATATATCCGATTCGGGTTCTACTCGCTTTTTATGAGGGTGAGCATCTACCATGCAAACATCTCCTTCATAATAATCTCGTTCTTGATGTGCGTAAGTACATGACATCTCTCGAGATGGTTCTATAACATTTGATTCATGATGAGGTAAAGGATTTGTATAAATTTGTAAGTTTTGATTAGGTGGAGCCACCGACTTATTTCCTTTGTCATTCACACTAATAACCTAGATGACATTGGAATAAATGAGGTCTTGAACTTCATGTTTAAGATGCATACATCTTTCAGTGTCATGACCAACAGTGCGGTGAAAGTGGCAAAAGACACTTGAATCAAAAGAAGATGCTTGCATCTTACTTGGATCGAGAGGTCAAATAGGTGGAAGCTTGATGAGATTATTATTCAATAGTTGCATCATTATAGAGTAAAGAGACTTCGATAATGGTGTGAAATGTCTTGTCTTTTGTTTCAATTTATAAGGGGCAGGAGCAGGAGGTGATGTAGCGGCTACTTGTTTTCTCATTTGATTTGATAATATTGTGTTTACCTTGGTGAAATTCTTGTTATGTATTTTGAAAGAATGATTATGCAGAGTTTCAGATTGATGAACCAGAGCCGATGAGTTATTACTCTCATACTGACTAACTAAAATTTGACAATCGCAGAGATCCATGCAAAGATGAGTGAAATAATCATAACACATCAACAATATTTTGTCACGAATGTGAGGTTGTAATTTTCCAATAAAAATTCTTTGTACATCAACATTCGAGATAGAATATTAAACTTTTGAAAAAAGAGATTGATAACTCCCCATAAAATTTGTTACTTTTTCCTTTATTCCTTGTTTGCAATGAACCAAATCCATCAAAGAGAATTGAGGTCCAATGTTAGATTGAAAATGTTCGAGGAACTTATTGATTAATTGTGAGAAAGAAGTGACTGAATTATGAGGAAATGAGCAAAACCAATCCAAGGCTGTGTCTTTGAGTGACCTAGGAAAGAGCTTTTCCAAAATTGCATCTTCAAAGAAGAAATCACTACACATAGCTGTAAAGGCCACCACACGATTGTTAGGGTCTCCCTTCCCATTATATTTCTCAAAGCGAGGGGTTTCAAAATTCTTGGGGATTTGAGCTCTTATGATAGAATAGGATAATGGAATACAGATGTAATGTGATGTCATATTAGGTTTAGGTGGACTATGACTTATGCTAGCCAATTGTTGTTGGATGGAGGTCATATTTTGCAACAATTGGTTGATGACAGGGTCGGAAGATGAATTAGGTATAGATTGATATGAATTGGAAGGACTAGCTACCGATTGTGTCATGTATGATTGGATTTTTAGAAAGTAACAAGAGGTTTAGATGCAGGTGGAGTGGTATTAGGTGTGGAATTTATGTAATTATATGGAATGGCACTATAATGACAAACGGGATTCCCAGTAGATAACCCAACACATGTGGTAGCACTATTACTTGGTTGTGTGGTTAAAGTAAGAATAGAAGAAGTGTATGTAGCAATAGGGGGTGTCGATATGGGTGCTGAAACTTGAGTCCCTATACGATTGGAAGAAGTTACATTAGTGATGATTTCTATGCAACTATGTCCATACACAATTGAGCTACACCATGCAAGATATCTACTTCTTGTCCTTCAAGCAATAAACCTCTTAGAATCTCAATGATAGGGACAACATATTCAGAAAAATGTTTTGAGCTAACAAATTGCTGAAAATTAGCCAACTCGGTGTCTAATCTTTGAATTTGAGTTTCGAGAACATGAGCCACAATGTCGTCAACATCGATGCTTTCATGAGAAGTTGATTCTTTTGGGATATATGAAGTAGGAAGATGTGAGATTTGATTCATAGATTTGGGTTCCAAAGTGTCAACATTAGCATTATTCAAAGCATGAGAATTCTTGATTCGTAGACTTCTTCGTACAAGTGTGTTGGAATTGGGACACCAGGTCACAAAGCTCATAAATTGTTCACAAGCCCTAGTGACACACAAAATGCACCAATATAAGAAATGAATGATGTAGTGAAAGAAGAGTTTAAGTTTTTGTGTAAATGAAGCAATGTTTTGTTCAAATGTAAACAAACATAATGCACTTAATCTTAATCAATACTCAATAGTCAAATCTATTTCCCAAAACATATGCTCAAATCAGGTCCTAAAATCAATGCTTTTTCAAAAATGTAACAAGTCAAAAATTATTCCTTCTTTCAATTTTCAATGCAGGATGACATATGGCATGAGGTACAACAAAGTAAAATCAGATTTAGGATTGCAAATGATAGCATAAAATCTGAAACAAGATATTAAATGCAAACCCTAGATTTCAATACTAACTAGGTTTTCTCAAAAGTGCAATTTTTTCCTTTTTGTAAAATCTTAGCAATGAAGATGTTTTAAATTAAAGATGTATGACTATGAAATGAATAATTTCTGTTATTCAAATCATATCTGATGTACAAATCAAAAATCTAATTCATGCTCTGATGATCTTAACTGTATGACATGCAACAAGGCAATAAATATGCTTTTTCCACGATCTACAATGAAATGTTTGTTTTTTCAATTTCACATGCAAGAATGCAAGATTGTTTAAAACACCATAAATGAGAAAGGTACAATAAATGATATCACTTTTACCAACCTAATAATGCATCGATATCTAAAACAACTCATCAATTTAGAAACCCTAGGGTGAAGACTAGCCAACTTTCCTAAAAATGCAAGGTTTTGCAAACCCTAGTTTTTGAAATTATGCAAAAACAAGGTATGTGAATATGTAAAATGAATAATGAACTAATTCAAATCAGATCTAGGGTAGAAAATGACTTAGATCTGAAGCAAGAAGGATGCCAAAGTTTAAAAAGAGTCAGGTTCACCAAAATGTTGTATAGAAAAGAGATACATAGCCTAAAAGGTCAAACTAGGTCAAACCCTCTTCTATCAACATTGAGACACAAACTGAGCTTGGATTCTACCTATGAAGGAGAGACAAACTATGGGGGTTTTGCCTCTTTATTGTCTAGAGAAGAATCAACCAAATCCAACCAAGTCTAAACTAGCAAGCAAAGACAAAATACTAAACCCTAGTTAACAAAGATTGACTGATAACATGTTACTATAAACAACTACATGAAATGTAGATGTACGATGAAGATCAAGAGACAAAATAAAACTTGGATCTGAACTTAGGGGCACCAAATGACTAGGGTGCTTGGGTACCCTAGACCCTAATTAGGGTTTTACAAAATCTCTAAGTCTCGCCAAACATGTACCTGCAAACCCTTTATTCTTCTCGGATCTTGTCTTTTGAAACCTATATCTCCAACCTACACACAAGCAAAGAGTAAAAGGTTGTGTTGTGTATAGAGGCTCGCCTTAGTCAAACTCTGTGTTGCTGTTTCCACATCCACTAAAATGATGATTAGTGATCCAAGAATGCGTGCCTTAGGAGGGTAGAGGCAAGATCAACAATATGTGATGGAAGTATGAATATAAATGATGAAGATTATGAAAGATATGAAACCATAGTTGGAGAACATAACTCAAGATATTGCACCAACAAGGAGATGGATTGAGAGGGACTGAAACCTCCTTCAAGACCTGCAAACAAACTCCATAACATCCATAAACAATAGCAATTAAGTGCACTTAAGGTATAGAATATCACACTTGTAAGTAATTCAAATCTTTCCCTAGCATTCACTTGTCCATCTAGCATCCATCTAGGTCTAAAATGAATTGTAAAACTCGTTTATATATGCATTCCTATTCACAAATGATGAATAAAACAAAATGGGGCCGACATGTACAAGATAAGGAGGTTTCCTAAGCTAACACCACAAGAAAGTGGCTAAAGGACCCATCTAGGACCAGGGCGCCCTAGTCCTTTAGCCCCACAAACTCTAGGGAGTGTCTAATGTCATGGGCTTAGGCCAGTCCTAAGTTTATTCTATCAAGTTTATTCATCAGGATTGAGATTTATTCATTTAATGTTCAAAAGGGAGATACATAGGTCTTGATTAACAAGACTCATTTTACGACATAAAAATCATGTTGTGAGTGCTCATTTGATGCATTGAACCATAGTAACTATGCCCAAACTTGTAATGTCAAAAGAGCTTATATAATCCACTTTGTAAGACATATCCAATATTTGTTATCCATCTCTTTCAAAACCACTTGTTTGGATAGAATCTAGTTTTCTTGTTGGTATGAGTGATTTGGTAGGCATATATAAGATTTGGGCCCATTTCTAGTATATCCAGAACTTCTTCAAAAATTGCATTATTGATGGAGACATCACCACTTATATACATAGGGAAGGCATAAAGATCTCTAATTCTAACTCAAGAGAATGCTTCTATGACTAATAGTTTGATGACTAGGTCCTAATTAACTAGTCATTCATTAGATTTTTGGAATGAGAACTTGAGAAGAGGCATGTAAATCAATGTACATTTGAGCTTTACCATGCTTTTTGAGATATCAAAAGCAATTTTAACATTCTTTCTCATCATGATTCAAATTTCCACAATAGCCATAACTATGCTACTTCTACCAATGATATCTACTAGAGACTTAAATTCTAGTTTGTGATTCTTCGGATTGTCCAATTATGTGAGCTTAATTAGCAAGGGACAAATTTTTCAATTTTCCTAAAGGGGCCATTAGATATTAACTTGACATACTTCCTCAAATCATGGATCTTGGGATTTTCAATGGGGAGATTACAAATATGAAAGTTGCATACAAAGCTCTCATAATTATATGAAGTATTATTAAGAATAGAATTTTATTAATCCTTCTTATCTCATCCTACTGACCTAATTTTAGCACAAATTATGTTGAATTACAAAAGATACCCAACACAAAAAAAATCAACAAGCCAAAGATGCATAGTTCTATCTTCAATAAATTGAATTGGGAAGTGTTGTCGGTACTGACCAAGATCTTGATATTGTTCCATTTCTTGGTTGGATCACTCTCTTTGATGCATTGGAAGCAAAATCTATTATACATGGAAAGTGTGATGGCTCTATTGATCCTTTTTTGTATCACCTTCCTCTTTAATATTAAGCTTAATTGTGTAATTGAGAGGTAGATTGTCTTGATAGAAGTATATTCATAGCCCATATCTCTTTAGAGAAGTTTCCAACTAAATTCTTCATGAAGAATAGTTTGATCAATGAAGCTTGTCTACTTTGAATGTATATTTCATTGATTATGTTGTTCGTGTATGTTGATGTGGCATCTAATGTCAGATATGTTAATTTGGAAAGCTCCAACGTGTCTATTGATGGTTGCTGAGTCTACTAAGCGGGGGTTGTATCAAATTACATGTGGACAAGTGGCTAAATATGATTGTTCAATCTTGATTATATAAGAAAAAATTATCCTCATTTGGAATTGAACCTTGTTAGCTAGTGGAATGACTTAGGGTTTACTTGCCATCTATTACATCGAGTAACTCTTTCTCAATGTATGAGGAATTCAATTCCCTTTTAAAAAGGGTTGTTTCTTAGGGTAGGCTTATTGGTGCCTAAGGTAGGCTTAGAATCACTAGGGTTTTGAAACCCAGTTTTGAAGGGAGTAGTGATTTTGCACCTATGTGCTAGCCAGCTGGTGGTAGTGCAATGATGCTTTGGAAGTAATGTGCTAGGGTTTTCAACACCTAAATGAACAATTCCATTTTTAGGGAAAGGATTCCCCTTTTCCAATGTGCAAATTGATGTTCTAAAGGAAAATTTTGAGAAAAATACAAAAGAAGACCACCCTAATGTTTTGTGACAAACTTAGATCTTTAGATGGATTTTCACAAATTGGAATAGATTTTCTAGAAGTAAAATTTTATTTTAAAAAATCATTTAGTGATATATATGCAATCATAAAGCTTAGATAAAAAAAAATTTAGATAGGTTTTTAACAATTATGAGCAAAAACCCTTAGAATTACAATTTTCTCCTATTAATTTGTAAGTGTTGGAAAAGGTGTGTTGTACACCTTGCAAAATGACATTCTAAATTTATAAGTTTTGGTCCACCTAGGGTGGGATAGTACACTTAGTTTTTGGGCTAATTTATCCTATGTAGTTATTTTTTCTATCATTGGAATTGTAAATGTCTTGGGGATCACATAAAGAAAAGCTAATAAACAAAGCATCAGAAGGTGAAAGGTCACATGAGACACCTTGGAATGTGGAGAGACTCTTGGGGGATGCCAATAGTCACACATGGGTGCTATGATTCACTTGTGGAACATAAAGAGTCATGTGTGGGGTGTGAGGGTTCATATGTAGCACATGAGAAGATGTGGAATATGATGGGTCATGGCTAATGGTTTTGTACTCATTGTAATGTAAAATCACAATGATTTCTTATAAACTTTGTGACTATAAGTACTAGCTCATGGAACTGTAAAAACACACAAAGATTGAATGTTGCATACTGTTGTGATAAGATCTAAAGAAAGCAAGGCAATAGATGTACGGTTACACCAAGTTTTTACAAGGTTCTAGATGTTATTGGATTAATCACGGGAATGAGAGAAATTTATATATAGAGTGCACTGAGAAGAGGTTCCTTGAGAGTGCATGTTACAATGAGGAAAAGTTCTCTAAGGGTGTGTTGGCACTCGTTTTGACCAGGAGGCTAAGCTTGTTTGTTGGAGGGTTTCTTCCTTCAAACCCTAGGTGTTCCTGTTCATCGGCAAGAGCTTGGTCTATCGGCGAAGGATATTGTGGTTCTGCCGACAGTGTTGGTCGTGCCGATGGGGGTACCTCAAGTGTTATCGGCATGAGTTTGCATGTGTCTTGGCAATCATTTCAGTAGCATGGTGTGTTCTTTGTATATCACCGTGACTTTGTGCTATCGGCGAGGGAGTTTCCTGTTGGGCCGATGGCGTATGTTTGGCCGATGGTGGTAATAGAGTTCGGTTTCGGCGTGACAGGGGCTATCGGGCTAGCCGTTGGAAGGTCCGCCGATGGAGAGTGTCTAGCCGACAAGGGTGTCATCGGCGTAAGTCACACCGACAGGGGGCAGTGTAGTGTGTGATCGGTGAGACAGTGGTCTATCGGCGAAGGTTTTTTGGGAGCTGCCGATATGTGGGTGTCTGGCCGACGGGAGATGCGAAGTAGTCATCGGTGTGACCGGCGTATCGGTAGGAGAATTTTTGGGTGCGCCGACGATGTGGTATCATGCCGAAAGGTATGATCATCGGGGTGACTTTGTTCATCGGCGTAGGTATTTTGTTGCTCGCCGATGGTTTTGGTCTCACCGACAGACAAGGAATGTGAAATGGCCATCGGCGTAACCTTTGACATCGGCGTAGGTATTTTGTTGCTCGCCGATGGTGTTGGTCACACCGACAGCGGAGTATGGAGTAGCGATCGGCGAGACAACTGGAGTCGACGGGAGATTTTTGAGGAAGGCCGATGGTATATGTTTGGCCTATGGGCTGTGGGCGAAGGGTTGTGTGTCGAGCGCGGCAAAAGCGCTCGACACTTGGTATGTATGCGACTATGCTTTTAAAGCGCTGGAGTGATCTCTTCACCGTGAATGTGGGATTATTCCCTTGTATATTTTGAACCCGTGGTTGAACGTGTTTTGGCGGGAAATCTTTTTTGTATGTAGCGACAGTTTTTTAAGTGACAACAGGTGGTTGAGACCCTTAATGGCGACTGTAGCAGGGGCATGGGTGAGTTGTTGGACAGCCATGTACCCGATTTTTGGCATGAAGACTCCCAAATGGCGGCACAGGGCTCGAGGTTTCTCTTGTCTGTTGCTAAAATGTATTTTGAGCGCCATTCCTTTGAAGGATCTGTATCTGGCAGATTTTGTAATAATCATGTAATTAATTGCTGTGGTACACTTTCTGGCTGTTATAAGCAGACTGTGTTACCATTTTTCACGTTGTTGAAAGTTGAACATTTTGGCTCTGTAACACAATACAGTTCATTTTGGTTGCTCTGTACAGCTAAACCTGTGAGTTTATGTATCTCTTGTTGTACGTTTTGGCTTGAATCCACTGATTTCATGGTTAATCTTGTATGAATAATGCTATGTTTGCATGTGTTTTGTTAATTCTGTCTCTAGTATTGCATGTATCTTTCTTCTGAGTCTGGATATTTAAGCAATATTTGAGACTCTAGAACATAGAATTCCTATGTTGAATGTCTGATCTTTTAACTTCTGCTCAAGGGGTAGATTAAACTATTTTCAGGTTGAATATTGGGAAGGGTATACTGCAGTAGGGATGCCATAAGTAGAGATAACTTAACACTCTGTATTGGGAGATATCTGTAAGGCAGGTATCATATATATCCCCCTGAAATCCAGTTTTAGCCGTTCATGCTGATCATTCACAGGTGTATGTCTACTGACTCCAGGCCCTGGATAGGCACCAATCTTGCTTTGTGTTTGTGTTACAACCATGTCCAGCTTTGCATCCAAACTCAAAATCATAATCAAACTCTAAAACAACCATTAGGACATTAGAATTAGTTTTAGGATCCTCAGTCCTCTGTCTACAACTGCAAATAGGCCCAAAGCTAGCCCCTTTGCTCTTATCTTTCAGTTTTGGTCTACTTACAGGAGGACTTATTTGCTTTCTGACAGCATCCCAATCCTTGTATGCGTATCTCATGGATGTTGAGTAGGGAATACCCCCTAGGTCTTGCAGAGCCTGAAGAAGAAGAGGAGATAAAATATAGAGTCTATCTCCTACACTGTCCCAGAGATCCTGTTGATCACTGATGGCTACCTTGTAGGGAAATCTAGGAATAAGCATCCAGTCTGGGAAAAAACCAACAGGGTGCATGTTGTTGGATTTAAAAGATGGCAGAGATCTCGCTTCACACAAATTAAATCTCTTATATATTGTAATCTTGTTCTTTAGATAATTCTTTTGGTAGATAAGTGCTACTAGAGGGGGTAGCGCCCTTTCTGTTAAACCAAAAATCTAAAAAAGTACAAATCATGGCTCAATGAGTGTGCAGATTAAAAATTCACTCACTTGGCATACCAAGATGCCAAAGGAAGCATAGGCCCTCTAAGAACTCGAAAACACACTCAATGCATGGGGGAGAAATTAGATCCCCATATTGACTTAGATAACAGTTAAACACCTCCATATTATTTCTATGTATTCCATCACGGAAGAGGCTTAATGCTTATGTTGTTTGTTTGTTCTTTCTAATAGATGCAACATCAAAAATGCCTCCAAGAATGTGGTAGGCCGGTCTCTTGTTGAAGCCACAAATAGCCAAGTCTCTCCTCACAAAGGCATGAGTGATCAACTTTCCGCTCTGCTTCCTTCCCATGATAAGCATGATTGGTGTTAGGAAGTCCTCACACAAAGTATTATCATGGATGTGTTCTCCTATGAAGTGTTTCTTGCTTATCACTTTCTTGATTGATTCCACCATTCCATCATGGTCTATATTGAACAATCTATGGATCTATTTGTCGATTATCTCCTCCTCCTCCTCTTGCTCTTCTACCTCTTCCTCCTCTTCCGTCTCCTCTTCCTCTTCCGACTCCTCATCCATTTCCTCTTGGCTCTCATCCTGGTCCTTTGACCCATCTCTCCCTTCATTGCATTTGTAGATGCATTCAAAACTCTTTTGACCCACCATCTTGATTGAGAGGATTTGGAGAAGGGAGGGTGAAATCATGGGAATATAAGACCATTCACAGAATTGCTCGTGAGCAATCTACTATGGATTTTCTATGTTGAGATTTTTGATGAAATCTTTCGAATCTCTAGTCGTGATGATCAATTAACGTTCAACAGATACAACAATAGGACCACTTGGTTTGGGAATGTCCTTTTCTTCCACTCTCCTCGTGAACAATGCAAACCATTAGGTATGGATATCAACCCAATAGTATATGTTGCAAGTTACTAATTCATCAACTATCTATTGCATGCTTTATTTGCCAAAAATTATGCCATGCGATTACTTTCTTGGTAGGTATGGTTTATAGTCACATTCATCCTTTTAAGATTTTCCTATCAATTTTGTGATATTTTTCAACTTCCAGTTAGTTACTCTTCCATTTCTAATTGAATTGATACGAACATGGGAGTTCCCTTCTATGTCTATGTTCAGAATGTTCTCCTTCATGCAGAAGTTGAGGCCATAAAGCAACGCCTTGAACTCGGCTTCATTATTGGTGCCTACCAGGAGCTTCTTGGAAATCACCCATATCATCTCGCCTTTGTCATTTCTAATGGCAATACCAGCACCCAACACACCGGGGTTCCCTCTTGCTGTCCCGTTGAAGTTCATTTTCAATCTACCTACTGGTGGAGGACACCATTTCACCCTTTCTCTTTTCAAACAAGCAGTGGGTTGATTTGATCTATAAATCTCTGGTATCTTCAAGTCATTCCATACCTTCATGGATTCCCTATCCCAACTAGTTCTTTAGATTAAATTATCAGAGTGGTGTTGTTGCTAGTTTTTCCCTGAAAGGATTTCCCAAGGTAAATCCAGTGTTTTTAGGATGAGTGCAGGATCATCACGAGCCAAATAGTGGCAATAGAAAAAAAAAAATTATGTCTTTACTTAGCCAAAATCATGAATTGGGCAAGTTTGGCTTTCTTAGGCATGTAAAGAATATGCATTTGGAATGGATATCCGTTTTGTGGGTCCCAAAATGGATATCTATTTTCCAAAACAGATATCCATTTTGGAGACCATAAAAAGTCTAAAAAAAGGCTACGTTTTACAAACCCGCAGCTTGCAAAACACAAACCTCTTCAAAAATGGATATTAGAGTCTGCTAGAACAAATATCCGATCCCAGTAGGTATGATTCTTGTATTTTTTGTTTGTTTTGTATATTCAAGTAATTGTTTTTATTTATTTTTATCTTAAATGGGTATGTTTTATATTTTAAATAGGTTAAATGGATGAACAACATGAAAACCCAAACCCTCCCTCACCAAACCCTCCCCCTCCAATAATCAAAGAGAAAATTGAAAGAAACATTGATCAAATAAGTAGGATTGTAGAAATGTATCGTTGCCACCCTCGATTGTCTTCAATGACATCAAATTTAGAGGGGATTATTACTCATGTTTGAACCCTCACAAGCCAACATGAATCATTTAGGCAATGGCGAGAAACCAAGAAAGCGGAATATGTTGACGGTTTATCATATGATCAAGTGAAAGAGTTAGACATTACCAAATCTATGTTAGCCCAATAGTTTGTCAATCCTAAAACTGGATTGCATGTTGATGTTTATAAGCCTAAGTATTCAATCAAATGGTTTACACATGAGTGTATTAGTCAGAATTTTTGGGATCATTGGTGGATGGTTTTTGATAAACCACCCAACAACAATTTAGATGTACCTTTGTATTTCCTTCGTAAACTATATGCAAAGTTTGTAATGGGTCACCATGTGAATTATTTTGATTTTAGAGAGTTCTAGGGAGTAAGTAAGGGAATGCCTCAAGATAGACCTAGGGCAATGAGACAAGTGCAAGGTCCTTTTATTCCCCCTCTTGCTATCCCTTCTCCACCGCCAATTCAACACCCAGACGTTGTTACAAATGCAACACAATAGGGCCTCATAGCCATACACTCTTTGACCGAGAACTTGATTACACAAACTTCTCAATTTGCACAACCACATGATGTTGGTGGTGATATTGGATCACCCAATATTACTAGACCTTCCTCGTCCACACATGTTTGTGTGCCCCATCATTGTATTTTTTGCAATCAGTTGTGCTTAGGTCCTCTTATGGAGAGTAGTGATCTACCCTTGAACACTTTAGCGTATGTTGTCCCTTCATGAGATGAGGCAACGGGGTCTAGAACTCAAGCTAAGGAGTCAAGGACAAGAGCAAAAGCACAAGCATCAATGGACCATAGAGAAGGAGAAGAGCATGGCAAATATTTTATAGAGGTAAAATTTTAAGTTAAATGTCATGGTGTATTCCATTTGAATAATATAAACAAATATTAGTACTAATGTATCTAAGGGGGATAACAATTGATGACAGAGGAGGAGTTGACAGAAGTTCATCATGGAACTCTTTCTGCTATCCAATTTGGCTTCGACTTGCTGGTATAATTTTTTCTACACATCAACTTTTTTTATTGTATGCATTTAATTACTTGTGAGTAATTATATATTAATTTATATCTTGATGTTAATTTACTTTTATAGTCAATCCAAAATGTGAATGATGTGGCATCTTTACCAATAGCCTTTAGTCGAACTCCTGATCGACCTAAGGGACCATCATTTGTAGAATGACTTTCTGAACGCCAATAAAGGGTGGAGATAATTCCATTGAACTGTACTTTAATTGATAATTTAGAAAACTTAAATATTTGATTATAGTCATTTAGATAAATAATAAAATAGAGAATAGATAAATTGATCTATTAATTTAAAAATTATTATGATTATTTGTATACATAGAGTCTTACATTCTTGTCATCTTTCATACAGGAGATATTAGTTGGTTCATCCATGAGGAGTCCTTCTCATTCGATGTAGGAGCTCTGGATGGTGGTATGTGCTTGTTTTCTAGTAGATAAGTTTTTGTGTAGTGCAGTCTAGATTGTTTACATGTAAGACATCTAACCTTTTTTAATGTATGCATTTCCTTTTATGTTTAATAATTATATATTAATTTATTTCAATGTTACTTTACTTTTACAGTCTCTTGAGAAATTGAGTGATGTGCCACCTTTGTCATCACACTTCAGTAGGACACCTGATCGTCTTAAAAGAAAATTATTTGCAGAATGACTGTCTGAATGACAAGAAAGAGTCGAGGTAATTGAATTGAATTTTTCTAAATAATTAATAGTTTATAGAGGTCTTATACTTGACTGTAGTGATTTAGACATATGTTAATAAATGGAAGTTATAAATTGTAGTAGATAAGATTCTATTTACTAACTCTAACTTATTTATATTGAGGTTTGACTTGTTAATACAATCAACTTTGCCTCCATCAACTACTAGACATCATGGCACAAAGAGGACACTTTTTGAGGATCCATCATAGATTGAAGATTCACCAGAGACATAGGGTCAAGTAGACCTTTAGTATTTGATGTAGCTATTCAACATGTAGATTGTATATAGATTTTGAGACATGGCATATGCCACATTTTGTAAAAAATGTTTTGAGTTGGCATATTTGCCAAATTTTTGTATATGTTTACCATTATGGACTAGATTTTAATATATATATATATACACCTTGACATACAATATAATTTAAATTCCTTATGTGCATTTATTCCTACTTTGAAACTTAAAAGTTTAATGTATAATCAATTTACAATGGTTGAGTTATGATCAATAACATGTTATAGATTGATTTATTGTTATATATGATTGTTTTTCTTGGTAGAAAGATGATATATGTAGTTTCATACCTTAATACATAACTTGATCTTAATTGCCACACGATTGTAGTTTTAGTTAGATATAGGATTTTTATGAAATGACAAATTTGAATGGTTGACACATGTGTAGCTATAGAAAACTTTTATCTCGTCCATATGTAGTTGGAGCCCTTCATTTTTCAAGTACAAACATCATAAAGCAGTTGTAGATGACTAATTTCACCATCAAAAAATTATTTCTAGCCTCCTTTCTTTGTGATTTCTCCATTTTCAGTCTTAATCAGGACATTTGCAATCTAGAACAATAATTTGGTACCCCATGGAAGGCTGCAACAATCATATCTAAGGCTACAATTTAGGTATAAGATTATAAACTTCATTTTCATTTAGCTCCAAGACCTTGATTCCTTCATATTTGACCATTTCTAGCTATGATTGTGTAGGTACAATAGTGATATAGGTCTAAAAATCAAGTTGTTTCATGGCTGGTATAGCAAATTAGGAGTTTGAAATGTTATCACAACAACACTTTGCAAAAAGGTTTTCAAAATTAGGTAAATGGTAAAATGTTGTTTCATTTCATCTCCTAGAGTTTGTCTTCAAACTCATTGACATCTTCTAGCTTTCATTTTGTAGGTACAAAAGAAGATCTTTCCATTTCATGAAGTTTCCACCATGTTTCTACCTTGTTTCTGGATGTTTCCATAATGTTTCTAGCCTCACAAACCATGTTGTCAAATTTGTTGTTGTGGGAAACTTCACAAATTTATCATTTTTCCTCGGCCTCCTAGATCTTCACCAATTATGCATCACCAATCTTAATTTGTATAGCCTACCCTTGACTATAAATGATTTCTCTTGAGCTATTTATGAGGTATTATGGTAGCCTTTGTTGTTTTGACAGTCTATTTGCATAGTTATGGATCGTTGTGACAATTTTAGGAGTCTTTTGATAGCTCAACTCACTCCATTCTAATTTAGAACAATTAATCAAATAGATTCAATGTTTTATGTTAAAGTCCACTAATGTTCACAAAAAATCATTTCATCTCTCCCTTTAATAACCCCTACCATAGTGCAACAGACCTCCACAATCATGGATGTCCATCATTTATGACAACTCTTCATTGATATGACAATCATTCCTTCAACCTTTTGACTATGTTAGGACTTCATACATTCACCTTCAAACCTTATGATAGTGTCTTGTTATTATGACCAACTTTATGAGGCATAAAATGGGGATCCTTATGTAGACACTTAAAATTGTCCATGTCTTGACCATCACCTAGTTGATACATTATTAGAGACATCATAAGACATTTTGTCCTATTCCCACTCCTAATCCCACTTATCCCACTTTCCAATTAATTAAATAAATCTTATTTATTTAATTAATCTCCCTCTCACATGTCCCAACTAATTCAAATAAAATATTTGAATTAGGTCCTCACCTTTCATCACATTCCAACACTTGTCCACCTCTCAATTGAATCATGTGTGGTACTACAACTTTCATTTAATACACTTCACATGTCAAACTAATTTAAATAAAATATTTGAATTAGGTCTCCTTTATTCCTCTCCCTACACTTGTCACATGACTACAACTCCTCATGGAGTGGGAAAACCTATTCGATCCTAGCCATCCACATCATTGAAACCAACTTTCAATCATAGCCATTCATTCAAATTAGTCACTTCCTATAAATCAAGCCTCACCTAAGCCATTTGCAAGAAGGAGATTTCAAGTATCCTTATGCTGTCGAAATGAAATTAAAGCCTCTCATCATTCATCCTCATGCAATTACATTCATCCTTCGAAATCATGCATTCCTATTCAAGATTGAGAAGAGCAATGGAGGCGAACCAAGCTTAGTGTGGAGATTTGGTTTGCATTTGCTTTGTGTTTTGATTTATACGTTATCTTGTACTTCATTATGCTTGTTAGGGTTTGATGATTTACCATTTGTGCATTTACCCTAATTTTTACCTTAACTAAATTTGGTGAACCCGACGTGAAACCTTTGCAAATCTAATATTTTTTGTCGATTTTAGTAACTCAACTTCTACAGGTTTCTTCTAGGCCTGAAACAGATCTCACTGTTGCGTTTGGGAGGCCTTGCAAGTAAAAAATGACATATGATACTTGATATTTTATTGCAGGAAAAAAAAATATTTTTTTAGTTTGGCTCCTGTCATAGGGCCATACCGTACGGATCCATACGACCCCTGCATAGGGGTCTCTCGCCAAAATTTTGGTTTTCATTACTTATTTTTCTGTGGCTAACTTTTGATTGGTTGTGGGTTTTAAATTCATGGTTTATGTTTAATATTGTTGCAGGTTTGATATTAGGGTTTCATGTTAAATCTTTGGATGATTGTCCTGGCTACGGATTCAAAAACCCTAATCTATGTTCATAAAATTCTTGATCACTAATTGTGTTCATTTCCCTGCTACTAGATTTGAAACCCTAATCACCTGCTTCGCATCCCTAGCACCGACCGCCATTTTCAGATGCTTCAGTCACCACCATCGCTCCGCTTGTTGCAGACCCTCCACCGCCTGTTAAAAACCCTTATTCCTCCTGCCTAACATCCAAATGCCACCTCCATACATCCCGTCACATCCTCAGAGAAAATCTTCCACTGCCCCTGTTTAAAGGCCTTTTCGCACTCCCATCGCCACCTCCTTCAAAATCAACCTCTGTTCCTCTGCAACCTCCACCATTCCTCTGCCTTGTCACCGTTCGCGGCTCCCCCAGTTGAGCTCCCTTTGAAATTTGATGCCAACCTTATAGATTTGTTGGCTTCATAACTGACGGTCTACCTCAACCCTCGATCCACTTAAGCCTGTGGTGACTACCATGACCACATGGTTCATTTTATTAGATTGGCAACCTTTTGAATTTCAATTTTCTTTTGTTATTTTTCCCTGGCCGCAACCCCTAGTCATATGGATGACCATGGGCCTAACTAGCCCTAACCGTCGAATCCTTAAACTACCAAGACTAAACCCTGCATGTGACCAGAGATAGATTGACCGTTAGCAGTCAGTCCCTGACTGTCAAGACTGCCTTATTTCTCCTAGAATCCCTAATAGGGCATTTTTTTCTTTTCCTCATAACTTGGGCATACGATATCAAAAATTCACAAACGAGGACTCGTTAGAAAGGTGACTCAGTCAACTTCACTGTGGAATAGGTTTCATCAGGTGAATGTGTAATTTCACATCTTTTGTTTCAGTCAAATTCAAACTTAATTTTGAACTTCAAACACTTATAACTTGCAAATTTGATCCATTTTTCACAATTTTTTTTAAACTGCATAGAATTCTATCTAGAATCTGTTCATGCTATTCATTTTCCTGTAACTATTCATCTACGGTAGATTTTATCAGATTTCTTTATTTTCACATAATGCTTCCATGTGCAAATTTACTTCTTCTTTCTTGGTTTTTGTGGGTTTAAGGTACATCTAAGGAGTTGTATCAGTATTGGAATCAGTCACAGCAGTAGATTGGAAAGCACAAATTTCAGGTGCACTCCATTCATATTTCATCTCTTTTAATTTCTTCATAATCATTGTTTGCAAACACAATTCGATTTGGGCATAAAAAGAACATTTGTTTGCTCTCACATTTGGATTTTGAGCACTAAAACAAACTCTTGTCTTCAATCACACATTGAAATCAGGCTTAAAATGAACCATTGTATTTCATCACACATTTTGACTTTGGATTTAAAAAGAAGAAGTGCTTTCATTGCTTGGTGAAATTGAGTGAGATTAAAGGTGTGTATGATCTTCTCATGTGCTTCGTGCGATCTTGAGAATCAAAAACACTTTTCATTCATTCAATTTCACACCACACATTTAGATTTCTTAAAGGGAAATTAATATTTGCGAGTGTGAATCAAGTGTACGTGTGTATGCTCTCTCCTTGCACCGCAAGGTGATCTTGGAGATCCAAAAACACCCACTTGGTTTGCTTTTGTCATACCCTTCCTAGGAGGCCTGCTTGGAGACACACCATTCCAAGGGGCGACCTCAACTCTAGCGTTCTGGTGGAGTATAAAAAGTGAGGTTTGAATCGAAAGACACCCTCTTTGGAATTTAAAATCTTGTAACTCTTGGCTAAGCCCCAAAGAACTTATACCTTTAGGAAGTGAAGGTGAAGGGTGGGTTACCCCTTTCTCTTGACTGTTTGAAACTATTTTGCTTTCATTTCATGGAATTGGGCCCCTCGTACCTCGCGTATATTGGGGACATCCTTTGTCAACCTTGTGTAACCTAGATTAAGGCCTAATTGGTCACACCCACTTGACTAGTCTTAGGCGTTTATGTGTCTTCAAGTGCTTGCTTAATCATCAAATTCTACAAAATTTCAAGTTCAAACTTGCTTATGTGTCTTGCATGTGTGATTCATGTTTGTACATGTGTAATCATTTGTTTGCAAATTGCCACATTGAGCTATCAACACAAACACATAAGTACATCATTCTAAGCATTCTTTCTGTCACATTTATCCTTGTCATTCCATCCTAATCATCCTACTTGTCCATTCTTAATCATAATCCTAATCATTCCACATCATCATCTTCATTCTAGTCTAATCAATTTCATCCTAATCATCTCCTAATTGCTCCACATCATCACCCTAGTCCTAGTCAACACTTGCCAAAATGGTCTTGATTCTTAGAAAGCCTAATCCTAATCATAAGCCCAAAATCATACTTAGAGGAGGCCCTCCCTCTAATCCTAATGATGAGACAAATCCAAAGGCCAAGCTCATACTTCGAGGTGACCATCCCTCTAGTTCTAATAATGAGACAAATCATAAGACCAAAATCATACTTTGAGGAGTTCCTTCCTCTAATCCTAATGATGAGACAAATCATAAGCCCAAAATCATACTTCAAGGAGGCCCTTCTTCCAATCCCAATAATGAGACAAATGTAAAACCCAAACTCATACTCCAAGGGGCCCCTCCTTCTACTTCTAATGATAACAAGAACTATGTGGCATACCTTGAGGAACAAGATGAAGTGCAAAGACTTAAACACATGTGTGCAACCATGCCAACATTAGAGAACAAGGTCCTATCACCCCAACTACATGACCTTATACAAACACTTCACCAAGTACCACAACCCCTAGACCAAAAAACCATACAATGATTCCAAGCCATCATTCAAAAATTTCAACAAATCCAATCACCTCAAATACAACACCTCCTAGCCCAAGCCTAGCAATTCATAACCACTTGTCAAATCCAACAAATACAACCTCAACATCAACCACATAATTCACTTCAATCCTATGTTTCATCCCCCTCCATTTCATGCCAACCAAATCCATCCACCTATCAAGTCAATGCCACATCAACCTATCCCACTTCTTTTCATGTCAACCAACCTTCATATCAAGACACATCCAAACAAGAACATGTGATCCTAAGTCACCCCTTGAAACAAGATCAAATGCCTTCAAGTTCTAATGCTACCTTTGACAAGGGTAACACCACTCTAGCTTGGGGAACCTATAAGTATATTATACCACCATCCAATCAAATTCCCATCTTAAAGCCACCATGTCCTAGTCCTAATCCATTGGTCCCTCCACCTTCTAACCCATCAAACCCTTCATCAGCCTTACCATCATCTAATCCTCCATCAACTTCATGCCCTAAATTCAAACATTACAAAAGTAAACCTATGGAGTTATCCAAACCCACCAATCCATTCAATTCCTTTGACCTTCCATCTAATAAAAGTTCAAAACCTAATCCAACACCTTCCATCTCTTTTATCCCTCCACCATGGGACCTTTCCACTCCACCTAATCCTAATCCTAAGCCTTCACCTTCCTCCCTCATTACCCATTCATCCACCCATACACCTATAAAGGATGTTATCCAAGGGCTATTAGCAAGGAGTCAACCATGTCATCAAAGTCCCATCCTTGAGCCTACCAAGGAACCTTCCACCACCATGTCCATTCCTACAACCCCATCATCTATCCCACTATACATTGAACCTATTGAAGAGTCATCCACATCCATTTCCACCCAAAATCAAGAGCTATGTCAAGGGTATAATCCTAAGCATGAGGAAACACTAGTCCTTAATCTAAATCAAAATCAAATCACTTCCATCCAACCCATCCTTAATCCTTTCCATGATCAAGATCCCTTCTATGATCAAGAAGGCCATGATGATCCTCTTAGTCAACTTTATGCATTCCATGGTTAAGAGCTTATCACTCCACTTATCGACGATCCAACAACTTCCACTTGTCATGATTAGACACATGGCTCCCAAGTACACACAATTGATCAAACCAATAGCTTGGATCTTAATGAACATCATGATAATCAAGATCCTAATGATCCTTTATCATCATCCACCATCGATCCCATTTCAAGTCCACCATCATATCCACTTGGTCTTACCACCTTCATTCATGAACATTCCTCCTTAGGACAACAACAACCATTATCTACCACCTCACCTTTTCCATCAAATAATGAACTTGCGTCTAGTGTCCAAACTACACCTAGTCCCATTGTCCATCACATACTCCAAAACATGAACTATCATGGTAAAGGCTTAGGCCTTCATGAACAAGGTATTTTGGATCCCATCCATGTCAATGTCCCTCCACGCTCATATGGCCTTGGATATACACCCCAAGGTAAACAATCTCAAGATGTTGGTAATTCCAATGTTCCTCCTAAATCCACCACTTTCCATCACAAATCCTATCATATTCCCAAAACATATGTTGCCATTCCACCTCCATTATCCTACAAATGTCAAAAGCATGTGACCATACACCTTCTACCATCCAACTTACCTCCACTACTTCCAACTCCTAATATCCCTCCATCCACTTTACCACCACTTCTCCCAAAACCAAATCCATCCATTTACACATTCCCTCATATTCCTAATCATGGCCAATCAATGCACACATTGTCTAAACATAAAGCTTCCACCATGTCTATGGGATTCAAAAATAAACATTTGGATGCATCTACCCATAAAGCAAAAAATCATAAGGAACCTAAGGCCTTAGGGTACAAATGCAAAGAATCAAAGTCAAGTACATTAAAAAAGATACCCAAGCCCATACCTCCAAAACAAAAGTCCAAAACTAAAATGGTTTGGGTACCTAAGCAAAAAGAGAGAAAGTCAAATGAAGATTCCACATCTCAAAAATCTCAACCATCCTCTCCCATCCAAAAATCCCATTCCATTCAAAAGTCTCAAATTCCTTCATCCCACAAGCAAAGAAAAAATCATAAAAATCCTAAGTCTATGTGGGTACCTAAAGCACTACATCAACCACCTCCTAAGCAAACATCGCCATTGTTTCCTACACCACCTCCAAATCAAAGGCTTCAATGTTTATCACAGTGTGTGCAACCGTTGGTCATGATTCCCTTCCATTTCGCAACAATCCCACATACTTCCATCTCCCCATCCTTCATCCATCATCCTACATATCTTCCCCATCACCTTCCTATGGTCCATGATTTTGCATAAACCTTTCATAATCCACTATCTTTCCATACATAATCCACATCATAGTCCATTATCTCCCATACATCCTTGCATAAACCTTTCATAATCTACTATTTACCTAATCCATCTCCCTCTCATGTAATCCCTTACCAACATCTTGGGCATAATGATATTTGACATGGTCCATGCGACGACACCTATCTCTAATGATACTATCACCTTTCATGGAACTAGACACTTGAGTCTCTTCCTCCATATCCACCTATCCCATTCAAAAATAAAAAAAGTCAAAAAAATCAAAAAGTAAAAAAAAAAAAGAAAAATCAAAATAGTAAAGAGAAATCCCTTCTTCCAACAGGAAAACCACCCTTGGTGGCACCTTGGATAAGTACCATGATGAAAACCTGGCAAACAGGCATCATGTGTAGGTTGATCATCTATGTCACTTACACTTGGAGGCACATTGTCTCATCCACACTATTATTTTCCAACCTATCATTTTCCATCCTATCATTTCCCATCCTATCTTACCATCCTTAGCCATCATACACATATACCTATCATATTGAATCCATTCATCCTCCCTTCCTCCTTTTGATCTTGAATAAGATATGGGGACAAAATGTTGACAAATGTTTTGGATATCTCTTGATACACCTCATCCTTCCAAACAATCCTATCATCATCCTATTGTCATAAACCTAGTCATGAAAAATCCTAAGAATTACACCAATAATGGGGCAAGTTATTCCTATGTGACATAGTCCTTGGAGATCACATCCTTGCTCTCTTACGCATACATCCATTCCATCCCTTATAGCCTATCCTTTTACCCATTCATCCCACCTCCATCCTTGCACCTAGACTTGGTTTTCCCTTGTCATTGGTACTTAGCACAAAGGTTAACCAAATTGTAATCTATTGACATCCCAAAACATTTAAAATCCAAAAAAAAAAAATCCAAAATGTTCAAAATCCAAAAAATCAAATATTCTCAAAAAAATCTAAAAAAATCAGAACATTTCTAAAATACAAAAGAAATAAAATATCTAACAAAAATCCAAGCAATAAAATCAATCCAATCATTCAATTCATCAATTCCAATCAAACCAAATCAATTCTCAAATCAACCACATCATTTAATCCAATCAATCCAATCATCACTTCAATTCTTCCAATCAATTCTTCAAATCACATCAATCTCAAGTCAAATCACTCAATCAAATCAATTCATCAAATTCAAATCAATCCCCCAATTCTTCCAAATCAATTCAAATCATCAAAATTAATCCTTCAAACCAATCCAATTCTTCAAAACAATTATTCCAATCCAATCCTTAATTCATCATATCAATCCAATCATCAATCCAATCAATTCTTCCAAATCAAATCAATTCAATTCATCCACATCAATTCTTCAATCAATTCAATTCTTCAATTCAAATTAATCAATTCCAATCATCACCATCAATCAATTCTTCCAATCATCAATTCAATTCAATAAAAAATCCAACCAAATCAATTTCTTCAATCAATTCTTCAATTCAATCAACATCACTTCTTCACCAATTCTTCAAAACAATTAATCACATTAATCCAATCAACTCAACCAAATCAATCAATTCATCAAATCAATCCAATCATCAATCCATCAAATCCATTCTTCAAATCCATTCAATTCATCCAATCATTGATTCAATTCATCCATATCAATCACGTCAATCCTTCAAATCAATCCATCAAATCAATCCAATCAATCTATTCAATCCTCATAATCAATCCTTCAAGTCAATCCAATTCTTCCAACCCAAATCATCCTTATCAAATCATTCCAAGCAATAATCCAACCACAAGTCATCATCAATTATTCAAATCAAATCACTTGTTCTAATCAATCCAATCAAGTCAATCCAATTCAAATCATCAAGTCAATCCAATCATCAATTCATCAATCAATTCAATCAGCCAATTCTTTAATCAATCAATTCTTCAATCATTCAAATAAATTCTTCAATCACGTCATCCAATCATCCTTATTAAATCATTCCAAGCAATGATCTAAATGCAAGTCAATTCTTAGTCCATACCAATCAAGTCAATCAATCAAGCCAAATTATCCAATTAAATTCAATGGTCTTGATCCTAATCTTGACGTAAACCAAATCATTTAATCAATCAATCATTAATCAAATCCTGGTGTTGATTCGCATGGCCAACAACACTAGTGTCAATCAATCAATCAATTGTCTTATACATGATGTTGCATTGTCAAAACTAGACCAGGCGTCTTATACGGCATGTTTCATTTCTTAAAACTAGACATCATCATTATCATAATCAATCATCATCAATCTATCAATCAATCAATCATTGGTTTACAGCTTGATAGGGGCAATACCTTGCTTGTTTTTGTATCATTTGTGTATGCTTGCTTATGTGTGTTATCATTTTCATCTTGTATTTGAATCAAAACCACATCATTCCAGCTAATATTCATATCTTGTGTATGTTGGAATAGCTTTTTGCATTAACCTTTGCATCTAAGGTCATATCATACCTTTTGTGCTTTAGGACTTATTGTCGACGAGGATTGCACCCTTATGCAAAGCTATGACACTTTGCAATCCTTTGAAACATGGGGACAAACTCAGGCTGTGGGTGACCTATAGTGAGTTTGAACCTCCAGATTGTGGGCTGGTTCCCTTAAAATATTCTATTTTGAAACTATGATTTTCTATTTTGGAAAAGGGTAAGAAGGAAACTATAATGAAATAAAACTGGAAAATTTGGTGATGCACCTATTAAGGATTGAAAAATTGCAATCTGGTTCACAATAGAATTCAGAAATCTAACTCACACAATCAAATTTAGGCATAAATATCACAAAAGTATTTCTAAGGAAGGTTGGAAAATAAACTTTTTATGAAGGAAAAGGTTTTTCACAACAATGAAAGAACTATTTTCGGTAACACAACCTAAGACCTGTAATACACTATGCTTAACACCTCAAGTAAGAGTGAGACAATAATTTTAAAGGTTTTGATAATTAAACACATTAAAACTTCATCAAATCACTTCATACAATTAGCATCAAATGGAAAGGCAACTACTTGATTCCAAAAAGTAAAGGAAACATTGCAAGAAAGACAAAAATGGAACCTGTAACCTGCTGATCTCTATAAAACTGCCAAAAATGAGCTACAAAACCTTCTTCTCTCTCAAAGTGTATAAGAGCTAAAAGACAAGAACTAGCAAAAAAAAGTTTTTCTTTACAATATATTACTTTGCTCTCACTAAGAGGCATGCAAAAAATGAACTGCAGCTAACTGCCTCTAAAAATAAGTCCTCCAAAGTGATCCACGAGCAAACTCAAAAATCCCCAAAAATAAAGGCTTAAACTACCACAAATCGAGCAAAAATAGCTCCAATTTGGACCTCTTCATATGCTTGACCAAGAAGTTGACCAAGAACCCTCAAATGACTCCTCAAATCATGCAAAAATCCCCTAGATGGCCTAGTTAACTCAACTCATCAATTTGCATGATTTTGCTTTTGCAAAATTGCTTGTGAGTAAATAATAAAGTAATTAAAATAATTACTCTATTATTGGTTACAACTTGTACTACTTTTGATTTTACAACTTGTGAAAAATAATAAAGTAATTTGAAGAATATTACTTTACTATTTATTTACATTTGATTTGTTTGTAAAATCATGCATGAAAAGAAATAATAATTCTCCTTATCTCTCCAATTACACTTGCCGAATTTGCATGATTTGAACAAAAAATAGGACTTAGAAGAAAATAAAATCCCCTTATAGCCCCTATATTTGTATCAAAAAGAAAACAAATATCTTCAATTCTGCCTTATTACTTCAAAAATGGCCTCACTTGCCATATATATTTATCATGCAAGATAAAACTATATGCCATATCTCTTTTCCATGCATTATATATTCTCTTTGCCATAAATATTTATCATGTCTACCACCTTGTAAACTCAACTTGTCTTCATGCATATCTTTGACTTTTACCTTGAATGATGATTTTGCAAGAAAAGAAGAATACCAACCTTGACCATATTCGGTCACCTCACATTAGCCAATGATTACAAGGAAGTTTTTGACCTTGCATAATACCATTAGGGAATGTGGTGTTCTTCAACTATATTATAGTCGACCTCAAGGTAATAAGCATTGTTTGATTTTTGTAAAGTATAACACTCACCTTTGACTGTCGACCACCATCGACTTCACACAAAATGCAAAAAACACCCTCTATGTCAGCCACTCCTTATGATGATTGCTAGGAAAATGTATCATTGATTTTGTTGACCCCAGTCAACATTTGGATATGGTAATGATTTAGCATTAGAGAAGTCAAAAAATCAAAAAGAGAGAAAGGAATTTCGAACAAAAAGTGAAGGGAAAACCCTAATCACTTATCATTTCATATGCTCATGTCTGTTAGCCGCCACTCTACAACTCCTTTGACACTTAGGCTTTGATAGTTTTTATGGCTTCTCCTTGCATCTCTGTGTTGAACTCCATGTCTTCTTTGTATCTTCTGGCATAAAAGAGGTTGTAGAAAGTGGTAAGTGTGGCATTTTTGTATCTGATTATCATTTACTTCATCATTTTCTAGTTTGTTTAACATTAATGGCCGCGGCCATCTCTGGTTTCTCCTTCTGTATTCTTTTCTTGACATATATTTTTGCTCTCTCTGTTGAAAATTCCTTGCAAAACGTGAGAAAATCTGAGAAAGAGAAAAGAAAGACCTATAGGAGGTCGCTGCCATTACATTCTTCTTCTCTGCAATTGGAAGGTAACTCTCTTGCTCTCTTTGCTGAAGATATTTAACTCATCATTGCACATTTCAAAAGAGACAAGGGTCTTCATTATTTTCCATCTGGGTATTTTCAATATCCTTCTCCTTTTGTATGGCCATAGCCATTGTCATTTTCTGTATCATATCCATTGGTTTTTGACAAGAAAGTTTGAAGGTTTCAATTTTTTCATGAGGGTTTCAACACAAAAATGCCTACAAATACATTTTATGCTTACGACCATACCAGAAAATACATATTCTGAACCTCTTGACTGTTCTTTGCAAAAAATGAGAAAAGGGTCTTGAACCTGCAACTATGGTTTTCACTTCAAATGATGATGATATCTGCCTTCTCTATGCACGACCATGATAAAAGATATACTATAGAACCATTCCTTTCTTGTAATGGCAAAACCTGTGTTAGGGTTTTATGAAAGTCCATATGGGTATCAAGGAAAACCACTCTTTCAGGCACAACTATGACATACAAATTCTTCTCTGTAACTTTTCTTTTTACTGTGCATAAAGAACTAGGGTTTCGTGAAAATGAAGGTTTTAAACTTTGGATAGATGGGTGTCTTCATTTAGGCTCAAACTCTACTCCCTGGTCACGGCCATGACAGAATAAATACATTGTGTTGATTCTTTTCACTGTATGCAAGAAAATGTGTTAGGGTTTCAAACCCTCTTCAATTATTTGCATTTTAAAAGGCTCCATTGCAACATTCATGATACTTATTGTCTTTCATTATGGCATATGACTGTCATTCTCTAAACCTGTAGCTTCTTTGATTGTATTTGAACATTCTGAGTAATAAAATATGCTACTTCTGTAATTCTGAGCACCAATAACATTTTTTTTTTGTGAAGAGATATTATGAATCTTCTTCTGAGCAAGGAATTTTGACTTGACATTCTCTTGTCATTAGCTGGTTAACTGTTAAATTCTCTTCATTATGCTGCTCCTTCACATTTATCTTGGCATTTTGGTCCTCCTGTAGATACATCCATCATTGATCCTTTCTGTCTTTCATTATGGCATATGACTGTCATAACTATATCAATAAGAAGTAATGAGCACAACTTGTATCTCTTTTAGCAGTATCAATGTAGCATCATATATGGCATGTAATTGATCCTCTATTGTTTCACCTCCATCATTCTATCAATTAGCAGCTATGAAGTATGAATAAGAAATACTTGACTGTCACCAGTCAGAGGTATTACTATAGCATCATTTGATTTCTCTTGTGTATCAGATACCTGTAGATACATTTATCATTCTATTAGAGAAATAATTATAATACTTGATGACTCCCTGAAATTGTATCAGTCATTTGATCTTTTCTTGATGCATCTTCTTCAATTATGCCTGTTAGATGCTCTTTGTTTGGTTCTGTCTTTCTAGAGGCATGGACTATATCATTTGTCTCAGCTGTACCTGATCTTTATGAACACCTGTATCTGATCATTTTACTTACTCCTTTGATTATAATCAGATTATGCTTTTCATGTTGGTATCATAAGTGTGACCTGAGACTTGTCTCCAATAGTTGTATGAAAAATGATGGCTCCTGTACCCTGTTCTTTCTATTTGATATGCAATTGAGACTTGATTAGCATATGTGTCTTTCTATCCTTGATTGTTCTTTCATAAGTATGCTATTAATCTCATTTTCATATTTCTATCATTTCTTAAGTCTAATTTTGTGAAATGTGACATGAAATATGACAACAATAAAGTATTCTGATAATGATATGAACAAGAGGAATACCTTTCATGACTGCATTTTTGATTTCTACATTTTGTCAACTTGACTCAGGCATTCTGAACTTATCTGATTTGCTTTAATCAACTGTAATAAATGTCATGATGACATACTTTCTCTGTAATTTGATTAATGATGCATGATTTACTTTGAATGATGCCTCCTATCTTTTTTTGATATTCCTTTTCAAATGAATAAAAAGGAAACATGCTGGGCTCAACCCTTGTGGGAGCCACATTTTCTCCACATGTTTATTTGTCTTCAAATCAGAAACATTACTTTTCCTATACCTGCACAGTGAACAAACAAGTTAGCATGAAAAATATACCTGATGGTATTGATTGATCTTCTTTATGATATATGAGTTGTAGAACATGTCTGATTTGATCTTTCATATTGAATGCATGATGTGACAAGTTGGTATGTCTGCATGATAAAGTATATGATAACTTTAAACATCTGCAACTCTTACGGGACTTTCCCAAATTTTTTGCAGGTTCAATTGATGATAGGAGATGAAGATGAAGACTGAAGATCAACATCAACAAAACAACCTTCTTGCTCAGGCAATGATGGATGTTTAATTTTATCATGTGTTCCTTACTTCTTTTATCATCAGATGTATAGCTTGCATGTCTGCATTGCTCAGTCTAGTTACTCCCATGGCTTGTGTGGGACACATTTGAACACTTCTTTTAAACATAATCAATCAATCTATCTTATGCACTTGATGTATGTATATTTCTTTTTCAATCAATGCATAGGATAAAGTAATAGATACTGAATTGTATGTTCCAAATATGACATGAAATAACAGTTCAAATAAATATCTTTCTTTCTTTATTTCAAATATGATTAAGTGAATAATCAATTTGACTTATAACTCCTGAAGATAACACTATGTTAGCTCAACTGTATTTCTTGAATGATTGATACCTTGACAACTTGATTCCCTTGTCATGATGATTCATCAATCCTGATTGGACTGATGGGTTATCCTGTCAACTGAATCCCATCTTTGCTTTGTCAAGACATCAACTGTTCATTGAATGCAATAAATTCAAGGTTTTCTTTTATTCCTTCTAAACAACTACACTTAGGTCTAACTAAATTTAGTGTGAACAAAAATTTAGTAACAGGACTTTAATGCTCTAAGTTTACTTCCTCATACATTTAGACAAGGTTGTATTACATTGGGTGCACAAGACACATCGTCATCCTAGTCCTTATACCTTGGTGCATAACGTCTAGTGCTATATCAAACTCCATGGTTGCTCACCTTCATTGTAGCATAACGTATCATTCATTTCTTCTATCCATTCTCTCATCTTTCTTCCTTGACCAATCCCTTTCATTTCGAGAGCCTACCCGTGTTTGTCCAACTCGCCCATCCTCTCGAGGGGGCATCATTATCCTATCCTTATATCATCACCATTTTATTCTATCCATACCATAGCTTCTTTGAAATAATGTTACTTCTTATAGTCACAACATTCACAACATCATCTCAAAGAGGGGAAAAATTTAGACACTTAAATTGTCCATGTCTTGACCATCACCTAGTCGATACATTATTAGAGACATCATAAGATATTTTTTCCTAATCCCACTTTCCAATTAATTAAATAAATCTTTCTTTCACATGTCCCAAATAATTCAAATAAAATATTTGAATTAGGTCCTCACCTTTCATCACATTCCAACACTTGTCCACCTCTCAATTGAATCATGTGTGGTACTACAACTTTAATTTAATACACTTCACATGTCAAATTAATTCAAATAAAACATTAGAATTAGGTTTCCTTTATTCTTGTCCCTACACTTGTCACATGACTACAACTCCTCATGAAGTGGGAAACCCTATTTGATCCTATCCGTCCACATTGTTGAAACCAACTTTCAATCATAGCCATTCATTCAAAGCAGTCACTTCCTATAAATCAACCCTCACCTAAGCCATTTGTAGGAAGGAGTTTTCAAGTATCCTTATGCTGTCAAAATGACATTAGAGCCTCTCATCATTCATCCTCATGCCATTGTTAAGCTACTGAAATAGTGAACACCCAACATTCATCCTTCAAAATAATGCATTCCTATGCAAGATTGAGAAGAACAATGGAGGTGAGCCAAGATTACTGTGGGGATTCGGTTTGCATTTGCTTTGTGTTTTGATTTCTATGCTATCTTATACTTCATTGTGCTTGTTAGGGTTTGATGATTTGTTGTTTGTGCATTTATCTTGATTTTCACCCTAACTACACCTTATACTAAATGGAAATTCCAAGGGTGTAGGTGACCTTCTAAAAGGATTCCAAGTAGCTTTATGGATTGTGGTAGTAGGATAAAACTCTTTATGACTGTCCTATAAGGACACAAAAGCATTCACAAGATCCAAACCCTTTCAAAGTGTTGCATACAGTCTAAGGATTTATTATTCTATGATATGAGACAACAAAATACTATGTTTGGTGAGTGTATTGTGATGAGATATTAGGACAGTCAAAGACCATTTAGAGATCATATGATTATAAGAGTTTTATTTTTTCAATGAATTATGTCTCTCTCAAGACCTTTACAAAATGATTAATTCTTCTAAAAACTATCCCAAGACCCTATTGATTGCCAAATTCCATAACTAGGTGTGATAATAACAAAGCAACATGGTGATAGCCCACTTTATCTCATTTACGATAGTGCTCTTGCATAGAATAGTAGTGTATTAGACTTTTTAGTTGATCCTTGATGATAAGTTATGATGGTAGTCTTATATTGTCCAAACAATCCCCTCCATGAATTATGTGGTAGTCCAAAGGTGATGAGGATCATGACAATCTAGTTAAGTTGGAGTGTTGATTGACTAGATGATAGTCCCTTGTCCCATCCACATTCATTTTGTATTTGTTTAATGATCTCCTCTAGTTGCATGACAAAGTCAAGAACAACATGCATGATTGAATTCCTAGAGACATGACAGTCCTAACATCCCTTCTACAACTTTTATGTTTCCTTTAACAAATATAAACTCCTATTGACTATCCTTCATTGAATCTAAACCCACTCTCCTCACTCCACCCAAGACCAGAGGTTTATGACACAAGTTCCAATGCTTTAAACCCACCTAATCATGACTATACAATCCCTATTGACTATAACAATCTTTTTCAAACATTGTTTACATGGTTTCTAAAGAACATAATAGAAATCTCCTTACATATTTAGTGTATTCATCCCAATGCAGAAACTTATGATGTATATGATACCCCCAATAATCTTAACTAAAGATGAGTGTCATGACAACCTCATGTCTCCATGGCTGCACTATTTGATATGGCAATTATATAATCATTGGCAACATAATGACATGGATAGATTTTTAACTTACATAGTGTCTAATTATGTAAATATTGATTCAAGGAGATCCATGACTATTCTAGGGTTTAGGGAAAGATGATACGGTCATGGATTAAAGCATGACTATTCAAAAGTGACCAAGACAACTTCCAAATTTCCACATAGTTATATAATGGCAGTTGATAGTTTTGTGGCAGTTTTAGGGCTCTTGGACAATCTAGTAACAATTTCCTAACAGAATCTATGATTGAATTATAGTTAATTAACAAAGGAGTCATTACACTCAATGCCTTGATCATCCTACGATTTCATGATAGTCTTCTAAGTGTCTGATGTGGTAGTCCCTATGGCTATTTGGAGAATCTTTTGGTATGATAGTCCCTTGACTATTTTTGTGTTTGAATAGTGACAATTAAGGGTTTAGAAACATACAACTTGGTCATTAATTGTTGATGACAACTTCATGGTGTTGTCATAGTGATCTCCTACATAATAGGATAACTTGCTAGGTAAGATCCATCATGGTGTCATAATGTAATGACAAGCTTGATAGATGGTCAAGAATGAAGAACCTTGGCAACCATGATTAGAAACATAATGAAATACCCCTACAACATCAACAACACACTCATTAAGCTTAGAACATTTGACATGTGAGTTTTCTTCATTCAAGAAAACTAGCTTTGACATGTTAGATTTTCTTAGAACACTACATTTGATATAGAAACTACTAGATTTGATATAATAATCATTGATAATTTCTCATCTTACATGTTAAACATGCAAGATACATGTTGAAAATGACAAAACTTGTGATGTTTTTCATTCAATCCAAGATAGTTATTTTTGTATTAATGAGCAAATACATGTTTGTGTGTTTACCCATTTCGTTATCTAGTTTATGCAAAGAAATGATCCTACATAGGGAGAGAGATACATTTGGCATGATTCACATTTGGACCTAACTAATGGCACGGACAGGTCAGGATGGGTGGGTGGATTTATGCTAGTGGAGGCCCTATTTCATTCCCTAGGTGTCCCAATCGAATTGGGTTACAATGTATCGGCAAAGTCTCTTAAGAGACCTAAGAGCCAAAATTTACCATAATTTGATGAAGAAGTTATAGCACTTCATGGCACCTATGAATGATTCGTTTGGACCTACAATTGGATGTCAGGCCCCTTCATAATAACCTCTCTCAATTTTGACAAACTCAACATCGTTTGACTGTGCTAACGACAGATGCATTCTTGAAAAATGCCTCAGTGACATGTAGTGTAAAGGTGCCAAGAGCCATATTTTGCATTCTTCACCCTATGGGACCTAACCAATGACATCAAAAGGTCAGGGTGGGTGGGTTTATGCTAGTGGAGGCCCTGTTTCGTTCCCTAGGTGTTCCAATCGAATCACGCTACAGTGTACCGATAAAGTCTCTTAAGAGACCTAAGAGCCAAACATTGCCAGACTTTGACAGAGTAGTTCTCACTTTGTGGAACCTAAGAATGATTCATTCATACCTACAATTGAATGTCAGGTCCCTCCACAATAACCTCTCTCAGTTTTGACCAAATCAACATTGTTTGATCGTACCAAATGCTGATGCATTCTTGCAAAATGCCTTAGTGATATGTAGTGTAAAGGTGTCAAGAGTCATATTTTATGTTCTTCACCCTATGGGACCTAACCGATAGTGCTGATAGGTCGAGGTGGGTGGTTTTATGCTAGTGGAGTTTCTATTTCATTCCCCAGGTGTCCCAATCAAATCAGGCTACAGTGTACCAGCAAAGTCTCTTAAGAGACTTAAGAGCAAAAAATTTCCAGACTTTGATGGAGTAGTTATTGCACTTCGTGGCACCTAAGAATGATCCATTCATACCTACATCTGGATGTCAGGCCCCTCCACAATAACCTATCTTGTTTTTGACCAACTCAACATCATTTAACCATGCCAAGGATGGATGCATTCTTGCAAAATGCCTCAGTGACATGTAGTGTAAAGGTGCCAAGAGCCATATTTTGTGTTCTTCACCCCGTGGGACCTAACTGATGATGCTGATAAGTTGGGGTGGGTGATTTTATGCTAGTGGAGGCCTTGTTTCATTCCCCAGGTGTCCCAATCGAATCGGGCTACAGTGTATCAACAAAGTCTCTTAAGAGACCTAAGAGCCAAAAATTGCCAGACTTTGACGAAGTAGTTATCGCACTTCATGGCACTTAAGAATGATCCATTTGGACCTATAGCTAGATGTCAGGCCCCTTCACAATAACCTCTCTTAGTTTTGACCAACTCAACATCATTTGACCATGCCAACGGCAGATGCATTCTTGCAAAATGCCTTAGTGACATGTAGTGTAAAGGTGCCAAGAGCCATATTTTGTGTTCTTCACCTTGTGGGACCCAACTGATGGTGCCGACAGGTCAGGGTGGGTAGTTTTATGCTATTGCAGGCCTTATTTCATTCCCTAGGTGTCCCAATTGAGTCGGGCTATAGTGTATCGACAAAGTCTCTTAAGAGACCTAAGAGCCAAAAATTGCCAGACTTTGACATAGTAGTTCTTGCACTTCGTGGCACATAAGAATGATCCATTTAGACCTACAACTAGATGTCAAGCCCCTCCACAATAACCTCTCTCGGTTTTGACCAACTCAACATCATTTGACCGTGCCAACGAGGGATGCATTCTTGCAAAATGCCTAAGTGACATGTAGTGTAAAGGTGCCAAGAGCCATATTTTGCGTTCTTCACCCTGTGGAACCTAACTGATGGCATCGACAGGTCATGTTGGGTGGATTTATGCTAATGGAGGCCCTGTTTCATTCCCTAGGTGTCCCAATCAAATCGAGCTACAGTGTACCGACAAAGACCCTAGTTTTCATAGGGGAGACATGTGATTTTAAGAGGTTTTGGGACTGTTTTAAGAGGTTTTTGGGACTGATTTGAAGAGATATACTAGTTTATTGTTAAAATATTCATGACATCAAATACCTACATATATAACCATCAAGTTTAGCATTAAACATGAAAAAACACACCTTAAAGAGTGTACTACTAAAATCACATGAAATGGTTATCAATTATTAGCACCAGATGTGAAGAAACACTAGGAAGATATGTAAAGTGGAAAAATTATTATATTATGGTCATAATCTCCTTATAGGATATATAAAATATTTAAATATACAAATCTAAATTATAAAAAATGTCTCCATTGTCACAACTCTCTTTATAAATTATTGATTTGTTACAATGTTCGTTTTAATTATAAATTAATTATTTAGTAATAATTGCCATTAGCAATATGCTATATTTAATTATTATGATTTAAATTAATTTAATAATTGTAACTATTGTTCCTTGATTATAATCATTGATACTATTTCTTTTATTAATATAATAATTACCATGAAGATTATAATAACTACGAATAAAATTTCTTTAATAAAATAAGGGAGGAGTTATTGTTACATGCAATGTTTTTTAGTACTCTTTGACATTGGTAATTGTTTATTCTCCACACTCTTGGTAATTGCCACGTTATCTTAACCGTGGCAGAAATATGTTGAAGATAAACAGATTGTGTGAAACCTGGCAGCATGAATAAAAATTGGATTTAAGTTAATCTTTTACTACCATTTTTCCACCGCCATTATTGCACCGCCTAAAGATAATTTATAAGGAGGAAATATTATGGCAGAAAAGAAAAAAGAAGAAGAAAGCTCTGCAGCAATAGAGAGCCAACAAGAGAAATCAATGATTAAGACCTTGGCTTCTAACGCACAAAGTTATTTAGCTACTCCACCACTCCACCGGGTACGCACTTTTTCTTTTTTTGAATTCCTTCTTTTTCAATCTTGATTTATTCCAGGTTAAAATGGGTATATTATTATTTTAGTATTATATTCTGAGCATTTAGAACCATCCATCATATGTTTTTGAATTGCAAATGGGGCATATTGTTGGTTCAGTATAATATTTCTAAGTACAATATATTTTTGAATTTACAAAAGCAATTAAATAATTATTACCTAAAAACCCACCTTCATTCCTTCAAGCACAAATTTGGCCATGCGAGGAGGATGCTTTAGAAGGTTTTTTGAAATTAGGAAGGAATTACGCATATCTATTGCATTTGACTGAAAGTTTCTTGAACTAAGCCAAAATCCATTTATGTGCCAGAAAAAAAAATTCCCTTGCTGTTATGTTTTGACAGATGTCCATGCCCAAATTTAAAACTACCATTTACGTTCAAGGAGCAAGGGTGCTAGCGAAAACTTTAGGAAGGATCTTGCAACCATTATATGCATTTGATTGGAAAACTTTAAAGTCTGTTTCAATATCATATTCTAGTCTATCCTACAACATTATTTTCCATAGGCTATGGCTTCCATAGACCTTCTATCCACAGTTCGAGTCTTATATGTGCTCCTTATCTAGTTTTTTTTTAAGAAACTTCTTAATGATAAAAGCCTGTAGGTGCTTGTCTTACAAAACTACATTATTGGTTTCTTTTATTGGTAGTGTCTGGGTAAGTTTTATATTATGTTTTTATAGCTATATTAAATTTTATTTTTAAGGCTATATTCAACCATAGTTTTAGTATGTTTTTATAGCTGTATTAAAATTTATTTTACGACTATATTCAACTGTAATATCCCACCCCTTTTGTTTTTTGACGTTTAGTTGTAACTTGGTGCATTTTGGGTTTTTTGCATTGGACATAACACACATGCATACATATATTTTTGCAAATAATAAAAACAAGAGATCAAGATATAATGCTTTTGGATTTCACTGTGTGTATTTCTTTGTATCGACGTTTCGGATCACACTCAGTGAAATCCAAAAGCATTCTATCTTGATTCTATGGACTGTGGAAAACTCATGCCTACTATGAAAACAAGAGATACCTAGATGCTCTATTTCAATGGAAATGTGCTAAATAACCATAACATCAAATACTCATATGAAGAAAATAGCTTATCTTCAAAAAGTAAACATACCCATTTCGTTGTCCATACAAATGCAAGTCTGATATCACTGTAATAGCAACTAAATACTTGAATCTTGTTTGTTTTTAACAAGAACAAGCATATACAATCACATAAAATACATGACAGTAGAATACAATAGTTTTGATGCACATATAATGGCCATAAAGGCAAGGAAGAAGCTAGATGATGAAGATTGTAATACCCACAACCTCACACTTGCTGGTACGCCTGCTACAGTCATGAACAACAATGTATTACATCCAAATCTCCATGAAAACCTATTGAAATACTTGGATGAGTCTACAGATGTCCTACACCCAAAATGTGATGAGAGCCACACCAATATTCAAGCCCAACTCATGATTTTTCCTCTATGCTATACGACCCAGGCTGAGTGTTGGTACGACCAACTTATAATATGGAAGGCACACAAAACTTACTCAAATCCATGGAAAATACTAGCAATATACTCCTCAATATGTCCCTGCAATTATAGTGCCAAAAATCTGATGATATATCAATGTAAACATCTCTGCGACAATGCTGGTAACTTGCAAATGAAGCTCAAATGGTGACCTCTGTATGAAGCCACTCCAATAACATCCTTAGAGTGTCTTGCAACCCTGCAGATGCTCAAATTATGAAGGTTTTCATCCTCATAGCTTGCTGGTATGAAACCCTTGCTCAACCATGAACAAAGCTTAAACAAAGAATTTGCCAAAAGTGATTGAATAAAAAGAGTTTTCACTTTTCTCTTTTATTCCCCTTTCCTCAATGCCCTTTTGGGATTTTCAATATTTTACTTTTAATATTCTTTTCTTGTTTTGGGCGCCCACATTAGTGACTTTAATAAACTCAAAATATTTCATTAAGTCCATATTATGTAATAAAATCACTTTATTCACTTTTTAATTAAAACTCCATTTTAGCTCCGAGAAAACCTTTTAATTAAAATAATGATAATTTGACACACAAAGTCCCTATTTAATGCATCCATAATTTAAAACATTTCATCCCAGTTTCGATGAGCTATAACACTAAGGTGCTTTTAAAATATTTTAAATAATATTTAACAACCTTAGTAAATAATTAAAATAAAGCCATTAATACACTCATTTTGCGGAAACTATTGGAATGCATTGGAATACAAAACTAACTATATTGGAGTGATCCTGATGAATAATAATGATAATCAGAGCTGACTGGTTGACTTACTATAAATAGACACCCTCTCTAAGATTCTTGGAGAGCACACTAGAATCTAGAAATCACCCCGGAAAGCGGCATATGAGTCCTCTAGATCAACTAAGCTCATTGGAGTCCTTAAATACCCCTTCTGATAACATTGACACACACCCACAAGGTCAATGCCAACTACACTGCAAGAGAACCTCAAAATGGGGACATTATAGTCTGCCCTCCCCAAAAATTGCTTGTCTTCAAGCAATGCCAAAACAACCTCATAATCATTAGATCGATCCAAACTGAACCCAAGAGTGATCCCGAGGTCCCAAATCAATCTATGGAAATATCCATCATGTTGTTGCTGTGCTACTTTGATAAAAACTATTAATCCATAGCACCAAGTCTGCGTTCTCTCCTCTAGTAACCCCAAAATGTAATCATCGTCAACATCCAAACTGAAATATCTGCAAGGGCTGAAAACTATATCATAAAAAGTCTCCTGCTAAGGTGCCACAGTGAGGTCCATATCTGAAATCCCATTGCCTAACTTGATCTTGGTCAACAAAAGAAATAATCTTCTCATCCTCATAGAATAACCCTCAGCATATCCCCTCACAGTATCCTGGAAGTGATGTTAATCAGTCCCTAACTAGAAGCCAATAACAATAGTGTCATCCCTGGAATCATACATCTTGACAATGCCATCCCGATCATAGATTGATAACCCCTCACTGACACCTAATCTCTCAGTGTCAACCTGCCCATAACGAGCACATTATCTTGTCCAATCGACTGCAGTCATCACAGTAATATTTGTAGGTATATCCATCAACATATCGAACTGATTACAGTGACCATCACTCATACTTGTGGGAGCTAAAACTAATTGCTCTAACTCTGTAACCCACAACCTGCTGCTAAGAAGCCTATAAGTACTCAAAGTGCATCTGCCTATAAACTGATGTTGCCATAATCAGCGTGGAAATGCTAGGGTAGTAGCTGTCATGAATCATTTTCCCTAAAAACATAGGAAATGTGAGCGTGGAAATGACCCAAGGAACTCCTCCAATAACCAAATTACTTCTACTAATCAACACCAATTGAGAATTACTCCACTGGTAGGCTGGAGATATTGGCCAATCCATTTGCATACTATCATTCAATGTTCTATGTAGGCTGATCGAAAAGTGGACAACGGTACCAAGTCTAAAGTTTTTCCCACCACTCCAATTTTGAATCAACATCACACCCCTAGTAACTATACCTGGATCCCAAATCACCCTATAATCACATCCAACAAACATGAAGAGTTGGAAGCATCCCAAAGTGCTAACAACACAAAACCAAACTCTAACTCCCATAGATCTCCCATGGGTGTGAAGAGTACCCAACATAGGTGGAAGAAAGTGTATAACAACTTCCAAGTTGCTGATATAGAACAGAACAACAACATCATGTCTCAAAATCAGACCTATGTGGATGCACCTAACATAGCCAAGGCAATAGGATGATAGAGTATCAACCCTATGCCACTCTCCAAAGGTGAGGAGATGATGCAAATCTCCTCCAAACTCCCAAACAACCACTATCCTCCAAAAATTATGGAAGAAATCTATGTTCCATAAAGTAGAACAATCATCTCCTATCAAAGTAGGGAGTAGATTCTCATGAACTAGGGCTAGAACACCAATGCAAATATGCTCACCTCTACGCCCAACGCCATAGTCCAGCCGCAAAGCAAACATTAGTGCCTCAAAATCATAAGTCATAGTAATGTCTCCATACCTTGGCTCAAAATCCATCTGCCACCTAAAAGTATGCCCATCAAATGCAAGTGTCTCCATGCTATGTGTCACAAGACTCTAAAATAGAGTAACTACATACCCTACCAAAGAGTCATCAACAAGATGAGACTCATCACAAACAAACTCCTCAAGTGCTCCATGAATGGTCAAAGGCCAAACCAAATCTGTATCACCCATATTTCCATCTACATATGTAGTTGTAACACTAGTGGCTGATCCACAAAGTGTATGCTCCATAATACCATCCAAGTGTATGATACGACTATTCAAATGGCTCTCCAAAAGAAGTGACACCAAATGCTGATGTGAACAAACAAAGAATTCTGAATCATACTTCAAACCTGATTGCTCCACATCTAAATCATAAGTGCCAATCTTGGAAGATTCTTCTACTTCATTCTCTTCATATGAAGTGGCTGTTATAAATGAAGGAATAGGACTGCTATCATGAATCAAAAAATTAGACCAGTTGTCACATCTTATCATGCCATCCTCTAGCTCTTCAATTGCGTCCTCTTCCTTGGCTCTAGGTTTTCCTACAAGTGTAGATCCAAAAAGTGGTTTTTACTAGAAATCACTTGCCTCGAATTTGAATCAGACATCTATCCTTTTGGTTACCATGTCATGATATTATGAAGGTAGGGGATTGCTGTTACATAGAAAATCAGTCCTTACCTCTTCTTCTTCCATGGATAAGTGCTCATCAATTAGTGTTGGTCCAAGGGATGTCTCCCATAGAAAATCAGGTGTGTTATGTACCATAACTTTTGTCCCATGGTTGCAAGCTAAATCTTCATGTGTATAGGTCTATTTTATCTTCATGACTTCATCATGGGATCCTCTATGTCCTTCTTCCATGTCTCCACTCTTTGTCATCATCCAACCAAACTTATCCTCACGCTCTTCCGATTCTTGAAGAGCCCTTTCAGTGCTCCTTAAAGAATCCACCATATCCTTAAGCTCAAGGGTGAGCTTGTCTACCTCATCTTCTTTTCTTTTCAAAGCATCCGAGTATATCTCACTGAGTGTGAGGAGATGATCTCTATCAGCAAGTAAGTGTATGTAGTTTGACTTCACTACCACCAAAGCCTTCTTGAGTTCATGCAAGTCACCAAGAGATATACCTCCTTCAAAATCTTCATGTTCCCTTAGTGCCTTCCAACACAAATCTGCCATCATCTTATAAATATCATCAAAGTGAGTTAGCGCTGCCACAATCTAACTATCATTCACCTTCAAGTGCCTTTCCAAGTGATGTGACTTATGAGACCCAAAATATTCATGCAACATTTCTGATTTGTCTTCATTGACATGATTTTCAAAATCAGCTTCCTCACTAATCATCCCAATGCAACATTCCTGAATAGAAGGCTTGTCAGCAATATACTCAAGCAATGAATCATCAAAAGATTCCATCACTTTCTCCTCTAAGAATTTCAATGTGAAAACACCCAGATCCCATGGTCTCATGAATTTATGATTTTATGTTTAACAAATAGGCCCATCAAGCTCTCCATGAATGGTTGGTTGCTTCAACACATCACCTTCAAAGAGATTTAAGTCAAACAAACTGGAGTTAGTTGCTGTTTTGTAAATTTCAGAGAGCTCAAACTCTTCATTGACAACTGCATTTCCTTCAGTTAAATCATTCTAGAGATCTGCCATACAATCCTCTTGATTAATGACATCTTCTTCTTCATAGGATAGCTCTATAGGTTCATCTCTCTTAATTTCAACATGTTCTTTTTCTGAAAACTCAAGTGAGCCAATCTGATAGTCTTCATGCTCGGGAACTTTCTCTTCATCATTGAAGACATTCCTGCCTTCATCTTCAAGTAAATTAGTATTTCTATCTTGACCATTCAAGTTCTCATGCTCTTCTGGTGTGTAAACTAGAAAGGTAACCAAACAATCTTCTAATTTTTGAACATTCTTCTCTTCAACAAAAGAGTCCATGCTCTCATTAATCTTCACTACATCTTCTCTCAAACTTGATTCCATTTGTTTAGGTTTTGCAGCAGTCCTTAAATATGCCCTTTTAATGTTTGGGTCCTTCAGCAAATTAGACAGTTCTTGCATCAACTTAGATATAGACTTGTCTGTAGTCATCTTTTCAACTTTCCTTTTAACAACTGTCAAAGAGATTCATGGAAATGAACATGCAGGTGCTGGTCACTAACATGCAAAAGATATGAACCACTGAAACTAATAAACACTACTGAAACTCGAGCATGCAACTGAAGAACTGTAGCAAATGTTAGAACTCCAATAAGCTGGTAGGAAAAACCAGCTTTGATACCACTATAATATCCCACCCCTTTTGTTTTCTGACGTTTAGTTGCAACCTGGTGTGTTTTGAGTTTTTTGCATTGGACATAACACACATGCATACATATATTTTTGCAAATATCTAAAACAAGAGATACCCAGATGCTTTATTTCAATGGAAATGTGCTAAATAACCATAACATCAAATACCCATATGAAGAAAATAGCTTATCTTCAAAAAGTAAACATACCCATTTCATTGTCCATACAAATGCAAGTCTGATATCATTGTAACAACAACTGCATACTTGAATCTTCTTTATTTTTAACAAGAACAAGCAGATACAATCACATAAAGCACTTGACAGCAAAATACAATAGTTTTGATGCTCATACAATGGCCATAAAGGCAAGGAAGAAGCTAGATGATGAAGATTGTAATACCCACAACCTCACACTTGCTGGTACGACTTGCTACAGTCATGAACAACGATGTATTACATCCAACTTTCCATGAAAACCTACTGAAAATACTTGGACGAGTCTGCAGATGTCATATGCCCAAAATGTGATGAGAGCCACGCTAATATTCAAGCCCAACTCATGATTTTTCCTCTATGTTGTATGACCTAGGCTGAGTGCTAGTACGACCAAGTTATGATATGGAAGGCACACAAAACTCACTCAAATCCACGGCAAATACTAGAAATATACTCCTCAATATGTCCCTACAATTATAGTGTCAAAAATTGGATGATATATCAATGTAAACATCTCTGTGACAATGCCGGTAACTTGCAAATGAAGCTCAAATGGTGACCCTTGTATGAAGCCACTCCAATAACATCCTTAGAGTGTTTTGCAACCTTGCAGATGCTCAAAGTATGAAGGTTTTCATCCTCACAGTCTGCTGGTATGGAACCCTTGCTCAACCATGAACAAAGCTCAAACAAAGAAATTTGCCAAAAGTGAATGAATAAAATGAATTTTCACTTTTCTCTTTTATTCCCCTTTCCTCAATGCCCTTTTGGGATTTTCAATATTTTATTTTTAATATTCTTTTCTTGTCTTGGGCGCCCACATTAGTGACTTTAATAAACTCGAAATATTTCATTAAGTCCATATTATGTAATAAAGTCACTTTATTCACTTTTTAATTAAAACTCCATTTTAGCTTCGAAAAAGACCTTTTAATTAAAATAATGATAATTTGACACACAAGGTCCATGTTTAATGCATCCATAATTTAAAACATTTCATCCCGGTTCTAATGAGCTATAACACTAAGGTGCTTTTAAAATATTTTAAATAATATTTAGCAAACTTAGGAAAATAATAAAATAAAGCCATTAATACACTCATTTTGCAGAAACTGCCGAAATGCATCAGAATCGAAAAACTAACTGTATTGGAGTGATCCCGATGAAGAATAATGATAATCGGAGCTAACTAGACAACTTACTATAAATAGATGCCCTCTCCAAGATTCTTGGAGAACACATCAGAAGCTGGAAATCACTTCGGAAAGCAACGTATGAGTCCTCTACATCAACTAAGCTCATTGGAGTCCTTAAATACCCCTTTTGATAACATTGACACACACCCACAAGGCCAATGCCAACTGCACTGCAAGAGAAGCTCAAAATGGGGACATTACAACCATAGTTTTATTATGTTTTTATAGTTGTATTAAAATTTATTTTTACGACATATTCAACCATAGTTTTATTATGTTTTTATAGCTGTATCAAATTTTATTTTTACGGCTATATTCAGCGATAGTTTTATTATGTTTTTATAGCTGTATTAAATTTTATTTTACGCTATATTCAACCATAGTTTTATTATGCTTTTATAGCTGTATTAAATTTTTATTTTTACGGCTATATTCAACCATAGTTTTATAATGTTTTTATAGCTATATTTAAATTTATTTTATGGCTATATTCAGCCATAGTTTTATTATGTTTTTATAGCTATATTTAGCCATAGCTTATTTATTTTTTTGATAGTTGTATTAAATTTTATTTTACTGCTATACTAGCCATATTGGTCTTGGTTCGGGTTCAGGTTCGAGGGTTCGGTTCGGGGATTCGGTCAATTTTTTTTGGGTGTGGGTTCAATTTGAGTTCGTTGATACAAAAACATTAAAAAAATAGAAATATATACATATTTTCTATCTAAAAATAAAAATATTAGACATAACATACATATTTCATTATATTTTTAATGAATAACAATCTTTATAAGTTAAATATTTTTTTTTTTAATTAAAACAAAGGGGTAAAAACTTTATTAGAAATTAGAAAAGAGCATTACAATAATAACCAAGGGATCCAGCCCCAGAAAACAAGGCGAAAACCCCACAGCATAAACAACATCAACTATCCTCATGTATCCTCCTATCCTCCTCCAAGAACTGGTCTAAATCCAGATGCAGCTCAGGGTTAACCTAATCCCAATCCTCAACTTTCCAACCACTATCATGCTCAGAGGCCCATTTGGCCAAGCAGTCGGCAGCTCGATTCCACTCCCTCGGGATGTGAACAAAGGATGCCTCCTCCAACCGAGAACTAACCTGAAGAATCCTCTGAACAACCGAAGCCAACTGCCAATTAATATCAGATATCTTTCGCTCATTCAAGAGATTAATCAAAATCTGTGAATCAGCTTCACATATAACTTTTCTCCAGCCCAAAGCAAGGGCCCTCTCAATAGCATGTAGAATTGCCAGACCCTCCATGAAGTTAACAGTCTTCACCCCCTCATGTATAGAGAACAGGAAAATCACCGACCCAGCTGAGTCCCTACCAACTCCACCAATTCCAGCAGGCCCAGGATTGCCCCTAGAAGAACCATCAGTATTGATCTTTAAAAATCCATTGGGAGGAGGTAACCACCTTCCAACCCATTGAACCCTCTTTTTCCCTTGCCTACAGTTCCTGGAACTGACAAAAGAAGAATGAATTTCTTGAAGACCCAGTCTGGCCACCAACTCATCATCACCTCTCTCCAAAGGAAAAACCAAATCACAATTAGCTGAAACTGACTCCTGCACCATTCCTAGCATACGCAGCCAAACTTGCCGACCCACCAACTTCTGATCACGGAAAATTCGGCGGTTCCGCTCCAGCCAAATCTGCCAAAGCAGAAAGGTAGGACCCACGAACCAAACTTCTTGCAAAAAGGAAGCCATAGAAGGAGGTCTCCCCATACTATCCCAGAATTCAACCAAAGAGCACGCATGAATACAAGGAAGCTTCCATACCTCCCACCACCAATGCCAAAGCTGCACAACAAAGAGGCACTAGAAGAACAAATGCGAAGAATCCTCTTCTGCTCCCCCACACAAAACACAAATTGAAGGTCCTTGAAATCCCCGTTTACAAATGTTATCCTAGGTCAAACACCTATTCCAAGCCAAAGTCCAAACAAAGCAATTGCATTTAGGCCACGAGAGTTTATTCCACACCCTTTTCCACCAATGAACCTCTACCCCAATTAACTTCTGAGCCAATAACACCTGATAACCAGAAGCAACAGAGTAAACTCCCTTAGGATTATGGGTCCAACCAAGAATATCCTCTTCTAGGAGAGAACTACAACTCCTACTATGAAGAATCTTGTGAAGCTCAGCTCTATCTTCCGCAAGTCCCAAATCTGGCCACACTGCGGGATCCTTCCAATGAGCTACCTCCAACTGACCAAAAGAAGCAACAGACTTGAAGTCACTCACCCTAGCCCAGCCAGCCTCGAGAAATCTTTGGCACAAAGGAAGAAGGTTGGGGAACTGAGAAGTAAGTGGAGGGAATCCATCCCAAGAATCCGACCAGAAGAGAGCTTCAGTTCCCTGTCTACAAATCCAAAATAAACCTTCCTTGATAAGCTTTGCACCCTTTTGAAGAGTATTCCAAATCACTGAACCTTTCCCCTCAAGAGGGTAACGAGGGAGATCCTGTCGTGGAATCCCTGGGAAATACTTATGAGATAATATCCTGGCCCACAGTTGATCCGGTTCCACACACCATCTCCAAAAAAGCTTAGCAGCCACAGCCACTCCAGATAACACAGACTGTCGAAGACCAAGACCACCAAATTGCTTTGGGCTACACACAACATCCCACCTGACTAGGCTCCACTTGGAGGATGACAAACTTCCCGCCCATAAGAACTGCCTCGCAAGAGAATCCAACTCCCTCAGAAAACCCATTGGAGCCACCTGAAGCATACATCGGTAGGTAGGAAGAGCCTGCACCACCGACTTGAGAAGCTGAACCCACCCCGCAAAAGACAACCATCTGTGGGTCCAATGATTAACTTTTGCATGGAGCTTATCAATAATATTCTGCCAAGAACCCTTGGGAAGATGGCGAACAGAAATTGGGAAACCCAGATACGTCAAAGGGAGAACCCCTATCTGAAACCTCAAGATATTAGCAATTCTTCTCTGAATGGGGGTCGGCGTATTGAAGAAGAATATGGATGACTTCTCCTCATTAATCAATTGTCCTGAAGCAACAAGATATATGTCCAACACCTGCCTCAAGTTAGTAGCTTCCCTAACAGTAGCCATCCCCATCAAGGTAGTATCATCAACAAATTGTAAATGAGATTGCGGAGGCAAGTCTCCACCCCATCACCAACCTTGAATGGTGCCAAGCTCCACCCTTCTTTTCAACAAACGTCCAAGGCCTTCCACAAGAAGCAGAAAAAGATACGGAGAAAGAGGATCCCCTTGGCGCAAGCCCCTGGAGGCACTAAAAAGTTCAGAATGATCTCCATTTATCAAAACTGAGAAGGAAACAGACGTGACACAGCTCATGACCCATTGGATCCACTCCTCACCAAAACCAAAAGAAACAAGGATCTTCTGCAAAAAAGACCATCTAACCCTGTCATAAGCCTTAGCCATATCCAGCTTAATGAACATAGCCTTCTCGTGGGAGTTGTCCATGGAGTGGATGGTCTCCGTAGCAATGACAACCCCGTCAAGAATCTGTCGACCTGCCACAAATCCACTTTGTTCCTCTGAAATCAGCACTTTAAGCCACTTCTTCAATCTCTCAGCCAATAACTTAGAAATGATTTTGTAAGCCACATTGCAAAGAGAGATAGGCCGGAACTAAGATAACCTATCAGCCCCTTCACACTTGGGTATGAGAGCAAGGAAGGTGGAATTCAAAGCATGAAGCATCTGCTTATTCCTCTGGGACTCAAGGACAACTGCCAGAAGAACCAACTTTATGATATCCCAGAATTCCTGAAAAAATTCAATCGGGAAACCATCGGGACCAGGAGCTTTACCCTTCTTCATCTGAAACACAATCCCCTCCAGCTCATCAAGAGAGATATCTTTCATCAGATACTCATTTGCCTCCCTGGAGACCAACTGAGGAATACAAGAAAGAACATGTGCTTCCTCAACAGAGCCCCCACGAGAATCCTCCCTAAATAAAGTAGCAAAATACTGAGATGCCTCAACAGAGATTTCCTGAAACGAGGCAAGACGTTCACCCCTATCATTCACCAAAAAAGGAATGGAATTACCATGCCTCCTGTCCTTCACAGAATTGAAGAAGAAGGCGGTGTTTTTATCACCTTCCTGTAACCATTCAACCCGGGCCTTTTGCTTCCAATAGATTTCTTCCCACAATTCAAATTCCTCAACCACTTTCAAAGTCTTAGCCTCCTCCCTTAGAAGATCCTCAGAGGCCCCATTCTCACGAATCAACTACATAATATTATTCAACTCCTCCTGGGCAGCAACCTTAGCATGAAAGATATTACCAAAACATCACCGATTCCACCTTTTAAGCTGATATTTGATAAACTGAAGAAGCTTGGAGAATGTGTACATTGCCGTACCAAAAGTTGGTCTACCAATCCGCCACCACTCAGCCACAAGTTCATGAAGAGTAGGATCCCGTAACCACATAATCTGGAACCTAAATGAGGGAGAACGAGGCCCCCGAGTAGAGATAATGCTAAGCTTAATAGGCCAATGATCAGAGCCTCTCCAATCAAGAATTTTAGATCGAGTGGACCATAAGTCTCCAACCCAATAACAGGAAACCAAGAATCGATCAAGCCTCTCAGCAACACAACTCTCACCAATTCTCCTATTATTCCAAGTGAAGCGACCATTACTTGGCAGAACATCAATAAGATTTAATTTAGAAATGCTATCTCTGAATAACAGAGTAGAAGGCTCCAACCTAGGAATACCACCTCTTTTCTCAGACAACTCCACAATAGCATTAAAATTGCCAGCCATAACCCACGGATGGTAAGGAGCTAAGCTACGAACAAAATGAAGATGGGACCATAGAAGTTGTTTACCCGGAAACTCAACAGGAGCATACACATTAGAGAGGAGAATACACTCACCAGTCTCATACCAAGAGGCGACTAGGGATATAGAGGATCTAGAGGACATCCACCAGAGAGGCAAAATCTTCCGAGGGTTCCAAAAACAAGCCACCCCTCCAGAAGCACCAAGAGCCCCCATACACTGGCATTCACCATATTTCCACAACTTAGGAGCCATGGCCAACATATTATCTACAGATAATTTAGTCTCCTGAAGAAAAAGAACATCTGGAGAATGATTCCTAACCAAATCACGAACAACTTTTTGTCGAGGGCCACTGTTCAAGCCCCTTACATTCCATGAGAGAACAATCATTTCTGAGGGCATGAAAAATGTGAATCCAGAGTCTTGACTGACCCTGATTCCACCAAAGTTTCCCCAGTTAATTTAATCTTCTCCATATCCTTCTTCCTTCCCAGCTTGGAAGTCCTGTCACCAATCCCTTTCTTCAGTTCAATTTGCTGAATACCCAAAAGAGGGGAGGCCAAAGAGCTCTTCCCCACAGTCTTGCCTCCTTTCAGGGGCAATGGGGAAACACCTCCACCACTCTTCGAAGCTCCAATAGAAGATTCTTGTTCAGTCTGGACACTCAATTGTTGATCCGTATCCATCTGCCCAACCCCAATCTCTTGCACAACCTGCATGGCCTCCAATGGTGGCCCATCCTGTCCTGTACCCAAAGTTCCCTGATCCAAGTTCAGCAACCCCGAATTCACTTCCCCCTGGCTGAGATCATCCAGCACCTCAAACCTATTAAAAGTTTCATCAACGTGCCTCTCCCTCAAGGTCCGCTTCTAGCCTCGATTCCTATTGCGAGCCTTGACAGGGACATAGCCATCATCTCCATTACCATCACCCGGAATAGGCTCCTTACCATTATCAGCCCTAGGTGGATTACGAGAAGGCTAGGAAGGTTGGGGCACCACAGGCTTAGCCCTAGGGCACCTACGCTGCAAGTGACCATATTCATGACAAAGACGACACCGAAAAGGTAGGGTTTCGTAATCTAGTTGTTGCACCTAAGTATATGATCCAGCACTCACTTCAATAGAATCTGGCAGTGGCTTGCTTAAATCAATGTCTACACAGATACAAGCAAAAGTCATTACCTTTTTATACTGCGTCTATTGTGAAGACCCAACAGGTTTACCGAGCATTGAAGCCACCAAATGCAACACGTCATCCCACCAACACTCAACTGGAAACCATGGCAACTGAACCCAAACTGGGATCCGACTTGGTAGTGCCTCAGTCGGGTTGAAGCCAGCATGCCATGGCTTGATAAATAAACCCACCTGGTTATAAAAATAGGGGCCGCCCTCGAAGACCTTATTCTGATCTGCCATGGAATCAAAAGAGACCATAAAAAAGTTGTTCGCAAGGAGCCTAATCTCCATCTCCCCCTCTGGCATCCAAGTCCGCTGAGCCCAGGATTCTAAAAATTTCAGCGAGACTCTCAAACCCATGAACTTGCAATAAAAAGAGTGCCTTGAATAGTATTCAATATCATCTGCAAGCATTTCCATCGGGATAGTCAACTTCGGTCACTCTTTGCATCTTTCCAAACACCCATTAATCTTCGTTATTCGGGAACCACTAACCGATCCTAGATCATTCATCTCCATCTCTGAAGAAAATAGTGTATTCTCAAAAACATTCACTCCATGCACCGAAGGCTTCGAACCAACTGCTGATCGGAAATCCAATTTGGGGCTAGCCCCAGATGTTTCCCCACCCTGCATAGCAAGAAACAAGAATCCCAGCAGGCATGCAAACCCCTAGGACACGTTTGCAAGAAATGGAAAAAGACAAAACCCCAAGGGAAGGATCAAAACCCGTCCACCCACAAGCCACCCAAACGGCAGCAAGAAGGCCTCCAGAAAAGAAAAAAAACCCACCTCCACCACCCCGAAAGCTTCAAAAAACCCCTCCATAACGCAGAAGCGAGCAACACACAGAGAACGAGCTAGGGCATGGTTGCCCTAGCTTGGCTTGCAGAGCACGCAAACGCCATCTCCACCATATATACATACCTTTATAAGTTAAAGATTTATTAGCTAGGTGGTTCTTGTTTTATTTTATCAAAGACTTGGTTAAAGACTTGTTTAATGTTTTGTTAGTTTTTGATGAACTGTTAATCGGCTGTTGGTGGCCCTGGGCCTGTTCTGTTGCCATTTGGCTTTTGTTATCCGGTTCTGCTCCTGTGCTAGCAGCGTATCTTTATCAAAAACAATCTTTATAAGTCAATATAATAATATAGTATTATAATATAATAATAAATTTAAAAAGAAAGCTAATATTAATATATTTTTAATTTAAAAAATTAATTAACATACACAACTATTAAATTTTTATTATTAATAACTTAATAGTAGTATTAATAATTTGTAGAAACTTATATTATTAATGTAACTTTCTGAATGAATTTTGGTATGCATAGAATAATAGAAACTTAGTATTTATTATTATTATTACTAATACCGTAACTTTGTGAATGAATTTTGGTATGTATTAGAATAATAGAAACTTAGTATTTATTATTACTAATAAATTGTACATTGGATTGCCTGGGTGCGACTCACGAGCATAGTTATATATCTACATAGCTATAAACTCAAGGCAAGACTAATGTAGGAAACACAAGGATAAATCTAAGTTGCAGAACTGCACCAGGGGAATCCCTTTTTTGCAGGGCAGTGATGAGCTCGACGAAAGCCAATGGCGCCAACCATGGGAATGAATTATCATCGACACATCCAGTAATCTGACTGGAATAAAACTGAAACGCTTCCGTAAGAAGGAAAAAAACAAGATTTGTAGGGGAAAGTTGACGGGTTCGTCGCAGCAGCAAAGAAAAGGGGCAAAATTCATGACGGGTTCACCTGGGTTTGTCTCGGACGAACCCACAGGGAAATTGCAGAACCTTGCTCGGATCCCTTACTGAACCAAACCCAGATTAGGATCCGGGTCGGATTGGACCTGAACCGATAGGTCCAGGGGGCCGAACCAGTAACTTAGCTTATTATGTTTTGATAGGTGTATTAAATTTTATTTTATGGCTATATTCAACCATAGCTTCTTTATGTTTTGATAGTTGTATTAAATCATATTTTACCGCTATATTCAACCATAGCTTAATGCTGTAGTAAATTTAATTTTACGGCTACACTCAACCATAGTTTAAGTTTGTTTTTAAAGTTGTGGTAAATTTTATTTTATAGCTATACTTAGCCGTAACTTAAGTTACGATAGTTGTGGTAAATTTAGTTTTACATATATATTTTAAGAATAACATCTTTTTATTAGCATCTTTTCTAAATAGAATAAGAAACAAAATTAATGTTTTTACGAAATGATGGCATGTCAGACCTATCACCCTTAATTTTGTAAATCTATAAGAAAAATATATATTGGTGAAACTTGGAATTGTTAGTCTAGGCAAAATATTTCTTTTAAATTTTAAGCAGCATTTTACTTAACCTAGTAATTTACCCCTTTCATTTATTTCTAACACAATTAAGTTTAATCTAATAAATTATAACATGACTACACTCAACACAATACATAAGACTTAACTATTTCGAAGATTAGTAAATAAGGGTTGTGTTAACAAATAGTTTTCTTTGAAGATATTGACAAGGGATTATAAATAAATACATAACATCTTTTTTTTTGTACCTTTTTGTGATGTAATTGTTTTGCTTTGGTCTTGCTACTATGTTATGTATTATGAATTTTAAACTCTTTAATTTATTTAGAACATTATTAGAAGCATTGTACCATTTTAAGAATTAACTATGCACTTTAACGTATATTTGAACAAACATCTAATTTAGCATTTAGCACAATATCTTGGTTAATGCATATATATCTTAGTATCGTTGCAAAATTCATTTCCTTAAAACATAAGTTAACCTTCAATGAAATTCCATGCTTGCAAATCAAGAAATTCACGGGACTAATGATGACTTGCACTTCAGAATATAGTAATGATGCCTAGACAATTTAGTTTTATTCTAATATAGTTAAGTTTACTATAGAAGAAATGTATAACGATAGTACCACCAACCTTGAGTAGAACATACATGAAACCAATATATAGGCAAGTTATCTTAGGATAACCAAGAGGAAACTATAAAATTGCCTTTAACCTATGAACAAAAAGTTAGTTCAGGAAGTTATGGCAGAAATTGAAAACTACAAGTCTTGATAGAACACATCATTCCATATAGGTAGGCTTCTGTTGACGATATGTAGTCGTCGCATGCTCTCACCTCGCCTTCATAGATCTTGGTGATCAGAAAATGGGACTTATTTTCAACATGAGTCTAATTTGGGAATAACATATAAGGTATTAGTAAGAGCAAACCAACCTAAACAAGAACCCTTAATTGTCATATGCTCTCACCTTGCCTTCACGGATCTTGGTGATCAGAAAGCAACGGACGATCTTCATAAGGACTTGACCATCAGGATATCAAACTTGACTTGTGATTGTAAACTTGTTATCTTGAGTGCTTCCCATATAAGAACTTTGTAACACTTTAGCTTAATCAACAAACACCCCTTTTAGGTGTTTGTGATAGTGGATTAATTTCTATCCTTGTTCACTTGAGTGCGTGGCAGCCGACGAAGAACTCTCTGGGGCGGGGAATAACCCTAGAAAGGGTTGCATACCCACTCATAGTTTCATCAAACATAGTGCAAGATAGAACTACATATTTGCAAATCCCAATGTCAGTTCGCATCATGAGGGTACCTTGATCCCATGGATACAAGGTATGTAGATAGTCTGGAAGGCAAAGGATGCCCCCAGTACTCAGGTACCCCAGATATAGGGTGTTCTTTTGTAATCAACTTCATAATCCCAAAATTTAAACATAAGAAGATTAAACTAGATAAACTAAAGAAGTCTCCAGTGCTCAGAAGAATCCTTGGGAGGATTGACCTTGTACCTAGCCGATTGCTGAAATCTGAGAGAGGGTACAAGGTCCTCAGAATACTTTTATCGAATGAACTTACAGAAATTCCTTAGTGCAATATATGGGCCTATTGTGTAATTTCCTGTAAGTGACCTAGGATCCAAATTGATCTCGATGAGCCTAAGTCTTTGGCCAGAGAAAAATAATGATTCATGTCCTTGTTAACCCATATGGCTGTTGTGTTTACCTATCCCGTATTAGATAGAGTTTTGGTCCGTTTGACAAGTATAGGCTTGTTTGGCCATTATTTAATCTACCCCATATTGGGTAGCGATATGGTCCGTAAGACCCTATTCCGTATGAACCAGTATACCCAAAAGACAGAAGACCTGTATTGGCTTTATCTCAGTATGTCTTGTTTTGGACATGTTAGCCCGAATTGGCTACTTGATACTTCTTGAGTACTCAAAATGAACTAAAAGTTTAGATAACAGTGCTAAGATTTAAACACCTAGTTAGAAAAATGAACAAGAATCTTTGTCTGGAACCAAACCCTAGATCTCACCTAAGAAATATAAACAAAAAAAATTCCCCCAAGGTCCCGAAACTCAGTCTTACATCCACGATGGAAGCTAAATACTTTAACCATTGATCTCAATCCCTTGAATACAATAGATTTATAGTTGAAAACACCTGCATTTATAAGTTAAAAAATTGTTAAGCAAAGTAAACATCGTCAACTAGAACTAACTTAATATTTTTTATAAGAAGTTTGATGAAAAATATCTTATATGTCACCTTAGGAATTATATCGAATGTCTCCAAAATGAAAGCTAAATGCTTTAACCAGTAATATCAGTCCCTTGAATGTACAATAGCTCTATTCTCCAAAACACTTGCATTTATATATTAAAATCTGTCAAGCAAAAAAGCTTTAGCCTACTATTAACTCAACAATGGTGGATGTATTTCCATCGTAACCACGAGTCATACTCAAAACACATTTATGGTCTAGGTAGAATACACAAAATGTTATTTCCAACCGATAAGTAGATCTAAGTATTCCAACCTTATGTGAAATACACATGCATTTATAATGCGTTAAAAAATTGTTAAGCAAAGTAAACACTATCAAATGCAACTGACTTAAAATAATTTGTAATAAGAAGATTGATGGAAGATTAAGAAACACTAAGTTTAAAATTCTATCTTATATGCCACCTTGCAAAATATATCAAATGTCTCCAAAATCAAAGTTAAATGCTTTAATCACTAATCTCAGTCCCTTGAATGTACAATAGCTCTATTCTCCAAAATACCCACATTTATATATTAAAGTTTGTCAAGCAAAAAAACTTTAACCTAGTATTAACTAAGAAATACATGACCAAATCTCAAATACATAAGCAATAAGATTTTATCTATCAAGCCACCTGAGGAAATATACATAAGCAATAAGTGACATATGTGGAAATATGAGGTAAGGTTGTTTTGTACGGAATGGGTAAAAATTGGGCTGTTACAGTCAAATTAGGCCTCTTTTTTAGGACTGTTTTGTAATAGCAGAGGGTAAATGGATTAATCAGGTCATAAGATTTATATGGAAGGTGTAAATAGGCATATATAAAATGTCTAAACATTCATCTTGCAATTATCACTCAAAAAACACAAGAAAACTAAAAAAAATGCAGTCATATTATTTACTATGTAAGTTGCAATACGGATCTATTTATACCTTCTGGATACTCATGACAAAAGATGAAAGACATCTTAAGTAATGCATTAAAAATAACTTCATGATGGTCATGACTATGATAGTGGACTGTTATATAGACTTGTAGCTGTCCTAAACTCATGAAAACCTCCTTTTTAGTGTTTTATCTCGTTATAACTCCCTTTGTATCATCTTGTATATACCCTAAGACAACCCCTAAACCTCTTTTTCATGGAAATTTCTTAGATAATGGGCATGATACAAATCATATATGACTATCACAATGGATAATAGTCTTGAATCCATTTATGTAAATTGTCTTGTCCTTTACATGGACTGTCCTCTCTATCTCTAGTTGATGGTATCTTCAAATTATCTTAAATGAATGATACAATGGAACTAGTACCCATGAGTTTTATAACAAATGGATGAGTGTTTCTTCTTGGAATAATGGTCCTATGACATGACATGGAATAGAAGTAGGACTATTGTATGGACTGTGATAGTCTCTCTTTCTTCAAATTCAAAATGATCATCATGTGAATGTTGACAATGTCCCCTTCGAAGATGGTAGTCATGGATGATGCTAATTTGATACCCTACTAAGACCACAACCTATATTTATAACATTAAACAATGTTCCTAAATGGATAATGGTAGCCTCTTAATATGACAACATAATCATGAAGGGTTGGGACAGTCATGGTAGCCTCTTAATATCCCAAAATAGGAAAGTAGGGCAAATTTCACAATGGGATGTTTGGAACTGCCTCGGTAGATAGTGAATGGGATGTTTGGAATAGGATATGGACATCCACCAAAGCATAAAGGATATGGGAATTTTGTCAGATGTTCTAGTTGCAACTGCCTTGGTAGACATGTATACAAAGTGTGGAAGCATATACAAGCCACGTGAACTATTTGACAAAACAAATCAAAGAGATGTTGTCTGATGGAATACAATGATTGCAATATATGCACAAAATAGATTTGTTGCTTTAGGCAATTTTAAGAAGATCAGTTATGAGACTCTTAAAAACTCACTTTTCTCCCCCTGTCCTTTTGGGATCAGTCCATATTAAAATCCTAGAATATTGACATCCTGTCCATGGGTGGCAAGAAATAGTATCATCTCTATACATACACTATTTTATGAGAGCATGGTGGTGAATATGACAAAATGGAATGTCTTCCTTCGAACTCTATGGCAGACCTTTCAAGACAACAATGTGTCATAGGCCTGTCTGAGAAGATGTGGACTTTTTTATATTTTAGGGTAATAGTAATGAGTTCCTTTATGATGAGGTTGGTGGAATGTACTTGAATAGTCTTGGTCTCATTGTGATTAAAGTATTTGATGTCAGGGAAAAACATTCTAAAACCTGCAAACAACACAATGCATGCCCTAACAACCCAATGGAGTACTAAATAACCTAGGATCAAACAAATGCAAGCATAGAACATAAAACCATAGACTACTAGTGTCAATCCTCCATTGTTTCTCCCAAATTTTGTACCACTTTGCTCTCAAATTTGTAGACCTGCAAACACAACGAGAAGCTCAAGAGTGTGACTATGGCAAAATTAGAGAGAGGATGCTCAAATTATGCAAGTGGGAAGTGAAGAAATGAGATAGAAAGAGTGGTTTTATAGAGGAGTAGGGTTTGAATGGAGGGCTGTGATTTTTTATTTGAGGAAATGGTAAGGTGTAATGTGATTTTAAATTAAATAAATTGTGTACATTTATTTAATTTATTTGTGAGAGGGGATAATGTGATGTGATTTAATTAAATAGGTATAGCCTATTTAATTAGGCCAAGACCTATAATTTAAATAAATATGTATTTATTTAAATTAATAGGGTAAGGTGGAGATTGGAATAATGAATAATTAAATAATTAATTAATTATTTAATTATAGAAGAAATCAGAAGAAAATAGATAAGTAATTAAATAAATAAAATTTATTTAATTAAAAGCACAAGGGGAAAGTGAATTAATTAAATAATTAAAAAATATTTAATTAATAGTAGAATGTGAAATTGGTATAAATCAGGTGTCGAAATGGTGTTCACAGGCTCAGGACATTTTTAAGTGTCTACATTTTGCCCCTTTTTGATACAATGTCGATTCCAGCATTGTCTCAAAGAAAAATCAAGAAATATGCTTTAGACATAGCCTGGTGTGGCCCAAATGAGGCATGATGGCCTTATGCCTATTGGCAAGAGACACTGCTCTGAAGAAAACCTGAATGTTGTCATTGATGGGAATAAAGCAAAGAGAATACATTAGTACGACGAGAAGACATCACTCAGGAAGACCAACTTGGTTTGGCAACAAGGCAAAAGAGTATTCAAGTCTGGAAGGCTAGAATGACTAAGTATGGACAATATTCAGAGTAAGACAAAAAGTGGATCAGTATGCCTCTGTAGATGAAGACCTGCAAATGCAGTTCAGGTATGATGAATCATAGCTACTTGTTGATGATACATTCCAATGTTCAGGTCATGACTTCCTCTGGAAGTCATTTGGAGAAAATGTCTAAGTCTGGATGAACAAAGGTAAGACAGGGACAGTGTATAGTGCAAAGTAAAATGGTCCATATTTCTCCACAAATGCATATTTTGTTCTATGGTTATGAGACAACTAAGAGACATGTCATGACTACCTAAATCCATGATTATAGCCTTTAAAATTCAACATATCATATTCTACAAGCTTCCCAATATCAACTTCTAGTTTGACAGTATTTCTCTGTGACAGTACAACAATTCCAAGATTTGCATTTTGACATACAGGTTTATCTGGTTCCGTGGATCTAAAGACATGTTAAGAGGTCAGTAATGATTGTTGGATATGATTTATTAAGTCTCACGTGGTCTGCAATATGAGCTATGATGTGACAGATGAATTGATCAAGTATGTTCTTAAGGAACAAGCCGACGGGCATGGTAGATCCTTATGCGGAGAAGATATAGCATCTGGATAATTAATCTAAGTGGTTATATGATTGGGGTCAACCTATGTGATGACTTGTACACATTTGTTTGAGTCCGCATTGCAGATTGTACACAAGATCAAGCTGACAAAGTACAACTCTTTGTATACACATTTCATGTTTAGCTTGCCGACCTAATTAAGAGATAAATCTTGTTGCGGATATATATATATCCGATGGATTTCAGTTTTGGAAGTATGTGTGGTGCGATGATGTGTGTGTATGTGCAGAGCATGTGAAGATAAGGCAACAACAAGCAGAAGAAGAGAGATCTTAGCTCCAAGTAAGAGCAGAGCAACGAAAAAAGGAAGACAAAGATGAAGAGTATTGAATCAGTATTCTGTACTTCATTGGAACTGTAACCATGCATGTGTAGATGTAATCTGAATAGTTCAATCTGGTAGTGAGCAATCATTTCCTCTTCTTTCTTTCTCTAGACAGTGAGCCTGTTTTGGTAGTGAGCCTGCTGTTCTCAAAATCAGCTACGCTCGCTTTTGTAGACAACCCCCCACGAAACTTGTCCGTTTCGTGATCTACACTCTAAAACTGATTCGAGACGAGATTATCTTGATCTTGTGTGAAGTCATTTGACATTCTAAACTAGTTTGTGACATCTCCTCAAATCAGTTTCTTGATATTCGCAAAGATCGTTTAAGTCGTAAATTGATTAAAATGTCAATTTTTAGCCATTTTCAAGAGTTAGTAAATTTTTGAGTTTTGATATGTAATGGTGGCATTTTTTGCTGCTCTTACATGTCTTTATGTTTTGTTTGTTGCATATGTAAAGGCGACACTTTTTGCCACCGTTACAAATTTCTCCAAGGCGTATATGCACTGTCGGCGAATTTTGCCACCTTTGCATGTTTGTTGACACATGTGCGGGGTCGGCTGATTTTGCCTCCTGAGCAAAGATTCTCGGGATCTCTAACTTGGAGTTCCATTAATGGCCACTCGTGCCACTCATGAAATGTTTGTTTGTGAGTTTTAAATATATCTTTGGCCATTCTTTTTGTTATTTCATTTCATTTTCTCTTCTTCTTAGCTGTCTGCTAGACTTCCCTTGCACCGATTCAACCGCGGAGAGTTAAGATTCAATCAAACTTTCCGCCATCGAATTTAGGTTTTCAACCATTTGAATAGGTGAGTCTATTAATCATTTTCTTTTCTTTCCTAAGGATTTCTATTAATATGATTATCTGTATGGTTTTTTATTTTGTTTTGTTCAATTTTCAAGTCTTTGATTGATTGTTTTCCTATTCGTGGTCGTCTTTGAGTGTTTCGATTTTGTTTCGTCTTTCACGTCAAAACATGTTTTCAAAATGGTTAAAATCTCTATGTGCCCTAAGTTATACCGTGGTGTATGGGCGTCGGTGATTTTACTGACCAAACCTCAGAACCATTTAAACACTTACCAAAAGGTAAGGTGTATGGTCGGCGATATTCGCTGCTCCTACGCCAAAACCTTGTAACCCTACCCTGCGTATAGTTGGTGATATTCGCCATTGGTGTATTTCCTAAACTTTCTGATGAAGGTGTATGGGTGGTGAACGATGCCACCCTTACACAACACTTGGAATTTCTATCTTGTGCGGCGTCGGTGAAATTCACCACTCGAACACCACCTTACATGAAAATCTCAATACACATGCAGAGTCGATTCTTTTCACTGCTCTTACACTGCAGATTTTTCCATTCTCATGCAAAACTGGACCTTTTTGCTGCTCGAACATTTTTGCAAAATTTACTTCCCCACATGCAAGAGCGGCCATTTTGGCCGCCCATGCATGTCTCTCTTGAAATTTCCTAACACTGGGAAATTCCTGCAAATGATGTCTTTAGCTCGCTTTCTTCTAATTTTTCGACTTGCGTATGCTTTAGCCCTTTCAAGCTCATCCTCGTGATCATGATCATCAACATGCAGTTTCCCAAATTGCCATTTTTCCCCTAACTGCAAGATCATGACTTTTTGTTACAGTTTCTTCTATGAACTGCCGAGGTCATCATGTCATCTAAAGGTGCTCATCTTCTAAATGATCGACCTATCACTGAAGAAGGCGATAAAGATGGTGAAAGATACAATCGTCGAAACTCATGTTGTTTTAGACAACACACTTGGACCGGAGATTTGTGAGATGGGGACAGTAAAGGCCATGTATCACAATTTTCTGAAGAGTGTTGATAGTGGTGATGGACAGAAATCAGATATGCAATCTACAGTCTTACCTTTTAATAGCAGTTACAATGAAGAATGATGGTGGCAGCTGATATTCTTCTTCGTGCCTTAGTTTATTTTCAGTTTTGTATGTGCAATTTGTATTTTGTTTTGGACATATTCACATGTACTTTTTCAAAATGTAATTACATGTGAGACAAAGGAAGTCCTAAGTCAAATAGGATTCTTTTGTTGAATAAGTCAAAGTAGTTAGATTTTTCCTATTTTTGCTCTAGGCCTCTGCCTATAAATAAAGAGGGCCTCTATTGTAAATATCATCTTTAATCTTAGGCAACAAAGTGCTGCCCAAATTGAGACTCAACTTTGAGACTTTGTGTTCAAATTGTATGATCAATTCCAATCAATAAAGAAGGTGAGTTTTGATATCAAACTTTGTGTTGAATCAAATTTGTATGAGTGAGGATGTTCATATGGCATTTTTGCTGATTTCTCTTGTTGATTGATTGGATAAAGTGGTGCTTGGTTATTACGATTGGATGACGTTCAAGATAAGTTATATAAACTTTGTGTTATATTATTTCCTTGAATCTATGTGTGTTGAAAGTGTTTCTTGGTGAAGGATTATAAAGACTTTGAGCTTGTAGTTGTTCACTTTGTATATGAATCGTGTTGAGAACTTGTAGACTTTGCGCTATGATTTTCAATCGCATTCGCGTGAATCAGTGGTGTTGTTAGTTGATAGACTTTGTGCTCCAACTGGTGGTACAGTTACTTTTAAAATCTTTCTGGGGATAATTTGAAGACTTTGTACTTGAGATTATTCACTTGGTTCATGAATCTTTTTGTGAAGTAAGTTGAAAGACTTTGTGCTTCAACTTACAAGAATATTGTTGATTATTGTTTAAGTGTAGAAGTATTATTGACTATTACTGTGAAATATTGTAAACATCTTTTCTGAAAGAAGAGAAAAGGATGAATGTAACACACCCCCAAAGCTAGTATTTAGTGTAAATAAGTTTGTAATATTTAAAAGGGAACCTCCCCTTGCTGAGAGGAGAGACTTTGTCTCATCATAGCTGTGGTTGATATACCCATTTTGCCGTTAGTGAGTTAACGACAAAATATTCACCCAACAGAGCCTTTCTTGAAGTGAGCATTTCTTTGGGCAGTGAGCCTTATTGTAATATGGTATTGTGCTAAAATAATATATTGTGAGCTAACACTCACCATGGTTTTTCCCTTTTTGGGTTTTCCATGTAAAAATCCTGGTGTTCATGTGTTATGTCTTTATGGTTTCTATTCCTATGCTTGTTCTACTTTCTCAGTATTCCTTACTATCAACAATGCCCCCTCAGGAAAGTTTTCAAAATTTCTAAAAAGATTGAAAATCCAAAAAGGTGTATGGGATGCCAAAAGGTAGTCTAGTAGTGAAAGATCAGTCCCGAAAGGTGTTCGACGCATTAAAAAAGGCTTCAGGTTGGTTAAATTCACAAAAATGGGCCCACCTAGGTCAAAAAGTGCTATAAATAGCCCTTGGAGGGGCCCATAAAGCTCATTTGTGTACTTAGCTTATAGAGAATTCAGAGAGTGTAGAGAAGTGAGTTTGAGATTTCCTGTAGAGCTCCTGTTAGTATGTCGTCCATTCTAATTCATTTGCATCACGACATGAGGGTCAGGACCCACGGTCGGCTCCTAAGGACAGGCGTGGTGGTATGTATCTAACCCTAGCTTTTCAATTTTGATGTTTTTAGATAGATTTAGGGGCCCGAAAATAGCGCATGCATGCGGTGCACTTTTGTGTGCTGCATGCACTATCGCATGTGACACTTGCACAAAGGCATGCAATGCATGCATTTTTGTGTGACACATGCGATTTTTGTCGACTCTTACGCAAGGGGGTGTGATGCCTCCGATTTAGGTATCACGCATTTGAAAAATGTAATGCATGGGCAAAGCAGAGTGACGCATGCGTGAAAGTGTAATACTTGCGAAAGATAGTGTGATGCACTCACCAAAGTGTGATGCATGCACAAGGCAGTATGACACATGCACTTAGCAGTGACCCATGGAAATGACAGTGCGACACATGCATGTGTTTAGTAGTTTAGGAATGCATTTTGGCCTAATTTTTGCCCCTATTTTGCTACAAATGCTTTACTTAATGTTTTCAAATTGACATAGTGTCTTGTCTTTGTGAATATAGGTGAGATTGCCATCTATTTATACCCGTGAGAGCCATCTTGTGGGGTACTAGTTGCAGGATCATTTGTCAACAAGGGAGCGGGACACTCTTGATGCCCTAGGGTTATACAGTGTTGCTTTTATGCCCATGATTAGGGCTAACCAGGGTTTACTGACTGCGCTGGCTAAGGGGTGGTACTCGGAGATGAGTTTTATCCATCTACCAACAGGAGAGGCCACCGTTACCCTATTAGATATTTGGTGGATTCTGCATGTGCCGATTCATGAAGAGCGAGTCATCTATAGTCCAGAGAGGGGATTGCCTGCATTTCGATAACTATTTGAGATGGATGATGATGATGCCTTAGGAGTTGAGGATCACAAGATTCACTTGGATACTCTAGCATATCGGTATGATTGGTTGATTGTGGTCTTATGCACTTGCATTGGCAGTATTGTATGTCTATTTCGGCGAGGACATGGATTTCCAATAGGATGAGAGGAGATGTTGGAGGGCATGATCGTGGATGTTATAGTATACACATGGGGACCCTGCCTCCTAGCCCAGTTATATTCCCAGTTACATGGGGTAGCTTACCGTGGTAAGCAATCCATCAGTTATGGTGTTACATTATTGATGATCTGGGCTTGGGAGCACATTCCCCTATGTAGACTGCCAGTGGAGTGGGAGATTTTGGAGGAGCTGTCATATGTTTTTTGTTATACCGGGGTAGTTTTGCAGGTGCAAATGGGTGATTCCAGGTATTGGAGGCATGCCATTGATCATATGGATACATTTGTGTGGAGGCCTTACAGATCTTGTCCCAGGTGGATAGAGGATGTAGAGCAGCTACAATTTTGCAGACACACACGATATCTGATTGGGCGGACCGTACAGACCCAACATATTATAGAGCCCCATTTTCAAGAGCACATGCTTAGACAGTTTGGAGAGTGCTAGGATACTCCAGCTGGCATTGCAGAGTTTGCTTGAGTCACTCAGGAGATCCCTTGGTGGGGGCTGATGATTGCAGTGCAGACGACGATTGATGAGATTGCCGTGTTACAACCAATACATTGGGGGACAGATGATGTGGCTGATGCGGGTACCACACCTGTATATGATACTTGGTGGGCCGATCATAGGCCTATTCCTTTTCTTCATCCTGATGAGCCAGCTCCAGTGGAGAGATTAGGGAGGGGGCTGAGAGGTAGGTTTAGAGGGCGGGGTCGAGGCAGAGGCTGAGGCTGAGGGGATGGTGGCAGGGGGATGGTGATGGAGGAGGTGATGGTGGTGAAGTCGGTGGTGGTTGAGGAGACAGGGGATGAGGAGGCTGGGGGAGGGGAGCTAGGGGTAGAGGATGAGAGGGACAGGGAGGTCCTTGACTTGCTCTGATTCAGGAGGAGGGAGAGGGGGTTGTGGGACAAGCAGCTACTGCTATCAGGGGGAATGCAGGTGGAGGAGAGGGAGGAGGATGTGGTGATGGAGGACGTCGATGGAGAGGAATTTGATAGAGATGAGATGGAGGAGGAGGAGGAGCAGGTCAGGGAGGAGGCACTATAGGATGTGCCAGTTGAGGAGATTAGTGATGATGAGGCGAAGGAGGATGCTGGAGATCAAGGAGGGGATTTGGCTGCTCAGATAGAATCTCTCCAGACTCAGATGCAGGGGATGTGGCTATACATTTAGGAGCTAGAGGGTCAGGTGACATAGAGGATGTCAGAGAGGGATATGGCTGTCATTAGGGCTCAGAGAGCTGAGCAAAGGAGCATCGATGTCATGACTACTATTGGCGGGCCAGTTGTGAAGTTTGCACAGGCTTTGTACTGAGAAACGCATGAAGCTCAGTATTACAGAAGTCTATATGAGGGATTGGTGCTAGTGGATTAGAGGGCACTGAGCTTTCAGAGTAGGATTGCCACAGGTCTCACTCTCGGAGGTCTCATAGAAGTGTGGGAGTTTCTCACTCGCATAGGAGGGATTCACCTTAAATGAGCGGCCATCTGGTTCTAGGTTGGGGACAGAGCAGAGAGGTCCTCCTGTAGGGCTGATAGGATTTGGAGGCCATGATAGCAGTCATTAGGTGATTTTTATGTGTATATGTATATTATGATCGAGCCTACATGCTTTAGTTTTTGATTGAGCTTGCGAGCTCCATTTTTGACATGGACACTGATATTGTACTATGACACACATTATTGAGATATATTTAGATGTGCAGTGGTTTACTTATGATAATGATCTCCTTATTTCTATATGCATATGATGTGATGGATGCTTATGATTATGCTATTTTTATATGTTATGGTTCTATGTTGATACTTTATGATTTATGATTTATGATGAGATGATGTAGTCCTATTGATTATGCATTGTTATGTGATGATGTTTATGATGCAATGTATGATGTGGCTCATAGATATATATATTGAGATGGTATTACATGTTTATGCGATGGTACTTTATTTTTATGTGATACTTATATGCGTACTACATGGATGCAGATATGTATGTGTTAAATGTTTTATGATAGATGTATGTAGATGATGATTTTATGTGTTATAATGCAATATTGATGATATAATATGATGATGATATTTATGATGGCTATGGTATTATGCTTATGATGGGATGTAAATGATGAAATAACATGTGTATACATGCAAGCCTACAAGATCTAATGCATTCTTTTGGTGTGTCATAGTAGGATGAAAGATGATCAGAGGAAATGGAGCTGAGAAATGCGTGGAGGAAGATTGGTTAGAAGAATGGATCCAGATTTTGCCTTGATAGATTTTTGAGCTTCTTTCTTGCAGTTACTGCTTATCATCATAGAGATTATTATGTCAAAGGATGTCAATCACCATTGTATGTCAAAGGCCAAGGTGTAAAGTGTGGTCCCTTGTGAAATAGGCACAAGACAGACAAGGAGTGCCTGACTTAGACTAAGTAACTGTGGTATCTTGGTGGTACATGCGATGAGATAATCGTAGGGTAGGTGAATCCTGATGCAAGGAAGCATGTATACCTTCCGATGCATAGGATGTCTTTGATTCACACCTGATGGAATCCCAATCACATGAAAGAAACCTAGTTGCCCCAGTCATCTTGTCAAGACAAACCACAAACAACAATCAAAGAAAAGGTCTCGCTCTATCCTCGTTTCTCTTCATCACTTAGGGACTGCCTTGAGAAGCATAAGAACGAGACCGCAAAGAAAATAAGATAGGTAAGACCCAGAGTCAACAACCATTTGGATTGTTTGCTGAGTGTTCATGTTTTTGTTTATTTGATAGGTTGAATGATGCCTGGTTTAGGGATGGGAGGTATGTCCTATAAGACGCCTGGTCTAGTTTCGACAATGCCCCTACCTGTCTAAGGCAAGTGATAGGATTGTGATATCTCGTATAAGACATGTGGTCTGGTTGCGCGAATGCCGCAAGTTATGAAGAATGCTTGGTATGTGATGATTGTGGATGTTTAAAGGATGAAACATGTTATCTAAGGCATAAAGCCTGGTTTCAACTATGCTCTATGTGGTTGTCAATGAAGATTGCTCATGGTGATGTTCAATTATCACCATGTAAGTGATGATGAAAGATTATTAGGTTGTTTTTGATGAGTTGTCTTGTTGACGTGTGATGTTGTCTTTGTGAAAGACTGATTGCTTTAGTCTAGTCAAAGTGTCCATCTCATTAAGGGATGACTTATTATGACAGTTGACTCGACAGGCCCTAAGGGACTGACCTAATGTCTCGGGGGCTCGTCAGAGATGGCCTTGCCTACGTGACAACATAGAGACAACGTAGTTTGACTAGGTGGATTTTGTGTGACCTAAGACCTAAGGGTGGGATGCCTCGGGGGCTCATCGAAGATGGACTTGCCTACGTGAAAGCTCAGAGGCGTCGTAGTTTGATAAGGTAGTTTGACACTATTTTATTGCTTGGGATTTTTTGGTTGATTATATGATTTTTTTGTGATTTTTGGGAATATTTGATTTTTTGGATTTTTGAGATGTTTGAATGTTTTTGGATTTTTTGGCATATTTGAATGTTTTTGGATTTTTTGGCATATTGGAATGTTTTTGGATTTTTGTGAAAGGTGTCCCCTAATACCAATTTTAGGATCTGGAATTTACCCCCAGTTAGGTATCGGACAAAGTTATGACCATTACGGGATGGGATGGGAATGATGATGAAATGCTGTGGGAAAAGTAGGGAGACATGAAATACCAATGTATTTCCAAGACATGAAGAGGACAAATTAGGTGATTATGGATTATGACATGGATTACGGTGCAGGTTACATGGGATTTATTTGTAGAAAGCGAAAGATCAAATAGAGTGGTGGTAGACAAGGGAGCCTAGATTGACATGGCGCATGTTTGCCAGGTTTTCACCATGGTACTTATCCAAAGCGCCACCAAAGTGGTTTTCACTTTTGTACAAATTATTTCTCTTTACTATTTTATTGCTTTTTAAATTTTTTTGTACCTTTTTTTGACTTTTTTTTGCTTTTTTTTTGGTTAAGTATAATACCTACGAAGGTGCATGCTATTGATTGGCTCTGGTAGCAGTTCACCTTTGGGGGTCGCAAGTTGATATGCTCCCGATCCATATGCTGCCGTGATGATATAGGGACCCAACCAATTTGGTTCAAACTTTCCCAACTTCTCCCTTTCCATCTGATTCTTAGGGTTCTCCTTCAAGACCAAGTCTCTAATGTTGAACTGTCGAACTTTGACCCTTTTGTTATAGCTGCACCAGAGACGGTTCTGATACGCTTGTAGGTGTACCAGAGTATTCTGCCTTCTCTCATCTAGTAGCTCGAGCTCATTTAGGCTGGATACTCTGTAGTCTTTGTCGTCCACAAATTGCCTCAGTGATACTCTCAGGGATGGTAACTCAACCTCGATGGGCATAATGGCTTCGGAACTATAAACAAGGGAATATGGGGTGGCTTCGGTGGGGGTGCAAATGTTGGTGTGGTAGGCCCACAAGGCAGGATTGAGTTGTACATGCCAATCATGACCAGTGTCATTGACAGTCTTCTTGAGAATTTTTATAATGGATTTATTTGACGCCTTGGCTTGACCATTGCCTTGGGGATAGTATGGAGTGGAAAAATGGTGTTGAATGTGGAATCTTTCACATAAATCATGAATGTATTGATTTTTAAAAGGACGACCATTGTTCGTGACAATAGATTAAGGATGATGTAGTTGAGGATGAATTTGGCTATTTGTTTACCGGTGATGTATGTCATGGGGATGGCCTCAATCCACTTTGTGAAATACTCTGTGGTGGTGATGATGAACTTGTGGCCGTTGGCGGAGGTGGGATGGATTTTTCCCATGAGGTAGAGTCCCTATCGAGAGAATGGCGATGGAGATGTAATTGGTTGCAAATCTTTGGCAGGTGCATGCACAAGATCTCCGTGTATCTGACATTGTCTACATTTTTTGGCGAAGTGATAGGTGTCCTCTATGGTGGGCCAATAGTATCCAACTTTGAGAATCTTCTTGGCTATAGTAGGACCACTAGATAGAGCTCCACATATACCCTCGTGTACTTCATGTAGATCCATTTGTGCTTCCTCAGTGTCAAGACATTGTAGGAGGGTATTGCCAAATCAACAACGATAGAGAGTGTCACCGATGATGACATATTTGGCAGATTGGCGTATGAAGGATTTATGTTGGTTGATGGATAGGTCTGGTGGGAGAATTTGGTCATGGAGGTATGTATGGATATCATGATACCAGGGAGACATGGGACCAACTATTTCACACACTAGCTCAGATTCAGGGAGATCAAAGGTTGGAACCAACAATTGTTCCACCAAGAACTTGAATTGAGGTGCATTTCTTAGGATATCAAGGAGAGACCCAATTGTTGCCATTGCATCAGCTGCTTTGTTTTGAACTCTAGGAATTTGATCAAAGATCACTATGTCAAAATATAGCTTGAAACTATCAACCATTCTCTTATATGGCATGAGTTTTTCATCTTTCATGTCTATTCATTGTTGATCTGT